>CAMTDV010000026.1:2012341-3466091 GCA_947069175.1 Scalesia atractyloides | reverse complement strand
CACTGTGTACGTGTATAATAATTTCTCAACTGGAGTATAGATCAAAAATCCCTTATGGTAAATTTGTTCACTACTTTGTGTAGATTATACTGTTTGGGCATAGAGAATTGGTATATTGAGTTATAATTTCTAGATAAACAAATATATTCCTATATGTCAATGAATTGTTGGTGGTGCATGTATAACTTTGACCCAACTATGATCTATTATAAATTTTGATTGAAGTCACCAGAATGGGAATTGAATCAATTGATCATTATATTTTAACAGCGGAATTCTATTATAAACATAATATTGTATTTGTTTTTATTTTATTTATCTTGTATATTTTTGGGTTTTTAGAGCATATGCTGCCTAGTTCTATAATAATAGAATTCCGTTGTTAATAAAAAAACCCTTGTTAGATCCCACTATTGTTGTTGTTATGCGGAGATTTGGTGCAAACTTGTATAGATCTTATTTTATGCATGTTATTAACTTTCTTTATATATATTTGGTTTTATTACGTAAAAGTTGATCCTACTTGAAGTATTGAAGTAGAGTTTTAATGTGTTAACTTTGTCTAAAAAATCAACTTAAATTTTAGTGGCACGACCATGTAAGTTTGTTCATATACCCGTGTCCTATCTTTTCATTAAGAACAAAATTTGACCGTATATCATACGATTATGTATTTTGATTACATACTTGTGTACTATCTTTTTCGAAAAACTTATGTTTATTTATAGGACCTTGTATATGGTATAGTATTAGGTTTTGATTTAGCTTAATTTTGGTAACGGTAACAGTACCATGTGGTATGGTTGCAGTTTGAGACTTTTAACAGTACAATATCATGCTAGTACCAACCAAAAATGTATGGTACCGTGTTCGGTTTTAATTTTAGCAAACTTTTTGTATTGGTACTATATGGTACGTCATCGGTTCGTTATGATACCAATACCAATCTCATCCCTATTTATTCACATAATGTTGAACAACCATGCAGTTGGTTTCACCTAGCAGTATATTTCCTAATTTTCAGGATATATCTATACTATATTATAATATATTTGGAAAGGGTGTTTCAAGATACCGAAAAGTTAAGAGAGTTTAGTTTTTTTAGTCTTATGCATAAAGTGCAACCTTAACTAGTATTAGAGTAAATTAGTATATCAAACACTAATTATACTTCAATCTTCCATCTTAATTACACTTTAATTCCCCCGTCTTAAACTAAATTTTAGTAAAATAATTAGAAGTTACATTTTTACCCCTTTATTTTAAATCAACTACCTCGCAATTTTTAAATAATCATAACTTTTTCATACAATATTAAAAAAGAAACTATACCATAAAAACGAATATTTTATTCTTTTTAATTTGAGTTTAATATTACTATAGTTTTTTTAATTAAAAAGCTTGATATATTAGGTGGTTGACAATGTCTAGTGTAAGCAATAATCAAACCATTAATCTAAAGCAGACGAAACTGAACTGAAATCAACTAATAACTAAATTAGTAGAAAACCAAATGAACAAAAAATTCTTTATCATTTCTTTTACCCTCAAAACCGAAATTAACCGAACCAAACCACTCACATTTTCATATGTTTCCATCTTTTATATATCCATTCCATGCATTTCATGTTACATTCTTCCATTTCATGTTATTATACACCCATTTAATGTATTTCTAGAAAAAAATTAAACCTAAGTTTGGTTTGGTTATTAACAAAACCGAACTGAAAACTAACAATTTAACTATCTAAACCGAACCAATTAACCAAAAATCAATCGACTGGTTAATAAAATAGATTAACCGGTGACTTCTGTTTCAATTTTGGTTGAGGTTAATAACCGAAGCTAACCAAACCGTACACATCTTTGACAATGTATATGTTCCTGTCATATCGCGCAAACACCCTTGTAGTTTTTCAAATGATTTTTAGTGTAGTTTTTCATCGCTAATGATGTGTGTGGTGCATATTATCATGTAAATTGAAGGACGGCTAAATTCAAGAATAACGTTATGAAGGCGTAAGTCACGTATTTAAATATAATTACTATGAGCAACAAGATTAAGCAACAATATCCTTTAGAGCATTTGACAACCGTAAGAAAAAAAATACAATCATAAGTGATGCAAATTTACGTGATGTCTGAGACAGTTAGCTATACATAAACTAAGCAACCAAAGACGCGCAAACAAACGTAATAGCAAAAAAACAATAAAGCAATCCAAGACGCGTAACTTAACAATATTTGTCGATATATATGATACGAGAGAGTTGTGGTAGAAAATGTTGGGGAATTTTGTATACCACGGATAACCAGAGAGGCATGTAATCACTCTCAGATTAAATTATTTCGATGGTTTACCCGGATAATTCAATCGAACACAACTCTTAATTCGAGAAATTGAACAACAGTATGTGTATTTGATAATTCATAATTGAACTAGGGTGTGACCAAGAACAGTCAATTCGAATTTGAGGATAATCTGCATATAACTGCCACTAGGCAATTATTATTACTTTTAAACTAAAATGCTTCAAAAGTGCATTTATTTTTTATCCAAAAAATATGACGAATTGAAAAATTAATTTTTAGCAATTTAATTAAAATAAAATTGACCTCAGCCAGGGGCTCCGTCCTTTGGACTCCACCAGGGGTTGCAGCCCCTTGGACCCTGACGCCCCTAGGCGTTACGCCCTTGGAACCCCCATTCGGTATTTTTTTAATCTTATGTGAAGTGATCTAGATTTTGTTGGGTTATTGGAATAGATGGAGATTGATTGGCAGCTCTGTTTCTTTAGATTTTAGGTTTGATACTCCACGGTCACTTCGGTAAAATCTTGATTGGCAGCTCTGTTTCTTTAGATTTGTTTGTCCCATAACATTATTAATGAAGATGATGATAACAAGGATGACGCAGAAGTAATTATGGCAAAGCTTGAAATAATAAGAAAGGAGAGAGCCGATGAGAAGTGGCGCCAAGTGAGTTTCATTTAAATATTAGCATTTCTTTACCTTAAAGGTCGAAACTTGAAATCTATTTAAGGTATATTCTTAATGCATTAACTATTTTTTCCATAGATTTGCTACTATGTATTTAATGCTTTTGTATGTTGAATCCTAACTTTCTCAAGGTCTCAACACTATATATTTTGACCCATTACCACATTACACATTTAGGTGGCTTTCATGGTTTAAACAACTCCCGTTTGTACAACATATTTAAAATATCTCGTTGAATATTTTTTGTAAAATGTTTAAGTTGAATATTTTTGTAAATGTCTTAGTAAGCATTGTTTCCTAATTTAGTTGTATTAATCTATATTTAATATGTAGATAAGCATATACTGTGTTTGTTAGCTCTCTTTATTTTCCAAAACCTAGGTTGGATTCTCCCTAATGCTTATATTCCTCCACTAGGTTAGTTACCCGTGTATAACACGGATTGGACACAATAAAAAAGCGGGGAACCCCGAGGTATTTTATTAAAAATTCAACTTACCCTAATGCTTATATTCCTCCACTAGGTTAGTTACCCGTATATAACACGGATTGGACACAATAAAAAAGCGGGGAACCCCGAGGTATTTTATTAAAAATTCAACTTAATATGTTAAAAATCAACTTTTTCTAAATTTTTTTCGGCGCTTTTTCTTATAAATACACGTAGAAATATTTTTAATAAAAAATATAAAATATAAAAATGTTTAAAAAGCAGTTAAAAAAATAAAATTAACTTAGCATGTTAAAAATCAATTTTTAAATTTTTTTCAATGCTTTTCCTCATAAAATGGGTAGAAACTATTCCAACAAAAAATTATTTTTGAAAAAAAAATTAAGCCTTTTTTTAACTGTTATTTTTTATATTTTATTTTTTTTATTAAAAATGCTTCTACAAGTATTTATAAGGAAAAGCGCAGCAATTTTTTAAAAAAAATTGATTTTTAACATATTAAGTTAAATTTTTAAGAGTGTTCCCGATTTCCCCATTTTTTTAGTGTTCCCTAATATTCCCTAATATATATATATATATATATATATATATATATATATATAGGTTTTAAATGAAGACGTTAATGTTTAAATAATATACTTTATTCGTCATTCTTTAGTCAGTTTTTTAAATATATATACATAATTGTGTTTAATAATATTTAATTATATAAAACTCGTGAGTATTTATGGGTAATAACCTAGTAACTTAATAAGGAGAAAGAAGATTTTCGATTGTTAATCATCATGTAAATGATTGCTGATTTCACAGTATATACCTTAATAGAGAGAGAAGATTTTGATATTGTTAAAGAAGAGTTCTTGTATTATATATGTTGTTGACTAACAACCATATATAATAACTTTAAATTTATAATTTTAATTATTTATTATTTTAATATTATAATACTTAATTATTATATTTTTTTACCTTTTTAATATATATATTTTTTTCTTTTCTTAAACCATGTTTTCTTTTTCAATTATTTTCTATTTTGAATAATTATTTTTTTTCCTTTTTAGAACATGTTTTTTTTAGTTTAATTTGATATATTTTTAATAACTAAGATTCGTTAATTCTTTCCTTGATATTCCCATATAAGCTTTCTTAAAAACAAATATGTATTCAAGGTAAAGTATTTATTTGGTATCAAAAAACGGTACGATGATACCTGTACCAATTATGACGATTTGGCTTTCTAAACAACATGTTTCTTTTTCAAATAACGTTTATTTTACCTTATTATTTGCTCTGTTTCGCCGCAATGCGCTACGTTAACAAATTAGTAATGAATTCAAAATGAATCTATTTGTTGATTATAATTGATTGAAAAACTTAGTTATATAGAAATGAATTGAATTCCTTTTTAGTTTACATATTATAGAAGTAGAGAAATGGGAAATATATCAAATCAAGATAAAAATACATAAATGATTAATTCAAATTATATTATGGTAAGTTATATGAATGGAAAACATGGTTTCCCAAAATTAGATGATTAACTTTAATTTTTTTCAACGATCCAACTAAGGTAATAATTAATTTGTATAAATTAAATAGTTTAAAGATATTAAATTATACGAATTTCAAAATTTTTATTATAGAAATAATTGGTACATAAATAGTAGGATAAGTTTTATTTGGAAAAAACACATTAAATGAGAAAGACGGTCATGTTTGTAAACTTCAGTAGCTTTAGAGGCAACCATGTGTCATAAAAATAGACTATCTGAATAGTTAATGAGAGTGGCTGAACAAAAGCCACATGGCTATTTATTTTTATTTATTGGATAAAGATTTTGATGGGTAATATTCTGTACAGTCGACGGGAAGCGTTATGTACAACCTCGCACTCTAGAAATCACTAATTTTGATCGGTAGCATTATGTACTATTGAGGTGTGTATCCTGGAGAAAGTTTTGGAAGAGTGAAGAAATATGACAATAATATGGATCCTCAAAGGAAGGCTTTTTATAGATATTGGGTTGGAGTACTGATCATGGAGAACATCTCTATAGATATTGGGTACTAATCATGGATCGAAGAATAATGTTGATGAATTGTTATATTATTGTAAATGCAACTTTATCAAATACAATTAGTATTTATTTGTTTAATATTTTTTAATTAATTCAATTTTTTACACAAAGATGTGTAACACCTTGAAGTTCAAATGTGATGTATTAGGAAATTTTTAATGATTTGTGATTTTTCATGTTTATATTTTTTGGTTCATTGTAATTTTATCTTTACATTAGTATTTCATTTCAAAGTTTATATTAACACTGTTAAAAAATATAATTTACTTTGCGTCATCCGTGTGACTTAAACTATTTTGTATATCATAAGCAATTGGTCCGCTATGCTTATTCTCTTCAGACATCAGTTAGTTTTGTTAGTTTTATTTGAAGGATCCTATTATTGGCTAAATTAAGAATATTGTATTATAAGCATTTCGAACGGTATGGATCGATTTAGATCGTCATTATATTGGTATCGGTATTCATTTATTGTCGTAGACGAAATTGTATAAATAAAAAATTACCACAATCCAAAACCATAAAAATGAATAAAGGTATAGGTACTGATGTTCGGTACGATCCGTGTTAGGTTATCAAATGTTTCTTTCATTAAAAAAGTTTATGTCAATAATGTTAAATAATATATTTTATTGTTATGTCACCCGTGTGTTACACAGTATATAAGGGTGGTAGGGACGCTCTTGGTGAGTGGGTGATTGAGTGTGTTCCCCGATCGGCGAGAATGCCGCCACCCCTAAGCGGCGATGCGGGGACTCCCCAAATCGTTGAGTATTCACCGAGCCGAAGTTGACCGTTTGAGTATTGACCGTTGCAGTATTCGACCGTTGCTTAAAAAAAAATCTTTATTTAAAACCCACACATTTCACTCATCTCCAACACCAATTTTCATTTCTTTCCAAAAAATAAACTCCGTTATAATGGCGGATGACATACCCCCGCTATTCATTCCATTTGACATTAGTGAAGACGATGATTCTTCTTCAAGCGATGGTAGTTTAATTTTTTTTCCAAAATCTGATTAAGGAAGCCGTCGCGCTGGAAGACACCGGTACTTCTAGAAAAAAGAAAGTTGTCCGTCGAGATCTAGAGGCAACACAAGGCAGCAACAAAGACGTGGAACGGGCTTTTGGTGTTCTAAAGGCAAAATGGGGTATACTAAATCGACCAATGTGTGCTATGAGTGTAAAAAAGATTAGGAATGTCGTATATGCGTGCATTATTATGCATAACATGATTCTGAAAGACGACGGAAACGCGATTGCACTGATACATATTCGTGATCCTCCAGTTGAGCCCGTTTTCGATGAAAATGTTTATAACGAGCTCAATGATGAAGACACGTATTAGAGACTAAAATATGATCTTGTGGAGCATCTTGGAAAACAAGATTTACCCCACCTTTTCGTAGATTCCGACGACGATTAGTTAAATTAGTTTTACTTTTAAAATGTATTTTTATATTTTAGTGTTTTGTTTAAAATATGTTTTATTTATTGATGCATATTTTCTAGAAATAAAAAATATAAAAAAATCAAACACCTCATGTGTTTGAACACCCTTAGTGATTGAGTGCAAAATGAAAAGTGAAGTGATGAATTGACATTGCATGATATTATTTGGGTAAAAAAAAGTTTACCACTCCCCATTTAAGAAGTGTTCTTTGCACTCTAATATTATTTAAAACATGAATACACTTTGAGCTGGCAACCTTTATGTCCACTATGAATACTATATTACTCGTTATACATCTTACACGTCTTCCCACTTTGATCCCACAAACACCAACCTTACTGTCTAACCCTGGCCCACTGCTACATCAACTCTTAAGACTCTAGTCAAGCTTTATGTACTCCACCGAACCTCCCTCCATGCCTATTAATATTCATCCGAACCTCTCTTTATGCCCAAAAAGGAAATGTTTATTACAAATATAGAAAGTTTAATTCATTAAGTTTGCTATTCTTTATTTTTTAGAGTAAACTTTCATTTTGGTTCCTATGGTTTGATCGTTTTAACGGTTTTGTCCCAATCGTTTAAAAATAGCCATTTTCCTTTCTGATGTTTTGATTTTGTCTCCAGTTTGCTCCAAGGCTCTAACTCAGTTAAAATGTTCAATTTAAGGTAAGGGTATTTTGATAATTTACTAATACAAGTTATTAATTTTATTTAATCCTTAAATCTTTTTGTATTTAACTGATATGCTATATATAATTTTAATTATTTAATAATATATATCACTACACATCAAAATCACCATTCACCATCAACCTCAAGTCCTTAACCCCAGCTAACAGAGCACCACCACCAGCACGTCATCACTGGCCCTCCCCTTCTGCTGCTAACAGACCACCACCACCACCACCGCCAGCACGTCATCACCACTTCCCGTCTGCTAACAGACCACCATCACCACCATCACGTCATCATTACCACTCATTTTCTGCCGTCGGACCTCACCACCACTGCCGCCTCTTGAAGATCTTGTAATCGGCCACTTCCGGTCAAATCTTGTCTAGGGTTTCAAATCATATGCGAGTTTATGGTTTCAAATCTCGTTTGTAGATCGAGTTTTTTTCAATCTGGTGTGGATTCTATGGATCTAGATCGAGTTTGCAGATCCATTTGCCGCCGTCGCCGCTTGAAGATGTAGTTTCAGATCGATTTTTTGGATCCAGATCTGGTTTGGGAGAGAGGGTTTAAGGATGATGTGGTTGAGTTGCGATGTGCTTTAGATCTGGGATTGTTCCATCTTGTTAGTGTGGTGGTGTGTGTTGCTTTTGGTGGTAGGTGATCGTATGTTGTTGGTGTTAGTGATAGGTTATGGCTGTTGTTAGTGTTGGTTGCAGGCGATTGTAGTGTTCTGTGGTGGTGTCCGGCAGAGAGGGGTAAGGTAGAAAGAGTGAATGTTTTAAAAAAAACATATTGAGATATATTATGTATGAAAAGACGAAAATGCCCTTGATTTTATTAGTAAACTTACTGTAATACCCCTACTTTAAATTGAACATTTTAACTGAGTTAGAACCTTTGAGCAAATTGGAGACAAAATCAAAACATCAAGGAGGAAAATGGCTATTTTTAAACGATTGAAGCAAAACCGTTAAAATGACCAAACCATAGGAAACAAAAAGGAAGTTTACTCTTTTTTTAATATATTTAGATGTTATATATACCAAGGATCACGTCCGTTACCGAAACACTTTATTTTAAAGTAAGTATTATTATTATTATTATTATTATTATAAACAAATAACAATGTATAATAATACGCTTTACTTAAGTTTTAAGTTTATGTATTGTGTGTAACTGTTTCTATAGTTTATATACTTACAATACAATAAAAAGCATAATTCATATACCTTTTTTACAATATGTGTAAGAACATAATATATATTATGTAAGTTATATTAGCGCTAGCAATTTCATAAATGGACACGAAAAGACGACACGAAACGATACAACTTTAATAGGTTTGTGTTTGACCCTTAACAGGTTTTGTGTCTTAAACTGGTCGACACGATAAAACCTGTTAATTCCATGTTGTGTTCGTGTTTACCTATTTTGTGTTCGTGTCTTAACAAGTCGTGTTTGACACGATATGCCAGCCCTAGACTCCACATACCACCTCTCGAGGGCGAGTCTGTGTCTTAATAGGTCATGTTCGTGTCTTAACAGGTTGCATGATACGCTTGTAAGTTTTTTCGTGTCTTAACAGGTCGTGTTCATGTAACCTGTTTATTATCAGGTTCGTGTTCGTGTTTGAAATAACTGACACGTTAAGATTTTGTGTCATGTTCGTGTTTACTTATTTCATGTTTATGTCTTATCGTTTTTATGTCTTAACAAGTCATGTTTAACACAATATGCCAGTCTAAGTTATGTATCTTCAGTGTTACAAATTAAAATTGTATTTGAGTCGTATACAATAAAAAAAATAGGCACAAGCATAAATAAATTAGTTCTAACGATTTAAAAATCATTTAAAAAGTAATAACATGTGTAGACCTTTTCAAATCATTATGTTAAAAAATTAAATATCATCATTATCATGTTGGATGAGCTAATTTATATATCGTTCTTAATTTACTATTGAAGTTCATTTGTAGCGTAGATATCGAAATTAAAAACACACATTTGAAGTTTAAGTTATGTGACAAACAAGCCAAAGATAGTTTGCCAAAACAGTAAGAGTTGAACTCCATCAGATGGTGGCCCGGTTTTGAACTTAAGGCTTCGGTGTGGGGGTCGTCCAGGCCTAGTGACGTCCTCCAACATCATTTCCAGTGGTCTGGCGGCGTCAAGGACTCTGGCCCCAGACGTTGGAGACGGTCCACAAGCTCTTCTTCTCTACACACACCTATACATACATATGTATATATACATATATGTATATATATATATAGACATATATCATCCTCCATTTTCTAGATCCATCTCCTTTAGGCCCGTCCTCACACCCATCCTACGTGACGCTGACGTGACGGGTCATCCTCCAGGGAGGCCTATCACCTAGGGGTGCTAAACGGGTCGTGTTCGCGGGTAGGCGGGTTCAACCCGACCCGAACCCGAAAATTTTACACGAACCCGAACCCGAAAATCGTATCATATATATGAACCCGAACACGACCCGAAGTTTTGTGGGTTGACCCGAACACGACCCGTTTAACCCGAATTTTTTAATTTTTTTCTAAAACTAATATATTAAAATTAAAAATTACTTAAAAAACATAAATGTATATAATAATATCATATTTAAATTATAAAAGCTATGTTAATTTCACCTTTTAAGTTATAATCATGGCATAAAATACACGCCCCATTTAATTTATGAGATAAAATATATTTAAAAAAAATATAATATAGTATAAATGTGTTAAACGGGACAACCCGCCAACCCGACTAGGTTGACCCGAACCTGACCCGTAAACCTAAACGGGTTCGCGTGTTCAACCCGAAACTGACCCGAACCCGTTTAGACGAAACCTAAAACCGCGAATTTCGAGTTAGGTTCGTGTCGGGTTTCCGGGTCGTGTCAGAAATTCACACCCCTACTATCACCCACACCAAGTAGCCTAATAGGGTTTTACTCAATTTTCTTCATTTATATCGTAGAAACGGTGAATTGTTTGTGTTTATTTAGATAGCCAACTTGATTTCCTAGCTATGAAGTTCCGTTTTCCAAAATTTGACTCAACCTTACAAATTTAGATATATCCTAAAAAATATAATAAAAGGTTTTGATATAATTTTCATTTATATTCACCTTTTTTTGCTTTATGACAATTTCTACACCTATCTTCTAATGACACATTTATATAAATATAAATTTGTAACATCTTTGGGCTATATGTGGTTGGATTTAATGTGTAACTTATGTTTTGTGCAATTTGATGTTGTATGATAGTGTTTGATATTTATGTCCGGTTCGATAAGTCAATGCTGCCGACCAGGTCTTGACCTGTAAGAGTTACACCGTGGGCAACGAACTAAAAATCCACTTAACTAATTTAACTGGTAATTACAAACGATGCGCGGGCATTAAATTGAGAGACGGGTACATGGACCGGGTGAGACAAGAACACTCTTTTACGCCACTTGTCGCGCATGCACTCTTGCATCGCCACTCGTCGCGCACCGAGAATCTTGGCCAATGGCATCGCATGCATTTTGCATGGTCGCCACTTGGCAGACATGCAAAGATGTCCATGTGCTATAAAAGAAGGGTGTCGGGTCTTGTATGAGGTTGGAAGAACTTGAACAAAATTCTCTCAATAACACACACCCACAACCGGTCACCCCACTGCCGCCGTCGGCCAGCACCGCCGCCGCCAGCCAGCCCACCGCCGCCGCCGGGCCACCCTGCCACCGCCCCGCTGTTCCCGGTCGCCGTCGCTGCTGCCACGTGCACCGCCGGCCACCACCGCCGCTACTCGACCCGTTCATGTGTTTCGCTAGTTCGTTAACTAGCACTTGTTCGTTGAACCTCGGTGTCTCAACCGGTTTATTACTAACCGAAGGTATATCTAAACCCCCTATGGTTTGCGTTTATATTTCGTGTTTGAATGTCGGTGACCTTGTTCCATTACGGATGTTCCTTGGTATAAAATGTTAATGTCATTTTGTTACATACGCTTCCGTTGTTTAAATTTGTACATATACATATTGTTCACTAGTTAAATATTTATTTTAACATAAATATATATATGCATACTTGTCAAAAGTGTTTTGACTAATCCTTGTAACAAAATAAATATGCACCTATATGAACCGGGTTCATAAAATAAAAGTAAAATTATACCACGGATTTTCTTCAGTGGTATCAGAGCCAGGTTCACCACATGCAAACCGAAACCGGTCTTTATTTTTTCACCGGAATAATAAATCATAAACTTTAAAAGTCTAAAGTTTTGATTTATTTCATTTTAAGGCAATATATATTTTTTGGTCATATTTAATTGTTAATATTTGATTAAACTTGCCTCCATAAACCTTTGGTTATGTTGAATATGTAAATCGGGCCCGACCTTGTGGTTGTGTTTTATGTTTGGTTTTGTCTATGGTTTTGGCCCACTTTGCGGCTCAAAGTTGTAATAGATTAATTTATGGTTTTGGCCCGTTTTGTGGTTCAAAGTTGTAATAGATAGGGTTCTTGTCTTTAATATATTTACTTGTTAAATATTGTTGAACCGAAGACCCGAAGAACCCAAAGCAAAACCGAATGCAAAGAGGAGTCTTGGAGTTAGTGGGAGTCGCTCAAGACAACAAGATGCACTCAAGTCCATCCTTGTGGTTGTTTTGTGTGTTGTGACCGTGACCCATTTGATCTTGCTACTTGGCTCTAGCAAGATCATAACCATGCCCATATCATTTACATATTCATTTTCTATTATGGTTGCTTTTAATAAATGTTATTACAAATCAACCTAATACCAATACGCATTTTTAAAAAAGGGTTTTAAAAATGAAATCGAGAAAAGCAAGTTCTAGCAACTTGTAAATTTATATAACCACTAGAGTTTTAAAACATGTTTTTTTCTCACATCTTTAAAACTCGTAAACTTAATAGTCTACGATATTAACTTTGGTTGGTTATTTCAAGTCGCGACAAACTTAGTTTTATAGGTTATCTAAAACTAATTGTCTCGAGAGGTGAAAGGGTCCTTTTGATATAGTCGCAAATTTAATATCTAAATTAAAACCGACTATAACGACCCTATTTGGTAAAATTAAAATCAATGGTCTATGCCATCCTACTACTAGTAACACTTGGGGCATAATGCGAACCATCAGTGTTGGAGCCACAGCACAACATTTTGTGTCTAGTTTATCCTTCCAAGGTGCAAGGGCTTCGTCGACACATCCGACCCTTTCACATATGACCGTTTTAGGACGACTATTACTATTCTTCTCGTGTTACGTGCTACAGCTGTCTCGGGAATAAAAGTGGCATAGATGAGGCCAAACGTATCAATGCAAGGACAAAAGTTGTCCTCGCAGCCTCATAAACCCCGGGAGTTGTGCTTCTCTCACAATTGACAATCGTTGTCAGTCCGCTTGAACCTCCTGCTAATGTTGCGTGCTACAGCTGCCTTTAGAAAGAGCTTCTAACCGGATTCTCGTTCCTTATCGTCTCACCTTGCTAAATAAGGAAAATACATTGAAAATACTAATTAAATAAACTTTTGCTTAACCGATGTCATCTGAAAACAACTCCTCTTTTGCTCTCAAGTCCATACTTGAGAAAGACAAACTAAATAACACCAATTTTCTTGAGTGGCACCGCAACTTGAGAATCGTTCTCAAAGTGGCAAAGAAGCTTTATGTTTTAGAAACCCCAATTCCAACAGCGCCTGAAAATGGTACTGCTGCTGCAAAGAAGGCTTTCGATAAACATAAAGAAGATGCCCTAGAAGTTGTCTGCCTCATGCAAGCCACCATGTCGCCAAATCTCCAGAAGAATATGGAAGACATGAGTGCCTTCGACATGATTGAGCAACTCAAAGGCATGTTTCAGAAACAAGCCCGCCAGGAACGCTATGACACCATGAAACAGCTCATAAGCTGTAGAATGCAAGAGGGTTCCTCAGTTAGTGCTCATGTCCTCAAGATGAAAGGCTACATCGACCAATTAAACAAACTTGGTTATCCTCTCCAAGATGAGATGGCTGTTGACTTCATTCTCAACTCTCTTTCCAGTCACTATGATCAATTTGTTATGAACTTTAACATGAATGACTGGGTAAAGACAATGCCGGAGCTACATGGGATGCTCAAAACGGCAGATATAAACATTTCCAACAAAACAAACCAAGTGTTAGTGGTTCGATCTGGTGGTGTTAGGAAGCCCAGAACAAAGAAAAGTCACAACGGCAAAAACAAAGGAAAGGCTCCTGTTGCTGCCAAACATGCCACCAAAAAGAGCAAACAAGTTAAAGCCCCTCATTCAGAAGAGCGGCAATGCTATGAGTGTAACAAGATGGGGCACTGGAAACGTAACTGCCCCGAGTATCTTGCTAAGCTCAAAGCAAAGAAGGCCAATGGAGAAGGCACTTCTTTAGGTATTCTGATATATAGCAACACATGGGTATTTGATACCGGATGTGGTTATCACATCGTTAATGTCTTGCAGGAGCCTGAGAAGTGGAAGAAACTGAAACCAAGGAACATGGAACTCATTGTTGGCGATGGGAAGAAAGTCCCAGTTCTAGCAACTGACACATTTAATCTTACATGTCCTTCTGGTCTTGTTGTTGTTTTGAACAATTATCTTTTTGCACCTGGTTTGACCAGGAACATCATTTCAGTTTCATTGTTGTTTGAACAAGGATTTAGATATGCTTTTAATGATGTTGCTATTTCTGCTTATCTAAATGGTACTTACTATTTTGAGGCTAAACCTCGAAACGGTATTATGAAATTGATGTTCAACCTAGCAATAACATATATCATCTTTCTAAACGTCAGAAAAATGGTACTAGTGATTCATTCCTATGGCATTGTAGACTTGGCCACATAAGCAAGGCACACATAAAATGGCTCCAATCTGAGGGGATTCTTGAATCCACCGAAGCGGACTCATTTGATGATTGCGAGTCATGCTTAGCTGGCAAACCCACCAAGGATCCCTTCACCCATGTTGGTGAACGAGCTAGTGATCTATTAGGACTCATACACTCAGATGTATGTGGTCCTTTTAGAGCCATGACTAGGAATCACGAGAGATACTTCGTTACATTCATCGACGATTATAGTCGATATGCTTATGTTTACCTCATGAAGCATAAGCATGAAATCTTTGAAAAGTTCAAAGAGTTTCAGAACGAAGTTGAAAACCAACTTAATAGAAAGATTAAAATGCTTCGCTCAGATCGAGGCGGTGAATACCTCAGCTTAGAATTTCTCGATCATCTAAAGGAACGTGGAATAGTTTCATAACCCACTCCACCAGGCACACCCCAACTTAATGGCGTGTGTGAAAGGAGAAATCGGACCCTGCTGAATATGGTTCGATCGATGATGTGTAGAACAAATTTGCCTCACTCCTTTTGGGGTTTTGCTCTTATGACTGCCGCACGACTCGTAAATCTAGCGCCGACCAAAAAGGTGAACAAGACTCCATATGAGATATGGTATGGGCGTAAGCCAAACTTGAGTTACCTTAGAATATGGGGGTGTGATGCTTACATCACAAGTGATTCTGATGACAAGCTCGACCCTCGAGGCAAAAATGTAGTTTTCGTCGGATACTATAACCAAAGCGGTTATTACTTTTACCATCCTGATGCAAATACGATTTCCATCAAAGGAAAGCTAAAAGGTTCCTTGAAGATGAACTTCTTAGTCAAGGAACTGGAAGTAACTTGGTGGATCTTGAAGAAGTTCAAGGACCCCAAACAACCGTTGAGGAGGTCGGAACGTCTGAACCGCAACAAATTGTTGACACAAATTCAGACTTGAACACAAGCCTTCGCAGGAGTATCAGGACTCGTAAAGAACCCGATAGATACCTTTGGCATATTGAGGGTTATGAAGTCCTAATAGTAGCCGAGTCTGATGACGAGCCTATTAGTTACAAATCTGCTATTTCTAATCCAGATTCTGCGAAATGGCTAGAGGCCATGAAAGCCGAGATGCAATCAATGCGTGACAATCAAGTCTGGGACTTGGTTGAGCTACCCCCCGAATCTCGGACAGTAGGGAGCAAATGGGTTTTTAAAAAAACCGACATACATGGAAATATACAAACCTACAAGGCACGGCTAATAGCGAAAGGTTTCACTCAAACTCAAGGTATTGACTATGATGAAACCTTTTCGCCCGTTGCTATAATCAAGTCGATCAGGATATTACTTGCCATAGCTGCGTACTATGATTACGAAATTTGGCAAATGGATGTTAAAACCGCTTTTCTTAATGGACATCTTTCTGAAGATGTTTATATGGTTCAGCCTGACGGTTTATCGATCCAAAATATCCCAATAGGGTATGTAAGCTAAACAAGTCCATTTATGGACTCAAGCAAGCGTCTCGGAGCTGGAATCTTCGTTTTGACCAGAAAGTCAAAGAGTTTGGTTTTTTCAAGAACGAAGATGAACCTTGTGTTTACAGAAAGGCTAGTGGGAGTGCTATATCATTTCTCATCTTGTATGTAGATGATATATTGATCATTGGAAACAACATCCCCATGCTTAAGGAAATTAAGCATTGGTTGGGATCTTGTTTCGCAATGAAGGATCTTGGAGAAGCCACTTATATTCTGGGAATCAAGATCTATAGGAATAGATCTAAGCGAATTCTTGGGCTAACTCAGAGCACATACATAGATCAAGTAATAAGACGCTTCAAAATGGAAAACTCCAAGAAAGGAGGTGTTCCAATGACTAAAGGAACCGTCTTGAACAAATCACAAGCTCCCTCTGAGGACCGTGAGATAAAGCAAATGGAAGCAGTTCCATATGCTTCCGCGATTGGTTCTATCATGTATGCTATGGTATGTACTCGACCAGACATCTCGTATGCTTTGAGCATGACCAGCCGTTACCAGCAGAGTCCTGGGATTGCCCACTGGACTGCAGTTAAGAACATCCTTAAGTACTTGAGAAGGACAAAAGATATGTTCTTGATATTTGGAGGAGTCAATGAGGAGCTCACTGTAAAATGTTATACTGATGCTAGTTTTCAAACTGACCGAGATACCTCTCGCTCACAAACGGGTTTCGTGTTCACTCTCAACGGAGGAGCTATTTCATGGAAAAGCTCCAAGCAGAGTGTTGTGGCTGATTCCACCACGGAATCTGAGTACATTGTCGCATCGGATGCCGCAAAGGAAGTTGCTTGGATGAAGAAGTTCATAAGCGATCTCGATATGGTTCCAAGTATCATGAAACCCATCCAGATATTTTGTGATAACACATGTGCTGTTGCTCAAGCCAAGGAGCCTAGATCCCATCACAAAGCCAAGCACATTTTAAGAAAGTTCCACTACATATGTGAAATTGTGGAACGTGGAGACATCGTTATAAGCAAAATTGACACAGATCAAACCTAGCTGACCCATTTACTAAGCCAATGACTCAAGAAAAACATGATCGTCACATGGACTCTATTGGGCTTAGATTAGCTAGTGATATGTTTTGATTTAGTATTTGGATGTACGAACATCAAACAGTTGTACTTTTGTATTCGTTTTGATTTACTGGTTAAATGCAATTCTTGAATCCTACAATTGTGTTCGAATTTGATACGCTTAATCCATGAATCTTGTATTCTAAATTATCCGTAGTCGGTCAGACTCGTGGGAACGATTCTGAATTAAGACTATTCTGACTTTGGACTCAAGGAGTTGACTTCCAAACTCACAGACCTCATTACGAATGACGTCGGATGTAACTCGCATCAAATCATCTTCATGGATCTTGGTCATGAGATGTATTTGATTTTGGTATACTCATTTAGTATCCTCTGACCTGAGATACATACTAGAACTCTCGTTTACTAAAGACTATTCTTTGATCAGTGTCAACCGCTGTCGTGTAACTGCCAGTTATAAAGGCATTGGTTGGGAATAGCTCTGAAGTTCAGTGGGAGTTGTATGTAGTCAAGATGGGATTGTGTACTCTTACATTATATGTAACAGTTAGACATCTGGGCGCCCTCGTTAATTCAAACTGGTGAAGTGTAAGGCCTTACCCAAACTTACTGTGTGTTTGATTGGACCACTTTGATTCTTGAACGAGAACGATAATGATTGAACACCATATGAGTTTGAACCTGATCCATGTCTCATTGTTCAATCGATGTCTTTTACAGAAAGGATAGATGACAACGATTACCATAAGTCTACTATCTTCAAGTAGCAAGCCGTTGCTAAAGGGAAGATACCTTGGTTAGTGACTTTAAAGTGTCATGACCTGTTGGGGCAGCTATGTGTAGCTAGAGCACCGCTGGCTGTCTGTGTTGAGATCTTATCAGAGACCGTCCAAGTGGGAGCTGTTGGATATTTATGTCGGTTCGATAAGTCAACGCTGCCGACCGGGTCTTGACCCGTAAGAGTTACACCGTGGGCAACGAACTAAAAATTCACTTAACTAATTTAACTGGTAATTACGAACGATACGCGGGCATTAAATTGAGAGACGGGTACATGGACCGGGTGAGACAAGAACACTCCTCTACGCCACTTGTCGCGCATGCACTCTTGCATCGCCACTCGTCGTGCACCGAGAATCTTGGCCAATGGGATCGCATGCTTTTTGCATGGTCGCCACTTGGCAGACATGCAAAGATGTCCATGTGCTATAAAGGAAGGGTGTTGGGTCTTGTATGAGGTTGGAAGAACTTGAACAAAATTCTCTCAATAACATACACCCACAACCGGTCACCCCACTGCCGCCGGCGGCCAGCACCGCCGCCGCCAGCCAGCACGCCGCCGGGCCACCCTGCCGTCGCCGCCGTTGTTCCCGGTCGCCATCGCCGCTGCCACGTGCACCGCCGGCCACCACCGCCGCTACTCGACCCGTTCCCGTGTTTCGCTAGTTCGTTAACTAGCACTTGTTCGTTGAACCTCGGTGTCTCAACCGGTTTATTACTAACCGAAGGTATATCTAAACCCCCTATGGTTTGCGTTTATATTTCGTGTTTGAATGTCGGTGACCTTGTTCCATTACGGATGTTCCTTGGTATAAAATGTTAATGTCATTTTGTTACATACGCTTCTGTTGTTTAAATATGTACATATACATATTGTTCACTAGTTAAATATTTATTTTAACATAAATATATATATGCATACTTGTCAAAAGTGTTTTGACTAATCCTTGTAACAAAATAAATATGCACCTATATGAACCGGGTTCATAAAAAAAAGTAAAATTATACCACGGATTTTCTTCAGATAGGTTAGTTTTATTGTAAATTTTGCCCATTAATATACACATTTAATCCCAAAGAAGCGTG
The DNA here is from genome assembly GCA_947069175.1 of Scalesia atractyloides. Classification (NCBI taxonomy): domain Eukaryota; kingdom Viridiplantae; phylum Streptophyta; class Magnoliopsida; order Asterales; family Asteraceae; genus Scalesia; species Scalesia atractyloides. The sequence goes on along the minus strand of CAMTDV010000026.1, from coordinate 3,447,104 downwards.
TAAATAGAGAGCCTGAGAAAGATACCGGGAGGAATCAAGAGGCGGAGTGGGCAGCCACCTTCTACGGTGGCGTAGCCACGATGGAGCGGTGGTGGAGTCACAACGGAGCTGTGGCGGCGCCCCCTCATTCACGGGGCGTGGCCAACCTCAAAGCCCGTTTCTTGGTGACACGGATTGCATGCCTAGAAGCCAAGTAAACACGGTAAATTATACTCTTTTACGGTTGTTTGATGTCGTTTCACACATATTTTGGCGTCAACGACTTATGTTTCTAATGAATATTTGTTGTCAATAAGTGGGACAATTGGTAGTGTAACTGTTTGAAGTGTAGATGGATATGATGTAGTAACGTCAATATGCATTATGACAAATCTTGAACCTTTATGGCCCTTATGGAATTGATTGTGGCACTGCTTTCTCATATGATGTCAAAGACGAGCTGAATGGGGTTAATGTGATACCCAAATCATCTGCACGACATCCAACTTCTACATATGAAGGAAAAATCAAGATTGAGGTTCATTCTTTAATCTCTAAAATTCATTGCTGGCATTTTTGTTACAAAATTAAAACGTTTTATGCTGTAGTATGTCTAGAATGACATTGCCGCGGGATGCAGGAGCGTTGGGAGCATGTGGAGGTAAACCTTGGGATGATGGCGTTTCCTATACTATCAAATATGTACGCATTCAATTAGGAGAGCCGAATGTGATTTATGGCCTGGAGTTTTTAATATGTAAACCGGATTAAGTTTTGTGTTGTCAAAGGTTTGGTTAAATGTTTGATATTATTTAACCTTCATCTAGCGTTTGTATACGTTGCGCCTTCAATTGTAAGCCCCCGGCCGCAACGCGGCGGAGGTTCCATCTAGTTATAATCTATGATGCACTGGGACGGGTACGGGTACGGGGTACGGGGACGTGCACGGGTACGGGAAACAGCAAAACTAAAAAATTCAAGAAGCGAGGACGGGACGGGTACGGGAATAAAAACATATAAAAAAATAAATATATATAAAAAATAATGTAACACAAAACCCCAAAATAGTTATATATTGATGTAAAGCTCAAAAATCTCATATCTTCTTAATCTAATCAAACTTACAAAAATTTATATATAACAGTTATCCATATAAAACAATCAACTACAAAATTTATCATGCAGATTTCACAACTAATTTTATATACGAAATATGTTATGTAGAATCCAAAACAAATCAAAGAGTATTTCTTTCTTTTGCTTTGATACAACTCAACTCTTGAAATATTATTGTAAAATATATATGAAAAATTTGTATTAAATAATTTTATCATATGATAAATTAAACTGAAATAAATTAACAACTAATACTCCGGACTTCAAAATTTATTCCAAACCAATTTGAGAAGTTTTGAACTTCTCTTTCTTTATATTACTTTCACAAATCTTAAGGTGTGCACTGCATTTTAGTTTTTTTTTTATTTTTTAGTTTTTTTCTTTTTTTATTTTCACATTCAAAACTCTTTCTTCTTCATATCACAACTACAACAACCTGCAACTTTGTTTCTCTTTCACGATCAATATCTCAAATACAAATTAAACACAGAGCTTTCTAAAATTGCAAAGGTCCAAAGGTACCCACCCTACCAGACAAGTTGCGACGACGGTTGTAAGCACTACTGACACCGGAGCCGGCGTAGATCAAACAAAATCCGGGGACGTTTCCCGGCCGTCCCCAAACCCCGTCCCCTTCCGCAGCGTGTTTCCAGGCCGTCTCCAAGAAGCCGGGGACGTTTCCCGGCCGTCCCCGTGCCGTTTCCGTCCCCTAGCAGTCCCCGGGACGGGAGACGGCACCTCCCAGGCGTTTCCGTGCTTCCGAGGTTATAATTATAATTATAATTAGTGTAAATTGCCAAAATCGTCCCTGAGGTTTATTTAGATTTGTTAGATCCATCCAAAAAATGTGTTTATCTTACCTAGACCACTGAGGTTTAAAAATAGTTGCTAGATCCATTCAAATGATTAACATGGTAACAAAACTAACTTGTATAGAGGGGTAATTTGGTCATTATTTTTATTTATTTAGTTTGCCTTTTTTAACCAATTTTTATTTCCCCCTTTATAACCATAACCCTAATTTCCTATTCATACCATTACTTGCCCTTGAGAAAAAGATGAAGTACAAAAAGGTGTTAATAAGGCCTATAGCATTTAGGCATCCACATCAATTACTGTATAGGAATCCACATTACATGTTTATAAAATGATGAAGTGGAATTTGTTGACACTTGTATGAGTTGGATGAAGTTGAAAATTGCATTTATATTAGTTTTTGATGATTTTGATCACTTGTCTTTTTTTCATTGATGATTATAAAAAGTTGGTTGTAATTGAATTAACTACTTTTAAAGTTGTATGGTGATTTGTTGCTAAATAAAATATGATATATAAAATTTCTGAAAATCATCCGTATTTACATACGAGTTTTACTACTAGTATTATCTAATACAAAGAGGGAAGCTGAAAATTGCATTGAACACGAATCAACCATTCCATCAGGAAATTATTCAAGTGCGTTATTCAACCTCTAAACCAATTTTCAAATGCAATTTTGATTAATTAGGAATTAGGGTTTATGAGTATAATGGGGGAAAATATAAGTTTGTCAAAAAAAGATAAATTAAATAAGTAAAGACAATGACCAACTTATCTCTTTATTCAAGTTAGTTTTGTTGGAGTGTTAGTCATTTGGATGGATCTAGTAAATCTAATTAAATCTTAGGGGTTGTTTGTTTACCTCTTAATGAGGCTCTTAATGGTTCAGACTGTTTGTTTCGCGAGCAAATATCTGAATGGTTCAGACATTTGCATCTGAATGATTAAGCATTATATAGAGTCTGAATGGTTAAGACCTCTAATATGAATTTGTCAGATATTTGCCTCTGAACGGTTAAGTATTATATTAGCTCTTAATGGTTCAGACCTCTTACTGGTTTAGCACTTAATGATTCATAACTTTTACTGGTTTAACACTTAACCATTCACAAATTGCCAAACATCCCCTTAGTGACAATTTTGACAATTTACTCTTATAATTATAAATATCTATATGAAAAACCTACAAGTATATCTCATAATAAAATATCTCATTCTCATAATTGTTATTGTTGTAATGTTTTAGTTATTATTATTAGAGTAAATTACGCTTGTGTTCTTTATGTATTACACAGATTATGAAACGTGACCTTTAAAAATAATAATTAGAGATTATATCCAAAATCACCATGTTGTATAATTTTTTATGTCCTTTTAACCTAACTAAGTTAATTATCTTATTTAGGTTAAATCAAGGTCAAGACTATATTGTCGTTTCACATACCATAAAGTACATAAATTGTAATATACGCGGCTAGTTATCATTGAGGACACAATGTAATTTACTCTTAAAAGCATTTTTGTCTTTTAATTAAAATTAAAAGTATAAAAACCAAAAGTTTTATTTATTATTGATTTATATATGAATTTGTTTTATATAAAGACTTATAAAAACTAAGTTGTATTTGATTTATTTTAGTTAATTGTTTTAAATAAACTCCTAAATTTGAAATAACTAATTGATTAGTTATTTTTACTATTAACCTAATTAAATAATTATTTAATTATTTATAGGAATTTGAGTTATATTTTATAAATATCTTTATAAAACCAAATACGACTTAGATTTTATAAGTGTATGCATGAAATAATAATTAATAATAAAAATTTTAGTTTTTTTATCTTTAATATTAACTAATTTATAGGAGTTTGAGTCTCAATTTCTAAATATTTTCATAAACTGAATGCCATTTAGTTTTTATAAGCGTTTATATAAAACAATATATATATATATATATGAATTAATAATAAATAATTAAACTTTATATATATAAAGTTTTTAGGAATTGGAGTCATATTTTATAAATAAATATTTAATATGACTCAAATTAATATTTACCTATTTCTTCATGACAAAGTTTACACATATTATACATTATACATATATATACATTTGTAAGTTATATGAACAGTAACTTGAATTTGATATATATATTTTTTTATTTTTTTACACTTTTATCTCTCAACTTTTGATATTGACACTTACAGCCTCTTAACATTTTAAAGACTTTGTAATTGAGTTTTATGTGTTTATTTTTATGTACGTGTCAGTATAAATTAAAGTTGCTTTACGTTTCAACATAATTTTTTCTTGGAACTGAGTTTGGTCAAATATAATATGTCCTTATGCTTATTATTATGTACGTTTTCAGTTGTTCTATGTTTTGACGTAAATTTTATTTTTTTCCGAGAAATGAGTCAGGTCAAATATAATACGTTTTCGTGCTTATTTTTATGTATGTTTTCAGTTGATCTAAGTTTTAACATAAATTTTGTTCGGAAACGAGTTGGGTCAAATATAATACGTTTTTTATCAGACGATATAAATTCAAGTCACTTTACGTTTCGACACCGCCTCAACACACCATACCTTTTTTGGCTTAAAAACACTATTTTATGTGCTAACTTTTATGTACGCGTCAGTATAAATTTATTCTTGTTTAAGTTTCGACGTAAATTTTCTTCGGTAATATGTTAGCTCAATTATAAAGCGTTTTTAGTTGGTATACGTTTTAACGTAAATTACAATTAGCAAGTTGTGTGAATAGTGCTTTTATCCTATTTGTCTTTTTGTTTCTTTCTTAAGTTTTTTTTCTGGACTTTATTATTTTTATTTTTCTATTTGTTTAAAGTTTAGTTTTAGGTTCCTTTATAAAATTATATTTAAGATAACGTTTACATTTCATTTACAATTAATTTGAAATCAGTCCGCCCCACTGTCCAATTTAAATTTATTTTAATGGTTTTCAATCGATGTAAAATATGTGTTGATATTCTTTTAAACGTATCTCTTTCGATTATTATACTAAACCAAAATAAATATGGACCGAAATCCCGCATCATAGTAATCTTACTAGTTAACTTATATTTTTTTTTTCTGATAATTCCCCACCTATCTTCTAACAACACATTTTAAAATATCTTTTTGAAAAAACATGCAAGTATATCTTAAAATAAAAAAATTTGATTCTCATACTTATTATTTTTGTAATGTTATTAATAATTACTATTATTATTATTATTATTATGACATGACCTATGCTACATAAATACCTAACCGAACCTTCGCTTTCCAAGCCTGAGGTCCGGGTTCCGTCGTCCTCGCCCTTTTTACATTTTCTTCTCATTTTAAAGCCACTTTCTCAGGTCGATTCATGTCTCGTTATTTTCTATAATACTATTAACAACAACTACTAACCCTAATCGTCACAAACCTTCATCAATTTTCTCCTCAATTCTTCATCTTCTTCACTTGATCCCATCGGTTTTCTTCAATTGCACGCAATCATATTGCCGATTGAACTTCAATTTCACTTCAATTGCGTTTTTACGGATTTTGAACGAGTTTGAAGAAAATTGAGTTGAAATTCATGAGTTAGGTATCGTAATTCGGAAGTATTTCGATGTTTCTAGTAGCAGAGTGTACGGACTTTCGTAAGTTTTTGTTTATAAGTTGAGTATTACTTTGTTTGTTATTCGTTTTCGTTGAATTTTGCTAACCTGCGCGGTGAGTTTTGCTAATTTGCGCCGTGTTTGTTATTCGTTTTCGTTTGGCTTGCAATGCAGGATTTGATGAATATATATGGAATTGATTTTGATTATGTTTTAGTTGTTATTTTGATTGTAATTTAGAATTGATACTATATTTGATTAATTATGATTTTGTTTATGAATTTGTAGAGATTATTAAAAGGAAGAACGTTATTCAGCTTTATAATCTGGAGTTTTGATTTGATTATGGCGCAGAATTGGGAAGCTGATAAGATGTATGCCTCGTTTAGGTTTTGTGTTTTTGTTATTTATTTTATGCTGTTACTCATATATGAAGTTTTGCTAGTAATTTTAGTAATTACTCTGAACTTGTTTTGTTGATCAGGACATTGCATAATTTTTAACATCATTAGACTAAATTCTAGTTTATATATAGCTTATTTTCGTGATCTTAACTTTGTTGAATTCGGAAGCTTTTACTTAGTTTATGTTCTTTTTGACTGTTCAAGGGATATGCTATTATCTCCATTTTTTCCCCATCACACGATTGGATAATTTCCGATTCTGTAAATTTAGACCAGTAGCTTTCTGATGCAGGAGCGTATTTCACGTTTGAATTTTAAATGTCATTATTTAGTATTTATCTTTAATTAGTTTGTTATCTCTTGGGCTTTTAAATACTATAAGCAGGGTTGAGTTGAAAACGTTTTCATAGTTGATTGTTTATGAATATTGTTTATCAATAAACCTTGAGGTTTTCGTTAGCTTTTTGAATCATTGAGTAACCTGGCCATTTGATTGTGTTAGTTCACATTAGATTCTTTTGTAGGTCAAGTGTTTGGCTTTTAGTTGTGTTTTAGATGTTAGTGTATCTGCCAATTTTGTCCTAACAACCAGTGATATCTTATTGATTATGAATTTGAGAACCAATCATTCGTTTGGAACGTTGAATTTAGGCTATCTAGCTTCTTTTGGGTTGGGGAGCATTAATATTACTGTAATTGCGACACGGATCATATGTCATATGTTAGAACACATTGCACACACTTCAATAGCATTTTTGTCGAAATGTGATCAAAAGCTAAACAATAACCTTCATGAACACCCTTTCCGAATTACTTATAAAAATATTGTTTGTTCATGTCACTACTAGAAAACCGATATGTTTCCTACGCCGTTTTCCATCGAAAATGCATAGGAAACAGTCGTTTCCGACGGATTTCCCAAGTGCATGATAGAAATGTACGATATTTGGGATTAAAAAGTTATTTTATTTTGTCAACATATGGTAATTTTTGTTTGATATAGCTTTTACCATATTCCTTTTTGCTAGGCTGGATGTTTACATCCATGATTATTTGTTGAAACGGAAGATGCACACATCTGCAAAAGCTTTCATGACTGAAGGAAAGGTTGCTACCGATCCTGTAGGTACGTTGTTCTCATTGCTAAATACGTGCATCCGATACATATCCACATTATGCCAAATTTGTTCGATAGTCTCCGAAATTGGTTTATTCTGTATATACATGATGCATTCAATGTAAAATATATCATATTAATTGCTATATCATATTAATTGCGTATTAATTTCACAGCTATCGACGCTCCTGGTGGATTTCTGTTGGAATGGTGGTCTGTCTTCTGGGATATATTTATTGCAAGGACAAACGATAAACATTCTGAGGCTGCTGCATCATATATAGGGGTCTCTCTCTCTCTGTTATTTTTGTTGGTTTTAACTAGGGGTGAGCAGAAAACCGAAAAAACCGAACCATAACCGAAATAACCGAAAAACCGAACCGAAAAGGCCTAACCGAAACAAAAACCGACGTTTCGGCTTTCGGATTTTTAATAACCGAAAATTATGGTTCGGTTTTCAAATAACCATTTTCAATAACCGAAAAAACTAAACCGAACCGGTAAGTTAAAAGAGTAGGCCCAATCCATATATTTGTATATTTAAGTTTAAGTTGTTTTAGTGTTTAACCCATGCTAGTATAAATTATTAATTTTTTTCTTGAATGTTTAGTATTTATAATAAAAACATTAACATGCTTATTTATAATTGAACTGATATATCTATTGCCTATAAGAAATAACAAAATTTGATATAAACATTAAATGATCTTCAAAGTATTGTAAAAGAAAATGTCGTAATAAAAACTTTGGAGAAACATAAAAATAGATTAGAAGGTTAAGTTTATGTGAATAATATTAATTAAAAATGTTAAATATAATAACTTAATTGTAAACATCTAAGAATTATTCTTAAATTTTGGATTATACTTTTTAGTTTTGAATCTTACGTAATTCTGTTCCAAAAAACCGAAAGTGAAAGGTTTTCAAAAAAGTGAAAACTGAACATTTCGGTTTTACCAGAAAACCGAACCGAACCGTGCACAGACCTAGTTTTAACTTTTATGTTGTCACTACTCACTTGTGAGTTATTACCCTTAATATGATTTTAATTTTTGTTCTTTTTTTCTTTTGAAATCAATGCCAGACACAACAAATGAAAGTGAAAGAGCATCAACAACAGATGCAAATGCAGCAGATGCATTTAATGCAGCAAAGAAACGCTCACTTACAAAGGAGGGATCCTAATCATCTGCCACTTGGCGGCAATGTAAACACTATGAATACCGACGGAATTATGGGAAAGCCATTTGTTAGTACAATAGGTGTGAAAATGCAAGACGAACCCATGAAACAGTCTCAATCTATGGTTTCAGACACCCTTTTAAAGTCAACCGCTAATCATCAATGGTATATCAACAGCCATCTGTTAGATTACCTGCATAGGATGATTGGATCTTCATGTTTCTGTTTTTTTTGTTGTTGATTCAGTCTGTTGATACCTGGAAATACTCCAAATGCGTCTTCAACTCTACCGCAAATTCAAGGGAGGCCTCAGTTGAATACGGTATATGTCTTATGTATTCTGAATCCTCCTTTATACGTTTTGCTTATTCTATTTGTTCCGTTTTTGTTTGGCTCATAAGCTTCTACAAATCATAGGAAATTAAACAAGAAGTTAACATGGATAACACACAGAAATCGTTGCCTACAAATCCTTCATCGATTTATGGGCAGGCAATTTTGCAGTCAAAGTCTGGACTTGGTGGTGGTGGTGGTAAATTTTCTGCACACATAAAATTACTACAAGTTAATTAGTTATTCACATCTATTCGGATGCATGGTTCCGGAAAATCTTATAAATAGATGTGGCAATTTTCATCCATTTAGTTATGAATAGGCTGATTCGGGTTGTGTTTTTAGCTTGAACGGGTTGGAAGTCTCCCAAAAATTAATGTTAGTTCATATGACCCCCCAAAATCGGTTATTTAAAGATTTATAATATTATTGTAGAGTAAATTGTCATTTTCGTCCTGAGGTTTGGCCACTTTTGCGATTTTCGTGTGAAGGTTTGTTTTTTTTCGTATTTGGATCCAAAAGGTTTGAAATCTTGCGATTTTCATCCAACTCGTTAACTACATCCATTTTTTAACGTTAAATGAGGGGCATTTCTGTCTTTTAGACATTTTTTACTAAAAAAACACTATAAGAATACAGATCCACCTATGTTGACTTTCTCCCCACCCAAATCCTTTAATCATCACAAAAAATGTCTAAAAAGACGAAAATACCCCTGACTTAACATTAAAAATGGATGGAGTTAACGAGTTGATGAAGACAACAAGATTTCGAACTTTTTGGATCCAGATGCGAAAAGCAAACCTTTGGACGAAAGTTGCAAAACTAGCCAAACATCAGGACGGAAATGGCATTTTACTCTTTATAATATTATTGTGATAATGTTTTTTTGTTGTAATAATTATTAACACATTCATCATATGTAATTATTATATATATTGGACAAAATAGTGTTAGCAGGTCACTCCAAGCCTACTGGCACATCTCAACCTTGCTAAAAAAATGACTGGTTTCAACCCGGACCTGTTTTGACTTTTGACCTGTTAAGACGTGTATTCTGATTGTTATTGCTTAATTTCGGATGAATGATTGTGAACAAACAACAATCAACAGCATAAAAACTCAACTCCTTATTATATGATATAAATGATTTTTATTTTTATTATCTCCATCCCCATCATTTCAGGATTGAATCAAGGTGTTACTGCTCTTCCATTAAAGGGTTGGCCTCTAACTGTAAGACAACATGGTTTTTGTTTCTTCTGTATAATGTTATAATTTGATTTTAAGGTATTTTGATGATTGGTGTAAATGTGCTTCACAGGGTATCGACAATTTACGGCCCAATATGGGTTTGCAAGTACAAAAGCCCAATATGCAGAATCAAAATCAGTTCTATATGGCATCACAACAGCAACATGCCTTGACACATGCCCAGGCCCAAGGTAATCTAGGAGCTTCACCAAATTATGGGCTTGTTGGATTACCTAGAGGCAATCTAAGTATGAAAGATGGTCAAACAACAAGAAATGATGGATCCCCTGGTCAAATGAACTCACCCCAGGTTAAGATTTTCCTTTTATGATCTAGATTATATTATATTATATATTTAACAATTACCGATTAGTGTTAACAGTAACATTGACTTTTCTCTTTTCTCCTTCTAGTTTAAATTACCCACCTTATACTATAAATAATATTTGTTTTTAACCCTAGAGTTTATAACAGTTACCAACTTGCGTGAACACTAAACTTTGACTTTTTTTTATAACTTTCTATTACACGCATTATACTATAAATAATATATGTTTTACCCTAGAGTTTTGCATTCAAAATGATGATATGGTGAAGAACTGAGTCGGTATTGACCAACAACATCGGTACCAGTATCGGGGTTCTCGGAACCGGTATTGGTATTGGTATTGGTATTCGTTTTTATGATCTTCAATCGTTTTAAATCGGGGTTATCGGAACCGGTATTGGTATTGGTATACGTTTTTATAATCTTCAATCGATTTAAAACACACCTTTGTTTTTTGAGTTGCATCATAAAACCATTGTAAAATATTACTATACCGACTCGGTTCGTCATCGTACCGTTATTTTGAATACAACTCTTTTTCAAATAAAATTTATATCACAATGTCAAGAAAAAAAATTAAACGCAACCGTGTATCACGAGTTTAATCTATATGAGTGCTTGTACTGTACTAGTACCGATATTATAGCTTTTGATCAATGTAAAACAAGTGTCAATATCTTTTTGGGGCATATCACGACTTCCAAATATACATGCTTCAGTTAGTACTGTGTTAATATAATTGATAAACATGGAATATTTTACATAACAGACAAAGATGCCTCATATGCAACAATCAACGTCTCAACAGCAGGACCAGCTGCAGCAACAGGTTATGCTTGTAGATAAATCCTAATTGCACAATTGATTTAATCTGATATTACTGGTTTTATAATTTATATATTTTTTTGGAGCAGACTAACAGAAAAAGAAAACAACATTCTTCTTCTGGGCCCGCAAACAGTACCAGTACAGGGAATACAGCTGCTCCATCACCAAGCTCCCCAGCATCAACATATACACCTGGTGATGGAATAACCACCGCTAGCAGTATGCAGCATGTGAACAGTGTACCGAAAAGCATGATGATGTATGGTTCAGAGGGAACCGGTGGGCTTGCATCGTCAACTAACCAGCTGGTAGGATTGTCTAAGGGGTGGGTCCGGTTGGGTTGGTCCGCTAACACTTATTTGTCCATTTTTACTTTTTTAATAATTATGATTAGAAAAGGGCCAATATAATAAAAACATTATACTTTTGTTATTTCTAACAAAAGTCGCTCCACAATTTTTATATAAAAACACTATACTTTCTGTTTTTTTCCTCTTAAAGTGGCTCAACAACTTTTTACATATAAGAGTCACTCCACATGTCAATTTGGAACAAATTGTGATTTTTTTTTGTTTTAAATTTTAAATAACCTGCAATAAAGATTTTTTTAATAAATTCCATCTTTGCACCAAATATTACAGGACCATTGCACAACAGTGAAGTCAACTTTTATTTACAATATTCAAGTTTTTAACTCTTAGCCGAATAAGGTGTAAATGATTTAAAAGAGAATACACTTAGATATAATATTTAAACTTAAAACTTTTAAATTCAGAAAATATTGATTATTGTAAAAACCATAGTTAGTTAATTGATCTGTTTGATTTAAGAAGGTTGAAACAAATCAATTTCATCTTCAAATTTTAGATGAATTTTTGAGATGTTCTAACAATATAATTTACAACTGGTGCAAGAAAATAAAGAATGTTAACGTGGACTTTGGAACTTAATGCGTGTCTGCACACGGGTTTTTTGTGTCATACGTCGCTTATTTTTTTTTTGTTCTTAAAAAAATGATTCAAAATGCTGAAATTGTTGAGTGACTTCTCTGAGAAAAAACAGAAAGTACAATGTTTTTATTTTTTATGTGCAGAAAAATGTTGAGTGACTTTGCGAGAAAAAATACAAAGTATAATGTTTTTAATGTGCAAAAATTGTGGAGTGACTTCTATGAGAAAAAAAACAGAAAGTATATTGTTTTTTTATGATATTTGCCCTTAGAAAAACACATTGTTTACATTGATAATCTGAATCATTGAAACACAACCATTTAGGATGACATTGAGCATTTTGGGGATGTTACTCTGGATGATAACGTTGAATCATTTCTGCAACAAGGAGGAAATGAAAGAGAACTTTATGGTACTATGAAGCAGACGCGTACTGAGCACAAGACAGAGTCTTCTAAAGGTATTACATAATCTCATCTGATTTACAAATTGAAATTTCTAATCATGCCCGGTTATAACTACTATTTTTTCTAACAGGTTTTTCTTTTGCGGAAGTTGGTTGTATACGCACCGGAAAGAAAGTCTTGTGCTGTCATTTTTCTTCCGATGGGAAGCTGCTTGCTAGTGCTGGCCATGACAAAAAGGTAAACTGCAATATAACTTTTGTATATATATATATATATATATATATATATATATATATATATATATATATGACATTAAGTGAAGTTTAATTGTTAGGTGCTAATTTCAGGCAGTTTTGTGGGATATGGATACCTTACAAACTGAGAGCACACCTGAAGAACATCAATATTTAATTACTGATATTCGGTTCAGACCAAATTCGACCCAGTTTGGAACTGCGTCTCTTGATCAATCTGTACGGATATGGGATGCAGCTAATGTAAGATGTATTCTTATTTTACTAGTCTGACCCGTTACAGATGGAATATAAACTGAATCAATGCAATCATAACTGAAATGGGTTGAAATTGCCACATCCGTTTCGATGGTTTTACTAATGGGTTACGTTCTCTGTTTCAGCCAAGCTATTGTCTGCATGCACATACTACACACACTTCACATGTTATGTCACTAGATTTTCATCCCAAGAAGACGGATCTCTTTTGCTTCTGTGATAATGAAAATGAAATTCGCTACTGGAATATTAACCCGTTCCAGTGTACTCGTGTTTCTAAGGTTGGTCACACATATCTATATATATTTTGAACTGTAAATTTTCCCACATGAGGTTTTATATTCAAGCACTATTTTGTTTCTGAGTGTTGCAGGGTGGTAGCGCACAAGTAAGATTCCAGCCCGTAAGCGGACAATTACTGGCAGCTGCATCAGACAAAATTGTATCCATCTTTGATGTTGAAAGTGATAGACAAACTCATTCCTTTCAGGTATATGTTCCAAGTTAAGTATTATGCATGATTTTATGTATATATGCCCCAGTCTAGGGCTGCAAACGAACCGAACAAACACGAACATGACCTTGTTCGTGTTCGCTTGTTAAGAAAATATATTTGTTCACGAACACTTACCGAACAATATTTTATGTTTGTGATCGTTTGTTGAGGAGCTGAACGTGTTTGTGTTCGTTTGTTAATTTTTGGCAACGAACGCAAACGAACGTTCATAAACACAAATGGAAACAGACGAACACAAACAAGCGTTCATGAACATAATATATAATACACTGACACTTATTAAGTAATTTATTTTTCGGATTTTGAAGTACTTAAATAAAATATAAAACTAAAAACACTAATGAACTATTGAACATAAATGAACACGTTACCGAACGTTTACGAACATAAATGCACGGACATGGCCTCTGTTCATGTTTGTTTATTTAATTAAACGAACGGAATTTCTTGTCCGTGTTCGTTCATTTAACAAACGAACGAACACAAACGAACTTCCAGCCGAACGGTTCACAAATTGTTCGCCGAACGTTCGGTTCATTTGCAGCCTCATGCCCCGCTTACTTGTGAATGGGTCAATTTTGGCTGTGTTTAATGGGTCAGATGGGCCAAAATCAGAATGTAGGTATAACTAGAACGGGTCAAACGGTCTATCCTAAATGTGCACAATCGTCTAACTCAAATTAAGTCAAAAGTTTTGGATTATTATTCCATAAATATTGTTTCCTTAAATTAAAAATTAACAGATTAACACTTTAAAAAAATATAAAAATTGGTGACAAAGGCGTTTTTGGGTTGACCCTTCCTGGCACATCTTGTTGCTTCTAGTTTTACCTTTCGAGGATATATTAAATTTTAATACAAAATTTGACCCTTTACGGGGTTCTCAGGAGCATATGGGAAATGTTAATTACTTATGTTGGAACTCGAATGGGGATTATTTGGCTTCGGTAAGCAAAGACAGTGTGAGAGTGTGGTCAGTCGGGTCCGGAGAGTGCATTCATGAGCTCAGTTCCAACAGAAACCAGTTCTATTCTTGTGTTTTCCATCCAAGTTATCCTGCTCTTTTGGTCATCGGTGGAATGCGCGTAAGTAGTTTTCTTATACCTTTGACTGCATAGGGATTACCAACATTAAACCATCCACCTTCTCACTCATTTAGATGATTCTCATGTGTAATTAGGAGTAAATAACATGTTATTAAATTGAGTTCTTAACTGGACTTTTTATCCCCCCCCCCCCCCCCCCCCCCCCCGAAGTAACATGAAACACTAACCATCGTTTTTTTTTTCTTTTTTCTGGTAATTCTTTGAATGCGTGACTAGTCTTTGGAACTATGGAACATGGCTGAAAACAAGAGCATGACCGTTGCAGCTCATGACGACATAATTGCTGCTTTGGCACAGTCTTCTGTTACAGGAATGGTTGCCTCAGCGAGCCACGACAGTTCTATTAAGTTATGGAAATAAGCATATATATATACACCATATTTATATATATTCCTACGGGGTAGAGGTAAGGCTGATGATGATATATGAAATACCATAACATGAAGGTATGAAATATTAAGCCTTATAAGATAGATATGGTTATACGAGTGTAGCTGATCGATATTATCGACTACAAAATATATATATGGTCTTGGTGTCGACGTTGTTAGGAGTAGATTTTGTCTCAAGTCAAATGTATTTGTCACCGTGATCTACGGAGTTAACTTTTTTTTTTGAAAGGCAAATGCTACATAATCCCTAAATTACACTTAATTTACCCATGCCAGGTATTGAACTCTGGTCTCTTACCAAGAGGCACAAAGCTTCTACCACCTCATCAAACCGAGTTAACTCATGATCAGGTTATAATATTTGATAGTTTTTCTTTTTCATTGGTTACATGGTGTTTATGTTTTGCTTTAAAGTGCGGGCGTTGTGGGATAATGTTGTTGATTATAAAAAAGTTACAATACAAAGTTAATGAAGCATAAATAAATAAAAGAAGCATGATTTGGATCAAATCGTGTTTGACATAGTTTCTTTAAGCACGTATTGTACGTTTTATTCCGGAGCATAATATAAACATGATTTCATGATTTTGTAGATGAGTATGCCACTTAACAATAACCCTAGCATCATCAAAATTCCTTAGCAAAAACTCATTCAAAATCGCGGTTATTGCTAATAATTGGTATTTCAGCAGCAACTTGATTACTGTTTGATTGTATAAGTTGTTGCTGATGCACACTTGCTACTGATGTACATTTAGGGGTTGTTTGGTAACTTTTGCGTAAGTAAGTGCTGAGTCAATAAGAAGTTTGACCGGGTAAGCGATTTTGAACCATAGGGGTGAGCAACGTAACCGTATAACCGATAACCGAACCATAACTGACATAACCGAATCACTTTTAACTGATAACTGACATAACTGATGGTTATGAAACTTTGCATAACCAACTAATCGGTTATGGTTACGGTTATGAAGCTTTGGTTAACCGGTATAGCCGAAACCTAACCAATAATGTAAGTTTAAGTCTATATAATGGCTTTATGTTTTACATTAACAATGTAGATATTTTTTACTAAGATAAAATTATGTAAGTAACAAAATGATCTTGATGTAGATACCCTTTTATTTTTAATGAAGAATAAAGATATTATAATCGTATTTTTTTTTTGTTGAGAATTGAACTTATTAAAGGGAATCATATATTGGTGGTTTAACCAAAAAGTATAGTTTTTGTTATTTTATAAAAAGACCTAATTTAAGTCCTAATAGTGCAAGACCCTAATAACACCCCTATTGATTTCAAATTTTTCTTGGTTAATTCATCGAAAATAACCGAAATTGAACCATAATCGATTAACCGTAACCGATGTTTGGTTATGGTTAAGAAAATGTCCTAACCGAAGTTAGCGGTTATGGTTATAGTTAATGGTAAAAACCGAACCGACCCATGCACACCCCTACTGAACCAATAAGAGTACGGCATGTGATGGTTGGTGGGGAGGAAGTGGTGGTGGTCGAGGAGGTGGTGTGTGAGTGGTCTGGTGAGGGTTATGAAAATGGGTGAAGGACAAAGTGGGTAAAATTTTTATGTAAAATCAGTTTGAAACTTAAAGGTAAGAGGCTTTATGGCTCATTAATAGGTGTCATGGTGAAACAAACACAATTAATGCTGA
Source organism: Scalesia atractyloides (assembly GCA_947069175.1). Lineage (NCBI taxonomy): Eukaryota > Viridiplantae > Streptophyta > Magnoliopsida > Asterales > Asteraceae > Scalesia > Scalesia atractyloides. Next base: position 3,430,576 of record CAMTDV010000026.1, on the reverse strand, counting down.
CAATTTAGAAGTAGCCTCTTAATGAAATCAGTAAAAGGCTTCCAAACAGCCCTCTTACTCTTTTTTTTTTCGAAAGGCTAACTTCATTCGAAGGCATGATCTAAACCTGGGTAGCCAAAGACACCACACAAACCAACTTACATCAATTTAAAGTTACACCAATCCTGCAAACTAACACCTCTATATTTAGATCTATTCTTAAACCAAATATAAGTAAGCGCTTTAATGTTTATCATGATCCCTTCAACCTTCACATCTTTATTAGCAAACCTTTTGTCGTTCCTTGCAATCCATATACACCAAATTGCCACTATCACAATACCTTGAATCGTCATCTTCTTTGCCTCGCTGCTACCTACACTCTCATAGACACTCAAAATATCCTTAAACGAGAAGGTGTAAAGCGGACCCATCCTACACCACGATCCGCTACTTTGCCAAACCACAAGTGCGAATAGACAACCAGTGAAAAGATGAAGCACCGATTCGACCCCAATTTCTTTTAATCAGAGTATCCACAGTCGGTATAAGCTCTCCAAACGAAAACATTACATTTTTGGGCACCCATTTACACCAGTTCAACACGAAAATCTGACTCATATCCCTACCCGAAACCAACGCTCCTTTAACTGACTTGACCGAAAAAAAACCCACTAGGGTCGCCCATCAACCTCATGTATCTCTACCATCAGACAAAGAAACCGCATCTATCAGGGACATAAGAGCGTTCCACTCACTCATTTCCGCACTAGAACCCGGTGGCCTAGACCACTGCCATAAACCCAAAAATTTCTGCTCTACATAACTAAATCAAATGATTGATGAAACACTCTTTATCCACCTCTAACTGATACAGATCGGAAACCATTGCTGATAACAGTTGCTATTGCTCAGAGTCGCCTGTGATGGACCAACTTAGCCTAACTCGCTTAACGGGTTACTATCATCTTCCTTTTCCTAACGCTGGCTCAACACAAGTATACAATATTGTTTTGTTATTTTGAAAATATTCTCAACTATCTCTCACCATTTTCAACATATTTTGAGTTTGTTATGAATTAAACTTGTAAATTGTATCAGATTTTGATATTGTATTGTATTGTATTGTATTAGGGTTATAAATTTTAGTGTTTATATAGAATACATATTACAAACTAGTCCTTGATACTATATCATTTGGTCTAATACTCTCTCGCAAGCTAGGCACGAGAGTGAGTTAAGCTTGAATTAAACTAAATCATAAAAGACTTTTTTACAATGTTTTTCCGTCCATCTATCTCTCTATCATAGCTTGTTGTGTCTCCTTCCTTCTCTCCACGCCTGTTTCCTCCGACCTATCGCCATTATACGCTGTTCTTCCCTTGTTTCCTCTGCGACTTCTACATGTGCCGGAAAAGAAAGAACCACTATCATTCGAAAGCATGTACAAAGGTTCGCTTTCAGCTGGTGTATCTCTTCTTTGTAATCTCATGTGATAATTAAGTCATCTACATACACCAACATGACAACTACCTGTGAACCATACACTTCAACTAACAAGCTAGCATCAGAATTAGTACTTAAAAAACCATTATGCATTAAAAATTCAGCAATATGCCAAAGTGTGACCGATGTTGTCCGAGGGTCAGTAAAAATATGAGTTAAAATCAGTCTCTAATTGTTGAAAATGATAGTGAGAGGAATGGAAGAAAGATAAATTGATTTGTATTTTTTTGTGTGTATAACATGCCTACAAACAGAACTATATATAGCCTATACAGAGGAGCTAAATAAGGGAAAATACAATCACATATTAAAAACGTATGGCTGGCAATTAGCAGTCTTCCAGAAATTGAGCTGTAAAACCTTTGACCTTGATTTGCACCTATTTTGGGAAATGATGTAAACTGATCCCAATCAATATTTCAACACTCCCCCTCAAGTTGAGTAGTAGGGTTTTCGATACTCAACTTGCCAAGACATTGATAAAAAACTTTCCGTTCACTGCCTTTGTTAATATGTCTGCTAGTTGATCTTCTGAGCGGATGAACGGAAGTTCAATTATTCCTGTTTCAAGTTTTTCTTTGATGAAGTGTCGGTCTACCTCAACGTGTTTGGTGCGGTCATGCTGGACTGGATTTTCTGAGATTTGAATGGCTGCCTTGTTATCACACATAATTTTGCTAGATTGAGTTGGGGAATACCCGATTTCTGTCAAGAGTTTCCGTATCCATAGAATCTCGGCTAGACCACGTGCTATTCCTCGAAATTCTGCTTCAGCACTTGAAAGAGCCACCACCTTTTGTTTCTTGCTTCTCCATGTGACAAGATTCCCTCCAACAAGAGTGAAGTAACCAGATGTTGACCTTCGATTTCCTTTATCTCCAGCCCAGTCTGCATCTGTATACACTTGGGTTTCTAGGTGCCCATTTGCTTTGAACAAAACTCCATGACCAGGAGTCCCTTTGAGGTATCTAATGATTCTCAATACGACTTCCATATGGGCAACTTGAGGTTGATGCATAAATTGGCTTACAACTCCGACTGCGTAAGCAATGTCAGGTCGGGTATGTGAGAGATAGATTAGTTTCCCACTATCCGTTGATATCTTCCCTTGTCGGTCAGCTTAGCATTTTCCTCCATATAGAGCTTTTGGTTTACCATCATAGGAGTATCTACTGGTTTACAATCAATCATCCCTGTTTTTTAGCCAACAGGTCAAGGATGTATTTCTTTTGGCAGATAAAAATTCCCTGTCTGGACCTCAAGACTTCGATCCCAAGGAAGTATTTAAGTCTCCCTAGATCCTTCATTTCGAATTCTTTGAATAAGTTCACCTTTAGCTTTGTCATCTCTTCCTCATCGTTACCTGTTATTATCATATCATTAACATAGATAATTAAGCATGTTAAGAGACCATTCCTCCGTTTGAGAAATAAAGTATGGTCTGAGTTACTTTGTTTGTAGCCATATTTTCTCATGTCTAAAGTAAACCTGCCAAACCAAGCGCGAGGAGATTGTTTTAATCCATATAAGGATTTCTTCAAGCGACATACTTCTCTTGGATTGGACTTCTCCATGAACCCAGGGGGAGCCTCCATATAGATTTCTTCTTTCAGTTCCCCATGTAAGAAGGCATTTTTACGTCAAACTGGAGGAGAGGCCACCCTTTATTTGCAGCTATAGAGAATAGGACCTTGATTATGTCGATTTTTGCCACGGGAGAAAAAGTCTCAGAATAGTCAATTCCGTATGTTTGAGTATACCCCTTTGCTACGAGCCGGGCTTTGTACCTTTCAATGGTTCCATCCAATTTGTATTTTATAGTGAAAACCCAACGACATCCAACTGGTTTTTTTCCAGGAGGAAGGATACATTTTTCCCATGTTTCATTTTTATTTAGTGCATCCATTTCAACTTCCATTGCCTCCCTCTAGTCTTTAGACTCAAGAGCTTGTTCAATTGTGGTTGGGACTTCTTCAGAACATAGAGATGCAACGAAAGCCTGGGCTTCTGATGATAAATTTTCAGCTGCCATGTTTGCCATTGGATATTGAGTGCTTCGAGCCTCTTTCTCGGGAGAATATCTTTTTGGAGGAACTCCTCTGTTGATTCTTGGGGGTAGAGCATATCTGGATGACCCTTGTTCTGCCGTATGATTCGACCCCTCTTCTACCGTATGATTCGGTAAATCAGGAGTTTCAACATGCTCATGAGTTTCATAGTTAGTGGATGAATCAGAGATAATAGGAGAATCAAAAAATTCTTGAGTTTGGGTATCACTTACCTCTGACTCCAGCTTGGGAGGATCATTGTTAGTGGTACTGTCTTCAGGACTCGTGGATTGTGACGTGGTTTGGGTTCCATGATTGGTTTCTGAGGACGACATCCATTTTATCCAACTCAGTGTGTCATCATACTCCTTCTCCCCCTGACCAGTGTGTTGGGCATTGTAGAAGTATTCACTTTCGAGAAAGTTACAGTTCATCATGGTGTATACATGACGTTTCTTTGGACTGTAACATCTATAACCTTGCTGATTGATTCCATAACCGACAAACACATATTTTTCAGCACATGCATCAAGTTTGGACTGTTCTGTTTTTGGTATGTGAACAAACGCAGAACAACCGAAAACCCAAGGTTCGAGGGTAAGAGTGGATGGGGGTTTGGGAAATTTAGACAGAGCTTGAAGAGGGGTTTTTCAAATCAAGAGCTCTCATTGAGAGACAGTTCATAAGATAGGTTGCTGTGACAAGAGCTTCAGGCCAAAAAAACTTCGGAACTTTGGATTCAATCATGAGGGCACGAGTTATTTCTAAAAGGAAGCGGTTTTTTCTTTCAGATACCCCGTTTTGTTCGGGGGTATGAGCACATGAGGTTTGATGAATTATCCCCTTCTTTTGACAAAATTGATTCATCGAGGTATTTACAAATTCTCCTCCATTATCGGACCTAAGAATTTGTATATCGCTCTTGAATTGGGTTTTGATCATGGCACAAAAGCTTGTGAATTTTGAAAAAACTTCGGATTTATTTTTTAGAGATAAATCCAAGTCATGCGGGTGCAATCATCAATGAATGTAACAAAATAACGGAAATTTTGCCCCCATAACTTTTGCTGGTCCCCGCACATCCGAATGAATTAATGATAAAGGAAAATCAACCTTAGTATCATTTGATTTGAAAGTTTGTCTATGGCTTTTAGCCAAAAAAAACATGTCTCACAATTCAAGACTTTATTTGTTGGAAATAATTTAGGAAATAAACTATGCATGTCACACCCCGACCCGCAGCGGAAAAGGTGATCGGGGCATGATTGGGTTATCATCAAAGCTCATGACATTTATTATAACGTTTCATATTCAGTAATACAATTTTAAAGGGAATTATACAATCATTATTACATCATGTCCTAAACATCAATCTAAGCTTCATTGTTTTCTTCTAAGGCATTTCCTATGTTTTCCTTGCTTCATCCTGTTCACCTGTATCATGTGTAAAAATGGTTTTTGGATCAACAAAAAGCTGGCGAGTGAATCCTATGAAAAACATTTGAACAAGTTTATTTAATTGATTATAAAATAAAGTGCACAACCACACATGAGTAAAAATAGATGTAAACTTATTCACCAATCAATTAATATTAAATAATGCACACATGAACAATAATGGATCGTTTTGAGGCACGCGTTGCTCAACTCGTCTCTCACGAGGAACTGATGGGCCTAATGAATGATTTGCATATACTTGACAATATGAAATACATAACTACAAACAATATAAACAATCTAAGTTTAGATCACAATATGGTATGGCACAAGTTTAAATAAACGAGTTAATTTTGTGACACATGACACACCCCAAAACGTGTAATTAAAAAGGGGAGTTGTAAGATTCACTCACATTGGGTGCGTTCGGTTGATGATGTTGAATGCGCACGAAGTTGGTTTTAACCACGAGTGAAACTAACCTAGATAAAGGCATAATGGTTCGGTAAGTGAACGGATTTTATTAATCCATTTTAGTAGGATTGTTGGGTGTGTTTTTGTGAGTTTAAGGCTATTTTCTAACCTTAAAAATGTTATTTTTAAGTATTTCTAATTGATTTTTGAATAAAATAAATAAATAAAAATAATAAAAAAATGTTGACTTTTTGACCGTTGACTGTTGACCGGTTCGTATGTGTGTATGTATGCGCTGGGTGAGGCTCGAACCCGAGACCTCCCGTACGCGTGCACGCAGCTCTACCAACTGAGCTACGTGTCTAACCCGAAATATTTCTGTTTTTAATTAAATTTATATACTAATTAGATTAATCCGAAAATCATTTATTTTTAAAAACGATTTTAATGTATCGAACCGGTGTTCTCCACAGGTCCGTGGGTTGAGTTAACACACAGTCCACCGCTGGGCTGTGTGTCTAACTTGTTAAATAATCTGATTTTTATTATACTTATATACAAACTAAATATTTTCATTTCTGTCTTAAATAAAAAGTTTGATAAATGTCTGGACCGATGCGGTAGTCCGGACTCGAACTCGTGACGTGTGATTAAACATTCACACAGTCCACCACTGGACTGTGTGTCTATCTTGGTTATTATTCCGGTTTTTATTAAACTTAACATCTTAAGCAGTGACTCCGGTTCGGTAAAAAAAAAGGAACATTTTTTATTAAGGCGAGTATGCGTGGGACATGTATCGAACTCGGGACGTGAGCGTGTTTATGTGCACACAGTCCACCGCTGGACTGTGTGTCTAACCCGAGTTATATCTTGATTTAAATTAAACTTATAGACAACAGAAACTTCGTCTTCTTCGTTGGACTCAACCAGAAACGGAGTCCGACTGGTTCGATGATTTTATCAAGTTTCTTTAGTGTGTTATGATTGTCACACCCCGACCCGCAGCGGAATAAGAGTCGGGGCATAATTGGGTTATCACCAAAGCTCATGACATTTACTAATATGTTTCATATTTAATAAAGTCAAAGTTACGTTTCCAAATATCCAAACATGTTCATACAATACAAGGAAAATAAACCAAACATAACAATCCCAACTCTAAATCATTTTATTCTTCTAGTCCAATCCTATGTATTCCTAGCTGCTGCTGGTTCACCTGTATCATGTGTAAATGGGGGTTTTTGGGTCAACATAAGTTGGCGAGTGAACCTTATTAGATAAACATTTAATAATGAATTACTTGTTAGTTTATCAATGGAAAATTGTGCATAATCATAAATGAGCAAATGTAAATAATCAAGCAGTGGCAATTAGCAAACACAACTATAACATACAATAACATATGATAGCATACATTAACATACCAACAACATACGATAAATAACATAAATGAACTGTGCGATCAAGGCTCAATCAAACGGAGCCGATCGTATTGCATGTACTGAAAATGTAAAATGTCTGTACGATCAAGGCTCAATCAAACGGAGCCGATCGTGTGTGGGCACGCCAGGTTCAACCTCATAATAAAATGGGGAACATGCTCAACGCTCATAATGTAATGGGGAGCGGCGGCCTATGAAATTGCATATACTGAAAATAATAAATTGCATCCAACAATAACTACACAACAGTTGAATCAAACTGAATACACATGCTCATGATATGATGTATGCACAATGGTTTAATTATAATATATATAACAAGACACATGATACACCCCAAAACGTGATTAAAACGGGGAATTTGTAAAGATTCACTCACATTGGGTGCGTTGGATTGGAGATGGTGAGATGCGCACGAATTATATGAGCGGAACAACGAGAAATACTAACCTAAATAATAACGGAAAAAATATATAAAATGAGCGGATTTTATTAAGGATGTTAATAGAATTTTTAGATATATTTTTGTGAGTTCAAGGCTATTTTCTATCTTTTAAAAATGTTATTTTTAAGTATTTTTAATTGATTTTTAAATTAAATTAAATAAATAAAAATATAAAAAAAAATTGTTTATTTTGCGTTGACCGTTGACCATTGACCGTTGACCGCTGACCTGTTGACCGGTTCGTATGTGAAATTGTTTGTGCCGGGTGAGGCTCGAACCCGAGACCTCCCGTACGCGTGCACGCAGCTCTACCAACTGAGCTACGTGTCTAACCCGAAATAATCTTGTTTTTAATTATATTTATATACTTATTCAGTTTAACCGAAATTCTTTTAATTGCAAAAACATTTTAATTCAACAAACCGGTGCCAGTGACGGGTTTCGAACTCGCGACGTGTGACTTAGTGTTGCACACAGTCCACCGCTGGACTGTGTGTCTAACCTGGTTATTATCTCGGTTTTTATTATACTTAATAACTAACTGAGTTAACCCGGTTTAGTTTTTAAACAAAAAGGCATTTTATTACATAAGGAGTGCGTGTATCAGGGATCGAACTCGGGACATGCGTATATGTTTTGCACACAGTCCACCGCTGGACTGTGTGTCTAACCCGTTCATTTTACTGGTTTTAAATAAACTTATAACTTAGTTAACTTCGTCTTCTTCATTCAAATTTCCGACGACTGAATCACTGATCCGTTTCTTGTTTTTACGATTGACAAATATTCTTAAGGCTAAAATGAAATGACAGAGACGGTAATTAGAGGTGAACATACTGATGAACGGTTTATTTCAGAATTCCGGCAATGTGTCGGTCCCTGTTTTTATGCTCTTCAACTGAACAAGACAATTAACCGTTTTTATTAGCTAATCGTGAAATTGAAGTGTTCAGCAATTGTTAACAGAGGGTTTGAATGCCCTTACCGATTCTCAGATGAATATAGAGATTTTCAGAATCTTTCCGGCGAACTGAAATTAGCTGAATACAGTGCCTGAATTCGATTTCAATTGAGAGGTTTAAGTTAGAAATAGCCTAACAATTGTTGAACTACAATGATATTGAAAGATTTACCGTTTGAGGATGAATACGGTTTTCCGGCGACTTTTGCAGAAAATTCCGGCGAGTTGATTTAGACGTTCTGACGGTCTGAAAATGTGACGAGAGTGAAATGGAGTATTGGTATGACGTTTCTGAGTCGCGAGAGGGGTCTGGAGTTGAAGTAATTGGGACTTTGATTCTTTTCGGTTATAAAAACCGATAGTAATGAAAATTGATGTTCAATCACCTCTGAATTGATTAAAGACATCAGTTCATCGGTTATAAACGTGAATGCGCGAGTAATCAAACGATCTGACGATTGAATTGCCGATTTCCGTTTCTCAGTTGGCGCAACCGGTTTAACCGAGTTTGTATATAAATGTTATTTGTTTCCTAGGGATAACAAAAAATAACAAGTGGCGGAATGGTGATGCAAGTGTGTGTTAAGTCGTTGGATCCAGTTCTGGCTGACCCGAGTTCGAGTCCCGGCAGCCACAAATCCTTTTTATTTATTTTGTTTTAACTTTTTATCAAATCTAATTTTTATAGTTTAGTTTCTTTATTAATTATGTATCATTTTAAATCAAAATAATCATAAATATTCAACGTGACATTTATAACTTGATATTCGATTACAAAATGGAGCGGGTTTTGAAAACCCGTTTTTTTACAAATGTTACAATGATTAATTACAGGTGAGGTAAATAAAAAGAATGAAAGATTAAGCGTAAAGTATACCGAACTGGACTCCTCTGTTTCTCCGGCGAAACTCCGGTGACGGCAGATTATTCCGGCGACGTGTGTCCTGCGGTAGAAAGTCTTCAGGGAGCTTGAGATGAGTGTGGGTGGCTTCGGTATGAGCTCTGGGGGTTCAGTAAGGCTCAAAGGTGAAAAGCTCGGTTTTCCGGCGAGTTGCAGAAATTTTCCGGCGAGTGGAATTACGTCGGGTAAAGGTGTGATTGTGAGCGAAAAAGCTAGCAGAGGTTTGAGGGGGTATTTATAGGGCAGACCATCGATGTATTTAGTCCGTTTTCCGTCTTGATTCGTCGGTCATTACGTTTTCCGACGGTTATGACTTGCGTCGCGGGTTCAGACGTCGGTTATAACCGATGTCATAGTTAAAGTTTACGTTAAAACTGAAGAAACCGTCCAATCTTGGCGAGATAGTCGGAATTTCCGACGACTGCAATTGGGCGCGTCGGTATTTGAATTCGAGATTTATTTTATGTACTAACTGTTTCCAATATTTAACAAGAAACATAAGTGGCGCAGTGGTTGGATGGTTAAGTGTTAAGGCTGTGCTGAAACCGGTTGACTGACCCGGGTTCGAAACCCGGCAGCAACCTTTTATTTTTAAACCCCTATTTTTAATACTTTTTCAAATATAAATTATATATTCCAATATTTATTAGTTATGTATCGTTTAAAATTATTTTGGGCATTAAATACGCAACGAAATTTTTAACTGATTGTTCAGTTAATAAACGGAGTGGGTTTGGTAAATCCGGTTTTTGACGGATGTTACAGTGTCCCCTGCTTTTTAGAAATTTCGTCCCGAAATTTAAGTAGTGATATATTCGACTAAAAATGATGGTTTTTAGTTTGACAGTTACATGCTTAGAAAAAGTGTAAGAGTTTAAGTTTTTGTTTGAGGCGGTAACGTCCCTTGTAAGGGTTAAGTACCCTGTTACAGGAATTGCTTTTTTGTTGCCTACGGTAAAATATTGATAAGCAGAGTTGATTCGCTAAATATGATATCATGCGTAAGAGTTTTGATATGTTTGGAAGGATATGGTTATATCCTAAAGCAAAACTTCTAATACTACAACCTACATGGAACTTCTCATAACCGTCTAACAATACCTCTGATCCTTTGACAAGAATACTTATATATAGGAAGTACCAGCGGCGTATCCACCATATTCTTGTCAAATTTTCATTGGTTTTTTCAGTAAGTTATGATTGGTTCTATGATATGACTCTAGAACATAAATAAACACAACAACTAATGTACCAAGAAATTACTAAATCCTACATAGAACTTCTCATAACCGTCTGACAACACCTCTGATCCTTTGACAAGAATACTTATATATGGGAAGTACCAGCGGCGTATCCACCATATTCTTGTCAAATTTTCATTGGTTTTATCAGTAAGTTATGATTGGTTCTATGATATGACTCTAGAACATAAATAAACACAACAACTAATGTACCAAGAAATTACTAAATCCTACATAGAACTTCTCATAACCGTCTGACAATGCCTCTGATCCTTTGACAAGAATACTTATATATAGGAAGTACCAGTGGCGTATCCACCATATTCTTCTCAAATTTTCATTGGTTTTATCAGTAAGTTATGATTGGTCCTATGATGTAACTCTAGAACGTAAATAACACAACAACCAATATTTGAATCCACATTCTGATAGCATATATGTTTGAATGGTGACAGTTCCTCTCTCGTTTGTTATGATGGAGAGGTTAGTTTATGTAGAAATAGAACACAATCCAATTTCTTTAAATGGCGAGATGATATGAATGTAACACAAATTTCAACCAAGACAATACTAAATCCTACATGGAACTTCTCATAACCGCCTGATAATGCCTCTGATCCTTTGGCAAGAATACTTATATATAGGAAGTACCAGCGGCGTATCCACCATATTCTTGTCAAATTTTCGTTGGTTTTATCCGCAAGTTATGATTAGTTACCAAGAAACTACTAAATCCTACATAGAACTTCTCATAACCGCCTGACAATGCCTCTGATCCTTTGACAAGAATACTTATATATAGGAAGTACCAGCGGCGTATCCACCATATTCTCGTCAAATTTTCATTGGTTTTATCAGTGAATTATGATTAGTCCTATGTGACTATAAAACATAAACAACACAACAACCACAGCTTGAGTCTAAATTCTGAAAGTATACATGTTTGAATGATGACAGTACCTCTCTCGTTTGTTATGATGGAGAGGTTAGTCATTGTGGAAGTGAGACATAGCTCAACTTCTATAAATGATGAAATTGAATACACTGAAATGTATGATGAACAAACTTCAACCAAAACATACTAAATCCTACATGGAACCTCTCATAACCGCCTGATAATGCCTCCGATCCTTTGACAAGAATACTTATATATAGGAAGTACCAGCGGCGTATCCACCATATTCTCGTCAAATTTTCATTGACTTTATCCGCAAGTTATGATTAGTTCTATGTGACTCTACAACAAACACAACAACCACAAGATCGTATTGCATGTACTGAAAATGAAAATGTCTGTGCGATCAAGGCTCAATCAAACGGAGCCGATCGTATTGCATGTACTGAAAATGAAAAATGTCTGTGCGATCAAGGCTCAATCAAACGGAGCCGATCGTATTGCATGTACTGAAAATAATAAATTTAATCTAAACAATAATCACACAAACAGTTTATACATGGAACCTCTCATAACCGCCTGATAATGCCTCCGATCCTTTGACAAGAATACTTATATATAGGAAGTACCAGCGGCGTATCCACCATATTCTTGTCAAATTTTCATTGACTTTATCCGCAAGTTATGATTAGTTCTATGTGACTCTACAACAAACACAATAACCACAAGATCGTATTGCATGTACTGAAAATGAAAATGTCTGTGCGATCAAGGCTCAATCAAACGGAGCCGATCGTATTGCATGTACTGAAAATAATAAACAATAATCACTCAAACAGTTTATACATGGAACCTCTCATAACCGCCAGATAATGCCTCCGATCCTTTGACAAGAATACTTATATATAGGAAGTACCAGCGGCGTATCCACCATATTCTTGTCAAGTTCTCATTGGCTTTATCCTTAAGTTATGATTGGTTCTATGTGATTCTAAAACATAAAGAAAATCATAAAACGAAACGATTGGGGTTGAATCTTGATTTTCGGTGAAGAGGACTAGTTGGGTGGTTTCGTTAGGGCCGTCATTATCTTCATCATGATTGGCGTTGATGTTGAAAACTCTTCCTCTTGCTGGTGGCCTAGTGATTGGGTTTTCTTGATTTACTTGGTTAACTGAGTTTGATTGAGCTTGAGCTTTTATGATGTTAACCAATCGAGGGCACGTGTTTTTAAAGTGGGTAGGGTTGCCACAATTGAAACAAGCTCGAACATAAGGTAACATGGGGTATTGAGGTTGATGATAGGTTTGGATCATGTTTTGAGTAGGGGGAGAGATTTGGTTTTGAGGGGTGCGGCAAACCTTGCTCAAATGGCCATAGCGTCCACAAGTTGCACATAGTCGACAAGGTAAGGTAAGGGGATGGTGATAAAAACAGGTGTTACATCGAGGGTGAGGTCCAAGATATGGTTTCTTATTTGGGTAAGTTGAGTTGGGTGCCACTTGAGTGATTGGGATAGCTTGGATGGGTATGGCGTGTGAAATTGGTTGATTTCGTTGGATAGTAGCGAAAAGTTGCCCGTCTCTTTTTCTCTTAGAATTGGGTTGAGAAGGGGATTCGGTTTGGGTGTAGTCGGAGGTTTCAGTCGATGCTTTATCCTTCTTCTTCTCCTCCTTGAAGTCTTTGTTCCGGATTCGGTTCTCGGTGAGCTCTGTAGCTAACTCCATTGCTGCTTCCAAGTTTGCAGGTGTGGCACTTATTACAGAGTCTTGAATCTTTGAAGGAAGACCTTGAATGTAGTGCTCGATCAAACGGTAGTGGGGAGTGAACAAGTTGGGAACCATTTGATTTAATTCGAGAAATCTCTTGTTGTAGGTAGTGTGGTCACCTTCCTTTTGTTTCAACGAATAAAACTCATCCTCTAATTTCTTGATTTCGCTCCTTGGGCAAAACCGTCTTATCATGATTTCTTTCAACTCTTCCCAAGTCAAAGTCATAGCATCTTCAACACCTCATTTGGCCTTCTCTGTATTCCACCAAGTAAGTGCTATCCCATATAAACGACCGGTAGTATATCGCACTTTGCGATCATCAGGGCAATCGCAATTTAGAAAAGTGTTCTCCATTTCTTCAAACCAATGGAGGAGAGCAGTGACACCTTCAGTCCCTTCGTATTTTGGAGGGTCGCATGATTTGAAGTGCTTGTAGGTGCATTTAGTGGTATTTGGGGGAGGGTTGATAACATTTTGATCTTCTTGGTTTACAGGATTAGCGGTAAGGGCTTGTTGGACTTGGATTACAATGTTGGGTATTACGGCAGCCATTTGTTGAGCGACTAGGGCAGCCATGCGCTCGCGGGCTTTTCCTGCTCTCATCTTCCTACGGGCGAGGCTAGAAGACATCTACAAGGAATACGCATCATGAGTATGAGTTGGATGTTTTTGGGATCATGGGTCGTATTTAGGAATGAACATTCATAAAATAATTATAGAAAAATAAATCTACTACATCCATAGGATGTCTTGGGCTTTGCTCGTCATTAGGCCCTACATGCCGCCATACTTCACCTTCGTAATCATGTGGGCCCCCATGAATACCGGGTTTTTCATATGGTTCGCATGTGTTAGCCTGGTTACGTACACTAAAACCCGGAGAAAATCGAGAAATATGTATATAACGTATGATATTCGGAATGTGTCGAGGTGTAGACACGGTGACACCTCAAAGTGGGTTAGTTCGAACGACGTTTGGTGTAGCATGCTTTGGCCTAATAGGTCCTTCGTACTCTCATCGTTAGTCCCCAGGTAGGCAAACTGGTCCGTTATATTGGATTTATACGAATGCCAACCTAGACAGGACGTTCCGACTACCGGTACTTGTACCCTTCCAGTTACTACATGCCCGTCGCAGAACTTACCTTGATGAGATTTGAAAATTGCGACAAAATCTTTGAATAACAAAAGTATGAACATTGAAATATGTATGATGAATGTGTATGTAAGTATGTATGTTTGACTGTAAGTATAAACAAATATAAAACAAATAAATATCATAAGTTTGTATGTAACCACCAAAACAATTAAAATTTAGGCAACTATAGTATAGGCTCTAAGGGTCTAATAACCTATCCTATACCCCTATAGTCATGGCTCTGATACCAATCTGTCACACCCCGACCCGCAGCAGAAAAGGTGATCGGGGCATGATTGGGTTATCATCAAAGCTCATGACATTTATTATAACGTTTCATATTCATTAATACAATTTTAAAGGGAATTGTACAATCATTATTACATCATTTCCTAAACATCAATCTATGCTTCATTGTTTTCTTCTAAGGCATTTCCTATGTTTTCCTTGCTTCATCCTGTTCACCTGTATCATGTGTAAAAATGATTTTTGGATCAACAAAAAGCTGGCGAGTGAATCCTATGAAAAACATTTGAACAAGTTTATTTAATTGATTATAAAATAAAGTGCACAACCACACATGAGTAAAAATAGATGTAAACTTATTCACCAATCAATTAATATTAAATAATGCACACATGAACAATAATGGATCGTTTTGAGGCACGCGTTGCTCAACTCGTCTCTCACGAGGAACTGATGGGCCTAATGAATGATTTGCATATACTTGACAATATGAAATACATAACTACAAACAATATAAACAATCTAAGTTTAGATCACAATATGGTATGACACAAGTTTAAATAAACGAGTTAATTTTGTGACACATGACACACCCCAAAACGTGTAATTAAAAAGGGGAGTTGTAAGATTCACTCACATTGGGTGCGTTCGGTTGATGATGTTGAATGCGCACGAAGTTGGTTTTAACCACGAGTGAAACTAACCTAGATAAAGGCATAATGGTTCGGTAAGTGAACGGATTTTATTAATCCATTTTAGTAGGATTGTTGGGTGTATTTTTGTGAGTTTAAGGCTATTTTCTAACCTTAAAAATGTTATTTTTAAGTATTTCTAATTGATTTTTGAATAAAATAAATAAATAAAAATAATAAAAAAATGTTGACTTTTTGACCGTTGACTGTTGACCGGTTCGTATGTGTGTATGTATGCGCTGGGTGAGGCTCGAACCCGAGACCTCCCGTACGCGTGCACGCAGCTCTACCAACTGAGCTACGTGTCTAACCCGAAATATTTCTGTTTTTAATTAAATTTATATACTAATTAGATTAATCCGAAAATCATTTATTTTTAAAAACGATTTTAATGTATCGAACCGGTGTTCTCCACAGGTCCGTGGGTTGAGTTAACACACAGTCCACCGCTGGGCTGTGTGTCTAACTTGTTAAATAATCTGATTTTTATTATACTTATATACAAACTAAATATTTTCATTTCTGTCTTAAATAAAAAGTTTGATAAATGTCTGGACCGATGCGGTAGTCCGGACTCGAACTCGTGACGTGTGATTAAACATTCACACAGTCCACCACTGGACTGTGTGTCTATCTTGGTTATTATTCCGGTTTTTATTAAACTTAACATCTTAAGCAGTGACTCCGGTTCGGTAAAAAAAAAGGAACATTTTTTATTAAGGCGAGTATGCGTGGGACATGTATCGAACTCGGGACGTGAGCGTGTTTATGTGCACACAGTCCACCGCTGGACTGTGTGTCTAACCCGAGTTATATCTTGATTTAAATTAAACTTATAGACAACAGAAACTTCGTCTTCTTCGTTGGACTCAACCAGAAACGGAGTCCGACTGGTTCGATGATTTTATCAAGTTTCTTTAGTGTGTTATGATTGTCACACCCCGACCCGCAGCGGAATAAGAGTCGGGGCATAATTGGGTTATCACCAAAGCTCATGACATTTACTAATATGTTTCATATTTAATAAAGTCAAAGTTACGTTTCCAAATATCCAAACATGTTCATACAATACAAGGAAAATAAACCAAACATAACAATCCCAACTCTAAATCATTTTATTCTTCTAGTCCAATCCTATGTATTCCTAGCTGCTGCTGGTTCACCTGTATCATGTGTAAATGGGGGTTTTTGGGTCAACATAAGTTGGCGAGTGAACCTTATTAGATAAACATTTAATAATGAATTACTTGTTAGTTTATCAATGGAAAATTGTGCATAATCATAAATGAGCAAATGTAAATAATCAAGCAGTGGCAATTAGCAAACACAACTATAACATACAATAACATATGATAGCATACATTAACATACCAACAACATACGATAAATAACATAAATGAACTGTGCGATCAAGGCTCAATCAAACGGAGCCGATCGTATTGCATGTACTGAAAATGTAAAATGTCTGTACGATCAAGGCTCAATCAAACGGAGCCGATCGTGTGTGGGCACGCCAGGTTCAACCTCATAATAAAATGGGGAACATGCTCAACGCTCATAATGTAATGGGGAGCGGCGGCCTATGAAATTGCATATACTGAAAATAATAAATTGCATCCAACAATAACTACACAACAGTTGAATCAAACTGAATACACATGCTCATGATATGATGTATGCACAATGGTTTAATTATAATATATATAACAAGACACATGATACACCCCAAAACGTGATTAAAACGGGGAATTTGTAAAGATTCACTCACATTGGGTGCGTTGGATTGGAGATGGTGAGATGCGCACGAATTATATGAGCGGAACAACGAGAAATACTAACCTAAATAATAACGGAAAAAATATATAAAATGAGCGGATTTTATTAAGGATGTTAATAGAATTTTTAGATATATTTTTGTGAGTTCAAGGCTATTTTCTATCTTTTAAAAATGTTATTTTTAAGTATTTTTAATTGATTTTTAAATTAAATTAAATAAATAAAAATATAAAAAAAAATTGTTTATTTTGCGTTGACCGTTGACCATTGACCGTTGACCGCTGACCTGTTGACCGGTTCGTATGTGAAATTGTTTGTGCCGGGTGAGGCTCGAACCCGAGACCTCCCGTACGCGTGCACGCAGCTCTACCAACTGAGCTACGTGTCTAACCCGAAATAATCTTGTTTTTAATTATATTTATATACTTATTCAGTTTAACCGAAATTCTTTTAATTGCAAAAACATTTTAATTCAACAAACCGGTGCCAGTGACGGGTTTCGAACTCGCGACGTGTGACTTAGTGTTGCACACAGTCCACCGCTGGACTGTGTGTCTAACCTGGTTATTATCTCGGTTTTTATTATACTTAATAACTAACTGAGTTAACCCGGTTTAGTTTTTAAACAAAAAGGCATTTTATTACATAAGGAGTGCGTGTATCAGGGATCGAACTCGGGACATGCGTATATGTTTTGCACACAGTCCACCGCTGGACTGTGTGTCTAACCCGTTCATTTTACTGGTTTTAAATAAACTTATAACTTAGTTAACTTCGTCTTCTTCATTCAAATTTCCGACGACTGAATCACTGATCCGTTTCTTGTTTTTACGATTGACAAATATTCTTAAGGCTAAAATGAAATGACAGAGACGGTAATTAGAGGTGAACATACTGATGAACGGTTTATTTCAGAATTCCGGCAATGTGTCGGTCCCTGTTTTTATGCTCTTCAACTGAACAAGACAATTAACCGTTTTTATTAGCTAATCGTGAAATTGAAGTGTTCAGCAATTGTTAACAGAGGGTTTGAATGCCCTTACCGATTCTCAGATGAATATAGAGATTTTCAGAATCTTTCCGGCGAACTGAAATTAGCTGAATACAGTGGCTGAATTCGATTTCAATTGAGAGGTTTAAGTTAGAAATAGCCTAACAATTGTTGAACTACAATGATATTGAAAGATTTACCGTTTGAGGATGAATACGGTTTTCCGGCGACTTTTGCAGAAAATTCCGGCGAGTTGATTTAGATGTTCTGACGGTCTGAAAATGTGACGAGAGTGAAATGGAGTATTGGTATGACGTTTCTGAGTCGCGAGAGGGGTCTGGAGTTGAAGTAATTGGGACTTTGATTCTTTTCGGTTATAAAAACCGATAGTAATGAAAATTGATGTTCAATCACCTCTGAATTGATTAAAGACATCGGTTCATCGGTTATAAACGTGAATGCGCGAGTAATCAAACGATCTGACGATTGAATTGCCGATTTCCGTTTCTCAGTTGGCGCAACCGGTTTAACCGAGTTTGTATATAAATGTTATTTGTTTCCTAGGGATAACAGAAAATAACAAGTGGCGGAGTGGTGATGCAAGTGTGTATTAAGTCGTTGGATCCAGTTCTGGCTGATCCGGGTTCGAGTCCCGGCAGCCACAAATCCTTTTTATTTATTTTGTTTTAACTTTTTATCAAATCTAATTTTTATAGTTTAGTTTATTTATTAATTATGTATCATTTTAAATCAAAATAATCATAAATATTCAACGTGACATTTATAACTTGATATTCGATTACAAAACGGAGCGGGTTTTGAAAACCCGTTTTTTTACAAATGTTACAATGATTAATTACAGGTGAGGTAAATAAAAAGAATGAAAGATTAAGCGTAAAGTATACCGAACTGGACTCCTCTGTTTCTCCGGCGAAACTCCGGTGACGACAGATTATTCCGGCGACGTGTGTCCTGCGGCAGAGAGTCTTCAGGGAGCTTGAGATGAGTGTGGGTGGCTTCGGTATGAGCTCTGGGGGTTCAGTAAGGCTCAAAGGTGAAAAGCTCGGTTTTCCGGCGAGTTGTAGAAATTTTCCGGCGAGTGGAATTACGTCGGGTAAATGTGTGATTGTGAGCGAAAAAGCTAGCCGAGGTTTGAGGGGGTATTTATAGGGCAGACCATCGATGTATTTAGTCCGTTTTCCGTCTTGATTCATCGGTCAGTACGTTTTCCGGCGGTTATGACTTGCGTCGCGGGTTCAGACGTCGGTTATAATCGATGTCATAGTTAAAGTTTACGTTAAAACTGAAGAAACCGTCCAATCTTGGCGAGATAGTCGGAATTTCCGACGACTGCAATTGGGCGCGTCGGTATTTGAATTCGAGATTTATTTTATGTACTAATTGTTTCCAATATTTAACAAGAAACATAAGTGGCGCAGTGGTTGGATGGTTAAGTGTTAAGGCTGTGCTGAAACCGGTTGACTGACCCGGGTTCGAAACCCGGCAGCAACCTTTTATTTTTAAACCCCTATTTTTAATACTTTTTCAAATATAAATTATATATTCCAATATTTATTAGTTATGTATCGTTTAAAATTATTTTGGGCATTAAATACGCAACGAAATTTTTAACTGATTGTTCGGTTAATAAACGGAGCGGGTTTGGTAAATCCGGTTTTTGACGGATGTTACAATGCAAGTAACCGCTAGATGGGTGTCCTAATCTTCGCTGCCACAACCAAGCCTCCCTATCTTTAGATCCATGAGCTAGCATTACGGTACCTTGTTGAGTCACTTCATCCACGTAGTATAGTCCTTGCCGCTCAGTACCACGCCCAATGATCTTTCCCGTCCTGATGTCCTGTAAGATACAGAACGTAGGATGCATTAGAAATACACAATTTAGTTCTTTTGTAACATGGCTGATCGAAAGTAACTTATGAGATAAGGATGGAACATAGAGACAGTTTGATAATTTCATGTTTGATGAAATTTGAATAGTCCCTCCTCCTTCTACCTGGAGGGCTTCTCCATTTGCAGTTTGGATTTTTGTTTTTTGTGGTTTTGACATTGAGCAAATATCCATAAGTCATTATTTTTTTCATTTTTTGTAGCCATGTTAACTTTCCCAACGCTAAAGGAATTCTTTGACTCCCTCTTTCCAAGTTCGAAATGTGTGGGGTTTTTTTTTGTATTTTCGGAATCTTGGAACTTATTTAATAAGTCAAGAATGTTGGGGCTAAAGACTTTAGGGTTCATTACTTCCACATTAGACCTATGGGGTTTTAAATGAAACTGTTAAGATAGAGAAGGGTTTGAGGTGTAACTCTCAAACCCTATACCTGCGATGCCCCTTTCTTTTTCTTCTTTAACAGCCGCAAAACAGCAACCTCCCTCAAGATCCCCTGTTCTGGCCGCACCCCCTTGATTCTCGGTTATTTTTGAGTGGTCGCCGCTGCTGTTACAACTGCTGGTGGTCCCTTGATTGCCCACGGCAGCAGCGCCTTTCCCTTTCTTGTGCTCGTCGGCCCACCATTCTGGGTATCCTACGAGTTTAAAACACTGTTCTTTTGTATGTTTAGTCATGCCACAATGTTCACATTTTAACTTGCTTTTATCGATTCGTGAGGTATTGGATTTCGATTCTGACCGGCGACCTCTGGAGACAAGTCCTAATCCGTCGGTCTCACCGGTTGAGTTGTTCAGGCCCGTCCCCACCCTTTGTGGCATGTTCCCAAAAATGTTTGATGTGCTGTCTCTTTTTGGATGGCAGCGTATGCGGCTTTAGCGGCAGGTAATGGATCCCATCGGAGAATTTCCCTTTTAAGGGAATCGTATTTTCGATCTAGGGCATTAAGGAATTTAAACAATTTGTTTTCTGACCTGATTTTGTTGTAAGTAGTGATGTCGGCAGAACAAGTCATTGGATTTTGGTCTCTTCGATCAATCTCTCCCCAGATACTCTGCATCGCAATCCAGAGCTCTTCTAATGGTATGCCATTCTGCTTTATTTCATTTGCTTTAACGTGGAGATCGAAAGTTTGGAGCTTGTCTTTGCCACTGCTATACGTAACTGAAAGAGCGTCCCATAGTATTTTCGCGGTTGGGAACTCGTTAAGTTACTAGCAATGGCCGGTTCGATATTTTGGATGAGCCATGAAAAGACGATTAACAATCTTGTTCCCACTGCTCATTAATGGGTTCTGGTGGGTCTTGGGTGAGATGATTTAACAAAGTTTTCGATTTCCCCCTACGGCGACTCGTATCATCCGAGCCCATAAGGGGTAGTTTTGGCTTGTGAGATTGAGGCTAATTTTTAGGCTATCAGAGGGATTTGGTTTTGTGTTCTGGGTTTGGGTTTGAACTCCATTTTTGAGGAGATTGGCTATCTTGACAGCTAGGTTGTTTTCTTCGTCTGACATTGTTTCTAGGTTCGGTAGATGATGAGCAAAAAGAAATCCTGGATCATGAACACCGCTCTGATACCTGTTGAAAATGATAGTCAGAGGAATGGAAGAAAGATAAATTGATTTGTATTTTTTGTGTGTAGAACATGCCTACAAACCGAACTATATATAGCCTATACAAAGGAGCTAAATAAGGGAAAATACAATCACATATTAAAAACGTATGGCTGGCAATTAGCAGTCTTCCAGAAATTGAGCTGTAAAACATTTGACCTTGATTTGCACCTATTTTGGGAAATGATGTAAACTGATCCCAATCAATATTTCAACACTAATACCTTACTAGATATGGTAAGTCAGGTGTTGAACCTCGAGGAGTATTTTGGAAAGTGTTGTTGTTTGATTGGTTCTCTAATAACTATTAAATTGCACGAAAAGTAAAATTAATTGTTTGAGAGTTGTTTAAGAACTAGATTAACAAATAATTAAAACAAGGCTGTAAACAATTTATGAGGAAGGTGATTCCTTCGGGATTCAGATTCAAAGTGGATTCAAGAACTTAGTTTCAAATTGAGAGAAGGACATAGGCATGATCATGTAAGTTAATTGATTGATTATGACAAGCAAGAATGATTTAGTTTGATTGCAAAACAATGAAAGGTTCATCACCTGAATATTAACTGCAAAATACAAACCCGACCCCTTTTCTTATATATCCTGGTTACTAGAACTCTTAGGAGTTGAAAGATAAAGAACAAAGTTTTAGATAAAATTCAATTGTTTACAATCGATTAATAAAAAAAATAGCAAAAAGCGTCAAATGCTTAGATTGCGTGTCCCAAATACAAAAGAAACTAAAACAATCCACTTAGAAGAATCCTCCACCTGGAGGAAACCACAAAAGATTTGGCACTCATGGTGTTGATTAGATCTTCAAAACTTGATTCGGATTGCTTGATTGATGATGGAAGGATGTTTGGAATGCTTAGAATCTTTGAAAACCTTTAAATAATGCCTTTAAAATCGACCAAGAAGCCTCTAAGTCAAGTTAGAAAGCGTCTGTCAAACCCTACATTTTGCGTTATTAAATGTTTTCTCGTAGCCAGTGTTGTAGCCTATGCTGGGGCCATAGCTTAAGGCCTTATAGTTCTGCGAATAATTAATCTGAGGCCACCGTAGATTACGTCAGGGCTGTAGGCTATGGTGGAGCTGTTTTGTCTTGAATGTGACTATAACCACCGTAAGCTACATCCGGGCCTAGTTATGGGTTTTTTTTTGTTTCTTGAGTATTCTACTCCTAGTTCCTTCCCATATGCCTTTATATTGCATGTTTAATCTACAATGACACATATTCTCATAGTTAAATTATCCCAAGTAAATAAACACATAAATCTCATAAGATTTCGCGTTTATACTCAATAAATTGCATTCTACAACCCATTCATCACTTGACCTGTGCTTGCCCTCAAGAAAATTCGCTCGAAACACCATCACAAAGAAAAGAAATACTCCAATCTCCCCTACC
Organism: Scalesia atractyloides; assembly: GCA_947069175.1. NCBI lineage: Eukaryota > Viridiplantae > Streptophyta > Magnoliopsida > Asterales > Asteraceae > Scalesia > Scalesia atractyloides. The sequence goes on along the minus strand of CAMTDV010000026.1, from coordinate 3,407,757 downwards.
ATGCCTTAGCTAAGGTCCAAAATCATACCCCACTCACAAATTCGTAATAGATGTGTTAATTCAACAAGTAAAAGTGACGTACATTTAAAAACAAATCTGCCTAACTAAACCTAACATGCTTTTTGGCCTTATTTTCATGCAACATACCCCTCACAATGTTTCACTCCACTTGGTTTAATATATGAACTAACATGTAATGCAATAGTTTAATCACTCACTAACCAACTATGAAATTCTGTTATCATAGGCTTCTATGACAATCACGCCTCCACCATAACACTTAGTCAATGCACATATCAAAAGGTCATATAGGTGTTGGGCTTGAGTAAAGGTTGGGAAAATTTGGCTATTTAAGTGGCCTAAAGAAAAGTTGAAACCAAACCATGGCAATCTTTATTCTGAAACTACTAACTACCAACTTTGGGTAATATTTTACACATAACTATAGGGTTAAGTTATTCTACAAAAGCTTCTCAAAATAAGAAATGTACAAAGACACAATGGATCGTACAGGATTGCACAATGTTGAGTAAAATATAACACAATGCCGGAAAATATAACACAATGTTGAGGAGAAAAAGACACAATGAGTTGCAAAAAAGACATAATGATGCAATTATAGAAAAGACACAATAATAAATAAAATAAACAATGATAATAAACAAAAATTCTAAAATCTACAACCTATAAATCCAAAAGTGAAAACCTAAAATCTCACATCGTAGAGTTCGATTAGACAATTCCAATTCTGCTTGAATGAGGTCAGTCGGAGTCCGTTTGATACCCTTTGTACGACTTCTTATTTTTAGGAGCCTTCGTATTTGATCCTAAACCCATAACTATAAATAACTACCATACTTTTTTACAGCCTCATTTTAATTATTTGACCCATTTATTTGGCTATATTTTTTGATCTTTTCTTCCTTTTTTCAATTTTTCCTTTTTTTCAATATAAATCTAAACACAAATGATTGTCATCCACGGTTGGTAATGTCACATGTCACTTTGGGTAATGATTTGGGTTAAACAATTGAATATGTATAAAGCTAAAATCTGGCTACTAAGGGTAATTTCTGGGTAATTAGGTAAATAAACTAAACAAACGAACAAAAAGATGTCAAAAGAAAGGAAATCCTAATTTTCCATTGTCATCTATGTATATATATATCAAGTCCACAATCTTAGCATGTATTAAATCACACAAGTTCTAAAACAGAGCAACATATGGTATATGCTCAACAAATAAACCTGTATGAATAAAACTAAAAATTATAGTAGGCTCAAGATCTCACCAAAGTGGGGAAATAAGGTTACCAATGTATGCATGCATTTATTTTCCAATAGCTTATTACCCCTAATTCGGGAATATATACTCAATTTCTATAACAATCTTGTTGAAAACAATTCATTCTGCATCTCATAGAATTAGACAATGACTAAGGACCTCTACACAAACAAGCAAGAACAAATTGACATGTACCGAATAGTCTGCTTTCATGTCCGATTAGATAGCTTAAGAGCAAAATTTTAAAATATTTTACTTTTTCTTTTTTTTCAGTAACTCCCCTTGTCCCCACACTTAGGATACATTGTACCCAATGTATGGATTTTAGATCAATAAGTGAGGTTTACCATATCATGCAATTACTCATTTCACAAATGACTATCTCCATCCACTAACCAAACTGTAGAAATAGTAAAACATACCAATTAAAAACATCACATAACCATTCTCAACACATAAAGTTTTAACAACCCCAAATTACAAGTAAACAAATATCAAACAAAACAACCACAAAATCCATAATTTCATACCACCATCCATCCATAGCAAGTACACAAATAACCACAAATACAAGATAAGGAGGAATACATGGACTTGATCAACCGATTAACGAGTGTTAAATAATATCTTGGCTACTACGGTCCAAAGATGGACGTCAAAGTGTCCACAACTCATTCCGAATGATGATACGGGTCAAATCATTCTGAATGATGAACTTGTGGCTCTGGGTCTGAACACTATCATCAAGAGCAGGTAAAGTAGTGTAATCAATGACTGGTGGATGTCTCACCACATCTTCCCCTATGCTACGTGACATGCATCCTCAAATCTATGATTAATCTCCCTCTGAAATATATAAGCATGGGTCTGGTGCCAATGCTCATTCTTGTCATATATCCTCTGGGAATCTCTGCTTCCTTGCTCTGCCTATTGGGTAATCTGATCATAAATATCATGCATTTAGTATGGGCAACTATCTCAACCATCAGGTTTTTCCTGATGAACTCTCTCTAACATCTTTGCATCCATAACTCCACAATGCACACCCCTATGCAACCCCGAACTTTTACCTGCACAAGTCCCATGTCTACATTCTCTATCCTCCTCTTCACCTTCCTCTCCTTCACTCATCCCTACCACACTATCATCGCCTTGTGGTTCATTTGGTTCACCTAGGGCCAACACCCGAGCATCAGACCTCAATGCCCTCCGCTTTATAATGTCTCTTTATGTTTAAGTTTAAGATACCGATCATTATGTTTATGTTTAAGTTTAAGATACCGGTCATTAAGGATATATAAAATTTCACAATCTATATAAGTGATTAAAACAAAAGATTTCATATTTTGGGATCAAAGTCAAAGAAAGGTGACATCAGATTGATTCAAAATACAAGATCACACTTATAAGTTATTTCTAGAAACATTAACAGATTATGAGAAGTGGGCGTTGAAACAGTGTTCGATTCTATGCGCGGCTTGATCTTCATCAGAAGTTTGAATTTAGACATTACCTATTAAAATATTTTCATTCGAACGATTAGTAAACACTTAAACTGAATGAGAACGTTAAAACATGGAACGAAACAATTTCACTGGTTCAGAAAGCCCCCGCGCGTTGCAGATGGGCAATCTGTATCCCCCGTGTGGCGCGGGAGGCCCAATTTGACCAAGCGCCCCTGCGCGTTGCTGAGGAGCCAGGTGCCTCTCATGCGTGGCACGATCGCGCCACTTCCTCTTAATGTTTAGAGCTGGCAGTTTTTGAACTCTTGACCAATTTTTGCCAAAAATGTACCCAGATCAGTCCTAACCCAATTTTTTTTGTTTATGACTCTTTCTTTATGATTTTTAAACCTGTAACCCATTGCCCGGACCCAGATTCTTCAATTTTCACTTCTTTCCTTCGGTTTGGTGTTTATTACCCAAACCGACCTGTTAAGTGGCGTTTTAGCATCGCCATCCGTACTTCTTATTTTCTTGTCATGGTTTTGCCCATTTCCCCAAACCATAAACTTGATTATGGCTAGATACTTTGTCAAATCCTTACATATTCTCATATCATCTATACATTTGGCTTTTTATCCAAATGAACTGTTATGGGATTTTAAGCACTTTAGCTCAATTTGTCCCCACTCTTTCATCAAAGTTTCTTATCGTTTCCCAACCACAATCAAGATCATGGTTCGTAATTTGGACAACACCTCGGCTTTTACGACCCTTAGGGGCGTTTATTCCTTGGTTTTACATGCCCGTTAATTAGTTTATGGCCCCTTTAGACCACAAACGACCCGTTTGGTTTGCCCTATGGATTTTCATCATCCATGAGTGACAACCATCCTATTTATTATTCTCATTCATTTTCACCATGGTCCATGACCATTTTTAACTCCGTTAGGCTACACTTCCATTTCTATGACCCCGTAGGTCATTTACAGTTTGGTTTTACATGCTATATAACGATTTGTTTAAAACATAACTTTCTTCACTTATCAAAAAAAAGATTCACCAATCAACTCATTTAGTGTTTCAAGTTAGTAACATCAAAATAACTTAATTAGTAACAACGTACTACTTTAGCTACGTACCTTAGAATTCACCCTTAATGTGCTTCTTTCCTGCTTGGCTTCTCGAAGCTTCACTTCACTTGCCTAAATTTTAACCCAAGTGATTACTAGAACACTTAATCACTTATAACCCTTTCATCAAATATTACTTTCATATTCTTAATGATTCATCAAGGTTTTCATGAGTTAAAAGAAATTAGATCTCACTTAGGTATATTATCAAACAAACTTGGTGTGCATTATCTACAAGTCATCATATTAGCTTAATTTGCCCACCTAATCACCACATCATTCACAACCAAATACTCCATACATGTTATGGTATCAAATTAACATAAACTTCAATTTATCAAAGCAATTTATCAATTAATCACACTAGAATGGGGTTTTCACATCTTTGTCCCAAACCCACTTCATAACATCCTATCATATATGAATTTATACCCAAATATCTAAATTACCCAATTTCTTCACAAAATCAAGTAACTAAGATGGTTATAAATCTATTGTAACATCAAACAACACCTAATTTCTAGGAATTCAAGCTAGACTTACAATCTATCATGAATCCTTCAACACCAAAATCTCACTATATGATAATCTACTACATACATTTGGTTTGGATGATGTTAGGGACTTGAAATCCTTAAACATGCAAGCCAACCACTCAAATTTCACCTTGATATTACTAGATTCTTCAATTTAGGTTTTTGGTGTTCTCCCCTTTCTCCCTCTCATTTTGGTCGACCAAAACACACACAAGTGTGTGTTTTTATTAGTTTTAGCCTTTTAATCATTCTACTTCTTCTTTGTCCAACTTTAGCCCCTTAGGTTTAGTTAGTTATATAATCTGGGCATCTCTTGCATATTCTATTATTATAAGGCACATTATCTAACCAGGTTAAATCTTTTCCTAGTTACATAATTCAAGTTAAATGCCAACTTAACAAAATAATATACTTTATATTATTGGGATGTTAAAAATACACAGTAAAACGTGGTTTAAATGGTTCTGAGAACATGGATTAGTTAATATGATGCATAAACAGTAACTTAGAGGTAGAATGCTTGTCACACTTGAAAAACATCTTCGATGATTCGTTTTCGATTATCGAAATGCGAAGGTACACGACTAACAAAATAGAAGCCTGTGGGTGTTAGACAATTCTGAGGGCATGATTTAACTTGAACGTGATCTTTAGTAAGTAATATGGGAACATGGTGGTCTTAGCACCTGGTAAGCACGTTAATGAATTAGTTTTCGGTTAACGGAACGTTTCCGATCCGCATTGTATCATCCACACATGCATTGTATCATCCATCAAGTCTGAAAAGACTTACAAAACACTTATTTATGATATTCTAAGCAAAAACATTAACACGTTTGGTTTTTCACAAACGTACGGTTGGTTATTTAAAAAACGCAAAAAACTGCACGAAAACCGCTTCTATTACGATTGTTTACCGAACCGAGGAGCGTTTTAAGCCGATAATTATCAACACCTTCAAAAATCAGCTAGAAGTAATCCTAAATATGGATAACTATGAAAAGTTAAGGTCAAAAGAAGGCCATGTGGCCTTTCCCTTGGCTAATCACTACACCAAACACTCTTACACCTATCTTGTTTCACCTTTAAGCCATTAAACCTATTCCAAACTCTCCCATCTGCTATCCTAACTTTTTACAGGACTTTTTCAAGCTTGTTCAAGGTAAAAATTCATCCATGATCGAATTAAGTTAGGTTTTTGTTCAAAAAGTTGTTTATTAAGTGTTTTAAACAAAAATTTGGTGTTTTGATCCATGAAACATAACCAGTTGGACACAAAGACTGTTTAAACTCCCATGACACGTACTAATATGGTTTATGGTGTTTATTGTGTAAAATGTCGAGTATTGGATCAAGAACACAAAGATTTGGCAAGAAAAATGAGATTGAAACACTAAGCGAAAAAGATAACTTCCAAGGCTTGATGCATGATGTTATCTATGTGTTTATGTTTGGTATGCCTTACACAAGTTTTGGAAGTGTAGAAGTCACTCAAACACACGCCAAGCAAAACGTATAACACCAAAAAACCGAAACTAACCCGCAATAGGCTTCATTTGATCACCGATTGTGGTGTGGGTATTATTAGATTATGAACATTTACAGGGTGATCAAATACACCAATACTGAGATCGTACTGAGTTTCAGAAATTTTCGATAATCTGAGAATGTTTGGTGAATTTATTGGTGTTTAATTTCGGGAAAAATATTAAAAGAACTTAATTCCTAAAATTTTCGAATGAGTCTATATTTGGTATGGGGAAGTCCCACACAAAATTCAGGGACTATTGGTTAACCCTAAATATGGTTTCAATAATCATGTTTTATCAAACTTTCTATAGTCGGAAACCATATTTAGGATGTTCGGTTGTCTTTGAAATTTTTACAGGATTTATTTGGACATATTTTGGCTACCGAGTATAAAAGTCCCAGAATTCTTTGAGGTCAATTGGTAAGAATAGCCAATTTAACGGTCAATCGGGGTTTTTTTAAACTAATTATTAAGATTAGAAATGAATTCATAATATTTCCAAAAATATTTTTTCTAAAATCTATATATCAGCAAGATTATTTACAAAAATTTTCAGAATCTAAACAAAATTCGAATGTGTAGTTATGATAATTACACATGAAAAACGCAATATTTAACTAAAACTGGCAACATTGTTGCTGTACAAACCTGCCATGACTTTTGGGCATTTCGGTGGCTAATTGACAATAGTTGGAAGGTCTAGAGTGAATCCAAATTTTTCCTGGGTAACTCTGGTAATTCGGGTAAATTACATGCCTTGTTGGCAAATTTTAAATTACACGGACTAAAACTCCCATTTGGGCAAATTTGATTGTTTAACACCTAAATTTTCTTTATGAAACGTATCAAGATATACTACTAAAAAGTCTTTAACTTGTATATGATCACTCCATCATCCTAGACCCAAAAACGAACAACCATGCAAAGCAACGAAAACAGTGAAAGGGGACCAAATCTGATTTTGAACACTAAACGTGATCTAACACCACAACTTGATGCTATTTAGTCATTTTCGGATTGATAGACGCATACCGACCCCATTTATGACAAATACCAATGTTAGGGCGCTATTTTAACTGGTTAGCAATTATTTCTAAGGGTTGAACTAGCACATCAGTTTCACTACTAAGTTGGTTACAACACACTTTGAGTATACACTATATTAGGTGAGTTTTATGGCCCCTATTTCATACATGTTTTATCAAATGCTTTGGGGAAAAATCATGTTTTGTACACATACGCACATGAACACGGTTTTGATGCAAAATATCTGAGTTGTACATCTAACACACGAAAAATCCCTGCAAACACAAGTGATTTACCATTTGACCGGTGAGTATTGTGAATAGTACTATTTGGCCCGACAAGCCTAAACCGCATGGCCGGATGCCACACGATACTATGCGGTTGCACATAGTCATGCATTGTTATAAGCTTTGTTGTGTTAGACATAGCCTGATTTTCTTCATTGGCATGGGGTTTAGAACTAGCCTTAACTTATTTTAAATCCTTAACTTGGGTTTCGTGAGACGGCCCACCTTGGCTGCTATTAGTCTCAACTAATTAAGCCATAGGCCTTTTATTCCCACCCTTCTTCTACCCGACACTGAATTCCCTTCTTTTGTTTGTCTTGGACATTCATTGGCCATATGGCTTTTCTTACAGCAATTATAACATCGAAACCAGAATTTCTTCCCTTGTCCATGTTGTTTGCTGTGTGATGAAGTTCCTGGCGAGGCTTCTCCTTTCTCTCTCTTTCTTTTCTCATCAAAAGTTGATTTCCTTCCTTTCGCCGGAGTTTCTATTCATAGATCAATTTGACTTGCCTCTGTGTTTCTTTTCTACACACAGAGCTCCATCATTGTCCTTGACCTGTTGTAGCTTTGTGTAATCTTTTTGGACAACAATACTTCCAAGGAGTCCCATACCTCCTCCGGGCTCACCGAGTCGTCAATATCGTCCACCTTCGTCTTAGTATGAACAAAGCCTTGCCTGCCTTCACCTTCAATTTTCTCAAAGCTCCATCTTGTGTCTCTCTTGTAAGTTGCAAGATATCCTTTCCTTGCACCACTTCCCACAAATCTTGGCCTGTCGGCAAGAGCTTAAACAGGTAGACCAAGATTTGTAGTTTTAGTGGTTTAACTTCTTGACTCCTACCATCTGCGATTCTAACCACTTGTAAACTCTAACATATGGTAACCACAAGAACAGTAAAATATTCTGATGAAACTTTCATATATTGCAATGCTTAAAACTAAACAAGTACAGAGCTTAGCAAAAGGAAAACAAAGCAAAAAAATAAGAGTTGACTCCCACTAATCCTACTAACTAAAACGTGCAGATCTCCCTTAACTGCCACAAACTCAAATTGCTACTGTCGCATTGTTTAGTCAACACCCACCACTTTTTATGATTCATGGAATTAATAACAAATGGAATTTGGACACTTATGTAGTTATGTCTCATTGGTTCATCTTGAGAGTGATCATTCCTGCCTACAACCTTTCATCCAAAATGATAACTCAATTGATTTCTTTTACGGGAAATACCCTAAGAAAGAAAAGTCAAATGGCAAAGGTCAACCATATTTTTATTACATACACAGACTTCTTAAATCATTATATCAAAAAAAAAAAACATACAATTATTGAAACATTGTTATTTTCATACATGACACAAGTCATGTATGGCAGTGACGATAACTATTTACAGAACAATTCAAAGTATTTTATGTGCAATCAGCTCAACTCTAGAAAAAGGTTGTACCTTTTATTTGTAGTTTTGTCAATCTCTAGTTCAAGAAACAAGACAAATGCACAAAATGTATCGTTTTATTTATTAATTATTATCATATAAAGCAAAACGACATACGAAGTCTTAACATCCAATCCTCCTCGGGACACAGACATTACATTTAACATATAAGTTAAACATTAACTCCTGTAGAATTCCATAATCCAAAATGAAGAGACGCCGCAACTGACTTCCATGGAAGTGAATCCAGCCTCTATGGCCAAGACGTTGTATTCTTTTGTAAGTCGCTCTTTGCCTCCAGGGTGGGCAATCAACATTATCATATCAGCATCAGTGGCGGCCTCAGAAACTTCATCACTATAGCTAATACCGCTTTCAGGGTCAGAAATTATCGCCTCCACAACCACCACCTTACGCCCTTTGGTAATGCTGCCCAACAATTCCTTAGAAGCTTGAGGCAATGACCATCACCCCAGTCATGAAGTATCCACTATAAGAAAGAAAAATCAAAACAATTATTCAACAAAACGTTGTTTTATAAACAAATATTATGTTAAAAAAGTTGATGAACCAACCTTCATGAAAATTACATCTCCTTTAGGAACACTTTGGAACATATCTCCTCCGACATGCTCCACACATGGTCAAGAACATCAAGAATTATCATTGGATTAGAGTCTTGGTCCATATCTGGTTTGGTCGGTTTCAGATCCAAACAATTTGCTTTTCATAGTTTGGTGGTTTAATGGTTCAGTCAAGTCTGAAACTTGGAATGGATCGTTTAATTATTTATAATTTTTTCACTTCTGAAATATGTAGTTATGTTTATGCATTATGCTCAGAAACCATCTTTGGAATTTTACAAGTTCTCGGGTTTGATTTGTCATTTCTCGAAAATTGTAATCAGCTGTCTATGAAAAGGAATATATACCTGGGTAAGGAGGTGCATCCTTAATAACATGGGGTAGGTGAAAGTTGATCCCCTTAATGTTAGGGTACTTGGAAACAATAAGCTCAAGGTTAGCACCTAAACCACCACCTACATCAATCAGTTCTTTGACCCCTTCAAAACCCTTGTACTTTTCAAGAATCATCTTCATCACTATCCTTGTTCTGTCATGCATGCACTTGTTGAAGACCTCATTGAATCTATTGTCTTTAGCAGCATACTCAAATGCATCCACCCCATGAGCCTTGTTAAATGGGACCCCTCCCTCAATAACTGCATCTTTCAGATGGTACCTGCCCAGGGAAAATAGTATATATGGTGATTATGGCTAAGTTGTGCTTGATTAGTACCAGCTTTCTTCAAACTCAGAATGCCTTTTGTGAAGGGAAATTGGGTTAATTTCAAAAGTATTCATTGATAAAGGGTTAAATAGATAAAATATTTATAACAATTGTAACATCCTAAAATTAGGGTATGTTCATCTACTTCTCTATGAAGGGTTATATTTGTATAATGAATTGATTGTTTAATAGGAATAACTTATTCCAGAACTTTGTTAAAGAAAATCTATACGGGTTAACTTTGTTTGCCAAGTTAATTGTGTTAAATAATTAACATAACTGTAGAGAATTTTTTAACACCAAATACATGGTGGAAACTTGTATTTTAATCGGGAATAAAAGAATAAAACTGGTTTGTTGTGGTTTAAAATTTTAAAGCTTATTTAAAATGGAGGGGTTCCAAAGAGACAATGTGGTGGTTAAGTGGTTTGTTCTACGACCAAAATGTTAAGAGTTCAAATTCTCTATTAGTGTACTCGTCTCCAAAATGATCGAATAAAGTGAGTTCAAAACCCATGACATCTTTCTCCCTTTTTCTGTAGCCGATGAACACGTGAGGAACAAGGGGAGTAGAAGAGTGGCTATCAAACAAATTTGGGCAGAAATGAGATCGTATTTACTACCGAGTTCTTAAATTGCATGTTGAAGCTTGATCAAGATTAGGTGTTAAGGAAGGTAAAGGTAACCTTTATAACCTTAATTGGGTATGATGATCAATGTAGTGAAATAAGGATGAAAAGCAGAAAAGTTTTTATCCCGTAACTTGTAATTTCTAGGAAAATTGGATTTAAATAATCTCAACTAATATCTATTGGCCGACAACAGTCCCAACTAACGAAATGTTTTGGGACAATACCAACTATTAACCTATTTTCTCCAAACGAGCTTTTTCTAACTAATGTCTAACCTCGTTAGTTTTTTTGCTGACGTGGACTGCTTATATGGTACAAGAATCAAAGTTTTGATAATCTGGACTGTTTATATGGCAAAGTCGAACTTTTAATGGTGTGGACCGCTTATGTGACAGTGTTTTGATGATGTGGACTACTTATGTGGTAGTTCACGTTAGGAACAACTACCTAGGTTAGACCTTAGTTAGAAAAATTTTGTTGGTAGAAAATCGATCAAAAGTTGAGATTGTGACAAAATATTTCATAAGTTAGTTATAGACGACCAACAATTAATAATTAGAATTATTCAAATTCAATTAAAACAACCAATCGTTAATAGTTGAGATTATTTAAATATAATTTTTGTAGTTTCTATCCATTCAAAGTTCTAATAGGTTTTGTTTTGATTCAATCATCTTTTAATTTCCAAACATGTTTGACCCTTCAGTTTGTCACCTCCTTTTTCAACTATCCATAAAACTATATTGGTATGGAGATAGCTAGTTTTTGTAACTTATAATAACGCAACTAATTATTTTAAGGTTATATTTAATGATTACACCCTTCAAAATAAAACTATCCATAAAACAATATTGGTATGGAGATAGCTAGTTTTTATAACTAATAACGCATAAATTATTTATAAAACAGTTGTTCATGCTAATAACAACTTGCTTGACATGTTATCCGATATACTCATTTTACCATCACTACTTGGATCCATGACGATAGTACGCGACGGTAAAATCGCACGTTATGTTTTTAAAAAAATAAAATTGCATGTACATGTACATGTAACATAGAGAAATCGCATGTACAAGAAGAAAGCGAATCACGTGTTGTATTTATATTTACAAATCGCATGTTGTAGAATTAAATCGCACGTTGAAAAAACAAATCGCGTACGGTCGTACGTTAACCCCTATTATACAATAATCGACCCCTCTCTCTCTATATATAAGAAGTGAATATAGATAACTAACCAACAATTAACAAATACTTTATCGTTGATAAAGAGAAGGGATGAAGCATGGAATGTCCCGTCTTGCCTTCGGACATAGTTATTGGACAAGGCTGTCATGCCATATAAGTTCCTAGAATCTCCATGTTCATCCTTGATACCGACTGATGTGAGAACCGAGTGGCTGGAGAGAAACCGAAGAATCCGTTCAATTAAGAAGGGGGTTTCGTGGGTTTGTTTTGGAAAACTAGAAGCAAGATCAAAAGAAGAGAAGTTGCCACCCGGAGTCTTTGCCATGATCTCAAAGAGATCGAGTTCTATGGCAGTTTTAATGACCATAGGAAGAAGCATTCCCGTGGTTATTTGATTCACTCTTAGTAGCTCTTGCTCTTCTTCAGACATCTTGTAAGAGTCCATGATTGAACCAAATGATATGGTGAACCTTAGACCTTAGTTTGTTTTGAGATGTATTATATATAGAAAGAGAGTATATGCGTGTAGACAAACCACTCAGAACATTATGTTATTGAACGAATGATTGGATTATACAGTATTATTAAGTTATAGCATTCATATTCATCCTGTGAAAAAAGTTAAAAGTCTAAACACTATTAAAAATAAACACATCGCAACATCAAAGAAGTTTATAAAATATCATATTTTAAAACTTATTGGAGGAATAAAACCGTAAAAAACAAAACCTTTGTAAGCCTCAGTTCAAGTTGAAACAACCTATACCGATGACGGCATCGATTTGTTACGTCATAATAACAGCAACTTATGATGTCCTAAAAATATTCTTCTTTGAATACAACTCCATTTTCAATATAGCTCCATATTTAGTTTTTTTAAATAACGTTAACAAATGCAATTAAGTTATTAAAGAAAAAATTAAATTAAATAAAAATTAAATAAGTTAAAAACATATTAGTATTAGTATTATTATTAAAAGCATAATAAGTGGAGTTGAAACTTTGAAATAAAAAAATTAAAATAACTGTTCATGGTCCACAAGTTTTAATATAGACGAGTTTTAAGAACATGCATGTTGTGGCAGGACTGTTAACCTAACAAGAAATAGATGTGAAAGAGTTGAACCATCCACACACGTTGCAGCGTATTTACTCGCCATATATAGATCGACACATAAAACATTATTGTATAAAAGAATAACTAAGTCACACACACATATAGGTTGAATGATAAGTAAGATATATACACACACATATATACATATATTACATAAACGGAATTTTAAAAAGTCGTATTTAACATCAACAGAAAGCCATAAAAAGGAATACCGGGTACCGTTGTTACAAAAGTTGTATGACATATAAAGTTGTGTTTACGTCGATCGAAAACCATATAAACAAATACCGCTAACACACCTATAAATGTTATGATAACACTAATGTTGTTTGGTCACCATAGTTCTGTTTTGAATATAAGTCCGTTTTCAATAAAATTTATATCAGAGACAAGTAGACAAATAAATTTATGTGCTCAAAGTGGAAAAGAAAAACCTTGTGGTCAAATTAGAAAAAACCAAAACATTATGAAAACATTGATGTCCAAATTAAGAAAATCAAAACTTCAGTATTCTTTCAAGTAAAACCAAATAAAACATTATGAAAAACCTTGATGGGCATGTCCAAATTAGGAAAAACCAAACCTTATTACTATTTTTAAAGTGAAAAGAAAAGTTTGGTAGGGACACCTGTACCAAATTTCTCAAACCAACTCGATTTTCGGTATCTATTCAGTATCGACATTTTTTCGGTACAGGTCTGGTATGTTATGGTAGCAGTCCGGCCTGGTAGCGGTTCGGTACCGGCATTTACCGTTTTTTACCTTCAAATATTGGTCCGTACCAATGCCGTATCGTACCGTACCAGGCATTTTCGACACCGGTATCATTTTTTGAGATTTCTATAACGTTTGATACAGAGCAATTCCCTAAACCTTGGTGACCAAATTATAAAAACCATAACTTTTTCTAAAACCTTGGTGACGAAGTTAAGTAAAAATATTTACCCAAAAGTTGGTGGTGAAATAAAAAAGAATTATTAATCCTAAAAATTACTTTTTTAAATAATAGTTACATAGTAATAATTTCCCCTCTCCTGTAATTAGATGATGGGTCAAGTGTCACCAATTCCTCATCCATAATCATGAAGTATTTAATTTGAATTGTTTTTAAGGAATTTTGGAGTTGGTTGTGGATTGAAACTAGCTGTGTAACGGCTTCAGATGAATTATAACTAACAGTTAAAAACAGAGGTGTTAGGTTGATATATATACTATAGCATCGTGTCAGTTGAGTTAACTCCCAATATTTATTGTTGTGGGAAAAGGTTGTTTATGTTAAACCTTGAAACAAGATGGTTATCAGTCGTGTTCATAGCCAAACTTTTTGAAGTATACGATTACGGTAGTCTCTATGGTTGATTAAAAATTTGGATTTGATAAATGATCTTTTTGATTTACACTTTGCAACTTAGTTAGTCCTAAACTTTTGTCAAAAATATATGGATGGTCCTTATAGTTTGTACTTTGTAACGCATGTAGTCCCTAACTTGGACCTGTTGAAACTTTTGATTTATTAGTGGGTGACTAAATGCATTGCACAATGCAAACCACAGAGACAATCCGTGTATCTTTAAAAAGATAGGGACCAAATCTAAAATTTTGGTTAACCACTTGGTTATGGGAAAGTAAGTGGTTAATCGGCTTATAAAGTCTTGGACAAAGTTAGTCAGTCAGGTTTGCAGTTTAGACGAAAAGGCCAACCATCAAATTTGGATAGGCTGGCAGTGCTTCGAAAAATTATGAGCTCTGTACCAGTGATTTCTGCTTCACCGATCTCATGCCAACAAATAGGCGAATGACACTTACTACCATACAAAGCTTTGGATGGAGCCATTTGGATACTAGTGTGGTCATTGTTATTGTACGAGAACTCACCCAAACGGTAAATGTACGTCCCAATTGCCACCAAAATCAATTATGCACGAATGGAGCATGTCCTCTAGAGTTTGGATAGTACGTTCGGTTTGACAATCCAATTAGGGATGGAAAGTTGTACTAAGCTTAAGTTGAGTGCCCATCGCGGACTAGAATGTTTGCCAGAGCCGGGAAGTGAAACGACCATCGCGGTCTGAAATGATGTCGATGGTAATACCGTGTCGGCAGATGATTTTCTCGGTATAGATACGAGCTAATTTCTCAATTCGATAATCTTCCCGAATAGGGAGGAAGTGTGCGGATTTGGTCAAGCGGTCGATGATCACCCAAATACTACCGTGACCGGATGAGGTTCGAGGAAGTTTGGTTATGAACTCCATCTCAATACTCTCTCATTTTTACACGGGAATTTCCGGTTGCTCGAGTAGATCCGAATTATGTTGATGTTCGGCTTTCACCTTAGAACATGTGAGACATCTGGATATAGAAATGGCGATGTCTTTCTTTATGCTTGGCCATCAATACGATTCGCGGAGCTTTTGGTACATTTTGTTAGCACCGGGATGAATGGGGTATCTGGATTTGTGTGCCTATTTCATCAAGAGGTCATGGATGTTATCGTGTTTTGGAACCCAAACGTGGTCTAGGTTGGAGCATGCCATTTGGTTTGGGTATAAGTTGACCTTCAGCACCACACCTCATCTCATCATACAAATTCTTTTTGTTGACGGATGAGTATTATGCCTCACGAATACGAGATTGGATGTCGGTTTGGATTTGGAGGCAGCGGTTACTTTGGACTTTACATGGGTTTTTCGACTGAGGTCATCGGCCACGACATTCGCTTTACAGGGGTGGTGGCGAATCTCACAATCATAGTTTTCGAGCAACTCTACCCATCGTCTTTGACGCATGTTGAGTTCTTTTGATTAAAGATGTGTTGAAAGCTCTTATGGTCGGTGAAGACCACACACTTGGTACCGTAAAGGTAGTGTCACCAAATCTTTAGTGTAAAAACAATCGCACCAAGTTCAAGAACATGAGTGGTATAGTTCTTCTCATGTATTTTGAGTTGTCTTAATACGTAAGCATTAACCTTGTCTCGTAGCATAAGAACACAACCAACCTTGGTTAGAAGCATCAAGATAGATAACAAAGTCATCATTATCATCAAGAAGGGCTAAGATAGGGGCATTGCGAAGTAAGCTCTTGAGAGTTTGAAAAGACTCCTCTTTTCCGGAACCCTAAACAAAAGGTTTATCTTTTTGAGTTAATGAGGTAAGAGGTTCAACGATTTCGGAGAAGTTAGAAATGAACCGTCGGTAGTAACCCGCCAATCCAAATAATGAATGAATTTTTTACGGGGGTGATATCGAATTCTTGATGACTTTGATTTTAGCGAGATCAACGTGAATGCCTTTCTCGTTCACAGCGTGTTACACCCCGGATTACCAACCCAAATCCATACACCGGTGGGTCCGGGTGGGGAGTATCGTGACGTCAGTTGATAATCATCATAGTCAATTAAACACGGCACAGCGGAAGTCTTGGAGTAAAATTACTATTACAAACTGAATGTTGAAAACACAAAATAATATACAGGCTCGTAATAGAAGATCCACAGGCGGATCATAAATTGTACATAGAAAGAATATAAAACAGACTTTGGGCAGATTTAGGATTTGCAAGATCCTCTATCACTACCGAGCACCGCTGGCCTATTTTCGTATTGTACATGCAGTTTAGTCTTTTGAAAATACGTTAGCTTTCGCTGGTAAATACACTTAACTGACTCATTTTGAAAACATTTCAAAAATGTTTTAACTGCGTATCAGCACAAAATCTTTTTATAGTTTCAGTTAATTGACCGTCCAACCTTGTTAACAGGTTTACATGTTTGTCATACATACGGGGGCCGGTACGGAGACCGAGACACAATTAACGTACACACCACTTTGGACTCACGAAGGAGTCAATTCCTCCCAACCTTGTGGGAATGCATAATTGAGCATCTATTGGGTGTATGCCTACACCCGCGCTAAGGTCGTGGCCATTTCTATTGTAATGAGCCGAGGATATCCAGGACACGGTAGTTAACCCCCAATGTTTAATTATCAAACAAAACTGATTAAAACAGAATATGTGGATTTACTATCCCCGAACCAGCGTTTGATTGATCCCATTTCCGACCAAGCGGTAATAATTTACCGTAACCCAAGCACGTATAGGGGAAATAAGTCGAGAGTATTTAACTGAGCTAGTCTTCTTTTAATTTTAATAACTCAGCCGTATTCAAAATGAGTTAAGTGCAGATAGCATTTACCGGCAAGTCTCTAGTCTGGATTATGGCATAAACTAACCAATTAAATACTAACGGTCTTATTTAAGTCATAGACTTAGACCGACTAGCTTGCTAGATCAAAACGTATGACGCTAGATTAAACGATTATTGGATAGAATGTAGTTTAATCCCAACAAGTACCTTGACTTGTATGATATGGGTAAACTATTAACATTCTGGATTTTGAGATTAAAATGATAAGGTTAAACCCGTTTCGGTTAATTTTCGTAAAATAGTTACATATACTTAACCGAGCGCATATTAGCGATATCGGGTAACCGGATAAGTCATGGACAAGTTCTGTATGCCATTATATTTTGAATAAGTTAAGATATCATTAGGATATCAACTTGTATGCCCGTTAAGGTTTTAATACGAAACTATGGCTCATAAGGGCATTTTGGTAATTTCATAACGTATAAAACAGACTTGAACATATTTTAAGTTTATAACCATAATTATTCTGGAAAAATATCTTATCAGTAGAACATCATTTATATGTGTACTTTACCTTTTATGACCAAACTATGCACCGAAGGGGCATTTTGGTCATTTTACACATAGTTTATAAATTATTTGGGATTCTGAGTTTATAACATGTACCTACTGTAATATGTTTAAAATTAGTTTTAAAATCAGTAGGTATCAAGTCTTGGTCAATAATATGGTTTAAAACCATACTATGCGCCGAAACGTCGCTTATGTCGTAAAATGATGTTTTATGCGATGTTTAATGAAAACTGACATTAGGGTCAGATTAAAATATTTAAAATATGTTATTTAATATAAAATATCAGTAGGTAATTGATTTACCTCGAAAAGATTGGTTAAAATCATTTTATGAGCCATAAGGGCTAAAACCGTCATTTATCGACATAGTTTAAGGACCTGTTTGAAAACTCAGTTTATAACTTGGTTTAACATCCCAAATAATCCTACTTATATTATTACATCATTAGGAAACTCATTTTCAAGATCATTACCATTTAAAACCTTGTTTAATGCAAAAATGGCATTTTGGTCAAAGATGGCATAATTATGGAACTGGCGCATAAACTCGGATTCTGATTATGATCATGTAATATAACCTCAGAGGGTTTTGCTACATTATATTATGATCATAATGCAACTTTAGATCAGTAGGTAACTAATCTAAATCGGGTCAGAATCGAAAGTCAAAGCAGAAGTCAAACTTCACGACTTTCGGTTGCGAACCGACCCTAGAACTGAAATTGACAAGCCGAACATGTTCTTACATGTTATAATAATTATTAACAACTTGTTTAAGTGTCAAAACATTTTTCATATCATATATAAGATCGATTTATGATTTTTCCGAAAAATGGCCGGTTTGACTTTTTAATATCATAACTTTGACCCGTCAATTGGTCTAGCAAACGTGATCTTCAGGAGGTGCCCTTTATAGTTACTAACACCTACCTTATTACAATCACTTAGCCATGTTCATTTCGAACAATGGCTGGACCATAATGGTCTTAACCGAAAGTCAAAGCGTTTTCCGTAAAACGCTTGACTTTTGGCTATAAAAGCCTATACACGAAAATGCACAAAGAAGGAACAATTACCAGTGATTCCTAAGGTGCAAAAGAACTATGTTGGATGCTCCTTTAGCTAGGAACTTCCAGAGAAGGGAGAAGAGTGAATAAATGAGAAATATGCAAGTTGGAATGGTGAACTTAAGCACCTATTAGTTGGAGAGCTCAAAGGAGGTGAAGCCAGGTGTTTAGGGGTGTAAGAGGAAGCTTACAAGTGTCCCAAAATGTGGCATAGCAGTTTCAGAAGCCATGGTTTCAAATTAATTGTCACACCCCGACCCGCAGCGGAAATAAGAGTCGGGGCATAATTGGGTTATCACCAAAGCTCATGATGTTTACTAATATGTTTCATATTTATTAAATCCAAATTACATTTCAAAGTTCCAAGTCAAATTCATACAATACAAGGAAAGGAAAAATTAACTAAACAAATCCATAATCTAAACTGGTTTATTCTTCTAGGCCGCCCTATATGTTTCTTGCTTCAACTTGATCACCTGTATCATGTGTAAAAATGGGAAATTTTTTGTCAACAAAAGTTGGCGAGTGAACCTTGTTTAAAACATTTGTTATTGATTTATTATTTAATTTAATTTTGGGAAAATTGTGCAATAATCATATATGAACAAATGTATGTAAACATAACAATCACAAACCACCTTGCTTAAGCATGAAATAAGAATGACAATGTATAAGTTGGCTACGTCCCGTTCACGCTCATAGGTAATGGGGAACGGACGGCCTATGCTAATGTATGTGAGATCAAGGCTCAATCAAACGGAGCCGATCTTATGTTGGCAACGCCTGGTTCACGCTCATAGGTAATGGGGAACAGCTCACGCTCATAGGTAATGGGGAGCGGCGGCCTATGAAATGTATGTACTGAAATGATAACATTTAATCTAAACTTCAACCACACAAACAATGGATACACCTTGAATACACATTTGATCATGAACATGATGGATGCACAATGTTTAATTATAATAAATAAATACGACACATGATACACCCCAAAATGTGATTAAAACGGGGAATTGGTAGAGATTCACTCACATTGGATGCGTTTGTTTGAAGATTGTTGAATGCGCACGAGTTTAGGGGATTGATCGACGAGAGATAACTAACCAATAAATAACGAAAGGTACAGTAAGTATGTGGAATTTATTAACTATTTTAATAAGATTTTTGGGTATAAATTTGTGAGTTTAAGGCTACTTTCTAACCTTGAAAACGTTATTTTTAAGTATTTTTAATTGATTTTTAATTTAAATAATTGATTAAACTAAATAAAATAAATAATAAAAAAAAGTTGACTTTGACCGTTGACCGAGACCGTTGACCGAGACCGTTGACCTTGACTGTTGACCGGTTTAATTGTGTGTAATTGTGCGCTGAGTGAGGCTCCAACCCGAGACCTCCCGTACGCGTGCACGCAGCTCTACCAACTGAGCTACGTGTCTAACCCGAAATAATTCTGTTTTTAATTATACTTATATACTATTTACTTTAAACCGAAAATTATTTATTTTTAAAAAGCTTTTAAACGTATCGGACCGGTGCTGACCACAGGTCTCGAACCCGGGACCTGGGGTTAGCGTACACACAGTCCACCGCTGGACTGTGTGTCTCACTTGGTTATTAACTCGGTTTTTATTATACTTAATATAGACTGGGAGTCAACCCGGTTTAGTTAAAAAGGCAGGTTTTTATTTCAAGCGAGTAAAGCTGGGACAGGATTCGAACTCGCGTTGCGTGTGTGTTTGTTGCACACAGTCCACCGCTGGACTGTGTGTCTAACCCGTTTATTAAACCGATTTTAATTATTCTTATATTATACCACTCTTCATCTTCTTCGTTCAAAACATAGACATCGACCAATAGACTGTTATTTGATAAGTTAGCTCAATGAAGGTTATGAGCCATCGTAAAGAAAATGAATGGAAAGAGATTGGAGGGTTGATTATACCAACTGTTCGTTTTTCTTCAGACGTCCGGCAAGGTCGTCGGCTCCGTCTTGGTGAGCTGCGACTAATAGGATCTACCAACAATTTGGAGGGATTAGATGTGAAGTGGAACTACTGGGTAATGACTATCAGTAAATTAGAAGAATCATACCGATTATCAGCAGTTTCCTTGAAAGTCCAGAATTTCTCCGGCGAATCAGATAATCCGGCAACGTCGACTGGAAGGATTCTGGGTGAGGGATTTATATTAGAATTTTGTCTAATAAAGGAATGAGCCAGAAAAATCGAAGTAATTACCGTGTAGGTGGAAGTCTCGGTTTTCCGGCGACTTGCAGAATGTTTTCCGGCGAGTAAATTCTCGTCGAGAAAAGGTGCGATTTGAGAGGGAAAAGGTTTCTGGTGAATTGTGGGTGAATTTATAGGGTAGTATCGAGATGTATGGGGTCTGAATTCGGTCTCAATTCGAAGTCAGCCGTTCTCCGGCGGTTACGACTGATGTCGCGGGTTCAGACGTAGGTTATAACCGTCGTTAGAGTTAATTCATTGGTTAATTTGAGCGGAAACGTAAATTATCGGCGAAGTCGTCGGGATTTCCGACGACTGCTATTTGGGCGCAAATTGACTGAGTTTTGAATTCCGCACATTATTTAATTGAATTAATAGATTCATTATATTATCAGAAAATCAAAGTGGCGGAGTGGTTTATGGCGTGCGAGTTAAGACTTTGAGGAAATATCCGGCTGACCCGGGTTCGACTCCCGGCAGCCGGTTTTCCTTTTTAATTAATTCATTCTTATATTTTTACAATTTTAATTTATATCTTTTAATTTTTTGATCAATTATGAATTGTTTAAAATTAAAATAAGCCGTAAATGAACAACAAAAATTTAAAACTGATTGTTCGGTTATTAAACGAAGCGGGTTTCGAAAACCCGTTTTTCGAAAAATGTTACAGTATCCCGTACTTTTAGAAATTTCGTCCCGAAATTTAAGTACTAGTAGATACAGGAAAAAGGTGTGGGTATTTCTCGCGCATTGAGTCTTCACGTTCCCAAGTAAACTCAGGTCCTCGTTTCGACTCCCAGCGTACCCTGACAATTGGGATGCGGCTTCTTCTTAAACGTTTTTCCCCGAAGTCCATAATTTCTACTGGTCTTTCAATAAAATGCATAGATTCATCAACTTGAATGTCTTCTAGAGGAATATGGAGATTTTCATCGGCGAGGCACTTCTTCAAGTTCGATACGTGGAATGTGGGATGAATTCTGTTGAGTTCCTCCGGTAAGTCAAGCTTGTAGGCTACAGGTCCTACCCTTTCGAGTATTTTGAAAGGACCTACGTAGCGTGGTGCTAGCTTGCCTTTTTGGCCGAAACGAACTACTCCCTTCCACGGCGATACCTTTAAAAGTACTTGATCGCCCACGTTAAACTCCAAGGGCTTTCGTCGCTTGTCAGCATAGCTCTTTTGACGACTTTGTGCCGCTAACAGGTTGTTTCGGATTTGATGAATCTTGTCAGTTGTTTCTTGTATTAATTCTGGACCGGTGATTTGAGCTTCTCCAATTTCGTGCCAACATATTGGTGATCGGCACTTACGACCATATAATGCTTCGAAAGGTGCCATGCCGATACTTGAATGAAAGCTGTTGTTGTACGAAAATTCAACTAATGGTAAGTGAGCGTCCCAATTCCCTTTGAAGTCTATGACACATGCCCGAAGCATGTCTTCAAGAGTTTGAATGGTGCGTTCAGATTGACCATCAGTTTGGGGATGATAGGCAGTGCTGAGATCTAATCGCGTACCCAAAGCGGCTTGTACAGCTTGCCATGTTCGTGAAGTGAAACGACCATCACGATCTGATATAATGCTTAAAGGTACACCATGACGGCTTACGATTTCACTGATGTAGATGCGGGCTAGCTTCTCATTTTTTAAGTCCTCACGAATTGGAATGAAGTGAGCTGATTTTGTAAGACGATCAATGATTACCCATATTGTGTCGTACCCACCAGGAGTGCGAGGTAACCCGGTAATGAAGTCCATGGTTATATTTTCCCACTTCCATACGGGTATTTCAGGTTGGACCAGAAGTCCTGAGGGTCTTTGGTGCTCAGCTTTCACTTTTGAACAGGTAAGGCACTTGGAAACAAAAACAGCAATATCCTTCTTCATGCCAGGCCACCAGTAGGTGTATCGAAGGTCTTGATACATTTTTTCGGCTCCTGGATGTACAGAGTATCGTGTCTTGTGAGCCTCTTCATAAGAGTATCGCGAAGATTGTTGTGATCAGGAATCCATAGGCGATCGAGATAATACAGAATGCCGTCAGATTTCGTTTCGAGTTTAAGTTCTGCTCCACAAGATAACTCATTGCGTATGTCGTATTCTGTTATGGAAACATGTTGAGCTTCTCGGATTTGGTCTTTGATGTTGGTCATGATTTGCGAACATAGAAGACGAATAGAGTTCGCATAACCTTTTCGACTGAGTGCATCAGCCACCACATTTGCTTTGCCAGGATGATACCGAATTTCGCAGTCGTAGTCATTAAGAAGTTCGACCCATCTTCGTTGCCTCATATTCAACTCCTTTTGGTTAAAGATATGTTGGAGGCTCTTGAAAGTCCAGAATTTCTCCGGCGAATAAGATAATCCGGCAACGTCGACTGGAAGGATTCTGGGTGAGGGATTTATATTAGAATTTTGTCTAATAAAGGAATGAGCCAGAAAAATCGAAGTAATTACCGTGTAGGTGGAAGTCTCGGTTTTCCGGTGACTTGCAGATGTTTTCCGGCGAGTAAATTCTCGTCGAGAAAAAGGTGCGATTTGAGAGCGAAAAGGTTTCTGGTGAATTGTGGGTGAATTTATAGGGTAGTATCGAGATGTGTGGGGTCTGAATTCGGTCTCAATTCGAAGTCAGCCGTTCTCCGGCGGTTACGACTGATGTCGCGGGTTCAGATGTCGGTTATAACCGTCGTTAGAGTTAATTCATTGGTTAATTTGAGCGGAAACGTAAATTATCGGCGAAGTCGTCGGGATTTCCGACGACTGCTATTTGGGCGCATATTGACTGAGTTTTGAATTCCGCACATTATTATTTGAATTAATAGATTCATTATATTATCAGAAAATCAAAGTGGCGGAGTGGTTTATGGCGTGCGAGTTAAGACTTTGAGGAAATATCCGGCTGACCCGGGTTCGACTCCCGGCAGCCGGTTTTCCTTTTTAATTAATTCATTCTTATATTTTTACAATTTTAATTTATATCTTTTAATTTGTTGATCAATTATGAATTGTTTAAAATTAAAATAAGCCGTAAATGAACAACAAAAATTAAAACTGATTGTTCGGTTATTAAACGAAGCGGGTTTCGAAAACCCGTTTTTCGACAAATGTTACATTAATGGTTTTGGAGTTTTGTTTGGGAGCCAAGCAAAACTTTCTGCTGCAGACCCTTTCTCGCGCCCCGCGAGAGACACAGGCCTGGTCTCTCACGGCCCGCGACCGCCCCTTGGCCAGTTTTAAAGTTTGGCACTTTTAGCCCTCCGTAGTCAATACTTGGCATACCCGGGATTATGCCCGGACATTGTCGAGCTCTCGGTTCGTTAAAAGGTCACTTAGAGGTAAGAATTAACATGTTGACACTTTTAATCCCTCCAATATCTATCTTTCACATATTTACAAAATTGTACCGTCTCGTCCAACAAATGGCACGTATGAGAGTTAGGACTTCATAAAGGATCATTCAGAGGCTTATTATAAGCATGTTGACTCCGATGTCACTCAGAGGCTGGGCATGTTGACATATCAGTCACTCAGAGGCCAAATTTCAAGCATCTTGACATATCAGTCACTCAGAGGCTGTTATTTATGCATGTTGACATCGGACCGTCACTCAGAGGCTCAGTTTGAGCATGTTGATGCCTTTAGTCCTTATTGATCTTTAACAGACTATATTTAAAATACAATACGTGTCACTATACTATTGGACACGATTTTATAGGGTGTTACACAACGTGTCTGAGAAATTGAACTTTCTTTAGCCAAAATTCACACTTGGAGAATTTGGCATATAGCCGTTCCACGTGAAAAAGTTCTAGAATCAAACGGAAGTGTCGCTCGTGTTTAGTTTGGGTTTTGGAATAAATGAAAATATATTCTATGAATACAATCACGAAAGGGTCCAAGTAAAGTTTACACAAACGGTTCATCAAATCCATGAAGACCACGGGTGCGTTGGTCAAACTGAAGGGCATGACCACAAACTTGTAGTGACCATATCGAGTACGAAATGCTGTTTTTGGAATGTCCTTTTCGAGTACTCGAAGTTGATGATAACCGGAATGAAGATCGATTTTAAAGAAACACGTTGCATTTTTAAGTTGATCGAAGAAGTCGTCGATGCGAGGAAGAGGTGATTCTTAACGGTGTGTTTCTTGAGTTCACGATAGCGATGCACATTCGAAAGGAACCATCTTTTTTGACAAAAAGGACCAGAGCGTCCTAAGGAGAAGTGCTAGGGCGTATGAAGCTTTTATCAAATAATTCTTGAAGTTGGCTCGATAACTCTTTCTTCTCTAAAGGTGTCAGACGGTACGGAGATTTCGCAACGGGTGTAGTGCCAGGCATAAGGTCAATACGAAAATCGACGAATGAGGAAGAGGAGGAGGACGAGGTTGGTCTTCTGGAAAAACGTCGGGAAAGTCACAAATGATTAGAACGTCGCTCACGTTTTTTCTATTGTCCTTTTTTTCCAAAATGTCTACTAAAAAGACAAAGTACTCTTTGCCCAAGTACTTCTTCGCTCAAGTGCATGACATAAGCTTGAGGCATTTTCAGGGTTTCTTGCCATAGATGAGCAAAATGTCACCTGACGGAAGTGCAAGGCGAATAAACTTTTCGAAGCAAATGACTTCGGCACGAAATTTACAAAGCTAATCTGTGCCAACTATGATGTCAAAACTACCCAATTTCATGGGTATGAGTTCGATGGACAATTCGTGCTCGTTGAGATTTAGGGAGTAATCATTAAGAACAGAATCAACGGTTATGGATTTTTCTTTGGTGGCTTTTACGTTAAAAGGGTTTGGTAGCTTAGTTCGTGTACATTTAAGTAATGGATCGAATGCAACAGATACAAAAATTTTAGCCGCACCAGTATCAAATAACATAGAAGCACATAAATCGTTTATGAGAAACATACCGTTCACGACATTTTTGTCGTTCTACGCCTGATTGGCGTTGATGACGAAAGCGTGTCCACGAGGCGCTTGAGCTTAGGACTGATTGTTATGTTGCGGCATTGCGGACTGAGATGGTTCGGGTCGTAACACTTGTAACACACACGTCCATTGTTTTCTGGTTGCTGGTTTTGGTTTTGGGCTTGGTTACATTGTGGTTTAGGACCACTTCGGTATTGGGTGTTGAAATGCCCAAACCGATTGCAAGTATTGTAGAGGCCACACACGGTTGCAGTTGGGTGATGATAGCTACATGTGGTACACGTGGGAAAATTTCTAGTGTAGGCTCACTTGGTTGGCTCGGGGTTTGGGTTGGTGAGTTGTTGTTGGGGTTGGTTTTATGGGTTTACCACAGCGAAATTGCGGTTCGATAGCTTATGCTTCTTACCGCTAGAGTTGGTTCTAGGTGGTGGCTTGGATGGGGTGGGTTTGATGATAGGCTCGGTGGTGGCTTGGTTGGCTGTTTTGATGGCGGCTTGGTTTGAGGAGTGGCCATCTCTCACACAGTTGTCG
Source organism: Scalesia atractyloides (assembly GCA_947069175.1). Taxonomy (NCBI): domain Eukaryota; kingdom Viridiplantae; phylum Streptophyta; class Magnoliopsida; order Asterales; family Asteraceae; genus Scalesia; species Scalesia atractyloides. The sequence continues at coordinate 3,381,354 of CAMTDV010000026.1, read as the reverse complement.
TTGAGGCTGGCGGCTAGGCGGTAGACTAGCTCTATAGTTTTGGGCCTTGTGGCTTGGATGATAACGCACATAGAAGGGGGAAGGCCCTTGAGGTATTTTTCAATCACACACTCGGTCCTGCTAACCAGGTGAGGGTCGATGATACTCAACTGCTTGAAGCGAGTGGTTTAGGCAAAGTTGTTCTCACCCACTGCCTTAAGGTGACAAAATTCGTCCTCGACCTTTTGTTGCTCAGGAGGATGACAGAATTCAGCGAGCATAAGTTGTTTGACCTCGGCCCAAGGTAGGGCGTAAGCCTCATCATTTCCACGGATGTTACGCTCGTTTATCCACCAGTCGAGGGCTCTTGACTCGAAGACTTCGGTAGCACTTCGGGTGTTTAGGGAATCGGGACATTCACTGTTATTGAATGACACGTTGATGCTATCGAACCATTCTAGCATCTTCGTGAACTGTCATTACTGGTGAACGATTTTGTGATGGCAAGCGGCGAAGTGTTTGTAGTTGAAATAGGTAGGTTTGGGAGTGTCGGGTTTAGATTCAACCGAGGCTTAAGGGTATTGGTTGCGTTGATCTTACTCACTATGTACGGGATAATTTGGGCCATTTGGTTGGCCATGAAAGCGGTCATTTTCTTGCTCGAGCTCGACTTGGAGTTTCTCTTGGAGTTTGAGTGACAATTGGAAGACATCTATAAGATCGAGTAAAGGAATAGACGAGACTTGATCATAAGGTGGTTGAAAATAATTTGCATGTTTTAGAATGGTAGTATGTCACATAGTCATGTATGTTCAAGTTGTTCACATAAGCATTAAAAGAATTCACTTTGAATATAATCAAATAACGGCGAAAGGATTGTAAATTTAGTTTGTTCTCGGCTATTATTTTGTTTTAGATTGCGAGTATAGCTTGATTCGGGACTTTGATTTTTAAAATGAAAAAGGTATCAAATGTAAAACAAATTAAAACTAATATAACATAAAAGAGATTCAATGTAAAATCTTGGAGTGTATTGGAACAAAACTATGACTATTCCAAAGTGATCGAAAAATTCTTTTGAGTTCGGGAAACATTCTTTGGCCTAATAGGTAGAATACTCTCATTGAATTTTCAGTTAAGATATTCATCCTACCGGTTATTACATGTCTCTAGTCAATCGAAAGTTCGAGACTTTGGCGTGATTGAAAATTGAGGAGTGGGACTAGTTATCAAGATGCAGGTATCACCCCCTAACTTGGTAACGTCGTTCCCTAATCGTGGTTGGTACTTACCAAACGAGGTAAGGAACTAATTCCGACTTGTCGGTAAGGGTCCACTAAAATGAGGATGGTGAAATTTCCATCAAGGTGAGGATATCACTCTTATCTTGATCGTATAATTTAATAAAATCAATAAACACGAATTGAGAGATATTACCAAAGTGAGGGTTTTAATGCCTATTTTGATGAGATTGTCTCGTTTGTGGTATAAGAGTGTCTTCAAGTTTTCACATTGTATTGTAAACTTTACCTTAGGGAAGGCATGCATATTGAGACAAAACAAAAAGAAGAGAAGGAAAGTATGGAGAATTCAAGTATTTTAGGCACGATAACATGAATGGTCAACAAAGGTGCTTAACTATAGACTAGGTCAAATCAAGGGATTTTTTTTCTAATTCCCTATAATTATGGCTCTGATACCAATCTGTCACACCCAACCGACAACGGAAACATCAGAGTGAGACAAAAACAAGATTGCTCAAGACTTCATAACTTGGTAATGTGACAATATTTAAGTAAGCCATGTTTCATTTCATACTAAAAGAAATACATCAGCTTGAAAATTGAAATACAACATGTTTGCAACTTGAATGTGACGAAACAAATGGAAATACATAACATAAATAAATAGATGTGTTTCCAGATCACCTAAGTAACTCTCTTGCATATCATCATCAATTTCCTGCAACATGTATTAAAATAAAGTCAACACAAAGGTTAGCGAGTATACAAGTTTGATTACATAGCATACGTATAAAAAGATTGACTCAAATATAACATGGTATTTTGTATACTAAGTTAATTACATACTAGCATGCACAACCTAATGTCAAACCAAAGATTCCATGAGCGTAATCTTGTCATCGCAATGAACAAGACCATTGTACGATTGAATATTTAACAATGACCCAACAAACGTGGCGGTGTGCTACTCATATAGTGCTATATATGTTAAGGTAAGCTAGCGAAGTTAATGATAAGTAATTTGCATGTATGAATGATTGAATATCTAGCATGAATAACCTAACCATAACAAATAGCATGTTTGATGGATTGAGTGAATTTATAAGTTTGATTGTATGCATAAGTGAATTTGTTTATGTGATACACGTTACACCCCAAAAGGGATTAAAGCAAAAAAGGGGAATTAGAATATACTCACGGTTTGTGTAGAGTTTCCACGTCAGTGAGTTGATGAGATGATAGTTTTGGGAACCATCGAGTTATCCTACAAGGATAAACAAGGCGTGCAAGTATGATGGACTGGATTAGATTCAGATTTTAAATGATAGAAAATTATATATGAGAAAGTACATCTTGTTATAGATACTCGTTTGGACACTATGTGTTAATGTGTTTTCATGGATACTAGTTCATCCATTAGAATCCAAACTTTGAGAAATCAAAATGAAGTTGGCGAGCACCGGAATTCATATTACTCAACCATGATTTGGTTGGTACTATGGTTCGGTTTGTGTTATATATATATATATATATATATTAGGTTCAAGAGTGAACACTAGTGTATTTGCGAACTGAGCGAACTAATCCTGGCCATACACGTGTGTAAATCAATGGCAAAGATTTGTTCACTTAGTTCGCAATACACTAGTGTTCACTCTAGAACCCCACCCTATATATATAGTCCGAGTCATGTATTGTCATACAAGGAGGAAGGACGAATTCCATCCATTTAAACTCAATATTTGGATTCAACAAAGCATAAAATCAGCAACTTAGTTGATGATTTCAGTTGGTCATGAATAGGATTAGTAACGTACAAATAACTAAATTGTTAATTAGCCAAATAAGAACAACCCGGACGTGTACATACCCAACATGGCAAATGTTGTAGATGAGGTGAGGTTGGCTACTTTGATTCTTGGTTCATGTTCATCTAAGAACTATGTTTAAAGGTTGTGATAAGTTGGAAGTCAACCTCACTTTGGACCTCAAAATAGTGATGTTCCGATTTTGTTTACCAAGGTAAACTTGTGGCACACTCCTAGGTGTTCCAAGTGAGTCAAGCAAAAGTTCATGAAGAAGAGAAAGGAAAAGTGAGTTGAAAGCTCACTTTTGATCTTTTATGTCATCTGCCTAAAACTTGTGATTTTAGTAGTTTGAGCGTGTTTTGAGAGTGATTATAGAGTGAGAAAAGTGAAATGAAGGTGTGGAAGGCTGGGTTATATAGTGGTTGAATATGGTTTGTGTTTTAATGAAAATTGAAGGTGATTGGGGAAGAAAGGAGGTGGAAAAGTGTGAAATCCGGTTGGTCAACTAAACATTCTGCGGATTAAGGCACCACGCGTCTTGTGGGCGAGGCAGAAGGGATGGCCACGCGATGTAGTGCTACAAAAATCTCAAACTTCTTTGTTTTTATTCACTTTTAGCCCCCGATCTTGTGTTTGTTTTTATATTATACAATAAACTTCCATTTTTGGTATGTTTTCAAGTATATAAAGTGTGTAAGTAATGAGTATTACGTATGCATGATTGACAATTCGAATGTATAATAAGTCTCAGTTTGCACATAAACACATATTTTATGGTTGATTGTACATAACATAAGTGTGAATTCAATATGATTGGTATAAATACGAATTTTCATTACGATCTAAGTCTGGATTAAAAGATTGGAAATGAAATACGAATATAAGTATCTAAATATGGAAAGTAAAAAATATGGTACGTTATAATTTCGGTGGCTAATTAACAATAGTTGGAAGGTCTGGATTGAATCCGAATTTTTCCTTGGTAACTTAGGCAATTTGGATAAATTACACCCTGGTTGGAAAATTCTAAATTACACGGACTAAAAGTATCATTTGGGCAAATTTGACTGTTTTAACACCCGAATTTTCTGTATGAAACATATCAAGATATACTACTTGTATGTGATCACACCATTATTCTAGACCCAAAAACGAACAACCATGCCAAGCTCGGAAAATAGTGTAAGGGGACCAAATCTGATTTTGAACACTAAACATGATCAAACGCCACAACTTGATGCTATGAGGTCCATATCGGATTGATAGACAACGTATACCAACCCAATTTATGACAAATACCAATGTTAGGGCTTCAGTGATTAGCAATGATTTTTGAGGGTCTAACTAGCACATCGGTTTCACTACTAAGTTGGTTACAACAAACTTTGAGTATACACTATATCAAGTGAGTTTTAGGGCCTCTATTTTATACAGGTTTTATCAAATGTTTTGAGGTAGAAAGCATGTTTTGTACACATACGCACATGAACACGGTTTTGATGCGAATTATTTGAGTTGTACATCTAACACACGGAAAATCCCTGCAGGCACAAGTGATCGACCATTTGGCCAGACAAGCCTAAACCACATGGCCGGATGCCACAGGATACTATGTGGTTGCACATATTCATGCATTGTTACAAGCTTTGTTAGGTTAGACATAACCGGATTTTCTTCACTGGCTTGGGCTTTAGAACTAGCCTGAACCTATTTTAAATCCTTAACTTGGGTTTCATGAGCCAACCTACCTTGGCTGCTATTAGTCTTGACTAATTAAGCCATTAGGCCTTTGATTCCCACCCATCTTCTACTTCAGCCGACGTTGTATTCCCTTCTTTTGTTAGTTTTGGACATTCCTTGGCCATATGGCCTTTCTTACCACGATTGTAACATTGAAACCAGAATTTCTTCCCTTGCCCATGTTTTTGTTGTGTGATGAAGTTCTTGGCGGGCCTTCTCCTTTCTCTCTCTTTCTTTTCTCACCAAAAGTTGATTTCCTTCCTTTTGCCAGAGTTTCTATTCATAGATCAATTTGATTTGCCTTTGTGTTTCTTTTCTACACACAGAGCTCCATCATTGTTCTTGACCTGCTGTAGCTTTGTGTAATCTTTTTGGACAACAGTACTTCCAAGGTGTCCCATACCTCCTTCGGGCTCACCGAGTCTTCAATATGATCTAATAGGTCATCGTCCCCCGTCGTTGCTTGCCTTCACCTTCCATTTTCTCAAAGCTCCGTCTTGTGTCTCTCTTGTAGGTTGCAAGATATCCTTTCCCTGCACCACTTCCAACAAATCTTGGCCTGTTAGTAAGAGCGTAAACATGTAGACCAAGACTTGTAGTTTTGGTGGTTTAACTTCTTGACTCCTTCTACCATCTACACTTGTAAACTCAAACATAGAGTAACCACAAGAACAGTGAAATATTCGGATGAAACTTTTATAAATTGCAATGCTTAAAACTAAACAAGTACAGAGCTTAGAAAAAGGAAAACAAAGCTTAAAAATAAGAATTGACTCCTACTAATTCTACTAACGTAAACGTGCAGATCTCCTTTAACTGCCACAAACTCAAATTGCTACTGTCGCATCGCATTGTTTAGTCAACACCCACCACTTTTTATGATTCATGGAATTAATATCATATTTGATAACAATATTGATTTCTTTTACGGGAAATACCATAAGAAAGAAAAGTCAAATGGCAAAGGTCAAACCATATTTTTTTATTACTTACACAGACTTCTAAATCATTCTATCAAATATATATATATATATATATATATATATAATTATTGAAACATTTTTATTTTCATACATGACACAAGTCATGTATGGCAGTGACGATAACTATTTACAAAACAATTCAAACTATTTTATGTGCAATCCGCTGAACTCTAGAAAAAATTGTACCTTTTAATCTTTTAAACCATGTAATTTTGTCATATCTTGTTCAAGAAACAAGACAAACGCACAAAATGTATCGTTTTATTTATTAATTATTATCATATAAAGCGAAACAAAATACGAAGTATTAACATCAAATCCTCGGGACACAGACATTACATATAACATTAATTCTTGTAGAATTCCATCATCCAAAAAGTAGACACCCCGCAAATAATTTTCATAGAACTGAATCCAGCCTCTTTGGCCAAGACGGTGTATTCTTTTGCGGTTCGCTCTTTGCCTCCAGGGTTGGCAATCAACATTATCATATCACTTTCGATTGCGGTCTTATAAACTTCATCACTATACCCAATATCACTTTCAGGGTCAGGAATTATCACCTCCACCACCACCACCTTACCGTCCTCTGGTAAGGCCGCCCAACAATTCTTTAGAAACTTGAGGCAATAACCATCACCCCAGTCATGAAGTATGCTCTATAAGAAAGAAAAATCAAAACAATTATTCAACAAAACCGTTGTTATATAAACAAATATTATATTAAAAAGGAATAATGGATTTTAATAATCTTAACTATTAGTTGTTAGCTTGCAATGGTTCCAACTTAAAAAATAACCAGTGGTGGCCCCACATTTTTATATATTGTAAATCAATGAACCTTTACTAAACCGAAAAGTATAAGTGGACAAAAATAAATTAAGGTTCTATTAGTAAAGGTGCATTAGTTTACAATATGTGAAAAGGTAGGACCACCACTGATTATTTTTAAAGTTAGAACCATTGCTGGCTAACAGCTAATAGTTTGAATTATTAAAATCCATTATTCCTATTAAAAAAAGTTGATGTACCAACCTTTATGAAAATTACATCTCCTTTAGGAACACTTTGGAACATTTCTCCTCCGACATGCTCCACACCTAGTCAAGAACATCATCATTGGCTTCGAGTCTTGATCCATATCTGGTTTGGTCGGTTTCAGATCCAAACAATTTTCTTTTCATAGCTTGGTGGTTTAACGGTTCAATCAAGTTTGAAACTTGGAACGGATCGTTTAATTATTTCTAATATTTTCACTTTTGAAATATATAGTTATGTATATGCATTATATTCATAAACCATCTTTAAATTTTCAACTTATGACACAAGCTAATGACTTTAAAATAAATTTGGTTCAGCCCAACTGATCGTTCCGACCCACTCAAGCTCGCCGGGTTGATTCCTCATTTCTCAAAAATCGTAATCAGCTATCTATGAAAAGGAGTACATACCCGGGTAAGGAGGTGCATCCTTAATAACATGGGGTAGGTCAAAGTTGATCCCCTTAATATTAGGGTACTTGGAAATAATAAGCTCAAGGTTAGCACCGAAACCACCACCTACATCAATCAGTTCTTTGACTCCTTCAAATCCCTTGTACTTTTCAAGAATCATCTTCATTACTATTCGTGTTCTGTCATGCATGCACTTGTTGAAGACCTCATTAAATCTATTGTCTTTAGAAGCATACTCAAATGCATTCACCCCATGAGCCTTGTCAAATGGGGACCCTCCCTCAATAACTACATCTTTCAGATGGTACCTACCCAGACAAAATAGTATATATGGTGATTATTTTAAACCAGGGCTTGATTAGTACCGGCTTTATTCAAACTGAGAATGTCTTTTTTGAGGGGAAATTGGGTTAACTTCAAAAGTATTAATTGATAAAGGGTTAAATAGGTAAAATATTTATAAAATTTGTAGCATCCCAAAATTAGAGTTTGTTCATCTACTTCTCTATGAAGGGTTATATTTGTATATAATGAATTGATTTTTTGATAGGAATAACTTATTCCAAAACTTTGTTAAAGAAAATCTATACGGGTTAACTTTGTTTGCCAAGTTAATTGTGCTAAATAATATATATAACTGTAGAGAAGTTTTTAACACCAAATACATGGTGGAAACTTTGTATTTTCATTGTGGATAAAAGAATAAAAGTGGTTTGTTGTGGTTTAAAATTTAAAGCTTATTTAAAGTGGAGGGGTTCCAAGGGAAGAGTGTGGTGGTTAAGTGGTTTGTTCTATGACCAAGATGGTCGAATAAAGTGAGCTCAAAACTCATGACATCTTTCTCCCTTTTTCTGTAGTCGATGAACACATGAGGAACAAGGCGAGTAGAAGAGTGGCTATCAAACAAATTCGGGCAGAAACGAGATCGCATTTAATGAGTTCTTAAATGGCATGTTGAAGCTTGATCAAGATTAGGTGTTAAGGAAGGTAAAGGTGACCTCTATAACCTTAATTGGGTACAAGAGCATTCACAATGAAAACCTTAAAAATATGTTAGAGAGTTTAGTTATATTATAAGGAATGGTTGTTAGTTTTTTTGAGTGGTTGTGAGTGGAGGAGAGGGAAATATATAGGAAAGTTATTGTTTATATGTAAATATATAGGAAAAAAACCTAAAGAGAGAAAACTGTATAAATTTTTTAATATTTTTAATGGTTGTGAGTGGAAGAGAGAGAAAAATTAATAATAAAGGTATAAAAAATATTATTTAATTGAAAAGAAGAGAGAAAAATTGTTCTTTTTACTGGAAATATATAGATATGGATAGAGAATTCATTGCGAATGCTCTAGTGATCAATGTAGTGAAATAAGGATGATAATCAGAAAAGTTTTTTATACCGTAACTTATAATATCTAGGAAAATTGGATTCAAATAATCTCAACTAATATTTATTGGCCGACAAAAGTCTCAACTAACAAAATGTTTTGGGAGAGTACCAACTTTTAACCTATTTTCTCCCAACGAGCTTTTCTAACTAATGTCTAACCTCATTAGTTTTTTTGCTGACGTGGACTGCTTATATTACAAAATGTCAAAGCTTTGATGATATTGACTGATTATCTGGCAAAGTCAAACTTTTAATGACGTGAACCGCTTATGTGGTAGTGTTTTGATAATGTGGATTGCTTATGTGTCGGTCCACATCAGGAAAAACTAACTAGGTTAGACCTTAGTTAGAAAAATCTTGTTGAAAGAAAATAGATTAAAAGTTGAGACTGTTACAAAATATTTCATTAGTTGACTATTGCTGACCAATAGTTAATAGTTAGGATTATTTAAATCCAATTATTGACATTACTAATGTCTACGCTCCGAGAGAGACATCAGTGCAACGAAACTTGTGGAATAACTTGCTGGCCTTGGGAGCATAGAATCCGGGAAAATGGATTTTTATTGGCGACTTCAATGAGGTTAGAGTGGCAGAAGAAAGACTTTATTCTCAATTCGATATTCAAGGAGCTTTGTTCTTTAACAACTTCATTCGAGACGTGGGTTTGCTCCAGTACAACATTGGAGGAGGTAAATTCACATATGTGCCTCACGATGGCTCCAGTATGAGCAGACTAGACTGTATTCTTGTGTGAGATGACTTTATGGGGGCCTGGCCTCATGCCAAGTTTGATGTGTTATCGAGATTTTTGTCAGATCACTCTTTGATTCTCTTGTCGTGTTCGGTGGTAGACTTTGGACTGACACCTTTCAGGTTATATAACAGTTGGTTGGACCACTAGGTTTTGCGGAGGTTTTAAGGAGCTCTGATATCGAGCTCCAACTTGGTGTCGATGGTTTTGTGGATTTTAGAAATTTTCTCATAAATCTGAAAGACCGGATTAAAGTTTGGAGAACTAAAAGCAAGGTTGAGGAGGAAAGGGAGCTTAACTCGGTTTTGGCTGAAATAAATGACATCGACAAGGTGGCGGTGATCAGATGACTCGATGAATAGGAAAAAGAGAGAAGGGTTCACTGCAATCTTCGCATACGGAAGTATGAAAAGAGAAGAGTTGCTGATTTGCAGCAAAAAGCGAGGCTCCACTGGGCTAAACTTGGTGATGAAAATTCTCATTTTTTCCATAAATATGTTAACATTAAGCTGGCCATCTAATGGATCAATTCTTATATTTCAACGGGGAGGTTGTGACAGACCCGGATGTTTTGAAAAATAAGATTAAAACGGTGTTTAAAAAACAATTCTCTGAGCCAAAAAGGGTACGCCCTTCTATGTCTTGTGGATTTTCCTAAGTTATGCGCGACAGATGCACAGAATTTGGTGGTTTTTTTCGGGTGAGGAGATAAAGAGAGCCGTTTGGGATTGTCGTTGTGATAAAGCTCCGGAGCCAGATGGTTTCACAATCAAACTAGTGAAAAGGTATTGGGATGTATTTGAACCGAGATTCAAGAAGTTGTTTACTCAATTTAACATTAGACCGAAGATTCCAGATGGGTGTAATACGTCCTTTATAGTTCTTATTCCGAAGACAAAAGACCCCAAGGAAATTGCGGATTTCAAACTGATTTCTCTTGTTGGTTTGGTGTATAAGGTGGTGGCAAAAGTGCTTGCCAATAGTCTAAAACCGGTTATCTCCTCGGTTGTTTCTCTGGTTTAATCAGGGTTTATAAAAGGGATATTGATCTTTGATGGGCCTCTCATCCTTAGTGAAGTGGTTTCATCGGCTAAGGCGAACAAACGGAAGGTTCTTGTATTTAGAGTGGATTTCAAGAAGGCGTATGACTCGGTGAATTGAAACTTTCTTTTGGAGATCCGTTAATGGGTCCCCTACTTCGGAATTCCAACTTTTTAGGGGGCTACGACAAGGTGATCTGTTATCCCCATTTCTTTTCGTCTTGATGTTGGAAGCGCTCAATGTCGTTATCACGAGAGCTATTGCGTCCGGGTTATTCCGAGGTAACAAGTTACCAAACGAAGGCCCTCGCATTTCTCATATTTTTTACGCTGATGATGTGATTTTCATTAGGGGAATGGTCAGAGGAAAATTTAAAAAATCTAAATCGTATTTTAAGATGTTTTTATCTTTGCTCCGTCCTAAAGGTGAATTTAGAAAAAAAGTTGCTTATACGGAACGGGGTGAACGAAGACGAAGTTGGCAATATGGCGTCTCTTATACATTGCAAAGCGGGTTCCTTTCCTTTCACTTTTTTGGGGCTTACCATTGGCGCCAATATGAAATGGGTGAAGTTTTGGAAACCATTTATTGACAATTTTAGTGCAAAGCTTTCTGGTTGGAAAGGTAAAGCCCTCTCTCTAGCTGGTCGTGTCACTCTTGCAAAAGCGGTCCTTGGACCTCTTCCTAATTACTACTTCTTTGTGTTTAAAGCTCCGTTGGGGGTGATTAATCCCTTGAAAAGATCCGAAGAAACTTTGTTTGGGGCGGAAATAACGCATCTAGAAAAATAAAGTGGATAGCTTGGGATAGGATGTTGAGTCCTAAACATAATGGGGGTTTGGGAATCGGCGACATTCGAAGTTTAAATCTTTCTCTTCTCGCGAAATGGTGGTGGAAGTTGAAAACGAACGACGAAGCTTTATGGGGAAAGGTTATCAAAGCTATTCATTTTAATAAAGAGAGTGATAGGTCGTTTTTGGTTAACAACCGGACAGGGGGTATGTGGAAAGACAACATCTCGGTTGAGAAGGAGCTCGTGCCATTAAACCTATCCCCCTTCGGGATAACCTCATGGGAGTGATTCAATCCGGGCAGGGGTTGAAATTTTGGCTGGACCGGTGGCAAGATGAGGGTTTGGTTTGGTGAAAGATTGTTTTAGTGAGTTATTCCAGATTGTCAAGGAGAACAAGACCAGTGTCATGGATATAGTGGAAACGGGTCGGACGAATCGGTGGCAAGACTTATGGGTGAAAGAGGCTTTGGATTCCAGTGAATTACAACAACTTGAATTGCTGAAAAAATTGGTCAGGGACATCGGGATCAAAGTTGGGCCCGATAAATGGACCTGGAGGGGTACGACCCAACAAGATCTCACGGTTGCTAATTTGAGGTATAAAATTCATGAGGCTAGGAAAACGGATAATGTGGAGGCTTGGGCCTTTTGGAATAGTTGGGTTCCACCAAAGATTAACTTGTTTAATTGGAGGGCGTTTATGAATCGTATTCCATCGAAAGAAAACCTCACAATTCGCGGAGTGCAGCTTGCTAGTATTAACCGTGACCGATGCGGGCTTAGAGTTAAGTCGTCGCAGCACATTCTGTGAGAGAGTTGGACTGCAAAGGCGGTTTGGTGGGCAATTCTTGTGTGGCTTAGAATCCCTTTCCCGACAACGGATTTATCAGTTCAAGAGCTATTGGGTTTGGTGGCAAATCAAAGAGGTTCGAAAGACTTGAGGAAGCTCGTCTAAGCCATACTTATGATTACCATTTGGGAGATATGGAAGGCGCGGAACGAGACGGTTTTCAACAATAACCAGGTGCACTTTATTAGAACGGCGGAACTTATAAAAGAAAATGTTTTTTTCTGTGGATTATGAGTAGATCAAAATTTTGTAATATTGTTTGGTCTAGATGATTAGAATTTAACATTCATGACATTGTGATGTAATCCGACGTATTCTAATTACTAGCTGACTCGGTTTCTATTTTTCAAATAGAAGTTTTGCCGTTCAAAAATTTTTTTAATCCAATTAGAACGACCATCAACTAATAGTTAGGATTTTAATCTAATTTTTTTAATTTCAATCCATTCATGACTTCTAAAAAGGTTTTGTTTTTATTCAAACAACTTTTAATATCCAAACATGTTTGACCCTTCAGTTTGTCACCTCCTTTTTGAACTCGGTCCAAATTAAGGGTATACTTAATGATTACACCCTTCAAAATAAAACTATACTGGTATGAAGATAACTAGTTTTTATCAATGTTTTTAAAATCGGATCAAACAGAAAACGAAAGCTTAACTGGTTACTGGTTGAACCGGTTCGACCGATCGAATCAGATTCGAGAACCGGGAGACATCATATATAATTTAATATTTAATAATTAATAATAATCTAAATATTAATAAAATTATTCATTTAATGTCACATATTATTCTCGCCTTCAACCTCACACTTTTTATTTATATTTCTTATACAAACAATTTATCTTCTTTTTTTTTTAAATTGTAACTCCTATAAAATCTCAACAAATCTAAAAAAACACAAACCTAAAACAAAATAGGTGTAAATAAAAATAGATAGAGATTATAGTAAATATATAATCATTTTACTCTTTCAATATCAATGTCATTCTATAGATGGTTGATTTTTTTCCTGTTTCAATAAATAATTCATAACAATATAATAACTCTATAATACTAAAACTAAAATAATGGTTTTCTTACTTTTAGTTACCATATATATATATATATATATATATTCAAACTGTTTGATACATTATTATGTTAATTGTTTTTATATAAATAATAATATTTTCTTTATACATATTATTAAAATAGTAAAAATACGAGGAAGAACCAAAGTATAAAAATATCAACAATTTAATTCGAGCATACCAACTAAGTAACATTGAATATATTATTTGGATGAAAACAATATATAACTACTAACAAATTATCAGGGTAGAAGTTGGCTACAAAGTCTATTTTTCATATAAAGTGTAAAAAGTCATAAAACACAATAATGTCAACCATAAAAACACCCAAAACACACAAATAACAAAGTGGAGATTACTAAAACGCCATATTTGTGGGTTTGATGTTGTGTTTTGGATGATAAGGCCTTGATTATCGAATAACTAACATTAGTGTGTTTTATGTTGATTATCATATTGTGTTTTATACTTATAGTTCTACGATAATGTGTTTGAAGTTTATATGAAATGTTAGGGTTTAGATATTGTGTTTCAGTGATTTTACTATGTTATTTGTGGGTTCTGAGTGTGTTTTATGACTGAACTGTGGTGTTTTATGACTTTGTACACTTTGTAGGAAAAATGAACTTTGTAGCCGATCCCCACCCTTATCATATAACACATACAAATACTTATAATTGTATTAATAGTATAACTTAAGATACTAAAATTAGTAGCAGATTATATAAATAAAGGATCAAAATATATTTATAATATTATTTAATACTCATGTTGGTGTAATAAACATGTGTATTCAACTCAAACATGCACGGGTTTTCTAAAAACGTAACATTTATTTTTTTGTTATTAAGTACTGAAGATTACATTTACTTAAGGGGTGTTGTTATTTACACTATACTCTAATACACCTTACCCTATAAAATCTCTTAATAAATGCACTTATTTCTACCAAACTTTATCTATCATTAATTACCATCAAAACAGTAAAATTTATGATTTTTTTTTTTCCTAATGAATATTAGCTATATATTTTTTTATTATATATTAATGTAATGGTTTTTATATTCGCTATATACAAGCTGTGTCTAATATCACATTAATCAAAACTAAATGAAATTTTATAAGAATATCGTTAATATCCTAGTTTTAAAAAATTTAGAACATATACTTAGTATTTTGTGTTAATAAAAGAATTTAAAAATGTAGCACATATTTTTAAGCAGCATATCATGAAATGGTGGCTATTTGAGACGATCAGAATATTATTTTTTATTTATCATTACTATAAATGCATATATAAAATTTTAACTAAATTTTGTGCGTAAGATTTTTGATATAAAATAATCAAGTTAATTTAAATATTTATTGCTATATAATGAAAAAAGCCAAAAACAAAACCTTATAAAAAGTTTAGCAACGGATTTAGTCAGGGTGCAAAACATTTGTAAGTTTTAAATTATTTCAAGTTTTTTAACAATATCATATAAAAAACATAAAAAGACAAAATTATTATATTTTCATTTAAATAATTAACTTACTTTGAAATATTTAAATAAGTTTGAGTAAAAGTTACATTCTAATTGATTGGTTATAGTTAACTTTTAGTCAAACCTAATTAATGTACCAGAGTAGGGTATAAATGAAAACTAGAGTATGGTGTATTTAGATTTGGTCTACATATTCACACACCCACCGTCTATTTAGACACCCTTTAGACGGTTTGTTTAGACCTAGACGAGGCGTCTAGACCCTGAAATCAAGAGGGTCCTGAGTGGGTTGTCGGGCACAAAATTTAAGGGGTTTAGACGCCCCGTATAGGTCTAGACTGGGCGTCTAGAAGGTTGGGGTATTATTTATTTATAATAACACATATATTAAAAAAATACGCCGCATACAGTGCTAGACTGGGCGTCTAGGGTGTTTAAATGACTATTATACCCCTGAGTTAGGGCTAGACTAGGGGCAAAACAGGGCTAAAATGGTCTTTTGGACCATTCTAGACGCCCAGTCTAGCCCTATATGCGGCATATATAGGTATATATTTTTTTGTTTTCTCTTTTTAATATCAATAACACATGTATTAAAAAAAATACGCCGCATACAGGGCTAGACTGGACGTCTAGAGTGTTTAAATGACTATTATACCCCTGAGTTAGGGCTAGACTGAGGGCAAAACAGGGGTAAATCGGTCTTTTGGACCACTCTAGACGCCCATTCTAGCCTTATGTGCGGCGTATATTTTTATTTTTTTTGTGTTCTCTTTTTAATATCAATAAAACATATATTAAAAAGAGAAACCAAAAAAATAAAATAAAAATATACGCCGTGTACAGGGCTAGACTGGACGTCTAGGGTTGTTTAAAAGACTATTATACCCCTGAATGGTCTTTTGGACCACACTAGACGTCCAGTCTAGCCCTATATGCGGCGTAACACTAATATTAATTATAAAAAAAACTTATATTAATATCAATAACACTAATATTAATTTTAAAAAACTCATATTAATTATAATAATACTAATATTAATTATATGATGCCTATACGAGACTTATACTCCACTATACGATACAAAACTATAGGATAAGATACAACACGTATAAGAGTTGTATGTGTAGTATAGGTCTTGTATAGCATCATAGGTGTGATTTAGGTCCCGTATAGGCCTCGAGGCATATACAAGACCTATAGGGGACCTATACGAAACTTATACTATACACTATACTATGCGATACAATACGATACGATACTATACTAGATACAATACGATACTATAGGATATGATACAACACTCGTATATGCCTATAGATAGATACAAGACTTATAGGGGACCTATACGAGACCTATACTACACTATATGATACGATACTACATCCGTAGGTCCATTCGATGCCTATACGAGACTTATACTACAATATACGATACGATACGATACGATACAATATGATATGAGATTATAGGATAAGATACAACACTCTTATAGGCATGTAGGTGTAATATAGGTCTCGTATATGACTATAGGTGTGGTTTAAGTCCCGTATAGGCCTAAAGGCATATACAAGACCTATAAGAGACCTATACGAAACTTATACTATACACTATACGATACAATACGATACAATACGATATTATAGGATATGATACAACACTCCTATATGCCTATAGGCCTAGACAAGACCTGTAGGGACCTATACGAGACATATACTACACTATATGATACGATACTACATCCGTAGGCCCATACGATGCCTATACGAGACTTATACTACACTATACGATACGATGCGATAGGCATCATATAGTAGTGTACCCTAAGTCTCGTATAGGCATCGTATAAAAATATACGCCGCACATAGGGCTAGACTAGGCGTCTAGAGTGGTCCAAAAGACTATTTTACCCCTGTTTTGCCCTCAGTCTAGCCCTAATTCAGGGGTATAATAATATTTTAAACAACCCTAGACTCCCTGTCTAGCTCTGTATGTGGCGTATATTTTTATTATTTTTTTCTCTTTTTAATATCAATGTATTCTTGTTATTGATATTAAATGTCACACCCCGACCCGCAGCGGAAAAGGTGAGCGGGGCATGATTGGATTATCATCAAAGCTCATGACATTTATTATAACGTTTCATATTCATTATTACAATTTAATGGGAAATATACAATCATAATTACATCATGTCCTAAACATCATTCTAGATTTCATTGCTTTCTTCTAAGGCATTTCCTATGTTTTCCTTGCTTCATCCTGTTCACCTGTATCATGTGTAAAAATGGTTTTTGGATCAACAACAAGTTGGCGAGTGAATCCTATGAAAAATATTTGAACAAGTTTATTGAATTGATTATAAAATAAAGTGCACGACCACATATGAGTAAGTATAGATGTAAACATATTCATAAAACACTTAATAACAGATAATGCACACACATACAATAATAAATTGTTTTGAGGCACACGTTGCTCAACCCGTCTCTCACGAGGAACTGATGCGCCTAATGAATGAGTTTTGCATACAACTTGACAATATGAAATACATGACTACAAACAATATATATACATTCTAAGTTTAGATCACAATATGGTATGACACAAGTTTAAATAAACGAGTTAATTTTAGTGACACATGACACACCCCAAAACGTGTAATTAAAAAGGGTAGTTGTAAGATTCACTCACAGTGGGTGCGTTCGGTTGATGATGTTGAATGCGCACGAAGTTTGATTTAACCACGAGTGAAACTAACCTAGATAATAACATAATGGTTCGGTAAATAAGCGGATTTTATTAATCAATTTTAGTAGGATTATTGGATATGTTTTTGTGAGTTTAAAGCTATTTTCTAACTTTAAAAAGGTTATTTTTAAGTATTTTTAATTGATTTTTAAATAAAATAAATAAATAAAAATAATAAAAAAATGTTGACTTTTTCACCGTTGACTTGTTGACCGTTGACCTGTTGACCGGTTTGATTGTGTAATTGTGTGCGTCGGGTGAGGCTCGAACCCGAGACCTCCCGTTCGCGTGCACACAACTCTACCAACTGAGCTACGTGTCTAACCTGAAATATTTCTGTTTTAAATTATATTTATATACTAATTGAATTAATCCGAAAATCATTTATTTCAAAAACGATTTTAATGTCTCGCTCGGTGCTCTCCACAGGTCTCGAACCCGGGACCTGTGGTTTAGGTTGACACACAGTCCACCGCTGGACTGTGTGTCTAACTTGGTAAATAATCTGATTTTTATTATACTTATATACAAACTAGATAATTTCATTTCTGCCTTATATAAAAAGTTTGATAATTGCCAGAACCGGTGCGGTAGTCTGGACTCGAACTCGCGACGTATGTTTTAAACGCGCACACAGTCCACCACTGGACTGTGTGTCTATCTTGGTTATTATTCCGGTTTTTATTAAACTTAACATCTATTTGCAGTGAATCCGGTTCAGTTAAAAAAAGAACATTTTTATTAAGGCGAGTATGCGTGGGACAAGAATCGAACTCGGGACGTATGCGTGTTTATTTGCACACAGTCCACCGCTGGACTGTGTGTCTAACCCGAGATATATCTTGATTTAAATTAAACATATATAATACCGAAAACTTCATCTTCTTCGTTAATCTTAACCAGAATCGATGTCCGACTGGTTCGACGATTTAATCAAATTCTTTAGTGTGTTGTGATTAATTACATGTGAGATAAATAAAAAGAATGAGAGATTATGTGCAAGATATACCGAACAGAGATCCTCTGTTTCGCCGGCGAAATTTCGGTGATAGCAAGTTATTCCGGCGACGTGTGTCTTGCGGCAGAGGGTCTTCAGGGAGCTTGAGGTGAGTGTGGGTGGCTTCGGTATGAGCTCTAGGTGTTCAGTTTTTAGAGTAAGGCACAGAGGAGAAAGGGTTCGGTTTTTCGGCGAGTTGCAGAAGTTTTCCGGCGAGTGAAATTACGTCGAGAAAGGGTGTGATTGTGAGCGAAAAGGCTTACAGAAGTTAGAGGGTGTATTTATAGGGCAGAACATCGACGAATTTGGTCCGTTTTCCGTCTTGATTCGTCGGTCAATAATTTTCCGGCGGTTATGACTTGTGTCGCGGGTTCAGACGTCGGTTATAACCGATGTTGAGGTTAATGCTTACGTTAAGATAGAAGAAACCGTCCAATCTCGGCGAAATCGTCGGGATTTCCGACGACTGCGATTGGGCGCGTCAGTTTTAAATTCGAGTTTGATATTTGAATTAATTGTTTTGATATGTTACTAAAGAACACAAGTGGCGCAGTGGTTGGATGGTTGGAAGTTAAGGCGTTGTTGACCAGGTTGACCTGGCTGACCCGGGTTCGAAACCCGACAGCCTTGTTTTATTTTTAAACCACTATTTTTAATACTTTTTCAAATATAAATTATATATTCCAATATACTTATTAATTATGTATCGTTTAAAATTAATTTGGGCATTAAATACACGATGAAATTTTTAACTGATTGTTCGGTTAATAAACGGAGCGGGTTTGGTAAATCCGGTTTTTAACGGATATTACATTAAAAATAAGAAAAAAAAAATATACGCCGCGTACAGGGCTAGACTGGGCGTCTAGGGTTGTTTAAAATACTATTATACCCCTGAGTTAGGGCTAGACTGGGGCAAAACAGGGGTAAAATGGTCTTTTGGACCACTCTATACACTTAGTCTAGCCCTATGTGCGGCGTATATTTTTATTTTTTTTGTTCTCTTTTTAATATTAATGTTATTGATATTAAAATAAGAAAACAAAAATATATATATACGCCGCGTACAGGGCTAGACTTGGCGTCTAGGGTTGTTTAAATGACTATTATACCCCTGAGTTAGGGCTAGACTGGGGGCAAAACAGAGGTTAAATGGTCTTTTGGACCACTCTAGACGCCCAGTCTAGCCCTATATGCGGCGTATATTTTTATTTTATTTTATTTTCACTTTTTAATATTAATGTTATTGATATTAAAATAGAAAACAAAACACAACATCCTAGACGGGTCTTCGTCTAAACACCAACATAGTGACCAAAACAGCCGTTTTCCAACAAAAAAAAACCCAACATCCTAGACTGGTCGTCTAGGTCCAGACAGCCCGTCTAAACACTAAAATATATGGGTTCTGTCAGGTACTTGCTGACTTCTCAAAATCAGTGCTATATGGGGCGTCTAGACCTAGACGACCCGTCTAGGGCTCAGAGGTGTCCAAATAGGCAGCAGGAGTGTGTGAATAGATTGAGCCTTTAGAATAACTCTTATTTTAGTTGTGTAATGTAATACACGAGATTCTAACATTGTGTGTTTATATATAATTCATTCAATTTTAAGAAAAAACATACAAACAATGGTTGTTGTGAGTGTTTCAACTTATGGGAAAGTTAATGATGTAGCATCTTTAATCCAATAATTAAATCCTTTCATATTTATAAACTTGGTAAACATTACTAGATTGATCATACACGATACAAAATTTACTTAGGCATTAAAAAACGTTTAAAATTATCATTTTGTAATTTCATTATTAATTACTAACTATTTTTTATTCTTTTATTCCACCGTTTAAAACAAGGGGTATAAGCCAGTAAAGATAATATAATAACATACTATAAATGAGTTAAAAAAGCAAAAATATATTTGAAAAAAAATGTTATTGGCTAAGCATAATACCATCAGTATGTATAGAATTTGGTTTATTAATTAGAGTAATAATAATGAATTTTTGTTTAAATCCAACTGTAATTTCTTGAAAAGCTAAATATTTGGTATCCCGATGCTATGCATTTATATTTTGTTTTTCATCTTTATTTCTTCTCTGTTCTCTTAACACACACTCTCTAAGATTTTCTTCTTCTCCATAAAAGAGTAACAGGTGCAAACTTCTAGCTTTGAAAAAAATCTTCAATTTTCTCCAATTAAAAGTTCAGCAGCCTTAGATATTTATAACTTATAATAACGCATTAATTATTCTGTAAAACAATTATTCATGCTAATAACAACTTGCTTGACATATCCGATATACTCATTTTACCATCACTACTTGGATCTCATGTCATCTTGACAATGATCCCATATGTAAGGAAGATATATATATATATATATATACCTATATATATATATAAGAAGTGAATATAGATAACTAACCAACAATTAACAACTACTTTATCGTTGATAAAGAGAAGTGATGAAGCATGCGACGTCCCGTCTTGCCTTCGGACATAGTTATAGGACAAGACTGTCATGCCATAAAAGTTCTTAGAATCCCCATGTTCATCCTTTACTACGGTTGATGTGACAACCGAGTGGCTGGCGAGAAACCGACGTTCAATTAACACCGGGGTCTTCTGGGTTCGTCTAGGAAGACTAGAAGCAAGATCAAAAGAAGAGAAGTTGCCACCCGGAGTCTTTGCCATGATCTCGAAGAGATCGAGTTCGATAGCGGTTTTAATGACCATAGGAAGAACTATTCCCCCGTTTATTTGATTCACTCTAAGTAGCCCTTCCTCTTCTTCAGACATCTTGTAAGAGTCAATGATTGAACCAAATGATATAATGAACCTTAGACCTTAGTTTGTTTTGAGTGGTATTATATATATATATATATATATATATATATATATATACATATAGAGTGAGGTTATTGTAAAAATGGTGGGTTTTGTGAGAAGTGTAAGAAGTATTTTAAACCATTAGATTTTATAGTTAATGGTTAAGATCAAAAGTGACTTAAATGTAATGGTTAAGATCAAAACGGATTTAAATGTAAAAATGTTTTATAAATAGGGACTGATTTGATAACTATAGGGTAATAATGTCTTTTTTGTGTTTTTTAAATAAAGAAATAGTATCACATTGATATCCTGCGATCATCAAAACCCCTATATTTCTCCCATTTCCTTCAAAATCGGAATTATGGAACAAGAGCAGAGTCGATAACCCTGTTCTGTTATAAACGTAAGCAAATACATCTTCTTCCTCATTTTTTACTATGAGAATTTAGGGTTCGCTATTTGAATGGTGGGCGATTTTTTTAGGAAACAATTTAAGAAACCTGCTTCGGAGTGTCCTATGGCGTCTAGTGAAGTTAAAACCACCATATTGTAAGTGAATCGCGCTGGAACTACTACGACATTAAAAAAAAGTTTGATTTTTTTTATTAAATCTAGGATTTTGATTTTTTTTTGATTCTTAGAAATGTTCATCATTGTAGCGTTTTAAAGTTAAATAAATAAATCGATGACTGACGTGGATATTGTTAATCATTATAGTGTTTTATCGGATTAGCTTAGGTTGTTCAGTTTGTTTTCATGAAAAGTTAATGGTTTTCAGTATTTGATTGATTTTGTTATGTGCATCTTAGTGATAGTTTGTCTTCAAAGTGTTTTAAATAACTTTTTAACAAAAATGTTGGGCCAACGTATTGATTGTTTAACTCATAGTATTTTATCTGATTAGCTTAGGGTTGTTCAGTTTGTTTTGATGATTACTAAATGTTTTTTTTATAGTTATTTTGTTTAAGTTTAGGGGATTAAATATGTTTTAAGAGAGTAGTGTTTAACATGATGTTCCGTAGACAAAATGCTGGGTTTTTTTTATTTAAGTGTTATTGTTGTATGCTTTGAGTTCCTTATAATGTTATTGTGTAACTCGTTAGTTGTCCGTATGTGTTTTGTTTTAGGTGGGGAAAATAGTGGTTAAGAGTTTGTTATGATGTTATTATGTTCTCGCATGGACTCCATAATACAACAAACGAATACAAGAAACTTTCACAGCTTTCAAATGGTTTACGTACCAGTCTTATACAAAAAACACTTTATGCTCGTATTTTTCATTCTCGCCCAATACCAAGTTCTGGTAATCAAAAACATCGAGGGTGATATAGTTATCGAACAAAGATATAGTGGTTACGTCGGGAAAACGTTAAGCACATCATATCTCTGAGTGTATTTAACACAAAACATGGGTACTCGTTTATATTATGTAGATATGTTGAAAAAAATATTACCGGTTGTCGTAAATAAACTACGGATGGTGCCACCGGTTAATTTGAAATTACCATGGCAAACAATGTATAACGGGGGTTGATTGTGGTGTTTACGTTATGCGGCATAGGGAGACGTTTAAGGGTATTTTTGCTTCAGCAAAAAAAATGTTATATTTGAAAATGCATCCTCTATTTTAAAAATTATTATTGTTGGTCTTGACTAGGAACAAATTTGTGTGAATGGAACTGCGGATTGTCACCTGAGCACGACGTTAATGGGGAGTGGATGGACAAACAGACGAAAGAGCTTAATGATTTACGGACAAAGTACATCTCAAAATTACTTTTAAGTGACGTAAATTCAGATCGGGCCGTGGTCGAGTCAGAAGTGCAGGAGTATGCAATGTTGAGCGAGGAGCAAAGGCTAAAGAAGGAAGAAGATGGTGTGCGAATGATAATGTACAGGTTGGATGTTGAATAGGAGATCTAGTTCAGTCTACTTTAGAAAACAAGCTAAACTTTATATTTTTTTTATGTCGCAACAGAACATGATTAGTTGCTTCGCTTTTTGGGTCGTCTGTCACTCGGTATTAACCTTTATGAATCAGTCTCTTCAAAACTTGCTTATGTTTTTTTTATGGTATGAAATCTAATCTGATGCTTCTGGTAGTTTACAACGGAGATAGTCGTCAAGTAGTCAGATTGTTTTCACACATTTATACCATACATAAAACACCATAACAATAAATAATGTATTTTCGGTTTTTTTTATAACGGATATATTTGTATATATCACACTATTACGATAAGTAATTTATTTTTTATTGACACCCGTTTCCTGCTATTAGGTGACATGAAAATTAAGACACGAAAGGTATTCTACACTTTCGCTAAACAAATAAACCATGTTGGTATTATAAACAAATTGTTTTCACACTGTTATGTTGTCCGTAAAACACTATACTGGTTTTTTTATGTTGTCCTGCTATTAGGTGACAGAGAATTAAGACACCAAGGCTTTTGCCACACATTCATTGAATGGATAAACGTGTTGTTAGTATAGACACCCTATGTATGTTTTGATTTCGTTTCTCCTATTATAAGTACATACAACACTATAAAGATAAGTAATGTTCGTATGCGATTAATGTAAAACCACCAATGTATTATGCGTATGAGATTAAAATAAGATACAATACTCTATCTGGCATATTAAAACACCATGAATGTTGGATAATAAAAAAAATCAATATGGTTGCAAAAGTAACAGATTTATCATTCAACTAAAAATGATAAAAATGAGTACGGATAATGTAACACATTTCTGTCTAGTGCAAAAAAACCAACAATCGAACAAACATGCAAATCGATAAATTTTGTTGACCTACTCCTCCTCGGACATTTCCTCATGCTCTTGAACATCTTCATCAGCTTCATCATCTACTTCTTCTTCTGCTTCTAAGCTATCATCATTTTTTCCTTGTGAGGTTCATACTCTTACATCGGTTTGACACCCACCTTTGAACAAAGAAAATATTTGTTTTTGAAGACATCATGAGGCCTGTATTGAGTACCCTTCCTCGTGGTAAAGCCTCTGGCCATCGCATTTTTTTGGTAAAAAGGAACGCACTATTAAGTGAATCAAACATCATTCACATCATGGGTTTAAGCGAGTCATCAACAATAGGTAAAAAAGACCTGTTTCCAGAGTGTGGAGACACTCGTAAATCACCCACAATCTGGTAAGTAGGATTATCTGCAAAAAAAGATATCAATTAGATCTTACCAAGATTAACATTAAAAACACCCTTTTATTGTGACGATTATAAAACATGATAACTTCTAGCATAAAACACCACTAATTAAAAAAACAGCATTGTCTTTTGACGATTAAAGTGCACGTTAACCTGTGGTATAAAACACCACGAGTTAGAAAAAAGAGCCTTGTCTTATGATGATTAAAACACAGGTTAACCTATAGTATAAAACAGCACGGGTTAAAAAAATTAGTCTTGTCTTATGACAATTAAAACACATGTTAACCAATAGTATAAAACAACACGAGTTAAAAAAATCGGTCTTGTCTTACGACGATTAAAACACAGGTTAACTTGTAGTATAAAACACTACGTGTAAAAAACAATAATATACTAAAGGCCCATTTTTACCTATATTATAAAAAAAACAAGAATACCACTTATTTTTAACTATATAACAGAACACCACAATGTAAACAGTTTACACACAACAGTTACATTAATACCTGTGGTATAAGGACATCACATACAACAGAGATTTAATGAATACAACACTATAGAACTAGAAAAGAACCATATTGACCTGTCATTATCAGATATTAAAATCAAAACAACCTAAACAAATTGCTAATGAAATAAATACATAAGCATAGTTGGTTATCGTTTATAATGATATAATTCTCATTAATGCATCATGGATATATACGACACCACACATGAACACTTTCGTTCAATAAAACACCATTTGTGTACTTGCATCGCCTGGTTCATGGATTTGTTTTCGTTTTTTCAGAACTGCTTTGGAGTTGCCAGAAATTTTTGAGAACGTGAAACACAATTGATGAGCATGATATATTTATCGACGTAATCAGTATCATTGAAAAACTATCACTATCCTAAAATAACTTCCAAACGGTTACACAATTATTTTATCATTTCATTGATTTTGAGAGTAAATTACAATATTATCCTTATTCATTAATATAATTGATGGACAATTGGAATCACTAGAATATTTCTTACACTTATCACACAGTTGCCACTTTTTATAGGATCATTAATATACATCAATATATAGGGATGGGCTAAAATGAGAACCACCTTTAGTTGTGAAAACTAGGCAATCCAAAAGATTTTTTCAAAATGTATTTTTCTCAAAAGTCATAAAAAAGATCACTTGTTTCATCAAATTTTTTTTGAATGTTGCATACCCACGTTTACATGAGTCGTAAAAAACTATTTATCTTCATGGAAAATTTACGCCAGCGCGTAAAAAAACTTGCATCAGTCAAAACTACCATCTCGACAATTTTTTTTACTTTTTTTACAAATGTGTTTATAATATTTTCATCTACGTTTGTGCAAAAAAATTTTGGCCAAACTAGCGCGGTAACAAAAAATTATCACGATTCTCGCAACTCATGATGGTTCTCATTTGAATCGAGCCATATATATATGTGTATATATATATATATAGAGGGAGAGAGAGAGAGAGAGAGGATTCGGTTTAAGGAGAAACCACAACCAGTTACGATAACCATGATAACGCCTCCCATCCAATAGAATTTTAACACTTCACCTATAATCAATTTAACTTAAAAGGGTATTTTAGGTTTTTTCTTTTAATGTTACATCCTCTCTCTCTTATCTTTAAAACATATCACATCATCATTTATATGTTTAACATAACAATATCTCTCTTCTTTATCTCTTTTATATTTTTATATTTAAAATTGGGAAAAAATATATTTGTTTATAAATTCAAACAACAAAAGTATTACGTAATTTAAAAAATACAAAAATATAGAAAATGATATATATTTCATTTGCTCTATTTTCTCTAATTATAACATAATATTCTTTATAAAAAGCAGGCTATATTTGTCTTATGTGTTTATTAGAAAATATAAAATTATCGAAAATGATATCTATTTATTTTTGCTCTTTTTTCCTTAAATCTGACATAATGTTCTTTATAAAATGAAAGCTATATTTGTCTTATATGTTTATTAAGAATTTCTATTTCATTCGTTTAACGTTTGATAACTTTCCACTACAACTTTTTAAAAACATTCGACAACATGTGTAAAAAAGGTTTTGTCAACGTATGTAAAAAAAGTTTTGACAACGTGCATAAACATTTACATGAACTGAGTATGAGAACACCACTATGTAAAAATATAAATAAAACATGTTTTAACAACATGCGTAAAAAAGTTTTTTTTACGCCCGTGATCACCGACCCGAGTTCCCATAAACGTCACGCGTAAATCTAATTTCTAAATACATGTAAAAACGGAATGCGTAAAATAGTTTTTAGTACGCTTGAAAAATGTTTTTACGTAAATTGTCGAATGTAAAATATTTTTTTGCGCACGGTGTCAAATGAAAAAAAATATTTTTTACGCCCTTGATCGTCGGTCCGAGCTCCTCTTAAAGTCATGCATAAATCTATTTTTCAAACGTATGTAATAATGGCATGCGTAAATGTTTAGCTTTTACATACGTTTGAAAAATTGTTTCTCGTACGTTGTCGAATGTAAAAAAATTCACGCACGGTGTCGAATGTAAAAAAATATTCACACACGATATCGACTGTAAAAGAATTGTTTTTATTACATACGAAAAAAAAAGTTTTTTTATTTACACACGATAAAAAAATGTTTTTTGCGCCCCTGATCGTCGGCTCTAGCTTCTCTAAATATTTGTGGAATGTAAACGCTCTGTTTTTTTCTTTGATTTTCGTAGGTGTTGGGGCTTTTCCGTTCAAATGACGAGAATAATGAACAAAAAATTAAGATCAAGATCAGAGATTGAAGATGTTTTATTTTTATACATGTAGTGTAATTTTTTTGTATAAAAAAATCGTGTGTTATAATTAATTTTTTTAAATAGATAAACATAATTAATGTTAACATGAAGAGTTATGTAGTATATGATGTTTGATTATTAGTTTGACAAATTGACATGAATAGTACACAAGTCAAATTTTTTAAAATATATTTTTTACTATTTATTATTTTTTAATCAATAAAATCACGATAAATCAAATCAAAATTAAACAATTCAATCTCAACCACTCATACTCATGCATGAGAGATCTAGTGTGGATAATAATTCATACGGTTCTGTATCTAAAGGTGGTTTCTATTTTAACCAATTCCTATATATAGAGAGAGAAAGATTATGTGTATACACAAACCACTCTAAACATTATGTTATTGATCTAATGGTTGGATGCATTTTGCACATTATATTAACACCTTAAAAAGATCGACCATGACAACAACTTGAACATTAGTATTTACCATGTGAAGGAAATTCAAGTTAGAATGCTATTAAAATTAAACGCATCATATCAAACAACTTTTTAAAACATCATATCTTAAAAGTTATAAGAGGAATAACAATCCTGTAAAAAACAAAAACGAGACATGGTAAGGCTTGATTCAAATTGAAACAACCTACACCAATGATGGTATCGGTTTGTTATGTCACAGTAACCGCACTAACTATAGTTTATGTGCCAAAAAAATACTCTACTTTGAATACAATTCCGTTTTCAACATACCTGCAACAAGTTATTGAAGAAAAAGTTATATCAAATAATATTAAAATGGGTTAAAAGGCGTAGATTATATAAAACGTAATAAGTGAAACTGAAACTTGAAATTTAAAATCTAAAATCACTATTCATGGTATATATATATCTATATATAAATATGTCTATATATTATATATATATATATATATATGGGTAGCGTTCATTTGAGAATTACTCTTATTACGATAATCACCAGAATCAATGTACCAATGTGAATACAACAAAATAAACCCACCCACCCCCACCTCCCTCCCGCTAAAATAATAACTATATATATATATATATATATATATATTAATTAAATAGTAAGACTAAGTGGTGCGGCCATGACCCAAATAATCAACGTCACCCTTTATGTCAGCGTCATATCACTCCACTCTCATTTACCATCCACTACCCTATATGGTGTGGACTATGACCCTCGTTATCATCCATTTCCCTCCCCAAGTAATTGAAATCCTCTAATTAATTGAAAGAGGGTAATGGTTGTCATGGATTAAACTATGCGAACCATCATGATTTATAGCTTTGATCAATATAAAACAAGTGTTAGTATCTTTTTGGGCCGCCTTATAAATATAAATATGCATGCTTCAGTTAGTACTACTGTGTTAATATAATTAATAAAAGTGAAATATTTTACATAAATGACAAAGATGCCTCATATGCAACAATCAACGTCTCAACAGCAGGATCAGCTGCAGCAACAGGTTATGCTTGTAGATAAATCCTAATTGCACAATATTAAATCTGATATTATTTGTTTTATAATTAATATATTTTTATTTTCGAGCAGACTTACAGAAAAAGAAAACAACATTAGTCTTCTGGGCCCGCCAACAGTACCGATACAGGGAATACAACGGGTCAGTTACCCAGCTCCCCAGCATCAACATATCACCTGGTGATGGAATAACCACCGCTAGCAGTATGCAGCATGCGAGCAGTGTACCAAAAAGCATGATGATGTATGGTTCAGAGGGAATCGGTGGAATGCTAGTAAGTGATTCTTTTTATTAAATATTTTTAAGTATGTTTTTGACTAACCATCGTTTTTTTCTTTCTGGTAATTCTTTGAATGTGTGACTAGTCTTTGGAGCTATGGAACATGGCTGAAAACAAGAGCATGACCGTTGCAGCTCATGACGACATAATTGCTGCTTTGGCACAGTCTTCTGTTACAGGAATGGTTGCCTCAGCGAGCCACGACAGTTCTATTAAGTTATGGAAATAAGCATATATATATATACACCATATATATATATATTCCTACGGGGTAGAGGTAAGGCTGATGATGATATATGAAATACCATAACATGAAGGTATGAAATATTAAGCCTTATAAGATAGATATGGTTATACGAGTGTAGCTGATCGATATTATCGACTACAAAATATATATATGGTCTTGGTGTCGAAGTTGTTAGGAGTAGATTTTGTCTCAAGTCAAATGTATTTGTCACCGTGATCTACGGAGTTAACTTTTTTTTTTGAAAGGCAAATGCTACATAATCCCTAAATTACACTTAATTTACCCCATGCCAGGTATTGAACTCTGGTCTCTTTCCAAGAGGCACAAAGGCTCTACCACCTCATCAAACCGAGTTAACTCATGATCAGGTTATAATATTTGATAGTTTTTCTTTTTCATTGGTTACATGGTGTTTATGTTTTGCTTTAAAGTGCGGGCGGCCCTTTTTACACGCTAACACGACACCTTTTCATTCACTCCCATCGTTCACGGAATATTGCCCGCCCTTTTTACACGATAAGACGACACCTTTTCATTCACTCCCATCATTCACGGAATATTGTGGGATAATGTTGTTGATTATAAAAAAGTTACAATACAAAGTTAATGAAGCATAAATAAATAAAAGAAGCATGATTTGGATCAAATCGTGTTTGACATAGTTTCTTTAAGCACGTATTGTACGTTTTATTCCGGAGCATAATATAAACATGATTTCATGATTTTGTAGATGAGTATGCCACTTAACAATAACCCTAGCATCATCAAAATTCCTTAGCAAAAACTCATTCAAAATCGCGATTATTGCTAATAATTGGTATTTCAGCAGCAACTTGATTACTGTTTGATTGTATAAGTTGTTGCTGATGCACACTTGCTAGTGATGTACATTTAGGGGTTGTTTGGTAACTTTTGCGTAAGTAAGTGCTGAGTCAATAAGAAGTTTGACCGGGTAAGCGATTTTGAACCATAGGGGTGAGCAACATAACCGTATAACCGATAACCGAACCATAACTGACATAACCGAATCACTTTTAACTGATAACTGACATAACCGATGGTTATGAAACTTTGCATAACCAACTAATCGGTTATGGTTACGGTTATGAAGCTTTGGTTAACCGATATAGCCGAAACCTAACCAATAATGTAAGTTTAAGTCTATATAATGGCTTTATGTTTTACATTAACAATGTAGATATTTTTTACTAAGATAAAATTATGTAAGTAACAAAATGATCTTGATGTAGATACCCTTTTTATTTTTAATGAAGAATAAAGATGTTATAATCGTATTTTTTTTTGTTGAGAATTGAACTTATTAAAGGGAATCATATATTGGTGGTTTAACCAAAAAGTATAGTTTTTGTTATTTTATAAAAAGACCTAATTTAAGTCCTAACAGTGCAAGCCCCTAATAACACCCCTATTGATTTCAAATTTTTCTTGGTTAATTCATCGAAAATAACCGAAATTGAACCATAATCGATTAACCGTAACCGATGTTTGGTTATGGTTAAGAAAATGTCCTAACCGAAGTTAGCGGTTATGGTTATGGAACATGGCTGAAAACAAGAGCATGACGGTTCAAGCTCATGACGACATAATTGCTGCTTTGGCAGAGTCATCTGTTACTGGAATGGTTGCCTCAGCGAGCCACGACAGTTTAAGTTATGGAAATAAGAATATATACATATATATATATATATATATATATATATATATATATATATATATATATATATATATATATATATATATATATATATACCGTTATGAAGGTATAAAATATTAAGCCTTATAAGATAGATATGGTTATAGGAGTGTAGCTGATCGATATTATCCACTACAAAATATATATATGGTCTTGGCGTCAAAGTTGTTAGGAGTAGATCTTGTCTCCAGTCAAATGTATTTGTCACCGTGATCTACCGAGTTAACTCATGATCAGGTTATAATATTTGATAGTTTTTCTTTTTCATTGGTTACATGGTGTTTATGTTACTGGTAATTAAATGTGCTTGTTTCACTAGTATGACACCTTTTCATTCACTCCCATCATTAATGGTTATAAAAAAGCTAATGAAGCATAAATAAATAAAAGAAGCATGATTTGGATCAGAATCGTGTTTTGACACAGTTTCTTTAAACACGTATTGTACGTTTTATTCTGGAGCATAATATAAACACGATTTTGTACGTATCTGATACCATTATTTTGGTGGTGTTCCCAAATCTTTAACCAGATTGTTAAGAGAGAAAACAGGAACACGTAACCTGTACTAGAAAAAATGAATATAAAACAGACCAAAAATATTCCTTGTATAGGTTGAGAAATACAATGTTATGCTGAAATGTCACAACTCTTTGTGAATGAATATGCCACTTAAGAATAACTCTAGCAACATCAAAATGCCTTAGCAAGAACTCCTTCAGAATGAATCTCGGTTATTGCTAATAATTGGTATGTCAGCAGCAAGTTAATTACTGTTTGATTGTATGAGTTGCTATTGATGCACACTTTGATGCACACTTAAAAGATCTGATCAGCTAAGAGACTCTAAACCAGTAAGTGTTAGAGCAGTAAGAGTACAATGATGTGGTGGTTGGTCACCGGTAATTGATAATCCGTTTCTACCGGCGATAAATTTCAATGCAACTTTCCATCAACCATGCAAATTAGTGTGACCCCGCAAGGACGATGCCTTATAACTCGCCAAGGGGATGATGTCGCATTGGAACCACTGGTCACCAAGGGGCTTCGCCCTCTTAAATCACAAGGTTCGTAGGTGCCAGAAATTCATAGTAGTCTCGAACAAGTATGTGCTTCACACCTTCTAATTTGTACCTATGTTTATCATGATTCCACTTTGGTCTTACGTAAATTCAATTAAATAAAATGGCTTGATGACACTAAACTCACTAACATGTATCTCCTATGGCATAAAAGTCAACACTCTCAGAGATAACAATAGGAGTTTCTTTGTGTGTTTAAGTTGTTTGAACCTCTACAAGGTTCTACGTTTCAAAGCAATTTAGTACTTCATGTAGTTGTAGTGGGCTAATCAAAAGAAAGTATTTTGCTTAAATACCAATACTAGTACGGGTAAGTAAGGTCGTATCCGCAGGGAGTTTGTGGTCAGTGTTAATTGAATTAATTAACTAACTAACTACTATTATCTAAATCGGGGGTTTGTTTGATTGATTGAGAAAACACGCATATTTGTTGAGAAAGAGTTATCAGATTGAGAAGAAGTAACTCCCACCCGGAATCTCGATTACAAGTTTGACACAAAAAAAACCCGTTTACTGATTCAAACACCTCATAGACATGGTATTGGGATTCATGACTTTGACTAACTATTAGGGATAGTTTTTAACAATAACTATACAACCTAACAATCCGTTAAACTATACTAATTACCCATCAAATTACCAACCTGCTAACGATGCAAGGATATCGCCAATACACTTGATAAATGACAAATAATTCAAATATAATCAACGTTTACCAAAAGTCAACACACGTGATTAACACTACCAGTTACAAGAATCAGAATACAAAGTTTGATGTGAAAAATCTAGCAATCATTCATCCAGGGGAAGTCACAAGGGTTTTTGTCTCGCATGTTCATCATCACAACTTCAAATCTTGATTTGAAACGAATTGGCATGAAGAAACAGGATGATCTGGGTGTAAGGACAATGAAATTCGCCTATGCTCTGCTTTAGATTCGTATGAAACAGATGGGGAAAGAAAGGTTGATATGTTAGGCGAAATCATGTTAAAAACACAATTTCCCGTGTCGGTGTCCGCCTGCGTCACGTGACGTGTCACCTGTACCCCATCATGTGGCTTGGGGGAACACTTGTTGACTTTTTAACTTCTGTTACCCCCACGCCACGCGCCGGGTCACTTGTGTTCCTGGAGTGGGGGAACACTTTTTCAGCATTTCATTTTCAGTCGCTCTTTCATCCCGCACGCTCCAAATTTCTTCGTTCATGTTTGTTTCCCACTATTTAGCACCCGTTAAACATATAAGAACCGACGCACAATAAGTACAACATATGAATACAAAACAACACGTTAAACTACTAAATCATGTACAAAATTTATACAAATGCAATGTGTTTTTACAAACACATCAATACTTTAAGTAGTAATATGACCTGCAGGCGATGCTCCGCAGGCCCGTTGCAAAACCAAATGGATTAGTCCAAGGGTTTTGTCAGGCATTAACTATATGAAAAATGCATATTTTGACATCCTAAGTTCAACTTATTGTAACCTATATAAACATTGTGGTTGAATCAAAATGTAAAGTAAATCGAATTTATACTGTTCATTTATAACGTAACGTACCAAAAAACATTAAGTGTGTATAGAGAAATATCTGACATTTGTAATCATAAGGGGATTATTATATGGTTTTTAGTATAAAGATATAATAATAATAATATAATTGTAATTTCACCCATCTGCGTTGCTAGTGGTCGGATACATTAAGTAACTCGAATTTATATAGTCAAATGAAAATGTATTATATTTTACCATGCTCAGTTTAAACGTAGACATATTTGAGCTGACTCACTTCCAATAAAAAGTTTACGTCTAAACATAAAGTAATTCGAACTTATACGGACGCGTACGTAAAAGTATGTACGTAAATTGTTAATATAAGTAAAGTAACAAAAAGGGTAAACTCGAAACAATGTCTAAAATATCTTTTCAAGTTTTTATTTATTTAGCTTTCATTTGTTTTAATTTCTTTTAAATAACTTTTAGTATGGCTACTTTCTTAATATATAACTAGTAATTTTACTACCGCGTGTTATACTGGTGTAAAAGCATACAAAAACTCGAATTTATACCGTTGAATTAAAACGTAGTGTATTTGGCCCGACTTGTTTCCAAACAAAAACTGCATCAAAACGTAGACCAACTGAAATTGTACATAAAAATAATCATGAAAACACATTATATTTGACCCGAGTCATTTCCGAAAAGAAATACGTTGAAACGTAAACCAACTTGATCAATTTATACCGACACGTATATAAAGTAATCACATAAGAAAATAGTGTTTTTTATGGACCAACTGAAAATGTACATAAAATTAAGCATGAAAACATATTATATTTGACCTGTCTCATTTTCGAAAGTAATTTACATCAAAACCTAAACCAACTTGAATTTATATCGACACGTATATAAAAATAAACACGTAAAAATAGTGTTTTTATTAAGTTAAAAATGAAAGTGTATAAACTTGAAATATTAGAAACTCAAGTGGATCAGAATGACATTTTATAAAGTATTTAGAAAGTTAAGATGATCTTAGTGTTATTATTATAGTTTATAAAGTATTTAGAAAGTTAAAATGATCTTAGTGTTATTATTGAAAGTTGAGAGCACTTAGATGAAACGTGCGGATCTTCTTAACTGTCACAAACTCAAATTGCTACTCTGGCATTGTTTAATCAACGCCTACCACTTTTTACGATTCATGGAATTAACATCAAATCGAATTTGGACACTTGTGTCTCATTTAAAATGACTACTCAATTGATTTCTTTCAAGGGAAATTATCATAAGAAAGAAAAGCCGAATGGCAAAGGTCAAACCATATTTATATTACATATACACAACTCTTAAACAATTCTATCTAAAAAATATATTACGATTGAAACATTGTTATTTTCATACATGACACAAGTCATAAGTCATATATGAGAGTGACACTAACTATTTACACTACTACAAAATAGCATTTTCTATGAAATTTTGCTACGTAAAAATCGGTTACAAATTTTGCTATAAATTACCTATGGGCATATTTTGCTACAACTTGCTACAGATATTTCGTCACAAATGAATCCATAGCAAAATTCGTCGCAAAATTAAGAAAATAAATATAATAAATAATTCAACAAAGCCATTGTCAAAATCAGTAGCGAAATTATGAACAAAAGTTGACTAAAAATATTGTAATAAAATTCATATATGTAGTAAAGTTGAGAAAATAAGTATTTAAAAAATAACTAAACAAATTTATAGCAAATCCATAACAAAGTAGAAAAAAAATACTTAAAAACTAATGTAACAAAATAATGTAGGAAATTTTAAAAAATAAAAGAATAACTAAATAAATTTGTTGCAAAACCCGTAACAAAGTAGAAAAAAATACTTAGAAACTAATGTAGAAAAATAATGTAGGAATATAAATAAAAAATTTAAAAAAACTAAATAAATTTGTGGCAAAACCCGTAACAAAGTAGAAAAAAAAATATTTAGAAACTAATGTAGCAAATTTTGAAAAAATTATTATTATTAAAACATTGTTATGTTCATATATGGTAGTCGTCTATATGACGATAATTCTATTTATAAAACAATTCAAACTATTTTATGTGTAACCCGCTCAACTCTAGAAAAGGTTGTGCTTTTTAATCTTTTAACTCAGTAATTTTGTCATCTCTTGTTCAAGGAACAAGATAAATGCACGAAATGCATCAATTAGCGATGTTTTATTTATTTATTTTTATGAACGGCAAATATATAGGATCAGGAAACTAGAAGATACAACAGACCAACATGAAAAGGAAAACAAAAGAAAACAAATCAAACAACGGGGACTAATACGATGTCCGCTATATTAAAGTTTACCCACTTCTCCCACAAAGGAGAATATATCTTCGTCCTATTACATACGCGTCTTCCTAATTCCAAAGATGTTTTATTTATTAATTATTATCATATAAAGCAAAACGAAATACGAAGTCTTAACATCAAATCCTCGGGACACAGACATTACATTTAACATATAAGTTAAACATTAATTCTTGTAGAATTCCATGATCCAAAATGCAGAGACCCCACAAATAATTTCCATAGAAGTGAATCCAGCCTCTTTTGCCAAGAAGCTGTATTCTTTTGCTAGTCGCTCTTTGCCTCCAGGGTGCGCAATCAACATTATCATATCAGTATCAATGGCGGTCTTTGAAACTTCATCACTATAACTCATATCACTTTCAGGGTTAGGAATTATCGTCTCCACCACCACCACCTTACCGCCCTTTGGTAATGCCGCCCAACAATTCTTTAGAAGGTTGAGGCAATGACTATCACCCCAGTCATGAAGTATCCACTATAACAAAGAAAAATCAAAACTGTTGTTATATAAACAAATATTATGTTAAAAAAGTTGATGAACCAACCTTCATGAAAATTACATCTCCTTTAGGAACGCTTTGGAACATATCTCCTCCGACATGCTCCACACCTAGTCAAGAACATCAAGCAATTATCATTGGATTAGAGTCTTGGTCCATATCTGGTTTGGTCGGTTTAAGATCCAAACAATTTGCTTTTCATAGTTTGCTGGTTTAACGGTTCAGTCAAGTTTGAAACTTGGAACGGATCGTTTAATTATTTATAATATTTCACTTCAGAAATATGTAGTTATGTGTCTGCATACCATCTTTATAATTTTACAAGTTATGACACAAGCTAATGCCTTTAAAGATAAGATTGGTTCAACCCAATTAATTGTTCCAACCCACTCAAGCTCGCCGGTTTGATTTGTCATTTCTCGAAAATCGTT
The DNA here is from genome assembly GCA_947069175.1 of Scalesia atractyloides. Classification (NCBI taxonomy): domain Eukaryota; kingdom Viridiplantae; phylum Streptophyta; class Magnoliopsida; order Asterales; family Asteraceae; genus Scalesia; species Scalesia atractyloides. The sequence continues at coordinate 3,344,525 of CAMTDV010000026.1, read as the reverse complement.
ATCAGCAGTCTATGAAAATGAATATATACCTGGGTAAGGAGGTGCATCCTTAATGACATGGGGTAGGTCAAAGTTGATCCCCTTAATATTAGGGTACTTGGAAACAATAAGTTTAAGGTTAGCACCTAAACCACCACCTACATCAATCAGTTCTTTGACTCCTTCAAAACCCTTGTACTTTTCAAGAATCATCTTCATCACTATTCTTGTTCTGTCATGCATGCACTTGTTGAAGACCTCATTGAATCTATTGTCTTTAGCAGCATACTCAAATGCATCCACCCCATGAGCCTTGTTAAATGGGACCCCTCCCTCAATAACTGCATCTTTCAGATGTTACCTGGCCAGACAAAATAGTATATATTTTTTTTATAGGTGAACTTTACAACAGACGGTTAATTCACACCTGCTAATCGCAGGCCCGTCACCCCACTCATTACCAAGGACTATGTTGTCTATACCGGGTCCACGCCTTGGTCGAATGTGGCTTGGCTATCCCCGAGAAAATTTCCAGCCCCCTGTCACTTGACAGGAGTTGCACCCTCCACAACAGTCGACCCTATTGTGAAAGCCAATTCTCTGGAGTAAATGCACTTTAATAGAAAACTCGGGGTGCTTATGTTACAAAAAAGTCAAAGTTTTGATGATTTGAACTGCTTATGTGGCAAGGCCAAACTTTTAATGACGTGGACAATTTATGTGACAGTGTTTTTGATGATGTGGATTGCTTATGTGAAAGTCCACGTCAAGAAAAACTAATTAGGTTAGACCTTAGTTGAAAAAATCTTGTTGAGAGAAAATATTTAAAATTTGAGATTGTCACAAAATATTTCATTAGTTGACTATTGTCGACCAATAGTTAATAGTTAGAATTATTTAAATTCAATTAAAATGACCAATAATTAATAATTAGATTATTTAAATCCAATTTTTGTAGTTTCTATCCATTCAGTACTTCTAAAAAGGTTTTGTTTTGATTCAAACAACTTTTAATTTCCAAACATGTTAGACCCTTCAGTTTGTCACCTCCTTTTCGAACTATCCATAAACCTATATTGGTATGGAGATAGCTACTTTTGTAACTTATAATAACGCATTAATTATTTTTAAGGATATATTTAATGAAAACACCCTTAAAAATAAATCTATCCATTAAACTATAATGGTATGGAGATAGCTAGTTTTTATAACTTATAATAACGCATTAATTATTTTATAAAACAATTGTTCATGCTAATAACAACTTGCTTGACATGATGTTATCCGACATACTCATTTTACCATCACTACTTTGATCTCATGTCATCTTGACAACGATTCCATATGTAAGGAAGCTATATATATAAAAGAAGTGAATATAGATAACTAACCAACAATTAACAAGTACTTTATCATTGATAAAGAGAAGGGATGAAGCATGGAATGTCCCGTCTTGCCTTCGGACATAGTTATTGGACAAGGCTGTCATGCCATATAAGTTCCTAGAATCTCCATGTTCATCCTTGATAACGGCTGATGTGAGAACCGAGTGGCTGGAGAGAAACCGAAGTATCCGTTCAATTAAGAAGGGGGTTTCGTGGGTTTGTTTTGGAAGACTAGAAGCAAGATCAAAAGAAGAGAAGTTGCCACCAGGAGTCTTTGCCATGATCTCAAAGAGATCGAGTTCTATGGCAGTTTTAATGACCATAGGAAGAAGCATTCCCGTGGTTATTTGATTCACTCTAAGTAGCCCTTCCTCTTCCTCAGACATCTTGTAAGGGTCCATGATTGAACCAGATGATATAGTAAACCTTAGACCTTATAGTTTGTTTTGAGTGGAATTGTGTTGTATGTATGTGTATATATACACGAACACACAGACACACACACCTGTATATATATATATATATATTGTTTACATAGGAAAATAGTAAAATGAGAACTACTTAAGTTGTGAGAACCAGAAGAATTAAGTTTTTCAAAAAAAAAAATCTTAAAAATCTTGAAAAAAATTACTTGTTTCAACGAAAAAATAAAAAAAATTGTTGTATGCAAAAAATTACATCCGGTGTAAAAAATTATTGGTGATTTGAAAAAAATTACATCACCGTAAACAAATTTTTATATCAGGCGTAACTATCGACTCAATATTTTTTTTGTTTATTTTTTTTACAGATGTGGTTATAACATTTTTATCTAATTGTTTAAATATGGTAGCCCAACTCGCACGAGATGTAGGATTTCTCATGGTTATCACAACTAGTAGTGGTTTTTATTGAATCGAATCATATATATATATATATATATATATGAGAAGGTTCATTTGAGAAAAATTTAATGTGAGAAGAAAAACAAGAAAGAGCATAATGGTAAAACATTAAATTGTTTATAACTCCTCTCATTAATTATGTTATCTCTCATTAATAAAACAAAACATTATATCCTACACGTTTCAAAATTGATCTTACATATATCTTATACTTATTGGAATTTACCTTACACACATGTAAAAATACCTTACATATTTCAAAATTTATCCTACACATACTAAAATTTATCCTACACATGTCAAAAATTGTCCGTCACCATAAATTATTTTATCTTGAAAAAGTATATTAAGAAAATGAGTTACAAGTTTAATTAATTAGCTAATTAATAATAATTAGAGATTTACCCATATGCCTTTTTTGATAATATTAAATACACACATTAAGTAAAGTAAATGGAGATTTTCTATTGGTTTTTTTTAAATTATTCTTACAAAATTTTTCTTCTCATTTAAACTTTCAACTATATATATATATATATATATATTGTACAATAGCCCCTTAACCCTTAACGTGCGAATATACAAAGTGAATTACGCACATTATTTGCTCACTTCATACCTTCACACGATAAAACTCGTTTGTATTTAAAACTTTCTATATATATACAGAGAGAGAACATACCAGTTAAAACATTATATGTTATTGAATGAATGGTTGGATGCATTTTTACATTATTACTAACGCTGCTAAAAAATGTTAGGTCCTGAAGACTTAGTATTTACTTTGCCAAAAAATTCAGGTCATAACACAGTTAAAAACAATATACGTGGCAGCGGCAAAAAAGTTTATAAAACATCACATCTTAAAGGTGTTAAGATAAAACAAAAAAACCGTATAAAATTAAAACCTTTGTAAGGCTCGGTTCAAGTCGACATAGCCTGAACCGATTGGCGGTATCGGTTTATTACATCACGGTAACGACACTAGCTATAGTTTACGTTACCCAAAAAATACTATACTTTAATTTAACGCACCTATGTATTAAGCTCTTTTTAAATGTTAACGAACACAAGTTATTAAAGAAAAAATCAAATCAAATAAAAATTAAATATGCTCCATTATTTAACGAAGGGATGGATGCATATTGTATATTATTATTAACACCGTGAAAAAATCTTGGTCCCCAACGACTTATACATTAGTAACACCTTGTGAAAAAAGTCAAGTTGAAACGCTGTAAAATAAACACATTGCAACGGCAAAAAACCTCACAAAACAACACGTCTTAAGAGAAAAACAAAAAAACCTCACAAAAAACACGAAACCTTTGTGTGGCTCGACTCAAGTCGAAACAATGGTTTGTGATGTCACTACAACAACACTAGCTATAACTTACGATACTCAATAAGTAATCTATACTATATATAACTCGGATTTTAAAATACATGTGCATTAAGTTTTAAAAAAGATGTTACCAACGAAAGCTATTAAAGAAAAAAATTAAAGTAAATAGTTTTAGGTGTACATTATTTAGAAAAATGTTATTGCATAAGAGGGATGAAGTGTACAAAGTGTATGAGATGAGTTTGACTCTCGATTTGCAAGATCAATGGTTGAGATTAAGTGGTAATCAAATTTAGAATTTTCGTAACTAAAATTAAGAAAAATAAGTGGGGAAAAAGGCAAAACAGGAAAATCCAATATAGTTGACTAATAAACCCAATATATATATATATATATATATATATATATAGGGTGGGGTTCTAGAGTGAACACTAGTGTATTTGTGAACTGAGTGAACAAATCCTAGCCATTGATTTAGATCATTAAATCATAAAATATACTAGTGTATTTTCATCATACACTACTACATTTTCATCATAAATCCTGAACATTGATTTATACTTGTGTACTGATAATCAAGGGTTAGGATTAGTTCACACAGTTCACTATCAAGGGTGTTGTTCACAATGAACCTAACCCTATATATATATATATATAGAAAGTGTATCGTGCATTTTGCCTTAACGTACGAGCGTACACAATGTCAAATTCGCACGTTATAATAAAAAGTCGCATGTGAAAAAAAATCGCATGTTTATAAAAAACAATTTCACATGTTATAAAAACATTCCATGTTGTTAAAAAAATACCGAACTCGCATGTTGATATTCAATCTCGTACGCAGCATATATTAAGACCAATTATACAATAATCAACTTCTATCTTTCTCTCTTTTATATATATATGTGTGTGTGTATATATATATATAAACAACACTATATTAACAAATATCTCATTATTTTTTTAATTTGAGTAGCATATTGCTATAGTTTCCTTAAAAAATTACAAGATTTTGATACCCATTATGTAAATCACATAATGGTATTTAAAATCCTGTAATTTTTTTAAAGAAAACTATAACAATAGGTTGTTCGAATTAAAGAGAATGAAATGTTCGTTGATACGATGTGTAATCATGTAATGGGTATTCAAAAATTACGTAGTCATGTACGGGGTATTCAAAATCACGTAATCATGTAATGGGTACTAGGGGTGTGCACAGTTCAATTTTTGGGCAAAACCAAAACCGAAACCAAAATGTCGATTTTCGGTTTTATAAAACCGTTCGGTTTCGATTTTTTTGGTTTCAGATTTTTTTGGTTTTTATATTAGTTCGGTTAGATTTTCAATTATTTCAGTTTTTGGAACAAAATTATGTAAGATTTTAAAAAAAATATAATATATATATATAAGAATCTTTCTTATATATTAACATTTAAGTTATTGTAGTTCACCTCTTTAGTTAGTATTGCTTACATAAACCTAGCCTTATAATCTATTTTTAGGTTTCTTTAAAGTTTTAAAAGACAATTTCTTTTGCGGATAGAAAGGATTTGATAGACTTGCATCTTTTTAAGTTTATGGTCGAGGATAGGTGTTTGTGGAGATGTAGGATTAGGGTTAAGGACCTTTAGGAGAGTGGTATGGTAGGGCATTGGAGTCTTGTCTTAGGAGCCTAGTCGTTTTTTGGTGGCCTATGCATGTTATCGCTTGCTGGTGTGTGTATGTATTGTTTAATTCTTTTATTTTATGCGTTCTCACCTATTTCTTGTATACTAGTTTTAAAAAGCTTTTTTTGGTACCCTATATTATCTTGTGTGTTTAGTATAGCTATTTACTTTTTTTATGTTTCACTTGACTCTTATGGTTAGGTGTGTATTTGGAGCTGGGGGTGTCACCGAAAGCAGTCTCATTATCCTGTGCGATAGAGGTAACGCTTACCTACATCTCATCATTCCCAGACCTTACCAATAGCTTAACTATTAGTGAGATTATACTGTGTATGATTGATTGATTAAGACAATTTCTTTTTAGTATTTATTAAATTTTGTTATTTCTTTAGGTAATAATAAATCATTTCAATTATAAATAAGCATGTAATGTTTTTACTATAAACACTTAGCATTTAAGAATAAAATTAATAATTTCTACTTGCACTGAGTTAAACACTAAAACAACTAAAACTTTAACATAATAATATATGGATTGTAACTTGTCGGTTTGGTTCAGTTCAATTTTTTTGGTTATTGAAAATAATTATCTGAAAACCAAACCGAAGTTTTCGGTTATTAAAAATCTAAACCAAACCGTCAGTTTTTGTTTACGGTTCGGTTATTTTAGTTTTCTACTCTCCCTAATGGGTACTGGGTATTCAAAATCACGTAATCATGTAATGGATATTCAAAATCTTATAATTTTATTTTTTTTAAATCTATAGTAATAAGCTGCTCGAATTAAAGAAAATAAAATGTCCGTTAATACGATGTATTTTTTTAGAAAAAAATATTAATGTATGAGAAAGTTATAGAAATTTAAAAATAAAAGAAAAAACTAGTTCACTTAAGAAAAGATTAAAATACATTTCATGTTGACATCTGTCATTTCCTTCTATTTTTACATATTCTCTCTTGTATATGATACAAGCACATATTATATGAGTAAAATTGAAACTTTGAAATAAAAGGTTACAATCCATGGTCCATGAGTTTTGTTATTATGAGTAAAATTGAATCTTTGAGATAAAGAAAGGTCAGAATCACGAGTTTTATTATTCAAAGGATGAGACAATTGAATCTTTGAAATATGAAAAAGCCAAAATCACGAGCTCTATTATTCATAGGATGATAAATAAAATTGAAACAGCCAAAATTACAAGGTCTATTATTCGTAGGATGATAAGTAAAACTGAAACTTTGAAATAAAAAAAGTCAGAATCAGAATTCAAAGTCCAATGAGTTTTAATATGTGTAGTAATTTTCCCTCATGATGGATAAGTCTCACCAAGTTAATTTAAATTAATTTAATTTGAAAACTTCTTTTTAAATAATTTTTGAGGTGACTGTGGATTCAAACAAGGCGTGTAAGGACCTTCAAATGAAGTATTATAAACTAATTGAAAAATTGAAAACTTCTTTAAGGAATTTTAGAGGTGATTGTGAATTCAAACCAGGCTTGTAACGCCCTTCAAATGCATTATTATAAACTATCAGGAAAAACAGAGGTGTTAGGTTGATATATAATAAGTTGTTGCTACATATACTCATCTTTTTTAATTTTTTTCCGGTTGTATCCTCTCATTCTTTATTTAAAGATTTTAAATAAATACAGTCTAACATTTTATTTTGTATTTTTTAAAATTATATATACTTTTAAGTTTTTAAACAATTGAAAAATGATATTTAAATCATATAACCAAAACTTATCTATAATTTTATACACATTGAATTTATATCAATTACTTATGTATAAAACTAGCATTGGAGCCCGCGCTTCACGACAGAGTTGTAGGAGGGTGCTGGCGAGGATGTATTGGTTACATAATATGTCGATGGGTTATTATAGACCATGAAGGATTAATTTAAACGACAATAAAAAAAATCACTCAAGATGGTTAAGTAAGCATGTCTAGAGTTTTAAAAAAAATTGAATTTGTTACCTAGTACATTGAAGTATTAATTTAAACCGTATAGGCTTTAATCTAAACGACCATAAAAGTAAGCAAGCAACACAATAAAATAACATTTCTTGAGTTAAAAGTTAGCTTTAACTATAATAAGTAAAAAATATAATATAATTAAACTTATGAAAAATATAGAAGAAAAAATATTTATTAAAAGAAGAAAAAATTAACTTTATTAAACTTCAAGTGTCATATATAAGTTTGGGGTCGTAACGTAAATCATTTATAGAAAAATAATTCTTATTTATAAAATGAATCGTTTATAAAATGAATCATATATAATCTATTAAAGTTAAGTCACTAAAGTGAATCGTTTATAAAATGAATTATTAGGGTTTACAAGTCGTACAGTAACTATATTAAAGTTAGGGTTTAAAAACGTTAATTAATTAAAGAAAAACAATAATATTGTAGCCGTACAACGAACATAGAATAATAATAATATATTATAATTATAATGTTATTAAATAATAATAATAATAATATAGCCCTACAACCAAGATACACAAATAATGAATTATTACTATTTATAATAAGTGTTATTATATAAAATTGTTTTTAACATTTTTAATTTATCCGTGCACCCGAAAAATTTGAAACACAGATATAATTATAATATTTATTAAATTATAATATCAGACGAAGTTATATGTTTTTTAGAGTAATTTAAATAAATTTTAGGAAATTTGTTAGTACAAATATTATTACTTCATTAGATATTCCCCTTATTTACAAAGTCACTAAATAAAAATTCACAATTTATCACATATTTGTTAGGGCTAATGATGCTAAATATGGATCCCTGCATTTGATCATCAATTCCACGTTCAACACTCATCAGTTTGCTGAATTTCTCTTGTTCATCAAAGGTTTTTTACCTCTTCCCTTCTTTCCATCTCTCTATTCACTACACAAACAGTTGCACACACAAGGCTTTGTTTTTTTTAATAAAACTTTAGTTCAATCTACTATATTAATTTAGTCCCTCATGTTTATCATTCTTTCCTATTTGTCGCAAAACTTCAAACCCTACTATTTAACTTATATTTTAACTAAGTTATTTAAAACTAGTTAAACAACCTCTTGCCATATAACACGGAAACATAATAGCGAATTAAATATTTGTGTTTTGGGTTTTCGGGTGTTACAGGCATGGATTCTTATACCAGTGTAAGTATATCTGACAAAGTTCAGGCAGTTGATGATAACACCATTGATGTTTACCTTTGATTGATTTACGTTTATGTACATGATTGATGTTTATTGGCAACATGGACGATACATGAAACTACATGGTGTTCAAGATGTTTTCTAAAGCTTTTCCTTATATAACATTGTAATTCTTTTCTGTAAACTCTAAAATTAGAACTCACTCAACAAAGCTGACCTTTTAACATGTATGTTAAGTAATTGATGAACTATAGTGTAAGGACCAACGTATGGAATGAAGGCTACCCGTAGTTGGCATCCTATAGATTTATTTACTTACCAAGGCGCAAAGTTTTGATGTCACAACATAGTATGTTTTCCACCAATTTAAATTATTTACTACATAAGAACTATGTTTTTATATGCAATCACAACTCTGAGTTCCCCCGGGTTTGGGGCATTAAACCTAGGTGCAAACACCATCATAGAAGGGTTTGTAATGGGCTTTAGCTTAAAGGCGAATAGGGGCGAGGGGCACTTTTGTGTGTTTTTAAATAAACAACCAATCATATCTAGTTATCTCAACACCTATACCACATTTCATATAAAGCCACATTAAAGTCTCACGTCAGTCATTTAGAGTCCCTTCTATCAAGCCTATGTAATACCGTATGAAAATACTTTTTCATCTTAAAGCCCCTTCTTCCTAGCCCACTAACATATACTCCAAAAGGCAAGTGGTTAATGAAAGAAGGCATTTACACACGACCATCTATTTGTTTACACATTATCTTCATAATTCAATTGACTTAACTATAAATTAAGAAAAAAACAATCTTGTTAGAGAAAATTGAAGACAAAATTTCTTATAATGTGTATTACGACTCTATGATGAGAGTTAATGTAATATCTAGCCTTTGGGGGTACGTTTTATTTATAAAATGTTCGAACTAGAAATTTCATTAATTCATGCATTTCTTGCTTGTGTAATTTAATTTTTTGTTATAAACTTTGTTTAGTTTCCGTGTTATTAGTTTAATTCAGACCCGAGCATGTTAAAAATGAGGTAGTAATATTACTTAAGGTTAAGCATTAAAAAATTACTGAGTTTAGCATTCTCTCAAAACTTGTATTTTGATTATTTTTTTGTTAGGTTTTATTAATCTTGATTTAATGACGTCTTGGCTTAGTGGCATCATCTCCATCAAAGTATTGTGAGTTCAATTTTCACATATGTGGATTTTAGATTAGATTTTACGTTTTGTTCTGTTAACGCAATCTTTGCTTTACTAGTTTTAGTAGAATGCTATATTTCTTTTATTTGACCAAAAATGTCTTATTACTACTATTTACTAAGGGTGTAAGGAGTTGTCATTTCTCTAGTAGAGGTAAACTCTCACCATAACCAATTAAGTTATGTCATCTCAACTCTCCTCTTTCACTCTCCACTTGTAATTCTAATAACTGTTATGTTTGTTTGATAACATGTTCAATAATATATCTTCCATCATAATGTCCATGAATTATATACATATTAGTGATTTTTGTTAGTTTTGATACTCACAAAATTTTTATTTATCAGAGCTCTATGCGCATGAGCCGTGTGAAAGTTCTCATGAGCTCTATGCATGGTAGAAACCGTACAAAGGGAGTTGTGACCATGTGGCTGATTAAAATTTGAAACTTGGTGGTGGATTGTTTTTAAGCCTCTACCACCAACCATTATCATGTACACGAATATGACCATCCAAAGCCAATCTTAAATCGGATTCAGATCCTCGTTACAATCATCAGTTATATTATAATTTTTTTTGAACGATATATTGTTAGAATGTCGCTAACCGGGGTCAGTTATATTATATCATATGTATCTTTAAAAGTCATAGTCATGATTAATGTTAGGCAGCCTCATACTTCCTCATTGGTCATGTTTTTTTTTAATATTTTATATTTTACTTTTAAACCTTCAACTTTGATAATACACGTCTTTAGCCGCTCCATCTTCAAAAACTTTATTTTTATTGGTTAACTTAGTGTAAACGCATGTTTAGTCCATCTACGTTAACTTCAGTAGTATACACTGCGAGGTATCTGCCTAACACTTCCTCATTGGCCATATCTTTTTCTTAAATTTTATATTTTACTATAAAACACTTTCCTAATATACATCTTTAGCCGCTCTATATTTAAAAACTCTATTTTTATGGTTAACCTTGTGTAAAATATGTGTGTTTAATCAATCTGCTTTAACTTTGGTAGTATACATGTTTAGTCCATATGAATAGTGTCAAGCAGGTTAAGGGAAGCGTCCACTCACTTAGAAAACCTTATAGATCCTTTTGTTCTGGCAAAAAAGGACGGAAGGAGAAACAAGTTCGGGTTCATCGGATTCTCGGGGTTTACGGATGCAAAACGTTGGCTGGAAAAATTGAAGAATGTCAAAATTGGCAGAGCGGTGATCAATGTCGAGTTAGCCAAGTTCTTCAGAGACGATAGCAAGGTAGAAGACATGAAGGGCAGAACCAAATTAGTTTTTGACAGGCTGGGAGAAAAACTGGCTCAACAGGGAAAGTGTTCAAACAGCTACCAGGTATCGACGGCGGACAAGTTGCTAAAACTTTATAGTGAAACACTAGTTATGGAGGTAAAAGACGGCCAGACAAGAAGGGGTTGTATTAACCTACCTCCGACATTACAAAAGCAAAGAGGACATGGGAGATGAGATCTCTTATAGGCGAAGCCAAAGACCTCAAAGTTATGGAGAAGATGAGCATGATACTCGAAGACAGGAACCTCCTGGGACAGAGGTTCGGTATGTTGGGGTCTGAAATTGTTGTTCACCTTCCCTAATCAGGAGGAGGCTGATTCGTTCTTAAGAACAGAGTATGACTTCTGGACATAATAGTTCTCGAGGATGTATGTCTGCGATGGCAACGCTCCAGTTTACAATAGTCTAGCTTGTATCAGGATTATTGGGCTACCAGCTTGTCGTTGGGACATACATATTTTCAACAAAAACGGGGAGAGATACAGGACACTGGTGGGGAGGTCAGTAGCGGATGTCAGAGATGGTATTTTGACTGGGGATCGGGTGGTCATTCTGGTTATTCAGGACTCCAAAATCTCCCAGGAATTTCAACTCAACTAGAAAGGGCAATTCTTTAAACTCTAGGTTCAAGAGGTTGAGCATGACTGGATGCCAAAGCTGTTGGATACTTCGGAGGAGGACGAGGAGGGTGGTCATCTAGACAAAACTCCGTTGGCTTTAGCGCGAGAGAAGTCGTCAGACAGATAAATGGAGGAGCTAGAAGATGGAAAGGTTGATGAGGAAGAGGAACAAGTAGTAACCGAAAGGGTTTTCATGGGAAATCCACATGCACAAACATCAAACCCCACGCTTGTCCAGGAAAATGTCTCGAAGGAAGATAAGGCAACTAGTACTAAGGTCCCACTTTCTGTGCATATGGCTTCTTTCTTTTGCTAGGTAGAGAAGGATCTCGATCAGGCCCAAATAAATACTGAAAGTGGGTCGAGCTTTAATACAGACTTCATCACTTCTAGAAAAGGAAAAAAGAAAAAGGAGAAGGACTTACGTGGTAGGGCCATCAATTTATCATGCCAAACTTAAATGAAACCTAAAATTCAGATTCGTTTAATCTTGAAGATATCATCCGAAAATCCTGTAAAAACGAGATCTACGAAGTGCGAAGATAATGCAGAGGAGATCGAGTCTACTGATCGGGACGTAGGCGAGACATCGACTCTCTTGACCGACAGATTCGAGGAAGAAGTGGTTGGCACGTTGGTAAAAGGGGATCTGGAGATGCAAAGGTCGTTCGGAATTTTATGACCTTAAATCTTGGGGGATTATAGACTTTGAAAAGCCTGTTTGGGTGCGTCAGCTGAAAAGAGAAACCCAATTCAACTTTCTGGTTGTACAAGAATCTCATCAGGCAAACCTGTTAATCGAATCCCAACTTAGATTTTGGGACATGAACGGTATGTAATGCGCTACCTTAGATGTGGTAGGTCGATCTGGGATCCAAACTTTATGAAAGTTGACTCGACTTTGAGGGGCAAGGGTTCCTGCGTGTGACTGGTTATATAGTGATTTGGTTGAGCGGGTTAAATTGTAAATGTATATGCTCCTAGAGAGCTGTCACACCTCAACCGATGGCGGAAACATCGGGATGAGACGAAAACGAGATTGCTCATTGCTCACAACGCTAATAAATGACAATATTTAATTAAATTCAAATTTCATTTCACAACATTGTCAAGTACAACATGAAGCAATACAATAAGTTCATAAAACATAACAAAATTTGGTACAACATTTATAAATCTAACGTCTAAAATGTGTGTATCTAAGTCCTTGCTATTTTGATTTCATAGCATCATCTCCTTCGACCTGTACATGTTTTAAAATAATGTCAATGCGAAAGCAAAGGCGAGTACACAAGTTTAGGCATAGCATACGTATACGAATAAGTTTAAACATTCCTCATGGCAACTAAATCTATACAAGAGCAATATCAAGGCATGCAATACTATAATCAAACCCTTAACGCAATCACGATGTTTTAACATGACCTCACGAATAACACGATGGAGGTGGATGCGTGAATTCCTATAGCGCTAAGCATGTCAAACGAAGGCTAAAAATAGTTAATGACTAAAGCATAGCATAACGAATATCCAAGACAAGCATCAAGTATGAGATTCAAGTATTCATGTATATAAGATTGTTTGTGCGTTTCATAAAGTTTAAGTGTTCATGATTTTTGTATATGTAAAACATGTTACACCCAAAAGTGTTATAAACAAAAGTGGGTCGAGTGTACTAACATATTGCATATGCTTTCCGATTGGTGATTCCGTGAAAAGTTGAGGTTGGAGCTTCAAAGCTTCTTTAAAACACTTAATGTTTTCTTTTAGAACTCTTAGAGCTCTCTTCCTTGCTTGGAAGATTTGAGAGAAGTATAGAAGTTGAGAGAAGAATGGGTGGAACACTTAGTGTCCTTTTAGAATTCTTGATTTAGAGAGATTGAGAGAATTAGAGAGATGGAGAGAAGAATGGTGTGAAGAAAATGGTAGAAGGGGGTTGGTATTTATAGGTAGAGAATGTGGAAAAGAGTGAAATATGATTGGTTAAAGAAGGTGAAAGAGGATTGAGAAGGTGATTGGTGGAAAAAGGATGTGGAAAAAAGTGAAATATGATTTGTTAAAGAAGGTGGAAGAGGATTGAGAAGGTGATTGGTGGAGAAAGGAGGTGGAAAAGGTGAAATATGATTGGTTAAAGAAGGTGGAAGAGGATTGAGAAGGTGATTGGTGGAGAAAGAAGTTGGAAAATGGTGAAATATGATTGGTTAAAGAAGGTGAAAGAGTATTGATGAGGTGGAAATATGATTGGTATATTTCTTGGTATTTCTTAAATATATATTATGTAATTGAGTATATAAAAAGTATAAAAGTATAATTCAAGTATTGAGGATGTGCGTATAAGTATTTATACGTATAAAAGTGTCGGTTTGCATATAAATACGTAGTTTAAATGATCGGTTGTGTGAATAAAATAAAAAATATAAAATATGAATTTTATTATGATTAACACATCAAATTGTGAGATTGAAATTAAAATATGAATGTAAGGTTTCTAAAATTAGAATACGAATACGAACATTTTTTTTAAAATAGAAATACGAAGATACGAGACGTTACAAGAGCTGACAAGTAGAAGGCAGTTATGGGAGGATATTTTTCAAGTCAAAAATCAATTGCAAGGGATGTGGGTTGCTTTAGGTGTCTTTAACGAGATCAGGAACCCAAAAGAAAGAGTTAATTCCCGGTTCGATCATAACTCCACGGCTGCCCTTAATGACTTCATAGAAAGAGTGGGTTGGATGGAATGTCCGATGATAGGGGGAAAGTTTATGTATGTTCGGACAATGGGGATAAACTGAGTAAATTGGCTAGGATTCTCGTATGCGGTGTGTTTATGTCCTGCTGGCCGAAAGCAAACTAGGGGTTCTTAGGAGTGGAGAGTCAGATCATAGGTTGGTCCTACTCAAATGCTTCAATCTAGATTTTGGTGACATCTCGATTAAGTTCTTCAATAGTTGGGGGTTGGAACAAAGAGTTGGACATTATGGTGATGAACAATTTGGGGGCTTGGGCGTTGGATTTTAAAGGGGATAAGGCATTGGCTCAGTTACTCAGGTCTATAAAGAAGGATATTAAGAGGTTGAGGGGGAGCCAACAAAATCAAAGAGGATGAGGAGTATGAGTATACGGACAGAAGCATTGTTGATTTAGAAAAGGTGGTAGAATCACATTCTCTTAGTGACCAGCAAAAACTGAGAAAGGCGAACCTAAGGGTAAACCTGAAAAATTGGATAGAAAGACCGCTTCAGACATGCAACAATAGGCCCGTGTGAATTGGATCAAACCGGGCGACGAAAATACTGCCTGTGTTCACCGGGTTATATAAATTATCTCGGCAAGGAACATGGTTCGTAGGCTGGATTTCAACGGGGTATGTATATCGGAGCTGCTAAGTCTTAAGCTTCACATTAGAAACATGTTCATAATTTTTTTGCCAGAACCTAAGCTTCGAAGGCCATAGTACACGAATATGGGTCTACCACAAATATCTGTGACTTAGGCAGACACATTGGTTACTCACTTCTCCAGCGAAAAGGTCAAGAGAGCTATTCAGGAGTGTGAGTGTGTGTTAGAGGCAAAACGCCAGGTCACGATGGCTACATGATGAAGCTTTAAGCACTTTAGGGCTTTTTTGAAACCAATTATCAAAAAATTTATGGTTGATTTCAAGCGACGGGCAAACTTCAAACCGGTTTCCTTGGTAGGGTCAATATATAAAATCCTATCCAAGGTTCTAGCGAACTGGCCCAAAGGGGTAATGGATTTTCTAAATTCTCATAACCAAGCGGCGTTTATCGGGGGAAGGTATATCCTAGATAACCCTCTGATTGTAAGTGAAATTGTATTCTGGTCCAAAAAGAGAAACACTAAACTCTTAATCTTCAAAGTCGATTTTAAAAAAAGCATATGATTTGATCAACCATAAGTTTTTGCTTAAAACCATGGATTTTATGGGCTTTTCCGATGGCTTGGGTGAATTGGATTAGAGGTTGTCTTGAGTCGGGGAGGGGGTCGGTGTTGGTGAACGGATCACCGACTACCAAATTCTCGTTCAAAAGAGGACTAAAGCAAGGAGACCTGTTATCACCATTTTTGTTTATCTTGGCTATGGAGGTCCTATGCATGTTTATGTCTAGAGTTGGTAAAAATAGGTTGTTTCGAGGGGTGAAATTGCCTAGTAACGACCCGTGCATCTCACATCTTTGTTACGCGGGCGTCGTTTTATTTGTAGGAAGGTGGTCTGAAGATAATGTCGTGAGTTTGATCCGACTCATGCGATGTTTTAGCTTGGTTACGAAGCTAAATATAAACCCCAAAAAATGTGAACCTTTTGGGGTTGGCGTGCAAGAGGATGAAGCGGAGGATATGGCCATAATATTAAATTGTAGTAAGGGTTCGTTTCCTTTAGTCTATTTCGGCATTTTGATTGGGGCGTATATGAAGAGGGTGGGTATGTGGCAGCCCGTCATAGATAAATTCAAGAAGAAAATGTTAGCATGGAAGGTAAGAACCTTATCCTTCGCTGGTAGGGTAACTCTAGCTAAAACGATGCTCAATAGCCTCCCGTCCAATTACTTAACTATCTTCAAAGCGCCTAAAGTGTCATAAAGAAGTTGGAAGGTTTAAGATGCGATTTCATATGGGGTAAAAATAGCAATAGAAACAAGGTTAGATGGATCCGGTAGGATAAATTGTTAAAATCAAAATTGCAAAGGGGTGTCGGGATCGGAGGAATAAAAGACTTTAAAAATGCCTTGTTAAGGAAGTGGTGGTGGAGGTTTAGAGACGACCCGAACCAACATTGGGCTTGGTGGTAGCATTGATTCACTACACTCGGCTGGGTAATAAAATGATTCCGGTTAGTAGTTCGGTTGTCGGAGTCTGGAAAGATATAAGGATGATGGATGATGTTCTATTGAAAGAGGGCTTCAACATCACAAAAAAACTTAAGGTTTTGTTGGGAATGACTTTCATACTCATTTTTGGAAGAACAAATGGGTCTGGGATTATCACATTTAAAGAAGCGTTTCTAGATGTTTATAGGTTGGCGAAGCATAAAAACGGGCCAGTTGCACAACATATTCACTCAGGGGTAGTTTCATTACTTAGGGTTGGGAGTGGCATAAGGACCTGACTTCAAGTGGCGAATGGAACCAAACGAGTCAGCTGATGCATTTGCTGCAATAAACTGAATTCAAGCAGGGGAGAGACGAGTAGGAGTTCAAGAATCAAGAAGGTGTCAGATTCTCGATCAAATGGTTGAAAACTGATATAGTCGATGCAATTCTAGACACGGGGGCCAGGCAGATCTTCGAATGGAATAGGTGGGCCACTCTGAAAGCTAACAATCAAACCTTGAGAGCGCTTTTTGGGAAGCTAGAGGCCAAGACGGAATAGATGTAGCGGGGAATAAATGTTCCAGATCTGATATGAGCGAGGTGCGGGTACGAGATTGAGAGCCCAGACCATATTTTCGCTACATGCTTGTTTGCTGGTTGTGTCTGGTGGCAAACTTTTGTCTGGATCAAAGTAACCATGCCTCGAATTTGGCGACACTCTCCGATGTTTTTGCGGCCTTGAAAGAAACACTAGATCGAAATAAATGGAAATGTATTGAACTTAATGCAGGCATTTAATTGTTATTTATTGGCAAATTGGATTTAAATGATCCTAACTTTCTCAATTTGGCCGATAATAATCCCAAGTCAGTTATTAGCCGATAATAATCCGAACTGGTCCATTTTTTTAAAAAAACCAAGCCATTTCGAGCACAATTTCGAGGTAAATTTTACATTAGCCGACTCGTATTCTCGTTCTAATCAAAAGCCCTAAAACATTGGTTTGTAATTCGGAAAAAAATATAACTGCGTAAGCTATTTTAACGGCAGACTATTTTACAAAAAAAGTTTGATGAGTTCGGATTATTATCGACAAATAAACGACTTAGGATTATTATCGGTCAAATTAAAATATGGCATTATTTATTTCCAATTTACCTTATTTTTTCAAAGAAAGTCAAGAAAGCATCCAATTCAGAGTATGTTATGTCTTCTATAATAATGTTAGAACAATTTCACACGTATTGTGATGAGATAAACAAATTTTTGGCTACATAACTACTCTTACTCTCCTAAAGCCTTTTATTTTCATTCCATGCATGAATAAAAATACATACACGAATATATACAAGATATGGTGTTATATATCATGCTAATTTAAGTCACTATTTCTTTATATATTAATAATATAATTTTTGTGTGTAACATAATATATAATATTTAGTTATTTTGATTATAATTTTATATTTAATAACTATTATGTAACTTTATATATTTTATATATAAATTATAAGTTACATAAATAGTACTCCTGTTTGAAATCGAGAGCCTACTCAAGCTTGGTAAGTATTAAATATATATATATATAAATAGTAGTCCTATTTAGACTCAAGAGCCTACCCAAGCTCGATAAGTGAGATCAGTTTTTGCTTTGTTTTGGGCTCACTAGTTTGATGAAGCAGAAACCCATGCAAATGAAGCCCACTCAAAGCAACTCTCTATTAGCTTCAAGTTCAACATTTTACTTGAAGGGACATTAGCACACATATTGTAAGTTCTTGTGATCAATTTTACTTAACAATCTCTATTTACAGAGAAAAAAAAATAAAACCTAGGTGTATAATTAGAGAAATGTATTATAACAAATCACTTTCATGTTTATTATCATACAAAACAAAATGAAATATGAAGTCCTTTAACTTCAAATCCTCATTACAAGGCTATTACATTCAACATAAAGTTAAAACATTCTTGTAGAATTCCATGATCCAAGATGATCAACATATAAGTTGAACATTCAACATTTAAGCGACTAACAAATAAAATGACCAAAAAGATATTTTATAAATTCTTGAAGTGTTTAAATCTTAGTGTGTAAGTTATTTATCAGTTTTTATTTTTCATCATATATAATTCCAACACTAATACTTGTTAAGGATTTTAAGTAGTAAATTTAACACAGACAAAAGTGAGAAAGACTCCTATAAAGTGCCTATTAATGATAATTTTTGTTACAATTATTTGCTCTAGTTCCAGGTTTTAACATTAAGTGAGAAGCTTCGTTCAGTCACCTCTCAGTTTGATCAAATAAGTGTCATACGATATCAATATTCTATAACCGAGCTATGCCTAGGAGAATACAGGTTCCCATGAAAACTTATACTGATATCAGCAACAATTTGGAGTCAAGGGAATGAAGAAGTTCAAAGACCAGCGACCCTAATGAGATCCAACATGAACCCATGAAAAACCAGCATCATCTGTTAGATGATGAAACACGTTCTCTCCAGGTATTTTATCATCAATATGGTGTTATATAAATCCTGAATTGAGTTGAATTGGAATCTTTACCCTTGTACTAATAAATGGGCTGATTTGAGTTGTGTTATGTTTTATCTTTAACGTTGTCTATATCTTATCCTCCTTAGACCCTAACTTAGCTTTGCTATTGGTGGGATTCACTGAGTATGATGATGATGATGATTGAGTCGAATAAAAGAATGGATAAAAAGTGTTTCGGGTCATCCAACACGACCTGAGTTTATGTGTATGTATGTATGATATGCCTATATATGTATTTGTTATGACATTTATATGTATGGTTGTGTGTATACGTATGTAGCAGATTGTTCATCCGAAAGTTTCTTTTCGATGTTTCATCAAACTGAAGCTTAGAATCAGTTCTACATATGATCAACCTGAATCCTTTGGTGAATTGACCGTTTTCTAAATACTTTGGTAAGTAATACTAACCCATAACTTCATATTTATTTTTCCTTTGTGATTTAGGGAGGAGGGAAAAGTCATTGGTTGAGTTTAGGGATTATATGAACGCCATACAAACGCCTAAGTTCATGATTAATTAATGGGTTCATAGAAGTTGTTAGTGGATTTTATTGAAACGAATATTAGAATGTATATTTGGTTAATATATGATTGCTGTATTAATTAGGCTTGTGATTAGCTGTTTCCATTCATTGTATTTCTCCCTTTATAAGGGATGCTTATGGTTCATACGAGAGACACGAAATCTTTGAGAACCATGAGAATTATTAACGAATTGTAGTTGTATAAAAATAAATAAAAATCAAAGACACTACTCAACTGTGTGAGTGTTAAACCTGAGGTCGTTTAAACAAGTGAATTAAGAACACACGTACAATAAAAAAACGATTGCTGAACACTCAAACCCAGGGCTGGCTCTTGGGCCGGCCAACCCGTGCCGTTGCTTGAGGCCCAAATATTCACAGGGCCCGAAAAGTTTTTATACGCTTATATATATATACATATGTATATGTATATATATATATGTGTGTATATATATATATATATATGTGTGTGTGTGTTTGTGTGTGTATAGAGGAGAGTTATCTTGAGAACACTAAATATTGCGAGAACCGTGAGAACGAATGAGAAAACCAATCAAAACCATTTTGTTTAATACAATCATCATTTTAATTAAAATACAAAATCAAATAATTTATTTCTCCTCTCAAAATCACTCTTATTAGATTTTTTACACATGTGTAAATATAACAAATTTACGCATGTGTAAATGCAAACTTACACATGTGTAAATTTTCTTTATTTTTGAATTCATATAAATTTAAATGTGAATTAAATTTCTAGAATTGTATTCGAATAACAATCACAAGTGTAAAAAGAAATTTTGAATTTCACTTGTTTTTGAAGTGGTTTTTTCATTCGTTCTCATTGTTCTCACTATATATTTAGCATTCTCATTTAAACTCTCCCCTATATATACTCAATTATATATTTAGTATATGCATCCGTTTATAATTTAAAATGGTGTTGGTGGTTGAGTGGAAAACCATCTCAAGATAATGTAAAGGTCTCAAATTCAAATCTTGGCTCCACCACTAAATTTTTATTTTTTTAATTGATTTCCCTTTAACCATAATTTTGAGTCTAGTTCTTTTTGTCACCCGAAACCTAATCTTTTTTAGAGTTCTGAGGGACCGCTCTCCTCAAACCAAACTTATGTACACAATGTTAATACCAATTCATTCTAACCTTTTTTTTCTTTACGTACGAATGGAACATACAAATTAAAAGCATACAAAAAAATTCCTTAAATACTAAACATATCTGAACAACATGCATGATCCAACCTACACTTTAGGATTTTGGATTCAACTCAAATTACCTTTATCAATGATCTTTTTTCTAGTGGTTTAGGAAAGATAGGATATTTTGTTTCTCTCAGAGGTTTTAAGTTGAAGTCTAGACAAAAAGGAATTTTAATACTAATTTGATGATACGATTAACAACATTATAACCGTATGCCTTTAAAAAAAGAAAAAAAAACCCTCAAATTACCTTTGATCCTTATTTACGTAAATGCATAACGAGTAATAAATTTAATAACTAAAAGATAAACATAGAATAGAATTTAGTTTTATAATATTATTATTTATTATTATATTATTATTATTATTATTATTATTATTATTATTGATCTTCTCCCATTCACCCTATGAGATCAAAACTGAACTATCCTTATACTTTTAAGATTAACTATTTGGGTCCTTGATGTTGGTATTGTACCAAGTTTTACACTCCATCTCAATACTAACTTCCATTGTTTCACTAAGATCTTTCACTTCCCGTATACTCACACTTCTGTAAACTTAATTCTTGGACTCACCTTTATCACAATATGTGCAGGTTTCTTTTTCCTAGTTATTACTTTGCTAGTTTTGAGATTTCCTGTTAGAGCATTGTTTAGAACTGCTTTACCCGGTTTTGAATGGGAAACAACTTTTGTTTTTTCAACTTCGTGACCACACATCATGGTATTCAAAACAATTCTTCCATCTAAGCTTGATGCACACTCCCTCTCAAACTCAACTGCTTCATCTTGATAAATTGTGATATAAGATGAAACTTTTTCTTCGCACAATTCAACCAATGCGGTTTCTCTCTCATCTTGTTCGGTCACGACCATGCTTTGACTATCTATATTGTCTTCTTCAACCAAAATTTCCTCATCATCTAGGTTCAAAATAATAGTAGATGATTTCAAGGTTGATTTTTTATATACTCTGAAACATATATAGTTTATATTAATATTTCTACACTTTTGAGTAGTTTTATGGCCATTTTTTCTATTAAACTCTACTCATAACTGGTTCACGTCTAAAGTTTGATTATTTCAAATGAATACGAGCAAATGAATTCATATATATATATATATATATATATATATATATATATATATATATATATATATATATATATATATATATATATATAAAACGAGTAAATATGAAAACCTTTTATTGAACGGCAAGGAACGACGTGTCAACCACCATGACACTGGGCGCTGTGGCCAAGGTCGACTACTCGACTGCCGCCAGCCCCTTGGCTTTCTCAGATGCGCAGAAACCCGATCTCCACCCATCTGAATGCACGACAGTGGAATAATCGGTAAAATCTCGCCTCTCATTCAAGACGAACCGACACCACCCGTATTCGCCCTCAACTAGATGCCGCAGAAAATAGTAGCGAGAGTGGGAGTTGAACCCGAGTCACAAAGAAACACCAATTTTTTCTCTAACCACTCCATCCAGTATCTCATTGACAAATATGAAAACCTTTTGTCCTGGCAAATTAAGTTTAGAATGATTAATAATAATTAATGATTTCCGGGTAATCTAGTGCAAAAAGAAATACATCTTAGAAAGACAATTAATTGAGTTATTATCATGAATAGTATCATTTAATGATAAGTAACTAATTTGTTTGTTTTGTTTAGAGTTTCATATGCGTACAAAAGAAACAAAGAAATAGATGGCATTTAACTTTGTTGAAACTCTGTAGTTATTAATTCAATTAACTAAATTAATTGTTTTCTTTGAATTAACAGAAACAATTCTCAAAGATATGTTAAGGTTATTTGGGCTAATAAAATGGAGTGGTGGCTACATGCAATCTAGACAAATATTACAAGAAAAAAATCAAATACAAATAACTTTAGTGCATAAAACGTACAAACAGAAGGTTTTATTGAAAAAACATGATAACATTTTCGTAATTATTTACTCGTAGGGTAATTATCAAAATTACTCTATAAATGATTTTGTAGAGTAATTTTGTAAAATATCCTTGTAGGGTAATTTTGATCTTGTAGAGTAATTTTGTAAAGTATAATAATTACTCTACAAAGGATCTTTTATGGTAATTTTGAACCTGTAAGGTAATTTTGTAGAGTATCATAATTACTGTACAAATGATTTTGTAGAGTAATTATGAATTATATGTTGTTTGATAAATTTGCAAAGTAATTTTAATACACCTGTAGAGTAATTTTGATAATTAACCTAATAGATCAAAATTACTCTACCAGATCATTTGTAGAGTAATTTTGATAATTACCCTACGAGCAAATAATTACGAAAATGTTATCACGTTTTTTTTTGCTTTTTCATGCTTTTCACACATTTAGTATGTTAAAGTTATTTGTACAAGAATTTTACTCATATTTAGAATACATGCGAATGCCTTCTATTTTCTTTGAATTAGGTTATCTTTAACGAGTTGTGAGGCTGGGCCCAAACACCCTTGGCCATATGTTGAAGCCTAGAATCGTAGAACTGGAATATTGATGTCCATATCAAATACGAATCAAAAAGGGCTAATATTATATTATATTATATATCATTCGGAACTCTACCGTGAAAAAAAAAAGACCTGGAACGGCAGAAGGCAAGCTAGCAAGGAGACAAGTCCAAAGTGTGATCATAGAAGAGGAAAAGAATTGTAAAATAAGCTAGCACATCTCAAAAGTAAAAAATAATTATTAAGCAAGCAAGTAGGCTGCTGAATTGATTTAAGCTTACACGCTAGTAGTTAAACTATTTTAATTTCTTTTTACAATGAACCGTGTGGTCATGTTTTTATTCAGTTATGTTCTTGAATATTAGGAGTAGCTAAACTTCAAAACTAATTAGGTTGAAATGATCTAGACGTTGTGATGTACTTTGACTGTTTTGTATGATTTACATGAAGTTGCTTTGAAGTTGATCTTGATATTGCATGTTAAAGTTATTGTGTTGGTTATTGATTGTTAAATTCAACGGTTTAGGCATATAGAAATACCACCTAGACTTGTAAATCAATTTGAATCGGGAAACTTAGGTTGTCGGTTTAGATATTGATATTAGAGATAATTCAAGTTAATAATAATTAAAATCAACTAATTGACACGTGCATCCTTCCTAGTGATTCGAGAGGAGAATTAGGTTTACTAGGTTATTAGCTAATCGTTGTTGAGTAGATTGGGTGATCGATAGCTTGGATCCGTTCACTTCTTCGCCTCTTGGGTTTTCTAGGATTTCAGTCTTTGAAGTTTCTTCTGCTTCACGAATTGAGGATTGTGACATCTTAGTTATCATATATTTGATATTTGTGGTACTTGGTATCAATAGCTTGAGTCGGTTCATTTTAGCACTTCACATTTCGGCCACTTTCTTGCACGTTTTATCATCTCTAGCGGGAGGTTTATTAGGTAATTAGGGTATTCAGTCGTTGTCCGAAGTCAGGGTAGCATTGCATGAGTCTAGAGATTCGACACCTAGGTAGTTCCTACTTTTCGAGAGTTTGCCTACTTGTTGCGTCCAGTTTGTTGTCTTGAGCTATGTGTGAAATTCTCATTTACTGCTTTCTAAATCAATTAGGTTTTTAGAAATTCACAAAATTCCCAATTAAAATTAGCTAGGTTTTTTATAGAGGTTAAGTATCGAAATTTTGCCCGTAGTGTCCACGGATTGATATCCGATCTTGCCATCTACACTACATTGCGACCAGTGCTGATTGTGTGTAATTAAGCTAGATAGACCATTTAGTTTGGTGTTTATAAATTTAATAAACAGTTTACACATCAATTTTAATTGATCCAACTCGGGCACGACCTCCTGACTAGTCAACCAAGAAGAGTCTATATCAAACCATTCATCTGACAAGTTTAAGTTTGGTTTGGATTTGGTGATTGCTGAAAATACATATTCTTCTTGAACTACACATATATATCCTCTTCATCCGACTGTTTTTCTTCGGTAACCACAACTGCATTTTCGTCCTC
This sequence comes from Scalesia atractyloides, assembly GCA_947069175.1. NCBI lineage: Eukaryota > Viridiplantae > Streptophyta > Magnoliopsida > Asterales > Asteraceae > Scalesia > Scalesia atractyloides. Next base: position 3,319,778 of record CAMTDV010000026.1, on the reverse strand, counting down.
CTTAGGTTGTCGACAGTTTTTTGCCATATGCCATTTGCGTCCACAATTATGACATTTATACGGGAATCGTTTCAATTGATATTTTGATTCTTTTTCTTGATTTTCTCCATACAATGAATCTTCTTCAGAAGTTTCTTCTGGGTTATCTTGGCCCTTTCTGCTCTATTCTTTCCTCTTGGGTCAGTCACTTTTATTCCCGTACTTATCCTTGCCTTACATGTCATTACTGTTCTGATTTTGCCAAATCAAATCTTCTCCTTTCACCTAGCATATAAGACGGTTTCGGTCTCAGTTTTAGTTGACACCTCAACTAACTGTTTTGCCAAGGCTTCTTGCGAGCAAGAATATTTTCGAACTCGGTTATACTTGGTTGAGTCGCCCACCCTTGGATAGTGGTATCGAAGCTGCAATACTCCGGCCTTAAACTGTGGATGAGTATCCGCTTCATACGAGCATTGCTAACCCGAGACTGTGGATCAAGTTCTCCAATTTCACGACATAGGTTTGTAACTTTTTGGAAATACTGTAAAATAGGAAGATCACCTTGAGACCCTGTCATTAGTTCGCATTCAACTAGTTGCAACTGAGTATCGTTTTTCTTCGTAAACAAGGTTTCAAGTGTATCCCATGCACGCTTGCTTTGGGTATTCAAGATCATGATTATGATCTAGAACATCATCATTAATTGTTGTCTTGATAATGAACATCGCCCCACCAGCTTTCACCCGCTAGTTCCCAATAGCACCGTCAATATCGTTTATGGTTTGTCACATCTCGGTACCATTCGTTACCTGCCCAAGATCTTGACCCTAAAGATACGATTTAATGCATGTCGACCATTGTTTGTATTTGTGTTGATTTAGTTTCTTGATTCCTCCTACGACCTGTATGTAACATTCGTCGAAAAACGGGTTTCAAAACCCGCTTCGTTTAATAACCAAGAATTCAGTTATAAATTTTCGTTGCGTATTTATTGTTCTGATTATTTTAAATAATAAATAATTAATAAACATTTTAGAATTTAAAAACCATAATTAATAAATAATAAAAATAAGTATATAGAAAATAAAATGGAGACGCCGGGTCTCGATCCCGGGTCTCCCACAAACACAAACACACACCACACCACTCCGCCACACGTTTCGTTTGTGATAAATACTGAAACAAATAATACTTATAATAAAAACCGAAAGTCAAAATCTATCAGCGCGCCCAGAACTCGCCATCACTGGAATAACCGACACTCCGCGATTTTGGCTACTTTTCTTTTGACTGAAACGCACAAATTGATTTCGACATCAGTTATAACCGTTGCCGGCAATCAATTTCAGTCAAAAAACCGACGGAAATCATTGACCGCGAACTTGGACCTAAATTCAAACTCAAATCAACTGATCTTCCTTATAAATACCCACTCAAACATCTCGTAAACCTTTCGCTCAGAACCGCACTCTCTTTCCGAAGTTTCATTTCTTCCAAAGCTCGTCGCCGGAGATTTTCAATTTCGCCGGAATATCGCCGGAATCACTGATCAGAAAACCGCATTCGTCCATCAGACGGTATAATTGTCTAAACCTTCTTGTTATCTCTTGATTGATAATCTAATTGCTTAACACAATGATCGAAACTGTCAAAACAGTTCGTCCAGCCCGAAATCACAAATCAGAGCCGACGACACTTGCCGGAAATCTGAAGAAAACACTCTGTTTTGGTACATCTTATTCCTTAATCTTCTTTTTCTATTTCATTTCAATCAATTATAAGTTTTGTTGGTCGATTAAACAAAACAGTCGGTGTTACTGTTCTGTGTTCTTCAAAGTGAAGAAGACGAAGTCGAATATATGTATCAATATAATTAAAACCGAATATTCAAGCGGGTTAGACACACAGTCCAGCGGTGGACTGTGTGCAAATACAATATGCACGTCCCGAGTTCGAATCACGCATGCTTCCGACTTTCTGAAATAAAACCAACATTTTTAACACCTAATCAGATCAAGTCACAGTATATACATAAAAGGAATATAATCCAGTAGTTAAACATATTAGACACCTGTGCGCACTCGAACCGAAGATCCTGAGTTCGACTCCGGGTCTCTGCAACCGGTTCGACCATATAAATCATTTTTAATAAAAACCAAATAAGGTTAAGGTTAATTAATATATATATATATATATATATATATATATATATATAATTAAAACAGAGAATATTTCAGGTTAGACACGTAGCTCAGTTGGTAGAGCTGCGAGTTCGAACCTCACAAGCCGCATACAATAAACACAGTCTGACCGGTCGGACCCGGTCAACTGTCAGAAAGTCAACCCAATTTTTATTATTTTTATTTATTTATTTAATTGGAAATTAATTAAAAATACTTAAAAATAGGATTTTTAAAGTTAGAAAATTTCCTTAAACTCACAAAAATAAATCTAAAAATCCCATTAAGAGCACTAATTAAAAATATTAATCTCAAATTAAATTTATTTATTTATCGAATCATTTTGTTATTATCTAGGTTAGTTTTTCTTCGTCGATTGAATCATAAATTCGTGCGCCTTCATCGTCATAAAAAAACGCACCCATTGTGAGTGAGTCTCTACCAATTCCCCGTTTTAATCATGTTTTGGGGTGTATCATGTGTCGTATAATTCCTTTATTTTATTTAAACACTCGTGTATACATCATATCCGTGATCAAATGTGTATCAATTGTTGTGTGAATTATATGTAGATTTGATTTATCATTTTCAGTGCACGCATTTCATTAGGCCCATCAGTTCCCCTTGTGGTACGGGTTGAGCATCAGGAGCCTCATTAGATCGGCTCCGTTTGATTGAGCCTTGATCTCACATACATCATCGTTCATGTCATATACTCATCCAAAGTGGTTTGTGATTGTTTATCTATATATGGTTGCTCACATGTGATTATTGCACGAATTTTCCTTATTAAATAAAACAAGAAATTAGTAAAAATGTTTTATCAAGGTTCACTCGCCAACTTTTGTTGACCCAAAATATCCCCCGTTTTACACATGATACAGGTGATCCAGCTGAGACAGGAAACACTTAGGAAGGCCTAGAAGAATAAACAAGTTTATGCTTTGGAATAATTATGTAGTTTCATTTTCTTGTAATTGTATGAATTTTGTTTTGGATATTTAAGTTGTAATTTGAATTTAATAAATATGAAACATCTTAGTAAACATCATGAGCTTTGGTGATAACCCAATTATGCCCCGACTTTTATTCCGCTACGAGTCGGGGTGTGACAGATTGGTATCATAGCTTATGACTATAGGGATATAGGATAGGTTATTAGACCCTTAGAGCCTATACTATAGTTGATTAAAATTTTAAATTGTTTACGCGTTACATACAAAATTCATGATGTTTATATGCTTTATGTTTATTTTTACACTCAATGTTATGCAAGCATGCTCAGAAATACATGTTATTATACAATGCTCATCATGAATCATATCCTCATAACATATCATATCCATGAGAGCACACACCTCACGATTCCCATGATTTTTGCAATGATTTTTGTATTTTTCAAATACATCATCAAAGTGAGTTCTCATGACGGGCATGTAGTAACTGGAAGGGTACGAGTACCGGTAGTCGGAACGTCCTGTCTAGGCTTGGCATTCGTATAAATCCAAAATAAAGGACCAGTTTGCCTACCTGGGGACTAACGATGAGAGTATGAATGACCTATTAAATTCTATTATACGCAATTGTACCCTCACTCTAAACGATCACGACTTTCCAGTTGACCTCATTCCTATGAAGTTGGAAAGTTTCGATGTTATAATCGGTATGGACTGGCTCAGCCAGCATCACGCTGAAGTAGTGTGCCGCGAAAAGTTCATTCGCATTCCTCTTGCAGACAGTCAGACCCTACGTATTTTTGGGGAAACCCCTTCGAAAGGACTCAAATTAATGTCCTGCCTTCAAGCCTGAAGATATCTCCGCAAGAACTATGTCGCATTCCTAACTCACGTCGTCAAAAAGGGAAACAAGGAGAAGAAACTCGAAGATATCCCAGTTGTGAAAGAATTCCCACAAGTCTTTCTCGACGACATTTCAGGACTCCCTCCTGTGAGAGAAGTCGAATTCCGCATCGATCTTGTACCTGGCGCTACACCAGTCGCAAAATCTCCTTATAGGTTAGCCCCATCCGAAATGCAAGAGCTGGCCAACCAACTGCAAGAGCTGACTGACAAAGGATTCATACGTCCTAGCTCATCGCCTTGGGGTGCACCTGTTCTTTTTGTGAAGAAGAAAGACGGAACGTTTCGCATGTGCATCGATTATAGAGAACTCAACAAGTTAACGGTTAAGAATCGCTATCCACTACCTCGCATTGATGACCTCCTAGACCAACTTCAAGGCGCCACCTGCTTTTCAAAAATCAACCTTCGTTCTGGTTATCATCAGCTCAGAGTACATGAAGAAGATATCCCAAAGACCGCCTTCCGGACTCGTTACGGTCATTACGAATTCATGGTCATGCCATTCGGTTTAACCAACGCCCCCGCTGTCTTCATGGATCTAATGAATAGGGTATGCAAACCCTACCTCGACCGTTTCGTCATAGTCTTCATCGACGACATCCTTATCTACTCCAAGTCTAAATCCGATCATGAGCGACACCTTCGACTCATCTTTACACTCTTAAGGACTGAAAAGCTTTACGCTAAGTTCTCAAAATGTGAATTCTGGTTAGGAGAAGTACAATTCCTTGGACATGTCGTCAACGACAAGGGAATTCATGTTGATCCTTCAAAAATCAAGGCAGTGCAGGAATGGCAAGCGCCACGTACCCCTACCGAAGTTAGGTCATTTCTCGGTTTGGCTGGTTATTATCGACGCTTCATCGCCAATTTTTCTCGTATTGCTGTCCCACTCACGGCCTTGACTCATAAAGGAAAACTCTTCATATGGGGACCTAAGCAAGAAGAGGCCTTACAAACTCTAAAGCAAAAACTTTGTGACGCACCTATCCTCACACTCCCTGAAGGTTGCGATGACTTTGTGGTATATTGCGACGCATCAGGGCAAGGGCTAGGCTGTGTATTAATGCAAAGAGGAAAAGTGATAGCCTATGCTTCTAGGCAACTCAAAGTTCATGAGAAGAATTACACCACCCATGACCTGGAACTTGGGGCCGTTGTGTTCGCTCTCAAGATATGGAGACATTACCTCTACGGTACTAAGTGTGAAATATACACTGACCACAAGAGTCTCCAACATATCTTCAACCAAAAGGAGTTGAATATGAGGCAACGAAGATGGGTCGAACTTCTCAACGACTACGACTGTGAAATTCGGTATCATCCTGGCAAGTCAAACGTAGTGGCCGATGTGCTCAGTCGAAAAGGTTATGTGAACTCCATTCGTCTTCTATGTTCGCAAATCATAACCGACATCAAAGATCGAATCCGAGCAGCTCAACATGTTTCTGTAACAGAAAATGACGTACGCGATGAGCTGTCATGTGGAGCTGAACTCAAAATCAAAACCAAATCCGACGGTATTCTATACTATTTAAATCGCATATGGATTCCTGATCGCGATAACCTTCGTGATTTCCTCATGAATGAGGCGCACAAAACACGATACTCTGTACACCCAGGAGCCGACAAGATGTATCAAGACCTACTGGTGGCCTGGTATGAAAAAGGATATCGCTGTTTTTGTTTCCAAGTGCCTTACCTGTTCTAAAGTAAAAGCTGAACATCAAAGACCTTCAGGACTTCTAGTCCAACCCGAAATACCTGTATGGAATTGGGAAAACATAACCATGGATTTCATTACTGGGTTACCTCGCACCTCCAGTGGGTATGACACCATATGGGTAATAATCGATCCTCTTACAAAGTCATCTCACTTCATCCCGATTCGCGAGGACTTCAAGAACGAGAAATTAGCTCGTATCTACATCAGCGAGATCGTAAGCCGTCATGGTGTACCATTAAGCATCATTTCAGACCGTGATGGTCGTTTCACTTCACGAACATGGCGAGCCGTACAAACTGCTTTGGGTACACGATTAGACCTTAGCACCGCCTTTCACCCTCAAACTGACGGTCAATCTGAACGCACCATCCAAACTCTTGAAGACATGCTTCGAGCATGTGTCATAGACTTCAAAGGGAACTGGGACGCTCATCTACCATTAGTTGAATTTATAGCTACCATTCTAGTATCGGCATGGCTCCTTTCGAAGCTTTATATGGTCGTAAGTGCCGATCTCCAGTATGTTGGCACGAGATTGGAGAAGCATAAATCACCGGTCCAGAATTAATTCAAGAAACAACCGACAAGATCCTTCAAATTCGAAACAATCTTCTAGCGGCTCAAAGTCGTCAAAAGAGTTATGCTGACAAACGACGAAAGCCCTTGGAGTTTGACATTGGTGATCAAGTACTTTTAAAAGTATCACCGTGGAAGGGAGTGGTTCGTTTTGGCCAGAAGGGCAAGCTAGCACCACTCTACGTAGGACCTTTCAAGATACTCGAAAGAGTTGGTCCTGTAGCATACAAGCTTGACCTACCAGAAGAACTCAACAGAATTCATCCCACATTTCACGTATCAAACTTGAAAAAGTGCCTCGCCGATGAAAATCTCCATATTCCTCTAGAAGACATTCAAGTCGATGAATCGATGCACTTCGTTGAAAGACCGGTAGAAATCATGGACTTCGGAGAGAAACGTTTAAGACGAAGTCGTATTCCAATTGTCAGGGTACGTTAGGAGTCGAAACGATGACCCGAGTTTACTTTTAAATTTCGGGACGAAATTCCTAAAAGTAGGGGATACTGTAACATTCGTCGAAAAACGGGTTTCAAAACCCGCTTCGTTTAATAACCAAGAATTCAATTATAAATTTTCGTTGCGTATTTATTATGCTGATTATTTTAAATAATAAATAATTAATAAACATTTTAGAATTTAAAAACCATAATTAATAAATAATAAAAATAAGTATATAGAAAATAAAATGGAGACGCCGGGTCTCGATCCCGGGTCTCCCACAAACACAAACACACACCACACCACTCCGCCACACGTTTCGTTTGTGATAAATACTGAAACAAATAATACTTATAATAAAAACCGAAAGTCAAAATCTATCAGCGCGCCCAGAACTCGCCATCACTGGAATAACCGACACTCCGCGATTTTGGCTACTTTTCTTTTGACTGAAACGCACAAATTGATTTCGACATCAGTTATAACCGTTGCCGGCAATCAATTTCAGTCAAAAAACCGACGGAAATCATTGACCGCGAACTTGGACCTAAATTCAAACTCAAATCAACTGATCTTCCTTATAAATACCCACTCAAACATCTCGTAAACCTTTCGCTCAGAACCGCACTCTCTTTCCGAAGTTTCATTTCTTCCAAAGCTCGTCGCCGGAGATTTTCAATTTCGCCGGAATATCGCCGGAATCACTGATCAGAAAACCGCATTCGTCCATCAGACGGTATAATTGTCTAAACCTTCTTGTTATCTCTTGATTGATAATCTAATTGCTTAACACAATGATCGAAACTGTCAAAACAGTTCGTCCAGCCCGAAATCACAAATCAGAGCCGACGACACTTGCCGGAAATCTGAAGAAAACACTCTGTTTTGGTACATCTTATTCCTTAATCTTCTTTTTCTATTTCATTTCAATCAATTATAAGTTTTGTTGGTCGATTAAACAAAACAGTCGGTGTTACTGTTCTGTGTTCTTCAAAGTGAAGAAGACGAAGTCGAATATATGTATCAATATAATTAAAACCGAATATTCAAGCGGGTTAGACACACAGTCCAGCGGTGGACTGTGTGCAAATACAATATGCACGTCCCGAGTTCGAATCACGCATGCTTCCGACTTTCTGAAATAAAACCAACATTTTTAACACCTAATCAGATCAAGTCACAGTATATACATAAAAGGAATATAATCCAGTAGTTAAACATATTAGACACCTGTGCGCACTCGAACCGAAGATCCTGAGTTCGACTCCGGGTCTCTGCAACCGGTTCGACCATATAAATCATTTTTAATAAAAACCAAATAAGGTTAAGGTTAATTAATATATATATATATATATAATTAAAACAGAGAATATTTCAGGTTAGACACGTAGCTCAGTTGGTAGAGCTGCGAGTTCGAACCTCACAAGCCGCATACAATAAACACAGTCTGACCGGTCGGACCCGGTCAACTGTCAGAAAGTCAACCCAATTTTTATTATTTTTATTTATTTATTTAATTGGAAAATTAATTAAAAATACTTAAAAATAGGATTTTTAAAGTTAGAAAATTTCCTTAAACTCACAAAAATAAATCTAAAAATCCCATTAAGAGCACTAATTAAAAATATTAATCTCAAATTAAATTTATTTATTTATCGAATCATTTTGTTATTATCTAGGTTAGTTTTTCTCTCGTCGATTGAATCATAAATTCGTGCGCCTTCATCGTCATAAAAAAACGCACCCATTGTGAGTGAGTCTCTACCAATTCCCCGTTTTAATCATGTTTTGGGGTGTATCATGTGTCGTATAATTCCTTTATTTTATTTAAACACTCGTGTATACATCATATCCGTGATCAAATGTGTATCAATTGTTGTGTGAATTATATGTAGATTTGATTTATCATTTTCAGTGCACGCATTTCATTAGGCCCATCAGTTCCCCTTGTGGTACGGGTTGAGCATCAGGAGCCTCATTAGATCGGCTCCGTTTGATTGAGCCTTGATCTCACATACATCATCGTTCATGTCATATACTCATCCAAAGTGGTTTGTGATTGTTTATCTATATATGGTTGCTCACATGTGATTATTGCACGAATTTTCCTTATTAAATAAAACAAGAAATTAGTAAAAATGTTTTATCAAGGTTCACTCGCCAACTTTTGTTGACCCAAAATATCCCCCGTTTTACACATGATACAGGTGATCCAGCTGAGACAGGAAACACTTAGGAAGGCCTAGAAGAATAAACAAGTTTATGCTTTGGAATAATTATGTAGTTTCATTTTCTTGTAATTGTATGAATTTTGTTTTGGATATTTAAGTTGTAATTTGAATTTAATAAATATGAAACATCTTAGTAAACATCATGAGCTTTGGTGATAACCCAATTATGCCCCGACTTTTATTCCGCTGCGGGTCGGGGTGTGACACTGTAACTCTGCTATTATTTCGGTTTCTTGATTGGCTCTTCACTGCGACCGGTTTTCTAAAAAAACGTTCCTTCGATCAATTACTTTCTACAATCGGAACCTGTACGTCTGCGATAAGAAACTTACTTACTATCGGACAGTTGCGATCGGAAACACTATTGAACCGGAAGCATATAGGAACACTATTACTGAAACGAGCTTAGATCCTTAGGCTCTAATACTACTTGTTAAACCAAAGGTCTTTTAAACAAGCGGATCAAGATCACAACTATAATTAAAAACTCTTGCTGAAGAACTCGAACCAAACTTACGTACACACCATTAATACCAATTCGTTCTAACCTTTTTTTTCTTTACGTACGAATGGAACATACATAAAACCATACAAAAAAGTCGTTAAATACCAAACATATCTCCTACATGCATGACGCAATAAGATTTTGAGTAAACTGCCAAAATGGTCCCTGAGGTTTTGGTCATTTTTGCCACTTTAGTCAAAACTCAAACCTTTTGAATCTGGGTCCATATGGTTTCAATTTTGTTGCCATTTCATCCAAAAGAAAAACTTTGTCAAATTTTTCAGTTAACATCCAACTTTTTTTTAAAGAGGGCAAAATAGTCAGATTTTTTTTTTTGTGATAAAAACGTTAAAATACATTTTGCCGTTCATTAATAGGGAGGAAAAATACAAAAAAAGCTAAATGTTAACCGAAAATTATAATCAAATTTTGATTTTGGATGAAAATGGCAACAAAATTGAATCCATAGGAATACAGATTCAAAGTTTTGAATTTTGGACTAAAGTGATAAAAGTGACCAAACCTCAAAGACCATTTTAGCAGTTTACTCTAAATTTAATAACTTAAAGATAAACATAGAAGTTAACTTAATAATAACAATATTAATTATTATTATCCTTGATTCCTCCAACCATCCCATAAGACCAAAACCGAATCAAGCTTATACTTTCAAGACTAACCATTTGACCATTCAAGTCCTTTATATTGGTATTGTACCATTTATCATTCGGGTCCTTTATATTGGTATTGTACCAAGTTTCACACTAGAGAAGTCATAAAAGTCTCTTTGTGAGTTGGTCATAAAAGTTTTATTATTTCTAGACACATAGTAAAATTATAAATAAACCAAATAAAAGGATTTCAACTATGTTTTGGTAATCACTTTACCAAATCATAAATTAGCAACATAATTGTGCATATAGGTGTTGGATTTAAATGGTTTGAGATGTTTTAAAAAAATGATATTACACTTTTAACCTAAATCTATTTGACTTTTTTACTTTTAACTTAAAATTTTTCATTTTTTTGCAATTTAACCTAACAACTTTTTTACTTTCAACTTTAGTATCTCATACTTTTCATATTTCGGAAATTTTTTCGTTTTACGTTTCGTTTTAAATTTTACGAGTTAACACTGCATAACGTGCGTGTGTGGTTCAACGTTTTTGCGTTTCGTTTTATGCTTCATACTAGATTTTGTGAGTTAACACGGCTTAACGTGCGTGTGTAGTTAAACGTTTTTAAGTCGTCTATTTTTTCCTGTTTGACATGTTCGTTACAACGCGCGGTCCTAAATTAACTTATTTATTATTTTATAGGTTTTACGTTGCGGTCTAATTTCTTCGCATTAACACGTCGTAACTTCAGTATTGGTTGTCGCTGCCGTTGATGTGGCATTGGTACTATTCAACACGATTTTAGTCCCCACCACATTACAACAGGTGATAAATCTAGTTTACATAAAAAAGAAGCCAACCTGATAACAATTAAGTTTCAGATAAAATCTATGTTTAAGAAAAAAGAGAAAAACAATCTTACATAGTTTTTGCTGACTGGGTCGGAGTTCGGTAGCTGTTGAATATAATTGTGAGTTGTGTTTATTAGTTAAGTCACAACTTAAATATAGTTGCTCTGTGTCTCGCTTGAATCAGAATGAAAGTCATATCTTTGTGTAACGAGCACCCTTTTTTAGGAGCATATGCTTTATGAGAAAAAAATATCATCCAAGTGACTATAAGGATAATTGTAAAGTGAAAGTTTGAGTGAATTTCAAGTTTTGTTTAGTATCTTTATAAAAACTTTGAAATGGTTTCTTTTGTATTTATAATTTATGTGTTTTATACTTTATGTTTCAAAATACTGCATAATTTGTCCTTTGAATCAAATCTATTTAATTTTTTTTGTTAAATCGGATCACACAAGGGTATTTTAGTCTTTTTAGTCATTTATTTTACAATATTTTAATAAATAAATAAAAAGTAATTAAAAGCTTATGTGTGTGTATATACATATTACATTAGATAGAAAAGTGTTCAGATAGTACTTGCGGTTTGCTTCGATTTCATCCTTAGTCCCTACATTTTCAAAATTTCAGCTATAGTCCCCAACTTTAGCAAATTCGTTCTCGGATAATCCTTGCATGGATGAGGATTAGTTTTCTCAGTTATGTTGGTGTGAAATGACCAAGATACCTTTATTTTTAAAAACCCCAAAAGACATTTTATCTTCTTCTTCTTCAACAGCACAACTCCACCTGCAACCACCCTCTCCCCACCCGACACCACCCTCTCCTCCAGCGTTGCCACAAACCATCATGAGATCCGACAAGGAGGTGGACGGATCTCCATTGCTGCCATCAACCTCCATAGCTGCCACCAACCACCACGACACCACCCTCTCCTCTATTCCCCTCCTCCACCAACCACCCCCTCCTCTACGTCGACGCCCCTTCACTAGTTCACCCCCAATTAACCCCACCCACAACACAACGCAACTTTACCTACCATTTGTTCTCTCCCCAACTTGTTCTTCACCATCTGTTATCTCCCCCAACTAGTTCTCCATTATCGATTTTTGGATTGGGCGAAAAACACTGTTCTCCACCGTCGATTTCCGGCCACAGAGGTAAGTCCGGCGAGAACCACTGTTTAATTTGGTTTCTAGATTGGTTGTTTTGATTCATAATAGATTTGATATTCTGGTGAAAGGGAATGGTTTTTTCAGGGTTTATGTGGATTGAAGAGATAGAGAAGGGGGAGAGAGATAAACATAGATATAGAAGGGGAGAGAGATCTCTGATGAATTCGTGTGTGTGTGGAGGGGAATGATGATAGGTGCAGATGCTTTAAATGATTAATTAGATTGTTTTTAGTTTTTAAATTTTTAATAGAAATGGTACTTTTGTCATTTCACACCAACTTAACTGAGAAAACTAACCCCCATCCACGTCAGGGACTATCCGAGAATGAATTTGCCGAAGTTGGGGACTATAGCTGTAATTTTGAAAATGTAGGGACTAAAGGTGAGATCAGAGCAAACCACATAAACTATCCGGGCACTTTTCTCTACAGTAAAAGAAAATTCAGACTCTCTTTTTCACCTCTCTCACTATCTCTCCCACTTACCACCACCCACTACCATCACCATCCACCACTACAACCACCCCACACCACCACCCACCACACACCACTTTCCATCGTTGCAACCCAGTCCACCACCCACCCACCCTACACCACCTGCCACCATGACTGCCCCTTAACATCTCGTTTGACTTAACCACCACAGTAGCCAAACCTACCCACCAGGCAACCACCACCATCGAACCTAGCCCTTCACATCCGCGATGGGGCTTTTAGATCTAAGCAACGCTTCTGGCATAGCAATAGATCAGTGCCTTACAAATCTGCCACCTGAAGAGGCTTTCATTACATTTATAATACATCTGATTATGAATTTTTTTGAATTAAATATGCTTTGATGTAGCTGTCGTGGGCTAATAAAAAACAAAGATTTTATGCTTAAATACCTCAGAGAGTATATGTAAGTAAGGTCGTATCCACAGGGAATTTGTGATTAGCGTTTAGCAAATTAACTACTAATGAAGTAGATTGGGGGTTTGTTTGATTAATTAAGAGAATATGAGAATTAATTGAGAATGTGTATCAGATTTAGAAAAAGTAACCCCCACCTAGAATCCAAATTGCAAATTAACACAAAATTTTATTTAACTGATCTAAACACAACATAGACATGATCTTGGTATTAATGACATTGACTAACGATTAAGGACAACTTTTAATACTAACCGTACAATCTAATGATCCGTTAAGATATACCAACTAGGCAACTACCCACCAAATTACCAACCCGCTAATAATGCAAGAAATTCGCCAATACTCTTGATAAAAGACAAATAGTTCAAATATAAATAACGTCTACCAAATCCAACACAAACAATCAAGATTTATCGGTTACAATAATAAAAAAACAAAGTAATTGTGCAAAATACAGCAATTGTTCATCCGGGGGAACTCACAAGGGTTTTAGCCGCACATATTCTTCATCACAACTGCAGTTCTTGATTTGGAATGAACAAACATGAAGAAACTGAAAGATTCGGGTGCAAGAATGCCTAAAATCTCCCAAAGGTGAATGAGAATCTCCCAACGGATTTAGGTCAAAACATAAAAATTTCCCTAGTCAACCCTCCCCAACACATTGCGGGGGAGGCTTGTCTTTCTGTCGTGTGGTGCAACAGAAAAACTATTATGGGCCCCGCTGTTTCTTACTTTTCTGCGCGTTGCGTAGCAACCCAACTCCTCCCCCGCATGGCGCGGGGGAGCAACATTTCCAATATTCTGTTTTTGGCCCCTCGCTTGACCCGCATCCAATTTTATGCATTTATGCTCCTTTTCCATTATTTAGCACCCATCAAATCTATAAAACTCGACGCACAATAAGTACACCAAACCGATACAAAATGGCGGGCTAAAACTACTATAATGTGTACAAAACTAATATATGTTTTCACCAACACATAAGTTGTATATGGTAGACCATTGAAACAAGATAGTTACTAGTCATGTTCATGGCATAACTTTTTAAAATTTTATGGTCAACCGACTTATAAACTCTTGAACCAAGTTATTAGTTTGGTTTGCAGTGTAGATGAAAAAGCCAATCGTTAAAACCGGATGAGACTAGTATTGGTGCATGTTCCGTGTGTCAGTCACCGTGCGAATAGGCTAGACAGAGCGTGTGTTGAATACTGTATAGATTAGATACGAACACATGACTTACGTGCGGATGAGAAAGGTGTATAAGTGTCACTTCGTACGAAGTAGCCATCCGTACAGTAGTTACTTTGTACGAAGGCAACATGGTCAGTTCGTACGAAGTTAACTAGTGTCACTTTGTACAAAGTTAGCTCAGGTCGTACGGAGTTAAAAGTCTGAGTTCGCACGAGGGTGAACTCCTATATAAAGTGTTGTGTGTTCGTCATTTATTAAGTTTTGGAGTTCCCAGAGGGGAAATGCTTCAATTTCTCCAGCTTGTCAAGATGTATACTCTTTCGGTATGAATGAAATCATTTGACTTCTGCTTCTATTCTGTTCTTAATAACATTCTACCGAATTAGCTATATTCTACCCAAACTTCCGTCTAAACCCGCCGTTTCCTGAACTATCAACCAGCAATGCTTCGAAAAATTATTTTCAAATACCTTTTAGTGGGGTTTGTTAAAAATAAACTATAATGTGGCTTATGGATTATTTGAATTAACTTTACCAATTTGACATAACTGGTCCCTAGCAATTACTTGATGAAAGTAATTGTTTTTTTAAACAATCCAAAAAGCTTTATTCAGTCACCAAAAACATAAGTTCTCCACCTAGATGCTAAAGAACATTACATCAAGAAAGACTTAAAAATTACATCAAATTTTAACCATCTATCTAATGACAAAGTTCTCCACCTAGCCCCATGTTTCATCCAAAGAGAAGTAGTTTCTTGTACCTCCTCCATAGTTTCTTTGCAGGGATGTTTTTATTGTTACAAACCTTTTAGTTTCTTCACCCCATATGGTCCTGGATGTAGCCAACATCACCACAGTTACCGCCTTTTTCTTCTTGATGTTGTCTGCATGTTCTACACCACGTTTCTTCACCCCTATTGCGTTCAGTTCTATCCACATACCCACTGCTCTCCAAATAGGCTTCACCATACTACAATTTACCAAGGCATGGCCAACCGTTTCATCATCATTCTCACATTTTGGACAAGCTTGATTCTGAAATGTTACCTCTCTTTTCTGCAGTTCAACAACAGTTCTGATTTTTTTGGTTGTTACCCTCCATATGACATTTGCCATACGTGGATCCTCCTTCATGTACTTTACCTCGAAGTCTGTTCCTATACCTGATTTCCATTTCCACGTATCTTCACACTCTTTTATTTGCCATATCCGCCCGTTGATAGAAGTAATTGTGAATATTAATTAGTTAAGGGGCTATTATGCTATCCTTTAGATGTTTTTAATATAGAGAATACAAAGAGTTTTTGGTAACTTAGAAAATTGGATGATCATCATGATCATTCATAGTGAAACAATAGTAAAACTGCTAAAGAACACCAATCAAGAATTCTCTATTAGTCTCCTCACTCAAACGCATCATAACAGGAATTGCTATGGCATCATCATCTCATCTAAGATTACAATTCCCATAAGTATATCTCTAATTTTATGTTCATGTATATGTTTTAACTTGATAAGCATGATTAGGGCTTTATATTTTGACCAATGTATAAGAATATAATCAACATGTGTTATCAGAGCATTATGTTGATTATATCCTATTTAATTGTTGAATTTGAGTTGCCTCTCCAAGAATGAAAATTAAGATCATTATTAGTCATTTCATGAACTAATACGAATCTGGGATTTTTACTCTTGAATCAAAATTCTGCAAATCGATGGAACATGAATTACGAAGCCATCAGATAACGCATAAATTTTGTTGTTTCACATTAATCAGGTAAGGATTAAATCCAAGTGGGCGATCTCTGTTTATTATGTTTAAAATATAAGTTATGGTAACCCTTATCCCTTCAATTATATATTCATGAATTTTATGAACTGGACCCGATTTACAAAAGGATTGAAATGATGGGTTTTACTATTAGTGGTTTCATCGTTATTTTCAAATGGTTTATTGCCTTTTTTTCACAAACGGTGGCTATTAAAATCACATAATATAAATTTGTTAGTGATTAATAATTATATGACATATTTATTGAGGCAACAATGACTAATCTGTATATAGCATTATTACAGAATCATATAGCATTCAAACACTTGACAGCGTTTTGAATTAATTCTAGTCATTCAGATGATTATTTCTTTTGAATTCAATTATGTGGAAAAAAAATATGTTGAATGTGTTTTCCTTAATTTCAATTAACATCATGAGTTAATTATTTACCCTTATGTCTTAAAATAAGATTTTGAAATATAATGGTATATTTCAATAAAAAAATAGATGTTTAACCTAATGGTGTTTGACATTGAAATTTAAATGATACTATTATATTTAATTATGTGTATGATAAGGAACCCCAAAATCTTAGCTCAGTAGTGTTATATATAGGTTTTTTATATAATTTTTTAGGTATATACGTTTTCGACCTCACGGTTTTGTAATTTTTAAGGTATAATTTTAGGTCCAGTAACTTCCGACCCCCGGTGGAAATCTCAAGCTTTGTCACTACTGGAATGGCTGCCTTAGCGAGCCATGCCAGTTCTGTTAAGTTATGGAAATAAGCATATATATGATATACCATAACATGAAGGTATTAAAGATCAACTCCCTCTTGATCACTCATGATGTTCTTTCGTTTAACAATTATCTCTATTTTGTCATTTTAGGCTTTCAGCAAATCAAAAGTTTAGTTCAAATATCAATCATAATTTAGGTTTCATTTTGTTGGACTTATTCGGTTCAAGCCACACGACGGTATTGAAGTTTAACTTGAGGGGCAAATTAAACCATATAAGAGAACTTTCATTTTCAGTTGTTAGAACTTTCGTAATGGAAGGTTATATGGCGCCTATCCTCAACATAGCGCCCTATGGCGCCTCCTCACACCACCCCGAGGGGCGTTATATCACCTGAAATTAGGTTGCCTCATGAAACTTATAACGGGTGAAACATTTACCTCTCTCATACACACACAGACACATATATATATACTCATATATAACTCCGTATCTACATAATCTCTCATTACATACACATATTATATAAACCTCTTATAACCCGTCACATTTGACCCTTTTACCATTTATCACATAACTCTATAAAAGATTTACCATATCACATGGCCTTATCATAGTTATTTTCATTTTGACCATGTTATGTTAGTGGAATATGTATCCCACTTGTTGCAATTTCTTGTTTTTAATCTCTATAAACAATCTCTATTCAAAAAGATTGATCCTTTGTTTATGACCAGATATACATTATAATAAATCACTTTCAAAGTTTAATTTCTCTCTTTCTAAATAAAAACATATCTTATGATATCACGGTGCTCTGTGAATGATTTAAATTTACTAATAAAAAATGTAATATTAAGTTAATAATAAACAAAAATCAAATGGCAAAAATCGAACAATATTTATATTTATATAACTACAAACTATATAGAGGGGAATAGTATCATGCACTTTCTCATTGGTTTAGCCAAATTTCTAATTTGACTTATTTAAATTACGGTTTTGTCATTGGTTTTAGTTTTTTCCTGCTAGTGAAATTATGATTTTTCCCTCGGTTCATTTGCCATCGTTTTTGTATTTTTTTTTCCTTGTTAAGTTACGATTTTGAACCCAGTGTAAAATTGCAGTCATACGAAGGTTTTAGTTTTAGTTTTTTTTTACAAACTATGTTAGTATTTTGTTTTAATTTGTTGACTCGCTGTAATTTACACACTCATTAGTCTTGAAAAATTACAATTTTTCCCCCAGTTTAAAACTATATTGTTTACATCGTTTTAGTTATTTTTTAGCATATCCACCGACGGTGTTGGTGTCGGTTTGTTGTTTTTAGCCGGCAATGAGAGCGCTCGGTCTCTTCGCATGGCAACTACGGTTGCAGCCGTGATGACACTGAGCAGTAGTTTCTTGGCGATGAAGAACTGTGGTCCGAGCCTCTTTGTTTTGTCTCGACAATGATGATCGGTTACATCTGAGTCGATCAGTTTTAATGTTTTCTTTTTCTTTTTTAACAATGTTATGACGGTGGTGGTGACGGTTCAATGGTGTTGGTGATGGTTCAGTGGTGGTGTTTTACAAAGAAAGAAATATACATTCTGGCTATAAAATAGAAAAACAGTTTGTTAAAAAATTATGGGCTGATTTATAGAGATTGGAGAAAGAGATGTTCTTAGTGATGAAGAACTGTCTGACCCTCCTGTTTGTTTATCCCAACGATGATGATGTTTTACATCTAAGTCGGTTAATTATAATGTGCTAGGATCTGGTGCCATTTATGAAGCCTTGGACTTTGGAGTATCTTATATTTTGTTTACATGTAAAACAATGGAAACATTTTATAGGAGTAGTGGGTTCAATGGTGGTGGTGGTTTCTTACAAAACTAAGAGAGATATACGATGTGGCTAAAAGATAGAAAAGCAGTTTGTTAAAAAAATTATGGGCTGATTTTTAGAGATTAGAGAAGAGTTGATATGCCAAAGTAAAAATAGAGAGATATAAGAGATAGATGAGTTAAAGAGTATAGTTGTTTTTTAAAGAAATATAACTCTTGGACATTTGATAAATTTGCATTGGTTATATAAGAAAATAAAAAAAAACTTATTTAAGCTTCCAAAATATGAGATCCACATTGGGAAGATATGTTCATCATTTGTCTGATAAAAGTTACATATTCACTTTGAAAAAAAGGTGTTATGAGGTCGGGTAGGTATAGCTAAATCAGGGTTGTCACAAGGGTTTGGTGTTGGCACTTGGTGGTGAACTGATGATGAGGATGTTAGGGTTTTGGAGAGTAGAACAACTCAAGATATAACATATTTAAAAATATAATTTACATTTTGTAAGATAAACAAGATACTCCAATGGTAATAAACAAACTCATCCCTAATTTATAATCAGGAAACTCATACGTTTGTAATACAACTAAAATAGTGTACGACTAACGATAAACACGTTCACTAAAAGACACTGATGTGTTCATCTTCGCTAAGAGACCACGCAGAGGTTAAACCTAGTTATAAAACAATTCAAACTATTTTATGTGCGGTCAGCTCTACCCCATAAAAAAGTTATACCTTTCTCAGAGTTCAGAAAACAACATGAATGCACGAAAAGTATCGATGAGCAATGCCTTTTGTTTATTATTATATAAAGCGAAATTATGTCCAAAGTCTTAACATCAAATCCTCGGGACACGGCCATTACATGTAACCTATAAGTTAAACATTTTTGTAGAATTCCATGATCCAAAAAGTAGAACCCCGCAAATAATTTTCATAGAAGTGAATCCAGCCTCTTTGGCCAAGACGGTGTATTCTTTTGCGGTTCGCTCTTTGCCTCCAGGGTTGGCAATCAACATTATCATATCACTACCGATCGCACTCTTAGAAACATCATCACTATAGCTAATATCACTTTCAGGGTCAGGAATTATCGCCTACACAACCACCACCTTACCGCCCTCCGGTAATGCCGTACAACAATTCTTTAGAAGTTTGAGGCAATAACTGTCGCCCCAGTCATGAAGTATCCACTATAAGAAAGAAATATCAAAATAGTTATTCAGCACAAAAAGTTTGTTACATACGCATATATTATGTTATAAAAGTTGATGAACCAACCTTCATGAAAATAACATCTCCTTTAGGAACACTTTGGTGTTGGTAATCTAACATGTGATTCACAGGTTTGAATATAAAGAATTGAGAATCAAAAGAACAATAACTTGCTTGTATTGAATGAAAAGTGATGATTACAATTGACATACACGAACCCTATATATACTAGACGAATAGATGCGATTGCAGAGACGTGTCTCTTCATGAACGGTTGCGACTCTTGAACTTGTGGATGCGATTGAATTTGAATAGGCATGTCTCCTTGTTCTCCTCTTGTTGCCGTTGATCTACAGATGCGACTCCTGGAGGAGTCGTATCCTTTAATTGTGATGGTTACAATCTTCCAGTGTGTCGTATCTAGTCCTCGTACTTGCTAACTAATCTAATTATGACATAAACTAACTATCTACTAATTACAGAACAACCCCTATATTTAGTTTAAACATCAATACTCCCCCTTAAACTAAATATAGTTTAACGAAGGTCTTCAACTTGCTCGACTTGCAGTAGCATTGGTTCTTCTTCCAACGCGAGATTGGCTTCTTGATGCATATCTTTCTCTTTTTCCTTCCATTTGGTGCAATCTTTGCAAAATGACAAGTTCTCCACAATCATAACATCTGAACTTGCTCTTGTCTTGGTTTCTTGGACCCATATCTCTTCCACGTCCTCTTCCTCCTTTGAAAGATCCTTGTCCTTGACTTCTACCATGGTTTTGAACACCACGACCCTTTCCATGTTGCCAACTTTCAGACTGATTACTTGCCATCATGAGTCTTCCTTGATCATTATCTTCTTGCTTATCTTGACTTTTGAGACGTTCTTCAAAAGCTATTATTCTTCCCACTGCTTCTTCAAATAGCATTTTGTCTATTTCTGAATACTGTTCGATATTTGCCACGATGGGTAGAAACTTCTTCGGAACGAAGCTAAGTAATTTCCTTACAAGTTTCTTGTCTTTGATGGTGGTACCGAGAGTTTTAAATTTTGCTTTTATACCACCCAACTTGCTTGCGAAACTACTTACCGTTTCGTTCTCATCCATCTTTAAAGCTTCTAGTTCGCTCCTCAAAGTTTGTAGACGTGCTTTCTGAACCATATTTGCTCCAAGATAACGAACTTTGATTGCATCCCATACTTCCTTTGCTTTTTCGTATTGCGCAACTTGCATCAAAACATCTTCCGGTAGCGTTTGGAAGATAATTGCTTTCGTTGTATGCGCCTTCTTTTCGTTTATCACTTCCGTTGAAACAACTGTTTCCCAAAGACTATATGCCTTCAAGATTGTTTCCATCATAACTGCCTATTGAGTGTAATTCGACTCTTTCAATTTTGGGCATTGAAGTGACACATTCCATTGCTCATGGAGTGACGTTGATGCGCTTCCTTCTTCGTCTGTCATGCCTCCTTTCTTTCTCGCCTTGCTTTTCTTGCCTATCTTGCATGTGATCGAATTGTAACATCCGTCAAAAAACAGATTTTACCAAACCCGCTCTGTTTATTAACCGAACAATCAGTTAAAAATTTCGTTGCATATTTAATGCCCAAATTAATTTTAAACGATACATAATTAATAAGGATATTGGAATATATAATTTGTTTTTGAAAAACTGTTAAAAATAAGGAAATAAAAATGAAAAGCTGCTGCCGGGTTTCGAACCCGGGTCAGCCAGCGATTCAAACACAGCATTAACACATAACCATCCAACCACTGCGCCACTAGTGTTTCTTGTTAATTAATAGAAACAATTAATACATATTATAATTCTCGAATTCAAAATCGGCGCGCCCAATTGCAGTCGTCGGAAATCCCGACTAACTCGCCAAGAATTGACGGTTACTTCAGTTATAACGTAAACTCTAATCACTGCATCGGTTATAACCGACGCCTGAACCCGCGACACAAGCTATAACCGCCGGAAAACGTAATGACTTTGAATCAAGTCGGAAATCGGACCAAATTCATCGATGACCTGCCCTATAAATACCTCCTCGAACCCCTGCAAGCTTTTTCGCTCAAAACCGCACCTTTACCCGACGTAATTCCACTCGCCGGAAAAGTTCTGCACCTCGCCGGAAAACCGAGCCCTTCACTTCTGAGCCTTACTGAACACCCAGAACTTATACCGAAGCCACTCACATCCATCTAGAGCTCTCTGAAGACTCTCTGCCGCAAGACATACGTCGCCGGAAGTTTCTGCTGTCACCGGAGTATCGCCGGAGAAACAGAGGAGTCCAGTTCGGTATACCTTACGCATAATTTTTCATTCTCTTTATTTATCTCACCTGTAATTAACCTCAAAACACTAAAAGAACATGATTAAATCGACGAACCAGTCGGACTCCGATTCTGGTTTAGACTAACGAAGAAGACGAAGTTTCCGTTGTTTATAAGTTTAATTAAAATCACGATATAACTCGGGTTAGACACACAGTCCAGTGGTGGACTGTGTGCAAATAAAACACGCAAACGTCTCGAGTTCGAATCTTGTCCCACGCACCTTCGCCCTAATAAAAATGTTCCTTTTTTTTAACCGAACCGGAGTCACTGCGTAAGATGTTAAATTTAATAAAAACCGGAATAATAACCAAGATAGACACACAGTCCAGTGGTGGACTGTGTGAATGTTTAATCACAGGTCACGGGTTCGAGTCCGGACTACTACACCGGTCCGGACAATTATCAAACTTTTTATTTAAGGCAGAAACGAAATAAGGTAGTTAGTATATAAGTATAATAAAAATCAGTTTATTTAACAAGTTAGACACACAGTCCAGCGGTGGACTGTGTGTTAACTCAACCCACAGGTCCCGGGTTCGAGACCTGTGGAGCGTACCGGTCCGACGCATTAAATCGTTTTTAAAAATAAATGATTTTCAGTTTAATCTAATTAGTATATAAATATAATTAAAAACAGAAATATTTCGGGTTAGACACGTAGCTCAGTTGGTAGAGCTGCGTGCACGCGTACGGGAGGTCTCGGGTTCGAGCCTCACCCAGCGCACACATACACACATACGAACCGGTCAAAGTCAAAGTCAATGGTCAACGGTCAACGGTCAAAAAGTCAACATTTTTTTATTATTTTTATTTATTTATTTTATTAAAAAATCAATTAAAAATACTTAAAAATAACATTTTTAAGGTTAGAAAATAGCCTTAAACTCACAAAAATACACCCAACAATCCTACTAAAATGGATTAATAAAATCCGTTTACTTACCGAACCATAATGCTATTTATCTAGGTTAATTTCACTCGTGGTTAAAACCAACTTCGCGTGCATTCAACATTATCAACCGAACGCACCCAATGTGAGTGAATCTTACAACTCCCCTTTTTAATTACACGTTTTGGGGTGTGTCATGTGTCATAAAATTAACTCATTTATTTAAACTTGTGCCATACCATATTGTGATCTAAACTTAGATTGTTTATATTGTTTGTGGTTATGTATTTCATTTTGTCAACTTATATGAAATTCATTCATTAAGCCCATCAGTTCCTCGTGTGAGACGAGTTGAGCAACACGTGCCTCAAAACAAATCCATTATTGTTCGTGTGTGTATTATTGAGTTTATATTGTTTGTAGTTATGTATTTCATATTGTCAAGTTTATGCAATTCCTTCATTAGGCCCATCAGTTCCTCGTGAGAGACGAGTTGAGCAACGCGTGCCTCTAAACGATCCATTATTGTTCATGTGTGTATTGTTTAATATTAAATTGATTGGTGAATAAGTTTACATCTATTTTTACTCATGTGTGGTTGTGCACTTTATTTTATAATCAATTAAATAAACTTGTTCAAATGTTTTCCATAGGATTCACTCGCCAACTTTTTGTTGATCCAAAAACCCTTTTTACACATGATACAGGTGAACAGGATGAAGCAAGGAAAACATAGGAAATGCCTTAGAAGAAAACAGTGAAGCCTAGATTGATATTTAGGACATGATGTAATATTGATTGTAATTTTCCATTAAAGTGTATTAATGAATATGAAACGTTAAAATAGATGTCATGAGCTTTGATGATAACCCAATCATGCCCCGATCACCTTTTCCGCTGCGGGTCGGGGTGTGATACGAATGATCCCTTTCTTGATCGAGTAGATCAAATTTCTTACTTAGTACTTGCGTCTGGCCAACGTGCTAACCAGATTCTTACGTTTCTGACCGACTTGCTAGTTAGATTTATGTACCCTGACCCACTTGCTAATCAGGTTCTGACCGACTTGCTGATCAGATTCTTGCTAACTTTCTACTGTGAGTGATAAAGAGTATCCAACCAACTTGCTAATTGGACTTAATTTGATCGACCCACTTTGCTTGCCTTTTCTTGCTTTTGACCGAGAATGGTCACTTCTTGCTAGACTGAATCGTGATGATTCAACGTGCTACTTGCTATTTTGAACCAAGAATCGGTTTGACTTGCTATGAACCGACTCACGTTGTTTCTCGCCTTTTGAAAGTCGTTTAAATTTTACTAAAAAAGGGACAACCCTCTTTTCTATGTTTGCGATTCCAATATGGTTTTACAAAATAATCAAACTTGCAATTAAAATAAAGACTCGCGGTCCTTGTTTATGATTCTTTAATTAATCAGAACAAATTTTGATGCAAACAATTGGAATCAAACTAAAAAAAATCAACTTTGATTTTTTTTACACAAAAACCAAGATCACCCTATTACTCCTTTCTTTTCTTCTGTTCGTTTAAAGCCACGAGAAAAAGAATTACCTTCTGATGTTTTGGACTCAAGAGAATCGTACCCTTCTGCCAAAGTTTTCTTTCAGATGGTTCGGTTGGTAATTCTTTCCTTCAATTCTTTCGTTCACAATCTTGCTTCGGTTCCAAGAAAAAACTTCGCCTGATTGATTTCTTGCTTTCAATCGGCAATCGCAAATTGGGGTTTCTTGCTCGTGGTCTTGCGCTGCGATTTTTCTACTTGTTTACACTTGGATCGGTTAACGTGGTGCTCTGATACCACTGTTGGTAATCTAACATGCGATTCACAGGTTTGAATATAAAGAATTGAGAATCAAAAGAACAATAACTTGCTTGTATTGAATGAAAAGGGATGATTACAATTGACATACATGAACCCTATATACTAGACGAATAGATGCGATTGAAGAGACGTGTCTCTTCACGAACGGCTGCGACTCTTGAACTTGTGGTTGTGATTGAATGTTGAAGAGGCATGTCTCCTTGTTCTCCTCTTGCTGTCGTCGATCTACAGATGCGACTCCAGGAGGAGTCGTATCCTTTAATTGTGATGGTTACAATCTTCCAATGTGTCGCATCTAGTCCTCGTACTTGCTAACTAATCTAAATATGACATAAACTAACTATCTACTAATTACAGAACGACCCCTATATTTAGTTTAAACATCAATATTTGGAACATATCTCCTCCAACATGCTCCACACCTAGTCAAGAACATCAAACAACTATCAGCGACTTAAGAGTCTTTGTCCTTTGCTAGTTTGGATGGTTTGAGATCCAAAAAGTTCGCTTTTCATGAGTTGGTGGTTGAATGGTTCACATTTCATTTTGGTGGATTATCAATATGTGTTTATGAAATTGAAGATATACCTACCTGGGTAAGGAGGTGCATCCTTAATGACATGAGGTAGATCAAAGTTGATCCCCTTGATACTAGGGTACATGGAAACAATAAGCTCAAGGTTAGCACCTAAACCACCGCCTACATCAATCAATTCTTTGATCCCTTCAAAACCCTTGTACTTTTCAAGAATCATCTTCATCAGTATTCTTGTGTTGTCATACATGCACTTGTTGAATACATTGTTGAATCTACTGTCTTTTGCAGGATACTCAAATGCATTCATCCCATGAGCCTTGTCAAATGGGACCCCTCCGTCAATAACTGCATCTTTCAGATGGTACCTGCCCCAGACAAAATAATATATATGTTGATTGTTCTCATTTTTTTAGGGGAAATTGGGTCAATTTTGAAAGTATTTCGTTGATAAAGGGTTAAATAGGTAAAATACTTATATATTTTTTAGCATCCCAAAATTAGGGTATGTTCAGATACTTCTCTATTTTAACTTTGAATGGTAAGGAGTAACTTATTCCAAAAATTTTGTATTAAATATAACTGTAGAGAATTTTTAAACACCAATTACATGGTGGAAACTTTATATTTAAACAATTGGGGATAAAAGAGTAAAACAAGTTAGCTGTGGTTTAAATTTTAAAGCTTAACTAAAGTGAAGGGTCCTCAACCGGGACATCATGGTAAAAACAACTTGCTTGACATGATGTTGTCCGATATACTCATTTTACCATCACAACTAGGATCTCATGTCATCTTGACAATGATTTTATAAGTAAGGAAGCTAGATATATAAGAAGTGAATATAGATAACTAACCAATAATTAACAAGTACTTTATCGTATATAAAGAGAAGTGATGAAGCATGAGACGTCCCGTCTTGCCCACGGACATAGTTATTAGACAAGGCTGTCATGCCATATAAGTTCTTAGAATCTCCATGTTCGTCCTTTACTACGGTTGATATAAGAATCGATTGGCTAGCGAGAAACCGAAGAATCCGTTCAATTAACACCGGGGTTTCACGAGTTTGTCTAGGAAGACTAGAAGCAAGATCAAAAGAAGAGAAGTTGCCATCAGGAGTCTTTGCCATGATCTCAAAGTGATCAAGTTCTATGGCAGTTTTAATGACCATAGGAAGAAGTATTCCCCCGGTTATTTGATTCACTCTAAGTAGCCCTTCCTCTTCCTCAGACATCTTGTAAGAGTCCATGATTGAACCAAATGGTATGGTGAACCTTAGACCTTAGTTTGTTTTAAATGGTATTATATTATACCCTTATACAATTAGCAACTTGGGTTGCCTCTCTATCTTGAAAAGTTGTGACTTTTAATAAACCAAACATACATACCACTTTGTTTGGGTTGCCTCTCTGTAATGAAAAGTTGTGACTTTTAAAAAACCAAATATACATACCCTTTGTTTGGGTTGCCTTTCTATGATGAAAAGTTCTGGCTTTTAAAAAAATCAAATATACATACCCCTTTGTTTATTTGTGAAGGGGCACGTTGGTTCAAAACCTAAATCACAAAGAAATTAAATGCATCGCTTTGGATGTTAATATCAACACAAATATACAATGTGAAGCATCAGTAAAGGAACGACATGTCTTCTATATTATTAACATTAATGATTTTTAATAACTTAATTAACCTTACACATACAATACATGCATGACAGTTCTGTAACCGTCTAGATTCAAGTAAGATTTCTTCTTTATCCTTTTGATTTACTCGATATCACAATCAAAGGCTTTTTTGATTGTTTCTATGTTAAACCAAATAGAACATGATTGATTATTGTTCAATTGAAATGATCACCGTCATTTTATATGATCCCTGTCGTTCGTCATCTCCAATTCCTATTCTTCGTCGGTTCTACTCTAAATCGTAGAAATCCATTTTAAGACGACGATTTTAGACTTTTGGTTCGTTAAATTTTGCTTCATTCGTTTTTGCAGCAGGCAACAATTGAGTGATTTCGATGTAGGCGGCGGTTTCGATTTGGTTCGTTCGGTGTAGACGGGGGTTTCGATTTGGTTCGTTTGGCGTAGAAGGCATTTAGATTTGGTTTATTCAGGTTTTATATGTTCGTTTTTCTTTTGAAGCGATTTGATGATTTCGATGTAGAAGGCGGTTTCGATTTGGTTCGTTCGGTGTAGACAGCGGTTTCAATTTGGTTTGTCTGTGTAAACGGTGGTTTAGATTTTGGTTTGTTTGGTGCGAATGACACTTTGGTTTATTTAGATTTTATGCCTTCTTTTTGTTTGAATATATATTGCTTATTATTCAAATTTGGTTTACTAATGATGAAAAAAATCGTAAGAAGATCTTCAACTAATGACTAAATAAGAATTGAATGTGATTGTTTTATTGTCATAAATCAAAACCCGTTTTGTTTACTTTGAACAAATGCAATCACCAATTCACCATAACCTGTTTACTTTCTTTACTGGTATAAACTCATAACATGATCTTTCTTCTTTATTTTTTAGTTATATAATTTGATCAATCATAACCTGTTTTGTCAAGAGATGTATTATCTTTTATATGTAAAAAACAATCACCATACCTAAAGTGACATAATTAGCATATGATTTTTAAGTACATGTTTTTTTATGTTAGTTTTTATTTTGATTGCTGTAGGATAAATAGGGTTAATGCAATATCATACACGATTCAAAATGAAAATTTGATAAGAATGTGGACACAAGTCTAGCAGAATGGATGTCTCGCATTTAGTTTCTATTTCTATTTGATACATTATTGTATACATAGTAGACCCATTGAATTTAGCAATTATTATTAGTTTATTAAAATATGTAAACAATGTTCATAATCGAGCATCCTGTGTAGTGCTAATAAAGACATTCATAATCAACAACCCGCCGCAACGCGCGAGTTTGCGTCAACTCGTTATATACAAACACACACGCACACACACACATATATATAGGATAAGGTTCATTTGAAAACCACTTTTATTACGAGAATCACGAAAACCAATGTGAACACAACAAAATAAATCCACCCACCACCACCCAAAACCTAAACACCCCCCCCCCCCCCCCCCCCCGAAAAAAAAAGTATACCTCACCAAAAGACCAAAAAACAAAACCTAACCCCTCACCCACCCCCAAATTAAACCTAAAGTACCGATGCACAAAAACATTAAATTTCGTCACTAAAAAAACAACAATAATACCGCTGTACACGTGCATCGATGTTGGTGTTCAGTTTTTTTTTGTGACGAAGTATAGCGTTTTATTAAAAAAATATTTTGTGTGTTTTTAATATTTTTTAAGTATTTTTTATTGTGTTCACATTGGTTCTCGCAGTTCTCGCAATAAAGAGTGGTTGCTAACGGATTCTTATCCTATATAGAGAGAGAGAGATTATGTGTGTACACACTCTAAACATTATGTTATTGAACGAATGATTGTATGCATTTTGCACATTATTATTAACACCTTAAAAAGGCCGGCCATGACGACAACTTAAACATTAGTATTTACCATAAGAAGTAAATTCAAGTTGGAATGCCATTAACATTAAACACAGCGCATCAAAGAAGTTTATAAAACATCACATTTTAAAGATCGTAAGAGAAAATAAAAACCCTTAAAAATCGAAACCTGGTAAGGCTTGGCACAAATTGAAACAACCTGCACTAACTATAGTTTATGATGAAAAAATATACTCTACTTTGAATATAACTTTATTTTCAACACACTTGCAACAAGTTATTGAAGAAAAAAAGTCATATCAATAAAAATAAAATGGGTTAAAGGCGTAGATTATATAAAGCATAAGTGAAACTGAAACATGAAATTCAAAATTAAAATCACTATTCATAGTCCATAAGTTTTAATATATATACATATACATATACATATATAAGTTTTAAGGATTTGTATGTTGTGATAGAACTGTTAAACCAAACAAAAAATAAACATAAAAGCGTTGAACCATGCACGCACGTTACAACGTATTTACCCGCGAAATTTAGACCAAAAAGCAACACATTATTGTATAAAAGAATAACTAAGTCACACACACATATTACAAAAACGAAATTTTAAAAAGTCGAGTTTTGTTATTATTGACCTTGAAAAGAATCTTGATACCGGTTTCGATAACATGATACCGGTAGCGTTGTTCGTAACAAAAGTTGTAGGATGTGTAAGGTCGTTTTACATCAATCGAAAACCATAGAAACAAATATCGATAACGATTCCGATAACACCTATACCGATACTAGTAACAATGTTATTTGGTCACCATAGCGCTATTTCATATACAACTCTGTTTTTCATAAATTTATATGGAACACAAATAGATAAATAAATTTATGTACTCTTAATAGAAAAGAAAACCCTTAGTAGCTAAATTAGAAAGACTAAAACATTATCAAAAATCTTAATGGTCAAATTAAGAAAAGTAGAAAACCAAAACTTTCTAATTTCATAGTGAAACCAAATTAAATAAACCAAAACCTAATAAAACCATGATGACCATGTTAGAAAAAAACGAAACCTTATTACTATTTACAACGTTATAAGAAAATCCATGGTGGACAAATTATATAAAGAAAAAAATTATGTAAAATCTTAGTGGTCCAATTTGAAAAAGGAAAACTTTACAAAAAAAGTTGGTTGCTATATCAGGAAAAATAAAAGTTTACTATATTCCAAAAGTTACTTGTTAAATAATAAAAACTAGTTTTTAAACCCGTGCGATACACGGTCGGTGTGACTTGGTTCTTTTTGACACTCGTACGATACTTGAACTCGCTATATAAATTGAAAAAGATAATCCAAAAAATAAAGTCGTAATATAGCCAAAAGAACGTGAACACATTCTTTACAGCATCGCAAACAATAAAAACGAAATAATCGGTGAAATTATAACTTAAAGGAGAAATAGGTAAAATATAGTTCATACCGATCACCGGGTGTGTTAAAACTTGTAAAGCTCGATAAACATGTTGATAAAAATAATCACGTCGCAACAACAAAGAAAAAACACAAAAGCTTTGACAGTCTAATTGGTAAGATTATCAACGTTCAGGAGTTGTAGTGCAAATTTTTGAAAAAAGAAATTTTGTTTTGTAAATCGAAACCTAGTAAAAAACAGATATTCACAACTCGGTTTTAAATAAAATCTACATCAAGTCATAGATAAAAATAAAAATATTGCAACTTTGTACTCAAAATTTTGAAAAACTTCATATTAAAGAAGAGATTAAAAGGCTAATGTTTATTTTTAAATAAACTCTTATGTTCTTTTAAAAATTAAATATTAAGCCTAATTAAATTATGTTTTTAAATATGTGTATACAGGTCTGTATATACAAGACTTATACACTTGTGTATAATTACATCTTGTTCTCTAGGTCGGTATAAACCAGATTTATACACATTCGTATTATTCAAGTACATATGTGTATAAACTAACATTTGTTTATCTTGTATAAACTAATAATATCGAGACTGTACACATGTGTATACACTAACAACTGTGTATCTTGTATATACGAAAACTAGTAAGATTTTGGGAATTTTGATTATATTGTTTAATGTAACACCCAAAAACGGGTTTGGTAATCAAACCACGTTAATATTAAAGAATGGGTAAAAGACCGTTAGTGGTGAAAGTGAACCCGTAAACAAAATAACTAGGAACAAATTAACCTAGTTAATAACATGTATATAAATAACAAGACAATGAGTTATAGTCTCATTTATAATCAACACTAAGCTTGAGGGGCCAAAGCTGCCAAAAAGGGAACTTATGTTATAAAATCTCAAAAATTAAAACACAAAACACATAGTTAGTGTGTGTGTGTGTGTTCTACGGCTGGAGAACAAGGGAAACCCTAGTTCAAGCTAAATCCATCAAATTGAAGATCCATTCGAGACCCAAATCAGTGCATGAACATGAATTATTGATCACCTCGATTACGTGATCATAAGGTATGTCTAAAAACTTAGATTGGTGAAAGTTACAAATTTAGACAAGTAGAATACTTGCAATTAGGTTGTTGGATTATGATCCAAAGATGAGATTGAACATATATGTATGCATAATTTTGTTTGATATAGTGAAATTATGAAATATTTAAGGAATGATTACTTGTAGGTGATTAACAAGTAGATATTGAAGTGGGTTTTGATAATATGATGAAGTAGATGATATATCTATGTTTAGAATCATCATGCATGATAATAATAAGAAGATACTTGAACAAATTATGAGTTCGAGTACATATTCATACTTGCTATGGAATGGTTTTGTACAAAATGATGAAATAGATGTTAAGTTAATGTTAATAAATGTATAAGATCATATTGCTTATTAGCTTGCATGTAGAACTTGATTATATTAGGTATTCGGATGAATAACTAAAAATATGATGAAATGTGTTTTACATAGAGATGAAAACCCTTAATTATAGCATGATGAATGGATAAATTAGCATTTATAATCGAAAGCTAAGTTAACTTGATGTTAACGATGGCTTGAACTTGTTTAAGTGAAAGAAATGACAAGAACTTGGATGGGAAATTGGATAAGAAGGTAGCTTGAACATATCGAATGCCGGGTAATTGATAAATGCCTAAATGAGTTCGTTGAACCTATTTACGCATTTACATATGTTAATAGACGGTTGACTTTTAAAAGTCAAAACTGACCTATACTAAGATTGAATGATAAATTTGATATAAAAATCCATAAGGTGGAATAGTCGTGTTAGATGATGACTAACCTAACCATCTTACGAATAATAAATGATAGTTTGACTCTTGACAAGCTAAGAGGAGGCTTGGGAAGAAGCGGGTCAAATAGAACAAGTACGCGAAAAAAGGGTATAATTGGATCTCAAAGTAAGTAAAGCTTACATCCTTAATATAGTAAATCTACATATGTTATTGACTAAGAATAAGCGAATTGGTATTCGGAGTGAGATACGAAATATAAGGTTCCGACTTGAATCGATACGGGTCGGAACAAGTGAAAATGGTAATAAACCATATTTGATGGTAAAAGGGTAAATCAGTAATTTAGTCATGTAATGACAAATAAACAAGGAATTCGAAAATGTCACCTTATGGTGAAAGCCATAAGAAATAAAAAGAGTAAAATGGCAATTCAGTCACGAGTTGACAAATAAATATTAAATTTAGAAATAGACACCCTATAGAGTATGCCATAAAAGATCGAATGAATTGAGAAACGAATTTAAGTTATATGATCATGTGGTGTAAACTGAAATGGCTAACTGGTGAAATGGTAAATAAATACCATCTCATAATGATAAAATGGTCATTTAGACCAAATGGGTCAAATGGTGTGGTTATCACCATTTGACAATAACATCTAATGAACGCTTGTCGAGTTTTGTGTTCACAGGGAAATGGCGTTTGGTTCGCGTCGCTATTAATTGGTAATTAGTAGAGCAAGGTATTTAAAAAGGTCAATGCTATGACTCGAGCCAAGTATGTGTAATGGGTCAAACTTTTAATGAGGACTTAAGGTCCGATGAGAGTTAAATGAGTCATAAATGAATAATGGATTACCTAAGGTGAGGTAAATCCAATAATCTAATTCGTAAACCTTATGTTCTTAAGAACATAATGATTTTACATAGTTAATGGTTAAACGTTCGTTTTGGTCAAAACGAATATTGTAAGTACTTTGTCGTAAAGAAGGGTCCCAGTTGACCAAAATGCCCTCGGATGATAAAATA
This sequence comes from Scalesia atractyloides, assembly GCA_947069175.1. Taxonomy (NCBI): domain Eukaryota; kingdom Viridiplantae; phylum Streptophyta; class Magnoliopsida; order Asterales; family Asteraceae; genus Scalesia; species Scalesia atractyloides. Next base: position 3,286,552 of record CAMTDV010000026.1, on the reverse strand, counting down.
AGTAAACAACTCTAATATTAGTTTAAAAATGAGTTTTTTTTAATATAAAAGACCTTTCGGTAACGTAAAAGAGAAAAGCATAAGCCTTTTTGGTTTAATGCCTTTTAAATGGTGTTTTCCGTAAACTGTCGAACCAAATGGTGGAAATTGCATAAAATGAATTTTTGATAATAATCCATCACAAATAATGTTGTGGTGGGAATTAGATAGAGATCTTAGTGTGGAAATGATAAGATAGAATGTTTGGTTGAAATAAGCGTTGAATTACGTTAAAACAACCAAACGGGTCAAAGTAATTAATATATATAAGGTTTAGATGAATAAAGCGATGTATTACGCTAAGGCAACTATACGGATAATAATAGAGTGTTAATGCATACTGAAATGGATGCGTAAATGTATAGTTTGGTTTAAATGGGGTTAAAGGGGCAAAATCAGAAAATATAAGCATAAACCGGGAATAAATGCATAATTCATATGAAATAAGAATCCGGGTCAAGGATTTCGGGTTAAATATGTACGAAAACATTTTACGGTCATTTAGAAACAAGTTTCATGAGAAACGGATATAGATTAAATAAGTTACGAAAGTTTTCGTAACAAAAACGGCAAGATGGAAAATACTTGCGGAAGACCACTTTAAGCTACAGTGGCTAACCGTAGCTTATAGTAGACAACTACTGAATGAAAGTAGAAAACTTGTATTTATTCGGAAACATCTCTATAAAGTTCTGGGACGGGTTTATAATGTGCGGGACTTGAAACGAGTCGAACGGACAACCAAACAACACAGCAGCAAAACTGCTGCAGAACGAAGCAACGCTGACGCCATATATGGCTGTCGCCGACGCAACGTGCAATGTCCGACGTATTAACCTACTGCCTACGGCAGTCTTGACCCGACGCAACTATGTGTATGGCGTTGCCAACGCGGCTTTATGCCGTCGCCGACGCCACATTAAAATTTATGTTTTTCTGATTTAAATTTTTGTCAAGTTGTTAAGTTTTGCCTTTTTAGAAGTTTCCTACAATATTAATAGTTGCAAATTTCCATTCTAGGGTAATTGCAAGCATCTCCAAAGGACGATCAAGACCGATAAAGAACCGAACACGATGAAAGATCAGCTTCCGCTCTTGGTTTCAATATTTCAGAACTAAACAGTAATGGCATGTCAAAATGTTTAGTATTGAAAAGTTTTAATAAACTCGAAAATTTGTAGTGACGTGTACTCGCATTTACTCATTTAAATGTGAAATTTTTTTACAGAAATTTCAATATAATAAGTCAGGGTCTTACATTTAATAAATGCAATTTACAAAAGACGCAAATACTCTTTTGTCAATTAATTTAAAGAGAAGTTACAACATTATAATTACAATCTTGTCATTGTTTAAAAATCTCTAGATGATATAATCCAATAACTCAGATTAGTTTACATAGTTGACTCTCAACCTAGTGTTCACTCTAGAACCCTACCCTATATATATATATATATATATATATATATATATATATAGATAGTTCAAATGAGAAGAAAAATTTTATAAGAATAAAAATAATAACTTTTAAACCAATAGAAATTCTTTATTTACTTCATTTAATTTGTGTATTTAATATTATGAAAAAGGGCATATAGGTAAATCTATAATTGTCATTAATTAGCTAATTAGTTAAACTTGTAACTCATTTTTTAATATACTTTTTCAAGATAATATAATTTATGGTGAAAGACAATTTCCGACATGTGTATGATAAAATTTTAGTATGCGTAGGATAAATTTTGAAATGTGTAGGGTAAATTTACATGTGTGTAGGGTAAATTCCATAAGTATAAGATATATGTAGGATAAATTTTGAAATGTGTAGGATAAAATGTTTTTGTTTTATTTATGAGAGATAACATAATTAATGAGAAGAGTTATAATCTATTTAATGTTTTACAATTATGTTCTTTCTTCTTTTTCTTCTCACATTAAATTCCATCTCAAATGAACCGTCCCCTATATATAGTATAAGAGTATGTGTATTCCACCACTATCTATAGCGTCATGTCACTCCACTCTCATTCACCAACCTAATCCAATACACAGGTATGGTGTGTATTATCCTCATTATCATCCACTTCCCTCCCCAACGAATCGAAATCCTCTAATTAATTAAAAGAGGGTTATGATTGCCATGGATTAAACTATGTGAATCACCATGTTTTACACATGGGGCAATGTAATGATGGTTCCATGGTCCTACGTGGCAATCCCTGACCATAACCACCATCCCAACTCTATAATTAGATGATGAGCAAGTGGGTCAAGTCTCACCAATTCCTCTTCCATAATCACCAAGTATTAAACTGGGAACATGTTCAAGGAATTCTTAGAGGTGCTTGTGAATTGAAACTAGCTTTGTAACGGTCTTCAAATGAATTATTATAAACCACCTAAAAATAGACGTGTTAGGTTGATATATATAATATAGCATCGTGTCAGTTGAGTTAACTCGTAATATTTAGTTGTGAGGAAAGGTTGTTTATGGTAAACCAATGAAATATGATGGTTATCAGGCGTGTTCATGGCCAAAATATTTTTAAAAGTTTATGGTCAACAGGCTTATAAACGCTCGAATCCGGTTAGTCGGTTTGGTTTGCAGTTTAAAAAAAACAACCCTTAAAACCGGACAACACTAGCAATGCTTACAAAAATTAGTTTAAAATACCTTTTAGTAGGATTGTCAAGTTTATCTTTATGTGTAATAGGATTGTATGTTTTATCTTTATCTGGATGAGTATCAAGTTTCTTATAAAAAATATCAGGATTCGAACAATTTTAAAGTAGAAAATCTTATATTTTACATGAAAAGTGTACCCTTTATGTTTCATGATGATAAATGCAAAATCCAACATATGAAATTTGAGTAAACTGCTAAAATGTTCTCTGATGTTTGCTCACTTTTTTCACTTTAGTCCAAAAATTAAAACTTTTAAATCTGGGTTTCTCTGGTTTCAATTTTGTTGTCATTTTCATTCAAAAACAAAATCTGGTTAGATTTTTTAGTTAACATCATCTTTTTGGTTCTTTTCCTCTTTTTTATTGAAAGACAAAGTTGTTAGATTTTTTAATTTGTTACACTAAAACGTTAAAAGACTATTTTGCCCTTCATTAAAAGGGAGGAAAACACAAAAAAAACTTGATTTTAACTGAAAATTTTGATCAAATTTTGATTTTGGATCAAAATGACAAAAAAATTGAAACCAAAAGGGCACAGATTCAAAGAGTTTGAGTTTTGAACTAGTGTGAAAAAATGATCAAACTTCAAAAACCATTTTGACAGTTTACTCTATGAAATTTTGTGTAGTTTTTGTAGCATTTCACATAGCTATGCTTTGTGGTTTCATTTTGTTTGAGTGTCACATCATTGCCATAACAACAATCAATTTTGCTTACTTTTTTTTTACTGCATCGTATTTTCGTTTCATAAGTTTTCACATCAACTAAAATAATATTAAAATCTAAAAATGTACTTACTTGGTTGATGGGAATGAGCCGATTAACCCTTCCCCTTTCACAAGCATTACCCAACCCATACCCTCCACCCTTTTAACCTTCATTCAATCTTTTACACCACAATCGGCGGTGTGTAAGACATTGAGTCTTTCACACCACAATCGACAGTGTGTAGGAGCCCGCTAACGGTCAAAAATCCACATCACCATAAGCGTGAGCGCATAAAAGATGGCCTAAACTTATAAGCTTATAATCCTTTGTAGCATTAAATGAAAAGAAAATCGTTAGTAACGTTTAGTTTAATTGTCAATTGTTTGGTTTTTGTTATCCTTTGTAGCATTAAATGAAAGGAAAAGAAAATCGTTAGTAACGTTTACTTTAATTTGGTTTTGTTTAATTGCCAATTATTTGGTTTTTGTTTACAATTACTAAAGTATCACTAACGACATGCCTATAAACCTTTCAAACCACATCATGAACCCAATTACCAAATGCCACTAAGATTTGGTTTGAATTGTCAATTGTTTGGCTTTTGTTTACAATAACCATAAATTATCGCTAACAACAGGCCTAAAAACCTTTCAAACCACATCATAAACACAATTACTAGATACCACTAACATGGATATATAACATTATTAAAAGTTTAACAAAATTTAGTTATAAAATTGAGTTGAATTCATAATTATAAGGACGTGTTTAGGTAATAAATTATTTTTTAGACCATCTCAAGTCTGGCGGTTGATGGTAAAACAAGAGCCAAATGATTGATGCACTAGTAAAAGAAGTAGTTCTTTTCCCGAAAAAAAAAAGTAAAATGAGTAGTTAATAGAAGGTTCACACTAGTAGAAGAATTGGTTAGTAGAAGTTGGCAGCTTGATGCACCAGTAATACTATGTGTTGTGGGAATAATTGGGGCCACGTCCACCTATGTAACATCCCAAAAGTCCATAATATTCAAATAATAACATTGGTTTATGATAAAAGGGTAGGAAGTTAAAAGGGGGCTTAAGGGCCTTAAGCCCAAAATGATAAGATTTGGGATGGAAAGCGCATGATTATGATATATGTAAGCGTATTACAAACCCTAGTCAGCTCATTTACACCATCAATTTCATATAATCTAGAGATAAAGTGGGTGGTTTACAAGAGGAAGTGAAGAACAAGGATCAAAGTCTAAGGAATTGAAGATTTCAGAATTAGAATTTGTTTCTCATCACTCATAGATCATCATAGCATCGGTTGAGAATCCAGATAAGAATCACTCAAGCTATGAAATTTTGTGGTTTTTAGGGTTTTCGAGGTGAAACATAGGGTTTTATCGTAAAGGTTGTATCTTTTTTTACGTGTTATTGAGGTTATAAACCATGGATTTTGCTTCATAGAAGTGATAAAACGAATTGGACGTAATAAGTGATGATTTTGAGTTGAAAACGGACCTGGGTGAGATAAACTAGTTGAAGGTGGCGACACCGGAAGTTTTGGCGACTCTGCCGTCTCACTGATGGGGGAGTGTTAAAGATAATGGTGTTGATCCCATGCTTTGCCAACTCACGACTTACAAAAGGCGGTAGTGGTATTTGCCTTAAAATTATGGAGGCATTATCTATACGGGGCTAAATGTACAATCTATTCAGATCATAAGAGCCTCAAATACTTCTTCGAACAAAGGATTTAAATATCAGGCAACGAAGATGGCTGGAACTTAATAAAGACTATGATTGTGACACCCTTTATCACCCGGGAAAGGCAAATGTCGTATCAGATGCCTTAAGTCGGAAAGAGTACTCGCCCCCAGTTCGAGTGAAATCTATGAGGATGGTAGTTACACCCCACCTCCTTGAGACAATAAGGGATGCTCAAATAAAATCACCGAAGGCGGACGATCCAAAGAAAGAGAAAATGAAGGGGATCGCTGACAAGTTGGAAGAAAATGTGAGTGGAATTAAAACAAGATTTGGCGGAATTTGGATACCGTGGTTTTGTGAAGTCAAAACCGCATTACTCGAAGAAGCTCATAAGTCACGGTATTCAATTCACCCGGGGGCAACCAAAATGTACTGTGATTTGAAGGTAAACTATTGGTGGCCTGGGATGAAATGCGATATTGTTAAGATGTCACGAAATGTCTAACATGTTCCCAAGTAAAAGCAGAACATCAGAAAACGTATGGTAAGTTACAACCCTTGGAAATTCCGATGTGGAAGTGGGAGGACATAACAATGGATCTTGTAACCAAGCTTCCAAAGACTAGAAGACATCTACAAGGAATACGTATCGAGAGTATGAGTTTGACGTTTTAGGTGTCATGTGTCGTATTTAGAAATGGACATTCACACAAAAAAAAACAAATGAATAAAATAAATTTACTACATCCATAGGATGTCTTGGGCTTTGCTCGTAATTGGGCCTTGCATACCGCCATACTTCACCTTCGTAATCATGTGGGCCCCCATGATTACAGGGCTTTCATATGGTTCGCATGTGTTAGCCTGGTAACGTACACTAAAACCCGGAGAAAATCGAGAAATATGAATGTAACGTATGAAATTCGGAGTGCATCCAGGTGTGGACACGGTGACACCTCAAAGTGGGGTTAGTTCGAACGACGTTTGGGTGTGGCATGCTTTGGCCTAATAGGTCCTTCGTACTCTCTTCGTTAGTTCCCAGGTAGGCAAACTGGTCCGTTATATTGGATTTATACGAATGCCAACCTAGACAGGACGTTCCGACTACCGGTACTTGTACCCTTACAGTTACTACATGCCCGTCGTAGAACTCACTTTGATGAGATTGAAAAACGAAATTGCGACAAAGTCTTGAATAAATGAAATATGAGGATGATTTGAATATGTGAACATTGAAATATGCGTGATGAATGTATATGTAAGCATGTTATGTTTGACAATAAGTATAATTCATTAAGTATCACACAAAATGATAGTGAAAGTGTTTGCATGCATTTGTGTGTGTAATAAATACGAAACAAATAAACATCATGAGTTTGCATGTAACCACATAAACAATTAAAATCTAATCAACTATAGTATAGGCTCTAAGGGTCTAATAACCTATCATATATCCCTATAGTCAAAAGCTCTGATACCAATCTGTCACACCCTGACCTGCAGCGGAAATGATAGTCGGGGCATGATTGGGTTTTCATCAAAGCTCATGACATTTACTATAAAGTTTCATATTTATTATTTCTCTTTAAAGAAGAAGTTACAATAAACATACAAACTAGAGTACAATTACAAAGGAAAACAAAACTAAACGTTCATTCCAAGGCATTAACTTGTTTATTCTTCTAGGCCATCCTATGTGTTTCTTTTCTCAACCGGATCACCTGTATCATGTGTAAAATAGGGTTTGGGGTCAACAAAAGTTGGCGAGTGAATCTTATTTAAATATTTGAAAGGATTAGTTATGTTGGTTATTTGAATAAAATTGTGTATAACCAAATATGAATAAACGTAAATGTAAATTTAATCACAAAACACATAATATCAATAAATGCACACGCACACACCAAATGATGAACAATGTGATCAAGGCTCAATCAAACGGAGCCGATCGAATGAGGCACCTGATGCTCAACTCGTCTCCCACGAGGAACTGATGGGCCTAATGAATGATTTGCACACAACTTGACAAAAATATAAACACACATCACAACCAACAACATAATCACATAATCTCAATTAATGCACAAGCACACACCAAATGATGAACAATGAGGCACCTGATGCTCAACCCGTCTCCAACAAGGAACTGATGGGCCTAATGAATGATTTGCACGCAACTTGACAAAATGTAAACACGCATCACAACAAACAATATTTACATCTCGAGTTTAGATCATATAATGGTAATAGCACGAGTTTAAATAAATGGAATAATTAAAGCGACACATGATACACCCCAAAACATGAATAAAAAGGGGAATTTGTAAGGATTCACTCACAGTGGGTGCGTTCCTTGATAATGATGAATGCGCACGAATTTGTGATTCGACCGACGAGGAAAACTAACCTAAATAATAATGTAATAATTCGATAATTAAATAAAGTTCATTTGAAATTAATATTTTTAATTAGTGCTCTTAATAAGATTTTTAATTTTATTTTTGTGAATTTAATGCAAGTTTTTAGGCTTTAAAACCTTATTTTGAGGTATTTTTAATTGATTTTTCAACTAAATAAATAAATAAAAGAAAAATAAAAATTTGACTTTTTGACCGTTGACCGTTGACCTTCGGGCTGTGTTTAATTATGTGCTGAGTGAGGTTCGAACTCGGGACCTCTCGTATACGTGCACGCAGCTCTACCAACTGAGCTACGTGTCTAACCCGAAATATTTCTGATTTTAATTATATTCATATACTTACTGGTTTAAATCTGGAATTTAATTAATTAAAAAGGTTTATACTGGCCTGAACCGGACACGCAGAACATGTTTCGAACCCGTGACAATTGACTTAACTTGCACCCAGCCCTACCAACTGGGCTGGGTGTCTAACCCATTAATAATAGGAATTATATTATACTTATTAACTTATTGAGAGATGATATGATTGCTTAAAAGAAATTGGTAACAAAACAGACTTGTTAAAGACTCGAACTCGTGACGTGAACATTATGATCGCACACAGTCCACCACTGGACTGTGTGTCTAACCCGGTGATACTTGGGATTTTAATTAAACTTATACACATTGTCCGACTTCGTCTTCTTCGTTTAACATTTCCGAACAGTGAATTCCGACTGTTCTGTTTAATCGATCTTACTTATATTTGATTGAATTGAAGAGCGAAATGAAATGACAGGGTATACCAGAACGGCGAGTTTGCTTCAGGTTTTCCGGCAAAGTCTCGTCATCTCCGATCTGCAGATTTCGGCTGAGGGAAACTGTTTAACAGTTTTGATTACTAGATTGAGTAATTAGATTATAAATCGAAAGATAGCAAGAGAAATTTAGGTGATTGTACCGTCTGAAGAAAATCGCGGTTTTCCGTTTAGTGATTCCGGCGAAATTGGAATTTCCGGCGACGTGCTAAAGCTTCGAGAAATTGTGCGATTCTGAGCGAAAAGGTCACCAGAGGTTTGAGTGGGTATTTATAAGGATGAACAGGATGTATTGAGTCCGAATTATGGTCTTGATTCGCGGTCAAAACTTTTCCGACGGTTACGACTGGAATTGGGGGTTAGACATTATAACCGATGTCAAAATTAGTTCACGCGTTTCAGTCAAAGAAAACGGTCGTGATTTGCGAAATCGTCGGTTTTTCCGGCGACTGCGGATTGGGCGCGCTGATTTCCGGTTTGATTTTTGGATTTACTTTAAATGTTATTTGTTTCTGTATTTGGCATGAAAGAAGTGTGTGGCGGAGTGGTGTGGTGTGTGTTTGTGCTTATGGGCGACCCGGGTTCGAAACCCGTCAGCCTCATTTTATTTTTTATTCACATATTTTTATCATTTATTAATTATAGTTTTTAAATTCTAAAATGTTTATTAATTATGTATTGTTTAGAATTAAAATGAACACTATATACGCAACGAAACTTATAACTGAATATTCGATTTATAAACGAAGCGGGTTTTGAAAACCCGTTTTTCGACGAATGTTACAGTATCCCCTACTTTTAGAAATTTCGTCCTGAAATTGAAGTAGTAGTGGTATGTTTGACTCGAAAGGAGGGTGTTTTAATTTTGACAGTTACAATATCAGAAGAGGGTGAGTGTTTAAATTTTATTTGAGGCGGCAACGTTCCTAATAAGGGTTGAATACCCTGCTACAGGAATCGCTTTTTGATGCCTAAAGTTTTAAGAATATGGAACATGGGTCAACAAAGTTGATTGACTAGGTATGAACTCATGCATAAGAGTTTTGTGAGGATGGATATGTTTGAAAAGATAAGTTTATATCATGAAACAAAACTTCAACCATGACGATGCTAAAACCTACACGGAACCTCTCATAACCGCCTGACAATGCCTCTGATCCTTTGGCAAGAATACTTATATATCGGAAGTACCAGCGGCGTATCCACCATACTCTTGTCAAATTTTCATTGACCTTGTCAGTAAGTTATGATTAGTTCTATGTGACTCTAAAACATAAACAAACACAACAGCCAAAGCTTGAGTCTCAAATCTGAGAGGATACATGATTGAATGATGACAGTACCTCTCTCGTTTGTTATGATGAAGGGGTTAGTCTATGTAAAAGTGAGACACAACCCAACTTCTTTAAATGATGAGATTGAGATACGTCGAGATGTATGATGATATGAACGTTAAATCAGTGAGTATAAAACAAAACTGAAATAGTAATTCGCATTAAGATTCTTGGATACATAAATTTCCAATTTATAATTAAGGTACGTAAAGATTGAGATAACATAAAGAAAACATAAAAACTAGACGGTTGGAGTTGAGTCTTGATTCTTGGTGAGGGAAGACTAGTTGGGTGGTTCGTTTGGGCCGTTATTATCTTCAACAGGATTGGCATTGATGTTGTAAGCTCTTCCTCTTGCTGGTGGCCTAGTGGTTGGGTTTTCTTGATTTGCTTGGTTAACTGGTTTGCTTTAGCTTGGGCGTTTATGATGTTAACCAATCGAGGGCACGTGTTTCTAAAGTGGGTAGGGTCGCCACAATTAAAACAAGCTCGAACATATGGAAACATGGGGTATTGGGGTTGTTGATATGTTTGGATCATGTTTTAAGTAGGGGGTGAAGCTTGGTTTTGAGAAGCGCGACAAGTCTTGCTCGAATGACCATAACGCCCACAATTAGCACATAGTCGACAAGGTAAGGTAGATGGATGGTGATAAAAACAGGTGTTGCATTGAGGGTGAGGTCCAATGTAAGGTTTCTTATTTGGGTAAGTAGAGTTGGGTGCTACTTGAGTGATTGGGATAGCTTGGAGGGGTACAACTTGTGAAGCTTGTTGATTGTGTTGGGTGACAGCGAAAATTTGTCCATCTCGTTTTCTCTTAGAAGTGGGTTGAGAAGAGGATTCGGTTTGGGTTGGGTTTGAGGTTTCGGTTGATGCTTTATCCTTCTTCTTCTCCTCCTTGAAATCTTTATTCCGTATGCGGTTTTCGGTGAGCTCTGTAGCTAACTCCATTGTTGCTTCCAAAGTTGCAGGTGTGGTACTTATTACAGGGTCTTGAATTTTTGAAGGAAGACCTCGAATGTAGTGCTCGATCAAACGGTAGAAGAGAGTGAACAAGTTGGGGACCATCTGATTTAACTCAAGAAATCTCTTGTTGTATGTGGTGTGGTCGCCCTCCTTTTGTTTCAAAGAATAGAACTCATCCTCTAATTTCTTGATTTCGCTCCTTAGACAGAAACGTCTTGTCATGATCTCTCTCAATTCTTCCCAAGTCAAAGTCATAGCATTCTCAGTACCTCGCTTGGCCTTCTCTGTATTCCACCATGTAAGTGCTACTCCAAACAAACGATCGGTAGCATATCGCACCTTGCGATCATCGGGGCAGTCGCAATTGAGAAAAGTGTTTTCCATTTCCTCAAACCAATGGAGGAGGGCGGTGACACCTTCAGTCCCTTCGTATTTTGGAGGGTCGCAGGATTTGAAATGCTTGAAGGTGCATTTAGTGATATTTGGGGGAGGGTTGACAACATTTTGATCTTCTTGATTGATTGGGTTGACGGGATTAGCGGTAAGGGCTTGTTGAACTTGAACTACGATGTTGGGTATTACGGCAGCCATTTGTTGAGCGATTTGGGCAGCCATGCGCTCGCGGGATTTCCTGATTTCATACTTCTACGAGAGAGACTAGAAGATATCTACAAGGAATACGTATCGAGAGTATGATTTTGACGTTTTAGGTGTCATGTGTCGTATTTAGAAATGGACATTCACACAAAAAAAACAAATGAATAAAATAAATTTACTACATCCGTAGGATGTCTTGGGCTTTGCTCGTAATTGGGCCTTGCATACCGCCATACTTCACCTCATAATCATGTGGGCCCCCATGATTACTGTAACATTTGTCGAAAAACGGGTTTTCGAAACCCGCTTCGTTTAATGACCGAACAATCAGTTTTAAATTTTTGTTGTTCATTTGCGACTTATTTTAATTTTAAACGATTCATAATTGATCAACAAATCAAAAGATATAAATTAAAATTTTAAAAATATAAAAATGAATTAATTAAAAAGGAAAACCGGCTGCCGGGAGTCGAACCCGGGTCAGCCGGATATTCCCTCAAAGACTTAACTCGCGTGCCATAAACCACTCCGCCACCTTGTTTTTCTGATAACATTATGAATCTATTAATTCAAATAATAATGTGCGGAATTCAAAAACTCGGTCAAATTGCGCCCAAATGGCAGTCGTCGGAAATCCCGACGATTTCGCCGATAATCTACGTTTTCGCTCAATTTAATCAATCAATTAACTCTAGCGACAGTTATATCCGACGTCTGAACCCGCGACATCAGCCATAACCGCCGGAGAACGGTTGACTTCGAATTAAGACCGAATTCAGACCCCATTCATCTCGATGCTACCCTATAAATTCACCCACAATTCACCAGAAACCTTTTCGCTCTCAAATCGCATCTTTTCTCGACGAAATTTTACTCGCCGGAAAACATCTGCAAGTCGCCGGAAAACCGAGACTTCCACCTGCACGGTAATTACTTCGATTTTTCTGGCTCATTCCTTTATTAGACAAATTCTAATATAAATCCCTCACCCAGAATCCTTTGCAGTCGACGTTGCCGGACTATCTGATTCGCCGGAGAAATTTCTGAACTTTCAGGGAAACTGCTGATTATCGGTATGATTCTTCTATTTCACTGATAGTCATTACCCAGTAGTTCCACTTCACATCTAATCCTTCCAAATTGTTGGTAGATTCTATCAGCCGCAACTCACCAAGACGGAGCCGACGACCTTGCCGGACGTCTGAAGAAAAGCGAGCAGTGGGTACAATCAACTCTCCAATCTCTTTCCATTCATTTTCTTTTCGATGGCTCATAACCTTCATTGAACTAACTTAGCAAATAACAGTCTTTTGATCGATGTTTATGTTTTGATCGAAGAAGATGAAGTGTGGTATAATATAAGAATAATTAAAATCGGTTTAATAAACGGGTTAGACACACAGTCCAGCGGTGGACTGTGTGCAACAAACACACACGAGACGCGAGTTCGAATCCTGTCCTAGCTTTACTCACTTAAAATAAAAATCTCCCTTTTTAACTGAACCGGGTTGACGCACAGTATATGTTAAGTATAATAAAAACCGAGTTAATAACCAAGTGACACACACAGTCCAGCGGTGGACTGTGTGTACGCTAACCCACAGGTCCCGAGTTCGAGACCTGTGGTCAGCACCGGTCCGACACGGTTAAAAGCTTTTTAAAATAAATAATTTTCGGTTTAAAGCAAACAGTATATAAGTATAATTAGAAACAGAATTATTTCGGGTTAGACACGTAGCTCAGTTGGTAGAGCTGCGTGCACGCGTACGGGAGGTCTCGGGTTCGAGCCTCACTCAGCGCACAAATTCACACAATTAAACCGGTCAACAGTAACGGTCAACGGTCAACGCTCTCGGTCAACGGTCAAAGTCAATTTTTTTTATTATTTATTTTATTTATTTTAATCAATTATTTAAATTAAAAATCAATTAAAAATACTTAAAAATAACGTTTTCAAGGTTAGAAAGTAGCCTTAAACTCGCAAATTTATACCCAAAAATCTTATTAAAATAGTTAATAAAATCCACACACTTACTCTACCTTTCGTTATTTATTGGTTAGTTATCTCTCGTCGATCAATCCCTTAAACTCGTGCGCATTCAGCAAATCTTCAAGCAAACGCATCCAATGTGAGTGAATCTCTACCAATTCCCCGTTTTAATCACATTTTGGGGTGTATCATGTGTCGTATTTATTTATTATAATTAAACATTGTGCATCCATCATGTTCATGATCAAATGTGTATCCAAGGTGTATACATTGTTTGTGTGGTTGAAGTTTAGATTAAATTTTATCATTTCAGTGCATACATTTCATAGGCCGCCGCTCCCCATTACCTATGAGCGTGAGCTGTTCCCCATTACCTATGAGCGTGAACCAGGCGTTGCCAACATAAGATCGGCTCCGTTTGATTGAGCCTAGATCTCACATACATTAGCCTAGGCCGTCCGTTCCCCATTACCTATGAGCGTGAACGGGACGTAGCCAACTTATACATTGTCATTCTTATTTCATGCTTAAGCACGGTGGTTTGTGATTGTTATTTGTTCATATATGATTATTGCACAATTTTCCCAAAACTAAATTAAATAATAAATCAATAATAAATGTTTTAAACAAGGTTCACTCGCCAACTTTTGTTGACCCAAAATTTCCCATTTTTACACATGATACAGGTGATCAAGTTGAAGCAAGAAACATTTAGGGCGGCCTAGAAGAATAAACCAGTTTAGATTATGGATTTGTTTAGTTAATCTTTCCTTTCCTTGTATTGTATGAATTTGACTTGGAACTTTGAAATGTAATTTGGATTTAATAAATATGAAACATATTAGTAAACATCATGAGCTTTGGTGATAACCCAATTATGCCCCGACTCTTATTTCCGCTGCGGGTCGGGGTGTGACAGATTGGTATCAGAGCCATGACTATAGGGATATAGGATAGGTTATTAGACCCTTAGAGCCTATACTATAGTTGCTTAGAAAATTTAAATTCTTGTGTTACATGCAAAATTCATGATGTTTGTATGCTTTATGTTTATTGTTACATTCAATGTTATGCAAGCATATTCATAAGTATATACTATCATATATTGCTTATCATGAACCATACTCTTATAACATATCATATCCATGAAAGCACACACCACATCATTTTCATGATTGCTTTACAATGATTTATGTATTTTCAAATCTCATCAAAGTGAGTTTCCATGACGGGCATGTAGTAACTGGAAGGGTACCAGTACCGGTAGTCGGAACGTCCTGTCTAGGCTTGGGATTCGTATAAATCCAAAATAAAGGACCAGTTTGCCTACCTGGGGACTAACGATGAGAGTACGAAGTACCTATTAGGCCAAAGCATGCTATACCAAACGTCGTGTGAACTAACCCCACTTTGAGTTGTCATTGTGTCTACACCTGGACACATTCCGACCATACATCTTGTAAACATATTTTGTGGTTTTCATTCGGGTCATGTGAGTGTAAATCGCCAATACTAATGTGAATCCTACCAAGCCAATAGTCATGGGGGCCCACATGACTATACAGGTGAAGGTATGGGGGACATTTGAGGCCCAACATGAGCTAACCCAAGACATCTAATGGATGTGATTGCATTATTGATATTTATGTTAATTTCATTTTTTTTTGACACATGACCCCTAACAATCCATAAACTCACCTTCTTCCTATGTATATTCCTGTAGATGTCGGGTAGGCAGCTACGTGGAGGACGGAAGTCAGGAAGGTCAAACGAACGCTTGGCCGCTCAGATAGCAAAACAAATGGCCACAGTACTTCCTGATATTGTAGTTCAAGTTCAGCAAGCTCTCACTGCAAATCCTGTCAATCCACCAAACCAAGAGGATCAAAACATCGACAACCCCTCCTCCAAGAAGTGCTCCTACAAGCACTTCAAGTCTTGCGATCCCCCGAAGTTCGAAGGGACCGAAGGTGTCACCGCTCTCCTCCACTGGTTTGAGGAGATGGAAAACACTTTCCTAAATTGCGATTGTCCCGAGGATCGCAAGGTACGTTATGCGACGGGGAGATTATTCGGGGTAGCCCTGACCTGGTGGAACACCGAGAAGGGTAAGAGAGGAGTGGAAGACGCGATGGCCTTAACTTGGGAAGAGTTAAGGGAAGTAATGACAAAACGCTTCTGCCCAAGAAGCGAACTCAAGAAGTTAGAGGACGAATTCCACTCACTGAAGCAGAAGGAAGGGGATCACACTTCCTACAACAAAAGGTTTCTTGAGCTGAACCAGATGGTTCCAAACTTGTTCACCCCCGTGTACCGATTGGTGGAACACTATATTCGAGGCCTTCCCACGAAGATTCAGGACTCAGTCCTCAGCGCTTCGCCTGCAACTCTCGAAGCCGCCATGGAGTTAGCCACCGAACTTACCGAGAACCGCATCAGAAACGGTAAGTTCAAAGAGGAGAAAAAGAAAGCCCCCGTTGAGGGCCAAACTTCCAACCACCCCACCTCAACCTCAAAATTCTCAAACAAGAGGAAACGAAATACCAGAAATTTTGCCGTCACTCAAACAAATTTCCCCACCCCTGTTGCCCCCATCACACAAGTTACTCCTTCACCCGCACCACACAAAAGGCAATACTCTGGCCCTTACCCAAAGTGCACCCGTTGCCAATACCATCATTTCCCCGATTTCCCCTGTCAATACTGCACCGGTTGTGGCCGTGCAGGGCACACCATCCAAGCCTGCCGCACACTGCAACGAATGAACCGTAACCAACCCACAACTCAAACCCACCATCAAATGATGGGTCAAACTCAACAACCTCTACAACCACCACCTACACAACATACAACCCAAACCTACTATCAACCCAACTACCCCATGATGCAACCCATGCGGGCTTGCTATAATTGTGGTGACCCAAACCATTTTAGAAACACGTGTCCACGCTTGGTAAACATCATACATGCTCAAGCTCAAGCGAATCCAGTGAACCAAGCTAACCAAGCTCCTCCACCTGCTAGAGGAAGAGCATTTAATATCAACGCCAACCAAGCTAGGGCCGACAACAACGTGGTTAACGGTACGTTTCTCGTTAATGGTAGTTATGCATCTGTGTTATTTGATACTGGCGCGGATAAGAGTTTTGTGTCCTTAGAATTCGAACCCCTCCTCAATCAAACTCGTGTCGAGCTTATGAAATCCATAACGGTAGAAGTTGCTGACGGAAAGCCGGTCTCATTAAACTCCATTATCCGGAACTGCACCTTTACTCTAAACGATCACGATTTTTCTGTTGACCTCATTCCTATGAAGTTGGGAAGTTTCGACATTATAATCGGCATGGACTGGCTCAGCCAACATCAGGCTGAAGTAGTATGCCGTGAGAAGTTCATTCGCATTCCCCTTGCAGACGGTCAAACTCTACGAATCTTTGGAGAAACCCCTTCGAAAGGACTCAAGCTGATGTCCTGTCTTCAAGCCCGAAGATATCTCCGCAAAAATTATGTAGCATTTCTAACCCACGTTGTCAAGAAAGGAGGCAAAGAGATTAAACTCGAAGATATACCAGTAGTGAAGGAATTCCCGAAGTTTTTCCCGACGATATCGCCGGACTTCCTCCCAAGAGAGAAGTCGAATTCCGTATCGACCTTATACCTGGCGCTACACCCGTCGCGAAATCCGCTTATAGGTTAGCCCCATCCGAGATGCAAGAGCTGGCCAGTCAATTGCAAGAACTGACCGACAAGGGATTCATACGTCCTAGCTCATCGCCTTGGGGTGCACCTGTTCTGTTTGTAAAGAAGAAAGATGGGACTTTTCGCATGTGTATTGATTACAGGGAACTCAACAAATTAACGGTCAAAAATCGCTATCCGTTACCTCGCATCGATGATCTTCTAGACCAACTCCAGGGTGCTTCTTGTTTTTCAAAGATCGACCTTCGTTCCGGCTATCACCAACTCAGAGTACATGAAGAAGACGTTCCAAAGACCGCCTTCCGAACGCGATATGGTCACTATGAATTTATGGTTATGCCATTTGGTCTCACCAACGCTCCTGCCGTCTTCATGGACTTAATGAACAGAGTTTGTAAACCCTATCTTGATCGCTTTGTTATAGTCTTCATCGACGATATTCTCATTTACTCAAAGTCTAAGACTGATCATGAACGACACCTTCGGCTCATCCTCTCACTTTTGAAGACCGAAAAGCTTTATGCTAAATTCTCCAAATGCGAATTTTGGTTAAAAGAAGTACAGTTCCTTGGTCATGTCGTAAATGACAAAGGAATTCATGTCGACCCCGCAAAGATCAAGGCAGTACAAGAATGGCAAGCGCCACGTACCCCAACCGAGGTACGATCTTTCCTTGGGTTGGCTGGTTACTACCGTCATTTCATATCGAATTTCTCTCGTATCGCTGTACCACTCACGGCTTTGACACATAAAGGAAAACCCTTCGCATGGGGACCTAAACAAGAAGAAGCCTTCCAAACCCTTAAGCATAAGCTTTGTGACGCTCCTATCCTCACACTCCCCGAAGGTTGCGAAGATTTTGTAGTATATTGCGACGCATCAGGACAGGGATTAGGCTGTGTCTTAATGCAAAGGGGAAAAGTGATAGCCTATGCTTCTAGGCAGCTCAAAACTCATGAGAAGAACTACACTACTCACGACCTAGAACTTGGAGCCGTTGTGTTCGCTCTTAAGATATGGAGACATTACCTCTATGGTACCAAGTGTGAGATTTACACTGACCACAAGAGCCTCCAACATATCTTTAACCAAAAGGAGTTGAATATGAGGCAACGAAGATGGGTCGAACTTCTTAATGACTACGACTGCGAAATTCGGTATCATCCTGGCAAGGCAAATGTGGTGGCTGATGCACTCAGTCGAAAAGGTTATGCGAACTCCATTCGTCTTCTATGTTCGCAAATCATGACCAACATCAAAGACCAAATCCGAGAAGCTCAACATGTTTCCATAACAGAATACGACATACGCAATGAGTTATCTTGTGGAGCAGAACTTAAACTTGAAACAAAATCTGACGGCATTCTGTATTATCTCGATCGCCTATGGATTCCTGATCACAACAATCTTCGCGATACCCTTATGAAAGAGGCTCACAAGACACGATACTCTGTACATCCAGGAGCCGACAAGATGTATCAAGACCTTCGATACACCTACTGGTGGCCTGGCATGAAGAAGGATATTGCTGTTTTTGTTTCCAAGTGCCTTACCTGTTCAAAAGTGAAAGCTGAATATGAGGCAACGAAGATGGGTCGAACTTCTTAATGACTACGACTGCGAAATTCGGTATCATCCTGGCAAGGCAAATGTGGTGGCTGATGCACTCAGTCGAAAAGGTTATGCGAACTCCATTCGTCTTCTATGTTCGCAAATCATGACCAACATCAAAGACCAAATCCGAGAAGCTCAACATGTTTCCATAACAGAATACGACATACGCAATGAGTTATCTTGTGGAGCAGAACTTAAACTTGAAACAAAATCTGACGGCATTCTGTATTATCTCGATCGCCTATGGATTCCTGATCACAACAATCTTCGCGATACCCTTATGAAAGAGGCTCACAAGACACGATACTCTGTACATCCAGGAGCCGACAAGATGTATCAAGACCTTCGATACACCTACTGGTGGCCTGGCATGAAGAAGGATATTGCTGTTTTTGTTTCCAAGTGCCTTACCTGTTCAAAAGTGAAAGCTGAACACCAAAGACCCTCAGGACTTCTGGTCCAACCTGAAATACCCGTATGGAAGTGGGAAAATATAACCATGGACTTCATTACCGGGTTACCTCGCACTCCTGGTGGGTACGACACAATATGGGTAATCATTGATCGTCTTACAAAATCAGCTCACTTCATTCCAATTCGCGAGGACTTCAAAAATGAGAAGCTAGCCCGCATCTACATCAGTGAAATCGTAAGCCGTCATGGTGTACCTTTAAGCATTATATCAGATCGTGATGGTCGTTTCACTTCACGAACAGGGCAAGCTGTACAAGCCGCTTTGGGTACGCGATTGGATCTCAGCACTGCCTATCATCCCCAAACTGATGGTCAATCTGAACGCACCATTCAAACTCTTGAAGACATGCTTCGGGCATGTGTCATAGACTTCAAGGGGAATTGGGACTCTCACTTACCATTAGTTGAATTTTCGTACAACAACAGCTTTCATTCTAGTATCGGCATGGCACCTTTCGAAGCTTTATATGGTCGTAAGTGTCGATCACCAATATGTTGGCACGAAATTGGAGAAGCTCAAATCACCGGTCCAGAATTAATACAAGAAACAACTGACAAGATTCATCAAATCCGAAACAACCTGTTAGCGGCACAAAGTCGTCAAAAGAGCTATGCTGACAAGCGACGAAAGCCCTTGGAGTTTAACGTTGGCGATCAAGTACTTTTAAAAGTATCGCCGTGGAAGGGAGTAGTTCGTTTCGGCCAAAAAGGCAAGCTAGCACCACGCTACGTAGGTCCTTTCAAAATACTCGAAAGGGTAGGACCTGCAGCCTACAAGCTTGACTTACCGGAGGAACTCAACAGAATTCATCCCACATTCCACGTATCGAACTTGAAGAAGTGCCTCGCCGATGAAAATCTCCATATTCCTCTAGAAGACATTCAAGTTGATGAATCTATGCATTTTATTGAAAGACCAGTAGAAATTATGGACTTCGGAGAAAAACGTTTAAGAAGAAGCCGCATCCCAATTGTCAGGGTACGCTGGGAGTCGAAACGAGGACCTGAGTTTACATGGGAACGTGAAGACTCAATGCGCGAAAAATACCCACACCTTTTTCCTGTATCTACTACTACTTAAATTTCGGGACGAAATTCCTAAAAGTAGGGGATACTGTAACATTTGTCGAAAAACGGGTTTTCGAAACCCGCTTCGTTTAATGACCGAACAATCAGTTTTAAATTTTTGTTGTTCATTTGCGACTTATTTTAATTTTAAACGATTCATAATTGATCAACAAATCAAAAGATATAAATTAAAATTTTAAAAATATAAAAATGAATTAATTAAAAAGGAAAACCGGCTGCCGGGAGTCGAACCCGGGTCAGCCGGATATTCCCTCAAAGACTTAACTCGCGTGCCATAAACCACTCCGCCACCTTGTTTTTCTGATAACATTATGAATCTATTAATTCAAATAATAATGTGCGGAATTCAAAAACTCGGTCAAATTGCGCCCAAATGGCAGTCGTCGGAAATCCCGACGATTTCGCCGATAATCTACGTTTTCGCTCAATTTAATCAATCAATTAACTCTAGCGACAGTTATATCCGACGTCTGAACCCGCGACATCAGCCATAACCGCCGGAGAACGGTTGACTTCGAATTAAGACCGAATTCAGACCCCATTCATCTCGATGCTACCCTATAAATTCACCCACAATTCACCAGAAACCTTTTCGCTCTCAAATCGCATCTTTTCTCGACGAAATTTTACTCGCCGGAAAACATCTGCAAGTCGCCGGAAAACCGAGACTTCCACCTGCACGGTAATTACTTCGATTTTTCTGGCTCATTCCTTTATTAGACAAATTCTAATATAAATCCCTCACCCAGAATCCTTTGCAGTCGACGTTGCCGGACTATCTGATTCGCCGGAGAAATTTCTGAACTTTCAGGGAAACTGCTGATTATCGGTATGATTCTTCTATTTCACTGATAGTCATTACCCAGTAGTTCCACTTCACATCTAATCCTTCCAAATTGTTGGTAGATTCTATCAGCCGCAACTCACCAAGACGGAGCCGACGACCTTGCCGGACGTCTGAAGAAAAGCGAGCAGTGGGTACAATCAACTCTCCAATCTCTTTCCATTCATTTTCTTTTCGATGGCTCATAACCTTCATTGAACTAACTTAGCAAATAACAGTCTTTTGATCGATGTTTATGTTTTGATCGAAGAAGATGAAGTGTGGTATAATATAAGAATAATTAAAATCGGTTTAATAAACGGGTTAGACACACAGTCCAGCGGTGGACTGTGTGCAACAAACACACACGAGACGCGAGTTCGAATCCTGTCCCAGCTTTACTCACTTAAAATAAAAATCTCCCTTTTTAACTGAACCGGGTTGACGCACAGTATATGTTAAGTATAATAAAAACCGAGTTAATAACCAAGTGACACACACAGTCCAGCGGTGGACTGTGTGTACGCTAACCCACAGGTCCCGAGTTCGAGACCTGTGGTCAGCACCGGTCCGACACGGTTAAAAGCTTTTTAAAATAAATAATTTTCGGTTTAAAGCAAACAGTATATAAGTATAATTAGAAACAGAATTATTTCGGGTTAGACACGTAGCTCAGTTGGTAGAGCTGCGTGCACGCGTACGGGAGGTCTCGGGTTCGAGCCTCACTCAGCGCACAAATTCACACAATTAAACCGGTCAACAGTAACGGTCAACGGTCAACGCTCTCGGTCAACGGTCAAAGTCAATTTTTTTTATTATTTATTTTATTTATTTTAATCAATTATTTAAATTAAAAATCAATTAAAAATACTTAAAAATAACGTTTTCAAGGTTAGAAAGTAGCCTTAAACTCGCAAATTTATACCCAAAAATCTTATTAAAATAGTTAATAAAATCCACACACTTACTCTACCTTTCGTTATTTATTGGTTAGTTATCTCTCGTCGATCAATCCCTTAAACTCGTGCGCATTCAGCAAATCTTCAAGCAAACGCATCCAATGTGAGTGAATCTCTACCAATTCCCCGTTTTAATCACATTTTGGGGTGTATCATGTGTCGTATTTATTTATTATAATTAAACATTGTGCATCCATCATGTTCATGATCAAATGTGTATCCAAGGTGTATACATTGTTTGTGTGGTTGAAGTTTAGATTAAATTTTATCATTTCAGTGCATACATTTCATAGGCCGCCGCTCCCCATTACCTATGAGCGTGAGCTGTTCCCCATTACCTATGAGCGTGAACCAGGCGTTGCCAACATAAGATCGGCTCCGTTTGATTGAGCCTAGATCTCACATACATTAGCCTAGGCCGTCCGTTCCCCATTACCTATGAGCGTGAACGGGACGTAGCCAACTTATACATTGTCATTCTTATTTCATGCTTAAGCACGGTGGTTTGTGATTGTTATTTGTTCATATATGATTATTGCACAATTTTCCCAAAACTAAATTAAATAATAAATCAATAATAAATGTTTTAAACAAGGTTCACTCGCCAACTTTTGTTGACCCAAAATTTCCCATTTTTACACATGATACAGGTGATCAAGTTGAAGCAAGAAACATTTAGGGCGGCCTAGAAGAATAAACCAGTTTAGATTATGGATTTGTTTAGTTAATCTTTCCTTTCCTTGTATTGTATGAAATTTGACTTGGAACTTTGAAATGTAATTTGGATTTAATAAATATGAAACATATTAGTAAACATCATGAGCTTTGGTGATAACCCAATTATGCCCCGACTCTTATTTCCGCTGCGGGTCGGGGTGTGACAATTACCGGGCTTTCATATGGTTCGCATGTGTTAGCCTGGTAACGTACACTAAAACCCGGAGAAAATCGAGAAATATGAATGTAACGTATGAAATTCGGAGTGCATCCAGGTATGGACACGGTGACACATCAAAGTGGGGTTAGTTCGAACGACGTTTGGGTGTGGAATGCTTTGGCCTAATAGGTCCTTCGTACTCTCATCGTTAGTCCCCAGGTAGGCAAACTGGTCCATTATATTGGATTTATACGAATGCCAACCTAGACAGGACATTCCGACTACCGGTACTTGTACCCTTACAGTTACTACATGCCCGTCGTAGAACTCACTTTGATGAGATTGAAAAACGAAAATTGCGACAAAGTCTTGAATAAATGAAATATGAGGATGATTTGAATATGTGAACATTGAAATATGCGTGATGAATGTATATGTAAGCATGTTATGTTTGACAATAAGTATAACTCATTAAGTATCACACAAAATGATAGTGAAAGTGTTTGCATGCATTTGTGTGTGTAATAAATACGAAACAAATAAACATCATGAGTTTGCATGTAACCACATAAACAATTAAAATCTAATCAACTATAGTATAGGCTCTAAGGGTCTAATAACCTATCATATATCCCTATAGTCAAAAGCTCTGATACCAATCTGTCACACCCTGACCTGCAGCGGAAATGGTAGTCGGGGCATGATTGGGTTTTCATCAAAGCTCATGACATTTACTATAAAGTTTCATATTTATTATTTCTCTTTAAAGAAGAAGTTACAATAAACATACAAACTAGAGTACAATTACAAAGGAAAACAAAGCTAAACGTTCATTCCAAAGCATTAACTTGTTTATTCTTCAAGGCCATCATATGTGTTTCTTTTCTTAACCGGATCACCTGTATCATGTGTAAAATAGGGTTTTGGGTCAACAAAAGTTGGCGAGTGAATCTTATTTAAATATTTGAAAGGATTAGTTATGTTGGTTATTTGAATAAAATTGTGCATAACCAAATATGAATAAACGTAAATGTAAATTTAATCACAAAACACATAATATCAATAAATGCACACGCACACACCAAATGATGAACAATGAGATCAAGGCTCAATCAAACGGAGCCGATCGAATGAGGCACCTGATGCTCAACTCGTCTCCCACGAGGAACTGATGGGCCTAATGAATGATTTGCACACAACTTGACAAAAATATAAACACACATCACAACCAACAACATAATCACATAATCTCAATTAATGCACAAGCACACACCAAATGATGAACAATGATGCACCTGATGCTCAACCCGTCTCCAACGAGGAACTGATGGGCCTAATGAATGATTTGCACGCAACTTGACAAAATGTAGACACGCATCACAACAAACAATATTTACATCTCGAGTTTAGATCATATAATGGTAATAGCACGAGTTTAAATAAATGGAATAATTAAAGCGACACATGATACACCCCAAAACATGAATAAAAAGGGGAATTTGTAAGGATTCACTCACAGTGGGTGCGTTCCTTGATAATGATGAATGCGCACGAATTTGTGATTCGACCGACGAGGAAAACTAACCTAAATAATAATGTAATAATTCGATAATTAAATAAAGTTCATTTGAAATTAATATTTTTAATTAGTGCTCTTAATAAGATTTTTAATTTTATTTTTGTGAATTTAATGCAAGTTTTTAGGCTTTAAAACCTTATTTTGAGGTATTTTTAATTGATTTTTCAACTAAATAAATAAATAAAAGAAAAATAAAAAGTTGACTTTTTGACCGTTGACCATTGACCGTTGACCGTTGACCGGTCGGACTGTGTTTAATTATGCGCTGAGTGAGGTTCGAACTCGGGACCTCTCGTATACGTGCACGCAGCTCTACCAACTGAGCTACGTGTCTAACCCGAAATATTTCTGATTTTAATTATATTTATATACTTACTAGTTTAAATCTGGAATTTAATTAATTAAAAAGGTTTATACTGGCCTGAACCGGACGCGCAGAACATGTTTCGAACCCGTGACCATCGACTTAACTTGCACCCAGCCCTACCAACTAGGCTGGGTGTCTAACCCATTAATAATAGGAATTATATTATACTTATTAACTTATTGAGAGATGATATGATTGCTTAAAAGAAACTGGTAACAAAACAGACTTGTTAAAGACTCGAACTCGTGACGTGAACATTATGATCGCACACAGTCCACCACTGGACTGTATGTCTAACCCGGTGATACTTGGGATTTTAATTAAACTTATACACATTGTCCGACTTCGTCTTCTTCGTTTAACATTTCCGAACATTGAATTCCGACTGTTCTGTTTAATCGATCTTACTTATATTTGATTGAATTGAAGAGCGAACTGAAATGACAGGGTATACCAGAACGGCGAGTTTGCTTCAGGTTTTCCGGCAAAGTCTCGTCGTCTCCGATCTGCAGATTCCGGCCGAGGGAAACTGTTTAACAGTTTTGATTACTAGATTGAGTAATTAGATTATAAATCGAAAGATAGCAAGTGAAATTTAGGTGATTGTACCGTCTGAAGAAAATCGCGGTTTTCCGTTTAGTGATTCCGGCGAAATTGGAATTTCTGGCGACGTGCTAAAGCTTCGAGAAATTGTGCGATTCTGAGCGAAAAGGTCACCAGAGGTTTGAGTGGGTATTTATAAGGATGAACAGGATGTATTGGGTCCGAATTATGGTCTTGATTCGCGGTCAAAACTTTTCCGGCGGTTACGACTGGAATTGGGGGTTAGACATTATAACCGATGTCAAAATTAGTTCACGCGTTTCAGTCAAAGAAAACGGTCGTGATTTGCGAAATCGTCGGTTTTTCCAGCGACTGCGGATTGGGCGCGCTGCTTTCCGGTTTGACTTTTGGATTTACTTTAAATGTTATTTGTTTCTGTATTTGGCATGAAAGAAGTGTGTGGCGGATTGGTGTGGTGTGTGTTTGTGCTTATGGGCGACCCGGGTTCGAAACCCGGCAGCCTCATTTTATTTTTTATTCACTTATTTTTATCATTTATTAATTATAGTTTTTAAATTCTAAAATGTTTATTAATTATGTATTGTTTAAAATTAAAATGAACACTATATACGCAACGAAAATTATAACTGAATATTCGATTTATAAACGAAGCGGGTTTTGAAAACCCGTTTTTCGACGAATGTTACAATGGCTCCTTATGAGCTATTTTACAGAAGGAAGTGTAGAACTCTCTTATGTTGGGGGGAAGTGGGACAAAGGGAACTTGCGTCTAAAGATATAGACCAATGAAAAGATAAATCTGATAAGGGCTCGGTTAAAAGCAGCTCAAGATCGATAGAAGGCATATGCGGACAAAAGGAGACACCCTATCGAGTTCCAGGTTAGGGACCGTGTAGTGTTGAAGGTTTCCCCATGGAAAGGCATAATTCGTTTTGGTAAGCGGGGAAAATTGGGTCCTCGATATATTGGGCCTTTCAATATCCTAGCCCGAATTGGAAAGTCGCATACCGCTTAGAATTACCTTCCGCTTTGGATGGGATTCACAACACCTTCCATGTATCACAATTGCGAAAGTGTCTTGCGGATGTAACGACATACGTGCCGCTCGAAGACATTGAGATAGATGAACGAATGAATTATGTTGAAAGGCCCATCGCTGTAAAAGATTCCAATGAAACGCGCCTCCGTAATAAAACTATTAGGGGAGTTTTGGTCCAATGGCAACATCGCAAAGGATCGGATCTAACATGGGAATTAGAAGATGAGATGCGTGAACACTACCTACATTATTCGGTACGTATCAAGGTTTCGAGGACGAAACCTCCTTTAAGGGGGGTAGATTGTAACACCCTAAAACTTAATTATGCACATTTTTATTTACATATGTGTTTATGTTATATAAAAAATTGAGTATGAATATTTTGCTTAAATACTACAAATGGTAACTAGGAGAATGAACCTAGTTAGAATGCAAGCTAAAACTTTAACTTAATAATGGTTTTCAGCCATTTAAAATAAATGATCATACTTGAAGGGTCAAACTTGAAAAAAAAAGATAATTATATAAAACTAAAATAAGGATGTTAAAGAATGAAGTGATTTGATCCGTTGAGAACGGGTTAAACAACTCGAATGTGATGATTAACGGATGGTCATATGTTGACCCGTTCTGAATGGGTCAAATGAACTACAATGAGGATGTAAAAGAAATGGACATGTGATTTATCTGTTATGAATGGGTCAACGAACTATAATATTATATTAAAGAATGATATGTAAGTGACCGTTGTGAACGGGTCAAATAAATGGAAGTTGGATAATGAATGCGAATCATGTTTGTTAGAAGTTAGTACGATGAAATTATATGTAACTAATTTTGATTTTGTTGTTGTGATATAGGTAAAGTCGCACGTTAGTTGGCTATGCTATGCTCAGAATGATCACACTAGCATCTTCGCCCTCCTTACGCTTCCGAATCAAATGTTACGAACAGGTCAAAAATTTTGAGTTATAGTTTTTAGTAGTTAAGGTTGTTTGAAACTTGGGTAATGTTAGTTGTTGGCTAAATTATGTTTTATTTGTTGTTTTATCTCTTGGAAAACTTTTACGAATTAGGCTACTCGGTATGGGAGAGAGTAGTCCTTAGAGGATAACCCTCCATCTCAGTGTTTGGAGAGAGCGCCACGTCATAGTGTTTGGAGGATGTCCCTCGAAGGATGGAACGAAGGAAATGGTTAATGGCCCTACCCCACTCATTTAATTAATTTATTTTTTCAATTTTGGCAAATTAAATAACCCTTTTTCACATCTCTACGTCACTCCCATTACCCAATTCCCCATCTCATATTCTTCCCCTCTCTCTACGCTCAATCTCCAATTCATCTTCTTCACTTTTTGAACCACAATTCAAACAGAAAGAAGAACTGTTAACTTGGCCTGAAAATTCCGCCGTTGATTCGCCGGCCACTGCCTCCGCCGCTCGCTCTCATCAGGTAGTCACAAATTAGGGCTAGATTGTTTTAATATCATGATTTGTAGTTGTTGTTGTTAAAGATTTGTTATGAAATTAATCTGAACAATCTGAACATCAGCGGTTATATTCTGTCTTCATTCGGCTCGTCCTCAACGTCTTGGCCAGGACTATCTCAACGACCACGTAGGTGAGGAAATGGTTGTATGGGGCGCCACCGCCCCACGACGGCCCGAGACGCCCGTACCGAGTGGCCTTATGTATTGTATAAAATGTAAAAAGAAAAGGAAAATTTTTTGTTGGTGTTCCCGTTCGTGGAGTTTTTAAATTCGTTATTTTAATCGTTGTAACATTTGGCGTTTTAGAAAAAATGAAGATGGAATTTCTTATAATGTGTATTAAGACTTTATGATGAGAGTTAATGTAACATTTAGTCACATGGGGTATTTTTTTTAAAATGATTATTCTACTATTTATTAATATTCTAAATTTTTTATCTTTGGTCAGAATTGAACCTGGGATCTTTCTCTCAAGAGACTATGTCTTTATCAAGAGGACTACCTATTATTTTATTTATAAAATGTTTGTACTAGAAATTTCATTAATTCATGCATTTATTATTGCTTGTGTAATTTAAACTTTGTTCCAAAAATTTTGGTTTTGGTGTTATCATTTTATCTTAGAGCCGAGCATGGGGTAAGGTTAAGCATTTAAAGTTATGACCTTACTTTTCTCAAAAAAATCGTGTTTTGATTAATTTTGTTCGGGTTTATCAATCTTGATACCAATGGCTTCTTGGTCTAGTGGCATCATCTATTAAATTGGTGCGAGTTCAATTTTTACAAAGTACACAATACATGAATTTTAAGAGTAGATTTCAGGATGTTTGTTTATGCGACCAAACATATCTTATTACTAACTAGTCTTAAGACCTCACGTTGTGGGTTTGTAAAGCCGTGCAATCAACATGTGGTGGGAGAGGGTTGAATCGTGTTAAGTAGCCAACCAACAGCGACCAAAGGCTGGAAAAAACATGAAAGTAAACACGAATATATAATAGAATTGAGGGGGTCAGAGTATACTATATAAAGTATTTAGAAAACGGGGGCAAAACGGACACCTTTGAAACTTAAGGGGAAAATAAACTTTAACCAAAAAGTAGAGAAAAAATCCAAGAGGTCAAAATGACCACAAAAAAAAATTTGTTGCCAAAATCAAAGGCATTGTCTGTAAAAGGATAGAGCGCGTTGTTGTCAGAACCCGTTGGGAAACTACTCGATATCATGTTCCGTTCATTACAGTACTATCAGGAAAACATAATGTTAATAAAACGGAAACCAGAGTTAAACATAACAAACCACAAAACTAACAACATGAAGAGTAAAACTATAATAATAAAAAAATGGAAATAAAAAACCAATACGACAACAAATATAGAGTTATAAAAAAAATAACAAAACAAAATAACGCTAGAATATTTAAAATGAATATAAAACATAAAAACTAATGTCATTATACTTGTCGTGGCTGTAGAAAATTTACAACTTTATGTCAACAAATTAAATATCACTTTATCTTTGTCCAATTCGCAATATTACTTCATTTTGACTAATGAGCTTGCGGAATGTTAACAAAACGGAAATCTAGAGTTAAACACAACAAAATCGCAAGAAATAACAAAACGAAGAGTAAGACTATAATATTAACGAAACGGAAAATAAAAAAAAACAATACGATAACAAATAAAGAGATATAACAAAAATATTAAATAACAAAACAAAAACAAAATAAAATAACGTTAAAATAGTTAAAATTGATATAACACATAAAAACTAATGTCATTATGTGTGTGGTGACTATAGAAAAACTTACACTTTGTGGCAACACAATAAATACCGTTTGATTTTTGTCCAATTGGCAATATTACTTGATTTTGACTAATGAGTTTCCGACGCAAAGGAGGCCGGGGCACCTCATAGATAGAGGTGCAAGGGTTCTAACTCTTGCTAGAACACCGCCGCCACCCCTAAGGGTAAGGGGCAATGGTACGTTCCACGAGTGCATCTACCCGTTAGGGTTTGAAGATAAGGGGCTTAAGGCTCTTGAATGGTGTGTGTGTGTGATTGGTGGGTGGGGTAAAATACTGAGTTCTATGGTTCAAGGGTAATTTGTAGCGCAAGGAAGGGCGCCGTCAGTGTTTTGTAATGCAGGGGTACTTTATAAAAAAGTTTAACATAGCGCCGGTTGATTGGTCAAGGCAAGGATAGTACACATAGGTGCTCCTTTCCCCCAAGCACCGGACACTGGTCCTAAGAACATACGGCAAGCATGTTGCTGTGAGGATCTGTTCAGAATTTGATTCGTATCCTGTTCCGTTTATTACAATACTGTCAGAAAAACATAATGTTAACGAAACGGAAACAAAGAGTTAAACATAACAAAACCGCAAAAATAACAAAATGAAAGAGTAAAACTATAATATTAAAGAAACGGGAATAAAAAACCAATATGATAACAAATACAGAGTTATAAAAAATAACAAAACAAGACAACATAAAAATATCTAATATTAATATAAAATATATAAACTAATGTCATTATGTTTGTGATGGCTGTAGAAAAATTACAAACTTTGTGTCAAACACATTAAATACCACTTTATCTTTTTCCAATTGGCAATATTACTTCATTTTGACTAATGAGCTTACGGAATGTTAACAAACCGGAAATCTAGAGTTAAACATAGCAAAACCGCAAAAATATCAAAATCGCAAAAATAATAAAACGAAGAGTCAAACTATAATATTAAAGAACGGGATATAAAAAACCAACACGATAACAAACAGAGAGTTATAACAAAAAATTAAATAACAAAACAAAAGAAAATAACATTAAAATAGTTAAAATTCATATAAAACTCAAAAACTAATGTCATTATGTGTGTGATGACTGTTGAAAAACTACAACTTCGTGACAACACAATAAATACCGCTTTATTTTTGTCCAATTCACAATATTACTTGATTTTGACTAATAAGTGGACGCAAGGGAGGCCATGGCACCTCAAGGATAGAGGTGCAAGGGTTCTAACCCTTACTAGAACACCGTCGCCACCACCCAACAGTAAGGGGCAAGGGTAAGTTCCACAAGCACATCTACCCGTGAGGGTTAGGAGAGAAGGGGTGTGAGGATATGGTCCATCTCTTGAATGGTGTGTGTAATTGGTGGGCGAAGTAAAATAGTGAAATCTATGATTCAAGGAGACTTGGTAGCGCAAGGGTAGGACGCCGCCTGTGTTTTGTAATGCAATGGTACTTTGTAAAAAGTTTAACATGGTGCCGGTTGATTGGTGAAGGCAAGGATAGTACACATAGGTGCCCCTTCTCCATAAGCGCACCAGAGAAATGTTAGTCGACTTGTCTAGTCCATCCTTTGAGCCGACGGTGTCCTTATTATTATATATATAATAGACCAGCTCATTAACTACATTTAATTTTATAACTTTTTTGTTTTGACCACAAAGTTCTATCTTTTTTAATTTGACCACAAAATTCTCTTATCTACACCCAATTTTTTTTTTGTTTTTAGTCGCTAATTTTCATTTACAGACCTCATTTTTAGGTTTGTTATCTTTTCCTTTTTTCTTTAACCGATTTACATTACAATAATTGAACTTTAACTTTAAAAAGGTTATCATTTTGAAATTTTGATGAATTTTCTGTCACGTGAGTTATCTTTATCTATGTTTCGACGAAACTTTTCGTAACGTTGTTTTTTAACCAACTGGTTGTTATAAATTCATGGTATCTTTACGTTTTTTTCAGTTTTGATCTGGCCACTGCAATGCAGCGTGATATTACCAATGATCTTTTGTGGTTTTCACATTCAAACTTTGTTTGGTTGTGAATAGGATTTCCACTTCCTCTCATGTTTCAAAGTTGCCTCCCCTCCCGGCTTTCTAAAAAGTCTGTAGAATATCTCTTTGACCATCTCGACTAATACGTGTATAAGTTCGAGTTCGTTTACGTTTTACTTAACGTGAGTCATTTAAATATGTGGTTTTTTATGCTTTTACCCAGTTTTGATCTGGCCGCTGCAATGGCTGCTTAAATTTTAGTTATATATAAATGAGAAATCTTAAGAGTCAACTTGTCTAGTCTGGACTTTGAGCCGATGATGTCCTTTTAATTAACCTATATCTGTTTCTGATAATTGTTTTATTTGTTTGATAATATGTTTTAAAATATATCTTCCATCATAATGTCCATGAATTATGTACATATTAGTGATTTTTGTTAGTTTTGATCATGGTTGTAAAAGTCCCATCTAGAATTCAAGTACTACTCGAGTAGTCGCTACAAGTTAGGCTGCCTAGGTCGAGTACTTTCGAGTACTCTCAATAGGGAGCGTCTAGCGACTTTTGCAACAATAGTTTTAATACTCAACAAAATTTTTCTTTATCAGATGGCAATGTACGTACGTAAAGGGGCCTCGAAAGAAATTACAAGTTGTTCATCAACAAATCAAGAAAGTGTATTGCGGAGGTGTTTTAGAGAATGGAAGTAAGCTAGATGCAAAGAACAAATCAACCATCATACCAAAAGTGTTGCTTTATTTTACTTTATTTTATTGTTATGAAGGCTATTGTGAAAATATTGGTTATTTTTTGGTTTGATTTATATTTTAAGGAGAACTCGTAAACAGACTCGAGTGTGTTGCGGCGCGGGTATATTATAAATATCGAATGTATTAGTCCAAGCGTTATGTGATGCATACATCATATGAAAACATGCGTTAAGGCTTATCCGATTTAACTCTGGTTGGATCAAAATAAGTAATCAATTTATACAGTACAATCATAACGTACTTATATGTGTAGACTCATACATAGAAAACGTACAAAAAAAGCATATAGCGTGTATAAAGAGAAAACTGAAATGTGTACTCCAAAGACATATTCACATCAAGGGTTGAAATTCTACCTCTAGCGCGCTGCGGCATAGTCGAAATATAGAGTAGCTCGACCGTCGAATAATAACATTTTATTTTTGACCCCATTCGTTTAAGAACTAAATTAACGGCGAAACGTAGACCAACCTAAAACGTATATAACATAATCATAAAAACATATTATGTTTGACCTGACTTGCTTAATAAAAAAAGTATACATCAAAACGTAGACCAATTTAAAGTTATACCGAAACATGAATAAACATACGCACGTAAGAATAGTTTTTTTTACTTCAACACAATGACAAATTATTTTTTAAAGAAAATTAGCAAATGAAAATTTAGTTAAATATGTAGGGATAGGGGTGTTCAAAATTCGATTAGGATTCGAAATTCGACTTAATTCTATTCGATTATCAGGAATTCGTTTCGGTTATAAAGAATTTGAATTCGATTCAACTCGACTCCAGTAAATCAAATACAAATTTATAAATTCAATTTGGAATTCGGATTCAAATTATATATTTATTTATTTTATTCATATATAATACACACATATAACTTTAATTTGGGCTATAGTATAAATTAATCTATAAACTTATTCTAAGTCTTAAAATAGCCCATTATCAGGCCCGAATAACCCATAACTTAAACCTAACTTATTTGCATCTGCCATGATTATAACTTACTTTACCTATTGAGACAACGACGCCACTATCACCCATCGGCCATAACAATGTTGCCCAGCCCTTATTCCCCATTCACTAAACTAGCATTCCACATTCACTAAACTACCATTCCACATCCACTATCACCACACCAGCCACCATTTGGCATCCCACATCAGCGCCCCAACACCATCCCCCATATCCATTGTCGCACTAGCCACCGTCACACATCGTCGTACCAGTTTTGAACTTTTTAATATTGTGATTTGTAGATACTTTAAAATCTATACTTGGTGTAAAAGTTTTAATTTTGGTAGTTTTTTACATATTTAAAATGAATTTGAATAAAAACGAATTTATTCAATTTTATCCAAATTCAATTTGAATTATAATTTTTAATTGAATACGAATCGAATTTGAATCCGAGTTTTTTTATTCGAATACGAATTCAAATCGAGTTGGCCGGCTTTTAATCGAATTTGAATCAAATACGAATTCAAGCAAATTCGTTATTCGATTCAAAAGTTGAGGGGTTGTAAGATAAAGTAATTGTGTAGAGGTTAATATTGCAATTTTCAAAAGTTGAGGGGTTGTATGGTGGGTGGAAAGGAGGGACTGTTATTTTAAATGCCAAAAACTTTTGAGATGATTTTAAAATGGATTAATAATATAAGGGTTAAAAATGTAATTTTCAAAAGTTGAATGGTTGTATGGTGAGTGAAATAAGGCAAGTGGCTAAAGTGCATTTTTGGTGAAACTTTGGGGGAAGCTGGTGGATAACCCATCGACTTTCTCCTTTAATATAGTACTAGAATTTTGACCTGTGCTATGCGTTGCGACAACCACGTTGCATTTGTGACTTCGTTACACCCGTAATGTTGACGACATTAACGTGTAGTGCACACTCCTGTCATTATGCGTTTTTCTTTGTTATACACTTTACGCTCGTGACACTAACATCATCAGACGTAGATAAAAAAAAGAGTATTTCCCGGGCGTTGCAAGTGTAAAGTCATAAAAATAATTTAGATAGTGGTGTGAAATCGTAAAAGTTACTTAGATATTGACGTATAAAAAATATAATAACTTGTCGCACGTTGCGGTGTAAGTCGTAAAAGTATTTTAAACAAAAAGAGGTGTCAAGTTAATATGTAAAAAAGGTTGGAGTGAACGTGATTAGACACAGATAAAAAAGAGTGTCTCGAACGTTGCGGTGTAAAGTCGTAAAAGTAATTTAAACAAAAGGAGGTATCAAGTTATTAAGTAGAAAATGTTAAAGGGTGAACCATTTATCACAAGTTAGAAGTGAATGTGTAACTTATTTAATAATATGGGTTAATAATGTTTCACATAAAAAGTTTGAGGGTAAAACATGTAAATGCTTGAAATTGTAAGGGTGTTATAGGTAGGTGGCATATGGCCACCGACCTTTACATTTATGATGAAAATTAGTAAAGAAAATGTAGTTTGATATGTAGAGATTAGTTTGGGTTATATAAAAATTGCAATTTTTCAAAGTTGAGGGGGTTAGATAAAAATTGCAAATTTTAAAAGTTGAAGGGTTGTAAAATAAAGTTATAGTCTAGGAGTTAAAACTATAATTTTCAAAAGTTGAGGGGTGTATGGTGGGTGGAAAAAAGAGGGACTGATTTTGTAAATGTGATGAACTTTTGAGATGATTGTAAAATGAATTAATAATATAGGGGTTAAGATTATATTTTTTTAAAAGTTGAACGGTGTATGATAAGTGAAATAAGGCAAGAGGCTAAAGTGCATTTTTAGTGAAACTTTGGGTGAAGCCAGTGAAAAATCCACCAACTTTCTCCGTTAAGATACTATATAAATAAGAAAATTCACCGACTTTCTCGTTTAAGATAGTATATATAAATAAATAAATGTTGTTGATCGTTAAACGTTGGTTACTTTGTTGGTTTTTTTTTTATATTTCATCATAACTTTTTTAATCTTCCTTTTTTAACTTAAAGCATAGTATGGCTGCTACTATTTTATGTTTAAAGACTAACTATTATAATTATTTTGAATTTAAATAATACAAATTACTATTTTTAGCATTGAAAGAAATAAAAAAATGACTATTTGTAAATTAAAAAAAATAAAAAATAACACATCTCTATTTACGTGAATCCAAACAAGTATTAGAAATTAAAAAGAAGTTACTTAGATACATCAAGTAATAACCTATTGATGTGCTATTTCACTAAGATTGGAACAACAAATGTAAAGTTAATTGTATTTAAAGAGATATAAAAATTCAATAACTTTAGTAAAATAGAAATTTGGTTATTATATTGTGAAACTAGCAATAAGATCCGCGTGTGTTGCGACGCGGGTATATCGCAAGCATCGAATGTTTTAGTCCAAACGTTATGTAATGCGTTAACTATATGAAAACACATGTTTCGATGTATTTGATTGAATTCAAGGTAACATATATAAGCATTGCGATTGGATCAAAACATAAAGTATATAAAATTTATACCGTACAATCATATCGTATTATATATGACCCGAGTCATACATAGAAAACGTAACGGGTATAACAGAAAAGCTGACACGTATACTAAAAAAAGATTAATTAGAGATTTTAAAAAAGGGGAAAAAAGGAACCGCAATTTGATTCCACTCGGATTGAAACAAAATTACAAAATATACATAAAATAATCACGAAAACATATTATATTTGATCTGACTCGTTTCCCAAAAAGGTTTACATCGAAACATACACCAAATCCAATTTAAACCGAAACGTATATAAAAATATGCACATAAATATGGTTTTTTTTTTTTGAAGAAAACGCATTATATTAAATCTGAATTGTTTCCAGAAAAGAAATTTACGTCGAAAAGTAGAGAAAATGGAATTTAGACCGACACATACATAAAAACATGCACGTAAAAATAGTTTTCTTAAGTAAAGGAGGCATAACCGTAAACTCGAAACAAATTATTTGTAAAAAACTTAATAGGTTAGCTATGTTCATAAAATCGTGCCAAGTACCACTAATGTCACACCACTGCCAACAACCACCAACATTAGCAGAGCTCGTTCAAATAAAATAAATAAAAACGTAAAAAATAACACCGGATGAAAAACGGACGTAAAATCGTTAAACCACTGACGCTCATTGCGGCGTGTTAATGTGAAGAAATTAGATATAAACGTAAAATGTAAAAAAAAAATAACTAAGTCGATTTAAGACCTGCGCGCTGCGACGAACTTGTCAAACTGAGAATAATAGACGTGCTGCAACTGGCCTGTCAAACGGGAAAAATAGACAAAAAAACGTTGAACCCTATATGCACGTTATAGCGTGTTAACTCACAAAATTTATAACGCAATGTAAAACGAAAAACTTGCGAAAGATGAAAGGTATGGGTACAAAGTTAAAATAAAAAAAATGTTAGCGTTAAATTGCAAAAGATGAAAAGCTTTGAGCTAAAAGTACAAAATCAAAAGGGTTAAATTGCAAAAAAAAATAAAAACCTTTAGGTTAAAAGTGAAAAATGCAATTTAAAAAAATAACTCCCAATGCATATGTTACAACAACATAAAGCAACAAAAATGTTAACGAAATGTAAAATAAAAAACTTGCGAAAGATTAAAAGTATGAGAGTACAAAGTTGAAAATAAAAATATGTTAGGGTTAAATTGCAAAAGATGAAAATCTTTAGGTTAAAAATGAAATATCAAAAGGGTTTAAATGCAACAGATAAAACCTTTGTATTAAAAGTGAAAAAGCATTTTTTTTTTAAATTTCCGACACATATATTACAACATCATAAAATGTTGATAATTTATTGGTTGAAAATTAAGCATTATTTCTTACTTTTTTTTTCTTTTGGAAAGTCAAAGCTTTTTTGTACTTTTTAATAAATATATTAAATTTTATAAATATGTTGTTAATGACTGTTAAATGTTACGTGCATCCATAATATTTTTTTGATGTATATAGTCAATGTTTTCATTTATGTAAATAAATTAACTTTTATGGATACATTGAATATTTTTTATATCTTTGTGTTATGTGCATCCATAATAATGTTTTGATGAATATGGTTAATGTTTTCATTCATAGAGTCGTTCCTATATTTTTAGAGACCCTAACCGTACTATGAATTTAAGGCATTTTTACAAAATTATTCTTTTAACATATTTAGTAACAAAACCCCCTCCTTTACCTGGGCTTGAGACCGGCAATTATAAACTAAAAAGTTTATAGTTGGCGAAGTTAAAAATTTTTTGTTGAAAGTTATATGTTTTGTATAAATTAAGTATACGTTTAAATAAAATTTATTTTTCTAACTTATATCAAGGCAAAATGTTTCATGAAAGAATAGTAATCAACTTCTTATTAAAAATATCTTTCAATTGACATAATAGCTAAACTGTTTAATCTTTCTTGTGACATTGTAGATCTGAAATAATTTTTTATTAGTTTTAATTTGGAAAAACTACTTTCTGCCGAAGCAACGGTTACAGGAATGGTTAACATAATTCTATACGGAATATATGCATTTAGAAAAGAATTAAAGTTTTTAATATAAGTTATATTAATAAGTGTGTCAGACTCTACATGTATTATACCTCTTAGCATTTTTAGTTCTTCAAATAAATCTAAACCATTAACATCAACAAGATCAATGTATTTATTTTCTAAAGTTTCTTCATTAAAGGATTTTAACTTTTTAATACTAAACAAAAATCCAAAAATGTGACAATTCGTAATTTCGGGGTTAGAACCGTTCGTTTTCGTATTTATAAATCGTATTATATACTTATCTTTTCGACGCATTTTATTTATACCTATTTAATTTAAGCGTGTAGTCGAAACCAAATCCATATTGTGTTGAATCGACCCAAACCGTTTGAATTGAAGCCCATGTCTCACTAGTTAACCCAACCTTCTAGAGTAACCCGAAACCTATGAGGTTCAAACCGTGAATAATATATATATATATTTACATTATTAATACATTATACGCATATATTAGTTCTTTAAGTGTATATAATATATATATATATATATATATATATATAAGCAATATGTAATGCAAGTTAAACCAAAAAAAAAAAGAAAAACAGAAAATCGATGCAACTATGTTGTTTTTGTGTTTTGTTTTTGCAGCTCACCAATAACTCACGATGGGCTCAGGCCCCTTTACGGCTAGACATCTCCAAACAACCCCACATTGTTCCAGCCATTTATGTAACATCCGTCAAAAAAACCGGATTTACCAAACCCGCTCCGTTTATTAACCGAACAATCAGTTAAAAATTTCGTTGCGTATTTAATGCCCAAATTATTTTTAAACGATACATAATTAATAAGTATATTGGAATATATAATTTATATTTGAAAAAGTATCTAAATAAGGAAATAAAAATAAAAGGCTTCTGCCGTGTTTCGAACCCGGGTCAGCCAGGGATTTCAGCAAAGTCTTAACACACACACGCTCAACCACTGCGCCACTTGTATTCTTTAGTAATACATCCAGACAATTAATTCAAATAATGAAAACATAAATCAAATCCAGTCAACTGACGCGCCCAAATCCGTTGACGCCGGAAAATCCGACAATTTCGTCAAACGGCGTCGGTTATCAATGACTTAACGTAAACATTAACAACGACGTCGGTTATAACCGATGTCCAGTCCGCGACACAAGTTATAACCGTCGGAAAATCATTAACCGACGAATCAAGACGGAAAACGGACCAAATTCGTCGATGTTCTACCCTATAAATACCCCCTCTAACCTCTGTTATCTTTTTTGCTCACAATTACACTTTTTCCCGACGTAATTCCACTTGCCGGAAAACTTCTACAACTCGCCGGAAAACCGAACCTTTCACCTCTGTGCCTTACTGAACCACCAGAGCTCATACCGAAGCCACCCACGCTCACCTCAAGCTCGCTGAAGACCCTTTGTCGCAGGACACACGTCGCCGGAATAGCTTGCTGTCACCGGAGTTTCGCCGGCGAAACAGAGGAGCCACTATTCGGTATATCTTACACTTAATCTCTCGTTCTTTTTATTTATCGCACATGTAATTAATCACAACACCCTAAAGAAACTTGATTAAATCGTCGAACCAGCCGGACACCGATTCTGGTTAAGTCCAACGAAGAAGACGGAGTTATCAGTTGTGTTTATGTTTAATTAAAATCAGAATATATCCCGGGTTAGACACACAGTCCAGCGGTGGACTGTGTGCAAATAAAACACGCTTACATCTCGAGTTCGATTCTTGTCCCACGCACACTCGCCTTAATAAAAATGTTCAATTTTTTAACCGAACCGGATTCACTGCAATAGAGGTTAAGTTTAATAAAAACCGGAATAATAACCAAGATAGACACACAGTCCACAGTGGTGGACTGTGTGAACGTTTAAATCACACGTCACGAGTTCGAGTCCGGACTATCGCACCGGTTCGGGCAATTATCAAACTTTTTATATAAAGCAGAAACGAAATTATTTAGTTTGTATATAAGTATAATAAAAATCAGGTTATTTAACAAGTTAGACACACAGTCCAGCGGTGGACTGTGTGTTAACCTAACCCACAGGTCCCGGGTTCGAGACCTGTGGAGAGCACCGAGCGAGTCATTTAAATTGTTTTTGAAATAAATGATTTTCGGATTAATTCAATTAGTGTATAAATATAATTAAAAACAGAAATATTTCGGGTTAGACACGTAGCTCAGTTGGTAGAGCTGGTGCACGCGTACGGGAGGTCTCGGGTTCGAGCCTCACCCAGCGCATACAAATACACAATAAAACCGGTCAACAAAGTCAACAGTCAACAAAGTCAACGGTCAACAAAGTCAACATTTTTTTTATTACTTTTATTTATTTATTTACATTAAAAATACTTAAAAATAACATTTTTAAGGTTAGAAAATAGCCTTAAACTCACAAAAATACATCCAACAATCCTACTAAAATTGATTAATAAAATCCGCTTACTTACCGAACCATTATGCCATTATCTAGGTTAGTTTCACTCGTGGTTAAAACCAACTTCGTGCGCATTCAACATCATCTACCGAACGCACCCAATGTGAGTGAATCTTACAACTCCCCTTTTTAATTACACATTTTGGGGTGTGTCATGTGTCATTAAAAATTAACTCGTTTATTTAAACTTGTGCCATACCATATTGTGATCTAAACTTAGATTGTATATATTGTTTGTAGTTATGTATTTCATATTGTCAAGTTATATGCAATTCATTCATTAGGCCCATCAGTTCCTCGTGGGAGACGAGTTGAGCAACGCGTGCCTCAAAACAAATCCATTATTGTTCGTGTGTGCATTATTTAATATTAAATGATTGGTGAATAAGTTTACATCTATTTTTACTCATGTGTGGTTGTGCACTTTATTTTATAATCAATTAAATAAACTTGTTCAAATGTTTTTCATAGGATTCACTCGCCAACTTTTTGTTGATCCAAAAACCATTTTTACACATGATACAGGTGAACAGGATGAAGCAAGGAAAACATAGGAAATGCCTTAGAAGAAAACAATGAAGCCTAGAATGATGTTTAGGACATGATGTAATAATGATTGTATATTTCCTATTAAATTGTATTAATGAATATGAAACGTCATAATAAATGTCATGAGCTTTGATGATAACCCAATCATGCCCCGATCACCTTTTTCCGCTGCGGGTCGGGGTGTTACAGATTGGTATCAGAGCCATGACTACAGGGATATTGGATAGGTTATTAGACCCTTAGAGCCTATACTATAGTTGACTAGATTTTAATTATTCATGTGGTTACATGCAAACTTATGATATTTATTTGTTTCATATTTGTTTATACTTATAGTCAAACATACATACTTACATACACATTCATCATACATATTTCAATGTTCATATATTCAAATCATCTTCATACTTTTATTATTCAAAGATTTTGTTGCAATTTTCAAATCTCATCAAAGTAAGTTCTGCGACGGGCATGTAGTAACTGGAAGGGTACAAGTACCGGTAGTCGGAACGTCCTGTCTAGGTTGGCATTCGTATAAATCCAATATAACGGACCAGTTTGCCTACCTGGGGACTAACGATGAGAGTACGAAGGACCTATTAGGCCAAAGCATGCCACACCAAACGTCGTTCGAACTAACCCCACTTTGAGGTGTCACCGTGTCTATACCTGGGCACATTCCGAATATCATACGTTACATATTTCTCGATTTTCTCCTGGTTTTAGTGTACGTAACCAGGCTAACACATGCGAACCATATGAAAAACCCGGTATTCATGGGGGCCCACATGATTACGAAGGTGAAGTATGGCGGCATGCAAGGCCCAATTACGAGCAAAGCCTAAGACATCCTATGGATGTAGTAGATTTATTTTTCTATATTTATTTTATGAATGTTCATTCCTAAGTACGACCCATGATCCCAAAAACATCCAACTCATACTCTTGATATGTATTCCTTGTAGATGTCTTCTAGCCTCGCCCGTAGGAAGATGAGAGCAGGAAAAGCCCGCAAGCGCATGGCTGCCCTAATCGCTCAACAAATGGCTGCCGTAATACCCAACATTGTAATCCAAGTCCAACAAGCACTTACCGCTAATCCTGTCAACCAAGAAGATCAAAACGTTATCAACCCTCCCCCAAATACCACTAAATGCACCTACAAGCATTTTAAATCATGCGACCCTCCAAAATACGAAGGGACTGAAGGTGTCACCGCTCTCCTCCATTGGTTTGAAGAAATGGAGAACACTTTTCTAAATTGCGATTGCCCCGATGATCGCAAAGTGCGATATGCTACTGGTCGTTTATATGGAATAGCACTTACTTGGTGGAATACAGAGAAGGCCAAACGAGGTGTTGAAGACGCTATGACTTTGACTTGGGAAGAGTTGAAGGAAATCATGACAAGACGGTTTTGCCCAAGGAGCGAAATCAAGAAATTAGAAGATGAGTTCTATTCGTTGAAGCAAAAGGAAGGCGACCACACCACATACAACAAAAGATTCCTCGAGTTAAATCAAATGGTTCCCAACTTGTTCACTCCCCTCTACCGTTTGATCGAGCACTACATTCGAGGTCTTCCGTCAAAGATTCAGGACTCTGTAATAAGTACCACGCCTGCAACTTTGGAAGCAGCAATGGAGTTAGCTACAGAGCTCACCGAGAACCGCATCCGGAACAAAGACTTCAAGGAGGAGAAGAAGAAGGATAAGGCATCGACTGAAACTTCAAACTCCACCCAAACCGAATCCCCTTCTCAACCCACTTTTAAGAGAAAACGAGATGGGCAACTTTTCGCTGTCACACAACGTAATCAACCAATTTCACAAGCCATACCCATCCAAGCTATCCCAATCACTCAAGTAGCACCCAACTCAACTTACCCAAATAAGAAACCATACCTTGGACCTCACCCTCGATGTAACACCTGTTTTTATCACCATCCCCTTACCTTACCTTGTCGACTATGTGCAAATTGTGGACGCTATGGTCATTTGAGCAAGGTTTGCCGCACCCCTCAAAACCAAATCTCATCCCCTCCTCAAAACATGATCCAAACCTATCAACAACCCCAATACCCCATGTTCCCATATGTTCGAGCTTGTTTCAATTGTGGCGACCCTACCCACTTCAGAAACACGTGCCCCCGATTGGTTAACATCATAAACGCTCAAGCTCAATCAAACCCAGTTAACCAAGTAAATTAAGAAAACCCAATCACTAGGCCACCAGCGAGAGGAAGAGTTTTCAACATCAACGCCAATCCTGTCGAAGATAATGACGGCCCAAACGAAAACACCCAACTAATCCCTTTCACCGAAAATCAAGATTCAACTCCAGCCGCTTAGTTTTTATGGTTTTCTTTATGTTTATTCAGTTTTCCCGTATCTCAGTTATAAATTGGAATCTTATCCAAGGATCCTAATGCGAATTACTATTTCAGTTTGTTTTTGTTTTAAAGTCACATAGAACCAATCATAACTTAAGGATAAAGCCAATGAAAATTTGACAAGAATATGGTGGATACGCCGCTGGTACTTCCTATATGTAAGTATTCTTGCCAAAGGATCAGAGGCATTATCTGGCGGTTATGAGAAGTTCCATGTGGAATTTAGTATTGTCTTGATTGAAGTTTGTTTTGTACTTACTGATTTAACATTTATAGCATCTTATCATTTAAAGAAATTGGATTGTATTCCATTTCTACAATGACTAACCTCTCCATCACAACAAACGAGAGAGGTATTGTCATCATTCAAACATGGATACTATCAGAATTAAGACTCAAGTTTTGGTTGTTGTGTTTGTTGTAGAGTCACATAGAACTAATCATAACTTGCAGATAAAGTCAATGAAAATTTGACAAGAATATGGTGGATACGCCGCTGGTACTTCCTATATATAAGTATTCTTGTCAATGGATCAGAGGCATTATCAGGCGGTTATGAGAGGTTCCATGTAAGATTTAGTATGTTTTGGTCAAAGTTTGTTCATCATACATTTCAGCGTATTTCAATTTCATCATTTAAAGAAGTTGAGCTATGTCTCACTTCCACAATGACTAACCTCTCCATCACAACGAACGAGAGAGGTATTGTCATCATTCAAACATGGATACTATCAGAATTAAGACTCAAGTTTTGATTGTTGTGTTTGTTGTAGAGTCACATAGAACTAATCATAACTTGCGGATAAAGTCAATGAAAATTTGACAAGAATATGGTGGATACGCCGCTGGTACTTCCTATATATAAGTATTCTTGCCAAAGGATCAGAGGCATTATCAGGCGGTTATGAGAAGTTCCATGTAGGATTTAGTATTGTTTTGGTTGAAGTTTGTGTTATACTCCCTGATTTAGCATTCATATCATCTCATTATTTAAAGAAATTGGATTGTGTTACATTTTTTTACATAGACTAACCTCTCCATCATAACAAACGAGAGGGGTACTGTCATCATTCAAACATGTATACTATCAGAATTTAGACTCAAGCTGTGGTTGTTGTGTTGTTTATGTTTTAGAGTCACATCATAGAACCAATCATAATTT
The DNA here is from genome assembly GCA_947069175.1 of Scalesia atractyloides. Lineage (NCBI taxonomy): Eukaryota > Viridiplantae > Streptophyta > Magnoliopsida > Asterales > Asteraceae > Scalesia > Scalesia atractyloides. The sequence continues at coordinate 3,242,097 of CAMTDV010000026.1, read as the reverse complement.
ACTGATAAAACCAATGAAAATTTGACGAGAATATGGTGGATACGCCGCTGGTACTTCATATATATAAGTATTCTCGCCAAAGGATCAGAGGCATTATCAGACGGTTATGAGAAGTTCCATGTAGGATTTAGTATTGTCTTGGTTGAAATTTGTGTTACATTCAATTATTTAACATTCATACCATCTCGCCATTTAAAGAAATTGGATTGTGTTCTATTTCTACATAAACTAACCTCTCCATCATAACAAACGAGAGAGGAACTGTCACCATTCAAACATGTATGCTATCAGAATGTGGACTCAAATATTGGTTTTTGTGTTTATTTATGTTCTAGAGTTACATCATAGAACCAATCATAACTTACTGATAAAACCAATGAAAATTTGACAAGAATATGGTGGATACGCCGCTGGTACTTCCTGTATATAAGTATTCTTGTCAAAGGATCAGAGGCATTGTCAGGCGGTTATGAGAAGTTCTATGTAGGATTTAGTAATTTCTTGGTACATTCGTTGTGGCGTTTATTTATGTTCTAGAGTCACATCATAGAACCAATCATAACTTACTGATAAAACCAATGAAAATTGTCACACCCCGACCCGCAGCGGAAAAGGTGATCGGGGCATGATTGGGTTATCATCAAAGCTCATGACATTTATTAAGCGTTTCATATTCATTAATACAAATTAAATGGAATTTTACAATAAATGTTACAACATGATCTAACTAACAATCTAAACTTCTTTGTTCTCTTCTAAGGCATATCCTACGTTTTCCTTGCTTCAACCTGTTCACCTGTATCATGTGTAAAAAGGTTTTTGGATCAACATAATGTTGGCGAGTGAATCCTATGGAAAACATTTGAACAAATTTATTTAAATTGATTATGAAATATGTGCACAACCAAACATGAGTAAAATTAGATGTAACTTAATCAACAATCATAAGATATTAAATGAAACACTCATGAACAATAATGGAATAATTAGAGGCACGCGATGCTCAACTCGTCTCTCACGAGGAACTGAGGAGCCTGATGAATGAATTGCATGAACATGATAATATGAATGACACAACTACAAACAATATAAACTCAATGATACACACATGAACAATAATGAATTTGAATTGAAGCACGCGATGTTCTACTCGTCTCCCACGAGGAACTGATGGGCTTAATGTATGAGTTTCATATAATTTGTCAAAAGGAATATAAGTAAATCACAACAATAAAAACAATCTAAGTTTAAGTCATGATGTGGTATGGCACACGTTTAAATAAATAAATTAATTATTTTCATAACACATGACACACCCCAAAACGTGTAATTTAAAAGGGGGAATTGTAAGATTCACTCACAGTGGGTGCGTTCGGTTGATGACGTTGAATGCATGCGAAGTGGTTTTAACCACGAGTGAGATTTAACCTAGATAAATCGCATTATGGTTTGGTAAGTAAACGGATTTTATTAATCTATTTTAGTAGGATTGTTGGGTGTATTTTTGTGAGGTTGAGGCTATTTTCTAACCTTAAAAATGTTATTTTTAAGTATTTTTAATTGATTTTTAATTAAAATAATTAAATAAAAATAATAAAAAAATATTTTATTTTTTTTGCTACAGTTGACTTTGACCTGTTGACTTTGACTGGCGTTGACCGGTTCGGAAGGCATATTATTGTGCGCTGGGTGAGGCTCGAACCCGAGACCTCCCGTACGCGTGCACGCAGCTCTACCAACTGAGCTACGTGTCTAACCCGTCATATATCCGATTTTAATTACATATATACATTAATTAGAATTTAGACAGAAATCCTTTATTTTTAAAAACGATTTAAATCACAAAACCGGTGCGCTCCACAGGTCTCAAACCCGGGACCTGTGGGTTAGCGGACACACAGTCCACCGCTGGACTGTGTGTCTCACTTGGTTATAAACTCGGTTATCAATATACTTAACATATACTTAAATCAACCCGGTTCAGTTTGCTGAAAAAGGAATTTTTATCAAGGCAGCGTGTGAGGGACAATACTCGAACTCGTGACCTTAGCGTTAAAAGTGCACACAGTCAACCGCTGGACTGTGTGTCTAACCCGGTAATTAACTTGATTTTAATTATACTTAACCATTACTGAAACGTCGTCTTCTTCACTGGTTTTAACCGGAAGTGGCGACTGACTGGTTCGAATGTTGATTCAAGTTTCCTTTAGCGTTTAATGATCAATTAAAGTCGAGATAAAAGTAAAAAGAAAGGAATTAGGCGTGAAAAGTACCGACTGGTTTTACTCTGTTTTCCGGCAGAACTCCGGCGACAGAAATCTTTTTCCGGCGACGAGTTTCTTGCAGCAGAGAGTCTTCCGAAAGCTTAAAAAGGGTGTGGGTGACTTCGGTAAAGGTTTAGGGGATTCAGTAAAGCTCAGAGATTAAAACTCGGTTTTCCGGCGAAAAACAGAAAAGTTCCGGCGAGGGAGTTTTCGCCGAGAAAGAGTGTGGTTTTGAGCGAAAAGGTTTTCAATGGTTTGAGGGTGAATTTATAGGGGAAAATCGAAATGCACTTGGTCTGATTTCCGACTGTATTCGTTGATTTAAAATTTCCGGCGGTTATAGAAAGGTGTCGCGGACTTCAAACATCGGTTATAACCGATGTATTGTTAATGGTTTACGTTATAACGTAAATTGTAGTTAAGACTTCGCGAGATTTCCGGGATTCCGACGACTGAACTGTTTGGGCGCCGATTTTGAATTCGTAACGTCACTTTATGATTTAAATGATTTCATTATTTAACAAACAAAGCAAGTGGCGCAGTGGTTCAGTGTTATGTGTTAAGTCTTGAACTGATTCGGTACAGACCCGGGTTCGAAACCCGGCAGAGACAATTCATTTTTATTTTGCGATTTTTGACAGTTTTTCAAAAACTAAATATATATTCCCATATAATAATTGATTACGGATCGTTTAAAAATATTTTGGGCATTTAATTCGCAACGAAAATTTTGACTGACTGTTCGGTTGATAAACGGAGCGGGTTTGGTAAATCCGTTTTTTGACGGATGTTACAGTATCCCCTGCTTTTTAGAAATTTCGTCCCGAATTTTAAATAATGATGTATTTTGACTAAAAGGATGATGATGTTTAGTTTGACAGTTAAATGTTTAGAAAAATAAGGGTTTATGTTTTTGTTCGAGGCGGGTAACGTTCCTTGTAAGGGTTAAGTACCCTATTCAGGAATCGCTTTTTGTTGCCTACTGTATAAGTATTGATAAGCAGAAATGATTTGCTAAAAATGATATCATGCATAAGAGTTTAGATACGTTTGGGAAAGTATGGTTACATCCTAAGGCAAAACTTCTAACACTACAACCTATATGGAACATAAATAAAAACACAACAGCTGATATTTGAACATAGGTAAACACAACAGCTCATATTCGAACATGAATAAACACATCAGCAAATATTTGAACATGAATAAACACAACAGCAAATATTTGAATCCACATTCTGATAGCATATATGTTTGAATGATGGAAGTTCCTCTCTCGTTTGTTATGATGGAGAGGTTAGTTTATGTAGAAATGGATCACAATCCAATCTCTTTAAATAGCATGATGATGTAAATGTAACACAAATTCCAACCAAGGCAATACTAAATCCTACATGTAACTTCTCATAACCGCCTGATAATGCCTCTGATCCTTTGGCAAGAATACTTATATATAGGAAGTACCAGCGGCGTATCCACCATATTCTTGCCAAATTTTCATTAGTTTTATCCACAAGTTATGATTGGTTACCAAGAAACTAATAAATCCTACATAGAACTTCTCATAACCGTCCGATAATGCCTCTGATCCTTTGACAAGAATACTTATATATAGGAAGTACCAGCGGCGTATCCACCATATTCTTGTCAAATTTTCATTGGTTTTATCAGTGAATTATGATTAGTCCTATAACTCTACAACCAATACAACAAACATAAAATACTGAAATGAAACATATCTGTGCGATCAAGGCTCAATCGAACGGAGCCGATCGTATTGCATGTACTGAAAATGAAATGGATGTGCGCTCAAGGCTCAATCAAACGGAGCCGAACGTATTGAATGTACTGAAATTGAAATTGTGTGCTCAAGGCTCAATCGGATGGAGCCGAGCGTATTGCATGTACTGAAAATGAATAACTTAACCACACAAACAGCCTATGCATGGAACCTCTCATAACCGCCTGATAATGCCTCCGATCATTTGACAAGAATACTTATATATAGGAAGTACCAGCGGCGTATCCACCATATCCTTGTCAAATTTTCATTGACTTTATCCGCAAGTTATGGTTAGTTCGATGCGACTCTACTACAAACACCACAACCACAAGATACTGATAATGAAATTGTCTGTGCGCTCAAGGCTCAATCAAACGGAGCCGAACGTATTGCATGAATTGGAAATGTAAATTGAAATGTGCGCTCAAGGCTCAATCGGGTGGAGCCGAACGTATTGCATGAATTGGAAATGTAAATTGAAATGTGCGCTCAAGGCTCAATCAAACGGAGCCGAACGTATTGCATGTATTGAAATGTAAAATGAAATAACCGATCAAGGCTCAATCAAACGGAGCCGATCGTGCGGGCACGCCCTGATCAACCGCATAATAAAATGGGGATCAAACTCAACCTCGATGGATGGGGAGCTGCGGCCTCAGCAAAAGCATATACTGAAAACAATATATAATATATAATATACCATAATTACTCTAACAGTCTACACAAGTGATAAAGAAACACATAAAACTAAACAATAGGAGTTGAATCTGGATCTTCGGCGAAGAGGACTAGCTGAGTATCTTCGTTTGGGCCGTCATTATCTTCGACAGGATTGGCGTTGATATTGAAGACTCTTCCTCTTGCTGGTGGCATAGTGGTTGGGTTTTCTTGGTTTACTTGGTTAACTGGGTTTGATTGGGCTTGAGTGTTGACAACGTTAACCAATTGAGGGCATGTGTTTCTAAGGTGGGTAGGGTAGCCACAATTGAAGCAAGCTCGAGCATATGGGAGCATATGGACTGTGTGTCTCACTTGGTTATAAACTCGGTTATCAATATACTTAACATATACTTAAATCAACCCGGTTCAGTTTGTGGAAAAAGGAACTTTTATCAAGGCAGCGTGTGAGGGACAATACTCGAACTCGTGACCTTAGCGTTAAAAGTGCACACAGTCCACCGCTGGACTGTGTGTCTAACCCGGTAATTAACTTGATTTTAATTATACTTAACCATTACTGAAACGTCGTCTTCTTCACTGGTTTTAACCGGAAGTGGCGACTGACTGGTTCGAATGTTGATTCAAGTTTCCTTTAGCGTTTAATGATCAATTAAAGTCGAGATAAAAGTAAAAAGAAAGGAATTAGGCGTGAAAAGTACCGACTGGTTTTACTCTGTTTTCCGGCAGAACTCCGGCGACAGAAATCTTTTTCCGGCGACGAGTTTCTTGCAGCAGAGAGTCTTCCGAAAGCTTAAAAAGGGTGTGGGTGACTTCGGTAAAGGTTTAGGGGATTCAGTAAAGCTCAGAGATTAAAACTCGGTTTTCCGGCGAAAAACAGAAAAGTTCCGGCGAGGGAGTTTTCGCCGAGAAAGAGTGTGGTTTTGAGCGAAAAGGTTTTCAATGGTTTGAGGGTGAATTTATAGGGAAAATCGAAATGCACTTGGTCTGATTTCCGACTGTATTCGTTGATTTAAAATTTCCGGCGGTTATAGAAAGGTGTCGCGGACTTCAAACATCGGTTATAACCGATGTATTGTTAATGGTTTACGTTATAACGTAAATTGTAGTTAAGACTTCGCGAGATTTCCGGGATTCCGACGACTGAACTGTTTGGGCGCCGATTTTGAATTCGTAACGTCACTTTATGATTTAAATGATTTCATTATTTAACAAACAAAGCAAGTGGCGCAGTGGTTCAGTGTTATGTGTTAAGTCTTGAACTGATTCGGTACAGACCCGGGTTCGAAACCCGGCAGAGGCAATTCATTTTTATTTTGCGATTTTTGACAGTTTTTCAAAAACTAAATATATATTCCCGTATAATAATTGATTACGGATCGTTTAAAAATATTTTGGGCATTTAATTCGCAACGAAAATTTTGACTGACTGTTCGGTTGATAAACGAAGCGGGTTTGGTAAATCCATTTTTTGACGGATGTTACAAAAATTTGACGAGAATATGGTGGATACGCCGCTGGTACTTCCTATATATAAGTATTCTTGTCAAAGGATCAGAGGCGTTGTTAGACGCTTATGAGAATTTCCATGTAGGTTGTAGTATTAGAAGTTTTGCTTTAGGATATAACCATATCTTCCCAAACATATCAAAACTCTTACGCATGATATCATATTTAGTGAATCAACACTGCTTATCAATATTTTTACCGTAGGCAACAAAAAGCGATTCCTGTAGCAGGGTACTTAACCTTACAAGGGACGTTACCGCCTCAAACAAAAATTTAAACTCTTACTCTTTTTCTAAGTATGTAACTGTCAAACTAAACACCATCCTTTCTAGACAAATATGTCACTACTTAAATTTCGGGACGAAATTTCTAAAAAGCAGGGGATACTGTAACATCCGTCAAAAAAACCGGATTTACCAAACCCGCTCCGTTTATTAACCGAACAATCAGTTAAAAATTTCGTTGCGTATTTAATGCCCAAATTATTTTTAAACGATACATAATTAATAAGTATATTGGAATATATAATTTATATTTGAAAAAGTATTTAAAATAAGGAAATAAAAATTAAAGGCTTCTGCCGGGTTTCGAACCCGGGTCAGCCAGGGATTTCAGCAAAGTCTTAACACACACACGCTCAACCACTGCGCCACTTGTATTCTTTAGTAATACATCCAGACAATTAATTCAAATAATGAAAACATAAATCAAATCCAGTCAACTGACGCGCCCAAATCCGTTGACGCCGGAAAATCCGACGATTTCGTCAAACGGCGTCGGTTATCAATGACTTAACGTAAACATTAACAACGACGTCGGTTATAACCGATGTCCAGTCCGCGACACAAGTTATAACCGCCGGAAAATCATTAACCGACGAATCAAGACGGAAAACGGACCAAATTCGTCGATGTTCTACCCTATAATTACCCCCTCTAACCTCTGTTATCTTTTTCGCTCACAATCACACTTTTTCCCGACGTAATTCCACTCGCCGGAAAACTTCTACAACTCGCCGGAAAACCGAACCTTTCACCTCTGTGCCTTACTGAACCACCAGAGCTCATACCGAAGCCACCCACACTCACCTCAAGCTCGCTGAAGACCCTCTGCCGCAGGACACACGTCGCCGGAATAGCTTGCTGTCACCGGAGTTTCGCCGGCGAAACAGAGGAGCCACTATTCGGTATATCTTACACTTAATCTCTCGTTCTTTTTATTTATCGCACATGTAATTAATCACAACACCCTAAAGAAACTTGATTAAATCGTCGAACCTGCCGGACACCGATTCTGGTTAAGTCCAACGAAGAAGACGGAGTTATCAGTTGTGTTTATGTTTAATTAAAATCAGAATATATCCCGGGTTAGACACACAGTCCAGCGGTGGACTGTGTGCAAATAAAACACGCTTACGTCCCGAGTTCGATTCTTGTCCCACGCACACTCGCCTTAATAAAAATGTTCCTTTTTTTAACCAAACCGGATTCACTGCAATAGAGGTTAAGTTTAATAAAAACCGGAATAATAACCAAGATAGACACACAGTCCAGTGGTGGACTGTGTGAACGTTTAAATCACATAGTCACGAGTTCGAGTCCGGACTACCGCACCGGTTCGGGCAATTATCAAACTTTTTATATAAAGCAGAAACGAAATTATTTAGTTTGTATATAAGTATAATAAAAATCAGGTTATTTAACAAGTTAGAGACACAGTCCAGCGGTGGACTGTGTGTTAACCTAACCCACAGGTCCCGGGTTCGAGACCTGTGGAGAGCACCGAGCGAGTCATTTAAATTGTTTTTGAAATAAATGATTTTCGAATTAATTCAATTAGTGTATAAATATAATTAAAAACAGAAATATTTCGGGTTAGACACGTAGCTCAGTTGGTAGAGCTGCGTGCACGCGTACGGGAGGTCTCGGGTTCGAGCCTCACCCAGCGCATACAAATACACAATAAAACCGGTCAACAAAGTCAATAGTCAACAAAGTCAACGGTCAACAAAGTCAACGGTCAACAAAGTCAACATTTTTTTTATTACTTTTATTTATTTATTTACATTAAAAATACTTAAAAATAACATTTTTAAGGTTAGAAAATAGCCTTAAACTCACAAAAATACATCCAACAATCCTACTAAAATTGATTAATAAAATCCGCTTACTTACCGAACCATTATGCCATTATCTAGGTTAGTTTCACTCGTGGTTAAAACCAACTTCGTGCGCATTCAACATCATCTACCGAACGCACCCAATGTGAGTGAATCTTACAACTCCCCTTTTTAATTACACATTTTGGGGTGTGTCATGTGTCATTAAAAATTAACTCGTTTATTTAAACTTGTGCCATACCATATTGTGATCTAAACTTAGATTGTATATATTGTTTGTAGTTATGTATTTCATATTGTCAAGTTATATGCAATTCATTCATTAGGCCCATCAGTTCCTCGTGGGAGACGAGTTGAGCAACGCGTGCCTCAAAACAAATCCATTATTGTTCGTGTGTGCATTATTTAATATTAAATGATTGGTGAATTAGTTTACATCTATTTTTACTCATGTGTGGTTGTGCACTTTATTTTATAATCAATTAAATAAACTTGTTCAAATGTTTTTCATAGGATTCACTCGCCAACTTTTTGTTGATCCAAAAACCATTTTTACACATGATACAGGTGAACAGGATGAAGCAAGGAAAACATAGGAAATGCCTTAGAAGAAAACAATGAAGCCTAGAATGATGTTTAGGACATGATGTAATAATGATTGTATATTTCCCATTAAATTGTATTAATGAATATGAAACGTCATAATAAATGTCATGAGCTTTGATGATAACCCAATCATGCCCCGATCACCTTTTTCCGCTGCGGGTCGGGGTGTTACAATTTATTATGTATGTATGTATGTTGCATGTTATATTGATACAACTCCTAAAACCCTAACTCAAGTGCAACAAACCTGTGATCCCCTCTTTTCCCCTTACTACCGTGAACAAGGAGACATGATTCTTAGGACTTCAAGTTCTTGATTTCAAGGCTAGATCATACTCCATTCTTCACTAGGTATCTTCATCATGTGATTTGTGTTTTGTTTATAAGGCTCATGCATGATTCATAGTATACATCTTGGCTGTTTTTTTTCTGATTTCTTGATGTTCTTAACATTTATGATGATTTCATGTAGTTTAGGGTTGTTATAATTCATACTTGATTGGTGATTGATCGCTTATGGGTTCGGTTAGTCATTAGGGTTTTGATTATTGCATGATCTTGGCTTGAACCTTGTTAGTTCTTGGTGAATTAGTTGATGTATAACCTGATTTATAATGATTATCTGCTGTATATGATGCATATGGGTCATTTTGTTTGCTGAATAATCATTTTTGGGAGTTAGGTAACGAAACAGGAAGCTGTGCGACAGTTACAGCCAACTTTAATCGGCTGTAACCAGGTCATAACTTAACGAAAATTTGATTTTCTTGAGTCTATAACGTGCTTTTCGAAATACGCTTCTAATGGCGTTAGAATCATGATTTTTGGACGTTGTTTGCTATTTTAAATAAGTTATTTTATTTCAGCAATTAAAGCTGCGTTTTTTCTGCAGATTTTACGTGTTATGTTTTCAGTCATAACTGGGTAAACATTTATTGTTAGACCATGAAATTTATGTTGTAGTTGTCCATAGATGTATGTGCGAACCTCCAACTAGAATTATATCGATCGGATAATCGAATATTTTTAAATGAATTTTTCCGTGAGCTACAGTCAGAAAGTGACTAATCTGATCACTGTTTGGCGCAATATTTTTCACGGAAAATCCTTAAGGATTTAGGTCACCAAATTTTTACACAATAGTCGATTCTCCGATTGACACGCCCTGTAATTTTTTGGGAATCTTCCGGTACACGAACTATTCCAGATAACACTCCGAAAACTGTCCGAAAATGCACTATATTGTTGAATTTTTATTGAAGAGTATTTTAAATTTTTCGTGACACTTATGTGGTCTCTAAGTGGTGTCGTGATATATGCATGCATGTTAATCAGTATTTTCTGATAAAATGTGCTACGTGCTAGATACGTGTAGGATTCGTGTTTCCGCGTGAGCACACACACTAACCCTTAAACGGTAATCATGCTAGGACGTGATTGACCAGTTTCACCTCGCGTATTTCTTTCCGTTCCTTATTCCGAGCATTCAAAGGTGAGTTCACTACTCTTTTACAGGCATGCGTCCCGAGGGGATAAACTACTATCCTTGGAGGAATACTTTTTATAATTGTTGTAGTTTAATTTCGATGTTAGTTAATAAACTCAAAAATCTATCATGAAAGTCCCTACTTACTACCGAACTAGTTGCCTGGGAGGCAACGGGGTATTAGTTGATAGCGTTATTAGGCTTGACAAACCTCACACCGTGCTAGGAGCCGGGCGTGAACTAAGGACCTTAAACACATGGCCAATGTTGATAGGCATTGATGAGGGCAAACAAACATATGTCACCCGGTATCGAGTTATTAACGAAATGTCTTTAAACTCAACACCAATCCGTTTTCGTTAGATAAAACTGTGAACTCGCCGGCTTAATCGCTGATACACTTTTCTGCATGCTTGCAGGTCGTTAGATAATCATTGCATGGGACTTACAGTCTGGGGAGCTTGAAGTGTCATGAGGCGTATTACTAGATTGCAAACAATAAAACTTTACGCTTTAAAACATTTTATTTTCGATTGTTTGAGATATTTAAATTTGCTTCTGTTGAATACATACTATGTTTGAAATGATTTAATTGGAATTCACTATTCATGTTGGACATGATGACTTTGTTTTTGAATATTTACTATTAGTTCAAATGATTAGTGGCTAGATCCTGGTATGTCACACGCCTCGCGGTAAAACTCCGGCATGTGGCTTTTGAGGGTGTGACAAAAAATATTATCGAACTCTTTGAATTGGTCAAATCTACTTTCGAGAGAAACACAAGGTTGAGTACTATGTATAAAAAGTAAGCCGTTCTAAAAGAGTCTATAGGAGTTTTCAAAGTTTCATTATCCGCATTTTCATCAAATCTTCTATTTTTTTGAATAATATGTTTTTTTCACGAAAACTAGGTTCAATGCCCATCTTTAAAGCAAGTTCTTTAACCGTAATCGTAGCTTTCTCAAATCCTTCATCCATATACTTTTTAAAATAGTAGATAAGTCCATCTAGTTGTTTTATAGCAATGTCAATACACATGTCTTTTGATTGTAAATTTTTACTAACTAAATTAACAGCATATAGAACATCATACCAAATAACCATCGGTAATGAAAATTTAAATTTTTCCAACTCATTTTCAACTAAAGATTAGCCTTACTTTTTACCTTAAGCTCGTCAGTATTATGATACAAATCCATTAATGCATCTCTTAGTTCTGTAGCTTGAAACCTAATTGCTTTAACACTTCCCAACGTGTTTGTGATAATGATTTAAAAGTTAAATTTGGTATATTATCTTGTAAAATTTTCCATCTTTTAGTGGATGATGCAAACATAGAATAAATACGTTGTATGGTTCCAAAAAAATCCTCATCTTTTTTACAAGATATAGCCATATCAGAGATTACTAAATTTAAAGTATGACAACCACATAGATCATAAAAGGCTCTAGGCTTAACTTGTAACAAGCTTTTTAGTACTCCCTTATGTTTTCCTTTCATATTTGATCCATTATCATAACCTTGTCCTCTAATGTCATCTACATTGAGTCCTATTATATTAAGTTCATCAATAATAGAATCAAATCCTTTACCGGTTGTATCATTCACTATTAAAACTTCTAAAAAATATTCTTTAACTTCTATTGAAGTTAGAGAAATATCTAAACATCGTAAGCCAATAGAAATTTATTCCTTGTGGTGCTTGTATCAGGGATGCAATAAGAATAATTGAAAAATATTTAGCTTCTTTTAACTTTTTTAATAATTTTGATTTTGACCTCATTTGATAATAAATCTATTAGTTCATTTTCCATTTTGGGTCCAAGGTAATAGCTAAGAATTTCTTTGTTTTGTATGCGTCTATCATGTTATTGCATTACCGGATTAAATTCTGCAATCATCTCAATACCGGCTAAAAATAAACCGTTGTTTTCTTCATACAATTGCTCATTTGTCCCATGAAATGCCAAATTATTTTTACCAAAACCCGTTACAAGGGATATACTTCTTTTTAGCACCTTTCTTCAATGTTCTTTTTCTTTATTTTTTTTATCTTAAGCTTGTTTATCAATTGTTTTATTTTCGCCAATCTTATCTCTAATTCCATCCATGTTCTCATATTGTTAATATGTACATTACTTTTTTCATATTCTCTTAATTTAATATTAATATTTTTCAATCATTATTACCTTCTTTAGCTAAGCTATTTGTATATTGATTCAGGTTAAATAATTTACAACAAAAACAAAATGCTCTATCTAAATCTATAGAATAAATCAACCATTTTCTTTCTAACGTTTCTCCGTTTGGTAATGTTCGTATATAGTGAGATGTATTAAAGCTTCTTGTGTGTTCATCTTTTGGAAAATCGTACACATCAATTTTTATCAGACCTTTTTCTACGAGTATATCTCTTAGATCAATACTAGTATTATTCCATTGACTTGGATCAACAAAATTTATAGGTATCTCATCAGTTGTAAATTCATCATTTGTAGGAGTAGTGTAGGTTCATTATTTGTAGGTTCATTATTTGTAGGTGTATCATTTGTCAGTTCATTATTTGTAGTTGTATCATCGTTTGTAGGTTGACTTGTTGTAGGTGTATAGAATTTTAGAAGTGTTCCCTTTTGTGATTCAGTTAAAGCTTCTTATTTACGTTTTTTTTGCCCTTTTGCATGACTGATTCAAAAGTTCGAATTCAATTTGACATTAGTAAAATATAAATCTATTTAAGATTTTGATAATGAGCCCTTATTCCCTGAACAACAAATTAAAATAAACAAACAACCAAGCCCTAGTGCCTAAATAACAGGATCAGCTCAACAAATAAGCCTTAACTCCCTATACAACAACTTGATTAAGAAAAATAGCAAATTATGAAAGAAGAATAAGCCCTAATTCCCAAATAACAAATGAGGATATCAAATATCTAACCTAAGTGCCACACCCACAACCACAATATCAAATTGAGTGTTTGAGACTCTTAAGTGCCACTAAGTTTCGAGAATCCACGTCTGCCACAATATCAAACAATAATCAACAAATCAAAACTGAGTTCCAACCCCGACTAATCGATAAATTAAAACTGAGTTCCAAGCCAGCCAAATCGAGAAATCAAAGATATCAAAACTGATTTAATGTTTGAGGAACTGAGGGTTTGTTTGTAATTGTATATCAAACTGATTTGTTTGTAGGAACGGCCTTTGACAATTCGAAGAAGATATATATCTAAAAAAGAAAAAAAGCCGTGAATATTTATAATTACTTACCTGTTCGGATTACTCAATCGACGACTCATGTTCATGAGACATGAATCATGATTACACGACGGCTGACGCTTCAATTCACTGTAGTGCCACAGATTGAAGGTTTCCCTTTTCTATATTAGCAACCGCCTTTTATTCTTCAACTATGCACGTCTGTTTTTTTTACGAGGTCCAATTGCTTTTGTGTTTGGATAGTTGGGGTGACGGGCCTGTATTCCCTTTATGTTATGGGTTATTTAGTATAAAACTAAAAATGGGCCTAGTATTGGAAAAACCTACAACAAATTTGGAGGTCGTTCAATTTGGGTGGTCCTAGGCGTGTGCCTAGGGTCGGAAGCCCATTGGGCCGGCCTTGTTTATTCATGTAAATAAATAATATTTTATAGATACGTTGAATATTTTTTATATTTGTATGTTTGAAGACATGTGCCGCTGTGCGTATTAATCTTAGAGGATGTTTGGCAACTTCTGAATGGGTAAGTGTTGAACAAGTAAGAGGTTTGAACCATTAAGTGCTGAACCAGTAGGAGGTCTGACCATTAAGAGTTAACGTAATGCTTAACCATTGAGAGGCAAATGTCTGACCAATTCAGATAAGTGGTCTTAACCATTCAGACTCAATATAATGTTTAACCATTCGGAGGCAAATGTCTGAATCATTCAGACATCTACTCGTGCAATAAACAATTTAAACCATTAAGTGTTGAACCAGTAAGAGGTCTGAACCATTAAAAACCTCATTAAGAGCTAAACAAACAACCCCTTACATTGATAATCATATCGAAGTTATGTACTTTGAGAGTTTAGTTTAATTGTATCAAAATTCATGTAGCTGATACATATAAACATATCATTTTACAGGGTGGGGTTCGGCTACTGTCACACCCCGGATTTCCAACCCTGAAATCCATACACCGGTGGGCCCGGGTGGGGAGTACCGTGACATCGGTTGATAATCATCATAGTCAATTAAACAAGGCACAGCGGAAGTCTTGGAGTAAAATTACTATTACAAACCGAATGTTCGAAAATACAAAATAATATACAAGCTTGTAATAGAAGATCCACAGGCGGATCATAAATTGTACAAGGAAAGAATATAAAATAGACTTTGGACAGATTTAGGATTTGCAAGATCCTATATCACTACCGAGCACTTCCAGTCTATTTTCGAATTGTACCTGCAGATTAGTCTTTTGAAAATACGTCAGCTTTCGCTGGTAAATACACCCAACTGACTCATTTTGAAAACATTTCAAAAATGTTTTAGGTGCGTATCAGCACAAAAATCTTTTTATAACTTGGGTTAATTGACCGTCCAACCTTGTTAACAGATTTACATGTTTGTCATTCATACGGCGCTCGGCACGAAAACCGAGACACAATTAACGTACACACTACTTTGGACTCACGAAGGAGTCAATTCCTCCCAACCTTGTGGGAATGCATAATTGAGCGTCTATCGGGTGTATGCCTACACCCGCGCTAAGGTCGTGGCCATTTTGATTGTAATGAGCCGATGATATCCAGGACACGGTAGTTAACCCCCGATGTTTAAATTACCAAACAAACTGATTAAAACAGAATATGCGGATCTCTGTTCCGAACCGGCGTTCGATTAATCCCATTTCTAACCAAGCGGTAATAATTTACCGTAACCTAAGCCCGTATAGGGGAAATAAGTCGAGAGTATTTACCTTAGCTAGTCTTCGTTAATATTAATAACTCAGCCATACACAAAAAGGACTAAGTGCAGATAGCATTTACCGGTAAGTCTCTATTCTGGATTATGGCATAAACTAACCAATTAAATACTAACGGTCTTATTTAAGTCATAGACTTAGACCGACTAGCGTACTTGATCAAAACGTATGACGCTAGATTAAACGATGATTGGATAGAATGTAGTTTAATCCCAACAAGTACCTTGACTTTTTTAGTATGGGTAAATGATTAACATTCTGTATTTTGAGACTTAAGTGACAAGGTTAAACCCGTTTCGGTTAATTTTCGTAAAATAGTTATATATACATAACCGTGCGCATATTAGCGATATCGGGTAACCGGATAAGTCATGGACAAGTTCTATATGCCATTATATTTTAATTAAGTTAGATATCAGTAGGATATCAACTTGTATGCCCGTTAAGGTTTTAAAACGAAATTATGCCTTGTAGGGGCATTTTGGTAATTTTTTACATAGTTTATAATGTATTTGGGATTCTGAGTTTATAACATATACCTACTGTAAATATGTTTAAAAGAGTTTTAAAATCAGTAGGTAACAAGTCTTGGTCCATTAATATGGTTTTAAAACAATACTATGCGCCGAAATGGCGCTTATGTCGTAATATGACGTCTTTAAGTGATGTTTTATGAAAACTGATGTTATAGTCAGTTAAAAATGTTTAAAATATGTTATTTAGTATAACATATCAGTAGGTAAATGATTTACCTTGAAAATTTTTGATTAAAACTATTTTATAAGCCACAGGGGCTAAAACCGTCATTTATCGACATAGTTTAAGGATTTGCTTAAAAATTCAGTTTATAACTTGGTTTAACATCCCAAATAATCCTACTTATAATATTACATCAGTAGAAACTCATTATCAAGTTCATTACCATTTAAAACCTTGTTTTATGCAAAAAGGACATTTTGGTCAAAGATGGCATAATTATGGAACTTGTGCATAAACTTGGATTCTGATTATGATCATATAATATGACCTCAGAGGGTTATGCTACATAATATTAATATCATAATGAAACTTTAGATTAGTAGGTAACTAATCTAAATCGGGTCAGAATTGAAAGTCAAAGCAGAAGTCAAACTTTGCGACTTTCGGTTGCGAACCGACCCTAGAACTGAAATTGACGAGCCGAACATGTTCTTACATGTTCTAATAATTATTACCATCTTGTTTAAGTGTCAAAACAGGTTTCATAACAATATAAGATCAATTTATAATTTTTCCGAAAAATAGTATGCTTGACTTTTTAATATCATAACTTTGACCCGTCAATCGGTCTAGCAAACGTGATCTTCAGGAGGTGCCCTTCATAGGGATTAACACCTACCTTATTAAGATCACTTAGCCATGTTCATTTCGAACAATGGCTGGACCATAATGGTCTTAACCGAAAGTCAAAGCGTTTGCCGTAAAACGCTTGACTTTTGGCTATAAAAGCCTATAAACGAAAATGCAAGAGTAAGGAACACTTACAAGAGGTTCCTAGAATGCAAGAGAACTAAGTTGGATGCTCTTTTCAACTAGGAACTTCCAGAGGAGGGAGAAGAGTGATTTAATGAGAAAGGTGCAAGCAGGAATGAGAACTTATGCACCTATTTATAGTTGGAGAGCTTAAAGGAAGTGAAGCCAGGTGTTTAGGGGAGTAAGAAGAAGTTTACAAGTGTCCCAAAACGTGGCATAGCAATTTAGAGAAGCTATGGTTTCGTTTCAATGGTTTTGGATCTTTGCTTGGTCTCCAAACAAATTTTCTGCGTCAGACCTGTTCCCGCGGGGCGGGAGAGGCCCAGGCCAAGTCTCTCGCGGCCAGCGACCGCCCCATGGCCAGATTCAAAATTTGACACTTTTAACCCCTTAACTTATTAAAGCTTCTAAAAACCATTTTAAACACCTTTTTGGCACTTTTAGCCCTCCATAGCCAATACTTGGCATACCCGGGATTATGCCCGGACATTGTCGAGCTCTCGGTTCGTTAAACGGTCACTCAAAGGTATAAATTAACATGTTGACACTTTTAATCCCTCCATCATCCAACTTTCACATATTTACAAAATTGAACTCTCTCGTCCAACAAATGGCACGTATGAGAGTTTAGGACTTCACAAAGGATCACTCAGAGGCTTATGATAAGCATGTTGATTCCGATGTCACTCAGATGCTAGGCATGTTGACATATCAGTCACTCAGAGGCTAAATTTTAAGCATGTTGATGTATCAGTCACTCAGAGGCTAATGATTTAAGCATGTTGACATATCAGTCACTCAGAGGCTCGACTTGAGCATGTTGACGCCTTTAGTCCTTATTGGTCTTTAACAGACTATATTTAAAATACAACATGTGTCACTATATTATTGGACACGATTTTTACAGGGTGTTACAGCTACAAAGTCCATTTTTCCTACAAAGTGTACAAAGTCATAAAACACCACAATTTCAGCCTTAAAACACACTCAAAACCCACAAATAATAGAGTGAAGATAACTAAAACACAATATCCAAACCCTAACAGTTCATAAAAACTTCAAACAGACCATCGTAGAACTAAGAATATAAAACACAACATGATAATCAACATAAAACACACTAATGTTAGTCATTAGATAATCAAAGCCTTATCATCCAAAACACAACACAAACCCCACACATATGTCATTTTAGTAATCTTCACTTTGTTATTTGTGGGTTTTGAGTGTGTTTTGTAGTTGACATTATGGTGTTTTATGACTTTTTATACTTTGTTGGAAAATGGACTTTGTATCCAACTCACACCCTCATTTTACATTAGTCCTTATTCATAAATTATTGATATATATTTTGAAGGGAGAGATCAAATAGAAAGTATAGTTTGGGTAGGAAGTAATGAGTTGTGAGATGTGGCAAAATTGAAAAATAAATGTGAAGGATATTATAGTCAATCTCATCTCATCTTCCCACTTTCTCTTTCCTGCATCTTCAAAACACATCATCTTCAACATTTTCTTCACTTTCTATCTCTATAATCAGTACCTCATAGTGTGATTTTTGTCATCAATCAATGATTCAAACACTCAATCAACGTGTTCTTCAACTTTTCTTTAAAGAAACTCAACATTCTCATTTTTTCTCGTGATTTTGAAGCGAATCACTGAATTTTTGAGATTCAATCGTTGATAAGTGTTTCTAACATTCAAATTTCGTCAGTCGTTGAAGAAATCCTAAGAAATTGGTCTAAGAAATTTTTTGAATTGTGTTTTACGATCTGGGTTTTCATATTGCGTTTACGATCTGGATTTCGAATTAATTCATTGTGTTTTACAAAAAAATTAAAAAACATATTTTTTGTGTTTTTAGTTTATTGCGTTTTAGACTCAACACATTTTTTTTTGTGTTTTTAATCTATTGCGTTATAGAAAAAAATTCTTTTGTGTTTTTAGTCCATTGCAAAATAAAATAAAACACATATGTTGTGTTTTTATTCCATTGCGTTTAAAAACAACATATTTTTTTTGTGTTTTACGTCTATTGCGTTTTAGAAAAAAAAAACATTTCTTTGTGTTTTTAGTCCATTACGTTTTAGATAAAAGACATTTCTTTGTGTTTTTTGTACATTGCATTTTAGAAAAAAAAAACTATTTTTTGTACATTGCGTTTTATGCATCTGGATTTTCGATTTTTTTCAAAAATATAGGAACAATATACTCATTTTAATAACAAAAAAAACACTCATTTTTATGGTGTAATATTTTATAGAAAAATAATGTCATATGAAAGAACTATTAAGACCATGTATAGTGTGTAGGAAGATAATGCCCCAACCCTTGGGTGTTTTACGCCATGTGGCAGTCCATTTAGCGTGTGGGAATTATGGGGCATTATCTTAAAACATGTGTAATCGTATAATGCCCCATAATGCCCAAACCAATCATTACCTAATTATTATTTTTTCAAATTAAAACTAATAATATTTCATTAAATAAAAAAATTACAGTGCTAAAAATAAAAATTATATTGCTAAATAAAAAAAACTAACAATCTAAAGTCCGTATTTGTCACGGATTTGTTGCTGACGCATTTATGCTAGGATCAACGGGTCGCCTACGAGGTGATCGATGGTTTAAACAAAAATTATATGTCTTTCTCCATTTGTCTCGATTCTTGTGTCGCGACAATTTTTTTGTTGTCGGCGTTTCTTTCTTGCATAGTCTCTAAATGCATATGACCGAGGTCTCGAATGTCTCGTAAGCGTCGGTTCATCTCTTTGAAATCTTCCTTCATTTTGAAATTAGCTGAAGACGACTCCGCCTTTTTTCCCACTTCTTCTACCAGCGGTCGTTCCCACTCCACATCCTCGTCGTCGTCCAAATTAATGTTTAAGTCGACGTTATCGGAAGAGGGTGTCTCCGGATCAACCGAGTATGATGTTTTGGACCGTTTTGCTTTACGTCTACCACTAGACGTCATGGTCAGTAAGTTAGACCATTTGGGATTTCCGCGTAAATGCTCCCAACATTTCAAGTATGTGATAACGCCTCTCATTTGGTTGTACTCTTCCAACTCTCTTGTTAAGATACCAGCATCGTTTTGTCCGCTACCCCAGTTGTCCCTCGTACGTTGGAAGACTTCTTGGAACTGATGATATTTTTTGTTAATATCGGTCCATTTGCTAGATATCGAATCTTTGTCCCGATACTCATCTTTACCCATCGCTTTAAAAAAAAGTTTCACGAAGTTTATTCCAAAAAATTGGTGAAGTTTGATAGTTTGCTACATGATCGGAGTATCGCGCCCCGTCAAAGATAATATCTATATACTCGATTTACCCTTAACTATGAGTTAGTGGTAGTACGGGGTCGAACCACGAAGAGTTTGTGGTTTACGATAGATACAATTGATTTTAACGGTTTATCACAATTTATGAAGCTTGCTATGATTTAGTTAGAATATTTGTTTGGTTGAAAGAGATGTTGTAATAAACCGACAATTTTTGGACTAAAGTGATTACTACTAAACTTGAACGATTGCACAAAAAATGGATTGATGGTTTAAACAATAATTGAGAAACAAGGTTTACACCCGGTTCAACATTTGCAAGGTTGCTAAACAATTTTAGGTTGATTCAATTGAATTTGTCATTAATGGTTTTGATATCACGAAGTTTATGTGCCAATTGCTATCACGTGTATGACGGACCGAATTGCACTTCTTTACTTCGGACAAGTAAATCCTTTTGAAAGATAAGGCATAAATACACAAGCTTATTTTGTAAAGTCAAATTTTATAATCATTCGACAATTCACAAATGTAGTTCAAATGTAGGACAATTATCAATCAATTCAAAATACAAGTCAATTTGTCACAAATCAACTAAGAAACATAAAGCAAACCTTAAACCTTACAAAAGTCTACATCGGGGTGAAACCCTCGAGAATTAGCCGCTCATGACGAACGGAACACTTCAAGCTTTGAAAGTGATGAAGCTGATGGTTAGGGTTTGGGATGGATGGTGTTTGTGGATGGATGATGGAAGGGATGATGGTAGGCTAGGGTTAGGATAGAATGGGTTGGTGATTCTGAGAATGGACTGGAAGTGATTGATGATGATGGTGGAAAGGTTCTTGGCTCCAAGATGAAGTTTAAAAGTCCCAAAATGCGAAACTCCCTTGAAATGGTCAAAAACCCATCATATAACCCGTCCCCCAAACAAAAATCAACAAAATTCGCGATGTGAGGCAGGGAGAGGCGTCGCCGACAGCCCCATAGGGTGTCGGCGACGGTGCCTGGTTCGTCCAAATACTTCCGACGGCCTTTTCTACTGTCTACGGGGGGTTTTTGGGCGAAGGAGTTATCAAAGGGATGTCGCCGACGGCCCAAGAGGGTGTTGGCGATGACACCTGCATTTCTCATTTTCTGTTTTTCCGATTTCTCGCTTCCGGTTGACCCGATTTCCGTCCCGGTGCTCCGTATAGCTCTCGAATTGCACCTTAAATTACATTAGACCTGTAAAACACACTTCCAATTAAAAGTAGGCTATTTGAAACTAAAAGTTTTGTAAAAACATAAGCTTAAACATATAAGAACACCGATTTTCGACCACGCATCACTACAAAAAATATAATGTTATATTCTTAAAAATAAAAATAAAATAAACGCTTACGAATTATTTAAAAAAATAAAACAAATGTGTTTTTATGACGCTTACCAACTTCGGGGTCCTCCGATAAGTCGAGCCACGCCCGTGCTGACGCGTATTCCTCTTGTCCAAGCTAAGTAGGTTCCCTTTCGACGTGTTCCTTTTTTATGAGCTTGTTTACCACGTTGAGATGCCTCGGCAACGGGCTCGGGTTGTGTCTCCGGTACCGTTTCAATGCCAGGTTCGGTTTCTTCTCGAGACGGTTGCGAACCGCCTATGGATGCAAAGCCGTGTGGACCGTGAAAGAACAGTTGCGAACTGCCCATGCCTAGCATTTGTGCGCTCGCAAACATACTCGGATCCATCTCTTGAAAATTGAAGTTTGGTTGCGGTTGGGTGGTGTTCGGGCGATATGTAATGGAGTTACCGGGTCTAGACGGAACACCGAAAGGGGGTTGGAAGAGATTCATGATGTAATTTTTTTTATAAAATTTGAAGTAGTATAGAAGAGAGTACGGTAAAGTTTGTAAAAAAATAGTGAAAAGTGGGGTGTTTTATAGGTTAAAAAGTGGAATAAAAAAATTAAAAGTTTTGTTTGTTACCGTTGAAGCAACAGTAAAATTTTGAAAGATGTGCGAATTTTGCGTTTTAAACACAACGCTAGAGGCATTTTTTTTTTTTGAAAAAAACGCCCCCGAGCATGGTCCCAAGGTGTGGTTGGGCATTTTTTGGGGAAAAAACGCTAAAAAGCCCCTCACTACGGGTGGTCTAAGTTAAAATGGGGGAGAGGGAGAATTGGAGAGAGAAACTATTGACTTGTATGGACTAGAATACCCCTAAACATACCCATGCGCTTCTTTTTTTTGTTTTCCAATTCCACCCATTTAATCCTAGCAATTTATTTTAAATTTAATAGATAAAATTGTTTCCTAACCTTCCTACCCAAACAATCTTCATCCTGACCCATATTTTTAATCGATTTCACTAGATAGCTTAGGTCGTCACTAGTATATAGTTGATCTTTTGGGTCGTCACTATAGAACCCTTTTAGTCACCATTTGATGTAGCTGAGTAACAGATCAAAACATAAAACTTTCTAGATGAACCTAATGGGCCGGCGTGGCCGTTTGGCTGAGACACAATTAATTGTTTTGTTCATTATCTTTAGATCTTGCATCTAATTAATGTATCGAACATCGTTAAAAAAGAAGAAGTAAAACTTTTACAATGTTTCAGACTTTTGAAATTAAACAATTATGCATCCAAATGCATTTTGCGCTTTCGACCCATCTGATCTATTATCTTTTTAGTTTAATCATCTAGCTTAACGCATTCCAACCGCTAAAGATAAAATTAAAATCGACTCGTTTATGTAAATGAGTGAGAATTATCACCTTTACACGTAATAAAAAAGCTTCCTTTATCTACATCAAGACTCTTGATTTATTTCATTGTCAATACTAAGGGAGTTCTTGTGTGGCCCTTTTTTCATTTTTACTATTTATGAGGGAGAAACATGCATGCCTATATACTTATACTCATTTATCATGCTTGTATCATTGCTCTCATGTTTTATGTTGTGCATTAGTAATCCAATATGTATATTTCATGACACATTTTATGACTCATAAGTCCCTTACATCATATATAACCATTTATGTCATGTTGTTGAGCGTATGGATTAATATTGATGGTACTATCAGGTATGATAACCCCATTTGTGGTTGGTCACGTCAACTCTACCTAGGATGGTAAATGAATGTATATTGAAGAGGTAATTCTGACTTGGTGGATTATCTATAAAGTTTAAATGGGTTAAAATACAATTCAAGTTCGTTGGAATACATATAGTTTGGTTATTTATTTAAATAATTTGAATTATTTGTTTATTAGATAGGTTTATTTAGTGGGTTTATTCTATTATTAAAATAGTGTTTGAGGAACGAACATGGATTTTTGTGGTAGTGGGGTTTATATCTTCTTTAATTAGTTCATGTGCAAGGAACGAACATGGATTTTTGTGGAGAAATTAAAAAGATGAAGATCAATCAAGTGGCAGCTTCAACTTTTATGGGTACAAAATAACACATGACAATAGTGGGGTCGGTAGATAACTTTTTGCATAGAGTTCAAATTGGACCATGCGTACACAGAGGTGAAGTTATTTGTGTCATTTATTTGCATGAAAAAAATATGGGGTACATGGTAAATTTTGTTATTTTGCATTCAAAAGTGGATTTGACACACAAGCAGTGGCAAAAGTGGTTGTTTTGTTTTGGGAGATTCAAGCCTAACAATAGTATTTTGTTTGGTTGAGACGATTCAACATCAGAAGGGTTCAATCGAGGTCGGGTTTCGAAAACTTCTTGGCTGTATAGGAAAAATGGCAAGTGCTTTTTTTACGGCAAGTAAAAAATCAATGTATTTAGGTGCAACAGAAACGAGTCAGCGGGGGCTGATGGGGTTTGTTTAGCAACCAAAGAAGACAGAATAGCTGTGGCTTGTCGTGTTGGCAGTCGATAGCAACGGATGCAGATCGATTAAGGAAGTTTTTTCGTGTAAAAATTTTATCAAGGTTACTCTCGTTTCTGTTGTTCACAATGGAAAAAAGATAACGGACGGTGGTTCAGGTCAGCGGGTGTTAAGGGGAATACCGTTGGGAAGGTGGTGGTGACCGGGGATCAATTCAATACGGTTTCGTGGTGATCGAGTTTTATTTGGCGGGAATTTTGATTCACGTTTGATCGTGTTTTATTGTGTCATTGACTCTTTTTAGCCAAAGAGGAAAATCGTAGCAGGGATTTTTTTCTGGCAGAAAAAACCAACAGGTGTGTCGTAGAAGGAACGAAAAAGCGAGGGGCTTAGAGATTCGTTTGGCGACCGAGGGACGGATCAACCGGTGGATTGTTGTCTTTGTTGGTGGTTGATATTCCACGGAGAAGTGTGACATGGTGGTAAATTAACAACAATCAAAGGAGGGTTTAATCCATTTCAAAATTAAGGGGGTTACTGAAATGATAATTCTGAATTGGTGGATTATCTATAAACTTTAAATGGGTTAAAACATAATTCAAGTTCGTTCAGAATAAATATAGTTAGGTTATTTATTTAAATAGTCTGAATTATTTGTTTATTAGATAGGTTAATTTGGTGGGTTTATTCTATTCTTAAAATAGTGTTTGAGTGGGGTTAAGATTAGAACAAGTTTAGTATAAATAGATGGTTAAGGTCATTGTAATTGTTGTGCGTTCATTGATAAATAAAAGAGTCGAACGAGTTCACTCATATCACGCGTTTGTTTGTTCCATTAAAGGCCTGATTTTCCAACATATATTTCCAAAATTGTTCCTGTTAATGTCCCGTGATAAGGCATTTGTGGGGTGTTGTTCATGCCATAGGCTTGGCCTTTATGTAGATTATATCTTACACACTTATGCATTTCAAACTTAACATAAGCTATCATGATTCGTGATTCAAATGAAACTTACCAATTACTTGTGTCGTAAACCTGGAGCTTCCCAGCTATTTTTAGTTGACGTTTTCTAACATGTTTTTTAGGAAATAATTGAGTTAGCAAGAAGATATGAATGAATAGGAGTACAAATGAAGATTTCTTATAATTATCTTTTGATCACGGGTGTATGTTTTTGGGAATCTTTAAAGTTTGTATTGAAACAAAATATCATGTAGACTTTATTTTGGTTTTGAATGCATGATTTTAGTATTTCTCTGAAAGCCATGTGTTCACGATATTCAATTAGTCATAGGTAGCCATGAGTAGAAGTTGGTTGGACGGGTACACCGCAACAACCAACCCATGTATGGGATTGGATACGTTTCGCGAGTTTTGCATAACCATGGAGGGTAGCAGGGATAGAGTCGTTGGGTAATGAAAGAGGAACAAGGGTAGTGGGAAGTATGTTGAGCTAGGAAATTGTTCTCTTCTATTTAGGTTAAATTGGATTAAATGAGGTGACATAATCCTATTGAATAGTGAGTTAAGTATTTGTGGGTTGCCAGGAGAGTGTCCCTCCACGTTAATATGAAAGGTACAAAAAAATTTAGATTTGCACACTTTTAACCCCTCATAAACAAAAAATAGTTGGTATTACTAAGCATATGTACTACATTTTGTTACCATTTTGGTAATTGTGAGGCTTGAACGTGAATACCTTTTTTGATATATAATTATTGAATCTTGAACTGTTTTACATGTATTTAATTGGTATATTTTCTTAAAGAAAGTCAAGAAAGCAGCCAATTCAGAGTGTATTATGTCCTTTATGATAATGTTACAATAATTTAACACATATACTAATGAGATAAACGAATTTTGGGTTGCGTAACTACTTTTACTCTCCTATCACGCTAGGTTAAGTCATTTTTTTCACTCCTAAACCCTATTTTTTTCACTCCATACACGAATTTACCTTACCTCCAATAGCAAGCACTTTGAATTTCTAGTGATGTCTAGCAAGATTTACCTTACCTGCAATGGCAATCAAACAGACAACTTAATCACATTGGTGATATAAGCAATCTAATAGAAAAGACTATACCAATGCTGCAAAACTCATATACGGCTAAGAAACATTAAAGTTACACCGTGAATGTACACATTCGGGTGTTGCAGATTGTTTTTTAAGTTTTGGCAGATTAAAATCATTTCAGGTAAGACCTTTCCTTCGGAGTCCGTCTTTGCAATGATTTCAAGGTAAAGAAGCAGTAGTTTGTGAACTGTGTGATCCTCTTAAGGGAAGAACATGCTGGACAATCGTGATAGAAAGTTGTGGTAGTGTTTCTCCATAATTTCTTTTCTGTTGCAAATGGCCAAATTTATTTTTATTTTTTTTATATTATTGGGAACATTAACTTATCCAACCATGAAAACAAAATACATTCAAGAACATCCTTTTCCTGTTCAAATTCTTATAATTCTATGTTCCATCAACTAAAATTCTATCTGATACGCGATTTAATCAGACATTCAGCTCTGAAATTCATAAACAGATTTGCGTCGATGTGGGAGCACAAAATCAAACACAGCCCATGTCTTGTATACGGTGTAAACAAACCGAGCTAAGTCTTGTATAACGGTGTACACGAACCGAGGTGAGCCCAAGCTCGGCACAATTAAGTTACGAGAGCTCTAGCTCGAGCTCGGATTGTTTCGACTCTAATTCCAAAGCTTGACCCCGCTAGTTTATTATTTATTTATATTTATATACATATATTTGTAATTACATTTTTTATCATAACAAAATATATATTCAGTAATTTTTATATAATAATAAATTATCTGAACAAACATTTAATATGTTAAAAAGAACTTGAAAATATTACGTTCGTTTAAGCTCACGAGCCTACTTGAGCTCGGACTCGTTTAAGCTCAGCTTAATTCGAGCTTTTAGAGAGCTGATCTCGAGTGGCTCACACACCGCTTGACTCGTTTACACCCCTAGTCTCGTAGACCAATTATATGGGAGAACAGGATCAATGATCCATCAACCAATAGCACAAAGATTGCAAGTTACATTGCAAAAAAAAAAAAGAAAGAAAGAAAGTACATACACCTAAGCTTAGATTGATAAGGAAAACATATTGATCATGCATTATAACAGTCTGTGTAATTATCCCCTTAAAAATAAAACAAAAAAAAAAGTAATAGTGATCAGAACAAAAGGGTTACCTGAACTAGACGATCATGTGTCTCAAGGTTGTGTTGTGGTCTGTTTGTGTATACCTTGTATGTTGATCTCGACCGTCATTCTTGTCGAGTGGACTCATGTGCCCTGGCAGCCAAAAAAAAATGATTTAAGATTGGCTCAAATGACTTAATCATCACCAGTTTATAGTTTCTACATCATGTTCTATCAGAGGTGATTATACGATTCTCACTACATAATATCACATGTCATATCTGCGCTGAACCAATATTTGGAATTGCAAAGCAGTACATATCAGAATCAATATACTGGCGAGTCTGTAGATGATAGCACTATCAGAGTTTCATATATATATATATATATATATATATATATATATATATATATATATATATATATATATATATATATATATATATATGAAGAATCAATCATACCTTTGTGAGAAAAACATGAAAGCAGTCTCTGTTTGCTCAGCCTAATTCAACTTCCTGATAAACAAGTTAGGGTTACCTAATGATGAATGAAGCGAACCCATGAAACCCAATTATCAACACACATTTGCAAAAAAAATAAAAAATAAAAATAAAATCACCTTGATTGAAAGTGGCTTGTCTCGTAGGGTCTTCTATTCATGCTCACATGTGTCTTTTAACACTTTGGGTGAAATACATGTTTAACCTCTCTAAAATACAGCTTACACATCTTTGTACATGGTGCTTTTTTAACACTTTGGGTGAAATACATGTTTAACCTCTCTAAAATACAGCTTACACATCTTTGTACATGGTGCTTTATAACTTGTATGCATGGTAAAACTACTGTCTTATCCATCACAATTTTTGCTTTATATAGTAAGTATTATAGATAATGCATTTGAGAATAGTATTTTAAGAGGATTCACGTTCCTTCTATCAAATTCTAGAAAAGAGTTCTTATATTATAATAATATATTTGGAAATAACATTTTTAAGATATCCAAAAGTTAAGAATTTATTTAAATTTAGTGCATAAGCTATAACCTTAAAATGAGGATAAATTAGTTTTTTTAAACACTAATTACATTTTAATTCCTTTATTTTTAACCAAATTCTAATTAATTAATTAGTAGATACATTTTTGCCCAATTATTTTAAACCAACAACCTCTACAAATTTTAAATAACGATAACTTTTTCATACGCTAGTATTTAAAAAAACTATACTATAAAAATAGGATGTTATTTTCTTTAATTTGAATATAATATTGCTATAGTTTTTTTAATTAAAAACTTGACATGTTAAGTGATTAATAGGTGAGCAAAAATCGTACGGTTAACCAAAACCGAATCAAAAGCATAAGAAATCAAACCGTATCAACCAATAACCGATTAATTGAAAACCAAATTAACAAAAAAATCGTTTATCGTTTTCTTACCCTTGAAAAACTAAATATAACCGGACATAACGATTTATATTTTCATATATTACTAGTTTTTATACATTCATTAGATGTATTTCATGTTATATTCCATTTTATGTATTTATATCTTCATTCAATGTATATCTAAGGAAAATTCTTTAACCCATGTTTGGTTTGGTTATTAACCGGACCAAAAAACAACAATCCAACTGAATCAACGTTACCAATTAACAAAAAAACCGATTAGTTAAAAAAATCAATTAACCAATGACACTCCGGTTTCGATTTCGGTTGAAGCTAATAACCAAACCGAACCATGCACACCCTTGGCAATTTTTGTGTTTTCAACCGTATTGAGTGGGCATTCTTCTAGTCTGTTTTATATATAAATGAAATGTTATATCAACAGTAGTCTCGTTTTGGCTCGAGAGGCTACTCAAGCTCGATGAGTGAGATTAGTCCAGGCTCGTTCTTCGATGAGTTTTTTTTCCTTTGCTCGAACTCGTATAAGCTCTATTCGATTCGGACTTTTAGCGTGCCGATATCGAGTAATTCACAAGCGGTTTGACTTGTATTCACCTCTAAAATACCTACGTTTTTAATCAGAAAATACATATAAGAGCCATGCAGATAAACCTGCAGCTTGATTCACACCAATTGCAACAACGTAAGAACACATATCGATTTCCAGAATTTGTTCAAATCGTAATAAATGCAATGTAACCTTTGTAGCTACAGATCTATAAACAGGATTCGTGAACAAGATCTCTTATCACAGAAAAGCATCTATGATCTTGGTTATTTAAGAAAGTGCTAACACAAAAATGATAAAAAAAAGTAGAGATCCTGCAAACAATTACTTATAAAACGAAATGAAATAGAAAGTCCTTTAACTTCGGATCCTCGTTACAAGGCAATTACATTCAACATATAAACATATAAGTTAAATGTTCTTGTAGAATTCCATGATCCAAAAAGTAGAGATCCCGCAAACAATTTCCATAGAAGCGAAACCTGCCTCTTTGGCCAAGACGTTGTATTCTTTTGCAGTACGCTCTTTGCCACCAGGGTTAGCAACCAACATTAACATATCACTGCCCATGGCGGTTTTAGAAACTTCGTCACTACAATTGATATCACTTTTAAGGTCAGGAATGATCACTTCAACCACCACCACCTTACCATGTTCTGACAATGCCGCCCAACAGTTCTTTAGAAGCTTGATGCAATAATTGTCACCCCAGTCATGAAGTATCCACTAAAGGAAGATGAAAATTCATTGTGGGTATTTAAAAAAAACATTATTATTTAAACTAAGGTAGTGTTAAAAGAGCTGGATGTACAAACCTTCATGAAAATAACATCTCCTTTAGGAACACTTTGGAACATATCTCCTCCGACATGCTCCACACCTAGTTAAGAGCATCAAGTAATTGTCATTGACTTATAGTCTTAATTATTGTCAGTTTGACATCAAAAGAATTCGATGTTCATAGTTTAGTGGTTTAATGTTCTAATCAAGTTTGACACTTGAAACCGGTTGTTTAACCTTTTTATTATTTACACTTCTTTTTTACATGTGAAATTATGGTTATATATGCATTATACTCGTAAACCATCTTTATAATTTCAAAAGTTATATGATACAAACTAACGATTTTAGAAAATCGGTTCAAACCATCAAACCGGTAAAACTGGTCGGTGCAACCCACTTAATCCAGTTGGTTTGATATGTCATTTTTTAAAACAATAATCAGTGGTCTATGAAATTGAATATATACCTGGGCAAGGAGGTGCATCCTTAATGACATGGGGTAGGTCAAAGTTGATCCCCTTAATGTTAGGGTACTTAGAAACAATAAGCTCAAGGTTAGCACCTAAACAGCCACCTACATCAGTCAATTCTTTGACTCCTTCAAATTCCTTGTACTTTTCTAGAATCATCTTCATCACAATTGTTGTGTTGTCATACATGCACTTGTTGAATACATTATTGAATCTATTGTCTATTGCAGGATACTCAAATGCATTCATTCCATGAGCCTTGTCAAATGGAACCCCTCCCTCAATAACTGCATCTTTTAGATGATGCCTGCTCCAAATTAATTGGGTCACTTTTAAAACTCTTTCATTGATAATAGGTTAAATGTTTAAAACTCTCATTAATAAAGGGTTAAATGTGTAAACTATTTATTAAAATGGCTCTAAAGAAACACATCATCAAAGAATTCAAAAGTTAGCAAGCATACTAAAAACTATTACCATCTATGGAAATAAATTCTACTTGATTACGGACTCCGAATTCTCAAAGATTCTCTGTGACGGTTCTAACGCTATGTTACATTACATTATATTTGTTGTTGTTATTACTTTATAGTATATCAAATTATACTACCTCATATCACATCCGCATTATGTTATACATGTATAAGCTTTTCTAGTGTCACAATCCTTTGTATAGAGCTGAAACTTAACCTTGAACTCATTTAGAGTCACTAGATTCGAGTTTTAACAAATCAGATCTTGAGTAGTCATAAGTGGCTACATTCATTTTAACTCTAAATAATATTTGCTATCAATAAATAAAATGTTCTTGTTTTGTCCCATACAAATTTACCAAAGATGTTTGATCATTAAATTTGCCACCTTTACATCATTCGAAATAAAGTTATCAATAACTAAAACCATATCGGTATGGTAATAGCTTAATTCTATTAAATCATATTTAACGCCACTAACTATTTATAAATAAACACAAGTATGACATATTACTAGAATCTCGTGTCATCTTGTCCAGGATTCAACATGTAAGAAATTAGCTAGAAATTAGACGTAAATATAGATAACTAACCAACAATCAACAAGTACTTTATCGTAGACAAGGAGAAGTGTCGAAGCATGAGACGTTCCATCTTGTTTTCGAACATAATAATTCGACACTGCTGTCATTCCATACAAGTTCTTAGAACCTCCATGTTCATCCTTTACTACCGATGATGTGAGAACCGAGTGGCCAGCGAGAAACTGAAGAATCCTTTCAATTAACACCGGGGTTTCTTCGGTTTGTCTAGGAAGACTAGAAGCGAGATCAAAACAAGAGAAGCGCCCCCGGGTGTCTTCGCCATGGTCTCAAAGATATCGAGTTCGATAGGTTTTAATGACCATAGGAAGAACTATTCCCCGTTTATTTGATTCACTTTGAGTAGCCCTTCCTCTTCTTCGGGCATCTTGTAAGAGTCCAGATTGAATCAGATGATGTTTGTTAATTGGTGAACCTTAGCTTGTTTTGGATGGTATTATATATACCACTCAAAACATTTTGTTATTGAACCAACTTGTTGGATGACTTTTAAGAAGAGGAGATCTCACCATAACCTGTATTCAACTGAAAAGTATTCTAATGATATATTTCCTCTCCTCCAAAAAAATAAAAAAAAACGCCTTTGTGAATTTTCTGACAGACCGATTTGAAGGGAGGTCTACTCTGCGGCCGGCAGATGTTCTTGTTTTGAGGGAAAACCGCTTCGTGGCTGTTCAGACAATGTTAAAGGCAGAATCGGAGAAAGTTGTTAAGAATGAAAAAGCTTGTACTGAGAATCAACATGTCTCCATTCCCTTTGTTATTAATACCTTTGGTTCCCTTGCTCCTAAAGCCGTTAGGTTTTTGGATACAGTGCAGGGGGTTGCTACGCACCTTGTTGCCCGTTTACCTACCATCTTTATATAATTTGTCTGTCATATTATCTTTTTGTTATCATATTTGAAACATTTTGTTATCATATATGAAACATGGTAATTATATATGAAAAAACTAAGTTTTTTTTCTTTTTTTTAAATTAGAGGATATATTATTCCATTTGTTAGAAGATGGGCCAAGTCTCACCTCACCAACTCCTCACCTACAATCATGAAGTATTCATTTTAGATACAAATTTTAAAGTAATTGTAGATGTGGATGTGAATTGAAACTAGCTGTGTAGCGAGCCAAATGAACTATTATAGGTTGTGTTTCACGTAATGACGAATACATAAATTTTGATAGGCCAAAATATGGATATATCAACAGGGGCCGGGTCAAGTACAAAAACACCAAACAATTATAACTCAAATCCATTTTTCACTAGATATAATAGATTTTTTTTAATTTACAAAAATAGAAGTTTTAGATGATTATTATACGTAAAACCATTTTTTTAATTTTTAAGCCATACATGTTGAACTACTGTGTCGTTTTTTTTTAAACCTTTTTTATACAAGAGTTTTTGTTAATCCTCCAAAAATGGGACCTATTTGTAGGACAAAGCACCCCCAATACTTCAAATGTGTCCAGTGTGCCCCCTCAATTCTTTATATATGTCATTTTCTTCATGAAATACGTAGCTGAACCACAAGCACTAACAAGGTAATTGTACATATACTGAATCCTCCTTACATGGGCTGCACCCTCACCCTCTTTACATCCTGAATCCGTCTTTAGTTTCGCAATCGTTTTTTAACGACAATTTTTTTTTTAATCTCTGTCGTATGTGGGACTTGAACCAAATACCTCTCCCTCTCAACCACAATAACACATATGTTTAAAGGTTTTATTTTTGCTAATGTACCATCACCCCATTAGTAACATTGTTTTTTTATTTTCTTTTTTTAATCGAGTTATAAGAATATCGGTTAGTTCGGTTTGAGATATGGAAAAAGAGAACTGGCTGACACAAATCTAAGTAGACTTGTAATATTTATATAATTCTTTTTAATATTTTTTAATGAGGTTGTTAAGTTTATCTTATATATTAGTTGTAATATTTATATAATTCATTTTAATATTTTTAATGAGGTTGTTAAGTTTATCTATATATATTAATAATCTAAGTAGACTTGAAATATTTATTAAATTATTTTTAATATATTTTAGTGAGGTTGTTAAGTTTATTTTTATTTATGTTAGGATTGTCAACTTTATCTTTTTCAGTTAAATGCCTGGTTGGTTCATATAGTTTACAGATATTGTAGAGTTGATCACAAGACTTCAATAATTACAGAGTTGGTCCCAATTATTACTTTTTTAAACTCATATGATCATTAAAATTTCCATTTAAGAGTGTGTAAAATGTTTGTCTTACCTAAGGTTAAATAAACAAATAGAAATAAGTGGGGCCCACTCCATCCCACCCTTCTTCTTCCTACTCCACCCTTTAAAGCCGCCCACCACTACCACCTTCCCAAACCACCAACACCACCATGCATTATTATGCAGTTCCCGACTTGGGTTTGTGTTTATTTGATGATATTGTTAATATCTTGTTGTAGGTTTTGATTATTATTATTATAGGTTGAATTTGATTTATTATAGCTGTTTATGGGATTTTGACTTTTATGTTTGATCTTGGATATAAGTTGAATGTGATCAATTGACATTGTGTTTAGATGTTTTGGATTTCGATCTTGTTATATGATCTTTGTTTGTGAGAGTAAAAGGAATATAAGTATTTGACATTAAATTTGAATCAATGTATTGCAAATTTATGCAAGTTTACTCTTTTTAAGTTATTGTAGTTCTGTTGGGGAGAGCTAGCATGACGGCAACTGTACGGGTGTTTGAAGTTTGTAGGGTGGTGGTGGTTTGGGGAGATGGTGGTGGTGGGTGGCTTAAAGGGTGGTGTGCTGAAGAAGAAGAAGAAGGGTGGGATGAGATGAGGCCTATTTATTTCTATTTATTTTTTAAACCTTAGGGGTAATATAGACATTTTACACATACCTAACTGAGATATTTAACAAGGGTTATTGGTAAGGACCAAACGAGTTTAAAAGGTGTAACTACTGGGATCATTTGTCTAATTATTGAAGTTTTGGGCCCAAGTGTGAACTTTTATAAATCACATGGACTAACCAGACATTTAACTCTTTTCTTTATGAGGTGTCAAATTTCTTATGATATTAATATAAGTGTTAAATACTTAGTTGGTCCCAATGCTTTGTAGATCTTACAATTGCATCATTGATTCTCATCGTTTAATACTTACATAATTGGTCTCGTCAGTTGGAAAAATGTTCACGAATGAGCCTGATGATTGCATTTTCATAACAGTAATGGTCCTTACCAGCTAACAAAATCGACATGTCTAGTTAAATCTATGTAAAATTACCAAACTACCTATTAAAAAGCAAAAATAAATAACAAAGCTAGATAAATAAAAGACTTAAGGTGGGTCCCGCATATCAAACCCCTCATATTCCTTCCATGTAAAACCAATCACAACCCTGGGCAGTTGTCGGTCATTGGTCTCAAGTCACCAGTCTTCACCATCAAAACCCTACCCTCACCTCTCCTTCCTCCATCTTACCACTGTACACTTTCGATTCACTTCATCCTTTTTATACACAATTAGCAAACAATAATTCACCGGATATGCTTCCACCAGTTGTGAAACAATGGTCGATCGTAGGAATATCCATTTATGTATAAAGCAAAGATCGGGTTCTTTATCTCTGGCCATGAGTTTGAAATGGTTTCCATTTTGATTACCGCACACCCAACAGCCCACACGTCAAACGCAAACCGCTTTTCTTCGCCTCAGTCTACACCTTCATTCATCACCATGAAACTATTTTAGCGTTATTTGAGGTGTTATGTGTATCTTGTCAAACAAACATCGTAATAAAGCTTCAATAAAAAAATGTAAATGAAAACAAACCTTTTGTAGCTTAGGATAACAATTATAAAAGAAAACAAAATTGTTGAGAAAACATTGGGCTTACAAGATTATAAGCTGTTAAAATTTTCTATTCTTCTTACCTCACAATTGTATAACCCTATGCGAAGGCTACGAACTGTGAGTTATTTGCGAACCCTAACTTAGGCCCCTCTTGGTGAGATCTTTTTGTTTTTGTTGTTATTTTATTTCATTCTATAATTGTTTGATTTATTAGTTTTAGGATTTGCATATTTGATGACAGGTGGAACCATTCCCTATTATAGAGTATAGGGTGATCATTTTTGTTCATTGCTGATTGTCTTTCTTGTTGTTAGCATGATTTTGTGTTAATATGGGTGATTGTCTATTTGAAACTATGGTACGTAAGATTGATGTGAGTAATCCATTGTACTTGCATGTTTTTGATTCTAGTAGTTTGACAGTTGTTTATGTAAAACTTAAAGGATAAGAGAATTCTAATGTGTGGTATAATGCTATGAATCTTGATTTACAAGTTAAAAATTTACGGGGTTTTATAGATAAAACATGTAATAAATCTGAGGATAATGATGCTCTTACTAGGCAATGGGATAGTTGTAATTCTGTTGTGCTTACTTGGATCTTAAATTCTATTAGTAAGGATTTATCTATGGGACATGTTTTTTTTCTTTCTAAACTTACTTCTATATGTTTGGAATGAATTAAAAGAAACTTATGATAAAGTAGATAGGCCTATGGTATTTGGTCTTTATTAGAAGATAAATTCTTTTAACCAAACGATTAATTGTGTTATAATATTATCACAAGTTGAATATAATGTGAAAGTATTTAGATAAGATTTTATAATTGTCTTCTTGTACTTGTAGTGCTGCAAAAAGAAATTAATAATTTTAATTATATGAATAAACTTATGTAGTTTTTGATGGGCTTATATAGTGTATATAAAAATGTTAAGACTAATTCGTTAATAAAAAAAGTCTTACCATCAGTAACTTTAGCTATTGTTTCTAGAGAGAAATCTTATAATTACTCTAGTAGTGATGGTAAAACAAGTCAAGCAATTGGCTTGGCTTCAAAGATAAGTCAATCAAATGTTTTGAATAAAAGGTTTAAACAAAGGTTCAAACCAATCTTTAAAAAGTATCAATTGTAATAAAACATGTCATTCGATAGAAACATGTTTTTGAAAGAATAGGCCATCTTACTTGGATGAACCAATAAAGAATCATGGGAAGAAGGCAGCTGTAAATAGTGATGACTGTGTCGTTTCAATGATGCAAAAACCCAATTAACCTAGATAGCTAAGTTAAATCGGGTATCATCATGGTTAGTATTACTACTAACATGATTTGTTTAACTATGTAAACTTTTTTTGAAAGGCAAACCAATATATATATATATATATATAAATATATATATATATAGCGAGTTAAAATAAGAATCATCTTGAGTTATGAGAACCATGAGAACTAGGTTATCCAAAAGGTTTTCTCGAAATTTTTTTCTCAGAAGTCATAAAAAATCACTTGTTTCAGCAAAAAAAATTAAAAAAAAATGTCGCATACCTACATTTACATGAGGCGTAAAAAATATTTATCATCATACAAAATTTACATCATCGCGTAAAAAAACTTGCACCAGTCAATACTACCGACTCAATAATTTTTTTTTTACTTTTTTATAGATGTGTTTTAATATTTTCATCAACGTTTGTGTAAAAAAAATTTGACCCAACTCGCGTGGGAAGGAAGAAAAAGTTCTTACGGTTCTTACAACTCATGTTGGTTTTTTTTGAACCGAGCCTATATAAAGAGAGATAGAGAGCCAGCTTGAAACTAAGAAAAGAAATATATTTAACAATTTGGCATGCGGGGAATTGAAGGTTTATGAGGACTCCTTTATCTCCACTCAGAAAAACAATGGACCTTGTAAATGAGGATTCATACATTTGGGTGTGCAAAGAAGTGGGTTAAGCTAGTCTGATTATCTGAAATATGTATGAAACAAATATACATAACAATTATGAAGTTTGTTATGATCTTTGATTGATTTGATGAAGAACGTTGTTTGATATTAACAAAAAACATAATTAAATGATTTGTAAACAATGATTAATAAATAGATCGCACCCAGGTTTTAGATTTATAAGTAGTTAGGGAAAATTTACACAAAAGATTTGATCTTTAATGAAACACAATTGATTTCTTGATATTGTTATTGTCAAAGCCATATTAGAGACATCAACACTCATCTTTCGTATGTAAATTGTGCAAGAAAAACTTTACGATATGAATTCCGGATAAGTGTACATTCTATGAATCAGGAACAATTAAGAAACCCTAGCATGAATCAGATCTAATAGCAATTATCATCTCATAATGTCAATGATGTAAGGGAACCTTAACTTTTATGAGTTCATAACAATACTAACAATCAACTCATGAAATTAAAATCAAAAGGTTACAATAATTAGCAGGTCAAACCAATTGTACAAGAAAATAACCCTAAAACTTACAAGCCTACACCTGGGATGATTACAAGTGAACTAGCCTGGTATCTTTATTTTTATCCTTAATTAACGTGCATCGTGCTGCCACCAAGAACAATAACTGTAAAGGTTTCTCCCTATGCATTCAACGACTAAAACTCCCAACAACCGTCGTTCTTAGGATAAGCCCAATCACTTGAACCAATTGTAGAGAACTAATTCTAGACCCATTAGTTTATAACATTCAAACATAAATAAACATTTCATCCTAATTCTTCATTCAAGATTTTATTTTCTTTTTGCTTGAACCAGTGGCATTTTAATTCATGCATTCCAAAAGAAACAAGTGATTCATTTGAGTATTAAACTAATTCAAGACTTGTAATTAATTGCATTCATGGCTTTCTAATATGATAATACATAACTTTATCTCGGTTAGACTCATTAATTACATTATTTAACTTATTATTGTATCTGGTTTGATGTTCACTTCTAAATGATAATCAATAGTATTACAGATTGGTGTTCATCTAGTTAGTAAAACTTTCTTAATCATGTTATAATATGGGTTCCAATTACAGTCAAAGATTTTAAAGACAGGTACCTAAAAACTTTAGGTTTGTTTGCACCTTAACCTCAATCTCTCTACCAACAACGAAGTTTTGACAATGGTAAGTATCTATGAAGTGCATTTGGGTTTGGGTTTGTGTTTGACAAATAAAGTGGGATATAACTTTAGTTTCTGTACTTCAAGTTTAATAGTGTCATATTATCTTTTGTTTTATGCAGACATTGTTCTTATGGTTTGATTCTTGTGGTTGTTTTGTTTTTATGCTTTGCCAAAGTGTTGTTCATGATTGTAAGTGACGAAGCAGACATTATAGTACATCTCAGTGCTTCTTAGTGCAAAGTTCAAGTTACCTATGTGAAATGGCGGGTAAGTAATCTAAAATTTAAGTTACTTACATTTGTTGTACGATGTGTTGTTTTGTTGTACTTTTTCTAAACGACAACAACAATATATCTATATGAAATAAAATGAAGAGGAAAGCAAAACCAGTTTGGGTTTAAGTTACCAGACGAGTAATAATGCAATTTAAAATAAGCAATTTCGTAGTTTTGGTTTGACTTTGTCTTACCTGCAGACACTTTCTTTTTTTTCTTCTAATTTGTTATATATAATGAACGTGTTAAGTGTTATTAGAAAAGGTTTTAATTACAATGATAATCTAGAATGTTTTGTACATTTGCATATGTTTCGTACGACTTTCAATCCATTTGACATATACTCCTTTTTAGTTAAATTTGTTAGCTAAGCAAATGCATTTGATTAAGTTGCTTAATACATAATCCAAATCGTTCCATTTGTATACTATTTTTGGTTGCAGCATACTTTTTAAGCGCGTTTTTCTTTGTATATATACAAGTCCTTTTTTTGTTAATGAAGAAGATGTTAGTCCACTGTCTATGGTTAAATGTCGGGTATATGATGATACTGATTTCATAAGGGTGCACCTTTTTTCTTTATATAATTATGCAAGTTTTTTTTGTTGATGAACATGATGTGGGTTCATGATTCAAATGTTTGTTTTAACTCATAGAAGTTTCGCCTACTAAATGTAACAATCCCATAGCAGGGCTAAAATTCTGGTAAAATTAATATAATAAAATCTTGTTAATTATTTTCATTAATATTTTTATCCTTTTACCTACCGAAATATAAATTGCATATACACTTACCGATCTAATCAACCGTTTTATTTTCTAAGATACTAAAATTTTCAAATAAATAATTAAATAGTTAGTAATAAACACTCAAAAGTTATAAACTAATATTTTAAGGTAAGATTATATTCTCTTGTCAAAAGTTACCGAGTAAATGATTTAATATATTATGTTATATTACTATTGGATTTTTTAATTAACTATTTTATAACAAGAGTATAATACAAAGATGTGAAACAAAAGAAGCGGGGAAAAAATTTTTGTGCTAACAATATTGTAACACATGGCGTAACCGGTTACTTATTTATTTGGAATGATCATAAGAAAACTCACAATATTGCATACATACATACATATAGGGGAATGATCATAAGAAAACTCTTCATTATTGACAAAAACTCGCAAGAACTTCATATAATGGTTGATATTTATGTTGAATTTCTCTGTGATTTAGTTTCAAGGGTTTATGGTTGAATACATACATACATATAGGGGAATGATCATAAGAAAACTCTTCATTATTGACAAAAACTCGCAAGAACTTCATATAATGGTTGATAATTATGTTGAATTTCTCTGTGATTTACTGTCAAGGGTTTATGGTTGAATTTTTAGGGTTTAGGATTTACCTTTAGCATTTAATTTTTAGTTTTTAGGCGTTAGCCTTTAAGGTTTAGTTTTTTAGGGTTTTGCTTTTAGTATTTAGTTTTTGGGGTTCAGGGCTTAGTTCTTATGATTTAGACATTAAAGCTTAGAGTTTACACTTTGGTAATGGTTAGATAGAGTTTCTGTACAAGTTGAACAAATGCAATATTAATTAGTTACTAATATTATAAAAATCTCTTTTTCTTTTTTATATGTTGTCATATATCAAATCCATGTAATATACGGGATTCTAACCTAGTAACATAATATATACTCTTTAATTTTACTATTATAATTTTATGTATTAAATTGAAGTCATATAAATAGTAGTCGCGAGCTACTCGAGCTCGACAAGCGAGATCGGTCAAGGCTCCTTTGTTAGATGATTTTATTATTATTTTTTTACTTAAACTCGTTTAATTCAAGCCTTTGGTGAGCTGACATCGATTAACTCACGGTTCGCGGACGGTTTGGCTCGTGTACACCTTTATTGATACCTATGTTTTTTAAAAGAGATATACGATCTTGGTTATTTCGGAAAATGGCAACACAAAAATGATAAAAGAAAAGGGGTGATGTGAGATAAAAATCCCTAGCTTTTGAAGAAATCTGACTCAACTTGGGCCGGGAGGGGGGGGAGGGGTGGTCTTGTTTTGGGCTCAATAGTTTTGATGAAGCAAAAACTCATGCAAATGAAGCCCACTCAAGTGCAACTCTCTATTCATGTTCTTTTGCTCTAATAGTTATTGGGTCATTTCAGAGCACCAGAAGTTTTTTGTACATCAAACATGGATACTGTTGTAATTATTCAGTTTCAAGTTGTATCAACAATGCACTAGCTTGAAGGTACATATTAAAGCATACGACAGCGGTTTCATTTCCATTTTAAGTTTCCATTATGGTTATTTTTAGATTTCCCATGTTAGTGACACATTAGCACACTTATTGTAAGTTCTTGTAATCAATCTTACTAAACAATCTCCATTTATAGAGAATGATACCTAGGTTTTATAATCAGAGAAATGATTATAACAAATCAGTTTCATGTTTATTTTCATATAAAACGAAATGAAATATGAAGTCCTTGAACTTCGGATCCTTGTTACAAGGCAATTACATTCAACATATACGTTAAATATTCTTGTAGAATTCCATGATCCAAAAAAGTAAAGATCCCACAAACAATTTCTATAGAAGTGAAACTTGCCACTTTTGCCAAGACATTGTATACTTTGATGCAATCAACATTAACATATCACTGCCCATGGCGGTTTTAGAAACTTCGTCACTACAATTGATATCACTTTTAGGGTCAGGATTTACCACTTCAACCACCACCACCTTACCATGCTCCGGCAATGCCGCCCAACAGTTCTTTAGAAGCTTGATGGAATAATTGTCACCCCAGTCATGAAGTGTCCACTAAAAGAAGATGAAAATTCATTGTGTGTATTTAACAAAAAAAAAACATTATTATTTAAACTAAGCTAATGTTAAAAAGAGCTGGATGTACAAACCTTCATGAAAATAACATCTCCTTTAGGAACACTTTGGAACATATCTCCTCTGACATGCTCCACACCTAGTCAAGAGCATCAAACAATTATCATTGACTTAAAGTCATGGTTATTGTCGGTTTGTATCCAAGCAATTCGATGTTCATAGTTTAGTGGTTTAATCGTTCAATCCAGTTTGACACTTAAAACCTGTTGTTTTTAACCTTTTAAATATGTATACTTCTTTTCATGTATGAAATTATAGTCGTGTATATGCATTATACTCATAAACCATTTTTATAATTTTAAAAGTTATGATAGAACAAATGAGTTTGAAAAATTGATTCAAACAGTTAAACCGGTAAAACTGGTCGGTTCAACCCACTTAATACAGTCGGTTTGATTTGTCGTTTCTTAAAACCATAATCAATGGTCTATGAAATTGAACATAAACCTGGCAAAGGAGGTGCATCCTTAATGAGATGGGGGTCAAAGTTGATCCCGTTACTGTTAGGGTACTTAGAAACAACAAGCTCAAGGTTAGCTTCTACACCACCACCTACATTAGTCAATTCTTCGACTCCTTCAAATCCTTTGTACTTTTCAAGAATCATCTTCATTACAATTGTTGCGTTGTCATGTAACACCCCAACCAATGGTGAAGATATCCGGGCAAAACAAGAATTGTTCAAAAGCTCATGATATACTAAAGTTTAAATATTCTATTGAATTCAAATTAAAGTTTCTACAATACAACAAAAGACAAATAGTTAAAAATTTACAAACAATCCAAATTTAAGTTAACAAAGTCCAAAGCTCCTATGTGATTCAAAGCTAGTTAGAAATTCATGCATTATTTCATGAAACATGTATAAGATAAAAGTGTCAACTATAAATAGTTGGAGAGCATACATGGGTTCAAAATAGATAATAGATACAAAATGTTTAACAACTCATATGTCAATGGTTTATCAAAAACAATCTTGTGAATAAAAACACATGGTAACAGGGTGCACAATCAACCCTTACTTAACATAGTGGGGTTTAACTCCACGAGTTAACCATAGTTACAGTTTCAATCATCCTTATTATGTGGGGATGGGTTTGACAAACCTATAGCGCTATAACCTACTACAATTGGCATGATCAAAGTTAATGATTGTATCAGTTTAATCGTTGGTTCACCAATTCAAGTTTAAGACAAGATGTGTAATTATAACAAGCAAAGACATAAGTATGAATTGTTATAGTTAAATAGTTATAGGTTAGCTACATGTTTTACCCCAAATAGTTAAAATAGAAAAAGGGGCTATGTAAACTCACTGGTTACGAAGAAGGCTCCAAATACGCTCACTAAGTTCGATAAAGGTTCGTCTAACGCAGAGGCTAGAAACATGATTCGCGTATAAGGACTATGATAAATGAACTGATAAGCATTGTTATGATTGGTAAACGATTCTCATACTTAAAGGTTCAAGTTATTATTAATGTTGGGTGATGTTAACAAAGCATTCTAGCAGCTTTGAATGTTAGCAAAACATTCCAGCGGCTTTAGTTCGGATCTGATTTTTTAGATTAGTTTTTGGATTTTACGAGACATTCATATATATCCTGGTATCGTTGTGTACTTTTACTTAGACCTAAACGTTTACAGATTTTCATGAAACATCGTAGATCACCACGAGGGCAAAACAGTAATTTTTCTATGATAGTTTACGCTAAAATTAAAAAAAAATCTATGTTTACTCAATTGAAGCAAGGCCAGTGGGAAATGTTTGGAACTTCAATGGAACACCTTCTGTAAAAATTCAAATCCTTTTAACTAATATTGATTAAATTATAAGCTTATTAATGGACCCAAAATTATGTTAGAAAACTCAAGTTGACCCTTAGTCATCTAAAAATCATAAGAACCAGTTTAGGGTGTTCGAAAAATTATGAACATATTTGTACATGATTTACACATCTAGTATACTATTTTAGACTTAAGAACCAAGTGATCTGGTGTTCATATGACCTCGTTACATTCAAAACAAAATAAACAAAATTGGGTTTATAAGTTGTTATGAAAATTGATGTTGCTGTGTGAGTGTTTTACAAGTTATAACGCATTAAAAGAGTATGATTCCTATTATAAATGACCAACACATCATAGATTCATGCTGTAATCTTATATTTATAGTGAACTTGGTAAGTTTTAGGATTAGAAACGCAGCTACAAACAAGAAGAGAGTAAAGATTTACCGAAGATGATTGTGGGTTGATGATGGTTGTTCTTGATGATCTGATTGCTCCTTGGACTTTGCTTCGGGATTTTACGTTTTTGAAAGATTAGGGGGCCTGGAAAATTGTTGTTTGGTCGTGGGTATGATAGTGGAGGTGAGAGGGCTGAGTATTTAAGAAAATAAGGTGGGGGTATTGTAATTTGTTTGTATTCTTTGTAGTTATCCAATAAATAAAAGGTTTTAAATTTCGAATAAGATAATCTTTTGAATACATGTTTTGGCTTAATTTTTTAAAGAAAAAGAGATGAGATTCAGATGTACTAGAGTTATTTTAGGATGGGTTTGGTTTTTATATATTTATTCAAGATAATCACATCAAATTAAATGGGATTTTAGGATAATTATTGGGTTTTAACTAAATAGAATGGTTTTAATATATAAAATTAATGATTTTCGAGATTATTATTATTATTATTATTATTATTATTATTATTATTATTATTATTATTATTATTATTATTATTATTATTATTATTATTATCATTATTGTAATGATGTTACGTCTTTAACAATTTTGTTAGTTTTTCAACTAGGCTTAACAATTAAGGTATTTTTTAGTATTCTTAAGGTTTAATTAACTATAAAAAAAGTAAATATTTATGTATTTGAAGTCTAATTTGATTAATTGG
This sequence comes from Scalesia atractyloides, assembly GCA_947069175.1. Taxonomy (NCBI): domain Eukaryota; kingdom Viridiplantae; phylum Streptophyta; class Magnoliopsida; order Asterales; family Asteraceae; genus Scalesia; species Scalesia atractyloides. The sequence continues at coordinate 3,197,494 of CAMTDV010000026.1, read as the reverse complement.
ACTAACGGTTGTTGGTTCAGTTATACATGTAACTATTGTTGTCGGTTTTGAAACTGAAAGCTCCAGCGTTTTTGGATATAATTAGCTTCTAATAGCATATTTTGATTTGTTTTAAGGTTTTGTGGACCGTAATTTCCATAATTAAATCACTACTCGCCATTGCTTATTAATTCTCGTGTGTTTTTATAAATAGCAGGGTACGTCTAGGTTTTATATCAAGACTCCTACCAAATATAATAAGTTCACCTATTATAACGATATTTTGCACAAATAAAGACCTAGTTAATGCATGGAAAATGGCAACAATGTTCTAGTTAAGATAGGTGTTAACTTTGCTAAGTGATGAGTGTCACGTCATACACCCACTTGTTAAATACTTCGTTATATCTGTTGTCTTTTATAGAATACTAAAATATATTCATCCCATGAGCCATGTCAAATGGAACCCCTCCCTCAATAACATCATCTTTTAGATGATACCTGCCCCAAATAAATTGGGTCGATCACTTTTAAACTCTTTCATTGAAAAAGTGTTAAATGTTTTAAACTGTTATATGTTTAAAACTCTTTCATTGATAAAGGGTTAAATGTGTTAAATTTTTATTAGAAATGGCTCTAAAGAAAGTTATCAAAGAATTCAAAAGTTAGCTAGTATGCTAAAACTTTTACAATCTATGGAAAAAAAAATTTACTCGTCTAAGGACACTGGATTCTCGAAGATTCTTAGGGACGACTCTGACGCTATGTTAAATTACGTTATATTATTTTTTTGTTATTACGTTATATTATATCATATTATATTATATGAAAGTATACAACCTCACATCATATCCACGTTATAATATTAAAGTAACAGGCTTTTCTAGTGTCCCAATCCTTGGTATATAGCTGAAATTTAAGCTTAAACTCGTTTAAATTCACTAGATTCAAGTTTTAGATAATCAAATCTTGAATAGTCATGAGTGGCTTTATTCATTTTGACCCTAGATAATATTTTGCTATTAATAAATAAAATATTTTTGTTTTGACCCAGACAAATTTACCAAAGATGTATGACCATTAAATTTGTCACCTTCAATGATTACATCGTTCGAAATAAGGTTATCTATAACTAAAGTCTAAAACCATATTGCTATGGTAATAGCTCAATTCTATTAAATCATATTTAAAGCCATTAACTATTAAAAAAACACGTGTGACATATTACTCAATCTACACATCCATATTACTAGAATTTCTTGTCATCTTGTCTAGGATTCAACATATAATATAAGGAAGCTAGATATAAGATGTAAATATAGATAACTAACCAAGATAAGGAGAAGTGCTGAAGCATGAGACGTCTTCCATCTTGTTTTCGAAAATAATAATTTGACACCATACATGTTCTTAGAATCTCCATATTCATCCTACACGGTTGATGTGAGAACCAAATGGCCAGCAAGAAACCAAAGAATCCGTTTAATTACCACCAGGGTTACATGGGTTTACCTAGGGAAATTTGAAGCAAGATCAAATCAAGATCGAAGTGGCCCCCAGGAGTCTTCGCCATGAACTCAAAATGTTCGAGTTCGATAGCGGTTTTTTATGATGAAATGATGTTTGTTAATTGGTGAACCTTGGTTTTTTTTAATGGTGTTGACATTATGTTATTTTGAACATTTGAACCAACCTGTTGGATGACTTTTGAGAAGTGGTCACTATCCAAAACCTTTATCCAACTAATATTGTTTTTTAATACTGTATTGTCCTTCTCCAATAATTACGTTAGGGAATATATTATTCCTTTCACTAGAGGATGGGCGAAGTCTCACCAACTGCTCACTTACAAGGATACAATCATGAAATATTTAATTTAAATGCTGATAATGTGAGTTGAAAGTAGCAGTGTAATAGGCCATCAAGTTAGTGGGACATTTCACAATTGTTGTAATTACCAAGGTTTATAATTAATTAGAGAAATGCAATTAACAAATTACTGCCGTGTTTATTATCATATCAAAAGAAATGACATATGAAATCCTTTAAGTTCGGATCCTGCTTACAATGTTATTTCATTCAACATATAAGTTAAATATTCTTGTAGAATTCCATGATCCAAAAAGTAGAGACCTCGCAAACCATTTCCACAGAAGCGAATCCCGCCTCTTTGGCCAAGACATTGTATTCTTTTGCGGTTCGCTCTTTGCCACCTGGGTTAGCAATCAACATTATCATATCACTACCGATGGCAGTTTTAGAAACTTCATCACCAGAAACAATATCACTCTCAGAGTCGGGAATGATCACTTCCACCACCACCACCTTACCATGCTCCGGTAATGCCGCGCAACAGTTCTTTAGAAGCTTGATGCAATAATTATCACCCCAGTCATGAAGTACCCACTAAAAGAAGACGAAAAATAATTGTGGTTATTTAACAAAAAAAAACAATATTATTTAAACTAAGTTTATGTTAAAGAACTTGATGTACAAACCTTCATGAAAATAACATCTCCTTTAGGAACACTTTGGAACATATCTCCTCCGACATGCTCCACACCTAGTCAAGAGCATCAAGTAATTGTTATGACTGAGTCTTGGTTATTGTCAATTTGAAATCCGAACAATTCGATGTTCATAGTTTAGCGGTTTAATGGCTCAATCCATTTTAACACTTGGAACAGGTTGTTTAACCTTTTCATTATATATAATTCTTTTCACGTTAAAAAAATATATATATAGTATGTAATGCATTATACTCATAAACCATCTTTATAATTTTAAAAGTTGTGACATAAAGTAACGAGTTTGTAAAATCGGTTCAAACCGTCAAACTAGTAAAACTTGTCGGTCCTACCCACTTAATACAGCCGATTTGATTTGTCATTTCTCAAAACCATAATTAAAGGTCTATAAAATTAAAAATATATACCTGGACAAGGAGGTGCATCCTTAATCACATGGGGTAGGTCAAAGTTGATCCCCTTAATGTTAGGGTACTTAGAAACAATAAGCTCAAGGTTAGCACCTAAACCACCACCTACATCAGTCAATTCTTTGACTCCTTCAAATCCCTTGTACTTTTCGAGAATCATCTTCATCACAATTGTTGTGTTGTCATACATGCATTTGTTGAATATCTCATTATATCTATTGTCTTTTGCATGATACTCAAATGCATTCATCCCATGTGCCTTGTCAAATGGGACCCCTCCATCAATAACAACATCTTTGAGACGATACCTGCTCCAAATAGATTGGGTCAGTTTTAAAACTCTTCCTTTAATAAAGGGTTAAATGAGTAAAATTTTTATTAAAATAGCCCTAATGAAGCGTATCGAAGAATTCAAAAGTATCAAGTGTACTAAAACTATTACAATCTATTAAAAAAATTCACTCGGTCAGACCCTCGAATTCTTAAGGATTCTCAGGAACATCTCTAACGCTATATATGTAACGTTACGTTATATTGTATAGTTATTATTACTTTATATTATATCATATTGCATCAAATTATAGTAACTCACATCACATTATAATATATAAGTAAAAGGTTTTTCTAGTGACACAATCCTTTGTCTACCTGAAATTTAAGCCTGAGCTCATTCAAAGTCGATAGATTCGAGTTAAACAAACCGATCACTTTATTATACATAAGTAATAGGTTTTTCTAGTGTCACAATCTTTGGTCTACCTGAAATTTAAGCCTGAGCTCATTCAAAGTCTGAACAGATTCGAGTTTTAAACAAACCGATAGTCATGAGTGGCTTCACTCTTTTTGACCCTAAATAGCAATTGCTATTCATAAATGAAATGTTTTTGTTTGACCCAACAAATTTACCAAGGTGATTGACCATTAAATTTGCCACTGAACTTCAATGAATACATCCTTCAAAATAAAGTTATCTGTAACTAAAACTAGATTGCTATGGTAATAGCTTAATTCTATTAAATAATATTTAACACATTTGTGGCATACTAGTATATTACCCAATCTACACATCCATATTACTAGAATCTCATGTAAGGAAGCTAGATATAAGACGTAGATATAGATAACTAACCAACAATCAACGAGTACTTTATCATAGATAAGGAGAAGTGTTGAAGCATGAGACGTTCCATCCGGTTTTCGAACATAATAGTTCGACACAGTTGTCATGCCATACAAGTTCTTAGAATCTCCATGTTCATCCTTTACCACAGTTGATGTCAGAATCGAGTGGCCAGCGAGAAACCGAAGAATCCGTTCAATTAACACCGGGGTTTCATGGGTTTGTCTAGGGAGACTAGAAGCGAGATCAAAACAAGAGAAGCGACCCCGGGAGTCTTTGCCATGGTCTCAAAGAGATCGAGTTCGATAGCGGTTTTAATTACCATAGGAAGAACTATTCCCCCGTTTATTTGATTCACTTTGAGTAGCCCTTCCTCTTCTTCAGACATCTTGTAAGAGTCCATGCTTGAATCAAATGATGAACCTTAGTTTGTTTTGGATGGTATTATATATAGCAGTATATCACTCAAAACATAATGTTATTGTGACAACATGTTGGATGACTTTTGAGAAGTGGTCATCTATCCAAAACCTTTATTCAACTAAAAACTATTTTAACCATCCTCTAGTGATGACCACGCGTATTTAAGTTTCATTTATGGTGGGTCCGGGTGAGTTTCCGCCTTCAGGTCTTAAGTTCGACTCTAGGTGATATGGGTTTCTCATTGAGGGGTTTAAATTAAGGATCTATTATGCAATGGGGCTCTCTAGCGCAGACTCGAATAAAACAATGTATGCTACACCTCCTGATATTCAGGAATAATTCACACCTTTCAAAAAAGAAAAAAAACTAAAAACTATTTTAGTGATATATTCCCTCTCTCATATAATTTCATTTGTTTGAAGATGGGCCAAGTCTCACCTCACCAACTCCTCACCTTCAATTATGAAGTATTTAATTTAGAAAATATTTTAACTTATCTTTAGATGTGGATGTGTGATCAAACTAGTTGTGTAGCGGACCATCAAATAAATTATTTTAAACTATCACGAAAAATAGAGGTGTTAGGTTGATATGTAATATATCACCGTACCAAATGAGACAACCCAACCAATGCAGTTATTAGTGATGTTTATAGTTCGACTTATATGTGAAACCATCCAAAACTATTAGTTTGTTTCATATAGTGATAGATACACAAATTTTCAATAGTGCTAATATATGTATGTCAACATGGGTCGGGTCAAGAAAAAAACAACAAATAATTATAACTCAAATCCATATTTCACTAGATATAATAGTTTTTATTTACGAAAATCAATATTTTAGACGGTTTATTTTGGGTGTTAATATTCGCATATATCTCTCTGTATATATATAGATATATATAAAGAAATAGAGTAAAAAATGTATGAAAATAAGATATAGGGGTGTGTGAATAAGATGACCTCTATTATAGGTAAAACCATTTTTTTAAGCTATAAACGTTGAACTTCTGTTTTGTTATTTGCTTTTTTATGCAAGACTTTTAGTAATGCTCCAACACTTCAATTTGTAGGACAAAGGGCACTCAATACTTCAAATATGTCCAGTCTGTCCCCCTAATGAACCACAAGCACTAACAGGGTAATTATACATACTGAATCCGTCTCTAGTTTCACGATCGCTTGGTAGATCGAGTTAACCAGATCAGTTAATTAGTTACGTTTGAGATATGAAAAAGAGAACTAGCTTACACAAATCTAAGTAGACTTGTAATATTTATAAAATTCTTTTTGACATATTTTATAGTGAGGTTGTTAAGTTTATCTTTAATTATATTAATCCAAGTAGACTTGTAAGATTTACAGAATCATTTTTAATTTATTTTTAGTGAGGTTGTTAAGTTTATATTCTATTTATATTAGGATTGTCAACTTTATAAGGTGTCAAATTTCTTATGATATTAATATTAGGAATTCAAAACAATTTTTAAAGTAGAACGGTATATGTTTGACATGAAAAGTTATATCATGGCCAATGCAAAACATTTAGCTTGCATTTGATTTACGTGGAATGGATATAGCATTTGAGGGAAATATTTCCTGAGTTCGTCGCTGTTGATGTATAATATAGTATTGTATCAAATAAAACTACCCTCAATGATGCAGATATTAGGGATGTTTATAGTTCGATTTGAACCAATAAAACTGTCCAAAACTATTATTAGTTTTGTTTCACGTAGTGAGAAATACATAAAATTTCAATAGGGCCAAAATATGTATGTCAAAACATGGGTCTGGTCAAGAAAAAAAACAAATTATTATAACTAATTGTTATTGTTATTGTTATATATATTAAGAAGAAATGTCGGTATAATCTTTACCTTCAACTTTGTCAAATCACACTTTTACCCCTTTCGTGCTTTATTTTGTACGTTTCCTCCTACGTATGAGTCGGATCGCTTATAATACATATTCACTTGACGGTATAAATACGAGTTAGTCGGGTCACATATAATACGTATTCACTTGACGGTATAAATTCGAGTTAGTCAGGTCGCATATAATATATTATGATTGTATGATATAAATTCGATTTACTTTATGTCTTAGTCTAATCTCAATGCTTATATAGGTTACAATGAGTTCAATCCGATACGCCGAAGCGTGCGTTTTCATATGGTTGACGCATCAAATAACGTTTTGACTAATACAATCCACATTTGCAAAGTACCAACCATATTACTAGTTATTTATAAAACAATTCAAATTGCTTATCTCCAACCCACCCAACTCCATCAAAAAAGTTTTCACTTCTACTTGTTTTAAAACTCGAAGATATATGATAGTAGATCAAGTTAATTCGGGTTGATTTAACCTACAGTACTCTGCTAATATGGAGCTGGGTAGTGTCAGGTATGCCCACGATATTTGCCTACATGACAGATTTTGCAGGGATGCATGTGAACTAAGGATCACCAATCACATATTCAGTTGTCACTTTCAAGAAGGTTATTTTGGGATCCACTAACCTTATGGACAAAAAAAAATGTAAAAATATCTTATACACATACCTTGGTGAAGTGTTTACCTGAAATCAACTGGTACAGGAAACCACTATTAAAAAAACTCACTAATCACCAATTTTGTCATTTCTACTTGAGGGACAGAGGCGTAAGGTGAAATGAAAAATTGAGGCACATTTTACAAAAGTCATCGTTATAGAGCATCCTTAATTTACCTGGGCTCAAGCCGACAATAATAAACTAAAAAGTTTGTTGTTGGCGAAATTAACTAACAACGCATCCAGGTTGATTTTCTTTTTTCCTTTTCGAACTATCCTATTCGTATTTTGATTTCGATTTGTCATGAATCAATGAATAACAAATAAAATTTAGAATGTACACTCAAGTGACTATAGAAGTCAAGTTTAAAGTTATTGAACTAATTAAACTTAATTGATTATTACACTAACGATCTTTTTCCATTATTCGAAATGACTATTACACTAATTGAGTAATTCTTTTTTCAGGATTTCTTCTTGTAATATTTTAAATATTATAAGAGAAAAACTAAATAGGTTAAAATTCATTATAATAATTATTTTTCTTTTGGAAAAGAAAACCTAAAGCCACCACAAACCTAATGCCACCGTGTGTATACAATTGTTGCTTCAAAAGTTGTAATTTAATAATTAAGAAATACCCAAAAATGTTAAAACATTGAATAAAATAAATAATTATCAAGGATTTAATGCTAAGAAGTTGGGATAAATTATAGAATTCACGTTTAAGGATACTAACAATTTGACGAGAAATCCTGAAAAAAAATCTCACGAATCTTACAAGAAGAAATGTGCAAGTTGGTTCTTTGATGTGCAGAATTTGTGGTGACATGGAAGAAGCAGCAGAGCATGTTTTCATCTCATGTGGCTTCTTGGTGCCGATAGGTGGGTTTCTGCCAGTTTGGAATTAAAGACGTTTTGGACTATCATAAACATGCCAGGGGGTGTAAGAAGTGGAAGATGGCAGTAGATCGGTTATTCAGACGACATTGTGGGACATATGGAGAGCGCGAAATGATACAATGTTCAATCAGAAACAACCGTGCTTAAGGATCATCAAGGAAGAGATAAAAGTGTTAGAACTATCTTTGGTGCAAAAATCGGCCAAACTCGAGGAATCTAACCTGGGAGAAGTGGCGTAGTTTTGATCTCTTATGTAGGGGAATTTGATGTAGTTTTTGGTGTTTTCTTGGTGTGTACTTTGTGTTGGAAATTATGATATATAATTAGTGATAAAGCAAATGAATGAGAGATCATAAATTTTAATTGTGTGTTAAAACTTGTGTTGGAACTTTAAAGTGTGGGAAGTTGTGTTTGTCCCACATTGGTGGAGAAATAAATCCTGTGTTGATTTATATTTTTAATTCTCCACACAAATGTATTCTTATGTGACAAGTCACACCCAGTGGCAGCCAGGAGGGTATGAAGCACCCGGCACGCGCACGCGCCAGCGCCCGGGCCTGGGGACGGGCACGGGACCGGGACGAGGGCGATGGACGCTTTGTTCTGGGATACCTGCATAGAATTCAATATGCCAATGAATTCAGAATTAATCTTATTGAATTGCATATTCAATAAGAGACTCTCCAGTTCATATTCTAGCCAGTAGATATACAGAGCTTGGTGCTTTGTCCTGGGATACTGGAAATCGTATGGTGCATGCAACACACACAGCTAACATTTTTCCGAACTTTGATTCACTGCACACTCTAGTTTCAGGTACTTTTCGGGTGCTAGGCTAATCCCGGCAGTACAATCTGCTTAGGCTGTTGTACCCTGTGAAACAGACGGATTCACCTGGGTGACCCGAAATCTGTTTTAAGGGAAGCGTGATCTTCACATGCCTCAGTCACCTTCGTCTTCTTTTCTTTGTTATTTTGTAATGTTTTATCAGTTTACTTTTCATTTGTATTTCCATTTTGTTTATTTCAAGTTTGTATAAATCATTATTCAGAATTCCATTAATAATTATTTTTATTTCTGTTGTGTACGGTTTCCCTACACTTTGGGCTAACAAATTGTTATTCTCGTTAATAAATTTGTTTGTTAGTTGTTCAAAAAAAAACAACTAATTATATATCACACGGAGTTGTAAATCACAAAGCTTTGAGGACTAGGTAAAAAACACTTGTATTACACGGATTTGAGGATAGAAATTATACAACTTAATAATGTATGCACAAATTTGCATAACTAAAATATTTTTAATTATACAAATTGAGAGTAATGGAGGTAGCAAATCACGGAACTTTATTTTTGATAGTGACTTCTTCTAATTCTAAATGTTTGTAAATGATTAATACAATTTCATAGAAAATCATTTTGGTATTATGATTTTTATATTTGGAAATATATTAACATGTAAAGTTATATATAACAACATTATAATAAAAAATCAACCCATAATAAAGCCAAAGACCGTTAAAAAGTAGTAGTAGCATAAAGGTAATGCCGATTTACAGTGTCTTAGCAACTTCACAATAGATTGGAGAGAAAGATGATAGAAGAAGTGTTAGTAACGGATGCTTGTTAAAAATGATTAGACATATTTATAAGAAGTATTTCGTGAGCTAAAATTTTAGAAGACAAATAAAATCTCGCAATTAATGAAACAACTTTAAAATTATTAATTGAAATGTTTTTAATTATGGTTAAATATGGTATAGTCACCATATATTTGTGATGTATTTGATTAAAAAGGAAAATATGACATGTATATCAGTCGTATATATGAGCAATTTGTTAAAAGAATTGTGCGTACATTCTTAAGACATAGTTTCTAACTTTCTATTCTCAAACTCGCGTAATACACGAGTTTATAACCTAATCAAGTAATAAAGAAAACGGCCAAATGCAAGCCTAATTAGCTTGTTTGAGTTTTAAGGACTATAAATCAAATGAAAGTTCATCTGGAGATGCATATGAATTACTTAATTTAATTTAGGGGCCCCAATACTTCTATTTTTTGTTTTTTGATAAAGGGCGGAAATTTCATTAAAACCTAAGCAAGATGCTCATGAACGATATAGTACATGAAAATGTAAATGATACATAGAACTATGACAATTGCGCTATATGGGGAAGGCCGAAAAACTAAAACCCCTCCATTTCTCACATACTAATTCAGAAAGCCCAGCTCGGTTCTTGACCTATATGCATGAGATTACTTTGATGTCGCCAATCAGTTTTGCAATTATGGGAGGTTTTTGCTTGAAGATAAGTTCGTTTCTCATTTTCCATATATTTTAGCAAGATGCCGCCACTACTACACAAATTGTCCTTTTAGTACTTTTTGACATTCATATGAATCTATGTATTCTAGCAAATGTACGACACTTATTGTGTAACGAGGTAAAGGTATTTTCAGCCATTGGCAAATCAAAGTCCATACCTGCTGAGTCATATCACAAGTGACAAGAAGGTGGTTAACCGATCCCGATGCACTGTTACAAAGAACACAGATCATGGAGGGTAACGGAGTGCATCGAATCTGAAGTACTTCCTTAGTTGCGATACGATCTTGTACTACACGCCAAAGGAAGCGGTTCACTATTTTAGGTATCCAGTGTAGCCAGGTGAGTACCTTAGTTTCTCTTATTGTGGTGATGTGATCCAGCTCCGCCCTTAGATTGTTGAGCACATCTTCCATAACCATAAGTCTGAGCCCGGGCCAAGCCTAACGGTATTTAGAACTCTGATTCAATCAGCCCACTCTGCAAGATGTTCAGCCTGTATAAGGATGTTCTTTTTGCCCCAAGACCATTAGGTCATGCCTTGAATTAATTTGTAACCATCCTTAACTTTGCAGTGTTTTTCCCTATCGAGGGCATATAGGCTGGGAAACAATTCACGTAAAGGACGACTTCCAACCCATGTATCCAGCCAAAACGTCTTGTCACCCCTACCCATTTTCGGGGCCAATCTATCTTGAACGTTGATGGATTGATTTTGTGTTACCCGACCCATGTTAATGATGGACTTCCATACCCCACCTATGGAGTTTTTCATAGGGATGTAAGAGTGACATCTCACCCCTCCATGTAGAGCCATAATAAGTCTTGCCCAAAGTGTTGAGATCTCATTCTTATATCTAACACACCATTTTGACCATTAGAGCCTTGTTGGAAGAGGCAAGATGGGATACTCAAGGCATGTCTAAAATATTTATGACTGAAGTCGGTCCTTGACACACCAAGATAAATGCATGAAACATAGAACTGAATGATGTTTAAACTTTTGTTGTTAACTTGTTACACGGCTATTACATTCAATACATAAGTTAATTATTCTTGTAGAATTCCATGATCCAAAACATAGAGACCCTGCAAACAATTTCCATAGAAGTGAATCCAGCCTCTTTAGCCAAAATGTTGTATTCTTTTGCGGTTCGCTCTTTGCCGCCAGGGTTAGCAATCAACATGATCATATCACCACCGATGACGATCTTATCAACTTCATCACTACAACTAGAATCACTTTCCTGGTCCGGAATAATTGCTTCCACCACCACCACCCTGCCATAATCTGGCAATGCCGCCCAACAGTTCTTTAGAAGCTTGATGCAATAATTGTCACCCCAGTCGTGCAGTATCCACTAAAAGAAAAGGAAAAACACTTTCTAGAATATTATTATTTAAACATATAAAATGTTAGAAAAATTGATGTACTAACCTTCATGAAAATAACATCTCCTTTAGGAACGCTTTGGAACATATCTCCTCCGACATGCTCCACACCTAGTCAAGAACATCAAACAACTATCATCGACTTAGAGTCTTGGTCCTTTTCCGGTTTGAACTGTTTGAGATCTAAACGGTTCGTTTTTCATGATTTGGTGGTTGAATGGTTCACATTTCATTTTGGTGGTATCAATATGGTTCAAATATTTCCAATAAATCTATGTTTATATAATTGAAGATATACCTGGGTAAGGAGGTGCATTCTTAATGACATGAGGTAGATCAAAGTTGATCCCCTTAATATTATTGTACTTGGAAACAATAAGCTCAAGGTTAGCACCTAAACCACCACCTACATCAATCAACTCTTTGACCCCTTCAAAACCTTTGTATTTTTCAAGAATCATCTTCATCACTATTCTTGTGTTGTCATACATGCACTTGTTGAATACATTATTGAATCTATTGTCTTTTGAAGGATACTCAAATGCATTCATCCCATGAGTCTTGTCAAATGGAACCCCTCCCTCAATAACTGCATCTTTTAGATGATACCTGCCCAAATAAACTCGATCAATGTTAAAACTATTTTACAATGAAGTTTGGTGTGAAATTGTGAAAGTTATATCAAAAACCTTTGTTGAAAACTCCCATTAGGAATTTTATCAAACAAAAGGTTGGTAATGGAGCAGAAATGATGTTTTGGATTAATAACTGGATTGGAAATGGTCCTTTAAAAGAAAATTTTCGAAGCTTTTTATTCTGGAAATGGAAAAACGCTGAAGAGTGGCTATCGGTTAAACGTTAATTCAAGTGGGCCGCGGTTTAATTGGACCTAGTCCAGGAATCTGATAGTTGGTTCGGAGGTCAATGAATTGGTGTTTATGTAGCTTGATGTTAAACACCACTCTAAATAATCATGAAGATAGCTGGGAATGGATTGGTAATAAGAGTAAGGTTTTTAGTGTTGGAGATGTTAAGAAGATGTTGTTTAAAGATGGTGACAGGAATGATCGGTATGTTTTAGAAGGTTGTAAATGGATCCCAGCGAAAGTGAATATTTATATGTGGAGAGCGGATATGGAAAGGATAGCGACGGTCGATGCGTTAAAAGACGGAACATCGACTTTGATGATTCGTTGTATCCCTTATGTAGATACGTTGAGGAATCGGTGGACCACATTTTCTCGCAGTGTTATGTTGCCTCGGTTATATGGGATCATATAAGTAAGTGGGTTAAAGTATCGAACTTGTTCTTCTTCTCATTCAAAGATATCTTAGATATTCATAAACATGTGGGGTTAAAGGGTAAAGAAAAGGAATTTCTGAAAGGAATCGTCAGGTTTGCCTGATGAAGTTTATGGAGAGCTAGGAACGAATCCCGTTTTAATAACAAGGAAACTAAAATCGAAGACATCCTTAGCGAAATAAAGGCGATGGGCTTCTTATGGTTAAGGAATAGGTCCAAATGATTAGATTTATCTTGGCATGATTGGTGTAAATTTGTAATTATGTAATGTTGTTTGTTGTTTTGGTTGCCTCGATTTGAGGTTGGCCGGTTTTTAATAAAGTTTACCTTTAAAAAAAAAGAGCACTTAGTAAAAATAAATGTAATTATAGTAAAACTATTTTAGGTCCATTTTTACTTATCTATTTATTATTTTTAGAGCCATTTAATCTACTTCTAATTTTATATTATTAGTGAAACTTAAACTCTCAATCTTAGAAAAGGACACTATTTTACGTGTTAGACCAAAAGCCCTTTCGTCTATGTTAGATTATTCACGACCATCTATTTATCTTAAATTTAGAAGTTCAAATAAGAAGCACTAATTGATAATATGATGTAAATGAGACAAGACGAGTGATTAAACTCAAACTTGCCTTGTTTAATTTAAAAGAGTTTTAGCCCGGCTTGTTTAAACCTATCTAAATAAATCTTGAATTCGGTCAGTAAGAAATGTTACAATCTTTTATTATTGAACTCTTTTATATTTATATGTAGTATTATTTTTCAAATATTTATATGCATGTATATAACATAATATATACCAATATAAAACTTAAAATTTTATAATATTATACTGTATTACATTATAATATTAATTACATTGCATCATTTTACATCATATTTATCTATAATATATATTGCATCATATTATATACGTAATAGGTTCGTACAGTTACACTCACTCTTGAATCTATATGTAGGGTTGAACTTGTTTACGCTTATTTTAGTTTATGCTTTTATTAGGTCGATCTCAAGTCCCTTATAAACTACTCTTCTCGTCTAGACCATTTTTAATGCGTCCGAACTTACTCTGCCTGAGCCACGTCGTATTGGAGTTAGCCTCTCAAAGTTTGGCTACTTGGTGTGGGGGTCGTCCAGGCCCGGTCTGGTCCGGCGACGCCCCCCAACACCATTTCCTTAGGGGCGGCGGTGTCGAGACCGTTGAAGACGGAGCATATGAGACAAATTTTGAGCCGTTGACAACGGCTATAATTAAAAAAAAATCAATCCCACTTTATAAATATAATCCCTTTATTCTCCCACTTTCAACCCAAATCTTTCCAATCTCTCTCATTTTTTTATACACAACCAAATTATTTATAAAAATATAAACGTGCCTTCTTCTTCATCGTGGTGTTCATCATCTACGGGTGAGGGCGGTATATTTTTTGCGAACGTCATTATGCACGCAACATATATGATCATGGAGGAGGAGGAAGAGGAAGAAACGTCGGCACAACCACAAACTAGGGCGGCCGCCTTAAATCGACACCGATAAGGTATTTAATTTTTTAATGTATCTTTTTTAATTTAAATAATGTATTTAATTTTTTTAGTGTATCTTTATTTTGCTGCATTTTTCTAATTTATATAATTCTTTTTAGTGTTCGAAAGAAAGACATGATTTTCCAGGAATGCTCGGAAGCATTGATTGCATGCACTGGCCTTGGCAGGACTGCCCTACTGCCTGGCAAGGTCAATATACTTGGGCGATCATGGTCATCCAACTATAATACTAGAGGCTGTTGCGTCACAGGATCTCTATATTTGGCATGCCTTGTATGGTCTGTCTGGTTCACTTAACGACCTTAACATCATCTACCAGTCACAGATATTTGACGGTGTAATCGGAGGAACAGGTCAAGACACAAGTTTTACGGTTTCGGGGGTGGAATACAGGCATGGTTACTATCTTATAGATGGAATATACCCAACGTACTTTGCAATTGTTAAAACTATTCCGCCCCCGACAGACGATAAAAGAAAGAAATTTGCCAAGTTTCAAGAGAGGGCAAGAAAAGATATTCAACGGTGTTTTGGTGTTATACAAAAAAAAGTGGCATATCATTGAATATCCAGCACGTTCTTTTACACACAGATGTTACGATACATATGTATGCTTGTATCTTGTTGCTTAACATTCATCAAAGACGAAGGTAGAGCGGTTTGTGACTATGACGAAAACGCGTGTAACGGGAATTCTGTTCTAGTGAGGGTGGAACAACAAGATTTAAATGGATACTCTCTACGTAATGAGTACACACACCACAACCTACAAGCGGACTCGATAGAGTACATTTGGAACAACACACAAAACGAACCAAACGACGACATGTCGGATGAAGACTAGTAGTTTTTAAATTTTTTTTTAATATTAGGTTATTTTTATAATGTAATGTTAGAATTAATATTTATTTTAGAGTTTTTTTAATTTTTTTTAATATTAGGTTGATTTTTTAGTGTAATGTTTGAATTAATATTTAATTTAAAGTTTATTTTTTTTAGTTTTATATATACATTGCATATTTAATTTTAGTTATATATATATATATATATATATATATATATATTGCATATTTAATTTGACAAAATTAAAAAAATTAATTAGTTAATTAAATGGGGTAGGATTATCACCTATTTTCTTGGTTCCATTTTTAAAAAGACATCTTCTAAAGACTATGATGTGATGCTGACGTAGATAGTTACCATGTAAAAAGGGCTATCACCCATACAAAATAACCTTATTTGAAAGGTGAGTGTCTAACATAAAGGGCTTAGGTTGTGTTGGTTAATGTGTTGTTTCCTTGTTTTTCCCAACCACAATTACCCTAGTTGTGTGTAATTAATGTTTTTCAGCTTTTTGCATAGGTGATTTATGTTTATTTATGAAATGAATTTAGGATAATGAATCAGATTGTTCTACATGGCTGATTTATATTTATATTTATATTTATTTATGAAATGAATTTAGAATATGCAACAAATAAGAGAATGAATTTTGTCAACTTTGTGTGTTTATCAACTAATCCAATTTAACATTATAAGCTAATTATTAAACAGCCGTATCATATTACATTTCTATGTTTATTTAAACTAAGTTTACTTTTTATTTTAGATATTACTTACTTATATAACTATTTAATCATTCAATTCTTTAAATGCATTTTAATAAAGTAAATAATAAAATTTAAAGAGAAAATTTGTGATGACTTGAAAAAGATAAGAATATGTAAGAATGTTTGTATAGTTGGACATGAAATTGGAATTTTTAAGGATTCAAATGAATTTGTAAAGATATGATGTAATAGCTAACTAGTAGTTAAAGAACATCTAAGATCGTCCTTAACATTGAAAATAGTCTTACAGTCTAAATGATAATTTCTATACATTTGTACTTCTAAAAAAGATTTTTGTTTACTCGGAAACAAATTTTAATAACAATTTGTAAAACATGTTTGATATCTTATGATTACACCCTTCAAAACAAAGTTACATATAAATCAGACTGATATATATAGTAATAGCTAGTTTTTTATAAATCATAAAGCATTAAATATTCATATAAAACAACTACTCATTTTACCATCACCATTAGGATCTCATGTTGTCATCTTGACTGAGATTCAGCTATATATACATATATATACATATATAAGATGTAAGTATAGATAACTAACCAACAATCAACAAGTACTTTATCGTATAGAAGGAGAACTGATGAAGCATGAGATGTTCCGTCTTGTTTTCGGACATAATTATTGGACACCGCTGTCATGCCATATAAGGTCTTAGAATCTCCGTGTTCATCCTTTACTACGGTTGATGTAAGAACCGAATGGCTAGCGAGAAACCGAAGAATCCGTTCAATTAACACCGGTGTTTCGTGGGTTTGTTTCGGAAGACTAGAAGCAAGATCAAAAGAAGAGAATTTGCCACCAGGAGTCTTTGCCATGGTCTCAAAGAGATCGAGTTCGATAGCGGTTTTAATGACCATAGGAAGAACTATTCCCCCGTTTATTTTATTCACTCTAACTAGCCCTTCCTCTTCTTCAGTCATCTTGTAAGAGTCCATGACTGAACCAAATGATGTGGTGAACCTTAGTTTGTTTTGAATGGTGTTATATATAGTATATACCACTCGACACATGATGTTATTGAACCAACGGTTTGGATGAACTTTAAGAATGGACCATCTCTCGAAAAACCCTAATTTAAGTAATGATTATAAGCTATAATCCCTTGTATCCCACTATTAGCTTATAATCCTTTGTATCCCACTAAATTTAAATAGTGAAATCAAATCATTATTAGCTTATAATCCTTTGTATCCCACTATTAGCTTATAACCCTTTGTACCCCACTAAATTTAAATAGTGAAATCAAATCATTATTAGCTTATAATCCTTTGTATCCAACTAAATTTAAAAAGTGAAATCGAATAAAATCAGAATCAAACTATTAGCAACGATTTGATCTTGTTTGGTTTTAATGTTAGTGGTTTGGGTTTGGGTTTGGGTTTGGTTTTGGTTTAGGATGATTAAAAATAATTACTAAAGGTTTGGCTTAAAAACCTTTTAAACCACACCATGAGCAACACCACTAGATATGACGAAGATAAATGATGTTTAGTTGATGACATGCCAACTTTATTATGTTAAATTACACCCTATTGTCAAAAAAAAAAAAAAAAAAGAGTTCATTAAATATAACTAGTTAGATAAGAAATTTACATGAAATAGTAATGTAAGGTCTTTTTTTTAATAAAACAATTAAGGAGGATGGATATAAACAATAACTACACTTTCTTTAGGTAGCGAATTAAAAATGTGATATTTGTTATTTTTTGTGACCATGTCAATTGTGGTTGGTAGCAAAAGTAGCCAAATGACTGATGCACTATAAAAAGGAGTGATTAAAACAAGCTGGGAGATGCCTTTAAGAAAAAGAATACATATTGGGAGATGACTCATGTCACTAAAGGACGGGATGACACTTACACACGACCAGATATTTGTTTAATACGTTGTCTTCATACATGGCGGGCCCAGTAATTTTCTTTTTTTTTTTCATGAGTATTCTAGAGTGTTTACTAAGCTTTTAAGAAGGTGATCAAGATTTTTGTCTGAAAACAACACTGATTTTTTTTAACGAGAGTGACTACCCCTTGTTCTTCAAGTGGGTACACCCATGCGGACCTTTGAAATTTTTCCCTTGGTCGGAAAGTTTTGGAGATAGATTGTCTATCATTAGAAAATATATATTTTCGGGCTTGGTAAGGTCAGGTTAGGAAAAGTCACATAAGGATATGTGTTATGAGACTTGGTTTATAAAAAAGTGTTGTCATATGAGTGACATATAGGTGTATTTTTTTCTCGCCCAAAAATACTTAAAAATAGTATAATAAGAGAGGCTTGGTTTAAAACTTGATTGATGATTAAATAATAAATGTTTTCTTATTATTATTTTTTTTATTTATGTTAGGTTATATATTAACAAATATAATAATAATCCCATTCCATCATTCTTCAGCTTCATCACAACATCACTATAACATGATTAATCTCATTACATCATTCCTTTATGTTAATTAGCACATTTACTTTTACATTTTTACTATTCAATTTTATGACAGTCTGTCACTTCACCATTCTATTTACTTATTGGTGTATTTTCTCTCTATCCTCTCTTAACTCTCTTTCTTTCATCCTTTTTTTTATCTCAAGATGCTAGGGTTCATAATTTCGATTTAATTAATAGTTTTCCATCAAAAGGTGCAACTTTTAAGTTTATATATCCGTAATTTCATTCCTTTTTTAGTAAAATTTCGTTTTGCTCCATGTGGTTTGGTCGTTTTAATGATTTTGCCCCAAACCTTTAAAAATAGTCATTTTGCTCCAATACTTTGCTATGTTTTCTCCATTTTGCTCCCCGCCTCTAACTCCATCCAAGTTGTTTACTAACTGAAAGGGTATTTTGATAACTTGCCACATGAAAGTAAGGATATTTTGGTAATTTACCTATAAAGATATTTTAATGTATAATATATGCATACAAACACATCACATACATACACTCTCTCATATCTCTTCTCTCTCTCCTTAATCACCGGACACCACCGCAACAACCACCATCCCCGCGACCTCAACACCGTCAACAACCACCACCACCACTGCCACTCCACCCTACATCGACCACCGCCAACAACCCACACCATTACATCTTCGTCTGCAACCATAACCCCCAAATTTTTGTCAAACGCTAGTCATGGATGTGGAGGTTTCGTATTCAAAAAGGGCGATAATGGTGGATACAGACCTGTTCAACTGGATAAAGAGAGAAAAAAGGGTGTTAGGCTTTGATACCTTCATCGGAATCCTTCACCCGAACACCCATCCATCGGAATCAGGTTCTGAAACCTTCGTCGGAACCCTTCACCGAACACCCATCCGTCGGAATCTACCGTGCAACTGTTTGCGGCGGCTAGTGGTGGTGGTGTAAAACAGACTTGTATGTATGTCTGTTATATTATATGTATGTTAATATATAGATATTAATAGTTAAATAATCTTTTTATATTTAATATCAATTAATAAAAGGATAAAACATATTAACAAACTAATAATAAATATTAAACAATTATATATAAAATTACTGAAATACCTTTACTTTTAACTGAAATGATTAACTGAGTTAGAGGCGGGGAGCAAAATGGAGAAAACATAACAAACTATTGGAGCAAAATGTCTATTTTTAAAGATTTGGGGCAAAACCATTAAAACGACCATACCACAGGGAGCAAAACGAAAGTTTACTCTTCCTTTTTTTCATAAGAAAACGTTAAATATACATTTTCTTTACATCTTATATACATTTTCGTTGATATTTTAAATGCTAAAATAATAATATATATAGTTACAATGTGTGTAATATGGTTTTTGAAAATAATTGATCAAGGAGATGATAAATTATTTGAATAAATATCTAAAATATTATTATTCACTTTACAAAAAACAAATATAAAAAAATATATATTTCTAACCGATAACATCTAAAATATACAAAATTTGACAATCCAATAATATGTAGGTGATTAGTTTGTTAAAGTATTTAGTGGATTTGTTTTAGTGATCTTTTTAGTAAGGTGGTAAAAACAATAATCCTATCAATAATACTTAATAACAACAATCATAATATGTTTAATAACAACAATAATAATAATACGATTTCTAAAATTATCTAACACTTATATTTGTGAGGAGTAGAGATGTGCAAACCTACTCAGTATATGCAAAGTTGAAATCTCAACAAAAGGAATTCGAGGACTTTACCTGGTAGTTTCTGTGATGACTTATTGTTTCGTAACATTACCACCGAATGTCGTATATGGCTTAGTTGCCATTAATGAAATAGGGGGAATGCGAAGGCATGTGACTTCTTTTGCAGCGCCATTTGTTGTTATTGTCACACCCCGATCCGCAGCGGAATAAGAGTCGGGGCATAATTGGGTTATCACCAAAGCTCATGATGTTTACTAAAATGTTTCATTATTAAATTCAAATTACAACTTCAATATTCCAAATAAGTTCATACAAATACAAGGAAAAAGTAAATAAGTAAACAATCCAAAGTCTAAACTGATTTATTCTTCTAGGCCGTCCTATATGTTTCTTGCTGCAACTGGATCACCTGTATCATGTGGGGATTTTGGGTCAACAAAAGTTGGCGAGTGAACCTTGTTAAAAACATTTGATATTGATTTCTTATCGTATTTAATATGGAAAAACTGTGCAACAATCATATGTGAGCAAACGAATATAATCAAACAATAACAAACCACCTTGAATGAGTATATGACATGAATAATAATGTATATGTTGGCAACGTCACGTTCCGCTCATAGGTAATGGGGAACGGACGGCCTATGATGATGTATGTGCGATCAAGGCTCAATCAAACGGAGCCGATCGTATGATGGCAACGCCACGTTCCGCTCATAGGTAATGGGGAACGGTTCCGCTCATAGGTAATGGGGAACAGACGAGCCTATGATGATGTATGTACTGAAAATGATAAATTTAATCTAAACATTAACCACACAAACAATTGATACATATTGGATACACATTTGATCATGGATATGATGGATGCACAAGTGTTTAAATGTAATAAATAATAAGCGACACATGATACACCCCAAAATGTGATTAAAACAGGGGATTTGTAGAGATTCACTCATATTGGGTGCGTTGTTTGATGATGTTGAATGCGCACGAGTTTAGAGAGTTGATCGATGAGGAATAACTAACCTAAATAATAACGAAAAGGTACGGTAAATAAGTGTTATTAACAATTTTAATAGGATTTTTAGATTTATTTTTGTGAGCTTAAGGTCATTTTCTAACTTTAAAAATATTATTTTTAAGTATTTTTAATTGATTTTTAAATTAAATAAATAAATAAAAATATAAAAAAAATGTTGACTTTTTGGGTTGACCATTGACCGTTGACCGGTCCGTTGACCGGTCGGACAGTGACTTATGTGTGCGCTGGGTGAGGCTCGAACCCGAGACCTCTCGTACGCGTGCACGCAGCTCTACCAACTGAGCTACGTGTCTAACCCGAAATATTCTATATTTTAATTATATATATATACTAATTAAATGTTTAATTTATTTGGTTTTATATTAAAAGAATTTAAATGGTTGAACCGGCTGCAGTGAAATCGGATCGAACTCGGGTCCTTTGGTTTGTAAGCGCACAGCCCAACCAGTTGGGCTGTGTGTCTTATCTGTTAAACTTACAGTTTATAATAATCTTAAAAACATCCTGGGACCTACTCTGATTCAGTTTAAAAAAAATTGGTTTTAATTCGGAAAGCCGGTGCGTTTGTAAGATTCAAACTCGTGACGTGCGCTGTGTGTTTGCACACAGTCCACCGCTGGACTGTGTGTCTAACCCGGTTTAATATCTTGTTTTAATTAAACTTATACCTAATGTTCGACTTCATCTTCTTCGTTCAAAGACACAGACAACCGATATTCGACAGTTCTTGTTTAATTCATTCGTCGGACATATAAATGATTGAAATGTAATGGATAAAGAAGGTTTTGGAAATGAATGTACCAGAAGAGATGTTTTTCTCAGAACTCCGGCAAAGGTCGTCGGCTCTGTTTTATGAATTCCGTCTGAGCGGATCAATTAACAGTTTTGATCAACTAATTGTGAAATTGAGTTACTATACAAAGATTATCAAAGGGTTTAGATGTTTGTACCGATTCACAGCGTGTTTTCGGAAATGTCCAGAGATTTTCCGGCGAGCGTAGAATATCCGGTAACGTCGTCTGAGACCGATTCTGGTTGAAGGATTTAAGTTAGTGAAAGTCTAACAATGGATTGAAAATGAAAGAATCGAGAAATTTACCGATTTGATGTATGTCCCGGTTTTCCGGCGAACAGAAGCTAGAGTAAAAATGAAATTGAAGGTTCTGCGAGTGTTTCCGAGTTATGAGACGATGGAATTATCAATGTAAATTGGAAGTAAATGATTTCGGTTTTCAACTCCCAAAAATCATATGAATCGAGGCAATTGAAGACTGAATTGATTAGAACGTGGGTTGTAATGGTTTTATCGGTTATATTCAGTAACTCACGATCACTCAAAAGTCTGGATAGTTGAAAGCCGATTATCGGTTTCAGTTTTGGCGCAAACAGATGAGTTCACGGGTGCAACTTAAGTTTTATACGATTCATTGTTTACACAAACAAGTCAAGTGGCGGAGTGGTTAAGATGTATGTTGGTTGTTTCTTCTGGCTGACCCGGGTTCGAAACCCGGCAGCCTATTTTCTTTTTTATTTACTTTATTTTTACTTTTTAACAATTTTAGTTTCTATATTCTAAAATGTTTATTAATTATGTATTGTTTAAAATTAAAATGAGCATTAAATAAGCAACGAAAATTTGAAACTGACTATTCGATTAATAAACGAAGCAGGTTTTGAAAACCCGTTTTTCGACGGATGTTACAGTTATTACCATAGCAATAAGTACTGACTGTTATGAATTCTCGTTTGAACGTACCTCAGCGTGGTTCGTGTCGCTTATAGGACCACGTGACAAATTGCCGCATTTTGGTTGGTAGTTCTCCCGTTGACGGGATTAGCATCGTTGTCGTAATGTCGTGCTTTCTCAAGGCCATGCCTCGGAAGTCGTATGTGATGTACTTCAACATCCATTATCGTATCATTTAACTTTCACGTATATTTGCGCACTAGTGTTTCGTTTCGCGTAGGCTACCTTCTCGGTAAATAAATTAACAGCGACAATATATATAATGGCGTTTGCCCGAGTTAACAGTCGTAGTTCCTACGTGATGACCTTTATTGGATATTGTCATAAGGCTTCCAAAGGTCCTAAATGCATGTTGCCAAAACTCTTAAAGTTTTGCTTACGGTATGTAATGTTTTCGTGTCCCGTGTATCAAATACAACACTAGTGTATGACTAATCATAATGTTGACTCATTGTTTCGGCCACGGTTGGAACCCATATTCGAGTTCTAGGCGTTCTGTATGTATTCAAGTCTTAATGATCTAATGTCCCCGAAGGAAAGTGAGGTTAAAGCCTAGGTATCTCCACAGAAACCTAATTCGCTGAAACCTATAGCTCTGATACCACTCTGTCACACCGTCTAAAATTCCGTTTCATTGCACAGCGGAAGTAAACGTGAGTGCTAAGACTTCTAATGTCACACCCCGACCCGCAGCGGAAAAGGTGATCGGGACATGATTGGGTTATCATCAAAGCTCATGACATTTATTTTAACGTTTCATATTCATTAATACAATTTAATGGAAATTTACAATCATAAATACATCAATGACCTAAACATCAGTCTAAGCTTCTTTGTTTTCTTCTAAGGCATTTCCTATGTTTTCCTTGCTTCATCCTGTTCACCTGTATCATGTGTAAAAGGGTTTTTGGATCAACAAAAAGTTGGCGAGTGAATCCTATGGAAAACATTTGAACAAGTTTATTTAATTGATTATGAAATAAAGTGCACAACCACATATGAGTAAAAATAGATGTAAACTTATTCATAAATCAATTCAATAATTAAACAATACACACATGAACAATAATGGATCGTTTAGAGGCACGCGTTGCTCAACTCGTCTCTCACGAGGAACTGATGGGCCTAATGATTGAATTGCATAAACATGATAATATGAAAGACATAACTACAAATAATATAAACTCAACAATACACACATGAACAAATAATGGATTGGTTTTGAGGCACGCGTTGCTCACTCGTCTCCCACGAGGAACTGATGGGCTTAATGAATGAATTTCATACAAGTTGACAAAATGAAATACATAATCACAACAATATAAACAATCTAAGTTTAGATCATGATATGGTATTGCACAAGTTTAAATAAACGAGTTAATTATTTTGTGACACATGACACACCCCAAAACGTGTAATTAAAAAGGGGGAGTTGTAAGATTCACTCACAGTGGGTGCGTTCGGTTGATGATGTTGAATGCACGCGTAGTGGTTTTAACCACGAGTGAAATTAACCTAGATAAATAGCATTATGGTTCGGTAAGTAAACGGATTTTATTAATCCATTTTAGTAGGATTGTTGGGTGTATTTTTGTGAGTTTAAGGCTATTTTCTAACCTTAAAAATGTTATTTTTAAGTATTTTTAATTGATTTTTAATTAAAATAAATAAATAAAAATAATAATAAAAAATTGATTTTTTTTGCTACAGTTGACCGTTGACCGTTGACTTTGACTTTGACCGGTTCGTATGCGTGTATATGTGCGCTGAGTGAGGCTCGAACCCGAGACCTCCCGTACGCGTGCACGCAGCTCTACCAACTGAGCTACGTGTCTAACCCGAAATATTTATGTTTTTAATTATATTTATATACTAATTAGTTTAAACAGAAAATCCTTTATTTCTTAAAAACGATTTTAATCCGTGACTCGGTGCGCTCCACAGGTCTCGAACCCGGGACCTGTGGGTTGAGTTAACACACAGTCCACCGCTGGACTGTGTGTTTAACTTGTTATATAAACCGATTTTTATTATACTTAAATACAAACTAAGTATTTTTATTCCTGACTTATTTAAAAAGTTTAATAATTATCCGGGCCGGTGCGGTAGCCCGGACTCGAACTCGTGACCTGTGATTTAAACATACACACAGTCCACCACTGGACTATGTGTCTAACTTGGTTATTATTCCGGTTATTAATAAACTTAACATATACAGTGATGACTCCGGTTCGGTTAAAAAAAGACATTTTTATTAAGGCAGCGTGCGTGGGACAAGATTCGAACTCGAGACGTTAGTGTGTTTATTGTGCACACAGTCCACCGCTGGACTGTGTGTCTAACCCGAGTTATAACTTGATTTTAATTATACTTAAACATTACCGAACATCGTCTTCTTCGTCAGTCTTAACCAGGAACGATGACTGACTGGTTCGAAGTTTTAATCAGGTTTATTTAGCGTGTTTCAGTTAATTACAGGTGAGATATAAGTGAAAAGAAAAAGAAATTAGGCGAAAGGTATACCGACTGGACTCCTCTGTTTTCCGGCAGAACTCCGGCGACAGTAAAAGGTTTCGGCGTCGTGTGTCTTGCAGCAGCGAGTCTTCAGAAAACTTGAAAAGGATGTGGGTGACTTCGGTATAAGCTCAGGGGGTTTAGTAAGGCTCAGAAATGGAGGGTTCGGTTTTCCGGCGATGAGCAGAAGATTTCCGGCGAGTGAGTTTTCGCCGAGAAAGGGTGCGGTTTTGAGCGAAAGAGTTTGCAGAGGTTCGAGGGGGTATTTATAAGGCAGGTTATCGATGAACTTGGTCCAATTTCCGACTTGATTCGTCGGTTAGAAAGTCTCCGGCGATTATAACTTGTGTCGCGAGTTCAGGCGTCGGTTATAACCGATGTAGCGATTAAGTTTTACGTTATAACTGAAGATATCGTAAATTCTTGGCGAGATCGCCGGGATTTCCGACGACTGAAATTTGGGCGCCGGTTTTGAATTCGGAAAGACATGTTATGAATTAAATGATTCTAACATTTAACAAGAAACATCAGTGGCGCAGTGGTTTAAGTGTTAAGTGTTAAGTCTGTTGAACCGTGACCCGGCGACTGACCCGGGTTCGAAACCCGGCAGAAACAATTTATTTTTATTTTCTTATTTTTAACAGTTTTTCAAAAACTAATTATATATTCCCATATAATAATTAATCATGTATCATTTAAAATTATTTTGGGCATTAAATTCGCAACGAAATTTTTAACTGATTGTTCGGTTAATAAATGGAGCGGGTTTGGTAAAATCCGTTTTTGAAGGATGTTACAGTATCCCCTGCTTTTTAGAAATTTCGTCCCGAAATTTAAATAGTGATATATTCGACTAAAAGAATGATGGTGTTTAGTTTGACAGTTACATGCTTAGAAGAAGTAAGGTTTTAAGTTTTTGTTTGAGGCGGTAACGTTCCTTGCAAGGGTTAAGTACCCTATTACAGGAATCGCTTTTTGTTGCCTACTGTAAAAGTATTGATAAGCAGAATTGATTTGCTAACTATGATATCATGCATAAGAGTTTGGATATGTTTGGAAGGATATGGTTATATCCTAAGGCAAAAACTTCTAATACTACAACCTACATGGAACATAAATAAACACAACAGCTAATATTTGAACATAAATAAACACAACAGCTAATATCAGTAAGTTATGATTGGTTCTATGACTATAGAACATAAATAAACACAACAGCTAATATTTGAATCCATATTCTGATAGCATATATGTTTGAATGGTGGCAGTTCCTCTCTCGTTTGTTATGATGGAGAGGTTAGTTTATGTAGAAATGGAACACAATCCAATCTCTTTAAATAGCAAGATGATATAAATGTAACACAAATTTCAACCAAGGCAATACTAAATCCTACATGGAACTTCTCATAACCGCCTGATAATGCCTCTGATCCTTTGGCAAGAATACTTATATATAGGAAGTACCAGCGGCGTATCCACCATATTCTTGCCAAATTTTCATTGGTTTTATCCACAAGTTATGATTAGTTACCAAGAAACTACTAAATCCTACATAGAACTTCTCATAACCGTCTGACAATGCCTCTGATCCTTTGACAAGAATACTTATATATAGGAAGTACCAGCGGCGTATCCACCATATTCTCGTCAAATTTTCATTGGTTTTATCAGTGAATTATGATTAGTCCTATGTGACTCTACAACCAATACAACAAACTCATAAATACTGAAAATGAAAAATGTCTGTGCGATCAAGGCTCAATCAAACGGAGCCGATCGTATTGCATGTATTGAAAATGAAATTGTCTGTGCGATCAAGGCTCAATCAAGCGGAGCCGATCGTATTGCATGTACCGAAAATAATAAACTTAATCTAAACAACAATCACACAAACAGCCTATACATGGAACCTCTCATAACCGCCTGATAATGCCTCCGATCATTTGACAAGAATATTTATATATAGGAAGTACCAGCGGCGTATCCACCATATTCTTGTCAAATTTTCATTGACTTTATCCACAAGTTATGATTAGTTCTATGCGACTCTACTACAAACACAACAACCACAAAATACTGATAATGAAAATGTCTGTGCGATCAAGGCTCAATCAAACGGAGCCGATCGTATTGCATGTACTTGAAAATGAAAATGTCTGTGCGATCAAGGCTCAATCAAACGGAGCCGATCGTATTGCATGTACTGAAAATGATAAACTTAATCTAAACAACAATCATACAAACAACCTATACATGGAACCTCTCATAACCGCCTGATAATGCCTCCGATCATTTGACAAGAATACTTATATATATGAAGTACCAGCGGCGTATCCACCATATTCTTGTCAAATTCTCATCGACTTTATCCGCAAGTTATGATTAGTTCTATGCGACTCTACAACAAACACAACAACCACAAGATACTGATAATGAAAATGTCTGTGCGATCAAGGCTCAATCAAACGGAGCCGATCGTATTGCATGTACTGAAAATGAAAAATGTCTGTACGATCAAGGCTCAATCAAACGGAGCCGATCGTATGTGGACACGCCAGGTTCAACCTCATAATAAAATGGGGAACATGCTCAACGCTCATAATGTAATGGGGAGCGGCGGCCTATGAAATTGCATGTACTGAAAATAATAAACAATAATTACTCTAACAGTCTACGCATGGAACCTCTCATAACCGCCAGATAATGCTTCTGATCCTTTGACAAGAATACTTATATATAGGAAGTACCAGCGGCGTATCCACCATATTCTTGTCAAAGTTTCATTGGCTTTATCCTTAAGTTATGTTTGGTTCTATGTGATAAAGAAAAACATAAAAACTAAACGATAGGAGTTGAATCTGGATTTTCGGTGAAGAGGACTAGTTGAGTATCTTCGCTTGGGCCGTCATTATCTTCGACCGGATTGGCGTTGATGTTGAAGACTCTTCCTCTTGTTGGTGGCCTAGCGGTTGGGTTTTCTTTGTTTACTTGGTTAACTGGGTTTGATTGGGCTTGAACGTTGATGACGTTAACCAATTGAGGGCATGTGTTTCTAAAGTGGGTAGGGTCGCCACAATTGAAACAAGCTCAAACATATGGAAACATGGGGTATTGGGGTTGTTGATAGGTTTGGTTCATGGTTTGAGTAGGGGGAGAGATTTGGTTTTGAAAGGTGCGGCAAACCTTGCTCAAATGACCATAGCGTCCACAAGTTGCACATAGTCGACAAGGTAGAGTAAGGGGATGGTGATAAAAACAGTTGTTTTTCATGCTGTTTGTATACCAATGCATAGAACAGTTGTTTTTATAAACCAGTGATAAAATGTTTTCAATCGTATATGTAAACCGGTATTGAAATGTTTTCCGTAGTATTTGTAAACCAGTATTGAAATCATAGTATGTAGTATGCCTATGGAATCTAAGGATCTGCCAGTGTGTAGCTAATACACTAGCTATGTGCCATAAGTAAGTAACCAACCCGAGACAACTCTGACATCATTGGGATCACAAAAGCACTCCTAACCGGTTAACATACCAGGAGTGGAGCGTGTCTCAAACTCGATGGATCTATACCTTTTGCACCTTGGTCACTACGTGATTAATGGTTACTATTGTCATCATCCTACTTACGCACAGTGATCTGCTATCATCTAATCCCATAGCTACATACCAATTGTTATAAATCTATGTTATTGGGCCGCTCCCATGTCATTTATATTATTGGGCCTCGCCCATGTTATCCATGTTATTGGGCCTAGCCCATGTTTTCTTGTCATTGGGCCTAGCCCATGTTTTCTTGTCATTGGGCCTAGCCCGTGTTATAAATAAAATTGGGGCCTCGCCCCTAGTTGTGACTATGACAATCCCGTCACAAGTCACAAAACTCATGCATGTTTCGAAAAGCTTTGTATAGCTGTGAAAACCGGTAAGTTTAGCATAAACCTTTCGTAAACCATTTGAGTTCATTGAAATCTGTTTGTAACATGGTTTAGAAATATATGATTTTCGTTCATCGAAACATTGTATGCTTTCGCAAAACTTGCATGTCTTTCCACCCCCGAAAACATTTATAAAAATGTAAAACCGTAAAAAGTGGGGGTTATGAACTCACCTTGATTTCCTTGTGCAAAGCTAGCGTACTGTGATCTCCATAGTGTTGTCTCCACAACTTGACTTGCTAGCATGCAATCTAAGGCATTCCTAAAACGGAATAACTTGTAAGTGTAACATTTGTCAAAAACGGGTTTCCAAAACCCGCTCCGTTTTGTAATCGAATATCAAGTTATAAATGTCACGTTGTGTATTTATGGTTATTTTGATTTTTAATGATACATAATTAATAAACAAACTAAACTATAAAAATTATATTTGATAAAAAGTGAAAACAAAATAAATAAAAATAAAATGTTGCTGCCGGGGCTCGAACCCGGGTCAGCGGGAAATTGAAATCCAAAGACTTAACACACACACACATCACCACTCCGCCACTTGTTTGTTTTCTGTCATCTTTAGGAAACAAATAGATCTTATAGACAAATGTAAATCAATCGGTTACGTCAATTGTAACTGAAATCGGTTATCAAACACTCAAAGACGATCTGGATACTCGCGATTCAATGAGTATAACCGATAAACTGATAAATCCAATCAATTCTACCGTGAATGAAACTTGAATTCGGAAGTGAATCGGTTTAATAACCGAAAACTTTCAATTCTCGGATTACTTCAATCTTAGACCACTCCTGCGACTCAAAATACTCTGCAAGACCTTCAATTACATTTCCGCACACTTTACAGTCCACCGGAGAAGCTATTTGAACTCGCCGGAAAAATTCTGCAAGTCGCCGGAAAACCGTACTTTTCATCAAAACAGTAAGTCTTTCAATTTCTTCGTGGTCTAACAATTGTTAAGCTATTTCTGACTCAAACCTTTCAATTGAAATCGAATTCAGACGCTGTTTTCGGATAATTTCAGTTCGCTGGAAAAGTTCTGAAAATCTCTATTTTCATCTGTGAATCGGTAAGGACATTCAAACACTCTGTTAACATTTGTTAATCACTTCAATTCCACGATTAGCTAATCAAAACGGTTAATTGTCATGTTCAGTTGAAGAGCACAAAAACAGAGACCGACACCTTGCCGGAATTTCTGAAATAAACCG
Source organism: Scalesia atractyloides (assembly GCA_947069175.1). Lineage (NCBI taxonomy): Eukaryota > Viridiplantae > Streptophyta > Magnoliopsida > Asterales > Asteraceae > Scalesia > Scalesia atractyloides. The sequence goes on along the minus strand of CAMTDV010000026.1, from coordinate 3,166,757 downwards.
TTCATCGGTATCTTTACTTCTAATTATCGTTTCTGCCATTTCATATTAGTTTGTACAATGTATATCAATCGAACTAAACAAGATATAACGGTGTAATCTACTGCCGGTAAAAACGAACGAAGAAGATGAACTGTGATAACACTATAAGAATAATTAAAATTGTTATTTTGAACGGGTTAGACACACAGTCCAGCGGTGGACTGTGTGCGAACAAAAACACGCATACGTCCCGAGTTCGATCCCTGATACACGCACCCTCTATGTAATTAAATGCCTTTTTGATTAGAACTGAACCGGGTTAACTCTGTTAGTTGATAAGTATAATAAAATTTATATATTAACCAAGTTAGACACACAGTCCAGCGGTGGACTGTGTGTAACGTTAAAGCACAGGTCCCGGGTTCGAGACCTGTTAGTGTCACCGGTTCGATGATTTAAAATCTCTTTTTAAAACAAATGAATTTTGAATAAATCGAATTAGTATATAAATATAATTAAAAACAAGATTATTTCGGGTTAGACACGTAGCTCAGTTGGTAGAGCTGCGTGCACGCGTACGGGAGGTCTCGGGTTCGAGTCTCACCCAGCGCATACATGCACACTGACCGAACCGGTCAACAGGTCAACAAACGGTCAACGCAAAAAAAACAATTTTTTTATTTATTTATTTAATTTAATTTAAAAATCAATTAAAAATACTTAAAAATAATATTTTTAAAGATAGAAAATAGCCTTAAACTCACAAAAATATATCTAAAAATTCCATTAAAATCCTTAATAAAATCCACTCATTTACTATATTTTTCCGTTATTATTTAGGTTAGTAATTCTCGTTGTTCAACTCTCCCGACTCGTGCGCATCTCATCATCTCCAATCAAACGCACCCAATGTGAGTGAATCTTTACAAATTCCCCGTTTTAATCACATTTTGGAGTGTATCATGTGTCTTGCTATATATTATATTTAAACCATTGTGCATACATCATATTATGAACTTGTGTATCCAGTTTGTTTCAACTGTTTGTGTGGTTATTGTTAGATTCAATTTATTATTTCAGTACATGCAGTTTCATAGGCCGCCGCTCCCCATTACATTATGAGCGTTGAGCATGTTCCCCATTACATTATGAGCGTGAACCTGGCGTGCCCACATACGATCGGCTCCGTTTGATTGAGCCTTGATCGCACAGACATTTATCATTTTCAGTACATGCAATACGATCGGCTCCGTTTGATTGAGCCTTGATCGCACAGTTTCATTCATGTTATTTATCGTATGATGTTGGTATGTTAATGTATGCTATCATATGTTATTGTATGTTATAGTTGTGATTGCTATTGCTACTGCTTGGGTATTTACATTTGCTCATTCATGATTATGCACAATTTTTCATTGATAAACTAATAAGTAAATCAATAATAAATGTTTATCTAACAAGGTTCACTCGCCAACTTATGTTGACCCAAAAACCCCCAATTGACACATGATACAGGTGAACCAGCTGCAGCCAGAAACACATAGGATTGGACTAGAAGAATAAAATGATTTAGAGTTGGAATTGTTTTGTTTGGTTTATTTTCTTTGTTTTGTATGGACACGTTTGGATATTTGGGAATGTAATTTTGACTTTAATAAATATGAAACATATTAGTAAATATCATGAGCTTTGGTGATAACCCAATTATGCCCCGACTCTTATTCCGCTGCGGGTCGGGGTGTGACAGTAAGTTTCTAGATATAACGTAGCTAAACTACGTGTCACCGAGCTCCACCGAATCGTTAATCATACGATTCTATGAAAGTGTCATTGTCTTATCTCGGAATAACCAATCTATGGTTTCTTAGAAACGATTTAGTTTTCGAGCGACTTGAAATATATGTTTATATACAAACATAACCATATTTCATGAAATCGTATTAGTCGTCATATACGTCAACGGATAGTAGTACGACTCTTCGTAGTTTTCGTAAGATATAATGTATATACTTGTAAATATACCCGAATAAATAATACATTTCGTATCCGAGCAAGACTCTGGCGTATCATTTATAATAAATAACGATGTCATCGTACGCTTGTTATAGTCTTACGGAGTTGCGCCGTACTTCATTTAGGCGTTTGAATCGAAAATAACCAATATCCTAATGTTATAAAATCCTTCGAAAGTATTCGTAAGTGTTCGCGTCGTCAACGTTTGAAATAAATATAACTATATTTATTTTATAAAAGTATTCAACGTCTCGACATCCAAATAATGTATATAATTATATTCGTCTTATACGATTGTCCGAATTCTAGATGTCTTAAACGTATGATTTCCGAATTATGTCGTTTGAAATAATACGCGCATTGTATTCATCCTGTAAAAGCGTTCGGAAATTTTAGCGTTTCGAAATAAATATAAGTATTATATTTATTCTATAAAAGTATTCGGATGAATTATCGATGTTTTAAATCTAATATCCGAATTTCGACTTTGAATTAAGCATAAATAAATATTATATATTTTATAGTCGATTACTGAATCTTGTTATCTTGTAATCACTCTCGTTGAAAAGTTATCGGATCGATTTGTAAGTGTCATCAAAATATATATACATATATATATATATATTAATATTTATTTATAACAATCGTTTGAATCGGATGTTTTGTCGCTGAAATACAACGCGTTTCGTATTGCGTATTTTATGAAAACCGGGCATAGTTTCCTCTGTTTTCGGACGATCCCGGCAATACTAGTTGTCGATTTATTAATCAAAACGCAATATTCAATATAACAATAAAGATACACATAACTTCTCGTCGTATTTCAAATATAATTTTCGCCACTTATAATTTCCGATTTATATTATAATAACGTCGGTTTGATTTTAACTAGTAATTTTTACATGAATATTACACTTGGTTCGACTATAAATTTTTAACTTTTTGGCGATAAGTAATCGTTAACGGGTCGGTTTTGAGCTTGGTTTCGCGATATATATTATTAACGTTTATAAATTAATATAAATAAATTTCGCGTCGTAATTAAATTTTTACCGAGTCTTGATTGACCCATTGACCCGACAGTTGACCGGGTTTGACCAGTTGACCGAGGTTTGACCGAGTTTGACCAGATCAGTTCCAGTGCCGACGAATCTGACTGAACCGAACCTGAACCAAGACTGACCATGTTGACCCCTTTGACCAGTTGACCGAGTTAACCCGAACCAAAACTGATTCGAGCTTGAACCCGAAACACGAGCCGAGACCCGAGTCGTTGACTGTTGACTGGTTGAACTGAGACCCAAACAACCCGGTTTCATTGTAACCCAAACTGAACCGAGCACCAAATCACCGCCGTCGCCATCGCCGCCGAGCCGGAACCGCCGCCGCCGCCGGCTACCGCTGGCTGTGGCGGGTTCGCCGTCGATGGCCGTCGCCATCTAGTCGGGTCCACCATCACTATCGCCGCCTGTTTTCTGTCGTAGCTGGTCCAAAACGGCTTCGCCGCCATCGAGATCCTCCACCGACGTCGTCTCTCTATCTCGTCTCTCTCTCCCCGTCTCTCTCTCTATCTCTCTAGATGTATGAATGCGGGTGTGTGTATAAGGGTACAGGAGAGGGGTGTCAGTGTGGGTGGAATGTGTGGTCGGAGAGATGACCAGAGATAACGTCGGTTGCGGCCGGTGCCTTCGCCGGAGTCCGGCGACCAGTTTAGGAGGGAGAGGAGCAGAGGGTTTCATGGGGCTAGGGTTTTCTTAAAAGTGAGGGAGAAGGGTTAAGCTTTGTTTATATAGCTAGGGTTTGAATGAGTCGGGCCCGAGGCCCGTTATCGCTACATGTGGCCCAATAACGTTTCCACGGCCTGTTTTCGTTCCTGAACTTCGTGAAATGTCATAGAATATAATTTTAGGGTCATAAATATATAAAATCGTGCTGCTAGTTGACGTTTGACGCGCTCGTTCGTCATTTGAGTAAAAATCGCGTAGATGCCGTGTTTGTCGTTTCTGATCCGTTTTTCGTTCTTGTTTCTACCGTGAGCGTTAAAATCTGAAAACAAAGCCAAATATATCGTAATATATTAATATTTAGACGTAACTCTAGTCCGTGGCTTCCGTTTCGTTGTCGGTGCATCTCGATTTTCGCGTACCTTTCGCGTTGTGTTTGCCCCGATTATCCAATTATATTGCATAATTATAACCGAATGATAAATACAAGTATAAAATTAGTATTTTTAGGCGTTGTCAGTATTTGTTCCGCATCTTCGCTTATCGTTCAATTTCGCATTTAGTGTTCTCTATTGTCGCCAAATCGCCTAACGTGAATCAAGTAGACGTTTCCAGGCTCTCTAGAGGCCTGATCGAGTTAATTTACGTCTAATTACGCTAATTATAATGATGTTACTGTTTGTTATGCGCTTAATTACAACCAGAAACTGCCGGTTGTCACATTTATGAATTGGAGTTGCTTTATTTTGTTTAAAATTGACATCACCATTGATGGTAGATAATTAGTTTGAAAATCCAAAGTTGTTACGGTATATGTTTCAATTTTTTTGTTGATTTAGTTGTTTTTGTATAAACTTCACTTGGATATCACAGTTTCATCACATTTAGAAAGTCCAAAATTTAATAGAATATCTCCTTTATTTTACAAATAAAAAGCCATGTATTTTTGCTGGCATAATTAGCTACGTATGTTACATTTTTGCCAACTACATTCTAAACTATTTGTCCTATATGTGTAACATGTGTTACACTTAGGGGTAATATATGTTTTTTTAGATGTGTTGTTAGTTATTGTTGTATAAACTTCACTTGGGTAACACATTTTCATCATCTTTAGAAACTTTATAATTTATTCAGCATATCTCGTTTATTTTACAAATAAAACTTTACTTACATGTTGTAACAACGTTACACATGTTACTTATAGTTACCCCAACCCTTTTTGGACACAAAGGGGTTGCACATAACATGTTTGTAACATGTGTTAAACTAGAGAGGTAACACATGCATAACTAGGTTACACATCTTATATTTAGTTGTTACATGTGTTACAACAAAACTTTACACATGTGTACACATGTTACATAGGAGATTAATAAGTTTAACTACATGAGATTAACACTGATGCACTTGTTTTATTCATAGTTTAATGGATGTTTTGTGTTCAAGATGAATATGGTTATCAAGAATCGAAACATAGTCAGATTTTTCTTAACTTATTATAGTTTTTAGATCATTTTTATACATTTAAGTTCATATAAAATACCTTCGTTAAGTTTAAGTTCGATTGTAATGTTTTTTTATAATATACAATCTATTTGTCCCTTTATTTGGTTACATATGTTATATTTTATGCCAGCTACTGGTTTTATTAACCTTTTCCCCATATTTTGTCTATTTGTTAAAAAAACTATCAGTGCAACATGTGTTACAAAGTGGAACACTTTTTGAATTCAGTGTCTACACATGTTACACTTCATATAATGTGTTATAATCTTAATATTTAAACAATGGTATACATGAAACATTACACATGCTTTTGCACACAAACTGCAGTGTTACCGTTGCACATGTTACTTATATTTACACCAACCCTCTTTTGGTAACAAAAGGGTTGAACATATGTAACACATGTTTGTAACATGTGTTCACTGGAGGATAACACCTGTACAACGTCAAAGTACGCATGAGTATACATGTTAAACGTGTTACATTACTAGAAACAACTCTAGTTACACATGTAACTAGCACAATGTTACCTATGTACGCTCTGAACTTGATTAACTTGTCTCTGCTTCTTCTCCGACTCGTATCGAGTTGAAAAACAATGTCGCACAAATCAACAACTAGTCATAGGTGTGAGATGGTAATCCCTGCATAGAAAAGAAATATAAAATGGCAATCACCAAATCTAAGGAAATGATGACTTTGGAAATGTTATTGTTTGGTTGGTTGTTCTTTGTTGTGTATTTCTTTAAGTAGATATATGTAATGACAGCCTTATCAAATGGTAATGGTATTCAATAGATGGCACATTTAATAATAGTTTAATATTTTCATTCAACAAGTTACACATGTAACGACCATTGTTACGTATGTAACGCTGCTTTTTTAACACACGTGTAACTGCAGCCCTTTGTTTTTCATTCAATTACTTCTATTTGCACAGTTTCCCTACATAAGTTTTAATCTAACCCATTCATGGTATTCAATAGCTAACACGTTTAATATAGTTTAATTTCTTTTCATTAAACAAGTTATGTATGTAAAGACCATTATTACATATGCAATGGTAATCTCTGCATAGAAAAGAAATATGAAACTGCAATCACCAAAGCTAAGGAAATGATGACTTTGAAGATGTTATTGTTTAGTTGGTTGTTCTTTGTTGTGGATTTCTTTAAGTAGATATATGTAATGACAGTGTTATTAAATAGTAATGGATATTCAATAGATGGCACGTTTGGTAGTAGTTTAATATTTTTCATTTAACAAGTTACATATGTAACGGCCATTGTTACGTATGTAACGCTGCTTTTTTAACACATGTAACACGTGTGTAACTGCAGCCTTTTGTTTTTCATTCAATTACTTCTATTAGCACAGTTTCCCTATATAAGTTTTAATCTCACCCATTCATGGTATTTAATAGCTGACACGTTTATTATAGTTTAATTTCTTTTCATTCAACAGGTTACATATGTAACGGCCATTGTTACATATGTAATGGTGCTTTTTAGCACATGTAACACATGTGTAACTACAATCCTTTATTTTTCAATCAATTACTTCTATTGCACAGTTTCCCTACATAAGTTTTAATCTCACCATTCAATTACGTAAAGGTTACACATGAGTATACACGTGTTATATGTAGTTGTTACATGTTTTACAATATCATGGTTAGACATGAGTACATGTATAGAGGAGTTGGATGATATTGCGTTGAATTTGGAGTTTAGCGAAATATCTTAATACCATAATCTGTACGGATGAGAGCATTCCTCTAATTCAGAGTGGTCAAATGATGATTGTCACTGGAAATAAGTTGGTATTGTTTAAGATTGTAATATTTTTTAGATTGTAATGTTTAAAAAAGATTTTAATGTTTTTGATGGTGCCTTTCTATCATATGGAACACATGTGTACCAAAGGAATGATGTAACCAACATTTTAGCAGGTCATTATGTACTATTATTTTAGGCACTTTTTACATAAGTTACACATATTACGTTCAACACTAGTTACATATGTAAATCAAAACAAAAGTCACTTGTCACGGATGGAATACATGCTACATATGTTTCATATGTTACATCGAAACTAAGTTGCATATGTTACATAACCAAGCACTGTTTTATGACTTTTTCCCAAATTATGTTGGATAGTCTTAACAACTCAGCTACATATGCTAAAACGTTCGAATAATACAAAATATGGAATACAATGCTAAAATAGATAAAACATATCAATTTCACCTAGACAAGTAATACATTCAATTCATCATTGTTTTCTTATCCATTTTTCACTTGCCACATCGACCCAAAAAATAATATCCCGCAAGACAAGCGATAAGCCATTGATTGAAAAAATACCCCACAAAAAAATTCCTGACTAGCCGCTAATCGGAGGTGGATTCAGCAATCACAACAAGCGACTGGCGCTGTAACATTTAACAACGGTGGTTGTTGGAAGAAGATGATTTGTTTGAAGTACACTAGCTGGTTTCACTTACTGATTGACGGCTGCAACGTTTAACGATGGCGGTTTCACTTACAGACGATAGGGAAGACGATGGTTGTTTTAGTGGTTGTTGGTGGTGTTGCCGAATCCGGTTTCACTTACCGCCGACAGCGAAGAAGACGGTTGTGTTAGTGGTCGTTGGCTATTGGAAGAAGTCGGTTGCTGGTACGAGACGTTTCCAGATCTGAAAATTTTTCACGATAGCTTCAGATCTGAAAATAAGTCACCATGATGTGGAACCGGAAAAATGGTGGGAGAAGTGCTTGGACTCCCTACCTTATTTGTCTTTCTTTATACAATCCATGTCTACCCTTTATTTGTTATACCAGTCTCACATATTCACTGGTTACATATGTAACAATTACTAGTATAACTATGAATAAAAAAATCTCGTCATAATAAAAACGAATTTATTTAATCTGAAATTTAAAATTGATTTGAATGAAAAAGAAACTTGTAGAGACAAGTAAGAGATAGAATGTTAGTGAGAGAAAAAGGTAGAGAGAGAATGTTGCTAAGAGAAAAGGTGGAGAGAGAATGTTAGTGAGATAAAAATATGGAAAGAGAGTGTTAGTGAAATGACAAATAGACATAGAATGTTATTAAACATTATTTCTTATGTACTTGTGTGCAATATGTCTTGATCAAAATACCCCTCCAACTACTTAAATGGTATTAGATTTAAATCAAATTACTATCTAATAATCTCAACCATTGGATCATGTTGATCAATGGTTATTATAGAGTTTACTAGGTTTTCTCACTACAAATAAGTTTTCTATTTATCATTTCCATATATATATATATATATGTGTGTTTGTGTGTGTGTGTGTGTGTGTGTGTGTGTGTTTGGCTAATCAATTCGGTTTTGTTATTTTTGGTTTTAGATATATGCTTAACCGAAACCGAAAGTTTGGTTGTTCAAAAAACAAAAACTGTACCATCTGTTATTGCTTAGGTTCGGTTATTCGTTTTCGGCTAATTGGGTTTATGCTTACCCCTATTTAATGGTATGGTGTCCCCTTTTATAAAAGTAAGGTTGTAAGTTCAAATCCTTACAAGTGAAAGTGAAAGTGAAAGGTAAGTGGAAATTAAGGTGTTGAAAACAATTGTTGTTAAAAAAATAAAAAGAAATCAAGAAAATCAAAATAGAAGTGGTACTTATTTATGATTCTAGGTAAAATTAAAAAAAAGTATTGTGATGAGTTTTAAAGGAGGATGCCAAATTTTCAAAGCCTCAAAGGGTTATATTATCGGCACAACGAAAAAGTTCCTGTTATCCCAGATCCAATCTTCTCCGTCGATTACTCTCAAGGAGGGTTGTAAACAAACCGAATGTTCAGCAAACAGTTCTTGAACTATTCAGTGGGAAGTTTATTTATGTTCGTTCGATTAGCTTAACGAATGAACACAATAATTTTGTTCGGTTAGGTTAGCGAACAAATACGAACATAGGTCTCGTTCGTTCGACTGCGTTCATGAACGTTCAGTAATATGTTTGGTTATGTCCGTTCATGTTCGTTTGACTATAGTAAAAAATAATAAATAATAAACCTTTTATCTATACGTACTAAAAACTTGAAACCCTATTTTTTTCTAAGTTAGCTAACATTTGGACACATACAACTTTTTGGGATAATTATGTTTAAGTTAGTTAAACTTAATTAATCGTTTGGTGGTTGGAGTAGACTTCTTGTGTTTTGATTTATCATCTGATGGTTATATTTTACTACTTATGTCGAATGTTTAAGGATAAAAATGTTTTATATTTTATTTTCGAGTTAATGTTCGTTTACGTTCGTTTTTCTTTGCTTGCGTTTGTTTGTGTTCGAGACCGGTGTTCACGAACTGTTCGTGAACAATTGAATTTCCTTAACAAACGAACAATAACATAAACTTATGATCGGTATGCGTTCGTGAACATGTTAATTTCCTTAACGAATGAACACGAATATACCCTTGTTCGTATTTGTTCGATTCATTTACAAGCCTACTCTCAATTAAAAATAGGAGATGGCGTTGCCTACGCCTTTTCACCGTCAAAATATTATTATTCTCGCCATCATAAATCTTTAACTGTGAAGAAATTTAACTTATCATTTAATGTGTATATATATATATAATGAATGTTTTTGTCTGTTTTTCTGAAAGTTTTTGTAGTTGCGTTGGTGTAGTATTAGTTGTATGTACATGTTTCATTTGAATATAACGACTCTGATTTTTGAAGTTTAATGAAGATTCCATGGTTGGAAAATTCCAGCGTTTCTATGTATTCTCTCAGTTCGTATGATGTATGACGGTTCACAATTTACAAAAGCTATTCTTTGTATTAAAAAGTTATTACACCGGTTAAATGATTAAAAGGTTGGAAAATTCCACAGGTTTCATGTACTGGAAAATCCCGCCACATCTATTACTTAAATCACACCCCCATCGGTTATTATGATGAATATTCAGTACTTACTTGTTCCCAGTAAAGCAAGCGTCAAATTAGTGAAGGTGGTTTCTCAAATTGGAGATGCTACATGTCTGAAGTTTAAGGAGGAAAACGAAGAGACGTGTCTAAAGTTGCTATTTGTATTTAGGGGGTGTTTGGGATTCCGTTTTCCCACTTCCTTATAACTTATAACTTTTTACAAAATGAGTTTTTTAGAAAATGATGTTTGGGTAATAGTTTGAAAAGGAGTTTTTTGTGCTTTTAAAGTTTTTGAAAAGTTAATTGGTTGTGACTTTTTCAGAAATAAGAAAAGGAGAAGGAATATGGAATCCCAAACATGCCTTATATATAATGTCTGATTATTAAAATGCAAGAGTAAAAAGCAATTTGCATCCTTGTGGTTTGATGACGGGATCAACTTGCGTCCCCCAACTTTTTTTTGCCACATGTATGCTTGTGGTTTAAAAATTTAACACTTTGTGTCCCTCCCATGATCTATCTGTTAAATGAACGTTTAAAACGATGCGAAATTGCTACTTTACCCCAATCATCTACGAAATTACACTTTCTCCCCCCCCTCTTCTCTCTCTTCTATATTTTCTTCTCTCTTTTCTCTCTCTAGAAAATCACCACCCACCACCACCAACACCTGCCACGATTATGAACCTTCACCGCTACCAAACACCATTATCCTAACTACCCTTGTGTCCTCCCATGATCTATCTGTTAAATGGACGTTTAAAACGATGAGAAATTGCTAATTTACCCCAACCATCTATGAAATAACACTTCCCCCTTTCTCTCTCTCTCTCTTCTATACTTTCTTCTCTCTTTTCTCTCTCTAGAATATCACCACCCACCACCACCAACACCTACCACGATTATGAACCTTTACCGTTACCAAACACCATTATCCTAACCACCCTTACTCTGACCATCTCCACCGTTGCGAAATCACCATCACCCCCACCACCACCTATTGCTACCAATCGAAACCCAAATCAGTAATTAGAATGAGAAATTGCTAGCAAAACATTCACAAATCCATCAATCTCCATACCAATTCTCACATACCTCTTATCCCCTTGAACCACCTCATTAATACAAACCACGCTTGTATCTTCCTCCAAATTCTTCCAATTTTAAACATACATAACAAATCATTAACTAAAAACCTAAAATCATCGGATGGGTACGGGGCCTTATCCATTCTCATTCAATCGGGTTGGGTAATTTTGACTTAGATTTGATTTGCTATCCAGAATTTTGGTTTGATTAAACCCAACAACTGTAAGGTGAAGCGATGGTGTTGAAAAGAGTAGAGATATTGAATTTGACATGCACAAGTGGAGGATGTCGTAAGCCCGCCCCAACAATCGTTAGCCCATCTACCAAATGACCTCTTGAATGTGCACATTTTGGCAATTTCTCAACCGTAAGCCCCACCGATTTGGTATCATCAACACCGAGAGAGGCGAGAATAGGGAGGATTTGATTGTGTTTTGTGGCGAATTGTTTTCCATTTAGACAAGAAGGGTTTGATTGGGAGGGAGAGTAAGATTAGGAATGAGATTTGATTGGTCGTTTGTTGTTGTTTGAGAGTTATGGTTTAGTTGGGGGAGAAAGAGATAGAGAGAAGAGAAGAGAGAAAGTATTTTAAGTAAAGTGTAATTTGCGTCCATGAGGTAAAGTAGTAATTTCAACACCTATTAAAGGTTCATTTAACAGATAGATGATGGGAGGGACGTTGAGTGTTAAATTTTGAAACCACAAGCACATAATTGACAAAGAAAAAAAAAGAGTTAGGAAACACAAGTTGATCTATCACCAAACCACACATACGCAAATTATTAGGGTTGTAAACGAACCGAACATTCAGCGAACACTTAGTGAACCGTTCGGCGGGAAGTTCATTTACGTTCGTTCGTTTGATTAATGAACGAAAGCGAACAAGAAATTGCGTTTGTTTAGTTAAATGAACGAACATGAACAGATGTCTCATTCGTTCAATTGCGTTCGTGAATGTTCGGTAATGTGTTCGTGAACATTCGTTCATGTTCAATTGTTTATTTTGTCCATTAAAGTTTTTTTAGCATTTATTTATTATTTCTAAACATTTTATATTCTTTAATTCTTATTTATCTCCTTACCCAAACAAATAAAATAAGAAACTCTATCTCCACCTTATTATTGGCTGATATATCACTGGTTTTCCGGATATCGGTACCTTTCTTCTTTATTCTATGGTTCGTCTTTCTTATTGTTGTTAAGTCTTAATTGTTAGTTGTTAGTGTTAAATATTATTGTTTTAAGCCTTAGTCAGCTCCTACTTACTACAAATGTTAGTGTTTTGCAAGTTAAAAAAGGTTAATTTGTTAACTTTTAGTGTTAAATTGCTATATATAAAAATTATTCATGATATTAAAATTACCGGTATCCCACCATGATAACCGATATCTGATTTTTTACCGCACTAACTACTTTGATGCGGGGTTTATAGACCAAATAGGTTCCCTCCCTCACCCACTAAACTAGTCTTCTGGGTTGAGTTCTCGTGTTTGACTTTAACAAATCCACTACCTTCCCAAAACATGAACAAGTTTGAATATGGTGGTTAGATTCTACATCTTCTAGACTAATAATTGCTGATTGTAAATTTTCATCTGTTCTTATTATAATATACGTGAATCCTATGTTGTCAAGGTGCATAGGCCTAGTCCAGAGCCTAGATGCTAGACGCTTAAAAAGTGAGGGCTTTTTTTAAGCTAGACGCATAGTAGTATATAAAATGCCATTTTAACATGACATCATGAACACAGGTTAGACTTTTTTGTTTTGGACATAGACGAAATAATTCATGTTGCAAACATACCCCAGATAGCTCATCAGCTTATGTTATTTCATGACTAGATAGCGCATTAGTTGTAATTATCGATTACTTGCATCTTTTTCGACATGTTTATTTATCAGTGATGATACCTCTTAAGTAAAGTTGTTTCTTTTGTTGCAGAGATGTCTTATACAAGCCCATTGTTCTTGGTAGAAAACGTTCACATCGGACATATCATTTGTCATTGATGATATTTCATATTTCCATACTTAATCGAGTATTATTTTGTGGCTGTTTGCAGTTTGTGGCCATGTTTCTTGCTTCTGGTGTTGTCAACACTCAATGCGTATGAGAAGCGAGTCTCATTGTCCGTTATGTAGGCATCCGTATCATCAGTTTCCTACAATAGAAAAAAAAATACAAACATTAGGTAACCTTATAATTCACACACGTTTAAATTATTTAAGCGTTTTTAAAAGATTAATTACATTACGTTGTTTAGAGGATGAAAAACACAGCACATTAGGTTTTTCACTGGATATCGACAGCCTTGTTACCAGTGAAGAAATAAACGATGGGAAAGATGTGGGCCAGTCTTCGAATCTCGGTTTTGAAGACGAAATATCGGTATATCAGTATACGAAAGCAAAGAAATTGAAGGAGAGTTGTTCTAAACTTATAAGCAGATATCAGTCATTGATGTGCTATTTGTTGCTTGCAAGCAACGACTTTTTCGACCCGTTGCTCTTAATTGTGGCCATGGTACTATCTTTCTAGTACTATCAATTCTATTTTCTAATTAATAAAATTGAGTTTTTTTCTATTATAAATTACTTTGTAGTTTACTGTGAAAGCTGCATCAGTATCCCGACTGAGGGGATGCTTACATGTCGACTTTGTGAATGCCGGCATCCAAGTGGAATCAAAGTATGAATTCATCTTGGTATGTTTTTTTTGGTTTAATATTTACACTCATAGAAAATATTACTTTGTGGCAGTTAGTTATAGTAATAAGGCCATAAGGGTGAAACCATTATCAAGTCATAATGAAAACATATCGAAAGGGTTAACATATTTTATTTGTTGCGTTTCTGTATATCAACAAACTTACTTGTATTGGTGTTGTTTTACAGAGGCCATTACTCAATCTCGTAGTCTTTCATTTCCGACGAAAGAGAATTTTCTTCGGTGGTTACCCGACCATGACTCTTAAGTTTCACGCAGGTGTTGGTTGTGATCTATGTGTGGGGTGAGTTCCTTTGTTTTTCTTGCATGTTATGAAAACAATTGAATTTATACATGTCATTGTTTCCATTCAATGGTAACCATTGCCTCAGTTTAAGGCATCATGGGAATTATGTTTTTCTCAAAATGGCAAAAAAATTCAATTCTTAGCATCTGTTTTGTATAAACAAATAAACAAGAGTAAAATGCCATTTTCGTCCCTGAGGTTTGGACAATTTTTGCGACTTTCGTCCAAAGGTTTGTTTTTCTGCATCTGGATTCAAAAGGTTCGAAATTTTGCCATTTTCATCTGTCTCGTTAACTCTATCTAATTTTCTCCGTTAAGTCAGGGGTATTTCTGTCTTTTTTTTTTTGCTAACTCAAAGGGCAATTCGGTGTTTTTCACTTTAAGTCGCTCAACCTGTCAAATCCATTTTCTTTGTAGCTTCTTTAGCTTAACCATTCACCTCTTGCATTGCTTCTTTTATTATACAGATGTGTCCAATATACGGGGATAGATATCGCTGCGAAGACTGTACTGAAATATGTGGTTATGACCTTTGTGGAGACTGCTACAATACGGGCTCGAAACTTCCAGGCAGGTTTAACCAGAAACATACACCAACACACCGCCTCAAGCTAGTCAAACCAACCGACCACCAAAACCTCATATATCGGCTTTTGAGTGGACTGCTGGCAGTTGTTTCTTCTAGAAGTGAATCTAGTCCTGATGATGAGGAAGATGGTGTTTCCTCTGCCACTAGTGAAGATCAAAATGATAACTAACCTCTAATATGAAAGGTTATACAAGAAATTTGGATCTACATACTTTTCACTCTTTTTGAATGAAAAACAGTGGATATATTAACAAGCATGTATGTCTTACATTTAAAACTTTTGAGCCACTTGTGTATCTATGTTACCATTTTGGTAATCGGTGAGGCTTTGATGTGTTTGCCCTTTAGTTTGTAACTTTGTATATAATTACCAAGTTTTGAATTTAAAACGGGTCTTTATTTGTTATCTTATAGAGAAAATCACGAAATCATCCATTTTCTGAGTGTGTTATAGAAGTAAGTTAGTTTGTTGTTAAAAAAAAGTTGTTTTCACATGTGTTTATTAGATATATAGATTTCACATAATGTGTTTGTGTTTTTCACCTTCTCCCTTGGGAAGGAATTTGGGGTTATTTTACGGTTTGGTATATTTCTGTTTGCGATGTTTGATTTGTTTGGTTTCTTTTTAACGTTCACATTTGTTTACGGATTCAAGAACAAGTTGTTTGTATTTGTGTGTGAGAATACTTGAGATATTTGTTTGTTTAAATTTGTTTTTACCCGTTTAAATTTGTCGAGATTCAAGAATAGCTAATGGGCCTTTGGCCTATCATTGCCAAGGTGTTAGATAAACTTTTGTCTTTTTAAGTGATGAGGGTTTCATATAATGTAGTTTAGTATTAGAATTAAAGAGGAGTTTTTATATATAAAAGAAAAATAGATAAAAAAAATGGTAGAGGTGTTGAATATTGTAGTGATCAGTTATTGAGCTTGAAGATCTATAAGGAGCTAAGGACACAATGATATTTAAGTTTTTGAACAATTATTATTATTATTATTATTATTATTATTATTATTATTATTGTTATTATTATTATTATTATTATTATTTTGTGATCAATGATTGAGCTTGAAGATCTATAAGGAGTTAAGGACACCCAATATTATCCAAAATTTATGAACAGTAGTTATTATTATTATTATTATTATTATTATTATTATTATTATTATTATTATTATTATTATTATTATTATTTAAATACTATAAGATTTATACTTTGAAGGATTGAACCCTCCACCTCGATTGAATAGAGGGGAATCATCTTAACCCCCACATTATAAATAGTTTAATAGATTCATGTATAAAGATCAACAATTGTATCAATCAAAATTTTGGTATAGAGATCAACAACCAAATTAATGTGTATACGTATATGAAGATCAATAGCTAGGTTTCAAGACTCATGTTTTGTGAACATTACAACCACATTAATGGCTTTGACTAACTTTTTTAGAAGCCCATGTGTGAAGTTAACTTCTGCACATCTTTTAATATCAACAACTCTCATGTATATTTATTTGAACGGTCAACTTCAATAAATATAGAAATATACGACAACAAGAAGCTGGAAATCACAAACAACAAGTGAATATTAAACTCATACCATCTCTTTCTTTTTAACGCATTAAGTTTTGATCTAATTCTAACCCAAAGAAACGAACCCCCCTTAATGTTTTACACAACTCTCACTAAAGGGATGAACTTGTTGAACTCCGTTTCATTTCTCGATTTCCGGATCCACCAAAATGTAGTTAAGAAGACGGCTTCAATAACTTGATCCATGTGTTTGACCCCAAATGACTAAGGCCCAGCTCCAGCACCTGCTTTTCTGGATTCACCACTGGGCATGAGCATGTAAGGTGATCGATGTTCTCATCTGCAACAAAGGGTACCATTTAGCATGTAATCGGATTCACATTATGATGATATAGGCTTTGCATTCTGGAAACTTTAATAATTAGACTTTCACATTTAATCAATTCACATTATATGCATTTTGTATTTGTCTATATATGCTCGTGTAGTTATAGTTTCGTGTACTTTTTAATGGAATAGAAAATAGTGTAGCTGATAGTTTGTATACTTTATAGTGGAACTTGTGATTTCCTTTAGAAATGGCCTGTTAGAAAGGAAAGTCTGACCTTGGAGGTAATCGCAGCAAATCAACAGCAGGACATCATGCAGCAGCTAATCAACAGCCGGACATCCAGCTAATCAACAGCAAATCAATAACAGCTAGTAGTCAGCTGCTATCATCCATGTTTAGATTACGGTTTTGTGTATAAATTCAATACCTTTCATTGTAATGAAACATACAGAAATACATACCTCAATTCATAGTTCTGTGAACCAACCTCTATCAATTTCTAACATGGTATCAGAGCAGTGTCGTTCTTGACCTGTTCATCATTTACCTTGCTCACCCAAACCAATCATCTTCTCAACCAAGCTGCCATGGCCGAAGCCGGTAACTTGGGAGAAGATTTATCAATTCAAATCGCCAATCTGCTCAAGAATGGCCTTAACCCACAAAACCGAAACCCGAAACTATCCGATAACCTTCAAATAAACCTCAAGCTCAACAGCCAAAATTATGCTCTATGGACCCGGATGATGAGGGTAGCCATAGGCGGCAAATCAAAAGCCTTTCTAAACCATTTGACAACCAATCCACCAAACCAAACCAGCGAAGAGTATGAACCATGGGAACAAGATGACCTAGTCGTCTTCTCATGGCTCATACAAAACATCGAACCAACCCTCGCCAGCAATCTAACCGAATTTCCAACAGCAAAATCGCTGTGGGATGCCCTGGCTATAACATATAGCAGTGGGCGTGACAAGCTCCAAACTTTCAACCTACATGTCAAGGCGAATGAAATCAAACAGAACAATCTCTCCCTAGAAGAATTGTGGATTATACTCCAAGGAGTATGGGGAGAAATTGATCGGATTGACCCAAACCCTATGACCTGCCCAGCCGATATCCAAGCGTATCACAAAATCAGGACGGAACAGAAACTGTTCCAGTTTCTAAACGCTCTCAACCGGAAATATGATCCTATAAAAAGGGAAATACTCCGGTTAGAGCCCCTTCCAACCGTAGAAACTGCATACTCTACTGTCCGCAAGGAGGCCGCTCACCAGAATATTCTGGGAACACCTCTCAATGACACACAGGGTATCACAGTGGGTCTAATGGCCTCTGAAATTGACGGACTAGGGCTTGCGTCAAAGGGCCACCGACGAGCCGGTGAAAAAAGAATCGGAACAAGTAAAGACGACAAAACTCACCTCAAGTGTGATCATTGCGGGATGATGAAACATACCCGGGAACAATGCTTCAAACTCGTCGGATATCCCGAATGGTGGTCTGATGGTCAGAAGAGAGGCACAAAGACTACAGAAAAAGGAAAGTCATCCGGCGCCGGTAACCGAGATGTTCCCAGAGATGAAAGCCGGAACAGATCGGGCTTCGGCGGAGTGGCCAAAGCAGATGAAGAAGAAGCAACAGGTAAAGGGTTTGGGGCGCAACCCTCAAACCCTCAGTCATACATAAGTGAAGAAGAAGAAGATAATGCACGAATAGTCCCTCGGTCAAGTTTTAAAACAAATATTGCACATATAGTCCCTGGAAATAAGGGAAAAGTCAATATGGCCCACGAACATCAAAAACAAAAACTATGGATTTTTGATTGTGGCGCAACCGATACGATGACTTATGAGCTATCGGATATTATTTCAACAACCAAACCAGAAAAAACACATATTCAAACGGCAAACGGATGAATAATGGATGTAAAATCGGAGGGACTATTGAGATTTCACCCACAATAAAAATCTCTAATTGCCTTTATGTTCCTTCGTTATCACATAAGCTGCTTTCCATCAGCCATGTCACGAAGGAACTCAACTGTATTGTCCTAATGTACCCTACGTTTTGTATTTTACAGGATATCAGGACGGGAGTGATCATTGGGCGTGGCACTGAAAATCAAGGGTTGTACTATGTGGATGAGGTGACTCAAAGTGGTGCTGTGATGCTGACTCATGGGACATCGGAACGAGAAGCTTGGCTATGGCACCGAAGATTAGGTCATCCTTCTACAAGTTATTCGCATATTTTATTTCCAAAACTATTTCCAGTTAATTCTATGTCATTGTGAAACATGTGTTTTAGCAAAAAGCCATAGAAAAACTTTTAAACCCAATAACACTAAGGCTGCTTTGCCATTTTCATTAATCCATTCTGACGTATGGGGTCCTGCCCCAGTTCTTGGGGGGCAAAACCTTCGGTACTTTGTGATGTTCGTTGATGATTGTACCCGAATGACCTGGGTTTATTTTTTGAAAAACAAATCCGAAGTATTTGAAAAATTCACTATGTTTTATGCCATGATCCAAACCCAATTTCAAACAAACATCCAAATATTCCGATCTGATAATGGCGGTGAGTTTGTTAATACCTTGTTTAAATCCTTTTTCCAAGACAAGGGAATAATCCACCAAACTACATGCCCAAACACCCCAGAACAAAACAGTGTCGCCGAAAGAAAAAATCGCATTTTACTAGAAATGACACGAGCTCTCCTAATTGAATCCCAGGTCCCGAAATCTTTTTGGCCTGAAGCCCTTGCTACTGCTACCTATCTTCTCAACCGACTCCCAACAAAAATCCTAAAGCTTAACACTCCGTTACACACCCTTTCAAAATTCTTCAAACTACCCTCAGTTCTCACTCTTCAACCACGAATCTTTGGATGTACTTCCTTTGTTCACATACCTAAATCCGATCGAACCAAACTTGACCCTTGTGCTGTAAAATGTGTCTTTGTCGGGTATGGAATGAATCAAAAGGGATACAGATGTTATAATCCAAAAACACGTCATATGTTCACCACAATAAACTGTGACTTTCTTGAAACCGAGTATTACTACAATTCCCAACTCAGTGGTCAGGGGGAGAAGGAATGTTTAGACACACTAAGCTGGTTGAAATATGTTCCCTATGTACCAACTACAGAGTCACCAGAGTCAAATTTCAGTGCCACTGACGGTCCTAATGCTCCTCCTAACCTGGTGTCCGAGGTAAGTAATACTCATACTATTCAGTCTGGTGGTACTTTTGAAGTTTCTAATGACTCTGAGGATACCAATACTTCTAACCATGAAACTGCCACAGAACAAACTGAAAATTTGCAGGCAGATGAATCCAGACAAGAAGAACCACCATCGAGATATGTGTTACCCCCTAGAACAAACAGAGGGGTTCCTCCGAAACGGTATTCTCCTGAAAAAGAACCAAGAAGATCTAGTTATCCTATAGCTAGTGTGGCCGATGGAAACTTCACTAAGGAAGCCAAAGCATTTATCTCATCTGTTTATTCCGAAGAAACTCCTACAAACGTGGATCAAGCCTTAAAATCTAAACATTGGAAGGAAGCAATGAACACAGAAATGGAAGCCCTAACCAAGAACAATACGTGGGAAAAGTGTACTCTCCCGTTGGGAAAGAAATCCATGGGGTGTCGTTGGGTCTATACGATTAAGTATAAACCAGATGGTACAATTGAAAGATATAAAGCCCGACTAGTAGCAAAGGGGTATACTCAGACACATGGGATTGACTATGCTAAAACATTCTCCCTGGTTGCAAAAATGAACACAATCAGGGTTCTTTTTTCGATAGCTGCAAATGAAGGGTGGCCACTTCAACAGTTTGATGTAAAAAATGCCTTTTTACACGGGGACCTAGACGAAGAGGTATTTATGGATGCTCCTCCAGGATTCACAAAAGATTTCAAAACTGGAGAAGTTTGCCGTCTGAAGAAGTCCCTTTATGGTTTGAAGCAATCTCCCCGGGCCTGGTTTGGCAGATTTACGGTAGCTATGAAAAAGTTTGGATATAAACAAAGTAATGCCGATCATACTTTGTTTCTCAAAAAAAGAGGAAAATTCGTAACCTGTCTAATTATCTATGTAGATGATATGATCATTACAGGGAATGATAAAGAAGAAATGGGAAAACTAAAAGAAAACTTGTTTGCCGAATTTGAAATGAAAGACTTGGGCAGGCTGAAGTATTTCCTCGGAATTGAAGTACTAAGGTCAAAACAAGGAATTTTCATTAATCAAAAAAAGTATGTCTTAGACTTGTTGGCAGAGATTGGAATGATAGATTGCAAACCAGCAGACACTCCTATGAGTGTAAACCAAAAACTCTATATGGAGGAAGGAGCAAAGTTAGCAAACAAAGAAAGATATCAACGGCTGGTGGGAAAACTAATATATCTCTCACATACTCGCCCAGACATTGCATATGCTGTAGGGGTGGTAAGTCAGTTCATGCACCAACCTCAAGAAACACATATGGAAGCAGTTTGGAGAATTATTAGATACCTCAAAGGAACGGTGGGTCATGGAGTCCTGTTTCAATCACATGGACACCTAAATGTTCAAATCTATACTGATGCAGACTGGGCAGGAGATAAGGGAAGTCGGAGGTCAACAGCAGGCTACTTCGCTCTAGTTGGTGGGAATCTTGTCACTTGGAGGAGTAAAAAACAAAAGGTGGTTGCTCTTTCAAGTGCAGAAGCTGAATTTAGAGGCATAACTCGAGGTTTAACAGAAGCCATGTGGATGCGAAGACTCTTAGCTAAGATTGGTTTTCCGTCAAAAGAAACAAGTAAGATTATGTGTGATAATAAAGCTGCAATTCAGATTTCAGAAAACCCAGTACAACATGATCGAACAAAACACGTGGAAGTTGATAGGAACTTCATCAAAGAAAAATTGGAAGATGGTACGATCGAACTACCATTCGTTCGATCAAAGGATCAGCTGGCTGACATTCTAACAAAAGCAGTTAACGGAAAAATTTTCAACGATTGTTTGGGCAAGTTGAATTTTGGAAATCCAACTATTCAACTTGAGGGGGAGTGTTAGAAAGGAAAGTCTGACCTTGGAGGTAATCGCAGCAAATCAACAGCAGGACATCATGCAGCAGCTAATCAACAGCCGGACATCCAGCTAATCAACAGCAAATCAATAACAGCTAGTAGTCAGCTGCTATCATCCATGTTTAGATTACGGTTTTGTGTATAAATTCAATACCTTTCATTGTAATGAAACATACAGAAATACATACCTCAATTCATAGTTCTGTGAACCAACCTCTATCAATTTCTAACATGGCCCTCCCTAGGATTCGAATCCATGACTAGCAACTCCTATGGCGGGAGTCTAAACCATAGTACCAGGGGCATATTCGTGTTATTTAACCGTCTTCATGTGTGTGTATATATATATATATATATATATAATAAAATATGGATGTTGGAAAGAAAAAGAAAATTAGTCCACGGATTGGTTAACCGCCCTTAAACCAATCAAGAGGGAGAACTATTCATTCACATGGCTTTTAAATATATAGGTTATCCCTAAAAATACAGTCCTACCTAGCAATCGACCCATGATAACCAACTCCTATTGCGGGAATCTAAACCATTGCACCAGGCGCACATTCATGTCGAAAATTAGTCCACCGATTGGTTGACTGCCCCTTGAACCAATCAAGGAGGAGAACTATTCATTCCCCTAACTTGTAAGTATATAGGTAATAGAAGATGATACTTGAGTAATGATATATAGACTATAGATCTATAGTATCTTATATGTATAGAACTATTCTATGATGAACATAAGGATACAATACACAGATAGCCACATCAAATCCATAAGTATTCATGGACACATGATATTTCAGAACACATACATGTATAAAGCAGTGTTAAGCTTAATACTTATTAACTATTAAGTTTGATAATAGACAAATAACTTAAAGTTGATAAATAGCTTTATTATATATAAATGGTTTAAAAGATTATTCCTACAAATTTTACAACTTTACAAACAATAATTTAAAGTTAGTTTTATAATTTTTCTTTCTCAAATGATAACAAAGGAAAGCAAATTATGAGATGGGATGTTTGATGTTAAATACTAACAAATTTGATTATTCCAAAATCACGTGAAAGTCTTATCTTAATTCACGTGACAACACCAGCTGAAGTGCCCCACTGTACCATCCATGTGTGTGCTAACGAAGCAAACTTTTAGAATCCAAGATATAGTTCACAAAAATTAGGTATTAATCGTGTCGAGTTGACGCGTTTTGAATCAGAGAGTTGGCAGATTAAATTGTTCAAATCAAATACAATGTATAGATTTGTTCGTGTCACATCGTGTCGGACATTTATAATTGACATTTATAATTGTATCAAGTTCAGATCATGTTTTAGTTCAACCCATTCAATATTCACTTGTGAAATATAACCTTTTTCTTATCGATAACGTTTAATTTATATTTTTGTTATTTCTTTATCTCCGCTACCCCTTGGCGCTTCGACGGTAGTGTAAATTTTGGAAAAATTTGACGTTTTTTTCGATTTTGTTACCCTTTTTTTATAAAACGTTACCCTTACGAAAAATTTTTAGGTCCGTCACTGATTTAGAGATTGTAAGAGTTGAAAAGAAAATTAGTTTTCACTTTTGAAAAAATGATTTTCTTATAATCTTTTATACATATATAAATAACCAAATTAATCAAAATAACCAGATATTAAAATTAACGCGTATATTTTTTTATTATTTACAAATGATATGTTACATGTTATAAGTAACATATTAGTTATTTGAGATAATATATTAGTTAGACTTTATTCTTATATCATTATCATAATTAGAATATATGATTTAATTTATTATTATTATTTTTATAATTATCATCATTGTAGTTCTATGAATAACTTACTAACTATACACTTGATTTTGTAGGGTTTTATTGCTCTATATGATATCACAGACTTAGGGTTTTTGATTTCTTTTTTCGGGTTTTTTATTTCTTTTTTCTTCCTTTATATCCCCTTTTTCACCGCTTTTGCCATCGCATCTTATTTGGTTGCTAGTCCTCTTCATCCAACGTATTTCTTGTATGACAATTTTCTTTCTATTATCCCTTTCTCATCATGCCCTTTGGACACATTGTACTAGTATTTTTTTAATTATATTTCTTATGTCATCCAACGTAGCTACTGTCCAGTAACGAAGCTTGAGATTTCTGATCAGGAAGTGGAAAACGTATACACCCACAAATTTCTATAAAACGGCGGTTGAAAACGTATACACCAAAACAATTCTATACAAAAACTATATACTCTTCACTACTGAGCGAAAAGTTTAGAGGGTCGGCCGCCCTCTACCGTCCTACTTAAGCTTTGCCCTTGCTCTTGTCAACATGTTGTCATTGTGCAATCAAAGTCGTAGCTCAGTTCATCATAGTTGTAGCTCTAGTCATCATAGCCTCATTGTCGTGACTCATGCCGCCACCACTATACCTTTAGATTCATTGTCCGCCATAGATTATGTTTTTTTTCTTTTCTTTCAAGATTATATGTCATTATATACCTACACATTTTGTTTTTATTTCTTTCTTTCTTTTTTCTAAAGTCCGTGCTATTTGATTAGGTTTCATTTGTAATTATGATCGGTATACTCTTATAAATAGTTGATCAATAATATATAGTATTTTATTTGTTTTCAATATCCTGTATTTGTTGTAACTTGATTTTCTGTATAAACTAAAAGAATTACCGATATTTAATTTGACCCAAGATAATAAACTAGCTTGCATCTTTTCACATCCAAAGCTAGCGGTCAACCAAATTAATTAAACCATCTTTCTAAATAACCAAATTATACACACACACAATGGTGAGGTTATTGTGAGAAAATTTAAAAGTGTAAGAAGGATAAGAAATAATCTAAACCATTAGATATTTAATCTAATGGTTGAGATCATAGTGTCAATTCTGTAAATATGTTGACTATTAAAGTAATTAATTTTCTAAATTAAGGGTATAAAAGTAAATTTAATATTTTTAAATTAAGAAACTAACATTAATACACATGCAAAGTTCCCTCTTCTTTTTTAAACATCAATAACTTTTTATACATAACTCTTTTTTTTTTAAATTACACCATAATAACGAGTGTTTTTTATCTTTAATATGAGTACTATATTGATATACTTATGTAGAGTTATTTATGTTTTTATATATTTAGGGTGTTATTTATGTTTTGATTCTGATTAAAGTGTTGACTGGTGTTATATTAGGGTGTTATTGGTGTTATATTCAATGTTAGGGTGTTCTTTATAAGATGTGTGCCTTCAATATAACAGCTGTGGTGTTTTTATGAGTTATGGTGTTATTTTTGTTATATTTCTGTTCTTTATAAGATGTATGCCTTCAATATACATGTGGTGTTTTTATGAGTTACGGTGTTTTTATGAGTTATATTTCTGTTCTTTATAAGATGTATGCCTTTAATATACATGTTGTGGTGTTTTTATTAGTTATGGTGTTATTTCAAATTCGAAAATCCCTAAAATAACTGCAAAAAATCGGTTGCATATATTCATTCTAAAATTAGATTTTATTAGTTAATTACACTTATACCCTTAAACTACCAAAATAAAAAAGGACACATGTCACTTCCATAATCTTTCTTATCATTCTCACATTTTTAAATTTTCTCACATGAACCTCTACCTATATATATATATATATATATATATATATAGGGTTAGGATCGTGTGACAGCACCAGACTAATTGAGAAATTTGAGAAGCATTTTAGACCATACATTTTCTTTAAGCTTTTCGTAATATACACATAGAGGAAGGTTCATTTGAGAAGAAAATTTAATGTGAGAAAAAAAAAGAAGAAAGGGCATAATGGTAAAACATTAAATAGTTTATAACTTCTCTTATTAATTATGTTATCTCTCATTAATAAAGCAAAAATATTTTATCCTACACATTTCAAAATTTATCCTACATATGTCTTACATTTACCGGAATTTACCCTACACACATGTAAATTTACCCTACAAATTTAAAATTTATCCTACGCATACTAAAATTTATCCTACACGTGTCGAAAATTGTCCTACACCATAAATTATTTTATCTTGAAAAGTATATGAAAAAATATGAGTTACAAGTTTAATTAATTAGCTAATTAATGACGATTATATATTTACCTATATGCCATTTTTCATAACATTAAATACACATATTAAATAAAGTAATGGAGAATTTTTATTGGTTTAAAAGTTATTCTTTTTGTTCTTACAAAATTTTTCTTCTCATTTGAACTCTCCAATATACACATATGTATAAATTGACAATATACATATATGTATATAGTTAATTTTAAACTATACATATGTGTATATTACGAAAAGCTTAGTAAAATGTGTGGTCCAGAATGTTTCTCAAGTTTTTAAATGGGGGGGGGGGGTTTCTTAGGATCCTATACATATATATATATATATATATATATATATATAAAGTGTGTGTGTTAGGGTTAGGGTAAAATGAAAAGTTATACGAGCTGTGAGAACTTAGAGAACTCAACCTTATGAAAGATTTAAAAAAAAAAATTTACCAAAAATCCTAGAAGAAATCAACTTTTCCAAAAAAAATAAAACTATTTTTTTCACTTAAGGCAGCCGTAAATGCTGTAAAAAGTGATGTCATGCTTATGATATCACCCTTTTACAACTGCTGTAAGGGACTGAAAAACATCACTTCAAATTTTTTTTATATCGGTCTTTTTTAACATTTTAATCTAGGGGTGTGAAAAAACATATGCAAAACTCGTACAGGAAGGCCGAGTTCTCTAAGTTCTCACAACTCGAAGGAATTTTCCCTTTATCTTGATCCTATCGTGTAATACATACAATTATAATTACATGATTTTCAAACGAGCTTGGCGGCAACGAGTGGGGGCGGCACCAGGTGGCGTCACTGGTGCGTGTCAGTGGTGGGTTGTGGCGGCGTCGGAGACAGTGAGTGAGGGTGGTGGTGGGTGGGTAGGGGTCGGTGGAATTAGCGGTGATATGTGGCAATGGTAGCAATGGTGGTGGCGGCCAGGTTAGCGTCAGCAGTTGGTGGTGGCGACAATAGTGGTGGGGATGGCGAAGATGGTGGCGGCGATGACGGGTGAGGGCGGCAACGGGTGGGTGGTGACGACAACTGGCGGGTTAAGGTGTTGTTAATGAAGGGTGAAAAAGCACTAGGAATGAAAAAAAAAACACATGGGAAATGGATGAATAATTTAAAGGAATTGATTGCCTTATGTAAAGGACGATTTCATTCCTTTGATGAACGAAAAGCTTTTATCTTTATAATGTTCTATTTCACTATGTCTTTCATTTCATTTCCGCATACTAATTACTTAACTCATTCTATCATTTCCTTCAAACCTCAATAAAAGATAAAAAATAAGAACTTCATTTATTTTTCTTCAAGGTTTTAAAAGGCATGCGCGTGCAACTGCTTTGAGTGAACATCCTTTTTTTTTTATTTACTTTTTGTAATAATAAGGAAATTTGCAATGTAAAATTCCACACAATGCCCATTTAAGGATAATATTAATAAATATTGATCCAAACTTACACTTTCGGCCCTTTGTGAATGAAAAGTATACTCCCTTCTTTTTACCACATTCTTTGACTTTAGTGATGACACCTACCCTAAACTTGTTTTCTACTCTACATATGTCCCAAGTCAAACCTATTCTTATAATGATTTAGATTCCCTTTTCTGTCATGTATATGAAACATGTGAGTTTAGAATACTTTTGGAAAGTGTAAAAAACATAAAAATAGTAATGTTAACTCTTTTTCTTCTTAAGGTTCGGGTGTTTTACTTCTCATCATTAACCATACCTAATAATATTTCGTTACGTTATTAAATTTGATTTCATCACTAATGATAGATTTTAGTAGGGGTGCCCATCACTCACCACACCTTCAACTCCTCAACGTAACTTTTAAATTTTCACACGAGGTTACCATGGGTGGCGGCGGTGTTCCACGCGTGGTCACCCAACCACAACGTAGCGCCCCCACCCCTCATATATAACGTTAAATTCACACTCATCAAAACCACTCATAATCTGCACCAATATTTATTACTCCAAAGTTCATTACGAGACTAGAACCCACATCACTTAAAGAGGCAACAACTTATTACACTTCTTGGTAACACAAGGGTACAAGCGTCAACTAAAAAATTATGACACATGCCAAATTGGGAGTAAAATGAGTTGGATGTGCCATGTTTGGAAGCAATTTGTGCAATAGAGTAGAGTAGTGAGAACAAATTTTGCTAAGAGTAAACAGACCTAATGCAAACCGAGTCTAAATAAGACACATTATGCGTTAGTTGCTCCCTTTTGTGCTCTACTAGGCACAATATGCTCCCACTTGATCCTCACATCACGTATTCATTGGTCTAGAAGACATAATTTACTCACTAGTGCACGCGGATTTTTCGTTTGGTTTATAAAGTCAATGTTTAAGTACCAAAAACACGGTAAACATGTATTATTCCAAGGTTATATAGGCATGTGATTTGTTATAAGAAGATATAAAGCAGCAGTAGACATCACACGACTATGTGAATCCCTCTACATGGTCGTGTGACACGTATTGCCATTTTTCAACAAAACTTGTCATCATACGGTTGCGTGCATTACACAACATAGTTGTATGACACCAAAATTTCATTTATTTTGCAATTGCAAGAGCACATGTTATGCGCACCTCATTGCATAACCTTGTGACATGATGCCACTAAAGTAAAAGCCAAAAATGAGTACAACACTATGTGTTGTGACTTACGTGGGCTTACTATCTTTGTAGGACACAACTATGTGAGACATCATATATAGATGTGTGCTCATTTAAAAAAAAACAAATCTTTTTTAGATCATATAGGACAAGTTATGTGCTTTCCCTTAACATAACCATGTGATCCCTGCATATCATTTACCACAACCATTTTTAAAATTCTAGATCAAGAGTCTTACCCACACCCAAAACAGTTTAATGCCATGTGTGACATCTTAGTTCTCATGCCCTTTGTTCATAGGAGAGATATCAGACCATATAGACTGCCTCACTTCCAATATGAGTAACGCATTTTAATGGCTGTAGATGAGAGAACTCCACAATAAGCATGCTCAAATGAGAGTAATCCATAGATGTACCATCTTTTTAAAATATTTCACCAGAGCAACAAAAAACAAATACGTGAGCTCCTAATAGGCAAAACATGCAGTATTTTGATATGAAAGAGTATTATAAATGGTATCAGAGCCACCCTCGCTATGTTTTGTTTACCACAATGGGGTTGTGGATGAGGGGAGAGACCAAAATTAAGCGTGCTTCAGTAGGGGCAATCATTGGATGGATGACCTCTTCAGAAGTTTTCACTCGGGGAAAAAAACTAATCTGCTAACTTCCGGTGAGCAAAGCGAACAATATTGATTGGTATGATATGATGCGACTTATCATGAGCCATATATTCCTAATGAAATCTACCCACATATTCCTAATGAAATCTACCTTGGATGCTTTAGTTAGTATTTAACTATTTATGATGCTTTTATGCTATTGGATGATTTTAACATCAAAAGTCTCAAAAATGGGATGTTGGGTTAAGCATTCTGCTTGAAAGTTCCTAAAGTTGGAAACAAGGGACGATACTTATCAAGTGATGATTTATCCCTTTCAATCAAGAAAATATGATGAAGATAATCACTATACATGAACTCCATCATCTTATTTTGATAAATCAACTTGATTCTTGCTTTGGACCACTTACACACTAAGAACACACATGAAAGTAAAACTCTTATCTTCTTCCCAAAAATCGACCTAAAGATTGAGCTACGTATCCATGAACTTCATCTTTGCTAAAATGGTAATGAAGGCTCTCAAGTCAATTAGTTTGTACTTTTAGCACCAAAATTTAGAAGTTTCAATTTTGATATTCATTTTTAGATATTTATCGACATTTTAGTTCAACATTGATGAGTTTCGGACTAAACTAAGATTAAATAAATTCAAATGAAGATTCCTCGTTTAACTTATAAATGTATATTATAATTCCTTTAAAATTGTTTTGTCACTCAAATTCATTACAAATTCAAATTAATTTCATAAATTCCGATTCCTTTTGGAAAGTTTCAATTCCAAAAACTAATTCAATTCCTTTGATAAAATCCTTGGGGTTGTTTGGTTTGAGGATTTTTTTTAAATGAATTAGAATTTAGACGGATTCCTTTGAAAATTCATGTTGTGTTTGATTTGTAAAATTATTGAAGGAATTTAAATGTTTAATAAATAAAATGAAAAAATTATCCTTCTTAATATATCCCCTTAGTAATTCATTCACCACCGACCGAATCAATTTGATTTGGTTTTTAATATTAACCTTCTTAATATTTTCTCTGTTTTCTTTGTATTATATTAAAGGTTTTGAGTATTGTGTGTTTCAAGTTTCAAATGCGTTTTAGTCATATTATGTTTTTATCAAAACTTATAGCACAATGTTAATTTAGGTTCTATTCACTACGTTTTTATCATAACCTATAACACAATGTATGACACATTGAAGATGATGATATATTTGGGTTTTCTATACATTATGTTATTGATTCTAATTATTATGTTTTTCAACAGGGTGGGATTTCTAGACATTGTGTTATAACTTCTAGTCATGGTATTTAGTCTGCTGTCTATTATTTTTGAATTTGTTGTCTATTGTGTTTTTGTTTTGTTGTCTATTGTGTTTTTTTAGTCTGTTCATTGTCTTTTAGTCTGTTGTTCATTGTGTTATTAATTTATTCTTCATTGTGTTTTAGTCTGTTATTTATTGTGTTTTTTGGCTGTTGTCTATTGTGTTTTAGTCTATTGTTTATTGTATCTTTTACCTGTAGTCATCAGTTGTGTTTTTAGTCTACAATCCATTGTGTTTTTAGTTTGATACTCATCGTATTTTGTGTTATGTCCATTGTGTTTTAGTCTGCTCTCCATTGTGTATTTTATTTGTTGTCAACATTTATATTTTTGGTCTATTTTCCATTGTTTTTACGTTATGTACATTATCTAATACACAACTGGGTTTCAATTTTTTTAAACTATAACAATAAGGTACTTATATAAAATATAAAAAATACGCTTAATTTTATGGTATAATTTAAAAAAAACCAATAACGTATAAAAAAGTTACAGATGTTTAAGAGATGGAGGGTTGCATGTACATGTTTTAGGTATGTAAATTAAATCTACTTATTCTCTCTCTCTCTCTTTTCATTTGAACAAAATAATTCATTACCACTTGATTCCTTTTTGAGCGTTATCATGATTACTTCTGTAACGCCTCGCGTTCCGTAAAATTATTTTAGGAAATACATATCGTACCACTGAATTATATATTCGTCTAATTTATTATCATTATTATTATTATTATTTATTATTATTTTATAGATAATAATAACAACGACAACAACAACAACAATAATAATAATAAACAAAACAAATTCAGCATTTTATGAAACTTGTACTTGAAATCAGATCTCGTCGGTACGTTCGGGCCACTCAAAAACGTTAGAACGGGTTAACATGCCTTGGCCCAACACACCACCTAAACCCTAACTTAAAACCCTAATCTATTTTAAATACCCTAAACTATCACCTCAACACTACACACACTTAACAAACTTATACAGCAGCCGCCTCCCCCGTTCTCTCCCACGTTTCCACTCGCCAGAGCCGGTTCCGGCCGGTTTCCGACATCAACTCCGGCAGCACACCTACGGCCACACCCGGCAACCCTCTTATCTCCCTCGACGAACCCGACCATCCACCTGCCTCCTCACTCTCGCCCACCTCTCTACTCTCTCTCTCTCTCTCTGAACTCCGATGACAGGAGTTCTTCTGGTCAGTTCCGGCAAACAATCACCGCCCCCCCCCCCCCAATCACTCACTCTCCTTCGACCGACGCACACACACCTCGGTTCCCGTTTCTCCGACAGCAGTAAAGCCGCGGTGGCAGCGGCACCGGCAACGCCGGCTATGGCTTCAGTGATGGTGACGGCCGTCTCAGCTCGAGTTTCGTCACCGGTTCAGGCTCGATGAAGCCTCGGTTCATTTGAGCTTTGTCTTGATCTCGGGTTCCGATTGTTCAAGCGGCGACGGTGGGAGCAGCTCCGTCTGGCAGAGGCGTTGGTTTTATGGTGTCGGGTTTCGTTTTGGGTTCACGTTTCGCAACACGAGCCAAGCTTGGTTCACGGCTGGGTCATTAGTGGTGGTGCTTGGATTTCCGGCAGAGGACAAGGTAAGTGGCGATGGTTATTAGGTTCAAGTCCTAGTTCAGTTTTGGGTGCGAGTCTTGTTGCGGCTTAGATTCACGGCAGTTGAGGTAGTCCGTCAACAACAGTCAAGCCTCGGGTCAAATTCGTGTTCGAGAGTCTGTTCAACAGTTTCGAGTTGGGTTTTCGGTTCGGTCAAATATGGTCAGCACCAGTCAAAGCTGGTCAACTGTCGGGTCCAACCCGGTCAAAACGTTTGGCGAGTGATTTGGTAAAGTTCTACTTCTTGATTCATATATTTTGTTATTTTGTTATCAATTATTATATTTTTCTTACGCGAACCGAAAATCAAACCGTACATTAGTGCTTATCTACGTTTTGACATTTGACGACAATTTTTATTGAATAGTTGAGCTTCGAAAATATATTGATATGTCGTTATTTATTTCGTTTTGATTAGTAAACGACAACTTTATAAAAGTTATGCGTGAATTGTGTTGATTAACGGTTGAGTATTAAACATTTTAATCGACACTTAGTTGTCGGGATTGTCCAAAAAACAGAGAAACTCTGCCTGTTTTTTTTTTAAAAATCCTTAAATAAAAACTTGTTAAATTATAAAACGAAACGTACCGGATTCAAGTGATTTCTACGAAAAGAAATATAAATGAATATTTATTTTAATCACGCTTCGACGACCTCTAATATTTAGATAACTTTCTTTTACCCATGCGAGGTGACCACGGTATTCCATCTTTCGACCGTCGACTCTTCACGAAAGTTCCAAAGGAAGCTTCGCTAAAAGTGAGCATACTCGACCTCTTTTTACACTTCAACGCATTTTGGGGTGCAACATGTATAAATTACAAAATTTATTTTTAACAAGATTAAATGTGTTCCCAATACCAAACGGGTTATCAATTACGCTTATGTGAATTATATGTGTTAGATTAAACTCGTTTATACATGCTACTTGTTACGTATGAGTTGTTTATGCTTATTAGTTTTAATCTGTATTCTCACGACATTGTTATGATTATGATACTAAGCATGCTAGTTAAGGAATTCAATTATATATTATTATGTGAGAGTCGTTTACATATATATGCGATTCAGCTTTATTTTATCCCGTCATGATTGAAATAAACTCTTACACTTAGATTTTATTTTTAAACTTGTATGCTCGCCAATACTTTTGTATTGATCTTTGTTTTTAATACATGTTGCAGGAAAGCTGATGATGCAAGAAATCAAGTTAGGACAAGCTTTAGAAACGCACCTTAAATAAATATTATGTTATACTTGTTTACTTTATTCGAAACTTTGTATTTGAATTCTTAGTATTTATGAAATTGAATTTAATTATATTGTCACAATAGTGTTATGATGCTTTTGAACAATTTGCTGGTCTCATCCCGATGTTTCCCGATGTTTCATCCATCGGTTGGGGTGTGACAGATTGGTATCAGAGCCATAACTATAGGGAATTAGGTAGAATTGCTATGTTCGACCAAGTCTATAGTTTAAGTACCATACTCTTGACCATTCTTGATAATTATCTAAATTGTTATTCTGTCTACCATGCTTATCTCTCCCATTTGGTTTTAAAACTTACAATATGTCTTTCCTAAGACATGAAACACAACACACGCTTTTGAGTATATTCGTGTTCCACAATCGAAATAACTCATCAATACAGGGGTGATTCCCGCCATTCGTGACGGGTTTCAATCCGTTTTACATGTTATTTCGCACGAAATTCACCATCAAGTCAGTAGTGATATCCATATCTTGATGGGAGTTTCATTTCATAATCTAGTGGATCCTTATTGACGTTTCGAGATTATATCTTGATACGTTCAATAAACCACAATTTGGGGACGAAATTGTCAAGCCAGGATTGACATCCACACCTTGATGACTGGTTCCGCTCCTCAATTTTCAATTTCACCAAAGTTTCGTATTTTTCGATCAAATTAGGGACATGTACTAACTGGAAGGGTAAAGTACCGTTAATCGCTTGGCGACGAGAGTATTATACCTATTAGGCCAAATCATGTCTCCCTAATTCGAAAGGACTTACGAGTCACTTTGGAATAGTCGAAGTTTCTAAAACTGAAAGACTCCAACATTTTAACAAGCCTCTCTTTTATACTGTCTTACATTTTATGCTATATAATTCTTATTCTTTCATTTTTATTTCAATGTCA
The DNA here is from genome assembly GCA_947069175.1 of Scalesia atractyloides. Lineage (NCBI taxonomy): Eukaryota > Viridiplantae > Streptophyta > Magnoliopsida > Asterales > Asteraceae > Scalesia > Scalesia atractyloides. The sequence goes on along the minus strand of CAMTDV010000026.1, from coordinate 3,132,471 downwards.
CACTATACTAAAATCGAATTTATGCACGACAAACTTCGCATTTATACTAAATCTATTACACAACGATTCTATAGGTGCATACTAAACATCATACTTGATTTGGGATTACTAGAACATTATATGTGATAAACTCGTTATAAAACCACACCTTAACATGTATAGCACTATGCGTAGTGCTATAGGAGTAGCACACCGCCCTTGAGACTTGCGGTCATGTTAAGTAAACTATTTCATACTAAGTAAACTATTTTACACTATGTTTCGACAATATTGACTAGTCAACATTACGTACACGATGGTTTGACTTGTTTATTCACATGTTTATGTGGTAAACTCGTCATTAACTCTGATCAAGCCACACCTTAACATGTATAGCGCTTGTGTAGCGCTATAGGAGTGACGCCCACCCGTATTCTTGAGGTCATGTTAAGTAAACTATTTTACACCCTCTTCGTTTTGACGATGATGGGTAGTGTACATTGCGGTACATGATGGTTTGTCCTGTTTATTCACGTGCTAGTAATCCGATAATCTTGGTTAAACTAAAATATATCATCTGTATTGTACACGAATGTGCGTATACGCACACTTACACTTATACTCATACTTATACACTATACTCTCTCATACTTAAATACAATTATGCTTACATACTTGAGACTCTATATACGCTATCAGTCTTACTCGCAATACGCAAACAAACCTGATTATGACACGGAACGTAACATGGCATCGACTAGCGAAACGAACGTAATATGGTATGAACATGGTGGATACGCCGCTGGTACTTCCTATATATAAGTATTAATACCATATTGCTAAGGTCTCGTGGAACGTGCCATGAGAAATTCGGTGTTTCACTATTATGTTTAAATACAAACTCTAATCACTCACCACCTAATTCACAGTTATACCCGCATACACCGAAATGTGATTATTTCTTTCCTAAGCCTTCCTCTTGAATGAATTTCGGGACGAAATTTCCTAAAGTAGGGGAGACTGTAACGCCTCGCGTTTCCGTAAAATTTATTTTAAGAAATACGTGTCGTACCACTGAATTATTTATTCGTCTAATTTATTATCATTATTATTATTATTTATTTAGTTATTATTTATAGATAATAATAACAATAATAATAATAACAACGGCAACAACAACAATAATAATAATAATAAACAAAATAAATTCAGCGTTTTATGAAACTTGTACTTGAAATCAGATCTCGTCGGTACGATCGGGCCACTCAAAAATGTTAGAACGGGTTAACAGGCCTTGGCCCAACACACCACCTAAACCCTAACTTAAAACCCTAATCTATTTTAAATACCCTAAACTATCACCTCAACACTACACACACTTAACAAACTTATACAGCAGCCGTCTCCCTCGTTCTCTCCCGCGTTTCCACTCGCCGGAGCCGGTTCCGGCCGGTCTCCGACATCAACTCCGGCGGCACACCTACGGCCACACCCGACAACCCTCTCCTCTCCCTCGACGAACCCGACCATCCACCTGCCTCCTCACTCTCGCCCACCTCTCTACTCTCTCTCTCTGAACAACGATGACAGGAGTTCTTCTGGTCAGTTCCGGCAAACAACCACCGCCCCTCAATCACTCACCTCTCCTTCGGCCGACGCACACACACCTCGGTTCCCGTTTCTCCGACAACAGTAAAGCCGCGGTGGCAGCGGCACCCCGGCAACGCCGGCTATGGCTTCCGTGATGGTGACAATCGTCTCAGCTCGAGTTTCGTCACCGGTTCAGGCTCGATGAAGCCTCGGTTCATTTGAGCTTAGGATTTGTCTTGATCTCGGGTTCCGATTGTTCAAGCGGCGACAGTAGGAGCAGCTCCGGGTCCGGCAGAGGCGTTGGTTTTATGGTCTTGGGTTTTGTTTTGGGTTCGGGTTTCGCAACACGAGCCAAGCTTGGTTCACGGCTGGGTCATTAGTGGTGGTGCTTGGATTTCCGGCAGAGGACAAGGTAAGTGGCGATGGTTATTAGGTTCAAGTCCTAGTTCAGTTTCGGGTGCGAGTCTTGTTGCGGCTTAGATTCACGGCAGTGGTGGTAGTCCGTCAACAACAGTCAAGCCTCGGGTCAAATTCGTGTTCGAGAGTCGGGTCAAATTCGGTTCAGCAGTTTCGGGTTGGGTTTTCGGTTCGGTCAAATATGGTCAACACCAGTCAAAGCTGGTCAATTGTCGGGTCCAACCCGGTCAAAACGTTTGGCGAGTGATTTGGTAAAGTTCTACTTCTTGATTCATATATTTTGTTATCAATTATTATATTTTTCTTACGCGAACCGAAACTCAAGCCGTACATTAGTGCTTATCTACGTTTTGACATTTGACGACAATTTTTTTTTGAGTAGTTGAGCTTTGAAAATATATTGATATGTCGTTATTTATTTCGTTTTGATTAGTAAACGACAACTTATAAAAGTTATGCGTGAATTGTGTTGATTAATGGTTGAGTTTTAAACATTTTAATCGACAATTAGTTGTCGGGATTGTCCAAAAAACAGAGGAAACTCTGCCCGTTTAAAAAAATCCTTAAATCAAAACTTGTCAAATTATAAAACGAAACGTACCGGATTCAAGTGATTTCTACGAAAAGAAATATAAATGAATATTTATTTTAATCACGCTTCGACGACCTCTAATATTTAGATAACTTTCTTTTACCCATGCAGGTAACCACGGTATTCCATCTTTCGACCGTCGACTCTTCACGAAAGTTCCAAAGGAAGCTTCGCTAAAAGTGAGCATACTCGACCCCTTTTTACACTTTAACGCATTTTGGGGTGCAACATGTATAAATTACAAAGTTTATTTTTAACAATATTAAATGTGTTCCCAATACCAAACGGGTTATCAGTTACGCTTATGTGAATTATATGTGTTAGATTAAACTCGTTTATACATGCTACTTGTTACGTATGAGTTGTTTATGCTTATTGTCACACCCCGACCCGCAGCGGAAATAAGAGTCGGGGCATAATTGGGTTATCACCAAAGCACATGACATTTACTATTATGTTTCATAATTAATAAAGTCAAAGTTACATTTTCAAACATCCAAACATGTTCATTCAATACAAAGGAAATAACCAAACATAACAATCCCAATACTAAATCGTCTTATTCTTCTAATCCAGGTCCTATGTGTTCCTAGCTGCTGCTGGTTCACCTGTATCATGTGTAAAATGGGAGTTTTTTTGGGTCAACATAAGTTGGCGAGTGAACCTTATTAGATAAACATTTGATAATGATTTTATGGTTAGTTTATCAATGAAATATTGTGCATAGTCATAGATGAGCAAATGTAAGTAATCAAGTAATGGCAAATAGCAGTCTCAACTATAACATACAATAACACATGGCAGCATACATGAACATACCAATATCATACGATAACTAACATAAATGAACTGTGCGATCAAGGCTCAATCAAACGGAGCCGATCGTATTGCATGTACTGAAAATGTAAAATGAACTGTGCGATCAAGGCTCAATCAAACGGAGCCGATCGTATTGCATGTACTGAAAATGTAAAATGAACTGTGCGATCAAGGCTCAATCAAACGGAGCCGATCGTATGCGGGCACGCCAGGTTCAACCGCATAATAAAATGGGGAACAAGCTCAACGCGCATAAATGGGGAGCGGCGGCCTCGGCAATTGCATGTACTGGAATAATAAATTGCATCCAATAATAACTACTTAACAGCAACAAACTAAATACACATGTTCATGATATGATGTATGCACAATGGTTTAGTTATAATATGTATATAAACAAAGACACATGATACACCCCAAAAACGTGATTAAAACGGGGAATTTGTAAGATTCACTCACATTGGGTGCGTTGAATTGGAGATGGTGAGATGCACACGATTTAGATGAGCGGATCGACGAGGAATACTAACCTAAATAATAATGGAAAAATATATTAAATGGATGGATTTTATTAAGGATTTTAATGAAATTTTTAGATATATTTTTGTGAGTTTATGGCTATTTTCTATCTTTAAAAATGTTATTTTTAAGTATTTTTAATTGATTTTTAAATTAAATTAGCGTTGACCGTTGACCGGTTCGGTCAGCGAATAAATCTGCGCCGGGTGGGATTCGAACCGGCGACCTCCCGTTCGCGTGCACGCAGCTCTACCAACTGAGCTACGTGTCTAACCCGAAATAAACTCGTTTTTAATTATATTTATACACTTATTTGAATTAACCGAAATTTCCTTTATTTGCAAAAACGTTTTAATTCAATCGGACCGGTGCTCGTGATGAGTTTCGAACGCGCGACGTGTAGTTCATGTTGCACACAGTCCACCGCTGGACTGTGTGTCTAACCCGGTTATTATCTCGGTTTTTATTATACTTAACAACTATCTGTTTTAACCCGGTTTAGTTCTTGATCAAAAAGGCATGTTATTACACAAGGCGTGCGTGTAGCAGGGATCGAACTCGGGACGTGTGTGTGAAATTTGCACACAGTCCACCGCTGGACTGTGTGTCTAACCCGTTAAAATACCGTTTTTAATTAATCTTATGTTATGTTATGACTTCATCTTCTTCGCCGATTTACACAGACAGCATAATCCGACTTGTTATGATTGATTTATGACTTATACAATTTTCAGACATTAACAGTAATTCAAAAGTAGAGAATGGAGAGAGTTTAAGGAAAAGAATATACCGATTGATGTTGTTCACAGAAATCCGGCGGAGGTTCGTCGGTACTGGAAGTAAACTCCGGCTGTTGAAACCAATTAACAGCGTTGATCGATTATTTATGAAGTTGAGTCACTTAAACAAGGTTTAAAAGAAGTTTAGGATATCATACCAGTTCACAGTGTGATTCTGGCAGTCTCAGAAGTTTTCCGGCGAAGATAAGATTTTCGATAAACGTTGACTAGGATCGATTCTGATGGTGGAGTTGTGTTAGAGACTGATTAATCACATGATTTAAATAGAAAGAGTCGGAGGAAATACCGTGAGAATGTGAGTCCCGGTTTTCCGGTGACTTGCAGAAATTTTCCGGCGAACTGATTCAGATGATCTTGTGGTTCAAAAATGCGACGAAATTGAAATTGAGTATTGATATGATAGCTCTGAATCGCGAGAATGGTCTGAAGCTTGAGTTATTCAGAACTTTGATGACCTTTCGGTTTCAAAAACCGAAAATGATGAAACTTTAAGTTCAATCAATTTCAGCTTGATTAGAAACCGTTATACATCGGTTATAAGCTGAATATGCGAATTAAACAACGATTAGACGATTGATTTGCCGATTACCGTTTCTCAGATGGCGCCATCGGTTCAACTGAGTTTGTGTATAAGTTTCATTTGTGTTCCTAGAGTTAACAGAAAACACATTGTGGCGGAGTGGTTTAGGGAATGAGTGTTAAGTTGTTGCAGCGCCTTGGCTGACCCGGGTTCGAGTCCCGGCAGCTTCATATATTTTTTTATTTATTTTATTTTAACTTTTTATCAAAATAATTTTTATAGTTTGGTTTATTTATTAATTATATATCGTTTTAACTCAAAATAATCATAAATAATTAATGCACTTTTATAACTTGGTACTTGATTACAAAACGGAGCGGGTTTTGGAGACCCGATTTTTACAAATGTTACACTTATTAGTTTTAATCTGTATTCTCACGACATTGTTATGATTATGATACTAAGCATGCTAGTTAAGGAATTCAATTATATACTATTATGTGAGAGTCGTCTACATATATATGCGATTCAGCTTTATTATATTCTCGTAATGATTGAAATAAACTCTTACACTTAGATTTTATTTTTAAACTTGTATGCTCGCCAATACTTTTGTATTGATCTACGTTTTTAATATATGTTGCAGGAAAGCTGATAATGCAAGAAATCAAGTTAGGACAAGCTTTAGAAACGCACCTTAAATAAATATTATGTTATACTTGTTTACTTTATTCGAAACTTTGTATTTGAATTCTTAGTATTTATGAAATTGAATTTAATTATATTGTCACAATAGTGTTATGATGCTTTTGAACAATTTGCTCGTCTCATCCCGATGTTTTCGCCATCGGTTGGGGTGTGACAACTTCTTACCTTTCTTATTTTTAAAATCCTTTATATTATGATTCAACCCTAATTATACATCCTCAAACTTTGTGAATATCACAAGGGTGGAATCGATTTTAACTATTTAAAAATGTGTTAATTGTCTTTGCTAAAAATGTCTCTCTTTTATATATTTAAGGTAAGAAAATCAATGGAGAGAAAAAAAGAGAATGTTTCAAGAGAAAATTTATAATTTATAAAAATTAAAGAGATAAGGAACATATCGTGGTTATATAGCTTATGATGTTTGGTTGCATGATAATATAGCTTATGATAGTGAACACTTAACTAGAGATGAAGTTAATCAAATTTTGTACTTCTCGTATTGTTTAATACCATTATTATAATAATAACAACAAAAAAGTCGCTTGTGAATCGTACAAAATAATGACAATAACTCTAATATGACATGTCTTATGAATCCTACAAAACAACGACAAAACCTCTAAATCAACTATTAATTAGCCTAACAAAAATGATTTAATGAGTGTATAGATATAACTGTAACATCCGTCAAAAACGTATTTTACCAAACCCGCTCCGTTTATTAACCGAACAATCAGTTTAAAATTTCGTGGCGTATTTAATGCCTAAATTAATTTTAAACGATACATAATTAATTATTATATGGGAATATATAGTTTGTTTTTGAAAAACCGTCAAAAATAAGAAAATAAAAATAATTTGGCACTGCCGGGTTTCGAACCCAGGTCAGTCAGCCGGTCAACAACAGACTTAACACTCAACTCTCCAACCACTACGCCACTAGTGTTTCTTGGTAATTATTAGACTCAATTAATTCATAACATGTTTTCCGAATTCAAAAACCGGCGCCCAAATTTCAGTCGTCGGAAATCCCGACTAACTCGCCAATAATTTACGACTTCTTCAGTTATAACGTAAACGTTTAAACCTACATCGGTTATAACCGACGCCTGAGTCCGCGACACAAGCTATAACCGCCGGAGGATTTCTAACCGACGAATCAAGTCGGAAATAGGACCAAATTCATCGACGATTTGCCTTATAAATACCCCCTCGAACCTCTGCAAGCTTTTTCGCTCAAAACCGCACCTTTACCCGACGTAATTCCATTCGCCGGAAAATTTCTGTACCTCGCCGGAAAACCGAACCCTTCACTTCTGAACCTTACTGAACCCCCTGAGCTTATACCGAAGTCACCCACATCCTTTTCAAGCTTTCTGAAGACTCTCTGCTGCAAGACACACGTCGCCGGAAGTGTTTGCTGTCGCCGGAGTTTCGCCGGAGAAACAGAGGAGTCCAGTCGGTATACCTTACGCCTAATTTTTCTTTCTTTTTATTTATATCTCACCTGTAATTAACTGAAACACACTAACAAACATGAATAAAACTTCGAACCAGTCAGTCATCGTTTCTGGTTAAAACTGACGAAGAAGACGAAGTTTCGGTAACATATAAGTATAATTAAAATCAAGTTATAACTCGGGTTAGACACACAGTCCAGCGGTGGACTGTGTGCACAATAAACACGTAAACGTCTCGAGTTCGAATCTTGTCCCACGCATGCTGCCTTAATAAAAATGTCTTTTTTTTGTTAACCGAACCGGAGTCACCGCTGTATATGTTAAGTATATTAATAACCGGAATAATAACCAAGATAGACACACAGTCCAGCGGTGGACTGTGTATATGTTTAAATCACAGGACACGGATTCGAGTCCGGGCTACCGCACCGGCCCGGATAATTATTAAACTTTTTAAATAAGTCAGAAATGAAAATACTTAGTTTGTATTTAAGTATAATAAAAATCGGTTATATAACAAGTTAAACACACAGTCCAGCGGTGGACTGTGTGTTAACTCAACCCACAGGTCCCGGGTTCGAGACCTGTGGAGCGCACCGGTCCGATTCAGTAAAATCTTTTTAGAAATAAATTGATTTTCGGATTAATCTAATTAATATATAAATATAATTAAAAACAGAAATATTTCGGGTTAGACACGTAGCTCAGTTGGTAGAGCTGCGTGCACGCGTACGGGAGGTCTCGGGTTCGAGCCTCACTCAGCGCACATATACACGCATACGAACCGGTCAAACAGTCAAGGTCAACGGTTAACGGTCAAAAAAAGTCAAAATTTTTTATTATTTTTATTTATTTATTTTAATTAAAAATCAATTAAAAATACTTAAAAATAACATTTTTAAGGTTAGAAAATAGCCTTAAACTCACAAAAATACACCCAACAATCCTACTAAAATGGATTAATAAAATCCGTTTACTTACCGAACCATAATACTATTTATCTAGGTTAATTTCACTCGTGGTTAAAACCACTTCGCGTGCATTCAACATCATCAACCGAACGCACCCACTGTGAGTGAATCTTACAACTCCCCCTTTTTTTAATTACACGTTTTGAGGTGTGTCATGTGTCACAAAATAATTAACTCGTTTATTTAAACTTGTGCCATACCATATCGTGATCTAAACTTAGATTGTTTATATTGTTGTGATTATGTATTTCATTTTGTCAACTTATATGAAATTCATTCATTAAGCCCATCAGTTCCTCGTGGGAGACGAGCGAGCAACGCGTGCCTCAAAACCAATCCATTATTGTTCATGTGTGTATTATTGAGTTTTATATTGTTGGTAGTTATGTCTTTCATATTATCATGGTTATGCAATTCATTCATTAGGCCCATCAGTTCCTCGTGAGAGACGAGTTGAACAACGCGTGCCTCTAAACGATCCTTTATTGTTCATGTGTGTATTGTTTAATATTAATTGATTTATGAATAAGTTTACATCTATTTTTACTCATGTGTGATTGTGCACTTTATTTCATAATCAATTAAATAAACTTGTTCAAATGTTTTCCATAGGATTCACTCGCCAACTTTTGTTGATCCAAAAACCCTTTTACACATGATACATGTGAACATGATGAAGCAAGGAAAACATAGGAAATGCCTTAGAAGAAAACAATGAAGCCTAGATGATAACCCAATCATGCCCCGATCACCTTTTCCGCTGCGGGTCGGGGTGTGACAATAACTCCAAAATGGTGAAACTTATAAATCATTATGAAAGTAGATCCCCCCATGGTCATTTCACATTTCTTTTTTTTATTTTTTATAAAAACTTCAAGAAATGAATTAATGATCGCAAACAAATAACAACTTGAGAGTCTGTTATCGATATAGAGTTTGTTCGTTACTAACGGTTGCGAACAATTTGAACTAGTGGTATGGACCAATGTCTATCAATGATACGGTATAGTCATACCCAAATACAAGTGTTACTTTCGTTGATTCTATGCTTTAAAAATTGGCCAATTGAATTGATAAAAGCAATAAGTACTTTCATTAAGGGGCATGCCCCCACTTCCAATCAAAGCAATTGAGAGGATACATAAGAGTACTGAGGGTGACATGAGGTCATAACTTGTATTATTATAATTTAGCGGCCACTTTGGTCCGTCATGTTTGTTCCAAGTTTTAACTACGGTTCAAAACTAACTTAACCACACCTAAATCTCAGTTTCTATTCGTGTCTACATGAGTTAACCACCACGAGGCACTCATGAATACATATGTGTGTATACATATACATATATATGTGCGCGCATGCGTGTGCGCATTTGTTAACATACTTTATGACTTGAAGGAGATACGTAGTTTGCTTTAAAGATGTGTAGAGAGAGAATGACAATTGGTGGAAGAGATCATCATGCAAAAGCCATCACTATAATTAAGGGGAGCCCTTAATGGGGCCCAATGAGGTAACATGGACCCACCAGCCCAGCTAGCCCATTTGGAGTTGGGTGGGGAATCAATTGATTTTACCACAAAAGTCACTTAGCCTACCTCTACTTTTGAAAATGTTGCCTTTTCCCCCTACTTTAAAATACTTTTTTTTTCTTACTTTCATACTTTACTTCAATCGTGGTGAAAGGCATCATTCCATGGGAAAAAAAGTGTTCGAGCACAAAAGTCTAAGTGTATTGACCTTTTCATTCTAAATTTTTAACATTTCAAAATTCACTATTTTAAAAAATTGTTTTAAAATTTCATTATTTGATAAAAGAATATTCATTAACAGAGGAATATGTTTCATGTTATAGTACCTGGAACGTACGCGTCACATGAATAAATGCACTACACGGCTTTGTCTATAAAAGCTAATCATATTTAATACTTGACGTTATAGGTAAAACTTTGTCGATAACCTTAAAGCTACTCTTATAATATAACCATTTCATCTAAAATATTCAATTTTACATTCCTGTAAATAAATAAATAATTTTATTTATTTCCTTTTTCTGTTAATTTTTTTTCAAGCTTTTTTACTTAAAATATTTAATCTAATTGTTCGAGATAATTTTGATAAATTTGTTTACTATATGTTTAAACTCTACTTTAATCATAACAAGGTTATATATACGAATGCAAACAAGTTAAGTTGTTCGTGAGCTAGATCGGATCAGTAAAAGCTTCAAACTAGCAAAAAATAATCGTTAATCTAAAACGAAAAGTAAAAGAGCTATGGGTATCCATCCATCCGTCCGTCCGTCCATCCATCCATCCATCCATCATTTTTAGCTAGCATTTATAAATCCTTCAATACTTGAATAGTTTGAAGTTAGGAGGATCCGACCCTACGACAGCCAACTGGTTAGGACCATTGCAATCTCATATTTTGACAAAAAGAAAAGATGGGCACAAAACAGCAAAATCTCCAACTGGGCTCATGTGTCCCTCTATCTATCTCAACTCCTAACCCCACACTCACTAAACTAACTACTTCTTCCATACCATTCTTCCTCTTCCATTTTCCTCCACACCAATTCTCCCATGGACTTGCACCTCCACCAACCCCATCTCACCTTAGCCAAGAGCTCGCGCTACCGCTCTAACGAATGGTTCGTCGCTCGACTATTCGGCTAGTCACTTTTTTTTGTTTTTCATCATGGTGTTTTACATGATCCAACACTCAATTGTTTTGCAGGATATTTCGTGATGTTCCGAGTGATATAACGATCGAAGTAAACGGTGTCACGTTTGCCTTGCATAAGGTTAGTTAAGTTTGTTATGTTTTAACTTGTATAACTTGTGATCATGCATTTTGTTCTTTTCTCTATGGAAGAGTCAAAAAAATTAAGTTGACTTTGAAGAGTCAAACATAGTGGTGACTGTTTTTATTCAACTAGTTATGAATGATGAATGATGAATGATTTGATTTGTGTTTTATTTCATATACGTTAAATAAATTAATTGTCATGATATCACACAACTTCTATATTTTCTGACCAAATAACTTCTAAAAACTTTTTTTATTAAAAGATTTGTATACTAGAAACTATTGAATGGTGTTAAAAAATGGCTTGTTTAAACATGTTAGGTTGATTTTAACAACCAAAGTTGTTTTGTGCAGTTTCCACTTGTGTCTCGTAGTGGACGAATCCGAAAAATAGTCTCCGAAAACCGCGAAGCCACGATATCGCGGGTCGAGCTACTCAACTTACCCGGAGGCCCCGAAACATTCGAGCTAGCCGCAAAGTTCTGCTACGGAAACAACTTCGAGATAACCCCGTCGAACGTAGCGCAACTATGTTGCATTTCGGACTACCTCGAAATGACCGAGGACTTCTCGAACGATAACCTCGGATCACGTGCTGATGAGTCTCTCAACTACATAGTCCTCCAGAACCTCCAAATGTCGGTCGAGGTTCTACAACAGTGCGAAAACTTACTTCCACTAGCCGACGAGCTCAAAATCGTTCCCCGATGCATCGATGCCATCGCGTCAAAAGCGTGCGTGGAGCAAATCGCTTCGAGTTTTTCACGACTCGAGTATAGTAGCTCGGGTCGGCTCCATATGAGCCGACAAAAGTGTGAATCCGATTGGTGGATAAAAGATCTATCCGTTTTACGAATAGATTTATACCAACGGGTCATTATCGCGATGAAACATCGCGGGGTGAGACCCGAAAGTATTGGGGAGTCACTAATGAACTATGCTGAAAACAAACTAACAAAAAAGTCAAACAGTCAACAAAAGGTGGGTCTCGACCACGAGCAACTCGTAGTCGAGACCATTGTCGGGTTATTACCCGTTGAAAAACTTGCGGTTCCATTGAGTTGTTTGTTTGGGTTGCTTCGAAGTGCGATGATGCTTGAATGCTCCGTCGCTTGTAGGCTTGATCTAGAGCGAAGAATCGGGTCACAATTGGATATAGCGACGCTAGACGATCTATTGATACCGTCTTTTAGACATGATAGTGACACATTGTTTGATGTGGATACGGTGCATAGGATTTTGGTTAACTTTTCGCAGCTGGATGATAGTTGTGGTGATGAGGATGATCCGGATGGCTCGGTTTTTGAATCGGATGGGCTTGATTCGCCATCCGAAACCGCTTTGTTTAAGGTTTCGAAGTTGGTTGATAACTATTTGGCGGAAATAGCGCCTGATGGTAATCTTAAACTTTCGAAGTTTATAGCAATTGCAGAAAGTTTACCTGCGCATGCTCGTACGGTTCATGATGGGTTGTATCGAGCTATTGATGTTTACCTCAAGGTACGCAGTTTGTGTTCAATGAGTGGTTATTTTTATAAGTAAATCGGTTGTATCGAACCGATTGGTTTGGTACTTGGTATTTCTGTATAATCCTAGTTTCCACCATTTATCTAAAAATGAGTTATGTTATATGTGTAACGGGTCAACTAGATCAACCGAAAATATTGCTTATAGCGAATTGGGCGAGACAATCCCACCGGTAAACTACGTAATTATACTGAACACACTAACTAGTTCTAAAAAGATCCTTTAAATTGGAAAAAGTGTTCTTAGTTCCAACTTAAATAGTATCAAAGTTTCTTGTTTTGACTCATTACCCGACCCGTTTATTTTGTGACCTCGCATTTACCAACAATCAAGTTTCATATCAATCAGTTTGACCTAAAAAAGTCAAAAGTGCACATTTTGTTAGCTAATTCTTACATCTGGAAACTTTTAACCTGCAGGCTCATCAGGGTTTATCAGAAGTAGATAAAAAAAGAATCTGCAAATTAATTGATTTCCAAAAGCTCTCACCGGAAGCCGGTGCACATGCTGCACAAAACGAGCGACTTCCACTTCAATCGATAGTCCAAGTTCTATACATAGAACAACTCAGGCTTAGAAATGCCTTATTCTGTTCTGAGCTCGGCGACATCCATAAACCGCCTGTGCACCAGCAGTCATGGCGGATCAACAGCGGTGCTCTCAGTGCCACCATGTCACCGAAGGATAATTATGCATCGTTGAGGCGAGAGAACCGGGAACTGAAACTTGAGTTGGCGCGGTTAAGGATGAGATTAAATGACTTGGAGAAAGAACATGTGTGCATGAAAAGAAATATGGAAAAATCAAATTCGCGGAAATTTATGAGCTCGTTTTCGAAGAAAATTAGTAAGCTTAATCTTTTTGGACATAGTTCTTCAAGGGAATCAACTTCTCCATCAAGAAATTCACAAAGAACTGATTCTAAGTTAACTGTGAGAACAGAATGAAGCAAACAGTTCTTTAATTTTTTGTATTTAATGGGCCTGTTCACGGGCTAGGATTTTCGGGCTTGGCGGTTTTGGTTCGGTTTCTACCGGTTTGGGCCCGTCCACAGCCCATGAATAGTCCTAAATATGATAAGTTACAGTCCATATATTATCTGTTTATGTTTTCTTTCTCCAAGGTTGTAAATGATATAGATTTTGTGACCATATTTAACACATTGATTACTTATAAAATTTGAAAACTGATAAAACAATGTTTGCAAGTCAAAGATGAACATTTGGACCCGACCGGTTTCGACACGCCTATTTCCATCTTTATATTAGCTATCAAAAGTCAGCCATAGATTACAACAGGAACTTGAGCCTTCTTGTTCCTGATGAAACTGGTACATAGGTGTGGTGCCTGCCCATAACTTACAGGCTGCGGTTTCTTCAGGGTCATGCCTGTAATCGCTAGTGTTCCGGGACGTGGTTTGTTGTGAAGAACTGAAGATGGTTAGCCATGTTATTGATTCTTGGCAAACAAGTCTAGTTGGTTACAATGTTTGTGCAAAACATATTTTACAACCCATCAACTGATATAAAGCAAAACCATAAGACAAATAAATTAAACAAACACAGGCAACTTTACAATGCATAACAACAAAACACAGATAAGAAATATTACTCTTTACATCGAATTTATCCGTTATTATTCTTGAGAAATCAGCGTCGATTCAATCCATGTTAAATGAGGTGTTTAAAAATATATAATTTTATTATTTAATATATAAAGTTAAATTTGTTCAGCCCCGTGTAATACACGGGGTTCTAACCTAGTTTAATATATAGAAAACTTTTGTTCTTTCAAATTTAGGATGCTTTAATTTAACTTGTTATGGTTTTATCCATATTTGGTTTTAGATTTAAAATAATGCATCCAAACCATCATTCTTTCTTTCTTTGAAAGCATGAATAACTTAGAAGTCACATACATAAGTAGTAAAATACCCCTCCATCTTTCAAAGCTATCCCTCATCCCTACAATGGCCTTATTTTTATTTCTAACTTTGTGGACTTTAGCCACCACCACCCTAGCCATCCCACCACCACCTCCAATCCAGTGCACCGCCACCGGCTGCACCCTACACAATTCCTACGGCATATGGGGTGACCGAAAAGATTGTTTCGCCTCCAAAGTGGTCCACCCAACAACACAAGACCAACTGCTCTCAGTCGTAGCCAATGCAACTAAACACAAACTTAAACTCAAAGTAGTCTCCAAGTTCTCACACACGATACCCAAGTTCGCCTGCCCAGCCATCAGCGACTCTTCGGTTCTTGTTAGCACTGATAAATGCAACTCCAACATCCATGTTAATGTGGATGGACTCACTGTGACTGCGGATGCCGGAGTTGGTCTTCGGGATTTGATAAATAAGGTGGAAGATGCAGGTTTGAGCCTTGTGGCTGCACCATATTGGGAAGGTGTTAGTGTGGGTGGGTTGATAAGTACCGGTGCTCATGGCAGTTCTTGGTGGGGTAAGGGTGGAGCAGTTCATGATCATGTTGTTAATATTGATATGGTGGTTCCTGCAACCGAAACTGATGGGTTTGCCAAAATTCTTCATTTGGATGCAACAAATGAGCTTCTTAATGCAGCCAAACTTTCGTTAGGCACCTTGGGTATCATCTCCAAGGTATTCTCTTAATTTGGCTAATCAAACTAAAAAAATATTATTAGTTTTGTGGTACTTTTCAATGTAGGTTTTTGGTAATCCCCACATATAAATAATCCTAATCTTTAACTTTAACAACAATATATATAACTTTGCATGAATACCAATCTAGACAATAGAAAATTTTCATGACTTTTTCATTATAGATAATAATAAACATGTTTAACCAATTTAACTTTTTCATAATTTTTATTTGTAATTTAATTTAATTTTATCTTTATCTAATAACTTTCTTTGTTAATTTTTTAAAAGAACTACTAAATTCATATTTATGTTTAATTTTCTTCTTTTAACTTTTTGATATAAATTTTATTGTAAACGGGGTTGTGTTCAAAATAAGGTATTTTTTGGTAACGTAAACGACTTTCGCATGGTTATTGATACCGCCGTGTATGTATTAGTTTATGGTTTCGATACGACTCGATTTTGATATCTTTGCACTATATATTGATAACCTGACACAAATCGATGTAAAATATGTTTCAATATTTTTTTTCGACATATTTCTGCTTTACCATTTGATTGCACAGTGTATTGTTGTAAATTCCTTTTTATTGATGAACTTATCTTTTGTGATTATTTTTTTAACGGCCTCTTTTATTATTATTATTAAGCACATTATTATTGTTACTGTTAGGTTTAGAATTATGTGTATTACACGATTTGAATTAGTAAAATTAGCTTTTATTTTTGTTATTTTAAATAAGTGTGATCATAAAAGACAGGAAATTGAGAATCACAACTCTTAAATTTAGAAAAAGAGAAACAATACAAAGGTCGATAAAAATTTTATTATAAAAATGGTATAGTTTAGATAAAGAAAACGTGAGGCTGAAAAAAAACGAAATAAGAAATGTATTACAATATATGTGTATTACACGATTTGAATTAGGTTTAGAATTATGTGTATTATGTGTTACTGTTAGGTTTAGAATTATGTGTATTACACGATTTGAATTAGTAAAATTAGCTTTTATTTTTGTTATTTTAAATAAGTGTGATCATAAAAGACATGAAATTGAGAATCACAACTCTTAAATTTAGAAAAAGAGAAACAATACAAGGTCGATAAAAATTTTATTATAAAAATGGTATAGTTTAGATAAAGAAAACGTGAGGCTGAAAAAAAACGAAATAAGAAATGTATTACAATATAACATTGAAAATGAAAGCGGGTAAATTTTAAACAGTAAGGATCTACGCGTAAGTTAAATGAGTATACATAATTTGATGGAAAAAAAATTAAGGTTGCCTACAATTGTATCATGTATCCCCTAATATTTTTATTTGATAGGCATTGAGATAGAGATAAAGAAAAAATAAGGATAAAGACAAGGATAGAAATTATATAAATATTTAGCATGCATATGTTTATAATGTAGGAACTAAAAATTAATATTTAAATTAAAATCCGTGTAAATCATAAACGTAGAAGACCGATTTTAGTAGTGATATATAATAGAGATTATACAGATATCATTATCTACTTAAAATCAGCACAGGTTGTGAGGCAAGAAAGTTGGAGAAGCTAGTCTAGTGGTCGGAAAGACTTGGGTTCTCCTTAGAGACTTAAGTTCAATCCTTACTAGTGTCATATTTGATGGATAAAGGCAATGAAGGTTAGTTCTCCTAGACCATAGGTTAAGAGTTCAAGCCAAAGCCACCCTAGGTTTTAGTCCAGCGTGTGTTACGCCAGGGAGATTCTCTCTTGTGGCGGCGCAAGCCCCTGCCACTAGTAGTGGGTGGTATGGTTTCCTGGAAAATGCCATTAGCCAGAATTTGAAACCAGTGTGCATTCGGTTAAGACAACATAGTATAAACAGAGTGAGGTTATGACCTTCTATTTGAGAGGATGTGAGATCTTTCTCAACTGTTATAAGATTCTTAGCGTTATTATTTCCCCGCCTAATGCCACGCAAAACATGTATATTACAACATTTAAATCATTTATTGTGTGTTGGTTTATGAAAAGTGTTGACCTTGACCTCTTGAAATGTAGGTTACACTTAGCTTAGAGAAAGGCTTCAAGAGAAGCATAACCTTAAATTTCACTGACGATGGCGGGCTGGAGGATACATTCACGAGTCACGCAAAAGCGCACGAGTTTGGGGACATAACATGGTATCCCTCCAAGCACATGGCTGTTTACAGGCACGACAATCGGGTTGTGTTAACCACCAAAGGTGATGGTACCAACGACTTCATCGGTTTCCAGTCTAATCTCATCGTGGTCTCTAAATCTACCCGAGCCAGTGGTATTATTATACACATATTAACACTTCATATATTTTCTCAACAGGATCTGTTCTATAGGCTCATACCACTGTGTTCTTGATTCCTAACTTTTGTTCATAAGTTTCCTTGTAGAAAACACGCTGGAAAAGGCAAAAAATGTAAAGGGAAAGTGTGCAATGGCAAGCACGTTCATAAGCTACAAGAAACTAGTAGCCAATGGGTTAAGAAACAACCTAATATTCACTGGATATCCAGTGATAGGACGCCAAGGTAAAATGCAAACTTCGGGTTCATGCTTGTACTCGCCATCTAGTGACATTGCAAACGCGTGCGCATGGGATCCACGTATCAACGGATTATTTTTCTATGAAACCACTGCCATTTTCCCTGTTGACAAGTTCAGGGACTTCATTCGGGACGTTAAAGAGTTAAGGGACCTAAATCCAGACAACTTTTGCGGCATAGACATTTACAATGGATTTCTTATACGCTTCATCAAGGGGTCAACTGCGTATTTAGGCCAACCTGTGGATTCGGTGGTGGTTGACTTCAACTACTATCGAGCGGACTCGGCTATGACCCCGAGGCTAAACCAAGATGTGATGGAGGAGGTGGAACAAATGGCGTTTTTAAAGTATGGAGCAAGGCCACACTGGGGTAAAAACAGGAAAATCGCATTTTCGAAGGTAGCGGAGAAGTACAAAAGTTTCAATAAGTTTGTAGCAGCTAAAATGAAAATGGACCCACAAAATCTATTCTCGAGTGACTGGTCGGATGAAGTGTTGTTTGGAAGCAAAGAGGAGAATATGGATGGATGTGCTTTGGAAGGGGAATGTGTATGCTCGGAGCACAGGCATTGTAGTCCCTCGAATGGTTATTTTTGCCAATATGGGCATGTTTATAAAGAATCACGTGTTTGTAGATACTCACAGCCATCTCAAAGTTGATTGTTTATTTATTTATTTATAATTTATTCAATACCAAGGTGAGAAATGAAAGTGAATAGATTGTATGTCAATAACATAATAGTGCCTTTAGCAACATCTTCGGCTTGCCTGAATAACAATTACATCCATTTTAATACCACGGTGAGGAATGAAAGTGAATAGATTGTATGTCAATAACATAATAGTGCATATAAACATCTCATCTGTAATCATTGGCAAACCACCTTCTTGTTGATCAAAGAATCTAAACTTATATTTATACAACCTAGTTAACCGATATATCTAAACAGATCAAATGGAGATAAACCAATTATATGACACTACTAAAGTTTAAATAAACCTTATAGAGACGCGAGTAAAAGTAACATGAGCCGACACAACAACGACCGACTTGGATAAACTTGTTATACCTGTATCGCCACGTATTGATCTAAATGGTGCTAAACTTGATTATTACAGTAAACAACCGTAACTGGCCCTATAAAAGCTTGATTATACATCTATTGATGTGTATTGATCCAAATATTATAAATACAACCATATTCATGTATATTTCTCAATGAAATCATGTATGCATGGGTAGGTGTATTGACACATAATGAGCTAAATGGTGCTACACTTGATTATTACGATAAACCATAACTGGCCCTATAAAGGCTTGATTATACATCTACTAACATGTATTGATCTAAATATAAAAATACATCCATATTAATGTATAACTAATGAAAATAAATTATAATTTATTAAACTGTTACGACTTTACATCGAGGTGGTAAACGGACAATAAGCTATGCCACTACCCATTTTTGAATAGCAAAATTAAGTCTTTTAAAAACTACGTCTATAGATCTCGGGGTCAAAACATTATTATGCATGACCCTTTCAACTCGACTAAGTAGGTCAACAGCCTCTAGCGCCGGGAAACCAAGTATCAAAAGCAAATAGGATAAACACGTGCTAGTTGTTAAGGCACGTTTTCTCGTGTTTGGTCACTTTACCCGAAGCAGCCTTTATAGCAGCCTGACCCACTGTGAAATCACTATCCCCTAAGCCAACAAGCGGGGAAACCCCTGTTAGATCCACACATGCATGTTTTCTTCCAACCCATCCAAAGACCAGAATGTCGGCTGGTCGAAGAGTAGATCTCCCTTCCAACAGGTCGGTTAAGAAATTAACGGGTGTCTCTTTCTTAGTAGAAATAGCAGCGCGCCTGAATATGTCAAACACGCCTTATGACAAACATGGCATACTTCATCAACTGGAAATAAATGAATCATGAGGCGATACTTAAGGATAGTACGGTACAACACCGGCGACATATGCTGGCCTAACCCATCTATAGGTATAGCAAGAAGAAAATCTTGTTCATGTGGTGCTCGTAGACACTCAAAAACGGCTTTTTGTCTAACGGTCAAGTCAAACTGTACTTCGATGTCGTGGACAATTTTACTATAAAGAGCACTCGCCAATGCATGTTGGGCTTTAGGGGGTGTCCTTATAAGCGAAACCACTGAAGTCAAAGCTTGGAATCGTATATCACGAAGACACGCCAAAGCACAAACATAATCAGAACCCATACCACATAGGCCACTGTCTCTTAGGATGTGGTCCTGTAGCACCTACGATTGGGCCATCGAGGCCACAAAAGCATAGGATGAAGCCTCTACAGTCGAATACAGCCCCAAACCCTCAAAACTAATAGGTAAGGAAGCAAGTCGCCACTGGAAGTCTCCAAAGAAAGGACCTCCACAAACCACCTTCTTTCTTGCCTTCATGTATTATTATATATCTAAAAGAAATCACATATATATGGTTTTATGTAACTTAAAATGATATACCAATGTAGGTGACATGTTCATATCAACATGGAAACAATTACTCAGACACATCTCGCAAGTCTGATAGCATAATCAGCAAGAACACTGACTAGCATATCTGCCACATATATGTATTGTGTCTTCTTTATAGTAATTCAGAGTAAAAAGGTGTATGTATATATGCGGACATGTTCGGAGTGAATAGCTCTGTTGTATATGTCCAACACTAGGATGAAGGCTCACTGAGAGATCATTTGGGGAGTGGATACGTAGGGATGGCAAGGCGAGAGGTTAAATTTGTTCCATCTGAATATGGATTCTGTATGCAGGGTTCAAGAAACGTCGTCCCCATCTTTTCCAGCACTACCCTCGCCCACTTGGTCATCTCCTCGCCTTGCCTTCGCTATGTAGCCCCTTTCCTCAAAAGATCTCTCCAGTGAGTCATCATCTCAATGCTGCAACATGAATGTGATCAAGCCATACTAACACACAAAACTATAAGTAAATTAGAAGACGTATAGAAGATAGCTATTCCCTTTTTATAATAGATCTACGTATAGAAGATAGCTATATCCTTTTTATAAAAGATCCCTGATTAATAGTTTATTTCAAATACATAGATCTGATTAATGGTTAACAGATCTAATTAATGGTTTCTTTCAAATACATAGATTTGATTAATGGTTTATTTCAAATACGACTTGATTTCTTTATGTGATGATCCCTAATTAGAATTTTAATAACCGTTTATATATCAAAGATAAAAATATGAATATATCCATTTTTTTTTTGAATATTTGTCTTTGCTCTCTAGTTTCTTTTCTTATTAGTTATATATAATAATTATGTTAAAACCATGTGTATTATACGGGTTGAAAAATGAAAACGATATTTTAAAAATATGTTTCAGTAATACGTGATAATTGAAATTAGTCATTATATATATTCTATATAGAAAGGAAAACTGTGGAATCAATAAAAGTTATGAAAAATAATAAGTAAACCTTTATTAGTATTTTAATAAAATGTTTTGAAACACCGACTTAAATGATAATAATATAATTTTATGAATTTTGATTCTGTAGTAAGTAAATAAACAACGTGTATATACCAATGTGGAGCTAGCTAACTTTAAATAGGCAAATACTTATCGAAGAAAAGGTAATGTTTAAATATGAGCAAAGGAATAATTTATGATTATTGGTGTAACAAAAGTAATTTCATTCATAAATTTATATAGAAATGCAATATTCATGATCAATTATTTATGGACTACAATGAAAACACTATGTTTTCTGAAATACAAGGTGGGGAAAGTGATGGTCAATTCGTCCAGGACATCGAATGGGGTTCATAAGGCACCAGATAGTTAGTACTAATTTCAAATGATTTAGATTGAAACTGTACGCAAAGCGTTATTTTTTATTTGGATTTAGTATGTTTTCATGGACTTTGAAGGATTTTTGTGTAACTTGGATTTTCAATGATGTTTTGTATTTTCTTTTATAATTATCCATCATTCAATACAATCACTCAGAGCGCTCACCAAACAAATACATTTCATTCAATACAAAATCGTTCGAAGGGGTAAAATAGTCATTCTACAAATTCATTCAGAGCACAATCAAACAACTCTTATTGGCTCAATATTCAGAGCCCAATCAAACGACCCAATTAAACCTTTTACTAGTTCAACACTTACTAGCTCAGATGTTGCCAAACAACCTCTAACTTAAATATGAACTTTGGACGTGGATGGATAAAAGCTAATTTCAACTAATTACTCTAATTATATCTTCGATCATATAAAATATTAACAATCATTTTACTTTATAAAGAAAAAAACGCTACGAGTAACATGTTATTTGTAAAAAAAAAAACTATAACAAATTTTTTTCGACATATAACATGTGTTATAAAAATATGAAGTATAAAGATTGGTTTTAATGTTCATTGGCTTCCGTTAGTTCAGTTATTTTTACACATATAACTATAATCAAACCATAAAAAATCATAACCGAACCGTCTGTTTCGCAGTTCGTTCTACTCATCCCTAGTTACCAATAGTTTCCATCAGTTTACTTAAAAATGGGTTGTGTGAACGACCCAAGAAATCAGATGCAAAAAATAGCTTAAAATGAAGTGGGTCAGACCGTACTATGGGTTAAACTATAGGCTCTTGAACGATTTATTTTGAAAAAAACTATCTACTTTAAATAGAAAGAACTCTCCTAAATCAATTATGTAAGTACACTTGACATACTAATTAGTTTAAGTGATCAATTAAGTTGAACATTAAATGTTCCGACTTCACCAATATTAAGTTTCATATCAATCAGCTTGACCTAAATAAGTCAAAGTGCACATTTTGTTAGCTAATTCTTTTATCTGGAAACAAAAACCTGCAGGCTCATCAGGGTTTGAACTAGATAAACCGCCAGTGCACCAACAGTCATGGCGGATCAACAGCGGTGCTCTTAGTGCCGCCATGTCACCGAAGGATAACTATGCATCGTTGAGGCAAGAGAACCGGGAGTTGAAACTTGAGTTGGCTCGGTTAAGGATGAGGTTAAATGATTTGGAGAAAGAACATGTGTGCATGAAGGGTTTTGTGATCATATTTAACAAACAGATTACTTATAAAATTTGAAAATTGATAAATAATGTTTGCAAGTCAAATATGAACATTTGGACACGACCCGTTTCGACACGCCTATTTTCATCTTTACATTAGTTATCAAAAGTCACCCTTGGATTAGGGGATGCCCCAATGCCTCCCTTCCTTCATGCAAGATTTCAAATGCATATCTTGTTTTTCATTCCTTGGTTTATGTTGACCATAATTTGTGGTTATTGCCCACGCTGACCTGTTTCCATTAAGATAATAATCTCTAGCTTGAAAAGTCAAAGTCAAACTATCGTCCCACATGTCATCTACTAGAGATCCTTCAGTGGTTTCTTGACTTTCTTTCACCCGGGGCAGTGATCTACCACAGGAACTTAAGGCTTCTTGTTCCTGATGATGTCTGTAATCACTAGTGTTTCTAGACTCAGTATGTTGCAAAGATGGTTGTACATGTTGTTGACTTTTAGCTTTGATCAAGCGATGTACAGTCGTGTTTGGGACGATGAAGAACACTTGACCAGGAACCATAACCGATTCAGGACGAACCATAGTATTTGGATTTTTAAAGAAGTCGGGTCGAGTGATACTGTGTCTAGGATTCTTCCTCATGATTTCACCAGCTGTGATTGAGGTTCGGTGATACTCAACATGCCTACCTGGATGCACTAGTTTAAGCACACCGTTTTCTTTTGTTGCGGTTCCCATACTTGGTGGTGTTTAAGTATTTCGATCTTATACTTCTATTTGTCTTGGATTTATACTTTTATATAGCACTGACTGTGAAGAAATCAAGAAAGGAGTCTTAAGGAGGGAAATGATCATCTTTGTTGTAAGGATTTTAACTGATGTTCTTGTCCAGATTTGACTGTTTTCTTGCTCTCTTCGTTAATTTCAGAAGGTGAGAGAATTGTGTACAAATGGTACATGCAGTTGACCAATTACTATTCCACAAGAAACAACATTGTGCTCCTTTTTTTAGCGATCATAAAAGATGCTATTTTTTATGCTTGTCAACATCTAAACTTTTGAAGTTATTATTTCTTTGAAATAATGACCAAATGAATATGACAAGAAGGATAGTCAATTCAAACAAGAACAAATGGAGCAACTTTTAAGGAGAAACAGAACTTAATCTCAACAATGTTAATTTCACAAGTAACAAGTGCTATTGATCTCAAAATCAGAATTTAGTATTGTTTTCGAGATTTTTTATATAAATAACACCAACATTCTGGTGTAACTTACTCGTAACAATTATGTTAGTAAGATCTAGTTACATCTTACCTTTCATATATTGTTTTTTCATCTAGTTGTAACACAAATTTTACAATCATTCAATTAATGAGAATAAAACCATAAAATAAATAATCACACAAATAGGAGTAACTTTATAATATGTAACTAAACTCAGATAATAATTATTACTTTTACATCTCTAATCTGTCCATTATTCATTATTTACGCAGACATATAAGCCATGATTCAAGTTTTACGTCCATAATGATGTTGTCCAACAAACTTGGCATTCACACAAAATATACAAGTTACTAGAGCTCAGAATATCCAGGATGATGGAGTTAGTCAAAGAAAGGGTCTTCCTGAAAGAAGGCTTCGGTTGGATCCATGTGAGTGAAGTTGACATGGATATCATAGTTCTGAATCTCACGCTGTGCTTCTTGAATTCTATTTACAGACTCGAGTACACGAGGGTTGGAATAATCTATCTCAATATGCTCGAGGGTGTAGATCCTTCCAAGTTCTAGTGGAATTTCCATTAGATCTTCACAACTTAGCACTACTAGTTTCCTGAGGCGTGGGAAGTTGATGCTAGAAGCTTCCCAAACATGGAGGTCCAGCTTTGCTAATTTAAAAAACTTCAACTGGTGAAACTGCTCGTCACCAGACTCCCACATGTGCCCCTTGAACGAAGAGTCTAGTAATTTGAGAACCTCAAGTTTGGGTAATTGTCGAATTGTTGACATATAAATCCAAGAAAGACATAAACCCTTCAAGGTCAGCTTTTGCAAGGTTTCTGGGAACCTTATCGGGTTCATTAAAGTTAACGAATTGTGCGTGTACTTGTCTATGTTCAAAGCTTCCAGACGAGTTAGCAACGCAAAGCTAAGTAATCCATGATTGGTTGATGATGAAGAAATAGAACACCCAAGCTTCTTGATATTACGAAAAGAATGCAGCAAAAGTTCAGCCCAATGACCTAATCTTAGCCTGGAAACAGTTTGCAAGTTGAACAATGTATTACTGAAACCAAATGGGATGTTGATTCTGTCACACTGCAAGTGCCTTAGATTCACCATATTACCAAATGACAATATGGGGCATTGGAACTTGCCTTTAGCAATGAAAGTTTGAAGGCTCCAAAAATTGGGCTTTAATAATAAGGATTCTTGACGTGACCAAACTGCTAAGTACCTTAAATGAACTAGCATTCTTATGGTGCTGGAATCAACGAGTGGAAAATTTAGTAATTCCAATACCCTAAGTAGCAAAAAGGATGGAACCCAACTTGTAGTTCTATATTCTGACATTCCACTGTCATGGAAGCACAAAACAGACCTTGTGTAAGTGGTAAAACCATTGAAATAGATCTTCCATAAAACTCCCGGGTCAGTGCATAGACGCCGTTGCTTTACTACACCGGAAACAGAATCAAAGTATCTGTTTAGCATTGACATACTCACTTTCTTGAAGGAACTTTCTTCATCCGCTTTTCTCAAACATAGTTCTCTCAAAAGATCATGCAGGCGGCATGATTTAATTCCTCCATTTGACCTCTTATCAGCAACACCTAATAGATTCCTGTCGACTAGATCCATCAGGGAATGCTCACCTTCTTCCTCCAGGCTTCTTTGGCATGTGTCTTTTATAAATCCTTCAGCCATCCAAAGCCTGTTCAACATCTTCACTTGGACTTTACAGTCTTCTGGAAAGATGGCTACATAGAGAAAACATTTCTTCAAGAGAGGAGGTAGATGGTCATAACTCAAAGCTAGTGTATCCAAACATCCTTTGGGGTCATTAATAGCGTATGAACCCACAAGTTCGGCAATTTTCTCCCACAAATCTTCCTTCTCTGGCCTTTCTCGAGAAGTCCTGCTATGACAACTAAAGCAAGTAGTAATCCTCCACACTTTTTAGCTATATGCTTTCCTGTCTCAATCAAACTTTCAGGGCACTGATCATGACCCCTGAAAGTCTTCCTACACAGCAGCTCCCAACTTTGTTCTTCGGTTAAAAGTCCTAGGTTGTGAGTGAAACCACCCCGGCTTGCATGCCCAGCAACTTCTGCAAGCCGGGTAGTCACAAGAACTCTGCTACCGATATTATCATCAAGAAAACATAATCGCACATCGTCCCGTGCCTTACAACTCCATACAGCATCAATAACAATCAAATATCTCCTTCCCTTTAGACTCTGGTACACCATTTCATAAAGTTTTGATTCACTCGCTGTCTCATGAACCGATCTGCCTATTGACACCAATAGTTGTACTAACAAATCTCTCTTGGAATACTCTTGAGAAACAGTAATCCACATGCACTTATTGAAATGATACTCTACAAGAGAATCACTGAATATTTTGGTAGCCAGAGTAGTCTTACCCAGTCCGCACATACCCACAATCGAGATTATGTCTAGCTTCTTGCGGTATCCGGTAAGCCTATCTATTATCAATAGTACATCATCATCAAAGCCTACAATGAATTCTTCATGTTCGGTTGCACTAAGATTCACTGTTGTTCCAGTAGCTTCAAACCTGGTATCCATCATCATGTCTTGCTTCACAAGATTCTTATTACTCATGATGTCCTCTCTGATAGACTTTAGGTGGTCCACAACACCCTTAAGGTCCTTAAGAGAGCAATTGAGTAATTTCTTTTTTCAAAAACCCAGGCTGCGGTGTGTGGACATGGACGCTCGATATAACCCTCTAAAGTTGGTCTTAATGATCGCAGAAGATACGAAGATATCAACCATATCTTCTGCCTCATGTGCTGCTTGGATAAGTCGTGTCTTCCAGTTCCCAAATCATGTAGCTGTTCTTTGAAATAGGTTCCAATGAGGTAAGCAAGCTCCTCATAAAGCACCTGGATTTTTGGCCTTTTTGCTTTGATGTAAGGATTAATGTTTCTAATCGACATACCATTGTCATTCTCGCAAAGTAACCTCCTCAACTTCTCCAAGAACATCTCCAGATCTGTGTTTAGATTCAGCAAGATAAGAATGCTAGTTCATTTAAGGTACTTAGCAGTTTGGTCTTGTGGCTATGATGACTCCTCATTCTTACAGGCCAATTTTTTGCGCCTTGAAACTCTCATTGTTAAAGGAAACTCCCAAAGCGTCATATATTCATCAAAGAATATAGTGAATCTAAGTCAATTGTGCAATATAAGGCATTTGCGTTGTGACGGAATCACCATTCCAAGAGATTTCACTGTTCCTACATTGTCCAACTTGCAGACAATTTCCAGGCTAATATTAGATCACAAACCTCATCTTTTGCTTGAATATTTTTCTAATATCAAGAAGCTTGGGTGTTCTGTATTTTGAACATCAAGCAATGAAGGATTACTTAGCTTCGCGATGCTAACTCATCTTGAAGCTTTGAACATAGACAATTACATGAGTGCACCCTTAAATTTATCAAACCCAATAAGGTTTCCAGAGACTTTGAAAAAGCTGACCTTAAAAAGGTTATCTCTTCCTTGGAATTATATGTCAACAATACAACGATTACCCAAACTCGAGGTTCTCCAATTACTAGACTCTTCGTTCACGGGATACCTGTGGGAAACTGGTGATGAGCAGTTTCACCAGTTGAAGTATTTGAAATTAACAAGGCTGAACATCCGTGTTTGGGAAGCTTCTCGCATCAACTTTCCACGCCTCAGGAAACTAGCAGTGAGATGTTGTAAAGATCTAAGAGAAATTCCACTAGTACTAGGAAACATCTCCACACTTGAGTATATTAATATTGATCATTCAAACTCTCGTGTTCTCGAGTCTGTAAATAGAATTCAATACGCACAACGTGATATTGGAACTACGATATCCATGTCAGCATTACTCACATGGATCAAAGTGAAGCCTTCTTTGAGGGAGACGCGTCAGCGTCTTCGTCTTCCGTAGTGTAGATTTTCACTATTTTTTTCTAATGAATGGTGAGTTTCTTGTACAACATCATTATGAGAATCATTGCTTGTGTATCCTCATGAATAATAATGTATAGTTTTTCTTATGTATAGATATTTGTGCGATTCGTTTATCTTATTTTTTTTTATGGTCTGTGATACATTTCATGTTGATGGATTGTAAAATACATGTTACACGAATATTGTCACTAACTTTACAAGTTTGCAACTCTAGTCAAGACAGTCTGTTTGAATCTGTTAAAAGGCAACAGAAATCCTATATTTGTGTTCTTATTCTCCAAATATTTGTGTTCTTATTCTCAAAACAATACCAGGAACAACATCAAGTCCCTAAATTTTTATAACAATCATCACTTGAGAACTAAACGAGTATGAGTTTGAATTTGAGAACGATTATATGAAGTTTTAAGAACGATTTCATCTTAAATGAAAGACGCAAATTAGTTTTTATATTTCTTTTTCTAATCTGTACAATAATATCACTTCCTGCACACCTGCACAACCAAAAGATCTTCCAGCGGATATCTAGAAGTTGCATCCACCCGAGTAGCTCCAGTGACCCTAAATAACAAAAAACAGTAAATAAATAGAGAAAATCAATACATTTTACATTTCGGTTCATGTAAATATAAATAATAGAGGCGACAACTTCAAATAGCTACTTATGAATGGATTGATTCACATTGTGGTTTACCTTTACAATTGCAAAACAGGTTAAAAATAATAGCTTAACAAGAAATGGGTCAAAAGAAGCCCGAAGTATACTTATAACGCATATAAGACCACCTGTAGTGGGGTTTTTTTGGCGTTTTTTTTTCCCGAAAAAAACGAATCCCACGCCATTCCACCACCCCCATGGGTGTTTTTCTTGAAAAAAAGGGTTGGGGCATTCCAAATTGAACGCCGGGTCGAGAGTTGTTGGGCCAATCAGACCGTTGCCAACGGTCAAATAACGGCTGTGTGTGTATATATAGTGTGTGAGGTTCATTGGGAACATTTAAAAAAGTGGAGAACCGGGGAACACTCTTAAAAATTTAACTTAACATGTTAAAAATCATTTTTTTTAATTTTTTTGGCGTTTTTCCTTATAAATGCTTGTTGATGCATTTTTAATAAAGAAACTTAAAAACTAAAAATATAAAAAAAACAGTTAAAGAAAGGCTTAAATTTTTTTTTTACAAAAATGATTTTCTTACTAGAATAGTTTCTACCCATTTTTGTAAGGAAAAAGGATGAAAATGTTTTAAAAAAAATTGATTTATAACATGTTAAGTTGATTTTATAAGATACATTTTTTAATTGTTTTTTAAACATTTTTAATATTTTTTAGTTTTTGATTTTTTTATGAAAAATGTTTCTACATGTATTTACAAGGAAAAGAAAAAAATTCAGGAAAAATTGATTTTTAACATGTTAAGTTGAATTTTGAGAACGCTAAATATTGCGAGAACCGTGAGAACGAATGAAAAAACAATGAAAATATTTTTTTTAATACAAACCTCATTGTAATTACGTTACAACATCAAAAAAGAATTTAAAACATCAAATAATTGTTTTTTCTCTCAAAATCAATCTTATTAGATTTTTTACACGTGTGTAAATATAACAAATTTACACAATTTTCTTGATTTACGAATTCACATAAACTCAAACGGGTAAATTAAATTTCTAACATTGTATTCGAATAATCATGATGAGTGTAAAATTTTTTTGAATTTGAATTGTTTTTTTTACCAAGTTCTCGCGGTTTTTCATTTGTTCTCACGGTTATCACAATATTTAGCGTTCTCGTTTAAACATTCCCCTATAATATATATATATATATATATATATATAGGTAGAGGTTCATGTGAAAATTTTAAAAGTGTGAGAAGGATAAGAAAGAATCTAAACCATTAGATATTTAATCTAATGGTTGAGATTATAGTGACAATTGTATAAATAGTGTTGACTATTAAACTAACTAATTTTCTAGATTAAGTGTATAAAGGTAAATTTAACATTTTTAAATTAAGAAACTAACATTAATGCGCATGCAAAGTTCCCCCTTCTTTTTTAAACGCCAATAACTTTTTATACGTAACTCTTTTTAAAAAAAAACTACACCATAATAACGAATGTTTTTTTATCTCTAATATGAGTACCATATTGATATACTTATGTAGAGAAAAAAATTAGGTCTCGCTTGGATGTTTTAGTCCATGGTGTTCTTTTCTATGTTCATACAATGGTGTTTTAATTGTAGGGTGTTATTTCTGTTATATTTCTATTATTCGTAAGATGTATGCCTTCAATATACATGTTGTGGTGTTTTTATGAGTTAGGGTGTTATTTCCTGTTATATTTAATGCGAGGACAAAGGTCCTCTCATTGCTGTGGTTTCTGGTGTCTTTAGTACGTTTTCTGTTGCCTTCAAAGAGTTAGGGTGTTATTTCTGTTTTTATATATTTAGGGTGTTATTTCTGTTTGATTCTGATTAAAGTGTTAACTGGTGTTATATTAGGGTGTTATTTCTGTTATATTCAATGTTAGGGTGTTCTTTATAAGATGTGTGCCTTCAATATAACTGTTGTGGTGTTTTTATGAGTTATGGTGTTATTTTTGTTATATTTCTGTTCTTTATAAGATGTATGCCTTCAATATACATGATGTGGTGTTTTTGTAAGTTAGGATGTTGTTTCTGTTATATTGTGTTCTTTATAAGATGTATGCCTTCAATATACATGTTGTGGTGTTTTTATGAGTTATGGTGTTATTTCAAATTCGAAAATCTCTACAATAACTACCAAAAATCGGTTGCATATATTCATTCCATAATTAGATTTTATTAGTTAAATTACACTTATACCCTTAAACTACCAAAATAAAAAGGGATACATGTCACCTCCAAAATCTTTCTTATCCTTCTCATATTTTTAAATTTTCTCACAATAACCAAACCCTATATATATACACACACACACACATCTTTATTTCACATTTATATATACAAACCCTTACACCCCATCTTATACAAACCATAAACCAAAACCTACAAAAACAACCTCAAACTACACACCATTTTCTATACAAAAGGGATTCCCCCACATCCTCGTCGTCCGTTGCCAATTTTTATTACAAAGAGTTTTAGCCGATGAGGGTGAGTCGACCGATAAGGAGGTCGAGCAAGAGGCAGTTACGAGTGCATGCGAACTCGTGGCGCGGTATATGAAGCATTGTAGTCGGCCTCAACGTGAAATTTTACCAAGAGAATATATTGAACGAGACCCACGTTCGGAAAACGATCGATTGATGAAAGATTACTTCAATGATGTGTCTACTTACCCAAACCCAGACGTTTTTAGGTGTCGTTTCCGGATGAGTAAAAGTTTATTTCTACGCATCGCTTGAGACTTGGAAAACAAGTTTGATTATTTTAAACAAAAAGCGGATGCGAGAGGGATGCTTGGATTTACCGGTATTCAAAAGTGTGCTTTAGCGCTACGAGTCATTGCCTATGGAAACACGACCGACATCAACGACGAGTATTTAAAAATGACCGAGGAAACAACGCGCAATACCTTGGAGCATTTTTGTCGCGGTACTACAATACTATAAAGATTACATGAATTCATATTTTTTAGTTAGCTTAAAGTTATATATGTTTGTTAAAGGGTGAGGCAACCAATCAATGATCATATATAGACGGGTTGGTCGTACTGACACCTAAGACAAATGTGTTAAATAGTAAAATTTTATTAAATGAGTAGGTTACAATATATAGGGATTACGAGCAACCCTAGAAACCTTACTAAGCCCGTGGGCCCATAGTCTAATACTCCCCCTGCAGTCGTAGCGGGGGAACTAAATCTTAGACTGAAAACAAGAACAATAATAAACCCTAAAAATTGTCTTCGATTTCAGTCAAAACTTCATAATTTTTCAATCTTCAATTCATAATCTTCGATGGCATTCCACAATTTTAAGTGATTCAGTATTCCTACAAGAGGCATCGAATACGGCAGTGCGGCGACGGCGGGTAGCGGCACTGCGGCGAATCGTAATCCTGTAGGGGGCACGGCGGGAGACCGTAGTCTAATGAGTGGCGGCAAGGGGCGGCTTGACGGAGATACGAAAACAACAAGATGAGCCGTAGCATCATATGTGTGGTAAGAGACTGTAAGAACACTAGTGAATCTAGAACCCAAGACGAAGCTTTATTTGAACATGAAACTGGGAAAAAAGAAATGGAAAAGGAACAACGACTAGGCAGGGTGCCGGTGGCAGTGACGGGACACCGTCCTGTCTTGGGTTTTTCTCAAGTGGCGGCTGCTAGGGTTTGGTTATTTGTGTGTGGCACGGCAGAAACGATATAGAGCATAGGCTGGCTCTGATACCATGTTAAATAGTAAACCTGATTTATTATTATTGAATGAGTATAATACAACATCTGGATTGTGAGTAACCCTAAAAACCTAACTAAGCCTGTGGGCCCATAGTTTAATAAAACGAGCACACATTTTAAGGCGAATGAGCTTACCCTTACTTTAGGTGGGCTTGTCCGTCAATTTTTGGATGCCTATCGGGCTCCACAAACAATATATTTACATTGAGCTGGCCCGTTATAGTTTAAATGATCAAAAATTATACTTGATTCATTCGGTGAGGCAAGAATTGCTTATATAATTTGTATGTGTATTTAACTTGTTTCGGTTATGGGTGTAGAGATTAACATATTACCTTTTTTAACAACAAAACGGTACTTTTATTCCTTCCACTAACAAGTCAACATAGCAAGATGCTATGGAGACATGATTAAATCCAAGATCTACACTACACCAAGCAGAATACAAAAAACTAAAGTACAGAATGGTTCAAGCTATACAAATCAAACTTTACATTTGGATATTAAATCTTCTCCAATCGCCCCAAGACACCCTGACGTTCTTTGATCTTTGCCTCATCCATTCGAGAGTTTCCTCCTTAATTTCTTCAACTAGTTTTATCGTGGATGTTAATCTTTCGTAGAAAACCATGTTGTTTCTATTCTTTCCTAAGTACCATAAAGTTGCAAGGAAGATTGCATGAATTATCTTCTGTTACGCCTTCGATCTTCCCAGCCCATTTACACAAAACAATCTGGCCTCGACCTCATCCATAATCTTGCCGGCTGGGACATTTAGCCACTGATCTACCCGAGTCCACACCAAGTCCACATATACCCCTTTTTCTTAATGCTTCAAATGTAGGTATCTTTGTTACACTAGCTCTCCACGCAAACGTATTCGCCTTTAGTGTTGCAATACGGTTCCAATAAATTTTTTTTGCATTGGTGTTAAGATCCAACTGCCCACCTAGGTCTCTTCTAACCAACCTTACCGAGAAGCCCATATCATTTTCGCATTTCCATCTCCACACATCACTACCCTCACCCATCTTTTGCTGAACCAATTGCATGTTTAAACTTTGCATCTCTTCTTGCTCTTCAATACTATTTCGTGCTCTACTCCATATTCAATCCCAAAATCGCACCCCTTGAATCATTTTGTAGTGTTTTGCTTCCGTATCTCTCTTACTTTTTGCCAAATTATAACAAAGTAGAAAGGCATATTTTAGTGGACCATGAGTCGTCCACATGTCTTGCTAAAATAAAGTTCTCTCCATTGCCCACAACACAATTGAGCCCTCCTTATATGTCTAGCCCTACCTTTTCAAAAAAATCCTCCGTGATCCCTGCAATATTTTTCCATACACCCGTATTAGCCACTTTTAATGGAATTTGTGAAACTTTTTTGGTGTTGCAATGAATGGATTCTACTACTTTCACCCATAACTGGTTCGAATCCTCTTTTAATCTCCACCACCATTTTAGTAATAGTGCTAGGTTTAATTCTCGTATCTCCCTACACCTAATCCACCCATGTTCTTTGCCCCGACAACCTTTTCCCACATTACCCTTCATATCTTATTTACGCCCCCACAACCCCACATAGGAATCTTCGTCTAATTCCTTCCAACGTTCTTATTACGGCTTTTGGAGCTTTATATACGATAGAAAGTAGTTAGGGATGCTTCCCAAAACAGATTTTATAAGGGTTAGGTGACCCGAAAAAGATAGTATTTTTGCCTTCCAATTAGATAATATTTTTTGTAGTTTATCAATCACTTCTTTCCAACTTGCAATTCTATTCATATTCGCTCCTACTTTCAGCCCCAAATAGCCCCAAATAGGTAAGAGGAAACGAACCTGGTTTGCAATTCAATACACTTGCCATGTTCAGCTTCATCTTTTCCTACTCCATATATGTAACTTTTGTTTTGATTTACCTTCAATCCAGACATTAGAGGGAAGCATCAAAGGATCCTTCTAAGTGTCCTTAGATTGTTTTCGTCCCATTCTCCAATAAAAATGGAGTCGTCCGCAAAAAAACAAGTGGGTGATACATCGCCCGTTATTTGGTAATTTTAAACCGGTGTATATATCTTCACGTGAAGCCTTTTGCATTAAGATGTGTAAAGCTTCCATTGTGACTGTAAATAAAAACGAGGATAGTGGGTCGCCTTGCCTCAATCCTCTCTTGTATTGAAATTCCCTCGTCGGTGCTCCATTTACCAATATTGATGCTCGACCTAAGAATAAAATTCCCATGATCCAAGTTCTCCATTTTGCTGGAAAGCCCATATGTGTTAAGATGGAGACTAGAAACTTCCAACATAGTGTGTCATATGCTTTTTCGATGTCTGCTTTGAAAAGAAATAATTGTTTCTTTGACTTTTTCGCCCAACTCACCAATTCATTCACCACTGGCGGTCCATCCACTATATTATGGTTCGCCACAAATGCCGAATGCACGTTCAATATTACCCCATTCAGTACTAGCTTCATCTGATTAGCCGGAATCTTCCATATTATTTTGTTAATAACACCGATAAGGAATATTGGTCTAAAATCGGATAATGTCACCAGGTCTACAACTTTGGGGATTAAAGATATAAAAGAGGAACTACAAGACTGTTGTATTGAACCGTGAGTATGAAATTGTTTCATCATGTCCAATACTGTCACACCCCAACCGATGGCGGAAACATCGGGATGAGACGAAAACGAGATTGTAAGAGGCTTCATAACGCTATTTGTGTTCAGTGTTTAATAATTACATTTTACGTTGTTTAAATCAAATACTGCAATTTAAATCACGACACGTATAAAGAAATTTAATTTCATTTCATTGATGACAGTTTAAAACAAGATATTGAAACGACATACATGTTTGAAATAAGGATACGATACAATAAATATTTAAAGCTTTAAATGTGTTTCTAGGCAATCCTACTAGATTCCTCGCATCATCAGTATTCCTGCAACATGTATTAAAGCATAGATCAATACAAAAGTATTGGCGAGCATACAAGTTTGAAAAGGAATATAAGTGTATAAGTTTGTTTCAATTAAAATGTGGCAAATTATATTTAAGTCAAATCATACATTCACATGATTAGTTTTCGCATAATGATAGCATATAATGGAAGTTTTCATCTAGCATACATAATCTCCTAAGTACAACAATGTCATGAGAACACCAATTTGAAATTTGCACATATAAATAACATGAACGTAGCAGATAACACGTGTAATCAAGTTTAAATTAACACGTATAACTCACATAAGCATAACTTATAACACGTTTGGAAATTTTATTTAATTTCATAATAAGTATAAATTTTGTTGAACGTTACATGTTGCACCCCAAAATGCGATAAAGTGTAAAGGGGGGGGTCGAGTATGCTCACATTTTTTGCGAAGCGTCTTTTAGTGTTCTGCGAAGTGTTGAGGGTCGAAAGATGGAATCCAAGGTCACCTCGCACGATTAAAGAGAATTATTGAAGTGTTATAATAAATATACACTTTAACACTTATTTCGTAAACTTCGTTTGTGTCTTGATACGTTCATCAACGAAGCGAATTTATATAGTAAATATATGTCTTGATACGTTCATCAACGAAGCGAATTTATATAGTAAATATATATATATATATACACACACACACATTCAGTTTAGCGAGAAACACGGTTGATATAAGTATTCGTCGAAAGAGGTAATAGATATATAAGTTTTTGCCGTAAGTTTTAAATAGACATGACTATATTTTGTAAAAGGGGCATAATAGGTATATATATATATATATTGTTAAAGGGTATAATATAGATACGTATATTTGTCGAAAAGTGCATTACACACACACATATATTTTGTCGAAAAGAATGATATGTATATATTTTTGTCGAAACATATAATACATATGTATATATACTTTTAACGCAACGTAATAAATATATTTATTTTTGACAAAAGTTTATTAGGTAAACTTATATATCTCGATGAGGCGTGTAATAGATAAGTATGTAGGTTTTGACAAAAATAAAACGGGCAGAGTTTCCTCTTGTTTTTGGACGAACCCGACAACACAAGTTGTCGATATAGATTTCAAAATGCAGCAATTATTAACACAATATATATATATATATATATATATATATATATATATATATATATATATATATATATATATATATATATATATTCTATGTACGCTATTTATACAAAGTTCGCTTCGCGCTAGCTATAATTAATAGTAAAAGTACAACGATTAATAATTCCATGTACATAAAATGCGCGTCAAATGCAAAAACGTAGTTATTCACTAAGTGTATTAGTTTGATCTCGATTAATCATAACATTATATAAACAATATACTTGTAAAAAGGAAATAAAGTTTTACCGAAACTCATGGCGACCCGTCATGATCTGAGCAGAACCGAACCGCGACCGGACATGTTGACCGGCTTAACCAGTTGACTAATGTTGACCGTATTGACCGTGTTGACTCGTTACGACCAAGTCAAACTGAAACTGAAAGTGAACCCAACAAAGCAAGACTCGGGTCGTATCGAGACTGAATCGGCTAACTCGTTGCCCGAACCGGGGCCATTGACTGTTTGACTGGACCCTAGCCGAGAACCTGCTGAGCCGAACCCTACCCTGTCGAACTAAAGTTGAACCAGGGCCTGACCGACTCGAACTTGATATGAATTTGCACATAAATCGGACTCGAAACAGTTGAACCAAACTCGAAATTGTTGGACCGAACCCGACATAAGTCTGACTCGAGACACCCAAACGCACCAAAACTGAGCCAATCCATGTAACCGCCACCGTCGCACCACAGCGCCGTCGGAACGACGAGTCACCGCCACCTCGTCTTCATCGTCGTCATCGGCAACACTGGCTCCGCCGGTTGCCGTGTCTTGTCGCCAGTCAACCACCACAGTGTTGTCACCTGTGGTGGTATCATTGATGCTGCTGCCGTACCGTTAATCCAAGAGAAAGAGAGTAGAGGTGGTGGGTCGCGGTTGTGCGGGAAGGAGAAGGGGAGTGGTTGTGGTGGTGTTGGAGGGAAGCCGGCTGGAGTGGATACCGGAGCGTCGCCTGATATGTTCACAAGATCCGTTTTCAGGTACGAGTTTCATAAAAATGTCGTGTTATTTTGCTTATTATTATTATTATTTTCTTATTGTTATAATAAGAATAAATAAATAATTATAATAATGATAACAAAATAGATAAATAAATAAATGTAGTGATGTGACACGTATTTCCTAAAAGTAATGGAAGTGCGGAAATACGAGACGTTACAAATACAATACCTTAAAAATTTAGTACTTCTTCATGAGTGCAAATGTTATGTCGTCTGGCTCGGGTGCTTTATCTGACCCGCACTCCCATACCGCTTTATAAATTTCTTCACTTGTAAATTCACTAATTAAAGAGGATGCTTGGTTTGCGGTTATCTTCGAGAAACTATCGGAGGGCATACGCGGTCTCGAGAAACACAGCTCCTTGAACTTCGACCCCAACAAGTGTAAGAAGTGATCTTTGATACTATCTGGGTCTGTTACCCATACACCATCAATCCATAGGCCATTGATTCTACCCTTCACCACATTACTTTTTATGTTGACGTTGACAATATAAGATCACTATGATCAGAAAATGTTACTCTCTAAAGCACGTAGTGATGCATTTGGCCATTTATTCATGATATCCACACATACTAGTGCTCTATCAATCTTACTAAGTTTCTTCCCATCACCCAACAAAAAGTATATTTTCTCCCCATCATGGGGTATTCCATAAATCCCTCGGCACTAGTAAAACTATTAAAATATATTGCGCTATTGCAATCAAAAACTGAATTAAATCTATCTTCCGGGTATCTCACCTAGTTGAAGTCACCAATCATTAACCAAAGGCATTGCAGAGAATTCCTTTGTGCTAATAATCTATCCAATAATCTTCGCCTTTCTGTACTAATATTTGGAGCATACACATTTACAACTGCTAACTCTACAGCTTCACCTATCAACTCGCCTTTTACCAATATAAAGTTTTGCTCTTTTATTTCATGGGTTTTTCTGAAGTTACCTGAATTCCAGATGGAAACTAAGCCACCCGACCTCCCATCGGCGTCGACTTTCGTATACTCCATGGGCGTTCAATCCCATAGCCTTCTTACCATGCTTTCTGCCGTATTTCTCAACTGGGTCTCCTAGATTGGTAAAAATGAAAGACCGTGCTCCTTGATTACATCCCTTATTCACGTCGCCTTCCCTACCCCTCCTGCTCCCTTTTATGTTCAGCCCCCCCCCCCCCCCCCCCCCCCAATTCATTTTTTCACTACCTTCGCCTGTTCTTCAAGAATGATTGACCCAGTCTGTTCTGATTTATCATGCAACCCAATTTTGCCTCGACCAGTTTAGTTGCAAGTGTTCCGTTACCCGCCTCGTTCAGATCTGTCTGTTCATTGAGTTCTGGATTTGTATCCGGGGCCAGTGTGGAATCCGACTGATCTTCCTCCTCCCATTCTGAATTGAACTCGTCCTCAAGAGAATCAGCAACTCATCTTCATAGTCATCAAAAATATTTACTCGTCTGCTTCTACCTCTGTTTTTTTTTTTTACTTTATCTTCATCTTATTTATTTTCTTCCTGGGATTCGGTCTACTTTCATCTGACAACCCGATGTTTAGATCAGGCATCTTGTTCTTTCTCACCCGTGGATTAGGTTTTAGAGAAGAATATGGAGATTCAATTCGAAAACATCTGCCACTGACCCTTGTAATATATATTTCCAAACTTCTCGGCTATAGCGTTGAACACACCATCTTGCCATAATTGGATTGGTACACCTCTAAACGTTAACCATGCTAGCCTTTGAAAATTTATCTCTTGACCATCCCACACGTCCAAACCAGTCTTGTGCACTCTAAGAACTCGTGCATTGTTTTTTCATCGTTAAAGGTAACCATTATCTTCATCCCACCAATGAACCTCATTTGTCCCCCATGACTTACGACTTCTTCTCGCATTTTTCTACCTCTACCTAAAGCCTGGAGGTCTCTGAACTCGCCAATAAAAGCTTTCCCTCTCCAATTTGAAACGGTGTCGGCATTGTGGGCGAAATTCAGAACTTTTGTTGTCTCTTCCTTGTTGCTTCTTCTTGCTACGACATCACTAAAAGTGACTTCCTTTCTCACATTTGTATATTCCTTGACCCCCTTCTCTTTTGTCACTACCTCAACTGGCTTCCTTAACCATATTCTGCCTTTTACATTAGTTAGCTTTCTACCTTCTTTATCAATATTGGCTTTCAGACTAACGTTATTGAAACAGACTTGGTTTATTGCTTTCACCAAGTGTTCCGCATCTCTCACCCTCGCATATCTTAGAAAGCCAAATCTCCTTCCTAATGTGTCTTTTTTTCCTGGCAATGTAACCAAGAAACCTAGGTTTCTACATATACCCATAACTCTCCTTCGGACATCCATACTGGTATGTTCGTCACAAAAAAAGTCATCGCTGGTTCTTGCTTCTCATTATTTTTCTTCCTGGTTTCCGTCTCCCATCCATCATCATCGTGCCAACATAGTCACTCGGTATCTCTCCCTCTTCTCTCGCCATAACTTGCAAATGCTTATTCTTTTCTCTCACTACCTAACGACCCAAA
The DNA here is from genome assembly GCA_947069175.1 of Scalesia atractyloides. NCBI lineage: Eukaryota > Viridiplantae > Streptophyta > Magnoliopsida > Asterales > Asteraceae > Scalesia > Scalesia atractyloides. The sequence goes on along the minus strand of CAMTDV010000026.1, from coordinate 3,092,250 downwards.
GGACAGTTTGAGGGTCAACGCGGAGCTTTCTCTCTTCACTTTCTCTTTCTAGAAATTCTCTCTCGCTCCTCCGCACCGTACTAACAACCGGAAAAATCGTAACTCCGACAAAATCACCCATATTTTCGCCGGAAAAATCAAGAAATCTCCGGAATATTCAAATCGTTTTTTAAGAACCCAATTCAGTTTTGACTTTGACTAGTGGTTGTAAAAGTCCCGCCTAGGCTTCGAGTTCTCCTCGGGTACTCTACAAGGTAGGCTGTCGAGGCCCAAGTACTGTTCGCCTATGCTGATTACTCCCCAAGTAATCTCCGTCTATGCTAAGTACTTCCCTAGTAGTCTCAAATCTGACTAGAGAGCGCCTAACGACTTTTGCAACTATGGTTCTACCTTAAAAATAACCGGTTTCTTTATAAATTTTTATGGTCTTCAGTAAAAAAATAACCGGTTTTTTTATGAATTTTTTATAGTCTTGGGTCCTAAAGGGAACAAGTGGATGCATTTGGTAAGTGTTTTTTTTTTTGTATTTTTCGGGTTCGGTTTTGCATTTTTGAGTGTCATGATCAACCCAAACCATCAAATATCTATTTATACTAACTTTGAAGGGTAACATGGTGAACGGGGGTGAAGTCACCGGCAAAAAGAATTGCTTGAAACGGTATCATGGTAAAGCGGTTCCAAATCGGATTTTTTGGATCGGTTTCAAAACGGTTTGGCCAAAAACCAATTTGGGTCAGTTTTTTGTGTGGGCATGCCGAACCAGTACCAAACTTCCAGTTCAGAGTACAAACCGGACCGGTCTGTATGATACCGGTACTGTTAACCGGTTTCTTGTTCATCTCTAATGGGGTGTGTCAAAAGACTTTTTTTATTTATTTTTCCTTGCTCGGCTAAACAACTGGAGTCATATGATGGTGTAGAGAAGGGACTAACATAACACAAACAATTGTACCTAAAGCACGTCTATTCAATTAATAAATCTAATTTGTATTATCTAACATTTGCGGAACACGTGAGATCCTCGAGCACCTAAGCTAGACTCAGTGCCAGAGCTTGATCGAAAACTCAATGGGACCCAGACTCTCAAAATCCAAATCGGTGAGAGCTGGACTCTTAAAATCCAATATTCTACACTACAAAAAAATTACATGAATTTTCAGTAAAATTAACACTATTAACAAAAAATCGATGTGGGCGGGGGTGATAAAGCTTCGCCAGTGGCTAGACTAGAAGATCCAAATAAAACACGTGGGGCAAGTTCGTAGATGGTTTGTCTGATTGTACGAAGAGAAGTCACACAAGTGAAAAACAATTTAAGCGTTAGTGAAGTAGGCCAAAGTCAAGTCGTTTGACCCATAAAGAGCCGGTTAGACCATTGTGCTAGTAACCGGATCATGGTCCGGTCACCAAGTAAGAATTATTTCAAGTCATAGACTCCAGCTTTAATAGCATGGTAAACACCAAGATACAAGGGGATTGTATGGGCACATAATAGCAAGTCGGTGCACGTAATATCATGCCATGTAATAGTGACATATGACTTTGGAGATTGTATGGGTAACCCATAACTAAAAGAAACCATAACACAATAATGTGATGGTTGGGTCCAAAGTAATCAGTGACAGAAAGGCAAAACATGACCACAACAACAAAATGCATCGAGGACAACAATGTCAACGACATCGACTGAATAATGCAACAAACAATCAAGGAAATGTCTTTCATCTCGAAACTCGACCTAATTTATTATTTCATGAAGAAAAAATTACATCGTTGGTCATTGTGGTTTCTGCCAAATTTCAGTGTCGGATGCTAATAGTTTTTTTGTTGCAAAATCAAGTATTAACGTTCTAATTTGTCACAATGTTAGGTACTAAGGCCAAACTTTCTTAACTTTTTTGTTAAGTCTTACTAAAATGACTAAAATGGTACTCAACATTATGATAAGGTTTAGCTTTAGTACTCAATATTATGACAAATTAAAACATTAATACCTGATTTTACAACAAAAAGCAATTAATACCTGATATTGAAATTTGACAGAAACCACAAAGACGAAAGGTATAATTTTTTCAATCATAAATGAGATGTATGATTTTAGAATTCATAAGTTACAAGAATTTTCTCTGGTAATTATTTTGATAACTAAACTAAAAATAAATAAAATTCATATTTTAAATTCATTCCAACAGGATGTCACTCAGTTTCCTCTTCGATTTTATAGTTTTATTATATTTATTTATTTTTTGAACTACAAATTTCTTTGATGAGGATGTTCAAAAGGGTGATAGAATCACCCATGTAAAAGCATAAGTTTATAAGCATCATATTATTTTTCTATTTTCTTTTTTAATTTCGGTGATGATTATCAGAATTTTTTTTTTATTTCGGTGATGATTATAAGATTTTTTTTTTTAATTTCAGTGATAATTATAAGAAAAGCATGTGCTCGATTTGTCTTTATATTAGGAGGAATTTGGCTTGTGAATACACATTTTTCTAATTATTTGTCGTCAACTTCCAATTTCAACTTTGGTTGGGGACCTCAGTGCCTTAATGATTGGCATGGATCTTCAAGTCCGACTAATAGCATTTATCTAATGTTCCTCTCTAATCATTTTTTAATGCTTTGTTTCATATATTTTTAAACGATGTTACATAACTATAATAAGTATTGAGATGTAATAACTTATTGTAATAATTCTCATGGTCTCTTCTAATAAGATGTCGAATGATAATTTAGGTCTTCTAAGTTGGCCGCATTTGTAAGTTAACTGGCCGAACACGTACAAGCCCGAATCCTTGACACAATCTTGTAAATCATGTCAAACAAATGAATCTGAACATGACGTCCACGATTTTCATAAGTTAACACAAACACGCCTCATTTAACCCGAATATTTAATATATTTTAGATGTTTAGATATCTATCCTATATAATAAAAGAAGTCATTTGAGAGACATTTGTCATCATATAAGGTTATGTATCTTTTGATTTTCCCACCAATCTCTTATGGATAATTATTGTTTATTTTAATCTTTTCTAATTAATTATAGATAAATCTTCTACTAAATATTATTTAGTTTAATTTTTCCTACTTAGTTATAGATAATTATTATTTAGTTTAAATTTAATGTTTGCTTCTCATTTATAATATTATTTATTTTGATTTTCTATATCATATTATTATTTTTATTGTTTATATTACCTAACGGGTCATGTAACAACTACATTTTATTTATTTTATTTTTTTCTAATTAATTATAGATAACTCTCCTACAAATTATTATTTAGTTTAATCTCTTCTACTTAATTATAAATAACTATCATCTAGTTTAAATTTAATGTATGCTTCTCATTTATTCTATTAATTATTTGATTTTCATCATATTATTATTTTCATTGTTTATATTACCTAATGTATCATGTAAAAACTACATTTAGTTTCCCTTTACCTAAATTATTACTTCTTTTTTACAGACACATACTTTTTATTTGTAATATACAAATTTACTCTTATTCTTTACAATGATGTAGTTGTCTCTAATAAACTCTATTTTACCCAGTGTTGTAAAATTCGCGACTAGGTGACGATTAATCGCTAGTCGGACAGTAACAGAGTAATTTTTCGTTAATCAGTCCATTAATCGATAGTCGGCTCTAGTCACGCCTAGTTGGACCTAGTCGGCCGACTAACAATCGGCAATTCCTGGCAGATTCAGGCAAAAACATATATATTCCGGTCAAAACCTCTAAATTCCGGCCAGTGTCCAACCAAACCATGTGAATTCCAACAATTAACCTTGTATACTTAAAAAACTGAGTTGAGTAAGAGTTAAAACATAGCTACTTAAAATATTTACCTGTAAAATGTGTATATGTATACATCAAAACTGCAAATTACATATAAAAAGCTCAATCTGATTAATCCTGATTAATCCCGAGTAGTCGCCAGTCCTCACTTCACTGGCCGACTAGCGAATAGCAAGTTCTCCAACCTTGATTTTACCATAATATATATACATATATATATTTTATAATCAAAAAACATTTTGGATGGCATCAATAACTTAACACATAATATAATTATATGTACAATATGCATTTTTTAATAAAATAATACCAAACAAAATTACAAACATAAAATCATTGATTATACTAACAACAATAGCAAAGTCTTAATTTTCATAAAATAATTCAAAAAATATATAACTAAAAACATATGACATTATAAAAGGTAAGCAATTTAACATCATACAATCTACCAGCTATTCAATTATATAATTTTTTTTTATCAAATAAACAATTTGGATGACACTTGTCATCATATTAGGTCATCTATCTTTTGGTTTTCCCGCCAATCTCTTCTAGATAATTATTATTTAGTTTAATCTCTTCTAATTAATTATAAATAACTCTCCTACTATATACTATTTAGTTTAATCTCTTATACTTAATTATATATAATTATTATTTAGTTTAAATTTAAGGATTAATTTCACATATACTCTTACAAACTTGAAAATTTTCATATATATACATATAGGAGTAACTTTGTAAAATAGTAATCAAGTTTCACATTTGTATTATTAAAGTCACTCAATCTTTTTTTATCGCTCTAAAGTCACTCAAGTTTGATTTCCTTTTCTAATCTTAGGTAATTAGCAGGTTATCAGGTAACTACTTTTTGTTTTAATTTTTAATATTATGTGGAATTTTGTTATTACCTTTTTACCCTTTCACATAAAACATAACAAAAAACTAAAACAAAAAGATTACCAACAAAAACAAAAATTAAACATAGTACATATCTTCTTCTTCGTAAACATCGTCTTCACGACTTTAGAAACTTGTATCTCCGGCAACAAGATCTTGCCTTCAATTAAAAGACTGCTCATCTTCTCTACGTTCCACCACTTCCGGTAACCATTTCGTCGGAGCATTGAGTCGTAACAGTACGGTGCTCGGCTTATGACCAAAAGGATACCGAAGCTTCGTAAGGGATTTATAAAACTAAAAGTGGTCATTAAGAAGCGTTTTGAAGGGATGAATCATAAATCGAAAAGTTCCAATGTTCACTGGAATCAAATGTGAAATTGATTTGGGTCGTGAAACGTGGAAGCAATACCAAGGCATGAACGGGGATTGGCAACGGAGTTGGAAGCCGACGGGATATGGTTGTCGGGAATAGCCATAAGAGTATCACCGGAAGATTCGCCGGGATTTGTTAAACATTTTCTGGAAAACGAGGATGAAGATGTCACGATGGTGAAATTATATATTTTTCTTTTCCCCTTTAATCTTTGTTTTTAGTTGTAAGGGTAGAAAGGTAAATTAAAAATTCAAATAAATATTGAAAAACTATAATAATAAAATGCGATAATCTGGTAACCTAGTAATTACGTAAGATTAGAACAAGAAATTAAACTTGAGTGATTTTAAAGAGGTAAAAAAAGATATAGTGACTTTGGTGAAACACTTGGAAAACTTGGTTACTATTATATGGAGTTTTCTCATATACGTGTGTATATATATATATACACACACATATATATATATATATACACACATATATTATCGTTAGTTTTTTTGTGATAAAACTTTTTTTCAATTATTTGATATATAATTTGATTTATTCAACCAGTGTAAAACACGAGTTTTTTTAAAAGATATAACGTTTTTAGTACTTAGTATATGAAATAATATTAATTAAACTCGTATAATCCACAGAGTTTTAAAAGATATATAACTTTTTTTTATTATTTTGTACATAAAATTACAAGGGGTTGTTAAATATATAACTTTTTTATTATTTAATTATATAAAATTATATTTATTCACCACATGTAATAAACGAGGTTTTTAGAGATACATTGTTTTATTATGGGTAAATACCATAAAAAAACAAATATACTTTTTATTTTTTTCTCACAAAAATCCCTCAACTTTCTTTTTGAATATTAAAATTCTTGAACTTGGTATTTTTAAATATATTTTATATATTCAAAAAATCACAAGTATATTAAAAAATACCAAGTTCAAAGATTTTAATATTTAAAATTAAAAGAAAGTTGGGGGACTTTTGTGAGAAAAAACAAAAAAGTATGTTGGTTTTTTATGGTATTTGCCCTCATATTATTTAGTACATAAAGTTATATTTAGTTAACCTGTATAATACACGGAGTTCTAACCTAGTTAATATTATAACATTACAAATTTACAACCGCAAACATATATCTATGTGAAGTATTTACGTTTAAGCTTTAAACAACGTGATACTTGTTTCTCTTATATCTTTCAAATATTGGTATAAGTGTACAAACTACCCTATCTGTTTAAATTATAACACAATAATTATTTTCAAAAATACAAGTTTAAAACTAAACGGGTCAACTTGTCAGACGTAAAGTCGACCTGAATACGGTCCATTTAACTAAATGTATTGCGGGTTCGACCCTCACTCGTGCAAACTAAACCCAACTCATGAAATTAATAATGTTAGATTTATGAATGTTTTGTTGTATCAGAAGAAGTTCGAGTTACATGTTCTGACTTTGATGGGTTTCATTATTCGAATAGATCAAATACAGCATATATCATACTCTCAAGTTTTATAAGATAGCCCAAAATGGTTGGTCAAAAAACACCTTTACTGGGAGCTATAAATCTTTAAATAAATTTCTAAATCTTTAAATAATTAATTGAATGAATTAGTTTTACTATTAAACCTAATCGAATAATTATTTAATTATTTCATAGGAACTTGAGTCTTATTTTTAAATATTTTTATAAACAGAATACGACTTATTTTTATAAGTGTTCATATAAAGCTAGTAATGAAACCCGTGCTTCGCCACGGTTTAGCTAGTTAGGAGTCGAGTGGCTATCTATTGCGAAATACGATCTACCAAAAACAATAATTAGTTCGTGTATGCACTTAACTCTAAAGAAATAAAATTATGACGAAACTTGAATCAAATATGAGTATGACCTTTATATGTTCTTGTGCACCAAATGATAATAGCAACAAAGATAAAGTAGAGTGTAAAAAGTAAAACTGAAGCGGAAAAAAACGATGAATTCCATAGAAACACGTGGCGTTGGTAAAAAGATGATACTCTAGTCTTTTAAGAGGTTTTATAATCTTAAAACTTAAAAGGGAAAATAAAATTAACATTAAGAAAGCTTCAACTAACTCGTTGTGGCGCATTAAACTTTATAAATAAATAATGTATTCAAAACTAAAAAAGAATTCATAAAAAAATATTTAGAGCAATAATGCATTGTATTTATCTCTAAAAATAATTATATAGCTTTTCTCTTATTTTAATCAAATCATATAAAATAACTGGTATAAGAGAGAATGAAAAGAGAAATGGAATAAGATAATATCATAATATTAAGTGTTGAATATACTTACATCATGATTAGTTTATCTTAGATTAAACATTAGTAAAATATTATAATTATTATATAGACAACAATACAAAGGAAATAACTAAGAAGAGATAAAATAACTCAAAGGTAAAATAAGTAAAGTTATAAAAAAAATAGCAAATGGGAGATTGCCACCTTGTAGTTGTTGTGCATCTCCTTTGAAAATGTAATATATATATATATATATATATATATATATATATATATAGGATTAGGATCAATTGTGAACAGAATCATTATAGTGAACTGTGTGAACTAATCTGGACCATTAATCTCTTTATTAATTGATAAGGATAGAATTGTAATTTTGTATTAATTTAGTTTTAAATCTTTATTTTTAAAATTAGATTTCAGTTACTAGGTTCCTAACTAATTGTGATTTTCAATTCCAAATATCTTTGTCTTTTAAATTTATTTCAATTCCTATATTACCGAAAACAACAACAGTTCATGATAATTAACTTCAATTCGTATTCATCCTATTGATCCGTAAACTAAGAATTCAAAATCATTCGAACAGTTACATATTTCCCAGAATTTGATTTACTGTTAGATCGTATTGTCTCTTATAGAGTTGTTCACTCTTGATCCCTACCTTATATATATATATATATGTGTGTGTGTGTGTGAGAGAGAGAAAGAGAGAGAGAGAGAGAGAGAAAGAGAGAGAGAGAGAAATTATAGAGAGAAAACTCATTTAAGTTACAAAACTCAAGAAAACCTTTTGTAACATTTTTTAAGAAAAAATTAGGAAATGTAAGTTACATGTTATTGAACGTTATGTAACAAAAAAATAAACAAAAAGCGAAAAGCTAAGCCACCCACAACCATCCCACCATTCACCACCTACCGACCACCACCATACACACTAATTTGAAGACCACCCCGCCACCAACACCACGAGACCATCACCACCCCACCTAATCCCGTTGTCTAAACCATAACTCACCACCACCACCATAACCTCGAAGAAACCCTTGAACCAATGGTCGGAAAAACCCCTAATACAGAACCATACCACCATCACAGATATGTTTCGAGTACAACCATTGGAACCCTAATTTTTATCTAAGTTTCATTGTGTAAACTGAGCCGAACTCACAATATATTTTTATCTACGTTTCGTTGTGCGAAATCGAGCTGAACTTACCATTTCAAAAATTATTTAGTTAAATAATTAAGAAAAGTGTAGTTACATTGTAGAAGTAAAAGAAAATTATGTTTAAAGGATAAGAGTTAAGTATGCCAAAAGGCCATGTGGTTTTTCAAAAAGTAACAAGGTTAGGTGCTAAATTGTGAAATGATGAAATTATCCTTGGTTCCGAATTAGTTTTTAAATGATGTAGCCTTAATATCTTAAGATGTTATTAAGGCGAAAGTTAATACCGTAGATTATTACGTTAAACTTCAATATCGAATCATGTTACTTTCCACAAACTATAACAATCAACCGTGTAATTAACTTGATAAAAATAAGAAGAAAAAGGTATATTTTAACAAACTTAATTACTATTATAACTATATATAGAGAGAGACAAATGCACTATAATTAAAACTATAAGAACCGTATAAACACTTATACATTGAACTGAATGTGATAAATAAAATAATTTTTAAACCGCTTTTTTTTCGGTCTCACACACTACAATTGTATTTATCTCATTTAGTTCAACTTTTTATGTGATTTATATTTCTTTTCTACGCTTAACTTGTTATATGCGAATTTTTTATTTCTTTTAAAAAAAATGTTCTTTATTGACACCCTCCCTACATAAATATATTGCTAAACTAAAACCATGGGTGGTTGTGCAAACTAAAAAGGAGACGAAAGAGTGGGTCAAACTGCCGAACCACTCTAAACAAACCACAGTAAACGGTGACCATTAGATTACCTAAACACATCACCATTTTTATAAGATTACCTAAACACATCACATTTTTATAATCATTTTCTATAATTGTATTAGAAAATAAATAAAAATTAAACCAGATGCTGACAAATGTAGAAGCTCCTAATTCCCACTAATGAAGTTCAAAACATAATACAGACATCATATACTAATAATATTTATTACAATTTTAGTTTTTTTTATAAAACTATTGGAAACAATGTAATATTTTAGTTTTACAATTAATTTTACAAGTATTTTATATTAGACAATACGTTATGTATATTAATTTGGAACAACGAAGGTGCTCATGGAAAAATGTTTAAAAAAATTGTAAAATCAAATTTCCTTAGTTCGTTCATGTTGTAAGTGTTACTTGTTGATATTCTATAGTTGGGTCTTTTACGTTGATAGCTTTTGACAAGTGTGCTCTCTTTGTAGTCTATATTGGAGTGCCACGAGGCATTGTTGGGTGAATATAATCAAATAACTTAGAGTAAACTTTCATTTTGCTCCTTGTGGTTTGGTCACTTTAACGGTTTTGTCCTAAACCTTTAAAAAGAGTCATTTTCCTCTAATAGTTTGCTATTGTTTTTCCATTTTGCTCCATGCAGGGAGCAAAATAGAAAAACAGACAATTTGGATGGAGTTAGAGGCGGGGAACAAAATGGAAAAACCATAGCAAACTATTGGAAGAAAATGACTATTTTTAAAAGTTTGGAGCAAAACCGTTAAAGTGATCGAACCACAGGGAGCAAAACGAAAGTTTACTCAATAATTTATAGGTTAATGATACAAGGATGTTGAAAAGATATTCATCATACGAGATTAAAGGTTCTAGTCTTGTTATAAATAAAACGTAAAGAGGTTAAAATAGAATTAAAGGGTGTGAGTTTGTTACAAAACTAAAATAGAAGTTAAAGAAAATAAATCAATAATATATTGAAAGTATAAATAAAATTAAAAAAATAAGCCAGCAAATCACTAATTTAGCATTTGTTTTTTTTTTATTATTAGTAAGAAACCATAAATCAACAACATAATTGTGCATATAGCTGTTATACTCAAATGATTTTTACATTTAAAAAAAATGATATTACATTTCTAATCCAAATATATTTGAGCTTTTACTTTTAACCCAAAATTTTTTATCTTTTACAATTTAACCTCACAACTTTTTTTACGTTCACTTTGGTCCCCATACTTTTCATATTTTGCATATTTTTCGTTTTACGTTCCATTTTAAATTCTTCGAGTTAACATGACGTAACGTGCGTGTGTGGTTCAACGTTTCTACGTTTTGTTTTACGCTTCATACTAGATTTTGTGAGTTAACAAGGATCAACGTGCATGTGTGGCTCAACACATCGTTTATTTTTTTTCCATTTGACATGTTCGTTCCAATGTGCGGTTCTAAATCGACTTAATTGTTATTTTCTAAGATTTACGTCGTGGTCTAATTTCTTCGCATTAACACGCCGTAACTTCAGTATTGGTTGTCGTTGACGACGGTGTGACACTAGTACTATTCGGCACGGTTTTACATCTAGTTATTATTACCACAGTATAAATTAGCAACATGTTGTTGCTTCATATTGTTGTACCTAATGCATAGGGTGTTTTTTTTTTAAATTGATTTTACACTTTAAACCCAAAAGTTTTTTATCTTTTACATTTTAACCCTTTTGATTTTTTTACTTTTAACTTAAAATTTTTCATATTTTGCAATTTAACACAAACACTTTTTTTATGTTCAACTTTAGTCCCTCGTACTTTTATCTTTCACAAGTTTTTCGTTTTACGTTTCGTTCAAATTTGCGAGTCAACACGCCGCAACATGCGTGTGGGGTTCAACGTTTTTTCGTCTATTTTTCCCGTTTGACAGGCCCGTCACAACACGTCTATTTTTCTCCGTTTGACAAGTTCATCGCAACGCGCGAGTCCTAGATCGACTTAGTTATTCTTTTCTACATTTTACGTTCCAGTCTAATTTTTCGCATTAACATGGCGCAACGGGCGTGCGTGGTTCAACAATTTTACGTCTGTTTTTGTTCGGTGTTATTTACTCCTTTTTATTAATTTTATTTTTACAAGCTCTTCTGATGTTGGTGGTCGTTGGGCAGTGGTGCTACTTGGCACAATTTTACGAACGTATTTAACCTATTAAGTTTTTTACTAATAATTTGTTTCCAGTTTACCCTTATACCTGCTTTACTTAAAAAAATAAAAACTATTTTATTACGTGCATATTTTTATGTACGTGTCGCCGTATCGGTATGAATTCGATTTGCTATGTTTCCACGTAAACTTTTTCTAGAAGTAAGTCATGTTAAATATGATACGTTTCCGTTTAAAAAAAAACTATTTTTACATGCATATTTTTATGCACGTTTCGGTATAAGCTCGAGTGGGTGTATGTTTCGACGTAAACTTTTTTGAAAAACGAGTCAGGTCAGCTATAATATGTTTCCGTGCTTATTTTACGAATGTTTCGTAAATTTGTTTCGAATCAAGTGGAGCCAAATTTTGGTTTCCTTTTTTTTCCAAAAGCTCTAATTAATCTCTATTAATTATACATGTCAACTTCTCCGTTACATGCGTTACGTTTTCTATGTATGCGTCAGGTCACATATAATACATTACGATTGTACGGTATAAATTTGATTTACTTTATGTTTTGATTCAATCGCAATATAATTGGATACGTCAAAACGCACGTTTTTATATGATTAACACATCAAATTACGTTTAGACTAATATATTCGATGTTTGCGATCTACCCGCGCACGTGTCTTTGCTAGTTAAATATTAAACTAGAAGATACCGCACTTCTATCCTCCTCATAAAGCGCGTTCGCCTCATTGTCCCTCCCAAACCCATCTCTCCACCCCCAACAAACTGTACGTAAATTGACCACTCACTCACACAAAACCTCAACACAATTACACAAACTAACAAAAATAAGCAACTCATCAAAACCCACATCCAAATTCTCCACATCTTCACCACACACTTCATCACTGATTCTTCTTCATCTACAATTTTATCTCAATTCTTGTCTCTTTCTTTTCAGATCTCTTATTCATTACATTCATAAATTCATTCAAACAGTCATTTCTTCTTCAAATAAATAATAAAAAAAAAAACTTTGTGAAATGGACGAAACGACGTCGTCATCGGTCGGTTTAACCCTAGGCGGAATCCTATCGATCAAACAAACGCCGCCGTACCGGATTCATGCTCGGACGCTTCTAGATCTTATTCGTGACGACCAGAGTTGCAGAAAGGAGTCCAAGAACACGTGGAAGAAGATGTTCAGAGACAAACTCCGGTTCAAACTCTCCGGCTCCGCCGTTCCTGCCGTTGCGCCTCATGCGCACGTTAGCACCGACCGATCAGTTTCCGTTTCAGTTTTGGTTTCAGTTTCACCGCCGGTGAATAATAATAACAATAATAATATAAGTAGCGTACCGGACACGCAACCTGTGGTTCTGCAAACGGAACCGCCGGTGGAGGAAACGGAGGTAGGTAGAGTCGCCGCCGGTGACGGAGGAGGGGTGAGGGTGTCGTTAATGTCGTTGTTGGAAGTGGAGGCGTCAGCGTATATGAATGATGACGGTGGAGAAGAAGAAGAGGAGGCGGTTGCGGTGGAAGAATCCGGTGGTGGTGGCGGTTATAATAACTGCTGCGTGTGCATGGTAAGGCATAAGGGCGCAGCGTTTATCCCCTGTGGACACACGTTCTGTAGACTTTGTTCAAGAGAGCTTTTTGTTAAAAGAGCTAGTTGTCCGTTGTGTAATAATATCATCTTGGAAATTCTTGATATTTTTTAGTTGATAAATGAATAAATAATCATGTTTATTTTTTTAGTTTTGTGTAAAAAAGGAATTTAGTTTTTGTTTATAAAAATGCATTTATTTCTTGCACACCAAAATCATTTTCTCCTTTCAATTGACTGTCAAACGCATTTATTTCCTTTTCTTTCATATTCGGCAAAACAATATGCAAACCCCACCCCTCTCCCTAATCATATCCCCATGTGCAATGCATATAAGGTGTAATCTATGAAATATAACAAAAGTAAAATATTTTTGAGTTTAATCCTATAAACAAATTAAATTTGTTTCTCATCAGATTTCCGATAGGGTGGCGAAAATAGGATAACGGGCATTTTGTTTTTCGGGAGGGCATCAATATTGATGAATGATGCACCATCTGGTGAGTTTAAGGTGACCCGTTGTCACCTTTTTTTATTTATATTAGCTATGGAAGCATTACATGTTATGATGGTGAAGGCAAAAGAAGAGGGTTGTAGACAATTGTAGTATGAAGGTTGTAGAATTCGTTATAATCTCGTTTTCATTTATGTTGTAACGGGTTGATAGCATCTTGCTATGAACCCTTGTATTGTTTCTTTTGTGAAATAAAACTATCTCCTTTGCCTTTAAAAAAAATATTAACAAATCAAATATCAATCATATGTCTTATATTCGAATTCAGCTTTCACTAGGGATCAGAGCTCCTCCTTTAACACTCAATTTATATGTCAAAACTCGTCTAAAGTATTTGTTATACATGATCAATTGATTTATTAGAGAGTTATAGTTTTGTTTTTAGTAGTTTATGTTTTGTATTTTTTTTTAAAAGGGGAATTGGCCTGTAATAATCTCAACTAAACGTCATTGGCCATTGCCAGTCCCACCTTTGAATATTCCTCATGCCAGTCCCACCTTTCACCTATTTTTCCTCCACCAGTCTTCAGTTAAAAAATACTTAACGGAGTTAAGTTTTTTTCCGAATTACAAGCTGACGTATTAGGAATTTGATTAGAACGAGTATACGAGTCAATTGATGTAAAAGTTACCTCGAAACGGTGCTTCAAACGACTTAATTTTTGTTAATTGGAAGTTTAAACACCCGAATTGAAGTACCATTTTCGTCGTTTGGAGCACAATTTCAAGGTAAGTTTTACATCATTCAACTCGTATTCTCCTTTTAATCAAAAGCCCTAAAACATCAGCTTGTAATTCAAAAAAAAACTTAACTCCATTAAGTTTTTTTTAACTGAGGACCGGTGGAGGAAAAATAGGTGAAAGGTGGGACTGACATGAGGAATATTCAAAGCTGAAACTGACAATGACCAATGACGTTTAGTTGAGATTATTACAGACTAATTCCTTTTTTAAAATTGGGATTTGTTTTTTTAATTATATGCAAATGTAAGAAATATAATAAAATTGATTCTTAACCATGTAATGCAGTAAAAAAGATTTACTGAAATCTATAGGCTGTGATGGACAGTGATAGGTTGGTGTTTGCAATTAGTGAAGTGCATGCCTGTTTCATGAGTTAAAAGCGAAAGAGTGAGAGTGGGCCCATGAGGACACCAGTTTTTGTTCATTACTACTTTTTAAGAACCAAAATTCTGTAACAAAAGAATCCAAGAACTAGAATTATTGTTTAATTAATACATATTATTCCATTAATATAATCTAATCTTATACTTTTCAAGGCATGGGTAACTAAACAAAGTGATAAAATCAGTGTTTTGAAAACATATCGGTAAATGAACTGAAGGTTTTAGGGGGGTCACTGGTTCAACCGTCACTTCGATCTCTTATCATAAAACTAAGACCTTTTAGTCAGGGTTTATTACAATTTACAAGTTTTTTTCCTATCGATAGAACTAGAGAGTCTAGCTTATATTTTGTGTTATTAGAAAAAAAATACTACCCGTATCTTATATATATGGTTGTAAACGAACCGAACATTTTACGAACTGTTCGGCAGGAAGTTCGTTTACGTTCGTTCGTTTGATTAATGAACAAACCTGAACAAGAAATTGCGTTCAGTTAGTTAAATGAACACGAACAGATTTCTCGTTCGTTCAATTGCGTTCGTGAACGTTCGATAAAGTGTTTGTGAAATTTCGTTCATGTTCGTTTGTTTTTGTTGTTCATTAAAAAAATTAGCATTTATTAATCTTATCTAAACTTTTTATATTCTTTAATTTATTATTTATCTCCTTATCAAACAAATAAAATAGGAAGCTCTGTCTCCACCTTATTTATGCACTGTTCCACTTTCCTTCTTATTATTCACATAGAAAAATACTTTCGACCTTCGTTCAACGATCAGGACTTCAAGGTTTAGCGTCGCTCCCTTTCACCATCCACCTCTAGCCACCGTCTTCGCCGATTTTATTTGTGTTCGTTTGTGTTCATGAACACGTTTCTTTCCTAAATGAACGAACATGGACATAAACTCGCGTTCAGTAAGTGTTCATGAACTAACGAACAAACACGAACAAAACCTTGTCCATTCGGTTTGTTTACAACCCTAAGTTATATATAAAGATCCAACAAATTCTGATGCCCGAGGGTCACCGAACACTCTGAACCCTCCTGCATCCACCACCAGGTCTATATATGTGTGTCTCATTTATAATTAAAAACCGGTAGTACCAACTGATTTGTTTCCGGTTTAACTTTTCAAATCACTAAATGAAATGTGATTATGTGAACTTTTGTTTGACATTTTCAATTCTATGAGAAAAAAAAAAGGAATAAACTCAACCGGCATGACAATTGAAAACAAACCACGGTCCAAATATTCCTTTTACTAACTCCTATAATTTAACATAAAATATTCTGTTAATTAAAGGCGTCCTCGTCGTTATGATTATTAATTATTATTGGTCTTTTTTAAAGGTAATCGGATGTGTTCGAAAAACCAAAATCAAACAATCATTTTATTAACGGAAGTGACAATTTCAGTTGATTTTATGATGACTACTCACCGTATATTATTATATTACTAATAAGTTAAAAAACTTTAAGTAAATAAATAAATAAGTTACATATATAATAGTGAGTGATACAAGTCAAACTAGTTAAATGTCATATAATAACATATTATCAAGTGTTTAGAACGTCACAGATCAATTTTTATACAAAAAAAAATATCATTTTCTCTAATTCTGTTTAAAACATTACCATTAAAAAAATAAGAAAAATAAATGGGTCTTGATTGTTTGAATTGGATTAACAAAAATGAATTTTTAACCTAAATTCAAACCGACCCGAATTCATAGGATCTGGTTTACAACCAAACCGAATTCTGAATTCGCTTTTCGAACGGAACCAATTCGAATAACCTAAACGACGTAAAAAAATCGACCTTGACGGAAACCTCTAGTTTTAACCGACACATAAAAGTCACCCGTTTCATCCATGACTCATTATCTACATCTAGGGTGCGCATGAAATTAGTCAGTTTTGACAACCGAACTGGTCTGGTCTGGTCTGGTTCGTTTAGGTTCTCGGCTCGGGATGTTCTAAAAACCGGTTCTCAGTTTGATGCAGTACATACATCCAAACAGCCCCTAAACTAATATCCTATTGACTGTAAAGTAAACAGCCAGACCCACCACACCTGACTGACATGAACATATGACAAAAATTAACATACAAATTACATAATAATTTCACTTGGTTTTACCAACAACGGGATTGCCTGAAAAGTCAATAACTAATAAATGAGCCTGATAAATAAACTGTAGACTACAATCAACCTGACTCGTTTCTAAACTAAATTTACGTTGAATAATCCGAATTCATACCGTTGAATGAAAATGTACTATATTTGACCCGACTTGTTTCCAAACAAAATTTATGTCGAAACGTAGACCAGCTCAAAACGTACATAAAATAAACACGTGCGGTGGCGTCGTATGCGGAGTGGCAAAGTATAGACTACAATCGACCTGACAAGTTTCCAAACTAAATTTACGTTGAAATGTATAGTAACTCATATCTATAACGTCGAGTGAAAACGTATGATATTTGACCGATTTGTTTCCAAACAAAATTGACGTCAAAACATAGTCCAACTCAAAACATACATAAATACAAAACTTTTTATAATTGACCAGACTCGTTTCCAAACAAAAAATATGTTAAAGCGTAGACGAACTCGAATTTATACCGACGCGCACACAAAAATAGAACCGTAAGAAATTAGTTTTAGGGTAAACTCGAAACTTTAGAAACTTGAGGGGGTCAAAGAAACGTACATATCATCAACGTGTAAATGGATTTCTGTATCATTCATTAGACAATCGGCTAGCCATTCCTCTGAAGACAGATCCAGATGTATCATCTGGGAAACAATGAATTAATTGCTCACAGTTAATACACAGATTTTATTAAATATTTAAAATATGGTAGATAATCAATGTACAATTTTTAAAAGAAAAATCATTGAGGTGTTTGTATGTGTGTAGTTTGAAAGTGATTATGTGATAAGGAGTCATTTTGTAATCAATTATAATTAAACAGGCGTAACAAATTAGTGTTCAGATGTGCTTACCTTGTTTTAAAATTGTAAGAGTAAAATGTCATTTTCGTCCCTGAGGTTTGGCCAGTTTTGTGACTTCGTCTAAAGGTTTGTTTTTCCGTATCATGAACCAAAAGGTTCGACATCTTGCTATAATCATCCAGCTCGTTAACTCCATCCATTTTTCTCTGTTCCGTCAGGGGTATTTCCGTCTTCTTATGTTAACTTAAAGGGCAATTTAGTCTTTGTCTGTTAAAGTATCGAATACCCTTGTAAAAGACCGAACTGCCCTTTAAGTTAACAAAAAAGACAAAAATACCCCTGAATTAACGGAGAAAAATGGATGGAGTTAACAAACCGTATGAAAATGGCAAGATTTCAAACTTTTTCGATCCAGATGCGGAAAAACAAACCTGTGGACGAAAGTCGCAAAACTGGCCAAACCTCAAGGACGAAAGATCATCCTGATTCTCGTTTACATAGGCTAGTAGAACCATCTGCTTCTGTTCAAAAAAATTATATAAAATTAATACCATAATGCCTAATTTTATGTATTTTTATCATGTAAACAAGAGATGACATTTGTCCATTGAATCTTACCCGTTTGCAAACCATAATCTTCACCTTGCCAATCCCACATTTCAGTGCTGGAATTCAACAAGAAAAAAAAAAAACCATGAACAAACATAGCATTTTAATTAAAGGGTCAATGTACATGTAAATTCTTGAGTAATCAGAAATTACTAAACACTCAAAACAACTATTTGTCTAAATATCACATCTTAAAACAGCAATCGCTATCTCATGCTGTCTGATTGGTTACAGGCTTACATCTAATAATACTTATTACACGTCATAATCACTTCCAAAAGTGTTGACAAATTAGACTTGTCAAATACACACATCCATGCAGCAGTGAAACTAGGGATTATTCACACCAACAATCTGATAAATAGTAGAGACAGACGCTATCTCATGTGACTAGCGTCTGTCTCTACTATTTATACACGTTCTAGTCACTAGCTTGCATCATTGTGATTATGTAGAAACTTAATAAATGGCAACTAACTTAAGATCTAACCTGAGTTAAAATAAAATCTTTTAGTTAGCAAATTAACTTCACAAAAACAAGCAAAATCCAACTCTAAAATACTTCATCTGGATGCCGGGGTAAACAGTAAACAACACAACAAGTCAAGATTAATTAAAATTAGGTGATCCTTTTTGGTAATCAATCAAGCAAAATCCAAGTTCTAATCCTTCATTTCAATGCCCTAAACACCACAAAATTGGCATAATACCCTCAAAAATACATAAGCTAAACATCAAAATATCAGAAAAAAATATCTGGCATTTCTCTACTGCATTCTTCTCAAAACACATAAGAAATTATATAAACATACAAATATATGCACTTGAAAACATAAATAAGCAATAAAACCACTGCAGTAAAATTCATAAGCTAGCAACCAAAACTCATGAAATTAAGCAAAATCAAAGTCTCATATACTTCATTTCAAGCCCTAAACAACACAAAACCAGCATAATACCTGCATTTCTCTACTGCATTCTTCTCAAAACACATAATAAACCACACAAACACACAAACAAACGCATTCGAAAACATAAACAAGCCATAAAACACTACTGGAGTAAAAACCCTAAGTTAGCAACCAAATTTCACAAAATCAGTGATGAATAGAGTCTAGCTTCCTTGTAGAGGTGTCAGGTTTTATCCTAAGTCCACTTGAGTTTTCGTCTCATTGTGTGTTACATTAGATAGTGTTCAGCTCTTGTGGTGATCGGCGGTATGGTTTCCTGGGAGAATGCCCAAGCCAAACTATGAAGTCAGCGTGGGCCTCGTTAAGACAACATAGTCTGGTCAGAGTGGGGCAACAGGTAGTGCGATAACATAATACAAGAAAATTGTCAATCTAAAAAAAGTTTTGGACGTGTGTGACAACATCTGTTTTATAATTATGATGATGTGAAAAGTGAAAGAAAAAAAAATGTTGCTATGTAGGTATCTCGTATGCAAAGTTATTTCACGTTTTATTACGGTGTATTGTATTGAGTAGTAAAAAGATTTAAAGAAAAATGATGAGATGAAGTTAAATGATTAGTTTCATATTAATATGTATATAGTTAAAAAAAGGATAAGAATAATGTTTGTGGTTAAAAAAAAGTCATTATTTTGCATATGTAGAGATCCACTTATAAAGTTTTAGGGGAATGAATCATTAACCTTTTCAACTACTTCAATGTTACTACTTACTAAGGTGGATGCATATTCTTGTGTTTTGATTTTCATTTTTTGGCTTTAGCTGGGTTATGATGAATTATAATTTTTTTTTTAGTTTTATCATATTCTCATATTATCTTCATTGAGTTTATTGGGTTCTTTGGGCAAACTTGAATGCACACATGTAGTGAGAAAACTAAAAAAATAAACAAACACATCTACAACTTAGGCAGAAATTAGCCTCTTGTCCATGTTGTTTGCTTGTAATAGAACCTTCCTCAACCATATTCTTGAGATTTCAGTTTTTTGGGTTGTACATAATCAGTAGCTTATATATGGTTATGTTGTTAGTAGTCTAAGATAATTTTAGATAAGAGAAGTCTAGGGACCATTGTAATAGTACTTGAAAGATAGTTCAGAGGATATTTGTGTAAGTGTTGTAATAAGAATGGACAATATTATAATAATGGGGGGTGGGGTTAGTTGTTAACAAGTTAGTTAGGGTTGGTTAGTTGTTATGTAAGTAACAAATTACTATTAATGAGAGATTAGCTTGAGATCGTTATTCCTTTCTCTTAGTTCTTTTTCGAATATACTAAGTGGTATCAAAGCTTATCGAGTTATCGTTCCTTCGCAAGCTCTTAATTCGGTGGAATTCATCTAACAATTTCGTTCAATTCATTCGATTTAATCATCGATTAGGTCAAATCTAGTTCACAATTTTCATTACAATCAATTCGTTCAATTCATAGAATTTGATCATTATTCGATCAAGTTCAACTAGTAATCATGACGACTAGAAATCAACCGTTAAATCAGACATTGGAACAAAGGGTTCAAGATCATGATGCAGCAGTGCACAGATTGAAAACCGATACTAGAAAAGTTTGACTGAATTGGAAGCAATTAAAGCTACAACAACGCACAATTCATTCGATATGGCAGAAATGAAATCTCAAATGTCAGAGATTCTCAAAAATTTGCAGAATATGCAATTTAATCGCCATGATTCGCCTGATGGGTTCCGTACAAGTACAAGCAGTGATGATAATGAAGATCATCAATTGTATCAAAGGCATTTCCACAAGTTAACCAAGATGGATTTCCCATAGTTTAATGGTACAAACGTTGAGGGTTGGTTGTGTAGAGTGGAACACTACTTTTTAGTAGATGAAACTCCTCGGATGTGCAATTATTCACTTAGAAGATGTTGCACTATTGTGGAACCAATCATTTGTGAAGTCTAGGGGTGGTTTAAATGAAGGAATGTTGTGGCCTAAGTACAAGAACTTTATCGCAACCACATTTGCAGAATTAATGGTGCAAGATGCAATGGGGGCATTCGCTACTTTGGAACAAATAGGATCATTACAAGATTTCTGTCAACAATTCGACTTAGCTATAACCAAGGTAACTATGTGTGATGAATATGCAGTCAGTTTACTTTTTAGAGTTGTTAAGCCTAAGACTTGATACTCAGTAAGATTGTTAAGGTCAAGGAATATTCCTGAGGCTTATATGTTGGCTAAATTACAAGATGAGGCCAATGATGATTTCGGATGGTCATGAATATAGAGTAAAATGAAAAATACAAGAACTACTTGTTAGTAATACTGCTAATAATGTAAAAGAAAAATTGAAACAGAAACAGTAAACAATGAACCGGGCTTGTGTTTGACACAATTCCCTTAAACAGATTCGTCGTCTGTTCCCAGGGTACGCCGGTCCGAAGCAGCAACAGCGCACTGCCGGACTTGAACACTTGCCTGAAAAACAATCGGAGATATTGCAGAGAGAGAACTAGATATGAAGAAGAGAACTGCGTGTTCTGGTGTGTCTAAACTGAATAACCTTGGTCTGTATTTATACAGGTAGAACCATAACCGATTTTATGTCATCATTGCAGCGTTTTAATAACCTCATAATGGTTATTAGTTATCAGTTTCTAGACTGATAATAATGACCTTCAAAGCTGTTTTGAAATTCAAAAAGACTGA
Source organism: Scalesia atractyloides (assembly GCA_947069175.1). Lineage (NCBI taxonomy): Eukaryota > Viridiplantae > Streptophyta > Magnoliopsida > Asterales > Asteraceae > Scalesia > Scalesia atractyloides. The sequence continues at coordinate 3,070,347 of CAMTDV010000026.1, read as the reverse complement.
CTTAAATGATCATTAGAACAGAATAAGTTTCAGTTCTTGACATAATGGTCATCAATATCAAATCAGCTTTCAAAAACTCAATCAACAGAATCGGTTACGGGTGCAAAAACCGCCCCGCGTGAGCCCGGGTTTTCGGAACGGCATTCGTGTCCGCAGGACATGCGGGCGTACACGAGTTCAACTAAATTCAGCTCAAGATTTGCACCCCTCGCGCGCCCGTGTAGAGGTTTTGGTAAAACATGGCATATAGTTATGTTAGTTAGGTAAAACATTACCTTATACACTAACATCTATTTTATTTCCACACCTATGTGGGACAATGTTTTAGACTTCATTCACACACGTTCAAAAATCCAACACTACTAACTCTTAAAATAACCAAGTGAGCAAGTTAGATGCGTGCATCCCAAATAAGGAGAGTGTTTGGGGACGTGATGTAGCTTTGTCCCTTTGTTGGAAATTGTTTTAAGGTTTAGTGTATAAATCTAATTAAAAGTGCGGGCAAGTGAGGTAGTGGAACAAGGTTGAAGAGTCAAGGCTTCCATGGTTCACACATTCACCAAAACACAAGTCTTTCAACATTGAAGGTTGAAAGCTTGGATGGTTCCAACACTTTTGAAGTCACTTAGGACTTTTAGGGCAGAATTTTATGGAGGTTTTGAGCCTCATTTCTTGTGGAAATCAACCCATGCATAAACCCGCAACTATGAGCCTAGTTGGGAGCAAGATGAGTGTAAGATTCCATCAACTTTTAAGCAAAATATTCAAGAAACAAAAAGATAAGTTAGAGCAGAATTTAAAAGCTACTTTGGACCTCAAATGTGGTGAGGTTCCACCTTAGTTTGCCATGGCGAACTTGTGGAAACCTTCCTAGAGGTTGTCCAAGTAGTTTGAAAGAAGATTTGAAGAAAAGTGAATGAAAACTCACTTAAAACACGTGTATGCTTCTGCCTAAAATAGGATTTCTTGAGAGTTTTTTGGTGTTTGGAGTGATTTGTACAGTGTGTAAAGGTGTTAAGAAGGCGTGGGAGGCGTATATTTATAGTGGAGGATTATGGTTTGGGTTTAAAGAAGGTTGGAAGGTGATTGGGAGTGAAAGGAGATGGAAAAATGCACCAACCTGTAGGCTGGAAATGGCTGGCTGTGGATGACCTCCCTTGAGCGTCGCGAGACATGCCTAGGTTTTTCCATTTTGGCGCTTGGGAGTGCAGTCTGAAAAAGCTTTGTTTTGTTATACTTTTGGCCCTTGTACTTTGTAATTGCGTTATTTTATGTTGTAAACTTTGTATTTTAGTCCATTTTTATGTATTCAAAGTGTATCAAAGTAGTGTATGAGTGTAATGTATGTACGATTTATATTTCTAAGTATGTTGAGTCTCGGTTTTGTGTATAAACATGTATTCGACGATTGATTGTGTATAACACAAGTATGTAACATGTATAAATTATAAAAGTGAATTCTATTATGATCAAAGTCTTGGATTACAAGATTGGAAAAGAAATACAAATATGATATGATTATAAGTTTCTAAAAATAAAAATACGAATATAACTTTCTAAATAAGGAGGGTACACAAAGACAAAGAGTTACAACACCTTTGTAGTTGCCAAAGTGGTTAACCTTAGCAGAATTGTGGTACAACTCTAATTGGCATTCTACTATTAACATGTCGCCATTTGAAGCAATATATGGAGTACAACCCCCTATCCATATTCCATTCATTCCTAATGACTCAAAGTTAGAGTCTATTAACCAGTTGTTTACAGCAAGAGAATTAAAAATTGTGAATCTGAAAAAGCATTAGAGAGGGAAAAGAACCAAATGAAATAGCATGCTAATTAAAAAAGATTAGAAAGAAGCTTTAAGGCAGGAGCATGGGTAAATGTAAAGTTGCAAGCTTATGTTCAAAAGACATTAAATGATCATAACCATCAGAAGTTGACTAACAAGCCACATGGGAGGGCTTCCAGTTGAGATTTCCTCATTTCAATTCAATTCTTGAGACAAGAATTTTGTTAGGGCGAATGTATTGTTATATAACAAAAGTATAGGGACCATTGTAATAATAGTTGAAAGATAGTTCAGGGACTATTGTTGTAATAAGAAGGGACAATATTTTTATAATGGGGGGGGTCGTTGTTAACAAGTTAGTTAGGGTTGGTTAGTTGTTAACAAGTTAGTTACGGTTCGTTAGTCGTTGTATAAGTAACAAGTTGTCATTAATGAGAGATTAGCTTGATTTAGTTTAGTTTCGAATCTATCAAATAACAAGGATAATGCTTGGTAATCCAAGAAATAAGGTATCAAAATTTTTCGATGTTAATTGGAACATAATGTATTCACATCAGTCAGTATCGGATCTAGAAAACTTTCATAGGGGTAACATTTTAAAAAAAAGGGGTAACGAAATCAAAAAAACGTCAAAATTTTCCAAGATTTACACTAGCGCCAGAGCGCCAAGGGGTAGCAGAGGCTACCCCTAATTATATGGTACATCCGCTCCTGACATCAGTTTTTGTTTTCTGGTTATAAATGACTTACTAAATTGTCATGCTAATTTATTATTTATTAGTTTAGGCTTAGCAATTGAAAGACTATTGAGTTGATATTTGATTTCCGGTTTTTAGTGATTTACTAGATGGTTATGCTAATTTTATAATAAAATTATCTTTATTTGAGACTTGGTTTCTGCTAATTAATTCAGTAGTTGATTTTTTTGCTTGTGAATATGAGACACAGAAAAGATCCCTTAATTTTAATTTGTTTTGTGCTTGTGCCCTAAATATAATTTAGCTATCCCTAGTGTAGAATATTCTAAATAAGATTTGGTTATTTTCGAAGAATATACATGACGCAGAGCGGAAGTAAAAATAAACACAGAGAATGATTCTCAAATCACTTTGATAAAAACTAAATTAATAAAACAATACACTAGGTGTCATTTTATAAGGCTTTTCTAAATTTGAAATTTTTTTTTAAATTGCAACATCGGAAAGGAATACTGAAATTACACACTTAATTAAACAGGTAAATTGATTCAATCATAGATTCAAGCATTTTAGACTATAAAAGGAACGTGCAAAAGATTGATGAATTTGAGGGAAAATCTTGATTACGAAATCGGGTCTTAAATAAAGAAAAGTGGGTCTGAGAGTTGGGTTTTGTCACATGATATGGCTCATTGAGACTTTTCTTCCACCGGTCACGGCCCTATAACTCTAGACATAGCCTAACTGATGTATGTTTCCACGTTGGGCATTTCTACCTCGTTTCCCCTTGTCTAGTTTTTTCTAGATGGTAATTCGTCAACACTTGCGTCAGCTCCTCTCATACAATGAAGTTATTAATGAGCAATTCTTGATCTCTTTCAAATTAAACATGTTGAAAGTTTTTTACTACATCGTAATTTCTTAAATATATACACTATATGGGTTTTGGTAAAGTCAATAAAAGAGTGAAGTTGTTGTTTTACATGTATTTATTTTCAATATGTTGTTATTGCAAGTCTTATTGATCCTTTTGTATGATGTAATTTTATTAATGCAACTTGTTAAATTAAAATATGCATAACTAGTTTATTAATAATGTAGTTTTATATCATAAATTCACCCATACTTTGTCCTATGCACATGTATACATAACATATATAATTTCGTATTATGTGATATTTGTGCGTATGTATTTCTTTTTAATGGATGTGTGGTGTAAAATTATCAAGTTTACACCACATGTACATTTGCAGATTAATTCTATTGTTTTTTTTTCTTAAATGTTACATTTATTCTTTTGTCTAATACACTATACATACACCACAACATATGCATATTATTGTGTTTTACCTGTATTTGTTTTCCATATGTTGTTGATGAAAGTCTTATCGATTCTTTCGTTTCTAATTTTTCGTATTTTATGTACTTCGGTTTGGTTTTGCAGGAGCTGTCATTGGACAATGCATGTCCTTTTTGTATGATGTAATTTTATTAATGGAACTTGTTAATTTAAAATGTGTGTGACTCGTTTTCTAATAATGTAGTTTATATCATAAACTTACCCACACCTAGACCTATGCACATGTATATATAACATGTAATTTTGTTTTTGTTTTACTTGTATGTTTTACGCACATGTTGTTTGTGCGATGTATTTCTTATCAATGGATGTGTGGCGTAAAACTAGTAGTTTACACCACATGTACATTTGCAGATTAATTGTTTGTGATTTTTTTAAAACGTTACGTTTATTTTTTCTAATACACTATATACACACCACATTTATATACGTATTTTATTGCATTTTCTAATAAACTAGTAATTTATTGTCGTGTGTTGAGGCGGTGTAATGATTTTTATTAACTCAAAGAAAACTATAGCGTATTATACACGTAAACTCATACGTAATTTATAACAACCTTGAAAAGGAAGAAAATATTTCGGCGATGTAATGTTTTTTAAGTAATTCAAAGAGGTGGTTAGGTGAATAGTATTGAATTATAACGTATTATATACGTAAACCCTTAATTCATAACGTATGTATTATATCATCAAGGTCTACAATCAGTGAAAGACAATCAAAAGATAAAGAAACTAAAACATATGACATTGTATATTTTCATGTAAATCCTAGACCTTAAACACATTATACGAAACAAAACGTTAAATACATTTAAGTGTTCAATTACATAAAGTATAAAGATGTGTTGTATGCTATTGCCTCCATTAATCATCCATGCAAGCAAGATGTCAAATCTATTTATTGGATTCCATTTGAAGTCGGAAAATATGAATCTTATAGGGGGTACCTCTTTAATCTTGGTATACGACGCTAGTGTATTTTCACTTAACTCTGCATTGTGCGTTAGTGATGCTATCACGTTTCCTCGCATCACTATTGAAAGATAATTACCAGGTCATCAAATGTTCACAACCATATACCAACAACTACTTTTAAAGAATCAAATCATCAAAGTATATGTTGAGGGAATAGAAGACCTAAGAAACAAAACGCCAAACCCATTTTGGTCAAAACATCCAATTACTCTTGTTAATTAAATCGTAAGCACAAATACCAAATCCATGCATACATATCTTAGTATCAAACACCAAAATCTCTTATCCTCGAAGGCAAACAAATAACATGTATAAGATAATGGTGCAACATATTGCAATGTCTCAAATCCTTGCGACCAAACACTTAAGTACAATGCAAAAACAACAACATGAACAAAAGGAAATGACAATGTAAAAGCTATTATTTATATAAATTAAAAATAATTTGAAATCATGATAATATAAACGTACCAAATCTATTTCCTTTAATTCCACTTGAAGTCATAAAATTTTGAATCTTATGCTTAATCATAGTAAGTTTTAGTTGCAACCCGGATTCATTGTTCAAAGGGTTTATCATCACGTATTAGTGGCATAAAGCATATAGTGAGTCCAATATACTCGATTTTTGATGTGATATAGAGTGTGTATAAATAATGGTATATTTTAGCCGGTTTTTACAATGGTTCAAGTTTTAAATTTTAAACTACGTTAAGATACACTCACTATATACTTCAAGTTAGGAAAAGTGCACCAATCGTATGTGTAATATTGTGATGATAAGATACCAAGGTTATCCAATGATACAAGAGCTTTTAGTACCGAGATGTTATCAACGTCTAGTCAAGCCAATAGAAGCATGATTTTTGTAGTTTTTATAAAATATAACATAAAATTAAATAGATGAACGAAGTTAGTTTTGAAATCAATTTTAAGAAACCGGCTTTGTTAACTTATTTTTGCCATGAATTACTAGAGCTCACTTTAAACGACCACCATACGTCTTTGGAGGGTTATTCCGAAAACTTTGTGAGGCAACCCACCAAAGTCTGTTCTTTTAAGACTTTTTAAGTAGTTGTGTTATGTTAATGCATAAAGTCATGGGGCCCCTGGTTAGTGGCTTCAGCAAATCTCATCAATATTGGATAGAATCAACAGGGAAACTATTCGCAAGGTTAGAATCAAACCACACCGATGCCACGAAATCAACAAGGAAACTATACACCATTGTGGTTTAGTATTAAGTAAAAAGTAGTCATAAAAGGGTTTTTACCACTAATCACTATGGACCTCTTGGTTTGATCATATCTCCCCAAGAGTAGTGATGATAATATAAACCAAGTCCTTAGTGCTTTGATCTTATCTCCATGCTTCGATAAAACTTTACCAAACCCAAAGTCTCGTACCAAAACCTCTAACCCTCTATTAAATCAATTAACATGTTATTACTATACAAACATAGAAAACATTAATGTTTTGACTTAACAAATACAAGGTTAATGGTTTGTTTTTAAGGATTTAGAAAACTCACTTTCAATATGGTACTTAGGACTTCAATTCATTAACAAACACACACACCCCTTGTTAATTCATAGCTTGTTTATTTTATCTCCCCATCAATGTCACACCCCAACCGATGGCGGAATCATCGGGGCGGACGTAAATATATTGCTCGAGACAACATAACGCTAAATTGTGACAAGTATTTAAAGGAACAATATTTCATTTCATTGCTAGAAATTCAAGTACATTGCTAGAAAACAATAACAATATCAACTTCAAGTACAAGTACAACAAAAATACAACATCGTAATTAAGAAACACGATCCTACCTAAATCTAAATTAAGATGAGTTTCTATGTCCATCCTACTAGATTCCATGGATCGTCATCGTCATCGTCATCGTCTAGCAATACATGTTAAAGTATAGTTCAACACGCAAGGCTTTATCGAATATACAAATTTGACTAATAGCATAATATAAACATGTAACAAGTCCTCATGCATAAGTGCTAACTCAAGACTAACATGGCAAAACTATCATGCAATTATACGTGTCAACCCAAAGTTTACCGCTAGCGTAATCTAATAATAGCAATGACTAGACCGTTTTGTTTACTTAACGTGACCTCACGAATACGGCGGTACGTTAATCCTATAGCGCTATACATGTTAAGGGAGGCTTGATCGAAGTTAATGACATGGTATAAGCATGTATGAATTCAAGTTTGTCACGTAAGCATGCATAAAGATAGTTTGCGAAGCGTTACAATCAAAGGGTTGCTTTCCCCCAAAACTCACAAGAACCTTAGCCACCCATGGCTTCAAAGATAGATTTTAACACACTTGGAAAGATTGTATTAATCATCACAAGATTAATAATTACTAAATATTGTTCCTACAAAACACGTAATGATTACAAAAATCAAAAGAAAATGAGTAGAATTAGAGTATATTATAGAAGAGAAAGAAAGAATTGAGCAACGGAAATGGGAGACGTAGGCCTTCTTTTATAGAAGTTGGCGAGGAGGCACGGCCCGTGCCTGGCCAAATCTTGGCAAATCTGACCGGTAAACCAAGCATGGGGCGTGGTACTAAGACACGTCGTGGTTAGCTCTTGGGGGGTCCACTAGATCTTCAAAAATTCGCTGAATATATTTTTTCATCTTGTGGCCGAGGCACGGCGAGTGTCTTAACTTCTTTTCAACAGATCTTCTTGAAGAGCGTCAAAAGACATTTTTGTTATTTAATGGTCAGGCACGGGGCGTATCTCGACTCCATCTCAGCATATCTTATGTTTTTTTCTCTAGAATTACTTCGTTTGTTCGTTTTGAGCCCAATTTGTCCTAAAAATAAAAAATTAACTAAGTAAGCTTACTTCAAATATGTTTCCAAGAAAACCAACAAAAACAGGGTTTATTTCCATACGAAAATATGTATGTTTTGTAGTTCCATTGCATACTATGCATACCAAGATGACATTGATATGCTTAAAAATTGATATGCGTATAAATATGCAAGGTGTGCATAGTTTGCAAGGGAGAACTACAAAACATAGATTTCTATTATAATATTAACATCATGCCATAGTAACTTTTGAAAAAAAATTTCAATGTCGTGCTATACCTTATTGACTTAGAAAATATGCATCATAGACGGGTAAAATTCAAATTATTGTTAACTTGTAAACGTGGACGTCAAAGTCCGTCCTTTCAAAAGTGAATATTGTTGTTGATTATCCTAAGTTTTAGTTTCAACCCAGATTTATTGTTCAAAAGGTTTATCATCACATATCAGTGGCATGAGGCATATAATGAGTCTAAGAGCATTCACAAACTCTCCACTATTTTCTATCCTATAATTTAACAATAAAAGCATACAATTCAAAATTTATCTCACATCCAATCCATCATATCTATCCTTGGATTATTTTTTCTCTTTCTTTCTTATTATATATATATGTGTGTGTATGAGAGAGAGATAGATGATATAGTAGCTATTCAAATTTGGGAGGAGTGTGTGGGTTTTTGCTAAACGTTAAGGTGTGAAGATAAAGATAGTGGATGAGATGTAGTGATGTTTTTGTTAATTTTTAAAAAATTTAAAGATAAGGAGAGATAATGGATGGAATGTGAGTGCTCTAACATACTCACATTTTAAACTAGTGTTATATAGGTCTTTACCATCCTTGTAGGAAGAGACACGGAAAACATCCAAATGTGCATACTATCCAGGGAACTACAAAACATAGATTTTTATTATAATATCAACATCATGCAATATTTAATTTGGATAAAAATAAAGTTAACATAATGTTATACCTTATTGACTTGAAAGTATGTACCTTTGGCGGGTATAATCCAAATTATGTTTTAATGTAAACATGAATGTCAAAGTCCATCATTTTATCGTTCTTGTTTCAAGCCGATATCAACAACTCTTAATTCTTCTTGAGAAATTCTGATTTATGGATCCTTAAAGCTTGTGCAATTGTTTCCCATGAAATTTAAATAGCATCTATCTACGAAAAAAAAACCAAATTTATTTGAGAATATGGAGGTTCATATGATTTATGCCATGTGAACTCATATCACAAAATGCCTAAACTTTAAGCAATAACCACAGACATAAAAAGACAAACCTTATTAGCGACAAAGTATAACTTTAAAACATCATCACAACAATTAAAACTTCTTAAGTAATGAGAGAAGATATATAAAAAGAAAGAGTAAACCTTAATTTACAACCATGTGGTATGGGGCAAAAATCACTACAGACGCCCCTAAGGAACTTATTGTCATCTACAACCTCAACGTTTGAAAAACACTACAATTTACAACCCTCTATGAGTTGACTATTAATTTGACCGCTATCTTTGTATAACGCCACAGAGGCATTATTGTCTTTTCACCTCACCCAAACCCTCTATGTCCAAATAAAACCTTATCATTTCTCACACACCTCATTTTACAAACATGCATTTTACAAAAAAAAAAAATATTTTCTTTCCAAATTCAAATCCGTATAACCATACGAACACCCAAACAACATATATACGAACTCGTATATCCATATGAACACCCGAACAATATATATACGAACTCGTATAACCATACAAACACCCAAACAATATGTATATATAACTCATATAACCATACGAACTACCTAACAATATATAACCAAACCTTCTATGTCCAAATAAAACGTTATCATTTCCCACACACCTCATTTTACAACCCTGCATTTTACCGAATATATTTTCCTTCCAAATTAAAATCCATATAACCATACGAACACCCGAACAATATATATATATATGGGAGGGTTTAAATGAGAACGCTAAATATCGCGAGAACAATGAGAACGAATGAAAAAACCATTAGAACTTGGTAAAAAACAAGTGAAATTCAAAAAAAAAATTACACATGTCATTATTATTCGAATACAATTCTAAAAATTTAATTTACATATTTAAATTTACGTGAATTCAGAAATAAAGAAAATTTACACATGTGTAAGTTTGCCATTTACACATGTGTAAATTTGTTTATTTACACATGTGTAAAAAATCTAATAAGAGTGATTTTGAGAGGAGAAATGAATTATTTGATGTTGTAATTTCTTTTTTTGATGTTGTATTTTAATTAAAATGATAATTGTATTAAAAAAATGGTTTTGATGGTTTTCTCATTCGTTCTTACGGTTCTCGCAAATTTTAGCGTTCTCAAGATAACACTATAACGCCTCGTATTTCTGTATTCCTATTTTAGAAAGTTCGTATTCGCATTCTATTTTTAGAAACCTTACAATCGTACTCTGTCTCCGTTATCACAATTTGAGGCGTTAATCAGAATGGAAATTTATTTTATACATATGTGTGTTACATTTCGTTATATACGTAATCAATATTTAAATACGTGCTTAAACGCAAAACCGAGACTTCAAATACACTTTGAATACCTAAAAACAAGCTAAAATACAAGAAAACGGTATAAAATAACCTAGTTACAAAGTGCAAGGACTTAAAGTGAACAACACAAAAATATTTTTCACATCCTTTCTCCTCCAATCACCTTCCACCTTTTTTTAAGCCAATAATATTTCACTCTTCTCCACATTCTTTCTACTCCAATCACCTTCCACCTTTTTTAAAGTCAATCATATTTCACTCTTCTCCACCTCCTTTCTACTCCAATCACCTTCCACCTTTTTAAACCGATCATATTTCACCATTCTCCATCTCATTTCTCCTCCGGTCACATTTTAACTTCATTAACTCCCAAACCCTAATCCCCACTTATAGATACAAGCCTCCATACACTCCTAAATACACTCTAAACACTCAAATCACTCTCAAATCTTCTTGGTTACTCTCTAATTTCTAAGATTTGGCAGAAAGTTGCAACCATTCTAGGTGAGTTTTAGCTCACTTTTCTTCTTATTTTCTTATGTTTTTCTTCTTTCTTTCCACTTGGATAACCTCTAGAAAAGTTTTCACAAGCTTTTCTTGGCAGACTAAGGTGAAACCTCACCACATTTGAGGTCTAAAGTACGATTAAAATTTTTGCTTTCATTTATAGTAATTATTGTACATTTTCTTTTTATTCATGACCATCCGAATCATCCTTGTGATGATTTGTGTATTGGTTAATCTTACAATGAGACTAAAGGATGGTTGTCCTCCAACATCCATACATGACTTATATACCAATCTATGATATTCTTGATAAACTCGGCTTAGAATTATTATATAAACTATAATATATATATACACACACACATAACCGGATCTTTGATGATAATCGACATGGTTACTTTCATCGTAATAGGTTTTATTATCTAAGACTTGAGCCTCTCGTTACGATTCTAATGGCCACTTAACCCATGAAATCACAACAACCCATACGGGATATATAGTGTCAAAAAAAAGTGTTCTAAGACTAGATAATTACTTTGCGTATACATACTTATTGTACTTAAATTCTATATTCCGAATTCAACCACTCCATAAACCCCGAATGACCTTATACCCTCGATTCCCCATTCTCAAAAAACTCGTCACTCACGGATAATCGAAAAGCTTTGCAAAATTGTGAGTATACATGATCCCTTTTGCTTTTACACTTTTAGGTGCAATACGTTATACTATTAAACACACGCAATCACTTATACCTTATGCAAACACAAACAATCCCAATCATACATGCTTAAATACGTGATACTTGATTTGTATTCTTAGAACATTCTTATGTGATTTACATGTCATTAACTTTGTTTAAAGCCTCCCCTTAACATGTATAGCGCTATAGGAGTAACGCACCGCCCGTATTCTTGAGGTCATGTTAAGTCATTCATTCATTACGGTCTTATCGTTGCGACGATAAGATTACGCTTGCGGTAAACTTTGGGTTAACTTGTATAATCGCATGCCTTGGTACATTAATCTAGTTAACTATTTTTGTCATGTGGATTGTTCAAACCTTCTTTACATATATGCTAGTACTCAAACTTGTATGCTCGCCAATACTTTTGTATTGAACTATACTTTAAAACGTATTTGCAGGATTTTGACGATGATGATGCACGGAACCTAGTAGGATGCTTAGAAACGCACCTTAAACTTTGATACTTGTTGTATCTTATTTTGATCCAAAATTGTTGTAATTTCATGTTCAAACAATGTGCTTGATATTAGCAATAAAATGAAATTTTGTTATTTAAATACTTGTCACTTATTAGCGTTATGAAGTCTCGAGCAATCTTGTTCGTCTCACTCCGATGTTTACGCCATCAGTTGGGGTCTGACAACCCTAGCCTATATATATATGAACCCGTATAACCATACGAACACCCGGAAAATATTTATATGAAAGTGTATAACATACGAACACCCGAACAATATATATATATATATATATATATGTATATATTTGTATGTGTATATATTATATGAACCTGTATAACCATACAAACACCCGAACAATAAATATAAGAACTCGTATAACCATAGGAACACCCCAACAATATATATACGAACCCGTACAATACAAACACCCGAACAATGTATATATGAACCCGTATAACCATACAAACACCCAAACAATGTATATACAAGCCTGTAACCATACGAACACCCGAACAATATATATACGAACTCGCATAACCATAAAACACCTGAACAATATATACACGAACCCGTATAACCATATAAACACCCGGACAATATATATAAACCCGTATGATACGAAAACTCGAACAAACGATATATATTTAACCTTGGTTATATATGTATATATATTGTTCGGGAGTTCGTATGGTTATACGTGTTATATATATATATATATATATATATATATTGTTCGGGTGTTCGTGTGGTTATACGGATTTAAATTTGGAAGGAAATTTTTTTTACGTAACGCAAGGTTGTAATATGATAATAAGTTTACACCATAGGTATGTGTATTAATATGAATACAGAGCAAAATAGTCGTTATACCTGTCAAGGTGACGGTCAACTAACAGAAGGTTGTAAAGTGTAGCGCTTTTTCAATGGTGAGGTTGTAGATGGCAATAAGTTCCTTATGGGTGTCTATAGTGATTTTTGCTCCTTACCACAGGCGGTTATAAACTAAGGTTTACTAAAAAAGAAAACAAACCTTATCAGGCACAGAACATAGTTTTAACACCTCGAGTCAACTACTAGAGATTCAACATTAGTACTTGAACATTAAACCATGAAAGTAGGTTGCAAATAGCAACTTTACAACAACATCAAGAACAAATACAATAAATAGGAATAATATCAAACTACATAACAAGTAACAATAAACGTTAAACTGACCTTTAACCCATACGTCATTTGATGCTTGATTTCTCATATTCTTTATCTCTAACCATCCCCTAAAGCAATAGCCTTAACAACATAACCTAAATTAAAAGCACAATAAGTAAAAATAAGTATGAAATGATCATAGACTATAACATTCCTGTTGCAAACTAAGTAATATGAAAGTATATAATTACCTTTAGCATGACAATTTCAAAAAGTTATTGTAATGAGGCTTAGGTATAATAATTCAAAATAGCATTAACATTCACTATCACAACCAACGGACCACCAAGACATAGAAGACAAGCATGTATTTACCTACGAATCGGATGGTTATATGTTGCCTTAATCTCGACCATCCACTAATATTCAATGGATTTGATGGCCTTGGAAGCTTATACCCGAGGTATTTAGGGACGTCTACAAAACTTTTATACATCTTTTATCCAATTGTCTGTCACTTAAGAGCTTGATTATGGAAAGTTCCCACTTGAATACATATTCTCATGTCTTGGGCTTTCAAAACTTAATCAAAATATTGTAACATGTTGCAGTGACTCAGAATATGATGATAAATGCACCATTAATGAGCTATTTTTAGTGTTTACCAATGATATAACATTTAAATACTTGGCGTTGCATATCTAAGGTAACAATTTTCCACATTTCAAATGGAAGAAAAGTTTAGAACTTTGGTTATTAGTCTGCATAAACTGAACATGAACCAAAATATTAAAGAGTAGAAGTTAGTACATCACAACTAACCACATCCATCAAAGTATACACACATCATCAATACTGCTAACTTATAAAATTAACAAAATCATAGGCACATCTTAATAATTCCTAAATATCAATAACACCGACCTATTAAATGTCCAGATCCGTGAAACAAATAACAACATTAAAGAAATAACTAACAACATAAAAAATCAAACTCAGTGACAATATCAATCACCCCTTACAAAATAGTAAAGTATATAGACAGTGGGTACATAAATAAAGCATTATCTTATGCACCATAATCACAACAAGCCACATCCATCAACGCCCAATATGCTATAACCAATTGGTCTAACCTGAAATGTTTGTAACATGCACCAACAAGAAACATAGTTTTAAAACAACAACGCCAAGGTTGCATAACAACAACATGAGAATTAGAGTAACCCATATAGACTTGTACAAAAACATTATCATGTTAAACATCTATAAGCAACCCAAATAGGGTTTACATGCAATCCATTAAACTCAAGATCCATCAGCAATACCACAAACTTATCAAGTTTTTAAGTCCATCAAACGAAAATAAGTAAACAAACGTATTTTTGAAAACCCCAAAAGAGCGTAAACAGAAAATCCTTATGGAAATCAAATCTTCAAAGAAAAACACAAACTAATCAAATAGGGTTGACATGCAATCCATTAGACTCAAAACCATCATCAAAGCCACAAACATATCAAATATTCAAGCCCATCAAATGAAAATCAGTAAACCATAATATGTTTTGAAAACCCCCAAAAGACCATAAATAGAAAATATTTATGGAAATAAAATCTTCAAAGAAAACCATAATTGAAAAATCAAATATCCACACGTATCAAATTTCAGATAATACACAGGTTTTGAAAAAAAAAATCTATTAAATAAGCAACTACAATGAAAAATAACATTAGAACTACCAAAACTGAAAGAAACAAACGTGAATAGCATATAAAATTCAACTTCATAATTAATTGGTGGAATGGAAACCGCAAACCCATATAACAATTACTGAAATGTAAAAAAAAAATGGACATTCAACAAACCATATGTCTAATCGCAGTCGCTGGAAACCTATGTGATGCATTGTAGCAAAAGCAAAATAACAATTGAAAAGCGCTTACCAATACAAAGATCAAGCCTACTTTAAAAGACATCGATGCTGAACTAATCCCAAAATCAAACGAAATAAATTTGAAACCTTAGCGGGAGAAAATTTTGCCAAAGAAGATAACATTAGGAAAGGTGAAAGTAAAGCGTCAAAAGCACAAAGCATGTTCAATGGAGATAGAATATGCATAGAGAGTTTGCATGTAATTATCCAACATATAAAATTCAACTTCATAATTAATTGGTGGAATGGAAACCGCAAACCCATATAACAATTACTGAAATGTAAAAAAAAATGGACATTCAACAAACCAGATGTCTAATCGCAGTCGCTGGAAACCTATGTGATGCATTGTAGCAAAAGCAAAATAACAATTGAAAAGCGCTTACCAATACAAAGATCAAGCCTACTTTAAAAGACATCGATGTTGAACTAATCCCAAAATCAAACGAAATAAATTTGAAACCTTAGCGGGAGAAAATTTTGCCAAAGAAGATAACATTAGGAAAGGTGAAAGTAAAGCGTCAAAAGCACAAAGCATGTTCAATGGAGATAGAATATGCATAGAGAGTTTGCATGTAATTGTCCAACATAACCCACGTGTACCAGTGTAGAGTAACAAATACCAAAAAGGCACCAAATTACTCAAGTACAAAAATGAAGGGCCAGAGGTAACAAAATGCAAACCTGAAGGGCCAAAGTCAGAAGATGGATTCACCATAGACTTTGTTTTTTAGTATATAGGATAATATGGAGAGAGAGAGAAGTGAGAGGCAGATTTTTCCATTTTTATTTAATATAAATTAGTTAAAAAGAACCACACCTGAAACACAATATACAAGTGATATGATGTTTCTTCTGTTCGCTATCAAAATTTGGTTTTGTGTCATTCTATTGATTGTACTCCAATATTAAGATGGTTTATAGAATACCAGCTTTATTATGATACAAATCAGTGTTACTCAAAAATTATCTTACATTGAAATTGCTCAACATCTCTTGGTTTATTTCTCATTGTACTACATTGACTTATTTTAATCAATAGTTTCTTTTATCAAATTTGAAAGTGTAACCCATCAAAATCAAATAACCAACACGTTTTTTTGTTTCAAAACAAGTTTTATGAACCAAAAGCAAACAAAAAGTTACATTTGGTAATTATTTATACACACAAAATAGATATATTAGAAAAACCACAAAATTTTAGAGAATTGGTGAACCGACTTAGGCTACAAAAGAAAATGAAGAGCTATGAATATATTTTTAGATGTTTAAGGAATTAGGGTACCTTAATAGGACTAATGCAAGTTGGATAAGTCTATTGGGCTAGCTATGGGGTTGAAATAGAGATTAACAAAACAGTTTTTAAGAACCCAAAGTAGTTGCAAACCGTTTTTACTTTGTGCGGTTTCAAGTCAAACTCGTTTTGGTATGAAACCGGTTTGTTTCCTCCCTAGTTTGGTCGGTTTAAAAGGCCGGTTTCATTCGTAAACCAGTTCTTGTGCGCACTTTTAAACAAAATTCAGCCAAAAAGAAAAAAGTACGTATTTTATTATTTTTTACAGCTTTCAAACATAAACATTTAAAAAAACTATTTTTTATAAATTCTACAAAAATCAACAAAATAACATTTATATTAATAAAACATTTTTAACATTTAATTTAAATAAATATTACAATATTAATAAAAATTGACGTTACTATAAGCTTCCAAATTTCTAACTTAGTAAGCGGTCTTCCATTAACGTGCATATTCGACACACATTCTTCAATAACAGTCATTATTTTGATCGTCGCCCGAATTGTTCATCCTTTTACTGTAGATTATGTGAAATCTTTCAAGCACTGACACCATACTCGTCCACTTCGAGAATATTTGATCACTAGTACACTCGGTTGCAAAACCCATTTCCGGCCTCGTCAAATATATCCTTAACGCGATCCGAAAATTTAGAACCAAATCTATCCCTTGTACGATTTTCATGTAAGTCTAAGGTCCAAACGTGTACAAAAGCAAGGCCCACGACGTACCCATTGTCTTTGGTCCAAACGAGACCGCATGGAGGCATTTTGGATGTATGGTGAAGTGAACCATTTGCGGGACAAGTGCGTTTTTTGTAAGCGCTTTTCTGAATTTTCAGGTTCATTTTGTTTTTTTCGAGTGGTATGATCGACCAAAACATCAAATACATATTTATACTAACTCAGGGGTAAAATGGTGACGGTTTGTACGGTACCGGTTTCGGTTTGGGTCAGGGAATCGGGTCTTTTGTTTATCTCTTGATTGAATTGTTGAAGACTTAAACCTAGGTCAGTTATCAGGTGCACTTGTTCAATTTTAAGCCCAATAAGATTTTAACTTCTAATATATTGTCGAATGTTGCATAAGAGCATCCATATCAGGATTGGTATATGTACCATATTCTTAAATTAAAAAGTAAAAAAGAAGGTCTAAATTAAAAGAATAATGCACCATTTTCCTTAAACCTTATCCATAAAATTATATGAAAAAGAAAATTAAAATCTTAAATATACCAATTCCCATAAAAGTATAAAGTTAAGGCATGAGATGTGGAAGCCTTTAGAAAATGAACAAGTTTTTATGGAATGATAATACTTGGTTAAATTATACACAAAATCAAAAAAAACCTACTATGATGCTCTAAATAAAAATATATATTTATAACATGGGCAAGATTGATAGGTTCAAGTGAGTGGTACTTATTTTTATGTGGTTATTTATAAATGTTATAGATAATTAGTTTTGATATAGTACTAAAACAGAAATCATAAGTGTATTGTTACACAATTAGTAAATTAAATTATAGTGGAAAAAACAACCTACCTTCGACCATCTTATCAAACATGACTTCAAGGAAACCATATTCAATTTGTCATTCAATTTTGCTCCTTTACCATGTTCAATGCTCCACCAATAATTTCAACCAATCTTAATAATTGCAGAACAATCCTTTTGCGGAACCCAAATTTTAAACTTTTAAGATAATAATCTTTCATTATTTCTTAGAACTTAAACACTAGTTCTGAGTTATAAAAACTCATCCCTAAAAGTTCAATACCGGAAAAGGAATGGTGGTTAGGGGTGTTAATGGCTCGGTTTGAAACCATGAAGCCCTCCAAACCAGACATTGGTTTAGTTTCATGGTCGATTTTTTTCTTTGACTTCCGGTCGTCGGTTTATAAAATTTCAAACCGCAGTGAAGGGTTTGGTTTACTGTTTGTACCAAAAACCGGTCGTATAAAACTGGACCGGACCCGACCATAAACATTTGAGTATATTTTTATAAAAAGGTTACGTATTGTATTATGTTAAAAATTAAAATAAAACTTGTTCAAGTAGCTTAATGTCAAATAGTATAAACTATGAGTTTCAACTTTCAGTTATATAATTTATGTTGTGTTGATTTAGTTTTTTTTACTACAGTATAAAATATTTTGAAGCTTTTGCTCGAAAACTATATAAGCAATTCAATATGAAATTTGTGGTGAACCAACTTTGTAAATGCTTGTTTCTTTCATTAGTATTTATAATATAAGCATTCAACCTTAACTTCAACCTAGTTTATTTTGTTTTGAAATTTATGAATTAAATTTAGTTTAGTTTGAACCAACTATGCTTGTTTGAACCATATCTATACATTTTTTTGGACAATTGAATATAGTTACCTAGAAAAGAAATCAAATGATACAACTGTATATGAAACATAACCCAACTTTTAAACCATGAAACTAAACTGGAACCTAACCGTTAGTAGTGGTTCGGTTTGGTTTGGTTTTAAAGTTCAACCGTTTGGTTTCAGTTTTCAAAATTCAAAAACCATTACTAACGGTTTAGTTCATGACTATAAACCGTCCAATCCAGGCCGTGAACACCCTTAATGGTGGTAACCGCAATCGAACTTTGGTCACATCACTCTACATCTCGAACATGCCAGGAGGTGTATTGAATTCCTTACTTTGGAAGGCATTCCAACTTTGTGGGGTAGTGAAAGATGAATACGTGATGAGGACACGCGATGCTACGGGAAACTTCTTTGGGTTCATTCGTTAGGAAGGAGTGACAAATGTAGAGAAGGTGTTGTAAGGAATGAACACAATGAGAATCTTTTAAGCGAAGGTAAGTACGTCTTTAGCTAAATATGACAAGGATTACAAGAAATTCGTGAATCACCACTAAAAGCTAAAGTTATTCTACAAAAGCCTAAACCTAGCTACCGGCTGACTATTGAGCATGTCCTTGTAAATGTGACAAAGGGGGTTCATATAAGAATGCGATTTCATGAACTCCAACTCATCCTTCATTGTCGAAGAAACCTATTGTAGCCGACGACAAGGTCGCCTTATATCTGGATCATTGCATGATGATGGAAATTGTTGTGGAGGTTAAAGATGTTCCGAATGTTGGGGAATACAAGGACAACGTTGAATGATGGGGGTACGTCGATATTTGGATGAGTTATAAGGGAGGTGTAAAATGTATGAGGATGTGGATAAAAGATCAGCTACCGAGTTCATTGATTGAAAGGAGGATATGTTGAAGGATGTTTTCTTATCAGATGTGCTCTAGAAAGGTCAAGACTATGTGTCTGGTCTGTTGACCGGGATCAAAATCATGGGTGTCCAATCTACCTAAGAGATAACGAGTTGTATGACGAAATTAGGGAGCTGTTCTAGAAAGTCATCTAGAAATCATGATTCTCATGGGCGTTATTAGACAAATCGTTTGGCAAATGTTGTGTTCTTACCACTTCAGGTAGAAGGAGACGAAGAAGTTGAGGTGATATGTTAAGATAAACGTTCGGGATATGGGTTTCCAAGGAGCATAACACACAATCTGATTCGATTATGGAGAAACCGTCATCTTCAAACCTTGGTTCGTCGTCAAAATCCATGGAATCATCGACCGGGGAGGAGGATTGTTTGGAAGAAGGTGAATTCCGGCGCTAGGAACAAAAGTCTCCGGTGAACAATGGTTGGAAGGGGCGGTGATGGTTGGTTTGAAGAAGGAACACGAAAGGGCGGAGGGGACAGGCAATTTGCATGGGAAGGTAGAGGAGGTAATTAATGAGACACAATCCCCAAGAAGCATCACGCACCATTTTGTAATAAAGAACATCTTTTTTAACGATTAAAATGACACCACACCTGACCTTTATAGGATTTGAACCCATAACCAATTGGTTGAGGAGTTCACCACATTACCACTAGAGATGGGCATAATCGGGTTTTATTATTACCCGGAACCGGTTCCAACCTGGAACCGGTTCTGCTTGGATGTCATTGGAACCGGGTATGGTGTGGAACCGGGTCTGGTTCCTACCCGGGTTCACACCCAAGAATATGGAACCGTGTAGAACCGGGTACGGGTATTATGGAACCGGGTATGGTGTGGAACCGGGTATGGTGCGGAACCGGTTCCTGATAGTGTTCAGAACCAGTTCCTGACAGTAAAAACCTGACTTTTACTGTTCAGAACCGGTTTCTGATAAAATGTTACCGTTGGAACCGGTTCCTGATTAAAAAATCGTTTTTTTTTTTATATAACCCCTTCCTACTTACCGGTTCCTGATAAATGTTATCGTTGGTGTTTTAATAAAGTTTGTGTAATGTTTCTTTCTATTGTGTTTGTTATGTTTGATTTTTATTATTAGTTACATTGATAAATAAAAGTAGTAACAATAATCGGTTAAAATTAAAAAACAAATTAATCGGTTACAATATATAAAAAAATTAACCGGTTACAAAAAAAAATAAAAAATTACTCAGAACCGGTTCTACTTAAAGTTGTATGAAAAGATTTTAAAGTGCCCATTTGCTTTATAGCCATTTCAAACATATGACAAGTTGAATTCCAACGAGTCGGTATATCCCAATTCGGTCCAATAATTTTTTGGTTGACATCTTTACAAAGTTTTTTATATTCTTGATATCTTTCTTTTCCACTTTTGAAAACATCTTGGAGCATAGCTCTAAATGCTATAATAAAATCCGATACAAATTGATCTTTCAAACCGGTTTGCACTACTAAGTTAATAATATATGCAACACATCGTGTGTGAAAAAAAACAACATCAAGTATTGGTTTGTACTTCAACTTTAATTTTTCAATCGCCGTTGTGTTGTTTGAAGCGTTATCAAAGGATATTGAAAAAAATTTATCTTTTAAACCATATTTAATTATTGTGCCATTTATAATTTTATAAATATTTTCTCCCGTATGAGGAGAAGGAAACTCGTCAAACGCAATCGTACGCTTCATCATTTGCCATGTATCGGGATCAACCAAATGAGCGGTGACACATATGTACGATTCCGGTAAACCATGTGGAGCCGACCACACATCACTAGTTAGGTTTACACTAGTTTTTAAATTCTTAAAAAAAAACAATTAAATCTTTTTTTGCATTTTCCCATAAACTTAAACAAAGACGTTTTAAAGTGCGACGACTTACATGTTTATAGCGGGGTTGTAGCGTCTCCCGAATAAGATTTGTAAGATCGGGGTCGTCGAAGTGTGCAAACGGCAACGCTTTTTGTATCACCAACTTCGCCATCCGATCGCGAGCTAATTTTTGCTCATAACGAAAAATGGTACCATCTTTGGATAGTGGAACTTGACCGGATGTCATTTCCTTTAAAACTTTGCAATACTTATTAATATGCTTCGTTAACGTTGAGTTTGATTCCTTGGCTAATAACGATCCACAAAGTTTACATTGAGCTTTTTGCGAGCCGTCACTCATCTCGACCAACTCCCAATTGCTCCAAACTTCCTTACTGCGATTATGAGACAATGTTCCAACCACATATGGAACCGATTGATCTTGAGGAACATTGTTAACGGATTGGGAATTTGCGTTTTTGGAACTCTTTAAGGCCATTTGTTGATTAGAATGTGAAAAAGAACAAGAAAGAAATGTAATAAGAAGAATAGATATGAGAAATTGTGTGCTAAACAATAGATTTCTAAACAATATATATAGAACCGGTTCCAACGGTCAGAAACCGGTTCCAACGGTAACATTTTAACGGCTATAACCGGTTCCAACGGTAATATTTTAACGGCTATAACCGGTTCCAACGGTAACATTATAACGGTCAGGAACCGGTTCCACGGTAGGAACCGGGTACGGGTAGGAACCGGGTACGGGTAGGAACCGGTTACTACCCGATTCAAATGGTAAAATTGTGGAACCGGGTTGGAACCAACGGGTATTTTGAACCCGGAACCGGTTCTACTTAATGTCGGGTAGGAACTGGAACCGGTTCCAGTTCGGTTCTACCGGTTCGGGTTCGGAACCGGTTTTTATGCCCATCTCTAATTACCACCACACTATCCCTTAGGGACAGTGTTTACTAAATTAGCCCATGTTTAAGGTTGTTGTTTACTCGGAGGTGGGCTCGAGCCTAGCTGGGAGATATGGTAAAAGGCCATGGTGTGGGTGAAGCACCAAAAATGAGGCCCAATGGAGCTTTAGTTGGGAACTTTGTTGTTAACGAAGATCCATATGGTGATCTACTAGCGGGACATAAATAACTTCGGGTTGGAGGAGACTCAATGTGAGGATCTCGAGTATGAAGTAATCATCAAAATGGAGTCGGGAAGGTTGATAGGCAGGTGGTATTGCACAGGAAGGAGTTCGATGTTTCTCTGATGGGAACGACATGGGCTAGGAGGAGACGGGCCAAACAATTAAAATTTGAACTAGCCTTGGATTTCAGCTTAATAATTTTATTTTTGGTGAAGGTGTACATAACACTCATCAATGAATTTCTTGACAGTAAATTTGAGGGGAGACGGGGTCTCAAGAAAAGTCGATTGGATTAGAAACTAAGCTCGGAGTAACTGAGAACGTTTTGTTTTGAAATTTTGGGGTCGGACAATTTTCAAATTTTAGCTTCTTGGAGTTTAATAAGGTTAACGAAATCTATATTTATGATAACCTTATATAGATATGAAAATATATATTAAAAATGACTCGAGATTAATGTGTATGTGATTAGGATGTATGAGATACATATTATATGACTTACAAAAGAAGCTATATCGAAAAGGATATAGTGCAACAACTTATGGATATATGTGATAATGATCTCCTCCAACTTATATCCATCATCTCTCGTTTTAGTATATGATTTTACAACTATTTATTACATAATATTTTCAAAAATAGACAAGTAAGATTACTAGGCCTAAAATAGCGTTGCATATAGCCACTACGGCGAACAAACTACTAAAAAGCCTCCAATCTGACAATGTTAAAGGTGGCTTTCGGCTTTCCAAACCATAAATATAAACATAAAACACTAACTAAGCCGTTTGGAATAGCGCATCAGAATAACTAACAAAAAATCGCGTCATCCGGTTATTGGGGAGCGCTATTCAATTCCTAGCAATTAGGTTAACGATTGGCAAAGGCGAAAAAGGTGGGGCCGATGCCTTTTCCGACTAATCACATGCCTTTTTTTAAATTGTTTTAGTTATTGTTATTGTATGTTTAGTTATTCCACTACACTTAGTTATTGAATGTTTAGTTATTGGTTAGATTCCTACGTGGTAGTAACGTGACGGTAATGTAACAATGGTTTGGTTATTCCAAAACACATAGTCTAAGATATATGGTATGTTATTTCTATTTACAAATTTATATGTGAGTATGTTTTACGTACTTTTTATACTAAAGTATTATCATAACGTATTAGAATGTGTGTATATAAGTCTCTTCTTAATATTATCATAACGTATTATAATGTGTGTATGTAAGTCTCTTCTTAATAAGATAAAGTGAATTCATGAAAATGTCACACAGAAACTCGAAATGTGTATATGCTAAAATAGTAGACGCCTTAAAAAGATGATTATATTTTTATATTCTAATATTTTTATAATGGTACACACATGTACATATAGAATTTCATGTAATTCACTGTAAAAAGTAATATGAATACATGCATATAAAAACACCTAACAATTATTGACATATTGCATAAAAACATATTTTACAAGTGTATTTGAGCATTGCAAAAGAGAAATTGCAACAATCTGGTAAACTTAAATTGATATCAACAAATTAATTATAAAGATCAGAAATTTCAAAATAAGTCATTTTAACACGAGTAATCTTTTGAAATAAAATATGTTAAAGGGAATGTTCATAAAAATAATATTATTATTTATCATAAGAGAAAAAGGGTAGTAAATATTTATTAGTTGGAAAAATAAAATAAAATACACGTGGGTAAGCTCAAGTTCAAGTCAAGAAAATGACTTGGAAAAACATTTGTTGCAATCATAAATATTTGATATTAACATTTTATTAATGGCAAAAATAAACAGAAATAGTTGTTTGAGCCACAAAGTAACATCCAAATCGGCCCTCATGATGTATTTGTGTTATGGGCATTGGGAAATTAATACCAAATAACTTGTAGAAATTATGGCTTATATAAGTCCCATTTATTTGTACAAAAATCCTACACACACTAGCAAGTTATATTTCTAGCTAGGTTATATTAAACTCGTGCGATGGGCTCTCGTCCAAGGATGTTGATGCTCATTCTCCCTTTGTTCGAAATGTTTTTCTCGCTTGGTGCCACAACGAGAAACGCAACTTTTGATCAAAATTATTATGTAACTTGGGGACAAAATCGTATTTTGTTTTTTAAACATGGACAAGAAGTTCAGTTGTCATTGGATCAATCTTCAGGTTTTATTGTCATTCTAAATTAATTCACATTTGACATGCCTCTAGGCATATATGTAGTAAGATACTTATTTATTCGATTTAATTTATATTTTCATTGCAGGTGCTGGATTCGGATCTAGATCATATTATGAATCTGGATTCTTTCAAATGAGGATTAAGCTACCGGATAAGGATTCGGCTGGCGTTGTTACTGCTTTTTATGTATATAAGAAAACTTTAAACTAATTTATATTGAACCCTATTTTATAACTTTTCTTAATTCATTATAAAAATGAGTGAAGGTGACAAAGATGGGAAACCACTCATTGACTATTGTTTGAGCTTAAGTGGACCATTTCACTCCATTTGCACTAATTTCTTAAAAAAAAATGTTTGTGAATCTTTAATTAAGTTTCTAGGAAGTTATATGTTTTTATTTAACTTACAACTCATAACTTCTTTTTTTATAAAAATATCGGAGCCATTTCTTGTATACAGTTTTCTTTGTCGTTCCCGTTATATAGCTTGGTTTAATCGTATATAAGATGTTATGTAGCTACATTCAAACGTGGGCATACATGATGAGTTGGACTTCGAGTTCTTGGGAAACAGGCCGGGCAAACCCATCGTTTTACAAACGAATGTATTCGCACACGGCCTCGGAGGTAGAGAGCAAAGAATACGTCTCTGGTTTGATCCCACGGAAGATTTTCATTACTACAAACTCCTTTGGAACCAACATCAAATTGTGTAAGCACTTATATACTTAAAATGCATTGGGGCTACCCGTCAATCAGTGGTGATTCAGGAATTTTTTCAGTTCCAGTCTCGTCACTTGTTAGTTTTTTTATTGGCATAGTTATTAAAACGAACAAAGAAAAATATATGAGCCGTTATAACCCCATTGAAAACTTTCAGTTGTGTGACATATTAGTTAGGATCGAAAACCTGGGTGCGCTTAATCTCGAGTTGCAATCCTCCTGATATAACTTCCAAAAAAAACATTCAAAAAATAAAACACCAAGGAAAATTCAAACCCAGGACTTCAAGTTTGAAAGTTTTGAAAGTGGACAACTTAACCAATGAGCCATTTATCAGTTTTGTTTATGGGTTCAAACCACATATCATTTATGGCTTCATCCCATATTTCTTAATAGCATTTTTACTTACAATTTAAAACTGAATGGTCCGTGTGAACCTGGAGGTATGAACCTAGATTCTCCCATGCCGTCAATATTCTTTGTAAATTTATTTTATAAATAATTAGTTTATAGTTTATTAAAACACTACACTACATACACACTATTATTAAAAAATCATTAAAAAGTTGTAACCATTTAATTACACTTTACACGACTTTTAACCTATATATATATATATACGTATATATATATATATGTATACACATATATACGTACACATACATATGTATACATATATATATACGTATACATACATATATATATATATATATATATAATAGTGTATTGTACAATTTTGTTTAACATATGCTGCATACGCTTATGAAATTATAACATGCGTGATTATTTTTATAAGATGCGTGATTAGGTTTTTTACCTCATGCGTGATTTCTGATTTTGTACATGCGTGATTAGGGTTTTTGAGTTTTATAACGTGCGTAATTTCATCTCGTACACATCGTACGTTATGGAATATTGTATGCTAACCAACCCCAATATGTATATATAAAGAGAAATAAGATCAGGAGAAAACGTCTAAAAGTGTGAAAACGGTGAGAACGATTTTCAGCTATAAGATCTTTGTGATTTATGGCTAAGATGACGTGATGATATTTTTGTAAATAATGGGAACCTTAGAGCTATCAGGAAGGATAATATGGGAAGATCCAAACAAGGGTGCATATGCTAATCACATGTTATTTTCCCCCCATCATATTTAAACGCCAATAACTTTTTTATACGTGATTATTTTTCTAAAAAAATTACACCATAAAACTCATCGTTTTTTAATCTTTCCAACGAGTATACTATTGATATATTTTTCGAAAAAACATGAACTAGGTTTTTTATGGCATTTTGAAGTTTGTTTATTATGGCGTTTTGAACTGGGTTTTCATAGTTTTTTATGGCGTTTAACTAGTTTTTGTGGCGCTTTCTTAACTGAGTGTTTTTATGGCGTTTTCAACTGGGTTTCCATGGTTTTTTTCTGAATTGAGTGTTTTATTGCGTTTTCAACTGGGTATTTTTATGGCTTTCTTTGAACTGGTGTTTTATGGCATTTTTATTTGAACACCCAGTTCATGTCATTTTTTTATTTCAAAAGTATAAAAATAGTATACTCGTTGGAAAGATAATAAAACACTCGATTTTATGGTGTAATTTTTTTAAATAATCACGTATAAAAAAGTTACGGGAGTTTAAAAAAGATGGTGAAATATGCATGTGACTTACATGTGGATGGTCTTTGGCATTTGAGTGGCATGTGCATAGACTTTTTGACAATATTACCCTTAGTGTAAGTTAGCACAAACGCCACATGTCAACACCAAAATCGTTCTCACCTTTTTCACACTTTTAGGCGTTTTCCCCAGATCCCACCCCTATATATATATCATCAATTTTACTCTTTGACCCATAAGCATTACAATACAACCACAATCGACTCATTTTAACGGTTTTCTTACCAGGTTTTTCGTGGATAACATACCAATTAGGGTTTACAAGAACCGCATAGTGCATGGTGTAGCCGGGTACCCTCATAGACCGATGCAAGTGCTTGTAAGCTTGTGGGATGGATCTAACTGGGCCACTGACGGAGGCAAAACCAAAGCTAATTGGACCCAAGCACCGTTTCAGGCCCACTTTCAAGATTTTAACATCAATGGTTGCCGTTCAAACCCACATAGCCCAAATAAGGATTGTTATTCCTCAAAGTATTGGTGGAATAACAGAAATTATTTGCAGTTAAACAGTCACCAAATGAGAGAATTGGTTGCTGTGAGAAGAAAGTATATGACTTATGACTATTGTACTGATAAAAATAGGTACCCTATTGCTCCAGTAGAGTGCCTTGACACTTGAGGAGTAAATTAGTAATTTTAGTATTAACTTGTATTTGGGCTGGGCTGGGCTTATGCTATTATACATTTAACAGCCCGTATTCTATTCTACTAGCAATAAAATTGAAACCATATGTTCTTGATTTTCTAAAAGTTAGTATTAAAAAGTAATGTTTGATTTTGTTTTACTTCTAATATTACAATTTGCAATTTGTTTATAGGTCAAATTGAGTAATAAGTTCGGCTAAATGCGTAAATATTTTTTTCTAAGTTACATGACACACAAAGTTGTAACGTTATAACATTATTACCAGCGAGGTTGCCCCACAAATGCGGCCAAGTTACAATGTCGGGGTGGCTTCACAAACTCGCTTCACCCCATCTTCTCAGAATCCTAGTCCCCTCCTTCCTCTCTCTCCTCCCCTCTCACAAAATCGATGTTGGCCATAGACAGCTCCAAGAACCGCGTTGGTGATTTGGTGATGCCCTGGACTTAAAGAATGTTTAAATGATTTAAAATTTGTCAAAAGAATTAAAATATGTCATGTACTCGTGTGTATGTTTGGTAGAATATATTGAGATCCTGTGATATAATCCTATTGGTTTGTAAATTTTTTCGAATAAACTTAATATATAAAATAAAGATAAATAACAAAATTATCCTTCATTATGTTTTTCAGCCTTTTATCTTTATTTATAATAGTATCGTAGAGGAATATATCCGACTTCTCGTAACGGGATGACCCAAACATCTTGAACAAACATCCCATAGGGTATTGGGGTAAACTCCACCTCAGACTATCATGGACCCACACACACCATAACACTCCCAGTTGACACACTTTGAGCATGGAATATTTTTCACCAACGAAAGCAAGACTGACATTAGCCAAACAATTATTCCAGTGGGGACCACGTCACCTAACGAAAGTGACAACCAACAAAATATAACATTTGTTTACTCTCACGCCGGAGAGTGGTGGACTCCCTGCCTCTAAGGAGACTAACGACGTGTTATGTTTTGTAGAGTTTGCTTCCAACATATTTGTGGTTTTCGAAGATGTCTGTCTCCCGATGGATTTGTTTCTTCATTAGCGTCATGCGTAGGATTCGAACCAATGCCCACATTGAAATATTTTGTATTCTTAAAAAAAAACTCTACAAAAATAAATTTTATAAAGTTACTACTAAAAATATTCAAATAATACGTATAAATACGAAAAAGAATCGAGCTGAACAACACGTGAAGCACAAAGATTTGAGTTTAGATGAATCCGGAAGCATAATCCGGTGAAGTAACGAATCAGCATCCCTATGATGGCGGTAATCATTTCAACATTTTGATCGATCATCAACAAGCTTTCATCGGTGGTTGTCTTCTCATTTCGCAAAACAATAAGGTTTCCTCTTTTTTTTTTTTGATGTAATTAAAAAAACTCATAGTGGTTTATTTAGAGAAATGGATGTTGAAGGAGCAAACAAGAAATTGGTTGATGAACTTGAGGAAATGGGGTTTCCATTGGACCGAGCAATTAGAGCACTTTATTATTCAGGTTAGTCCATTGCCAACATTTTATTAAGTAATTATTATTATTATTATTATTTAGGTTGGTCTATAGGTAAAAGAACAAGCATTATATATATATATATATATATATATATATATATATATAGGATGAGGTTATTGTGATAAAATTTAAAAGTGTGAGAAGTATAAGAAATAATCTAAACCATTAGATATTTAATCTAATGGTTGAGATCATAGTGGCAATTCTGTAAATAATGTTGACTATTAAACTAACTAATTTTCTAGATTAAGGGTATAAAGGTAAACTTAATATTTTTAAATTAAGAAACTAACATTAATACACATGCAAAGTTCTCCCCTTCATTTTTAAACATCAATAACTTTTTATGCGTAACTCTTTTTAAAAAAAATTACACCATAATAACGAGTGTCTTATTATCTTTAATATGGGTACTATATTGATATACTTATGTAGAGTAATTTCTGTTTTTATATATTTAGGGTGTTATTTCTGTTTTGATGCTGATTAAAGTGTTGACTGGTGTTATATTAGGGTGTTATTTCTGTTATATTCAATGTTAGGGTGTTCTTTATAAGATGTGTGCCTTCAATATAACTGTTGTGGTGTTTTTATGAGTTATGGTGTTATTTTTGTTATATTTCTGTTCTTTATAAGATGTATGCCTTCAATATATATGTTGTGGTGTTTTTATGAGTTAGGGTGTTTTTATGAGTTATATTTCTGTTCTTTATAAGATGTATGCCTTCAACATACATGCTGTGGTGTTTTTATGAGTTAGGGTGTTATTTCAAATTCGAAAATCCCTACAACAACTGCCAAAAATCAGTTGCATATATTCATTCCATAATTAGATTTTATTAGTTAAATTACACTTATACCCTTAAACTACCAAAATAAAAAGGGACACATGTCACCTCCATAATCTTTCTTATCATTCTCACGCTTTTAAATTTTCTCACATGAACCTCTACCTATATATATATATATATATATATATATATATATGTATATATATAAAGCCTAAAGTGTGAGAAGTGTAAGAAATATTGTGGAGATGACATGTGTCCTCAATCTAAATTAATTCAAAAGGGTAAACAAGTAGTTTTCTTATTGATTCAATTAACAGATAACCTTCCATAATCGCCACCCATTATTATAGGAATATGATTTGTAAGAGGTCTACGATGGACGTATAGTGTTATATATTGTTATGTATTCTGTAACAGGTCTATGATGGATGTATAGTGTTATATAGTGGTATAGTGTTATATATTTCTGGTAGCAGGTCTATGATGGATGTATAGTGTTATAGTGTTATTTCTAGTAACAGGTCATTATTTGCAATGCTACGGCGTCCTATTTTACGTTCATGGTGTTTTACTATAAAACACAACGCCTTAAATCACCATACAATTAAGGTACCATTGTATGAATATAGAAAAACACCATGGACTAAAACATCCAATCGAAACGTAATTTTTTTCTCTACATAAGTATAACAATATGGTACTCATATTAAAGATAAAAAAACACTCGTTATTATGGTGTAATTTAAAAAAAAAGAGTTACGTATAAAAGATTATTGACGTTTAAAAAAGAAGGGGAAACTTGTATGTGCATTAATACTAGTTTCTTAATTTAAAAATGTTAAATTTACATTTATACCCTTAATCTAGAAAATTAATTATTTTAATGGTAAACACTATTTACAAGATTGTCATCAAGATCTCAACCATTAGATTAAAGATCTAATGGTTTAGATTCTTTCTTACGTTTCTCACCAAAAAACTACATTTTCACAATAACCTCAACCTATATATATATATATATATATATATCAATATAACGCCGGTCCTTTGGTTTTAAGTAACTCCAACTAAACTAAAATGGCTTGATGTCACTAACGTCACCAAAAATGTATTTTACTAAACAATAACATTATTGCATGATAATAATATTCTGATCATAATCTTCTTTTTTTTTCTGTTGCAAGGTAACTCTAGTTTGGAGGATGCTATTAACTGGATTGTTGATCATGAGGATGACCCTGACATTGATCAAATGCCCTCAGTATGATTCACTTTTTAGCATGTTATAGCTCATTAAAAATTACCCGTAAATAACTCGGCATAAGAATACCGTTTCATGAGTTCACATGACATGTTTATTTTGTTTTCGACATTTTTGTTTTCCCATCAGGTTCCGGTAAAAATCTAAATCGAGGATAGTGAGGTTTCTTTTGTGTCAGAACAAGTGAAGTTAACAGCACAAAAGCTAAGGTTTAGTAGTTATTCATGAGTTTTATTGTATTCAATAATAATGATATTATTTGTTTGGTTATTCACAAAACTCATGATTGCTTATTTTCTGTACTGGATACATTTATGTGCACAACACAGAGAAAAATCACGAAAACTGAACAAGGAGGAAGATGTGAAATCGGCGTCAAGAAGAGAGAAGGTATTGTAAACGACTAACACGGGTTGGATTTAAATTTAAAATTAATATGAAGGATTTTGATGATTTTATCTCTTTCTTTCACATTTTATAGGAAAAAATTCGGGCAGGAAAAGAACTGCAAGAAGCAAAGAAAATTGCAGAAGAAAACGAAAGAAAACGGTCTCTTGCTAGAAATCCTGTTGCTTTTTTTTAAATTATTTTTCTGTACATTTTGCTTCAATCAATACATTATAATCAGTTATATAGCCTTGCGGAAAGCAGAAAAAGAGGAAGAAAATAGAGCACGAGAAAAAATTCGACAAAAACTACAATAGGACAAGGTTACTGCCGAATTAGATATTCCCCTCCACACTGAAACTATGCATACTATCAGTTGTTGATTTTTTTTTCGTAACGGGTCAAAATGGGTAAATTTTTGGGATGGGTCAAAACATGTTGGGTTGCGTTAACACTTTTAATAAATAATTATTACATTCAGTATGTTTAACAACACTAAAACCATTTGACCTGTTTCCATTTTAGCATTCTATAACTACAATTTACACCGGTTTAACTTGTTATCTAAACAAATATGACCCAAATTAACTCATTTTCTATCTTATTCACTTCTTTTGAGCTGCACATCTAGCATTACATGTCAACGAAAAAAAATCGATAAAGAGACATGGGTCAAACGGGTTGAACTCTATTTTCAAGTATTGCTTCCAAGTTTAATTTTCCATTTTTTTCTTAATCTGTGGTGTTCTTTATGTCTTAGTCAGAAAGAAGGAGGATGCTTGGATTACCTCTGCAAAATCATGCATCACTTACGACCAACACACCTACGGTTCAAGAAAATAAGGTAAGCTTTGGCATCATATTAAATGTGTAAGATTGTGAATATCATTTCATATTAAAAAAAATGTAATTTTGTTGATTGAAAAACAGGAGATGTTGCCTGGTATGTCTACTGAGGTTCGTGTTAATTCGACAAATAAGGTAGATCTCATGAGAGAATGTTTAAGGTCGATCAGGCGACACAATAAGGTAAGTCTTGGTGTCACAAAATTTATAAATTACAGTATTAACTTATAAAATACTTATAATTGCAATGTATAGGATGATGGTTTCAAAGTGAAGAGAGCTTTTGAGACTCTTCTAACATATGTCAGAAATGTTGCAAGAGATCCTGATGAAGATAAATTCAGGAAGATTCGAATGAGTAATCCCGCTTTTAAGGTATCATCTTTGATGATGAATTAAAGTTACACTTTGGGTGACTTATGAACTGTTGGAAATTTGAGTATGTGTGAATGAAGTCTCGAACTTTGTCCCACATAAATGTGGGAACAAAGTGGAAGTTAGTTTATGAGGTAATGTTGTACCTAACTAACATAACCGTGTGCCATGTTTTACCAAAACTCCTACGCAGGCACGCAGGGGGGTTCAAAAGTTTTGAAAACTTATTGATCCGTTATCGATGATCATTAAGTCAGTTTTCAATTTCGAAACAGTTTTTGAAGGTCATTATTATCAGTCTAGAAACTGATAACTAATGACCATTATTGAGTCATTAAATCGGTACAACTATGGCTAGAATTCGGTTATGGTTCTGCAAGTATAAATACAGACCAAGGCAGACCAGCTCTTCTTCCTCTCTGATTTTCTCTGCAACACCTCCGGTTGTCTTTTTAGACAAGTGTTCAAGTCCGGCAGTGCGCTGCTGCTGCTTTGGACCGGCGTACCCTGGGAACAGCCGACGAATCTGTTTAAGGGAATTGTGTCAAACACAAGCCCGGTTCACTATTTCATTTGTTTCTGTCGTTATTTTATTTCTTTCGGTAGTAATTTTCAAACATGAACCATTTGATTGTCATGCTTGTGATTGAAACAACAGGAAAGAGTGGGGATATATGAACAAGGCGTAAGGTTTCTCGAGCTTTGCGGGTTTGAAAGAGTCGAAGATGGCAAGTATCTGTTTCTTCCACGAGAGACGTTTGACATCGCGGTTTTTAAATCAGCCGGGAACATATTGCAGTCTGCTATAACAAATCCCTTCTTTGGAATTCTATCAACACAAGAATGAATAGTCATGTAAATTCATACATATATTTCTACAACAACAACAACAACAACTTTCACTGTTTTATATTTAAAGTATGTTGTCATTTTACATAACTAGATTATATTTGCCTGCGCGTTGCGGTAGTACATTACTGCGGGCATTCAAAGGGTATCGGTTTGGTTTGTTACAAAACAAAAACATATGTGGTTTACCTGATTCCTGTATAAGAATACATCCATACAAAATGCGGTTTTCCGGTATGTTTTACCGAAAAAACATTAAATCGCTTTTCCTCAATTGTAAGGACACCTCATCGGTTGCAAAGATTCATGCACTGCTAATCACATATGGGTACATTAACAATGGCAGTTACAACACCCAACTCATTGCAACATATGCTAGAACGGGTGCTGTTGAACATGCCCACAAGGTGTTTGATAAAATTCCTGACAGAAGAGTTGATGTTTGGAACGCTATGATAATTGCATACTCTCGTAGACATTGTCCTGATGAAGTTATCAATATTTACAATGAACTGAAATCGGAACGAACTCGACCCGATAGCTCCACTTTTACGATGGCACTCAAGGCCTGCACAAGCTTGATGAACTTGGAAATGGGCGAAGAGATTCGGAGGCACGCGATCGATAGCGGGTATGAAAACGATGTGTTTGTAGCTTCTTCGTTGTTGAATTAATATGCGAAATGCGGGAAAATGAATGAACCGATGAAGGTGTTTGATAAAATGCCTAAGAGAGATGTTGTGTCATGGACTACAATGATCACAGGGTATGCACAAAGTGGCAGAGGTAGTGAAGCCATTGACGTGTTTCGGCTTATGCAAAATGAATACATTGAAGGAGATAGAATTGCAATGTTGGGTTTGATTCAGGCTTGTAGTTGTGATAATGTTAAAAACACAAAATTAGGTCTTTCGGTTCATGCATATTTGATAAGAAGACATCTTCTTACCATGGATGTTGTTGTTCAAACCAGTCTCATAGATATGCATGCTAAAACCGGCAACATAGAGTTTGCGTATCGCGTATTTGAATCAATGCAATGCAATAACGTCGTTGCTTGTTGTGCGTTGATTTCCGGTTACGCTCAAAATGGGTTGGGTGGAAACGCGTTTGATTTGTTAGTGAAAATGCAAAGCTTCAGGTTCAAACCGGATTTGGCTTCCATTGTCGGTACGCTTTTAGCTTGTTCCCAAACCGGATCGTTGAAACTCACTAGATCACTACATGGATTCGCGATAAAAAATCTCGTTTTCGATCAAATTCTCAGCACGGCGTTAATCAATACGTATTCAAAATGTGGTTCGCTTCCTTACGCACGTAACCTGTTTGATAAAATGCCTAAGAAAGATTTAGTCATGTGGAACGCGATGATCGCGTGCTACGGGATACACGGGTATGGAAACGAAGCCCTTACAGTGTTCCAAACATGTTAGAAGCAAACACGAAACCAGACCATACGACTTTCGCTTCACTAATGTCAGCATTAAGTCATGTGGGTTTAGTACACGAAGGTCGGTTATGGTTCAACCGCATGGTTGATGTATACAACATTGAGCCAGTTGATAAACATTACGCGTGTATGGCTGATCTTTTGGCGCGTGGAGGGCACGTTGAAGAAGCGTATGATCTTATCGGTTTGATGAAAACCGAACCGGGGTTAGCGTTTTGGGTTGCCGTGTTATCGGGATGTTATAACCATGGTAAGTCTTTGATTGGAGAAATGGTGGTTAAGAAGATCTTGGAGTTGAAACCGGATGTTGATACGGGGATTTATGCGTTGATTTCGAATTTTTATGCGAAATTAAGAAAGTGGGATGAAGTAGCTGATGTGAGAAATGTGATGAAGAAAAGTGGGATAAAAAAAGTGGCTGGTAATAGTGTTGTGGAAGTAAATGGAAAGGTTCATGCATTTGTTATGGAAGATAAGAGTCATTTTGAGTATAGAGAAATCTTGAAAATTTTGAAAATGTTGGATCTTGAGATGACATCATCGGAGGACTAGATGTAATGAAAACATGGGCGAAGCTTTTAAAGGGTGGGGGGGGGGAGAAGAAACTGAAGACGTGAAGGCCCAGTTTTGGGTGATGCGGAAAGAAACTGAAGACGTGAAGGCCGGGATGTTTAATTCTCTGTTGTGCCCCGGTTATGTGCTTATGTCAAAGGCCCAAAATGGGTTTGATATGGTGTGTTGGAGCTAGCCTACTAAAATGTTAACCAGGCCCAAGTGTTGCGCCTTTGTTCAAGCGTTGGGCCGCCACATCGCAAAACTCATGGGGTGTTTTGATTGGGTTTGGGTTTTCTTTATTTGCGTCGTCTACATGATCCTCGTAGAGGTTAATCAAAGTATGGCGCATAGTCCAAATGGTGTCCACTGGATGCGCCTTGGGTTTTATGTTATGGGTTAGGGGCTCCAAGGTTGGGACCAAAAAGTGGTCACCTTGGTCGCCACTAGATATTGGTTCACATACTTTGCGCTCACGAGCAAGCTTTTTGGGTATTTAAGATTAGGTTGGGATCTTATTAGCCGTCTATGCATTTGGTGCTATTAGGATATGACATTTTGTAGGCCGCCCTATTTTGTTGGGCAGGGTCGTAACTTTTTTTTTAACGGCAAATATTTTTTATTTTTGTCGTCTGTGGGACTTGAATTCAAGACCTCCCTATCCCAAGGTGTTTAAAGGCTTTGTTTTTGCCAATGGACCACCACCCAATTAAAATTTTGTGGTCTTTTAAATTTCATTTTAATAGACTATAAAGCCCCTCCTCATTTCGTGTATTTTTTTTTTCACGAATAACATTCCATTTAAAAATGTTGAGTGGATAGGGCGTAACCTTTGTAAACAACACGACCCGAGTGCCCCCTAAACAATAAACGTCTATTTGCCGGGTTCCCGCTCCGTTGTCGGCGGTGTTCCCGCCTACCCGCGAACCCTCTCCTCTCCACACACAAACACAATTCTCTCTCCTCTTCTTTCTTCGGTAACTCCTCCCCGCATATCCAACCCACATCGCCCTAACGTGGCATTACTATCGGTGTTGCCGCTCGGTAACCGCTATCTAGACTGAGCAACCTGAGGCTGCTCCATCCACCCTAATATGTAAGCTACTATTAGTATGTGAAATTTTGGAGGAGTATTTTTTATGTAATTTTTTGTTTCTCCATATGTGTTTTATTTTTGTTCAACTATCATTATGCATTTGTGTAAGGAATATTTAATTTTATCTTCTCATATGACATCAATATTCTATATGAGTAAGGAAAATGAAAGATGTGTATTTGTTTTATAACAACTTAAATAATAATATATTTTTATGCACATTTAAAATATTTTCTGTTGATATGAAATGAGTCTAGTTGAAGATATACATTTTAGAATAATATATTATAAAAAAAGGCCCAAAAATATTTTTATTGAATAATTAGGAGTTGAATGAAAAAGAAAACAAATGTCTGATGATGAAGTCTTCGTCCACGTTATGTTTGCATTAACTATGAGTGCCTACCACGTTGCCATGGTCATCGTCAAAATTTAAGGTGAGTCCTGTCAACATTTAACTTCTCCTTAAAGTAACGATAATATGAGTCAAGCTAACTCGACTCGTAATCTTCAATCAGAAAAGGTTGAACTTAAATCGCGTGTGGATCGATGATTTGTTTTCTTGAAATAGTTTGTTTTGTTTTATTTTTTAAATTTATATTCTATAAATTAGTAAGTTTTGTATGTATAAAGTCTTGTACCATATGCTTTGGCCGGTTTTCAGAAGAAAAAAAAAGTTCAAATTTTAATTTTAACTCAAATCTTTGAATATCTTGCAATTTTAACTTTACAAAATTGATTTTTTTTTATTTTAACCTTAACTTTTTTTATATTTAATTTTGTTCCCCTATACTTTTCATCTTTCGCAGATTTTTGTTTTACGTTTCGTACTAATTTTGTGAGTTACCACGAAGCAACGTGTGTGTGGTTCAACGTTTTTACGTTTCCTTCGTAATTTTGCAAGGTAATACGACACAACGTCCATGTGAAGTTCAACATTTACGTCTATTGTTTTTCATTTCATAGGTACGTCGCAACGCGTGAGAATTAAATGACTTTGTTATTTTTTCTATGTTCTATCTTTCGGTTTCTTACGAGTTTAACCTCACAAAAATGATTATTTTTTACTTTTAACCCAAAACTTTTTATCTTATGTAATTTAACCTCACAACTTTTTTACTTTCAACTTTGGTCCCCTATAATTTTTATCATTCCCAAATTTTCGTTTTACGTTTCGTACTAAATTTTACAAGTTAACACAGCGCAACATCCATGTGTTATTCAATATTTTTGCGTCTATTTTTCACATTTGAAAGGTTCGTCGTAACGCATGAGTTTTAGATGACTTAGTTATATTTTAAATGTTCTACATTTCGGTCTATTCCTTCGCTTTAATACGTCACAACTTCAACGTTGATGGTCGCTAACGGTTGTATGAGATTTGTGCTATTTGCCATGCTTTTACGCCTCCACCACAACGCAGGGGTGTTTAATCTAGTTTTTAAATAAAAAATTAACAGAAGTATGAATTATACATAGTATAAAATTGTAATATCCCAAAATCTATAGGTATGTCAATATGTCAAGATAAGTTTTATGCAAACATGAATGTTGCCCAATGTGACTAAGAATAAGAATCTAGTAGAATGTAAGTAGAGTTTTAAAATTTAAGAATAGTGTTGGCTAAAATAATATACAAATCAAACTATAGGGGCCAGAGTTGTATATAATGGTAAGAAGTTAAATAAGTTAAAACACACACACACTTCTGGTGTGCGCATCGACTGGGCAGAGAAGAAACAAGGGGGAAACCCTTGCTCAACAAAAATCAATCGATTAAAAGGAGAATCAAGCCCCAAGTTTATGCATGAACCAAAATTGGTGATGACCTAAGTGTTCTAATCATCAAGTAAGTTGCATTTTTCGTTTTAGTGAATTTATAAAGTGGGTTGTGAGTATACCATGAGTGCTTGATGAAATTAATCATGAATACTAGCTAGCAACAACATGAAGAAGACGAATTAGGTCTAATGTTTGATTGTTTTGATGATTTGAAATGAAACCCATTTGAAGTAGGATGTTGATGAAACATAATTATTCACCAAGATGTTATAGGCTAAGGTTTGATATATGATATATGTAATTGTTGAATAGGATTAGTATTAAATAAAGAAGTTGTATGAAACTAGTTGACTTGATGAATTTTGATATGATCGGGTAGGTTATGCATGAGAACACTAATACATGATGCTTAAAGAGTTGTATGCATACCAAGTGTTTGACAAAATGCCTAAGAGAAGATTATAGTGGCTTTAAATGAATTGAAAGTTGCTAGTTTATTATTTATAACGAAAATTGAACTAATAAGGGTTGGATTGTAAGGACGAAATATGAGTAGAATGGATTGCGTAAAATGAACAAGTAATCTAAATGCGACTGGATTGTGTGTAGGAGTGAAAGAAGAAGGAACAAGTTCGGAGAAACGACTAAAAGCACAAGACCAAGGTACGTTATTCGTACATTATACTTTCCCTTGTAAATATTATCTAATTGTAATGAATCATTTGGAATTATTATGAATGAATATGGTTGTTGTGTTGATTAGAGAAAAAGTAAAAAGTATGGTTCGCGTTGACTCGTGTTGAACGGGTCAACCGGACAAAGAACAAGAAAGTAAAAGTATGGTTTCGCGTTGACCCGTGTTGAAAGGGTCAACCGGACAAAGAATGGAAAGTAAAAGTATGGTTCGCGTTGACTCGTGTTGAACGGGTCAATCGGACAAAGAACAAGAAAGTAAAAGTATGGTTTCGAGTTGACCCATGTTGAAAGGGTCAACCGGACAAAGAATGGAAAGTAAAAGTATGGTTTGCGTTGACCCATGCTGAAAGGGTCAACCGAACAAAGAATGGAAAGTAAAAGTATGGTTCGCGTTGACTCGTGTTGGACGGGTCAACCGGATAAAGAACAAGAAAGTAAGAGTATGGTTCGCGTTGACTTGTGTTGAACAAATCAACCGGATAATACAAGAATGTAAAGTTATGAAATTATCATAAATCATCAAATGAAATGTTAACTGAATTCTTGTGATGTTTAGGTAAATCTTCCATTTGACGTCGCGTCTGATTTTGAACGAACACTCTCTGTGCCCTCTTACGCTTCATGACAAGATATTGACAAACGGGTCAAACTATTTTTGGGTTGTAAATGATGAACTAGCTTTAGTAATTAGTAGGTTAAAATATATTGTTGAAATATTTTGTAGCCATGTTTGTCAAATAAATTGCAAGGGCATAATGGGAATTTTTAAGCTATGTATTAAAAGTTTTAAAATTATATCGATTTTCGGTCCTGAAAATAAGCTAGGCGTTACAAGTTGGTATCAGAGCCTAGGTTTGAGGGATTCAAGCATGAGTCGAGGTGCTTGAACTCAAACCGAAAGCTCATGCGCATGTGTGTCCGTTCTGTGGCGTCAAACAAGTAAGTGCTCTTACTATGAGTCATAAACGTGTGACAAATTAATATATATAGATGATTGCGAGGTGTTATGGAATGTTGCGGACATTATGTGGCGGTTCGGATTGAATCGGGGCCTGTAAACAGGTTCCAAGAGCTGAAAATGGAAAAAATTGCGTCTGCAAAACAGCTCAGTCGTCGCCGACGACCGTTTAAGGCGTCGCCGACGCTACCCCTAATCTCCGACGGCCTAACCCACTGTCTACGAAACTAAAGCCTCGACGCAACTTTTTGAGATGTGTCGCCGATGCCATGTACGGGCGTCGCCGACGGCTCTTCTGAACCCAAACTGCATTCTTTTATATTTTCAAACTAAGTTTCTTAGAAAATAATTCGTAACTTGCATAGAACCCGAAAAGCGAAATCTAAATATAAAAGAAAGATATGTAATCATGGCTTTGAAAACACGATAAGGTATGTTGGGAATGTGGCATGTCAAAACAGGAGTAATAATGCATGAAGGAATAAGCTTTACGAATTATTAAAAACGAGTGGATGATTCTTGATCATGTATGATCATTAAACAGAATGAATATTTCAAAGTGAAATAAAATAACAATTGCTATGAATGAACATGACAAGTTGGAGAATGAATGTTATAATGTAAGTGACAAATGTTTATGTAAATGGAAGAAGAAAGGGACTTGAACAATAACGATTTAGCCCGTCAAGAAGCAATGAATGAAAAGATTTCAGAGGAAGTGGCAAAAGCTATGCAGGCCAGTCTGCCCCAACTAGCACAAGAAGTAGAGAGTCGTGTTCTAGAAACCGTAGAGGCCATCATGACCACCAAGATTGAAGAACTAAAGGAATGGATGAGCGGGGTTCAAAACAAGAAAGGGGCCCGAAGGTGCACATATAGAGACTTCATGGCTTGCAACCACGCAATGTATGATGGAAAAATTAACCCTACTGTATGCC
Source organism: Scalesia atractyloides (assembly GCA_947069175.1). Lineage (NCBI taxonomy): Eukaryota > Viridiplantae > Streptophyta > Magnoliopsida > Asterales > Asteraceae > Scalesia > Scalesia atractyloides. The sequence continues at coordinate 3,029,021 of CAMTDV010000026.1, read as the reverse complement.
AAAGATGGATTTCCAACATGGAGGCCGTGTTTATACTGTCACACCCCGACCCGCAGCGGAAAAGGTGATCGGGGCATGATTGGGTTATCATCAAAGCTCATGACATTTATTATACGTTTCATATTCATTAAATACAATTTAATAGGAAATTTACAACTATAATTACATCATGACCTAACATCAATCTAAGCTTCTTTGTTTTCTTCTAAGGCATTTCCTATGTTTTCCTTGCTTCAACCTGTTCACCTGTATCATGTGTAAAAGGGTTTTTGGATCAACAAAAAGTTGGCGAGTGAATCCTATGGAAAACATTTGAACAAGTTTATTTAATTGATTATGAAATGAGTGCACAACCACACATGAGTAAAAATAGATGTAAACTTACTCAACAATCATTAGATATTAAATAAAGCACACATGAACAATAATGGAACGTTTAGAGGCACGCGTTGCTCAACTCGTCTCTCACGAGGAGCTGATCGGCCTAATGAATGAATTGCATAAACATGATAGTATGAAAGACATAACTACAAACAATATAAACTCAATGATATACACATGAACAATAACGAATTGGTTTTGAGGCACGCGTTGTTCAACTCGTCTCCCACGAGGAACTGATGGGCTTAATGAATGAATTTCATATAATTTGACAAAATGAAATAAGTAATCACAACAATATAAACAATCTAAGTTTAGGTCACGATATGGTATGGCTCAAATTTAAATAAACGAGTTAATTATTTGAGACACATGACACACCCCAAAACGTGTAATTAAAAAGGAGAGTTGTAAGATTCACTCACAGTGGGTGCGTTCGGTTGATGATGTTGAATGCACGCGAAGTGGTTTTAACCACGAGTGAAATTAACCTAGATAAATAGCATTATGGTTTGGTAAGTAAACGGATTTTATTAATCCATTTTAGTAGGATTGTTGGGTGTATTTTTGTGAGTTTAAGGCTATTTTCGAACCTTAAAAATGTTATTTTTAAGTATTTTTAATTGATTTCTAATTAAAATAAATAAATAAAAATAATAAAAAATTTTTGACTTTTTTGACCGTTGACCTTGACCGTTGACTTGACCGTTGACCGATTCGTATGCGTATAATTGTGCGCTGAGTGAGGCTCGAACCCAAGACCTCCCATACGCGTGCACGCAGCTCTACCAACTGAGCTACGTGTCTAACCCGAAATATTTCTGTTTTTAATTATATTTATACATTAATTAGATTAAACAGAAAATCCTTTATTTTCTAAAAACGATTTTAATCCAAGAATCGGTGCGCTCCACAGGTCTCGAACCCGGGACCTGTGGCTTATGCAAACACACAGTCCACCGCTGGACTGCGTGTCCAACTTGTTAACTAAACTTATTTTTATTATTCTTAAATACAAACTAATCATTTTCATTTATGCCATATTAAAAAGTTTGAATAATTGTCCGGGTCGATGTAGTAGACCGGACTCGAACTCGTGCGCTTTGATTAAACATACACACAGTCCACCACTGGACTGTGTGTCTAACTTGGTTATTATTCCGATTATTAATATACTTAACATATAACATTGGTGCTTCCGGTTCGGTTAACAAAAAAAGGCATTTTTATTAAGGCAGCGTGTGTGGAACAAGATCGAACTCGAGACCTTTGTGTGTTTAATGTGCACACAGTCCACCGCTGGACTGTGTGTCTAACCCGAGTAATAACTTGATTTTAATTATACTTATATGTTTACCGAACTTCATCTTCTTCGTCAGTTTTAACCAGCATCGGAAATCCGACTGGTTCAAAGTTTTAATCGGTTTCTTTAGTGTCTGATGATTAAATACAAGTGATATTAAATAAAAAGAATGAAGAAATTAGGCGTGAGGTATACCGACTGGATTCCTCTGTTTCTCCGGCGTAACTCCGGCGACAGCAATCACTTCCGGCGACGAGTGTCTTGCAGCAGAGAGTCTTCAGAAAGCTTACAAAGTATGTGGGTGACTTCGGTATAAGTTCAGAGGGTTTAGTAAGGCTTAGAAGTTAAGGACTCGGTTTTCCGGCGATGAGCAGAAGAATTCCGGCGAGTGAGTTTTCGCCGAGAAAGGGTGCGGTTTTGAGCGAAAATGTTTGCAGAGGTTCGAGGGGGTATTTATAAGGCAAATCGTCGATGAATTTGGTCCGATTTTCGACTTGATTCATCGGTTAGAAAAACTCCGGCGGTTATAATTTGTGTCGCGGACTCAGACGTCGGTTATAACCGATGTGTAGTTAAAGTTTACGTTATAACGGAAAGAATCGTTAAGTTTCGCGAGATTGCCGGGATTTCCGACGACTGCAACTTTGGGCGCCGGTTTTGAATTCGGAAAGACACGTTATCAATTAAATGATCCTAACATTTAACAAAGAACATCAGTGGCGCAGTGGTTTAAGTGTTGAGTGTTAAGTCTGTTGTTGAACCGTGACTGACCCGGGTTCGAAACCCGGCAGGAACAAAACATTTTTATTTTCATATTTTTAACAGTTTTTCAAAACTAATTATATATTCCCATATAATAATTGATTATGTATCGTTTAAAATTATTTTAGGCATTTAATTCGCAACGAAATTTTTAACTGACTGTTCGGTTAATAAACGGAGCGGGTTTGGTAAAATCCGTTTTTGACGGATGTTACATATACGAAGTAGGTGCGAGACGGAAGATTAAGTAATGTTTGCCACGGGCCAACTCCAACTCCAAGCAAAGGATTGGTGGGACACCCATTGCAAGGAATTGGGATAAGAGAAGCTTCAGGAGCTGACATGGCAAGTGTTTAAGGAACCTTTCTTAAAGTTCCATTGCCCTCAATACGCGGTTGATAGAATTCAAGAGGAGTTTCTACGTCTTAGGCAAGACAAAGAGTCTATTGATGAAATTACGAATGTGTTTATTGACAAGTTAAAATTTTGTCAAGATCTTATGAAAACAGAAAGAATGAAGATTAACCGTTACCACGACATGTTAAAGGCGGAATTTAGGGAGTTCATCACTCCCTCGAAGTGTGAAACCTTAAATGAGTTGATCAATTGGGCGAGGGATCGAGAGATAGAGCTCAAGCGTCAAATAGAGCGTGGGGAAAAGAGAAACGATGGAAAAGAGTATTAACCCGACTCCGGACAAGAAACAAAAGGTTTATGATTATAGCAAGAAGAATAATGCGAAAGGTGGCATTCCTCGATGCAGAACTTGTGGAAAGCTCCACTCAGGAGAATGCTTGTTGGGTAAGAAAGAATGCTACAATTGCGGTCAAGAAGGCCCCCTTACTACAAATGCCTAAGTACGGCCAAAACATGCTTCAACTGTTTCTCACCGGGACATGTCTAGGAAGATTGCCCGAAGTTGAAAGAAAAAGGGGGTAATGATGGGAAGAAAGATAATACTTCAAAAGCTAAAGGAAGAATGTTCCAAATCACCACCGAAGAAGCTAAGGCACTTCCAAATGTTGTGTCAGGTATTTTCTTTACCTACAAATGTATTGTTTGATTCTGGAGCAAGTAGGTCATTTGTATCACGCGAACTTATAACCCATCCCTCTTTTAAAATTGAACGATTGCCAATACCTTTGGAGGTAGAAATAGCCGATAGCAAGAACTACTTATTGAACGAAGTATGTAAAGGATGTAAAATTGTTATAGAAGACGAGGAATTTGAAATAGACCTTGTGCCCATGATTCTGGGAGAGTTCAAAGTAATAGTAGGCATGGATTGGCTATCCCGATACCATGCAGAAATTCAATGTGAGACTAAGATTATACGAGTTCTATCACCGAGTGAAAAATGGGTAAGTGTTCACGGAAAAAGAAAAGTTGAAATGAAGCTATGCACCCTTGTAGAGGCAGTTAAATACGCATGAAATGAAGGTAAGGCATTCCTAGTTTACGTAATAGACACCTCTAAAAACGCGCCAAAATTTGATGATGTAGAAATCGTAAAGGAATATCCGGATGTGTTTCCGGATGAATTACCCGGACTCCCTCCCGAGCGAGATGTGGAATTTTGCATTGATCTATACCCAGGTACAAAACCGGTGGCCAAGACTCCATATCGATTAGCCCTTACAGAAATGCGAGAGTTAATGACTCAGATACAAGAATTACTCGATAAGGGCTTCATTCGCCCGAGTATGTCACATTGGGGAGCCCCCGTACTGTTCGTAAAGAAAAAGGATGGGTCGATGCGCATGTGCATCGATTATCGGGAATTAAACAAATTAACGGTTAAGAACCGATATCCTTTACCCCGAATTGATGACCTTTTCGACCAACTGCAAGGGGCAAGTTGGTTCTCAAAGATTGATCTGCGCTCGGGATACCACCAACTGAGAGTACGTGAAGGAGATGTGGCAAAAACTGCGTTTAGAACCCGATATGGACATTACGAGTTCTTAGTAATGTCTTTTGGGTTGACCAACGCACCGACTGCGTTTATGGACCTTATGAATCGAGTATGTCGGCCCTTGCTAGATAAATCTGTAATAGCGCTTATAGACGATATCTTAGTGTACTCCCGGAGCACGGCCGATCATGCAAACCATTTGCGTGAAGTTTTAGAAATTCTTCGTAAGGAGAAGTTATATGCGAAGTTTTCCAACTGTGACTTTTGGTTTAGAGAGGTGCAATTTCTCGGCCACGTGATTAACAAAGATGGTGTTAGTAGATCCGTCAAAGGTAGAAGCGGTTATCAAATAGATTCCTCCGAAGAATCCAAATGAAATGAGAAGTTTTTTGGGATTAGCGTGCTATTATCGAAGATTTATTCAAGACTCCTTCAAATTAGCCCAACCCATGACCAAATTAACAAAGAAAAATAGAAGTTTGTATGGGGTTCCGAACAAGAAAAAGCATTTCAAGATCTGAAAGAGAAACTATCTAATGCACAGTATTAACCCGCCAGATGGAACGAAAGATTTAGTAGTGTACACAGATGCCTCACGACAGGGATTAGGAGGTGTATTAATGCAACGAGGTAGTGTTATAGCATACGCCTCAAGACAGCTCAAACCACATGAAGAAAGTTACCCAACGCATGATCTAGAATTGGCCGCTGTGGTGTTCGCTTTAAAACTATGGCGACATTATTTATATGGAACAAAGTGCACGATATATTCGGACCATAAAAGTCTCAAGTACTTCTTCAAACAAAAAGATCTCAACATGAGACAATGGAGGTGGTTAGAACTGATTAAGGACTATGATTGTGAAATCCTTTATCATCCAGGCAAAGCAAATGTAGAGGCGGATGCCATTAAAAAAGGAACATCCACCCCCGATTCGGGTGAAGTCCATGAGGATGATCGTTACGCCTTATCTCCTGGACCTGATACGTGAAGCACAAATAAGGTCACTAAATTCAAAAGATCCTAAGAAAGAAAGAATAAAAGGAATTGTGGACAAGTTGGAGGAAAATGCGAACGGAATCAAAACTTGGTATGGGCGAATTTGGATTCCTTGGTTATGCGAAGTAAAGACGATATTATTTGAAGAAGCTCATAGATCACGATACTCGATACATCCGGGAGCAACGAAAATGTATTGAGATTTAAAGAAAAATTACTGGTGGCCAGGGATGAAACGAGATATTGTTAAATATGTTGCTACATGTTTAACATGTTCACAAGTGACACCGGAACACCAGAAGCCGTGCGGTGAATTACAAACCTTAGAAATTCCGAGGTGGAAATGGGAAGACGTAACCATGGATTTAGTAATTAAACTTCCCAAAACACGAAAAGGGCACGATGCTATATGGGTAATCGTGGATCGACTCACCAAGAGTGCCCATTTCCTACTTATCAGAGAAGTCTATTCGTTCACAAGGATCGCAGGGATTTTTACAAATGAAATTGTAGCTCGTCATGGAGTACCCGTCACCATTGTGTCAGATCGAGACACTAGGTTTACATCACGTTTCTGGCAAAAATTTCATGAAAAAATTGGGACGAAACTCCACTTTAGTACCGCTTACCATCCACAAACGGATGGACAAACAGAAAGGACAATCCAAACGCTTATAGATATGTTGAGAGCTTGTGTTTTAGATTTTGGGGGAAACTGGGATGACCGTTTGCCATTAGTGGAGTTCGCGTACAATAATAGCTACTATAACTTCATTCAAATGGCACCATACGAAATGTTGTATAGAAGGAAGTATAGAACCCCAGTATGTTGGGGGAAGTAGGTCAAAGAGACATCGCGCCTAAAGACGTAATAGCTGAAACTAATGAGAAGATCGATATCGTAAGGGCCCGACTAAAGGCAGTACAAGATCGACAGAAAGCTTATGCAGATCGAAGAAGACGACCCATCGATTTTCAAGTAGAGGATCATGTGTTGTTGAAGGTTTCACCATGGAAGGGGGTAATTCGATTCCGTAAACGAGGAAAACTCGGTCCCCACTACATTGGCCTTTTAAAATTAAAGCTCGGGTCGGAAAGGTAGCATACCGGTTGGAGTTACCGCCGGCGTTAGATGGAATACATGACACTTTTCATGTGCCGGAAAGGTCCCCACTAAATTGTAGCTCGTCATGGAGTACCCGTCACCATTGTGTCAGATCGAGACACTAGGTTTACATCACGTTTCTGGCAAAAATTTCATGAAAAAATGGGGACGAAACTCCACTTTAGTACCGCTTACCATCCACAAACGGATGGACAAACAGAAAGGACAATCCAAACGCTTATAGATATGTTGAGAGCTTGTGTTTTAGATTTTGGGGGAAACTCGGATGACCATTTGCCATTAGTGGAGTTAGCGTATAATAATAGCTACCATAACGGCATTCAAATGGCACCATACGAAATGTTGTATGGAAGGAAGTGTAGAACCCCTGTATGTTGGGGGGAAGTAGGTCAAAGAGACATCGCGCCTAAAGACGTAATAGCTGAAACTAATGAGAAGATAGATATCGTAAGGGCCCGACTGAAGGCAGCACAAGATCGACAGAAAGCTTATGCTGATCGAAGAAGACAACCCATCGAGTTTCAAGTAGAGGATCATGTGTTGTTGAAGGTTTCACCATGGAAGGGGGTAATTCGATTCCGTAAACGAGGAAAACTCGGTCCCCACTACATTGGCCTTTTAAAATTAAAGCTCGGGTCGGAAAGGTAGCATACCGGTTGGAGTTACCGCCGGCGTTAGATGGAATACATGACACTTTTCATGTGTCACAGCTGGGAAAATGTCTCGTGGATGAGACCGCTTTTGTACCACTCGATGATATTGAATTGGATAAGAAAATGAATTATATAGAAAGACCGGTTGCTGTAAAGGATTTTAAAGAGAAGCACCTACGCAACAAAGTCATTAGACAAGTTTTGGTCCAATGGCATCATCGAAGAGGATCAGGTCTTACTTGGGAAATGGAGGACGAACTGTGTAAATACTACCCAGAATTATTTGGTACGTGATCGGGTTTCGGGGACGAAACCTTCCCTAAGGGGGGTAGATTTGTAACATCCCAAAATATATAGGTATGTCAATATGTTAAGATAAGTTTTATGCAAACATGAATGTTGCCCAATGTGACTAAGAATAAGAATCTAGTAGAATGTAAGTAGAGTTTTAAAATTTAAGAATAGTGTTGGCTAAAATAATATACACATCAAACTATAGGGGCCAGAGTTGTATATAGTGGTAAGAAGTTAAATAAGTTAAAACGCACACACACACTTCTAGTGTGCGCATTGACTGGGCAGAGAAGAAACAAGGGGGAAACCCTTGCTCAATAAAAATCAATCGATTAAAAGGAGAATCAAGCCCCAAGTTTATGCATGAACCAAAATTGGTGATCACCTAAGTGTTCTAATCATCAAGTAAGTTGCATTTTTCGTTTTAGTGCATTTATAAAGTGGATTGTGAGTATACCATGAGTGCTTGATGAAATTAATCATGAATACTAGCTAGCAACAACATGTAGAAGACGAATTAGGTCTAATGTTTGATTGTTTTGATGATTTGGAATGAAACCCATTTGAAGTAGGATATTGATGAAACATAATTATTCACCAAGATGTTATAGGCTAAGGTTTATATATGATATATGTAATTGTTGAATAGGATTAGTATTAAATAAAGAAGTTGTATGAAACTAGTTGATTTGATGAATTTTGATATGACGGGTAGGTTATGCATGAGAACACTAATACATGATTCTTAAAGAGTTGTATGCATACCAAGTGTTTGACAAAATACCTAAGAGAAGATTATAGTGGCTTTAAATGAATTGAAAGTTGCTAGTTTATATTTATAACGAAAATTGAACTAATAAGGGTTGGGTTGTAAGGACGAAATATGAGTAGAATGGATTGCGTAAAATGAACAAGTAATCTAAATGCGAATGGATTGTGTGTAGGAGTGAAAGAAGAAGGAACGAGTTCGGAGAAACGACTAAAAGCACAAGACCAAGGTACGTTATTCGTACATTATAATTTCCTTTGTAAATATTATCTAATTGTAAAGAATCATTTGGAATTATTATGAATGAATATGGTTGTTATGTTGATTAGACAAAAAGTAAAAGTATGGTTCGCGTTGACTCGTGTTGGACGGGTCAACCGGACAAAGAACAAGAAAGTAAAAGTATGGTTTCGCGTTGACCCGTGTTGAAAGGGTCAACCGGACAAAGGATGGAAAGTAAAAGTATGGTTCGCGTTGACTCGTGTTGAACGGGTCAACCGGACAAAGAACAAGAAACTAAAAGTATGGTTTCGCGTTGACTCGTGTTGAAAGGGTCAACCGACAAAGAATGAAAAGTAAAAGTATGGTTTGCGTTGACCCATGCTGAAAGGGTCAACCGGACAAAGAATAGAAAGTAAAAGTATGGTTCGCGTTGACTTGTGTTGAACAAATCAACCGGATAATACAAGAATGTAAAGTTATGAAATTATCATAAATCATCAAATGAAATGTTAACTGAATTCTTGTGATGTTTAGGTAAATCTTCCATTTGACGTCGCGTCTGATTTGGAACGAACACTCTCTGTGCCCTCTTACGCTTCAGGACAAGATATTGACAAACAGGTTAAACTACTTTTGGGTTGTAAATGATGAACTAGCTTTAGTAATTAGTAGGTTAAAGTACATTGCTGAAATATTTTGTAGCCATGTTCGTCAAACTAAATTGCAAGGACATGATAAGAATTTTTTAGCTATGTATTAAAAGTTTTAAAATTTTATGGATTTTCGGTCTTGAAAATAAGCTGTTTCTCGATAAAAAAACTAGCACTGTACAAAGAAAATTAATGATAGAAAAGCAAGGTTGAAAATTGTTAGATTTCATTATTACAGAAAATCGGTAACGTTTGAAAATGAGGAGGGTTTTAATTTTATTGAATATAAAATTACACAACCTGCCTATAAACAATTATTAATTTTACGGAGTTGTGACCTCTTTCCAAACCATTAGTCGTAATGATGTATACAAACTAACTAATGAATTTATGATTAAAAAATCTTATATTTATTCCGAAGTTGCATTACACATTTTCATAATGATTCTTTAATCATGATGACTTAGACCACCTTTTATAATTTAAATATTTATTATTTCTATATTTTTTTAACAGGATCTTAGTTAGATTATATATGACCAAAGCTCGGTCAAAATAGGATTCGAACCTAAACATCCCGGGCAGTAACCTACTACGTGGTAAACCTTCCCACCTCAGTTGCAACCACTGGGCTACAACATCATTGGCTTTTCTTTCTACAATTATGATATGTATAGTAAATGTGTCATCATTAAATGATTGATTGTTCTAATCTCATAGTGAACATCATTGATGTAAATTTAGTAGTATATATAGTTGTTATAAGAAAAAAAATTTATGTGAAATCTAGTAAATTGTTATCATAACAAAATATATAAAAACAGCATATACAACATTCAAGGGTGGTAGTGGTGGCAATGTTGTTAAGGTCACGAGATGACGATGACTGGTAGTGCATGGTGATAATCTAGGATGGTGGGTGATAATAGAAGCAAAGAGTGGGACATATGATGGCTCACGGCAGGTGGCGATACATTGATGACAAATTGACAACCAGCGACTATTCTTGAATAACGATTGCAGAAATTTAATGGCTGATGATAAGGAGTGGTTATGTATAACGATGGGATCAAAATGTCTAACACATGAGTAATTCAGACGTTGAATGTTCTACTATTTTGTGCAATTACAACGCAAGAAAACCATGAAAATGGTTATTTTTATGTGTTATATTATATATTTATACTGATATTAGAGCTTCAGAACCTACATTTGACTGTGTATAGTGTTGATTAGTTAAATAAGGTTCAGAAGATTCTCGAAAAAGAAATCAGAATTTATACATCACGATGGACTACCATCTCACTCATATGAGGACAAATCCATCCAAAAAAACCTATGAATTTTAACCTCCACCTAGGAGACGTTGAAGACGGGGCTAATGTTAACCTCCACCTCCACTGCGTCCTTCACCAACTGCAACCACCACCGTCAGAAGCACTACCCACCTCCACCGTGAACATCACCACTCGCTACCACCCCCACAAACCACCACACCAAACAAATTTTTCTAGTAGTTGTTGTTCACAATAGAGACGCCGACAACGGTTTCTGGCGAAAACTCGAAGAGAATCAACGAGAGCGGCAGATGAAACGTGATAGTTCGAGATAGCGACGGAGATGAAGGTTGACGGTGAACCGGAGGTGGAGCTGATGGTGGTGTTTGGTGATTATGACGGTTACCGAAGATGAAGATGATGGTGAGAGTGGTGGCCGGAGGTGGAGCTAATGGTGGTGGTGTGGTGGACGGCTCTAATATTCAAAAAAACTAGGTGGGGTCGGGTCGTCACCCATTTTCTTGGTTCCATCCTTGGAGGGGCGTCCCCCCAAGGACTCTGACGCGGATGTTGACGAGGTCGTTCTCCAGAGAAGCCCGTCACCCACACCGAGTAGCCTGATAATTTCGTTCACAGACTCAAGACTATGGATTCAATCCAATATCTTAATTTATACAAAACAAAATCCCAATCATCATGGTTGAATATCACTCCAATAATACCAACAGTGGCGGATCTAGCTGGAGTATCAAGGGGTAACGAAATCGAAAAAGCGTCAAATTTTTCTAAAATTTACACTACCGCTGGAGCGCCAAAGGGTAACAGAGGATACCCCTTATTACTATGTACATCCGCCCCTGAATACCAATACTAAACAGTATAGGCATGAACTTTTATTATAGAAAATGGGCTAAAAATAATTGTGGGCCAACCCTTAAAACAATACATTTACCCACCACCAAATAGAAGAAATGAAATCACAAATTTATAATTCAATACATTTACCTACAACAAGCTATCTACAAGCAGATTAAAAATGGCCAGAGTTTTGCTTCTCCCCCAGATACTATCACCAAAAATTGTATGGAGTATCATCATAAGAGATCACATGTTCAATACTTTCAAGTGTATATACTTGAACACCTCATTTTACTGTTTGCTCCTTGGATTATACCACCATCTAGAGGTGTACAAAAAAACCAGTTTTAGAATCGATTTTTCTATAACCGATTTTAGAACCGAACTGGCGGTTATAGACCGGTTAGTAATCTTTATCTTCGAAACCGGTTATAAATAACCGGTTTAAACAAAAAAAACTGGTTTTTTTTGGCATAAACCGGTTAAGAACCAAGCCCTAACCGGTTGGACCGGTTATTGTTTTGAGTTAAAAAAACTGGTTAGTAATCGGAACCGATTATAAAAAAACCAGTTATTGTTTTTGAAGAGAAAAAGCAGTTCCGCTAATAACCGGAACCGGTTTTTAAAAAAAAACTTATTTATACATCTTTACCACCATCATTAAGGGTATTGACAATAGAATCTAATAAGATGCTTTCAAAGTTATCACTTTGTAGATGAAGATGACTAATTGTGGTTTTGTAAATAGTGGGGAGATGGTGGTGGTTTGAGAGAGATGATTGGTGGTGGTGGTTATGTATTTATTATCATATTTATTTAATGGGGTAGTTAAAATTATTTAATTGTCCATCATTTGAGTAGCATGTGATCATTTATTAACTTGGGTTATGGATGATGTTAGTCGCAGAGGATAAAGTAGTTAGATAAAGAGATGTTGGATGTACAGATGATAAAAATTTTCTTTTTAGACTAATAGGTTAAAAGTGATATAACTAAAGGGGCCAAAATCATAATTTATTTTTTCGATTTTTTTAATATATTTTTTTAATTTATTTAATGAACATTAAAGACAAACTACTTCACAACTTGATGCTTTAAAAAAAATTAAAAAAAAAATTAACCTTCACAACTTGATAAAATTTTGAAATTGTAGTTTGTACCCGACAGCTGGTAGAGCCAATGACAAATTAAAAATACAGGCGGTTGGGAGGTGGTTGGTGGCACTCCTTTGTATAACTTATTGAAAACGTTTATCCATAAAAAAAAACAACAATAATTCTAAAGACACCAATGTTTTTTTTTTAATTATTTTTCCCTCAAACGGGATTGACATTTTGTTCGATTATATTAAGCTATCAAACCGGTTCAGTTTTATATAGAAAAACTATAGTTTTATGGGAGTTTGTTCGAGTTATGTGGATCTATTTCAAGATGTGTTCAATTTATGGGTATTCTTAATTATGATAACCATATTAAGGTTTACTTTGATATGCTGGGGCGGATGTACCTCGTAATTAGAGGTAGCCATTAGTGTAAATTTTAGAAAAATTTGACTTTTTCGATTTCGTTAAACCTTTCTTTTAAAATGTTACCCATATAAAAGTTTGTTAGATCTGCCGCTGTTGATATGTGTTATTCAATATGAATTTTAACAAATCGGGCTTCATATCTTCAAGTTGTGGTGTTTCGTTTGCATATATTTTATATTTTTATTTTTTAGAGGATATGTAGATGTGATTTGTTAATTTGCAATGTTAGGTGTTCTTTTTGTTTTTTGTTGGTTCATGGTGTGAGTTGGTATATGGTGGTATGAGGCAAGTTTGGTGGTTGTGTGTTAGAAGAATCAATGTTTGATAGCTTAATTCGAAAACACACATATTTAGCTTAAATTATTTCCATCTCAAATGAATTATACATAATTTTGAAAAACCCCAATCTTAATTTTTGATTTGACTATTATTAGAACCTCTACACATGTTAAAACTGATTTCGGAAACATAACATGTATGAGATGTCAAAATGATCCCTAAGTTAGGACACCTTAGTCCAAAAATAAGACATTTTGTATCAGGGTCCTTAAGTTTTCAATTTAGTTGCCATTTTCATCTAATTGTCAAACTGGGTTAGAATTTTTTATTAACCCCTCTTTTTTTTTGTCGTTTTCTTCATTTAATTAAAATATATTATGGCATAAATTAACCATTACAGCCTTAATTTAAACGAGGAACCCGATAAAAATGTGAGAAGTTAACAGAAAATTCTAACCCGGATTGTTAACTTGATGAAAATGGCAATAAAAATGAAAATTCAGGACCAAAATATAAAAATGACCTAAACTCAGAGACCATTTTAACATTTTACTCATAAAGCAATTATTAACCGTATAAAACCTTTAAAAAAATAGCTAAAGTAAATGAAGTCACTAAAGTCTCCTATATTTTTTAATCTTAAATCATAATATACTTAAAAATCAGTGGCACTTGTAGCTATTTATAAGTAAAAACCATATTTGGACAATAAATGTTCTTTACAAATATGAACAAACAAATAATTATTTTTCCCGGTAAAAAAAAGAAAAAATTGAATGGTCAAATATTACCGGTGGCGCCGGTCAACGGTTTGATAAACCATTTCTTCTTCAAGACTGTTTCTTCTTAATTCCTCCAGTTTCATCTCTCTCTCTCTCTCTCTCTCTCTCTCTCACTAAATTAAATTTGGAGCTTTCAACTACTAAATAAGATCTCAAGTTCCTGAGTTTTTTTTTTCAGTTGCTTAAAGATTGATTATTCATTATTGTGCTCTGCAAATTATACATGGCGGTAAATTTTATTTTGAAGAAGATTTTTTTATGCTGTTTAAATGATATTATCAATTAGTTAGTTAATGTGTTTCTGGAATATTTATTATTATTCATGCTATTGCTAAAAATTAATTAGTCAACATAAGTTTTTTGATAAATCTGTTTGAATGTGTGTGTGTGTGTTTTTCCACAAATTGCATGATAATAATCTTGAATTTGGTACCCCTTTTCAGAATTGATCTCAAAATTTTTTTATTTTGATAAGGTTTTGATCTTGGAAAATTTACAAAATGCATGTCTAAAGTCAAGAGTTGACTTATGTTTGGAGATATTAATGTTAGTTGTATGAATCTAATCTTACAATGGATCTTGATATTTGTGTTTTATAAAAAAAAAATATCTCGTTGGAAACAGCCTTTCTATTATCTTATGATGACACCAGATAAAAAAAATTATAGTTACCTCACTGTCACTGACTTTAACATCTTTAATTATTTGTAGCAGCGTCCGACCGTACCGAAATTCGGCAACTGGGGTGAAGATGACGTACCTTACACGGTTTATTTCGACAAGGCTCGAAAGGGTAAATCGGGTGGGAAAATGATCAACCCGAATGACCCACAAGAGAACCCGGAAATGTTTGCTCCACCCGCGCCTCGGGCCAAATCCTACACTGAGCCGGACGAGCCCGTCCACAGACGGGCTGTCCGACCCACTCCTGACCATCGGGTTAGCCTGGAAGACTATGAGTATAATGATAACCGGGGTAGGAGAAATTCTGGTGGCTCGGCTCATCTACGTGGCGGTCAAGGGCCGGCTGTAGGTCGTTCCACGAAGCATAGTGTCGGGTCTGACCAAAGCTTTGACCGGTCACCTATGCATCCCCATTATCAGGCAAAGCTCACTGGGAAGGGTAGCGCGTCGCCTGCTTGGGAAGGAAAGAGTTATGATAGTAGTCATGGCACGCCGGGCCGATCAAGAATGAAGCCGTCTCGAGGCGATGATTCTGTAAGCTATACTTTTGACTTTGAAGGTCAACCTAAGACTTTCAAAATTCCAAAACATTACAGTTATATTGTGTCAAAATTAACAAAAACAGTTTTCCACTGTGGATTGTTTGTTGTGAAGTTAGATGCAATCATCAGTTTCTTATTTAGTTTAACATATCCATACCATTTTGAAATTAAAATCCAGTTTGTTTGACTTCAAAAGTCAAAATGTAGCATGTTTGTTGGACAAAACAATCAGATATAGTTCATTTGGATCTGCAGCTAAAAGCATACACATATAGTTCAAGATTTTATATATAGTTGGTAAAATGGGTGGATTGGATTGGACCAATGGTTGCTGGTATTTTTATTATTACGGGCTAGGCCAACTCGTTTAAAATTTTACTTTTTCTAAAAGTATCTATTCTATCAAGTATGGTTATAATAGTTATATTATTACAACAAAAATAATTTAAATAATAATTGATGTACTAACTTTTATGCATTAATAATTTAATATACACTTTGAATGAATATCGACTCATTTTCTATTATTCTATTTTTTTATTTATTTGACGTGTTAGATACATAGATAACTCAAATCAAACTCTTGGCGTTGTTATTATTGTATTTTACTAACCTAAATTATGCTTTTACCCTTAGCCCGATAGAGGAGCAGCTGTTCCGATATTCGGTGAGTGGGATGAAAACAACCCATCATCAGGAGACAACTATACGCATATCTTCAACAAGGTTCGTGAGGAACGTGTGGACCGGTTCACCCATGCCATCCGGTCCAGATGCAAGATCAAATTACAACATTCCTAGAAACCAAAAAAACACTAACAAGGTATCATCACATTTCTTAATATATGTTTCTTTTAGCAAACATTACGAAAACTGAAAGGGCTGAACTTGCTAGTTATGGGTCATTTCTAGCATTCACATTTGATTCTTACATCTATATCTCCAAAGTTTGTAGATTTCTAGCTTCAAAATTTAGAGTTCTATAAATAGTGATTCTTTAAATATAGAGATAAACTATTCATCATCTCTATAAATATTTGTAAGTATCTAAGGGGTGTTTGGCAACCTTGGGTTGGGCCATTAAGAGATCTGATTGATTAAGAGGTAATATCTGAATCGGTCAACATGTTTCGAAAGCTTTGCCCATTAAAAAGCTTTGCCTTTAAAGTAAAGCAAACACACTCTACCTTATTCAGAGGTAATTAAGAGGTTACCAAACAACCCTAAAAAAGAGAAAAATAATAAAATAAGTGTTTATGATAAAGATAGAGATGGAGAATAAGATATGGTAGGTGAAACAAAATTTAGAGAAATGTAATATTTAGTTAAGTCAGAGATGTAGATAGAGATTCTACTATGAATGCTCTAAGCAATGTTTTCATACGAACCAGTCGCCTTGGCGGTCAACTAGTCAGAGCAATTTATAAAAACTGGATGTCGACCTAAATAATTTAGTAATTACAAATATATATATATATATATATATATATATATATATATATTATATATATATATATATATATATATATATATATATATTAATTAGTTCAAAACAATATATGAAAGTATGAAACTACCTTATCATTTGGTGGATTTGGAATCTTAACTAAATATGGAGATTGAAGTATTAAATAAATCAATAAATTGAGATTTTAAAGGAAACAATATTTTGAAAATTGGGCCTACTAAGGTTAAACCAATAGGCGTTATAACTGTTAGCCCAAATGAAAGCGGTTCAAGAGTACTCAATCAGACCAGCTGTGTAGTCCTAGTCCCCCCGGCCAGTTCCATCTAGTTCTAAGAACAATGTTTGTAACACATTACTTTGGTTTCTTGTGTAGCAATCATGCTGCTTCCCATGGTCGAAGTAAATGGCGATTTTCGGATTTTGGAAGATTTGTGAAGAATACCTTCTAAAGGACTCTGTATATTCAGAGTCTAGCTTCATATATGCGTACATCAAAATGGATTATTTTCTTTGAAATTTGTAAGTGTGGTTTTGCTATTGTGGGTGCAATTGGGTTTATAACAAACATCATGAGAATCTGATGACTTTATATATTTGGTTGTAACAGTGCCAGATCTATTCTTTCATTTTGTTGCAATGGTTATCTTGATAGAAAAGCTTTGTTTGGTATAGAAGGCTATTTAAAGCTTCTTTAAAAGAATAACTTAAATACCCTTCCAAAAATTGTGTTTTTCTTATCCATGGTTTCGTTCTTGTGTCTTTAATGTTATTTTACATTTTCAACTTTTCAACTATAAATAAATCCGGCTAACAGGTGAATTTTAGGAGTAGATTTAAAAGATGTGTGTACGATGTTAAAATAATATATTTCAGATTTACCAAACAATTTAACCCAAACTAATATGTTTTACCCGGTATTGAACCGAACCATATCGGATATTTTCGGTACCCATTTTTTTTTGCCATTTTCAGGTTCGGTATGGTACGATACTTGCATTTTTGGTTGATTTACCTTCGAATACCGTACAATACCGAGCACTTTTGGTACCGGTATCGGGTACCTATTTTTTGCGAATTTTAGATGGTACTGGTATTGTACCAAACCATATCGGACACTTTTGATACCCGTACCCATTTTTTGTGATTTACGGGATTGGTACTTTCAATGCCAGTACAATACCGAGCTCATCCCTATTTGTTGTTACTCTTTATTAAAAATTTGCTTTTTCTATATTCATTGACACTCAGACCAATGGGTGTGGCATCAGAGCGCTGAGGTGGAAGGCATCCCTGACAAGGACCCCCCCCCCCCCCCTTTTAATTGGTGCACACGGTGAACATTCCCCGTTCTCCCCGAGATGAAAATTGTAGTCGTTCAAAAAATCCAACCGCTGAATGATCATGACAATTAAAAAAAATATTTAAAAAAAACTATAGAAACCCTTTTCCCTTTTTAAAATTTACACCCACTTTCAATCCCTTAACCCTTCTCTTTAAACCATCTTTATTTTTACAAATATTATCATGGATCCGAGCCAACCGAACCCGCCACCATTCTTTCCAAACACACCTACAACTCCCTCGACCTAAACCTAACTCGTATACCCCACGACACCGACTGATCCAAATATGTTTACATTTGACAATTTTAGTCAAACACCAAACGCTTGGCAAATGCAAATCCAACAACAACACCTTGCTATGCAAATGCAATCACAATCAACCCAAATGCCACCGGTCCAAACGTTGCACCAAAGTGATCGAAGAATGAAAGACAAGATTGTGAAGAAATGGCCTGGAGGAAATGCACCGTAGTTATTTTTTTATATTATGTTTTTTGAATTATGTCTTTTTTTATAAAAAAAAATAATTATGTCATTTTGGTTCTAGTTTATGTACTTTTTTATTTTATTAAACACTTTATATATATATATATTTTGCATTTAAATATTAGAAAGTGAAAGGGGGAAAGGGGGAAGAAGAGGAACCATACGCTTGGTTGAGGGAAAGATGCTGAGATGGAGGGGGAGTGATGTGCGCTAAGGTGAACGATGGGGAGAAAGGGAAAGGGAGAACCACGCCCTTAGCCTGAGATAAATTAGAAAAAGAAAACACTTTAATAATTGGATTAGGCTAATAAAAAAAAACTATCAAATAATTGTTGTTTTAAAAACCGAACAAAAATTTGGAATCGCCTTTGTTGTTGGTTTGTTTGAGCTAATGAACATGTTGTAAATGGAACATTTGGTTAAGTAAACCAAAAAAGATTCAAGGAAAACCGATGGAAAAACCATAAATGCTTGCCTCATGTGGTCAAATCTTTGCTGACGGACCTGCTTTTACACTAACTGACTTAAAAACTGTGTGACGTCCCAGAGACAACATTTCTATCCATCCACACATCTCTCAAAAACCAACGAACTCGTATGGAATTTTCGGATCACTATGAGGATGATAATAATTGGTAGCGACAACGACAATGATGTGCTGGTAAATAGTGGTGGCGACAATAGGTAATGGACATAGTGACATACCGTTCGAATTATAGGGGTTTTGATTACTTCTATTTCAGATAGGTTTTTGATCATTCCTTCTTTCATTTGTGATTTTATTTTCTTTGATTGGTTATAGCCACCATCCTTTACTTGTTTGGTTACGGTTCCCTTTGATTTGAACATTGTAGTCTCGGTTGTAGCAACCATTGCGTGAGTAGTACAATCACAGTTGATCATAAAAAACGTTCATATCCACATAACTAATACCATTAATTATGCAAACCTCTCGTTACGTGGAAGGTAGCATCTTTAAAACGTCTATATAATGTTTCTTCTAGCTTAACAACGCAATACAACATTTCTAGGACTCATATGTAACATCTTAAACCCCAATAATTTCTTGACTTCATAATTAAGAAACTATGTTGACTTTTTCCAAACAGTCAACCCTAAAGAAGCCAACTTTGACTATAGACAAGGAACTTTAAAGTTATTCCCAAAGAAATTGATATGACCTCCAATAGTCCAAAGTTACAAATTCATTCTTTCCACAATATTTTGAAAATATAGTGAAAATATGAAGTATCTAATATTTTGCAGCTTGTAGGTTTACTTCCACCATTATTTTGTTTCTCTTTTATTCTTGAGGATATATCTTTTTAGTCTTTTAAATGCAATTAATATATTTACTTTCTAAATACTATAGTATCTGCCGTTCGAAAAAAATTCTATAGTTTATTTACTTAAATAGTAAGTAGTTACATTTAAACTTTGAATTAAATTAAAATAGTATTTAGTATTGAACTTTATGTAATAGTAAATAATTTTAAAATTACTTATGTCGAATTAAAATACTATTGAACTTTATGAAATAGTAAATATTTTTAAAATCACTTATGACATCATTATGTTTTGAAAAACGAATGGACAAATAATCGCGTGATTGTTTGATTAATCCTTCGTTTTCAAACATTGGTAAGCTTACCCATTCTTTCAATTAAAACGAGGGTATAAAACCAAACATCGATAGGGCCAAAATGGTCATTATGATACTTAAATCAAAATGGCCAAAATAGTATTTAGTATTGAACTTTATATAATAGTAAATAATTTTAAAATTACTTATGTCGAATTAAAATACTATTGAACTTTATGAAATAGTAAATATTTTTAAAATCACTTATGACATCATTCGGTTTTCAAAAACGAATGGACAAATAATCGCGTAATTGTTTGATTAATCCTTCGTTTTCAAACATTGGTAAGTTTACCCATTCTTTCAATTAAAACGAGGGTATAAAACCAAACATCGATAGGGCCAAAATGGTCATTATGATACTTAAATCAAAATAAACATCAACAGGGGCAAATCGACATATTCAATTACCAGAAATAACAAAAATTAGATACTTAAGATGTATATAGATCTACAGGATTTCTACTTTTATAAACTAATAGCCAAAATTTTGTAACTTTTCATAATATTTGACAATCTAAGTATAGTTAACTCTACAATGTAATAATATATGTTGCGTTTGGAAATCTTTCGATTGATACGTACAAGTTTTAATTTGAAAATATAGATGCCTAAAAAGGTTTATAGTCTTGACATCTCTTGTTATTCATATGTAACATTCAAATTACCCGAGCCTTGAAAAAGAAATTTAATTACTTGTTTTCATTGTTGTACTTAACTTTTTTATATTTTTATAGATTAAACTGTGTTTGGTCTCTGAAGTTCGGTCACTTTCGCCACTTTAGTCCAAATTTGAAACCTTTTGCATATGGGTCTATGTGGTATTGTTTTTTTTTTCCCATTTTGGTCCAAAAATGAAATCAGCTCATATTTCTCAAATTAAATCTTGGTTTTTTGTCCCTTTCCTCATGGCAAAATGATCATTATGAGTTTTATAAAATTAATTAATCTCTCTCTCAACTTACTCTCTCCCCCTCTTTTTCTCTCTAACACCACCGCCGCCACCATTACCTCCTCACCACAACCGCCACCACCACCTCCTTCTCACCACATCCACCGTTCTCCTCCTCAACACCACCGCCACCACCTCTTTCTCACCACAGCCACCGTTCCCCTCCTCAACACCACCGCCTCCACCACCTCCTTCTCACCACAGCCACCGTTCCCCTCCTCAACATCACCTAATCACCATCACTATCATCATCCCCTTTTCCCCAAAATCAAAATCCTAAATCCAACCCTCTATCAACCAAATCCACCCAAAATCAAAACCCTAAATGTACTCATCAAACGACGAAGGAGAAGAATACCTCTTCAAAGTCGTCATTATCGGCGACTAAGCCGTCGAAAAATCAAACCTCCTCTCTCGATACACTCGCAACGAGTTCAATTCGCACTCAAAGGCCACAATTGGCGTCGAGTTTCAGACTCAGAGCATGGAGATTGACGGAAAAGAAGTTAAGGCCACACTCTACCAACTGTTTCCTGCTGTCCACCGGTCAGGAGTTATGGTGGCGATGGTGTTAGAGAGAGGGAGGGAGAGAAAGAGAGAGAGAGAAAGAGAGAGAGGAGGAGAGAGTAAGTTGAGAGATGAATTGATTAATTTTATAAAAATGATGATGATCATTTTGCCCCTGAGGAAAATGACAGAAAACCAGGATTTAATTTGAGAAATATGAGCTGATTTTATTTTTAGACCAAAATGATAAAAAAAAAAAAGAAACCATAGGGACCCAGATGCAAAAGGTTTCAAATTTGGACTAAAGTGGCAAAAGTGACAAACCTCAGAGACCAAAATAACAGTTTACTCTATTTTTACACTATATTGATACACATATATACAACAACAAATCGTTCTTTCATATTTTTATCAATATATTGATACACACATATAGAGATATAAATCAATAACAACTAAAAATATAAAAAAATTAATTACTTGTTTCATTGTCGTACTTAACTTTTTTATATTTTATACATATAGTGCTACACATATATTCTTTTTGAACGGGGTAAATTGATTTTAATTCTATTGTCTGTAAGATTTAAACTCAAAGCCACCTATCACAAATTCAGGTGTTTAAAAATTTTTCATTTAACAATGGATCACCACTCCATTGATACACATATATACAACAACAAATCAATAATAACTAAAAATATAATATAAAAACTTTAAAACAGTAGAATAAAATAAAATAACCGGATAAAACGTTTTTTTAGGATAATTATATATTATATATTATATTATATAATATATTATATATTATATATTATTACATTACAATTACAAACTTTTGAGAACAATGCATGCATTTAAGATTTTTTTTTTTGTTTTTTTTGTTTTTTATGTTTTTGTCCTTTTGTATATTTTATATTTTTATCTCTCAACTTTCAGTATTAACACTTACAACTTTTAAATTTTCTAAAGATTTGGTGATTGAGTTTTACGTATTATTTTATGTACATGTGGGTATAAATTCAAATTGATTTACGTTTCGATATTTCCCAGAATTAAGTCAGATCAAATATAATATGATTTTATGCTTATTCTTATATACGTTTTCGGTTGGCCTACGTTTTGACGTATTTTCCCCCCAGAAATGAGTCAGGTCAAACGTAATATGTTTTCGAGTGTATTTTTTATGTATTTTTCAGTTGATTAACGACGTAAATTTCATCTGGCAATCAGTGACAACGCGCGGTGCAATATACTAGTTTTTACTAAAAATAAAAAGAAATTAAAAGGCGGGTGCATTAAAATTTCGAGTAAATTGCCAAAATCGTCCATGAGATTTGTGCCTGTTTGGCAGTTTAATTCAAAACAATTTTTTTTGTACCTTATTGCTCTTTACTTTTGAGATTTTTTTGCCAATTTCGTTCAAACGGCTAAATTGAGTTATTTTTTCTGATAGAAATTTAGATGAAATGACAAGAAATTCCAAAACTCAGGAACCATTTTGACAAAAAAATTATATGTTTGAATAAAAATAACAAGTTAGCCAAAAAATAAAGACAATATAATACAAAAAGATAGTTTTAAATGAAAGTAACAAATGTGTCCAAATCTTATGGACAATTTTAACAATTTATTCTCAATTTTCTCTTCTAATCTTATGTAAAGGAAGCAATATAACCCATAACCAAAATCAAATAAACCGAAAAAAAAAATAACACTTTCCTTTCTCGTAATAACTTTGACTTTAAATGCAATCTTCCCGTTAGACCAACAAACAGCCACGCGCCAACCCAAGCGCGTACAGTCAAAATCCACATAGGCGAATGGCGGTCATGGCCGCGAAGAGAGACGTGTGTCTCTTTTAAACATCCATCGACCCGATCCGTTTTATAAAAAAACCCATTTAGGTTTTTACTCTTCAAATACTTTCCCCATTCTTTTTATTCAATTTCAGAACCCTAAATCGCTAAATCCTTTCAATTTGTCTGCTAATATTATAATTCCACCACTCTAGATTCTCGATCGGTTGATTAATAGCATCAGGTGAGGTTTAATTTCATTGATTTTGTTAATTTTGATAATTTTATTCAAGTTTTTGATCGTCATTGTTATCGATCAATTGATGTTTATGTTTGTGTTTATTGCGGTTTGATCGTACGGATTTTGATTGTTTTTGTTTATAATTTTAGGTTTGTGCTAGAAAGATCTTATCTTTATGTGTTGTAGAGTGATAGTGTACAGTTTATTTTGATTTTGAAGTTTGAAGTTTGAAGTTTGAATGAATTGTTTGTGATTTTGTTTTGGTGGTTGTTGGAGGCATAGTGGAAAGTGGGTGAATAGTTATTTGATTATAAGTGTGATCAACAGTATTTGTGCTGGTTGAGGGTTATAATAGTTTGTAAGTCTAAAGATTGGATTTTTATGAAGAAGAATTAGGTTTTGTTCTTGACTCTGTGTCGAAATGTTCATGTGATAATGAAGATGTGGTTAGGTTAAAATTTTTGGTATCTTTTTTATCTTTGAAAGTTTGTTTTTTAAGAGGTAAAATGTTTGTGGTCCGCAGAAGAAGAGGTGGACTAAACCTCTGCAGTCTGCAAGAAGAAGGTTGTTTGTTTTTAACGTATGTAGACTTCTAAAATAAACTAGTGGTGGTGTACGGATGTGTGGTGGGGTGGTGGTGCAGACCTTAGAAGATCTTAGAAGTGGTTGGGCCAAATCTGCACAAAGAAGAACTCGCGCAGACGTTTTTTAATTAATCGTCTTCGGAACAACAAACAGTCTGCAGATGGCAATGTCTGCGCGTGTGGTCTGCGTGGCGCAGACAGGAGAGCCTGCGCAGATGGCAATGTGATTACTTTAGATTTTGGTCTTAAAACTGTAGTTATATTGAAGTTATTCTAAAGTTTTAACCTTTACTTTTATTGTTACTAATAATCTTTAATTTTATTGTGACTTGGTG
Organism: Scalesia atractyloides; assembly: GCA_947069175.1. NCBI lineage: Eukaryota > Viridiplantae > Streptophyta > Magnoliopsida > Asterales > Asteraceae > Scalesia > Scalesia atractyloides. The sequence continues at coordinate 3,004,638 of CAMTDV010000026.1, read as the reverse complement.
AAGAACGATCATGAAGTATTATACAATGTTTATTTATCTTTTTATTTGTTCAAGTCTGGAGATTTTTCAATTTGGGATCGAGATGTGAAAATATTTGTGTGATTGTGTGTGTATAGTGGTAGGGTTGGAAATTGAAGCATAATAGAGCTGCATTTCTTTTGTATAAACTTTGTAGTGACGATCCAATGCCATGTCTAGCTATATTCTATTTGGTGACTCTTGAGTTATATATGTTTTGGTGATTTCATATGTGCAAGTTGTCGTTTTTGGTTGCTTTAGACGTGTATCAGGAATTCTACATGTAAAAATAGAATCTTACTTTATGTACAACATTTATAATCTTCTGGTAGAAGAAATATTAATAATGCAGCACTATGTAAATAGAGAAATAAATAAATACCATTAGAGAACCTTTCGCTATATGTAGTGAGTGAGGGCTTTGCTTGGGTTGACGCTTTGCTACGCCATAGTTGTATGTGATTTTCTGTAGTTTAAACAGATGCTATTTGATAACAAGGTCTACTTATCAAGATCAAACACCTGTTGTTAGAATTTCACTAATGACGTTTTATATTGCAAGAGTATCTGATACACGTTTGTTTTCATGCTGGTAAATAAGGCAATGAGTACCCAGGGACAAGTTATGAAGTATGCAAGAAATGTTAGGCGAAGGAAAGGAGTGCTGGATCTTAACGTTCCTCCAGTTGAAAACCTTGAGCAAGCCCTTTCAGTGGATGACGGTGTTCAAGGTTTATTATCATTGTCTGCCACTCCAGTGATTCCTAGTGGTCAAGTTCACCAGCCAGCTGGATCCACACTACCTGCACCAATTGATGTTGAAGAATTGGATGATGATGTCATCATATCATCACCCACAGCATTTGAAGAAGTAAGTTTTATACGCTAGAGGAGCGCTTTGCTTGTTTTGTTTAGCTATATCATTTGGGTTTATATCGTTGATTTGTACTTTTGACTTTAGGCTAAAAAGAAATCACGGAGGACAGTGGTGATTGATGTGGATGCAGGTAAGATTACGACCTTCAACATACCCTTGCTAATGCACTAAACAGTTAATGAGGTAAAAAATTGGGTATCGGTCAAGGACCGATATTTGAGATATAGGTTACCGCGGTGGGTAATCGGTAATTTTATATCATGTATAATTTATATCTATAGCAATTTAACACTAACAATTTAGTATACTCTCCTATCATTAACAAATTAACCTTTTGCAACTTGCAAAATGCTAACAATTGTAGCAAGTAGGAACTGCATTTAACACTAACAATTAACAATTAAGACTTAAACACTAATAACAGCAATAAGAAGAAAGACGAATGGTAAAACCAAGAAGAAAGGTACTAATATCGTGAAAATCGGTGATATATCGGTCAAAGATCGATCAGATATCGGTCAATGTGGTCTATAATATCGGTATAGGTATTCTGACGAATATTTTTCACCAATATTTTACATGGGGACCTTGGTATAAAAAAGCGCGCCTTAAGCGCGCTTAAGTGCAAAGCGACCCTAGGCGCAAAGAGTTGCGCCTTGTGTGACATAAGGCGAGCTCTGTACAAAAAGCGCACAAAAAGTGAGCTTTTTTGGAAAAAAACCCCACTGAGGCGCGCGCTTTTTGTATAGAATGTGTTTTTGTGCTTTAAAGTGTTATACATGTAGCTAAAATGGTTGTACATTAAGTGATTTATACATTAAATCATATATAAACCTATTTCTCACTATTTTTAGGGTCAGGGATGCTAGAAGTCTATAGTATATACATATATATATATATGTGTGTATATATACAGGGCAGGGTTATTGTAAAAAGGGGTGTGTTTTGTGAGAAGTGTAAGAAAGAATCTACACCCTTTGATCTATAATCTAATGGTTGAGATTATAATGGCAAAATTGTAAATAATGTTTACCCTTAAAATAATTAATTTTCTAGATTAAGTGTATAAAAGTAAATTTAACCATTTTTAAATTCAAAAACCCACATGCAATGCATATGCAACTTCCCACCGTCTTTTTTAAATGTCAATAACTTTTTATATGTAACTTTTAAAAAAAAAAACTACACCATAATAACAAGTGTTTTTTTATCTTTAATATGAGTACCATATTGCTAACTTATATAGAGAAAAAAATTACGTTTTGATCGGATGTCTTAGTCCATGGTGTTTTGTCTATTTTGTTTTAGTTATATAGTGATTTAATGTGTTGTGTTTTACAGTAAAACATCAAGAACGTATATAAGGCACCATAACATTGCAAATACCATTGAATTCAGCAAACTGCCATTTTCTTATACAGAAACACTATGGAACTAAAATAAAATACCATAGAAAACAAGACACCATACAAGTATACAAAGAACCATTCCATTAGCATTAAAAAATATCATTAAATTCAACGAGCTAATTTTTTCCTTTTACAAGACACCATAATCTGTTTTGAAATCCTAAAATAAAACACCATAGAAAGTGAGATTGAAAGATTGAACGTAAATGGTATTTGCAATGTTATGGTGTTTTATACACGTTCATGGTGTTTTACTGTAAAACACAATGCCTTAAATCACTATATAATTAAAACAATATAGAGAAAACACAATGTACTAAAACATACGATCGAAACGTAACTTTTTTTGCGTATATGTATAGCAATATGGTACTCATATAAAGATAAAAAAACACTCGTTATTATGGTGTAATTTTTTTTAAAAAAAATTACGTATAAAAAGTTATTGACGTTTAAAAAAGACGTGGGGAAGTTGCATGTGGGTTGTTGAATTTATCTTTAATTAGCTTATTTGTTAAATTACTTAATTGCCCTTATCCTAATAAATTAAATAATGACATGTGTTATCATCATGTTTTTTCTTATCCTTCTCATAAAGTTCATCTTTTTTTACAGGATCCTAAACCTATATATATATATATATATATGTAATAAGCACCTTGCGCCTCACGTACGAAAAGCCCATCGCTTTTGCGATTTGCGCTTTGATTTTAGACCTTGTCGCTTTTGTGCACTTCACGCTTTTTTAAACCAAGATGGTGACCGATAACCGATATGTCGGTGATATATCACCAATATTAATTGCATAGCTAGTGCATCATCTTTTATTTGTTCATATGGTCGATGTTATTAATTTACGGGCAAAACATAAAGTGCTTACAAGTTAATGGTGAGGGGCATATGTAAAAGTATATAGTTAGTTTTTATTAAAGGTGTGCAAATGCTTTAACAATACAAGTGATAGAAAATCAAGAGAATTTTCGGCTATATTGAAAGGTTGGATTGTTACTATATAATGTCATATTGTCATATCATCCTATGCTTTACAGCACAATTAATTAATGTGATGTATATAGCAGAAGAAGTTGCTATTACGCTTGGTCTTAACCAGGCGAACAAGCGTAGAAGAGGTCATCCAGATCCATCAACCATCAATTGTGAACTCTACGTGAATTTGGAAGGAAGTAGTGGCTCTATGGTAACGACATCTTTTATAGCATTTTATCATATTTTGTTCTGTTATGAAGTTATAGTAGGCAAGTGAACATAAATACATATAGGGCCGTAAACGAACATGAACAAGGCCTTGTTCATGCTTGTTTGTTCATGAACTGTTCACAAATGCTTACACAAGATTTCGTGTTCGTGCATTAAGGAAACGAATGTGTTCATGAACTGTTCACAAACACAAACAAATGTTCATGAACATACGTGAACACAAACGGACGTTCATGCACACAAACGAACATATATTCATTTTAGAATAAAATCTGCATTCCTCATCACAAAGATTACGAAGAATCCACAAAAAATAAATAATTACTTAACATAATCATCCGAACATAGTTGACATAAATGTCATAAACATAACTAACACAAATATAAAGTAGTTCCTCAAGATTTAACACAATTGAAATTGAAATAGTCAAACAAGAGATGTTTACGAAGGCTTATAGTATAACTAGGGTTTCAATATTAGAAAAAAAAACTAAGACCTAATAAAAATATAACTTATAAACCCTTTAAGTGAACAAACACAAATGCACATAAACGAGCGAACATAAATGAACACGTTACCAAAGGTAAACGAACGAACACATCCTCTGTTCATGTTCGTTCGTTTAGCTTAACGAACATAATTTCTTGTTTGTGTTCGTTCATTTAACAAACTAACGAAGATAAATGAACTACCTGCCGAATGGTTCACGAACTGTTCGCTGAATGTTCGTTCGTTTACAGCCTTAATACATAAGTTAAAAGTTTTTGTCGTCTTTGCTGTAGTGGCAGAAGGATAGAGCACAGTACATTGCACCATCACCGCCACTGCCACCACCAAAGGAACCGACTTTCAGCTGTCCTGTTTGTATGGGCCCATTGGTTGAGGAAGTGACCACAAAGTGTGGTCACATATTTTGCAAGGCGTGCATCACGGCCGCAATAAAAGCTCAGCATAAATGCCCCACATGTAGGCAGAAACTTACGACCAAAAATCTTATTAGGGTTTACCTTCCTACCACCAAGTGAATTCAAGGTGTGTATGCCTAATCTTTTAAACTATTTATTCCTATTTATCGCAATTTAGGGCGCTTGACCTGTTATCAGTTATTATAATAGTGTTCAAATTTCCTTCTCTAAGCTATAGTATTTATGAAATTGTATTACAGACCGCTCTATTTTAGAGCCAAGTCGCTTTCGTTTTTGGGATTATTTTCTAGGATCATCTTAATAAGGATGACCTGTTTGCCCATTATACCTTTACAACTTATAACTCTGATTTGATCCAAGAAATCTTGGATTTTTTTAATCTAATTTTGTCTTTCTTGGAGGAATTTTGATGATCGAGGAAATTTTACGCTCTTTTCTAGAGCCTGTATCATATAATGCTCAATTTTACCTAGGGATGAGCTTTTTTCCCAAATATCCGTACCCGTATTTTTTTAGGTATCGGTACCCTGTTTTGTTGATTTCGATATTCGGTACTTTCGGTATCGGTGCGGGTAAAAAATAGTTCTGGTACCGAATTCTATATAGAGGTTGGAGTTTTATCTTGTATTATGGTATTTATGGTACTCGTATCGATTTTACCTATTTGGTACCTGTATCATATTGGTACTCGTACCGATTGTAACTATTTGGTACCCATAGGAGTGCTCAACAAATATAAAATAACAAAATGGTACCAAAGCGGGTACCATACCGATACCCGTGCCAATTTATTCGGTGTGGTTTTCGGTACCCAGTTTTGTTCAAATTCGGTACTAGTACGGGGTACTATACTGATCCCATCCCTAGTTTTGCCTGCTGCTGACGTATAAATGACAACATAGGCGGGTGGGGGATATCGGGCTAATGCATCTTGCTGGTCCTCTATCACTATTTAGACAAAAAAATCTTGTTTTAAATAAAATTCCTAGAAAATTATGCCCTATTATGCTTGCTGACTAGAGGTGACAAATGGGTGGGTTTCTGAACCGCCACTTTTTGTTCTTTCTAGGATTATGCAACTAGTGTGTTAAAAATGAGTTATGGAATTTTATGATTCGATTAATAATCTAATAAGCTTTAAATAAAATGATGAAACGATTTAGGATTTAAACATTTGAGTACATGCTAGTCGCTAGACGACTCTTGACCTTTCTAACCTATATGACACGGTTTATTTTTACCTACTGGATGGCTGATTTATGTGACCTGTTTTTTTTTTAATAAATGCTTTGAATTGTATGCTGATGGGGCTTTATGTACTGATGACAGGACATTTGTTATAGGTTTCTTGTGCCGAGGGGGGTAGAAGGAAGGATATATGCAGGCAGGTAGGAAAGGAGTCTGAACTAATTGAATGATATTATGGACCACAGTTGTGTTGTATCTGGTCACCTCAGGGTGCTTGATCTTCTTATGTGTGAACCCTTATGTTTAAACATGTGCAGTTCATTGGTCTTGTTTTCTTTTCTCTTTTATAATATTTTGGCGGGTTGTAAACCCTTGTGTACTTCTTATCCCCTGCACGATTGTTCATCGTGCAACATGATCCAATACAGCCTGTTGAGCGCCCATTGACCTATTGTTCTACCACTTGTACCTTTTGTACTTGTCCGATGTGACCTTGCGCTTCCAGTATCTTCGCGACATAGATGGCATCCCATGTATTCAACGCAACATCAAGGAATCCAGGTCTTTCATCAAAGGAACTAAGTGTTGGGAATGGTTTTATCTTACTTCTGACCCTGCGCGCGACCTCGGAAACGACCACATGGCCGGCGCAGGGTCGGAGTAGTTATTCTTTCGGTTTATCTTGGGTATGGTCTTGCACGCGACCTAAGGATAACTCGCTTGGTCAGGGCAGGATTTGGAGCATATCCCTTCATGGCGACACTTGTGTCTTCTCATCTTGACACTTTCAGTCCCTACACTTTCACGTTGTGGTATACGATGGTCTCAAAGGTTCCAACAAATTTTCCCTAGACCATTGCATACCACTTGAATCTTCATACGCTAATCCATACAATCAACAGTCGTAATCAGTCAAAGTTGCATACACATAAAGTGTCCCAGATCTTATATTCTTGAGGCTTGTCCACTCCTTTGCATAGATGATCTTTAGACATACAAACTTTGAGCCTTCAACTTACATAATAACCTTCCACCCTTACACATTGTTATATTGTTGATAACATTAAGACTATTCTATTTGGACCCAACAATCCCCCCTTAAGTCTTATGTTATCAAACTCTTGTAACCTTATCAGAGCCATCACGCATTTGTATACTTGTATGTTCTAATCTTCGATTTAGCAAGCATCAGTCTCAACTTCAAGACCCAACAACTAGGTGTAACATTTAGTGACAAAAAGAAGGATTCTTGTTGTGTTAGTTTCAATCCTAATATGCATGTTCAAAAAAGACCAGTTTTTCATATACAATTCAAGAACCGAAAGCAAAAGATTGAAGAAATTTGCAGTGATTAAGTCTGTTCTTCATATCCTAGTGGACCAGGAGATTTGGGTAAGCAGATGAAATTGAAGAGATTATGATGGGCGAATTTATGACGATGATAATGTTGTGACCGACCTTATTCCGAAAGAAAGGTTTCCGTCATCTTGTAATGTTGATACTGCTGAAGTGAAAAAGATGGAATTGTAGGGAAATGGGAAAGAAATTAGGCTTAAAGAAATATTTAGGGGTATAAGCGTCATTTCACACGCATACTAACGGTAGTTCTAACGAGAGATGACATAGAGGAGTACATTGACGTCAATTTGAAAGGTGGAGGACTCAACTAATGCACATGTCCCCTCCAACGGTGATGTCCCGCCTTTATTTCTCGTTTTCTTATAACGACTATGTCACATTCCCTCTAATACCATACGTAAATCTACACCTATTTTCATAATAAAATTTATACCCTCAATTACAATTAGAAACAGTTACACAACACAAACACACCTTGATACCTTCCGTTACACCACGCGCTGATATTTATTAACTTAAAAAAAACGCTTAAAGGTTTAATAGCGACACTTTATTTATTTATTTTTGTTTTCGTATTGTAAGTAGCAAATAAATATAGCTATAAAATAGCTGGAAATTAGGTTTTTGTTAAATATACACGTAAAATAGCATATATATCAGGAAATTTTGATATAGTATACATATAATTTTTTTTTCTAGTGTATTGCTATTTATAAAATAGCCGCCCACTATTTATCGCTATTCACTATGTAGCATATAGGTACCTTATCGCTATTTGTCGCTATTCGCCGTTAACAACTATGCTTAAGATGTGTATACATGTAAGTACTGAATGTTACTTTATCAAAAAGATTTATAGCTTCTGGTAAATGTTTTGGTGATTGGTGGAGGTATAGTACAAGTGCATGAAATGCTATCTAACGGAGGTATCGTTGATCAGCGTTATAGAGATGTACTTTTGCTCTCTTGAGTATTTATAGTGATGATCCAATGCCATTTCTTTATATATTCAGTTAGGGGGAATGCCAGCGATGGTAGGCGCAGGAGAGGACTGCTGGATTATAGTGTTCCTCTAATTGAATTCTGGAGCAAGCAGGAGGGCCCTTCCTAGTGGATCAAGGTATGTTTCAGCCTTTCTAGCGATATCTTAGATAAATACAGAAAACTTGATATGATATCATTTTAACTCGTATATGAGTAAAAGGTATATCAGTCGGTCAATCTATATCGTTGTTACTCAATGTCACAACATCCTATGCCTTATAGTCTAATTAAATAATGTGATGTATATGGCAGAAGAAGTTGTTGCTAGACTTGGTCTTAACCAGGCAATAATCCAAATCCACCGATCATCAACCGTGAACTCTCTGTGAATTTGGAAGGAAGTAGCGGCTCTATGGTATGGACATTTTATAGCGTTTTTTCTATTTTTATTATTTGTTGATTGAATATAGTTAGCAAACAAGTTTTTGTTAGTTTTCATCGTTCCTGATCCATTCGAACTTTTTCTATAATAAGTATCAAGAATCAACACTTTGGCAATATTTTACCCACTCATTCCGTTTGACTCGTTAGAGATAGAACATAACGCGACTTGACCCATTTGTAAGCAAATAAGTCGAATTTACCACCTCTACTGACCAGTAGCCTGTTGCATGAGTGTTCAAACTGTTTAGTATTTTATATATTATTATATGTTATGAAGATAAGGTAAGCAAGTGAACATAACTACAGTCTACTGTCTACACAAATTAAAAACTTCTTGTTTTCTGTTCTGTAATTGCAGAGGGAAAGAGCATGGAACATTTTTGGATATCTTAAGTCGAAATTCCTGATTTCGACGACCCGTAGCACGCAGCTTCATTCTTTACGGGTGTCAGTTTTGTTGCTTAAGGATTAAAACTATTTAGTATTTTATATTATATATGTTAATTGTTATGAACTTATGGTAAGCAAGTGTATATAACTTTACAAGCTAAAAAGTTTTTGTATTCTGTTCTGTCATTGCAGAGGGAGAGAGCACAGTACATTGCGCACCAGCCATCAGTTAAGATACAATCATTGTTATTATATAATGTCATGTCATTCTATGCCTTGTAGCACAATTAATTAACGTGAAGTATACGGCAGATGAAACTGCTATTGGGCTTAGTCATAACCAGGTGAACAGGCGTAGAAGAGGCTATTCAAATCCACCAACCCGCAATTGTGAACTTTATTCGAACTTGGAAGGAAGTAGCAGCGCTATGGTGATGACATATTTATATCGCATATTCTTGAGTTAACTGCATTTTCGTCCCTGTGGTTTGTCCAAATATGTCTGCCCAGTCCAAATTTCAAATTTTACCATTTTCGTCCCTTACATTCTAGAAACATGTCAGTTCCGTCCAAAAAACTAACGTCTGTTAAAACCTGTTGTTTAATGAAGGGTAAAACCGTCTTTTTCCGTTTTTCTTTTATGAAAATGAGGGGACGAAAGTGAATTAGGGTTCACAATGGAGGGAAAAGGGGGTAAAAAAGTGGGATTTTAATAGGGTTTAAGATAAAAGGAAAATGACGCTTTTACCCTTCATTAAACGCCAGGTTTTGACAGACGTTAAGTTTTTGGACGGAACTGACGTGTTTTAAGAATCTCAGGGACGAAAATGGTACAAATTAAAAATTTGGTCTGGACCGGCATAAATGGACAAACAACAAGGACGAAAATGGCAGTTAACTCCATATTTTTTTTTTACTATTATGTGCGAAAAAAATAATTAGCAAGCTACAAGTCTTATATTTGTTTTCTGTTCTGTAATAGCAGATGGATACAGAACAGCACATTGCACCACCACCAAATGAACCGAGCTTCAGCTGTCCTGTTTGTATGGGCTCATTAGTTGAGGAAGTGACCACAAAGTGTGGTCACATATTTTGTAAGCCGGGCATCATGGCTGCGATAAAGGCTCAGCATAAATGCCCTACATGCAGGCAGAAACTTACAAACAGAAATCTTACTAGGATTTACCTCCCTATCACCATGTGAGTTCAAGGTGTGTATACTTAATCTTTTAAACCATTTATCCTCCCTCATCCTTTTTCATTAAAATAGTATTCTGTGAATCTCTGATGTTATCAATAGATTCAACTTTTGACATTTTAATAGTGGAATCAATGTACACAGATGAGTGATGACTGAAATTTGTTGTTGAAGTTGAGGTGATGAAATGGGTGTAGGGCTGCAAACGAACTGAACAAACACAAACAATGCCTTGTTTGTGTTCGTTTGTTAAGGAAGTTATGTGTTCACACATAGTTTGTGAACACTCACCGAACAAGATTTATGTTCATGTTCGTTCATTAAGGAAATGAACTTGTTCGTGATCGTTTGTGTTCGTTTGTTAAGGAAGTTATGTGTTCACACATAGTTTGTGAACACTCACCGAACGAGATTTATGTTCATGTTCGTTCATTAAGGAAATGAACTTGTTCGTGATCGTTTGTGTTCGTTTGTTACGTTTAGGTACCGAACACAAACGAATGTTCATGAATGCACACTGACACAAATGAGCGTTTATGAACACAAACGAACACAAACGAGTGTTCATGAACACAAACAAACGTTAATGAACAAAAACGAACATGTATTAGATTTCAAATAAAATTGGCATCACATACATTAAGTGGATCCACTCACAAACGAACATATATAAATAAATGTTAGAAACCCCACACACAAGTGAACACAAACGAACACGTTACCGGACGTTCACGAACATAAATGAACAAACGTGGCCTCTATTCATGTTTGTTCATTTAATTAAACAATTAAACGAACGGAATTTCTTGTTCATGTTCGTTCATTTATTAAACAAACGAACTTCCCGCCGAACGGTTCATGAATTGTTTGCTAAAAGTTCGCTTCGTTTGCGGCCCTAAAAGGGTGGGTCGGGTAACACCATCACTTTTTTGTCCTCTTTTGGATTTTGTAGTTAAGTAATTAATGTAGTTATTATGATTAAGAAAACTTTTAAAATAGGCTCACAATATAATAGTAAATAAATGATAAAATGAATAAGTAAGCATTGAGTACATGCTAGACAACTCTTGAGCTTCTAACCCGCATGACATGGTTCATTTTCTAGCTGCTTAATGGCGGACCTAGAGTGATAGAAGAGGTAACCTACGTTGCCCCTTGACGCTCCGATGGTAATGTAAATTTTGGAAAAATTTAACATTTTTTTCGATTTCGTTACCCCTTTTCACTAAAACATTACCCCTATGCGGATTTTCTAGATCCGCCACTGCTGCTTATTATATATTTTTACCTACTGGATTGGCCCCTTTATGTTACCTGTTTTTTTTTATATAAATGGGCTGAATTGTATGCTGATGAGACTTTGTGCACTGATGCCAGGACATTATGATATTTAGTACAACAGTTATGTTGTACCTGGGTCTGGTCACCTTAGGTTTCTTGGTCTTCTTATGTGTGAACCCTTATGTCTGAACATGTGCAGTTGATTGGTCTTTTTTTATTTTTTTTTATTTTTATCTTTAAAGATTTGTTGGAACATATGAACTGGTGAAATACCATTTGCACCTGAAATCTAAACATATTTAACCCTCCATCCATGCTATGTAATGCATGAACTAACGTGCGCGTGTCTTTCAGTTGGGTTATGAGCCATTAGTATAGAAACCTTATGTTTTACGCTTGTGCATCATTTAAGAACATCCTTTAGTTACATATCTTTTCATGCGTGTATAACGCCTGTCTGACAATAGATATAACAAACGTATATAGCGGGACATGAAATGGCGTGGCTCTTTGTACAAACCGGGCATAAAGAAGGTATTCAACATGTGGTAATTTTTAGTGAATAATTTGTTTTTTCATCTATTGGAAAGAGTTTACTAGTTTAGTGGTTTAGGGTTTGTCGTAGAAGGGTTGGGTTGCTTACAGCATGGTACGGGGATGGGATTAGCCATACCTGGCTCATTGCCATCCCTACTTATAAACCTATTCTAACGAAGCACCTTAATATGGCTAGACTTCATATTTGGTGAGTGAATAAGCTATGTCATCCTGCTAGCATTCACCTTATTTGTCCACTTCTAAACCTTAAGGTAATCTGGTAGGATGCTCTATTGAAGACAAAAAAACCTCTAGATGCCATCCAATGTGAGTAACATGTTTGTCCATACTCAAATCTAAGTAATATGGGCCCTGCCCCACTAAAATTCAGAAACCCGCAATTTGATCCGGGGCCCAATTAGTGATAGTTAAGAACGTGGGGTGTTAACCCACGTAGTCATACAATAAACAATTAGGGCAAAACCGTTCTCTCTCTTTTCTTAGTTAAATACGATGTATTATGGTTATTTTTATTTTGTCGTTGTATGTTTATCAATTAGGTTACCTTATGTAATTGGAGATTTGCCTATCTCGAATCAGGCTAGTTATCTAAAATTCAAGCTTTCGATTTTATGTTCTTATAGTCTAATCTTACGGTTCAAAAACTGGACCTAACCAATAGCGGAAGACAACAAAATCTCAGACAAAAGACCAGATAACTAAGGGTTCGGTGTCGTTTTTCTATTTGTTGGTTATGTTGGGTTGCGAGCTAATCTACCAATCATAGTTTATTAAATAGCATACAGGGGTGGGTTTTCGGCGGACCCATGAATTACTTTTTTGGGGTATAAACGAGTGGTTTAACCAAACCTTCAAGGGGTGTTGATCGGGATTTTTGCCTTTAAAATACTTTTTAAGAGGGGTGCCCAATCACCCAACCCTTCAATTGGGTCTGCCCCTAGGTAGGGCTGTTCTTTTTTATCCGAAACCCGAAAACCGACCCGATTTCGAAGTCACCCGAACCCGAATTAGAGAATAACTGGAAAACCCGAACCCGACCAACCCGAACCTTAAATGGGTCGGTTATCGGGTCACTTTTTCCCAACCAAAAACCCGAACAACCCGACTCGAATAACCCGAAACTTGAAACTCGAATAAAAACCCGAACATTGGTTGTCTTTTTTTTATAGATGTGATTTGAGTTGGAGTGTTTTGTATTCGAAACATTAAGTTTTCAAACTTTTGAATATTATCATACCATATTGTTAAATGATATTTGAATTGTGATGATATTTTTTTAACAACAAGATATATTTGATGATATTTTATGAAAAAAACCTTCTTTTTTTTCATTTTACATTTAAACCCGAAAACCGAACAACCCGACCCGAACTAACCTGAATAACCTGAACACTTTCTTCTAACCAAAAACCCGAACAAACCAATCCGAAAAACCCAAAACCCGAAAAAATAACCCGAAGAACACCCCTACCCCTAGGCGGGTATGTATTGCATAAAAGTAAACAACGTAGATGGTTTTAGGTAGAGGTGCACAAAAGGGTTTTTTTTAATACTTGGTTTTGGGTATTGAAATAACCAGTTCCGGTTCCTAGCCTAGAAAACCATAGATGGTTTCGAGTCAAGTATGGAACCATGGAACCAAGTCTTCAATAACCGGGTAGAGAACCACCGAACCGGGTATATAAAAACCAGTTTTCTGGGTACTTAATAAAACCAATCTGGGTTTTAAAAAAAGTACGGTGCAGACTATTGTTTTTTAAGTTTTTTACTATATATATATATATATATATATTTGCCAAAAAACCATAAAAGTCAATATGTAACATTTATACAAGTACAATAAAAGTGCATATATATAAGAAACTTGAAATATTGCAAACACATAACATTTGAAAACATAAAAACATAGATAAAAATGTAGCTCCGGGTATTGAGAAAAACTTGTTCCAGGTACTTAAAAAATTGAATACAAATAGGGTCTGGTTTCAGATACAGATTTTTGCATAGAAACCCTTAACTTATGCCTACCCGGTAGGTAGATAGGTCGGGTATGGTTCCGGGTAAAAATACCGGTTATATTTATAACCGGGTCCCTTTTTTTCGGTTCCGGGTTTCTTTTGCATCTCTAGTTTTAGGTCTTGCTATCATTTCCTTTGAATTGGGCTTTTGTAAGGTTGAAGCTCATATCCAAATACTTATATTATATAAAGAAACTTGTTAAGTTGGTAATTTAACACTCTTAACAGCTTATATATCTATCCCTAGTAGAACGTTAAACTTCAAAAAGCAAAAAAGAAAACCAAAAACAAAGAAAAAAAATTTCCCTATTTGTTATCAGTTTAGTTTCCTTTTAAATGTGACATTTTATTAAAACGAACCAACTAGCAAGAAGTTAGAGCAACAACACAACAAAGAAAACAAGGAACATATTGCAATACATCCCAGTTGCCCCATCGATATTCATCCAAGCTCTATAAGTTTTTTCCTTTTATAAATATATATCATTAGAAAATACTTTTCATCATTTTCTAAAACTATATTTTGGTTAAAAAAATGTTCAAGTCAACCATTTATTAGTTAAGTAGATTAAATCTGATTTGCGTAACTGGATTGATGATGCAAATTTTTAAATCATAGTTGTATTTGTTATATTTAATTTGTAATGATGTTTGACATACTTTTGTTGATTATATGAAATTTGTTTAATTTTCTTTTTTACAGGACCCGACCCGATCCGAACTGAAAAAACTATTATGTAGCGATAAACAATTGAGCCTTAAGAAATATTGCCCCCATGAAAACCTTTTAAGGTCCGCTACTGATAGGAGTATGGAGTAAATATTATGATAACAATAACTAAATCATGTGTTCAAAATATATATCTATAAAACTACTTAACTAGTTGACTTTCGGTTTCCATCGGTCTCAATGGTTTCAGCCCAAACCGGACCGAAGATAGAACGCATATGTAAACCTAGAACCGATCAGTTATTGAACATCTGGTCCGACCAATTTGGCCGGTACCAACTGGATCATGCACACTCTTGTCCATGTAGGGGTGCTAAACGGGTCATGTACGCGGGTTGCCGGGTTCAACCCGACTTGAACTCAAAAATTTTACGCGAACCCGACTTGAAAATCGTACCATGCATATGAGCCTGAACACGACTCGAAACTTCGTGGGTTAACCCAAACACGACCCGCTTAACCCGAATTTTTTATTTTTTAGTCTGAAATTAATATATTAAAATTAAAATTTACTTAAAAACACAAATATATATAATTCAATTATATTTGAATCATAAAATTTTATGTTAATTTCTCTTTTTAAGTTATAGTATGACATAAAATACATACCTTATATTTAGATAACAAAAATTTTAAGTGGAAAAAATATTAAGGTGTTAACTACTTTATCGTCAAACGAGTTTACCAAATTATATCTTTACGTATTATTTGATATTATTCTTTAGACATTCAAAAAAATATTCAAAAAAAATTTGATAGCATTATTTAGACGTTAAAAAAATTTGATATTACTATTAATTAATACTATCGCATGGGACACTATGACTAGAGGGCATAATTAATTCCTGGGTTTTTACTTATTGTTTGTTAGTTTATTTTAAGAAATTATATATGACATAAAACATATTGTAAAAAAATATAATATAATATAAGTGTGTTAAACGGGTCAACCCGCAAACCCGACCGGGTTGACCCGAACCTGACTCGTTAACCTAAACGGGTTCACGGGTTCAACTTGAAATTGACCCGAACTTGTTTAAACTAAACCTAAACCCGCAAATTTCGTATTAAGTTGTGTCAGAAATTCACGCCCAATGTTGATGGGAGTATATTTAGAAGATTGTTAAATATAAAATAGTTGACGAAATACAAGTATAATTTAAGGTGGCAAGTCATACCCACGTATTGTCACGTCGGTATTTATATACTCTATATTAATATTCCAAAAAGAATTAAAATAAAATGTTCACAGCTGTACGATAATTATTTTAGAAACCTATAAAATCTTTCAGATAAAGGTAAGTATAAATGTATGTACAAATAAAATTCATAGATATTATCTATACTGTTTGTTTAGGGTAAAAGATAAAAAGATAAAATTTATAAAATAATAAAAGATAAAATTCATAGATTAAAATAATATACTTATTATTTGAATCTTATTAACAAATAGTATCTATATCTATTAGTTTAAGGTAAAAGATAAAAAGATAAAATTTATGGATTAAAATAATATATTTTTTATTTAAATCTTATTAACAAATATTATCTATAACTATTTATTAAGGTGGGAAAAATTAGTTCAGATCAGATATGTGTCCACCATATGATTTACTTTATTATATGTATAGATAGATATTTTTATATATCTCGAAAAAATCAAACTATATTTATAGAATTTAATATGATTAATATTTTCATTTACTTTCATTTACGTTATTCTTTAATCATATATTTCTTCATTTTATTTTATTTTATTTGAACTTAAAAAAATCAAAAATAATTTTTAAATGGGCACGCTTTTTTAGTTAAAGCTTGAAAACTTGCATTACTTATGATTAAAACATGTTATGTTTATTCGTTAAATAATTGTAGAGTTATTATTTGGAGCTAAGCTTATAGTAAAATAACTTATTGGAACAATGTGAAAGTGTGACAACTAATTTTTGTTATTAACTTAATTTCCATTACTCCCCAACGTAGACCTTGGTACATGGCCGATGAGGGGTGGGAGCAACCGCTACCGGGGCGGAGCAATGGCGGCCGGAGGTGGAAGAAGGGGCGGAAACCATGGTGATGTCCGATCAAGCAGAAGTTGTCCAAGAGGAAGTAGCAAAACTAGAATTCGAAAAGGTGAAACCAAAGCTTGCCACACATTCTATGCATTGTCCCAACTGCAGGTCCGAAATTACAAAAGTTATTCTTCGTCGAAAAGTATATCAACCCAATGAGCAAGATCCAGTTGTTCGGGTCCCGCCAGTACCCGAACAAAAGGATATTGTCAGATGTTTTTCATGCTCAAGTCTGTTCACTTGCTCAGGTAAGAAAATAGTCAAATACTGATACATAAACATTTGACTTTTGAGGTCAAACATATGATGTGCATCAACTGTCAACTGATCGAATCTAACTTCTGCTTTCTTAAACAGACAACGGTTGTTTTAACCCGTTCAACGTTTTCCAAAAAAAGACCAGAAACGGTTAATGTTGGTAGCGCGATCATTATTGTGGATGAACCGGGTAACAAGAAACTGAATCATACAAAGAACTCAAAGCGTGTGTATATGTTGTTTTTTTCTTGTAATCACGCGTATTTGTAATGCAGAAACGATTGTTACACGATCTAAAGGAAGAATGTGGCTTAGTTATGAGGGCATTCTTGCAGAGATCTTAAAGAGTATTGTTTATGGAGGTTTGATGGAGGTGATTGCAAGCTTAAGCGTTGTAGTATCCGCCGCTGCTTCTAACTTCACTACACGTAAGTTTCGATCGCTTCTTGTTTAAGTGATTGACCCAGATTTGCTTCGTATAACACATGTTGGTTTGGGTCAAATAAGGTAAATTACTACGCAGGGTCAACCGTATGGCCCATAACCTCGCATATAACAAACGGTTGTTACCCGTTACCCATTTGCGCCCGTTTTATATCATATCCTAACATGAGTAAACATTTTTATTTGATATAGTGAGCATTGTATCTTTGGCACTCGCAAGTTTAATTGGTGGAGTCTTCATCATCGGTCACAATAAGTAAGACTAAGACCCGAGTGTTTAAACATCTTACAAACTTTAAAACCGACATGTTTAATCATGAAAACCGTATTCACAGCTTTGGGATCTTAGAGACGACTGTTACAAGAATACCTCTAGCCAAGAAACGAAGAAAGCAACAACTTATAAGTACAAAGCGCTACTCGGACAAGTAAACCATTTCCCACTACACGCGTTTTTCGCAATACTGTCTTTCCTCGTGTTCGGGATGGTCCCACCAATTGCGTACAGGTACTCGTATCACGAGACCAAAGATAAGGGCTTTACACTCGCGGTGGTAGCAATCGTATCTCTTCTATGCGTCTTGTTATTGACAATACTTAAGGCTTACATCAACAAGTGTACGGTTTTTAAGTACTTTAAGACGGCGGTATACTACATTATTAGTGCAGTCTTAGTGTCGAGTGTGTCTTATGTTGTCGGGAATCTAGTCGCAAGGCTGTTGGAGGAGCCCGGTGGTTTGCCACAAGTTCAAGTGGCGTATACCCTGCGTTCCACGTGTCACCTCGCCATATCTAGAATCTTTCTGATGTTCAAAGTTTAGAACAATATTGTTTTAAGTTTGTTTTGTCCCTAATTATTATTTGTATCATGTTCAACTATTCATTTGAGTGTCTTCGCTCGACAAGAATGTCTTGTTTCTCACGAAAACCGAATAAATCGAGCCTACATTAACCTATTTTGGGTCATGTTTAAACTGTCAAGACTTTTTGTAAAGATTTCCATTATGCTCAAAAAATGAAACACGAGATATAAACGGTACAGTTTACCTAGAAAACGAAGCTAAAACATCCATTTTGGAGATGAACGAGATGCATTCGACCTCCGCTTACTAGGCAACCGCTCAGAGTTATTCTGGTTTTTCATGATTGAAGACACGGTTGGGCTATAATAGTCGTTACTCCTTTGCGAAGTCGTAGCTTGTGAATAACCATATGTACCTCTTCGAGCAATCGGGTTCCTCTGGACCGAACCCAACCCCCATCTATTATAATTTACACAGCTCTGGCTCCTCCCTACCTGCTGCTGATGAAACCGACCCTCTTTTGGGCTCGGGTAGTTACGGCTTTCGGCAGTTTCCGCAGAGTACATTGTAGTCTGCCCTTCACTAGAATACCCGTTTTGCTCGTGCGCTAACTCGATCGGGGATGCACATGACTGAACCTCGCTGTGGGCCCCGTTTACAGACCCCGTTGAAACAATCTCAGCTTCGGCTATCGGGTTTGACTCTGACTTTCCGTTACTGCTCGAAGGAACTTCTTTCTTTCCCACGGTTGTTCTAGGCGGGAAGTTGATATCCAAGAGGTGTGTTTGTGTTTTTTCGGTTTTCCTAAACGGGTCGGATGTCAATTTCGGCGATTCATAAATCTCGGTAATCGTAAGACGTTGGTCAACTGGCGGTGTTTCGTCTTGGGAAGAACTAGAACTAGACCCAGGTCGATCCTCGTTCTCGTTCTCGTTTTCCGTCATTTTAAAAACCTGTCTTCTCGTAAACGAAGAACACGAGTGCTCGCTCTTTTGACCCGTCGCCATCAACCTAATAATCGGTAGCTTCGGTTTACTTACAAAATCATCAAGACTCCCTTCCCATTGCTGATTCAACCAATCGTAAATTATATAAATCGGGATGCCGAATTGTGTTACGGAATTCTTTTCACCAGATGAAGTAGAAGATGAAGTTGACGATGATCTTGCGGTCGGTGACGTGGCTAGCTTCATGGGGTCACAAACCATGAACGAAAGATTACCGTTTACATCAAAACCGGCAGAACCAGGGCTCCAGGTTAGACCATCGGGTCGAACTTTTATGAGGTTGTCTGTGGCTATAACCACCTTTCCTTCACCGACGGTTAGATCGTTCTTCTCGGTGTAGCCTAAAAGGTATACCGTACGACCGAGGTATAGATTTGGTTTAGAACACGGTTTCAAATAGTGAGAGTGTTGACTCGAGGCGTTTGAGTCTGCATCCGTGGTATCTAACCATACGATGGTTAGATCGAGAATCGGGCTAGTAATGAAGAACCTGTTAATAATTTGATGAGATGAGAACAAATTTAACTTGCTATAGAAGAACCAACATGTATGTCACATCATACGATCATTTGGTCCATACTAGTTGTATGATAGGGCGTAAAACAATCATATAGGCTGTATGACTTCATTAGAGGTCAATCAGTCATTTCTTTGTCGGTAAAAAAAATTACACAAGCTATTATTCGCCCATCATATGACTCATATGGCCATTTTCTCTTCTGTCACACGGCCCATATGGTCACTTACGGGCCCCAACCGCATGTTTGTGGTGTTTAAAAAGTGTGTCCGTAGTGGCGTTTGTTTTGTTGTCTTAGTGTTGTAAAAATCGGGAATTTGGGATTAATCGGTCAGTCAAAATATCGGTCAAAATCTTTTAAGAATTTAAAAAATTAAACTTATTAATCCATTCCGGTTAATACGTTTGAAAATTATATATATAAATTTTTTAAAAATTATCTATAAATTTTTGAAAAAGTTTGTATATAATAACGGCCGAGTAGCGGCTAACGATCTGTTTAAATATTAAAATGATATTTAAGTCTAGGGCACAATTTAATATCCTCAATTGAACAAAATCAATCGAAATTAAACTCTTAGGGTTTATAAAAACCAAACCTAATTAGCAGCATCAAAATTCAATTAAAAAGCATATACACAACCACAACCACATCAATTAAAGTTATTATCCATACCTATGAGGAAAAAGAGAAGCACGAGCACCGTTGTGGAGGCGGATCTCGGCGGCGTCAGCGGCGACGACGGAGGGGAGGATAGCGTGAGTAGTAAGAAGAAGGTTCCGGTGAATAAGGAAGGCAGTTCCGGTGCCAATTGGAGCCATTGACGGAGCTTTGCCGGAAAAAATGGCGTATTTTGTCTTCTCCGACTTGCATATGCCGTTGCAGAAACACCAGGACTGTTGTAACACTCCCATTGGTGTTGATTAATAGGTGAAAGCTGCTATTGAGGGTTCAATGGTGGTCTGAAACAGTCGAACAGCAGATGCTTGTGATTTGAGGGGGGGGGTGATGAAGTGTTGTTTTGATGATGATTTTAATTTAATTTAATTTGAAAAAAAGGTAAGAGATAGATCATAGGCGCTCTTTTCGAAATCAAGGGTGATTTGAATTAGGCGTGATTAAAGTTTAATTTTGTTTTTTAGAATGAATAATATATACCAAAATTCTTTAACGTGTCGTTTGTTCGGTTGATTAACTGGTTATTTTCGGTTCATAAGCGTTGTTTTTGCTTTTTTCGGTTATTTTGTTTTTGAAAAAAAAATTATACCATAAAATCGAGCGTCTTTTTATTTTTAATATAACATATTGTTATATTTAGAAAAAAAATTCGAAAACTCAGTTGCGTATTACACAATAGACATAACGTACAACACAATGAGAAAACTCAGTTGCTTATTATACAATGTACATAACATACAACATAATGAGTATCAAATTAAAAACACAATGGAAAGTAGACCAAAAACACAATTGATGACAACAGATAAAAGATATAATTGATAGCAGACTAAACACAATGAGTATCAAACTAAAAACACAATTGATGACAGTAGATAAAAGACACAATGGACAACAGACTAAAACACAATGGACAACAGACTAAAACACAATGCGCAACAAAACAAAAAACACAATGGACAATAGATTAAAACACAATTGATAGCATAATAAATACAATGACTAGAATCTATAACACAATGTATAGAAAACTCCAATATAACACTGTCTTTATTGTGTCATACATGGTGTTATAGGTTCTGATAAGAACGCAATGGACATAACCCAAATTAACATTGTGTTATAAGTTTTGATAATAATACCATGTATAGAAACCTTAGTAAAAACGTAAAGACCAACACTCAGTTGAAAGAAACAATGACCAGAACCTTTAACACAATACAAAGAAAACCCAATAATGTTGAATTTTTTTATTTTATTTTTATATTACAATATCATACTCATATTAAAGATAAAAAAACGCTCGTTATTATGGTGAATTTTTTTTAAAACAAATGTCGTATGAAAAAGTTATGAACGTTTTAAATTGATTGGGGGAATTGACATGTGCCTTGTATGTGAAGAAAGAAATTCAATAAATATTAGATTCCTTTTATGTAATTTCATTCTTTTATTTTCCATACAATTAATCTCAACCATTTAAATCTAAGATCAATGGACTATAATCCTTTTTACTCTTTTTATTTATGTTATCCTTTGTATGAGATCTAATCCTAACTTTATTATCAAGTGTATTTCCACATTGTTTATCATGAATATGATCATCCACTTATATTAAACTCTTGGCCTTGGGATGTGTTATGAACTTATTGCGCTTTAAGCTCTACAACTGCACGTCCCTTACCAACTTTTGTTGACTTCCTATAAGTCAACTCAATATCAATAGTATGATTCATTTACCACAATTTAAACATCAACTGATTGATTGTATAAAGATATTCACTAACCATTTTTAATTATTCATATTAGACAATTAGAATGAATTTGGAGAACCCTTGTTGATCAACCATAAAACAAACTTTTATTACTTGTGTCAACTTGACTTAAAACACCAATTATTACAAGTCTCATTAGTTAAGTGACTCATTATCACTATTTGAATTTGAACACATTTTAATGATGAATCATTAGCTAAACTTCAAAGACATCAAGGACAAAAATTCAACAAAAGTTTGGTTATATGAACTCATTTGTTCATAATATTATAAATAAAACAAACTCATATACATTTTCAATATAAGAAAAAGGAACACCTTAATTGGAAGGAAGACAAATTTTATACAATTTTTACAAGCCCCCAACTCGACCCAAATACTTATATGCAACCCATTTTTATGGTTCAAACCCAAATTAGACATTTCCAAAAGGGACTTATAAACATTAAATGGAGTAATATAGACCAAGAGATGTTTCAATTCAATTTATGAATTTGTTAAACCACATGCACGACTCTAAACTTAATCAAAACCCCAAAAATTGAAACTAGATGTTGAATATGGATCTTACTTTGTTTAAGAACCAATCATAAATTGACGATCCCATCAATTACTCGAATCTAACAACCCTACTTTGTGCTTTTTCTTTAATTATATGTACCATAGTCTACTTTAAAATTTTAGGGTAGGTTAGGGTTTCATTTTTGTGGTCAACTTTGAAATTTGTAGTTAACGTTTTTCAATGTCAACGCTTGCTATACTCTACTACTCCAATAATCTTAAATAAATGACCAATGCTAAGGTTTAAAATTGGGGCAAGGCATATGCCTCTATCAAGTGGGTTAGCCTCACATTGGTTATAGCTAACAAGGTGCTAAAGGTTTCCTCGATGAAACTTCTAGTACATATTTGAAACAACTTTTAATTCTAAAAAACAAGGATGTGTGTGCTGATATTGTATCATTGGGAAGGTGTGCAAAAAACACGAATTAACCGACTCTTAACTGAATTAATGGAAAAAACTAGTGAGTCAGTTAATTGTTTTTTGATAACTGAAAATAGCGAGTCGGTTATGATTATCAATGTTTTCATACATGCCATAACCGAACTGATATGTAGTACAATCTTTGTCAGGTTTTAGACTTTTCGTCTTTTTATTAATATATGTTGTTTTGGTTGAACGTTTGATAGATTTTATGGTTTATATCATATCGTTTTGTTTGAATATTCTTTAATAATCAATACTAATATTATTGATTATTTGCATTTTTGTATGATTGATGAACGAGAGATGATTGTGTATGGTGGTTTTAACGGAGGTTTCAGACTTTCTGGTAAACGGTGGCCATATTTTGAATTTTTCTTTACAAATCACGTATGTTAAACTAAAATGGTTATTTTACATAAAAGATAAAAAGTTATTTTACGTATCTTAAACTAAATTTTACATAAGTTACTCTTAGAATCCGAACACGTTATACTATAGAACTTTCGATTTAAATTTCGAACATGTGACATTTTAAAGTTATATTATTTATAGAGTAAAATGTCATTTAGTTCTCGAGATTTGAGTCATTTTATCACTTTAGTCCAAAAGTTTCATTTATAGCTTGTGGGTTTAAAACTTTGTTAACATCGTCAAAATGACTTGACACCATGCATTAACCTCTTTTAGTTAGTGGTAATTTTGTCATTTACCCTAGTATTTTAATTAAGGCTTTAAACCCACCCTACTTATATGTCATACGCTCCTAAAAATTCTTAGTAACAAAAAACTAACCATAACCATATCTACCCCTGCAACTATTTCCATGATACATTTGTGAATGAAACTTTAAAATTCACTCCCAATCAAAAGCTCAAATACAACAGAAAGGACATATTGTGTTTAGTTTCGATCAACAAGTTTGATTTCAAAATATGTGACCCCATTATCAAACACATTTAAACATAATATACCTACCCGATGAAAACCCATTATCAAAATATTTGGATCTATGGCCTTTGCTGATCTCTTCTTCAAGAAATTAATTCGTTCGTGTAAAGGGGAAGAGAGGCGGAGACTTACCTAGACCAGTGGCGTGCTGGTTTGTGATGAGGGCAACGGTTATGACGACGGAAGTCTGATTATGATGCGTTGTCATCACCTTGATATCAATCCATTGGCGCGGTGGTCTGATGATGATCCATTGTGAATGTTTGAAGGCAACTCTGACTCAGAACAACGATGGTTGTGTGAATCTGATTGTCGATAGTGGTGAACGTAGATAAAATAAAAGAAAGTAAAATAAAAAGAAAAAAGCTTTAAGTAAATGTACTTGGAATATACAAAATTGTCCCTGACTAACATAAGTCGATGGATGGTATTAACTCAGTTAGAATAAAGAACAATATTAAAACCTTTTTGAACCCACATGCTATAAATAAAATCTTTGAACTAAAGTGACAAAATTACAAAAAAACTCAGGGACTAAAATAACATTTTACTCTTATTTTTGAGACTAACATGATACCACTTATATGATGGATACAACCATCACTAGTGCTCTAGTGGTGGCTACGGTATTTACGTTCCACCTATGGTGGGAACGGGTGAGTTTTTCCCTCCAGGTCTCAAGTTCGAGTCTGGGTAATAGTGGTTTCTCATTGAGGGGTTCAAATTGGGGATCCATTATGCAAGTGAGCTCTCTAGTGTGGACCCGGTTTAGACAACGTATGCTAGACATCCCGTCGCGAATATAATTCACACCTTTAAAAAAAACCATTATATAATGGATACGGACCTGGATTTGGGTTCAGTATGCTAGACCTCCCGACATTCGCGAATAATTCTCAGCTTTCAAAAAACTTTTTTAATGGATACGGACCCGGATTTGGGTTCGACCCGGAAACTCCCCCTTTAAATCTTAAGCCTCCACAACCTCAACATCTCTACAAAATTAGGGTTTTACAACTCGTTTATCAAGAAGCTGCCACCAATTTTCATCGTTGCAGGCGACAATGATCTACGACGTCAACTCTCCGTTGTTCCGTTCCTTCCTCAGCCAGAAGGGAGGCTCATCTGATAAGAGGTACCTTTCATTTCCTTGAATTCGATCTAGGGTTCATATAATTGTGTATTGTAACGTTTGTTGTTGACCTATGGAGTATTATACGATTTGATACCTATCGATTGCTGTTATATGAAGTTATTGAATTGTTATTACACATGTGACGGTTTGATTCTCGTTGCGATTTGTGTTGGCAGAATATTGAATGTTTTGTTAGATGTTTGGTTGATTGTGAGTAGTGTGTTGTTAGTGTAAGTTTTGAATTAGAATTTGTCAAGTGAATGGTTGTAGGGGCTTGATTAGATATAGAACTGTCATGAGGCTTCTTAATTGTCTGTTTGATTCACATTGAGATGGATAAAAGAATGGTAGGAATAGAAAAGTCAACAAGTCAATGTTTTACGGATGCATGAATCGAATGTTATGTCAATGAATGATTTCCTGGAGAGCAAGAACGTGTGGGGTAAATGTTATGTCAATGAATGATTTCATGTATTCGAATTTTGAGGTTCTATATGTATTAGGGTTGGAAACAGCGGGAATACGGATTGTTATACGTACGTACTTGGCGGGACTGTGAAAAAGCGGGAAAAAAACCTAGATTACGTATCGTCGTTTCCATAATTCTTATCAATTACCAAAACCCAGAATCAATTATGTATACTTGCTGATTTCATCTTCAATCTCACACCTTCAGTTACACATCTTCAAATCCTTATCTAATACTTCAAAGTTCAATGGCGTTTGGTAAATATGTTTTGATCATTTGGATTATATGTTTTAATCATTTGGAGTCATGAAATTAGTAATTTTTGCTTTAATTGTATTTACCGAACCGGACGGAATAGTACACCGAACTGAATCGTACCGGATCGTACCGAAATGAACCTGCCCCCCTCCAAACCAAATTCATCCCAACTAGCGAATCGCGAACCCGAACTGCGTACCTGAACCGGAGTGAACCGCGAATTAGGTGACTATGTTTGGGACAGATCGGTCCCATGCGACGGCAACATGTCCTTTGGTTGCATGGGAGTTTTCGTTGACGATGGGCGGAAGATTTCGGATGTGGGGTCATCAATATATGGCAGGATAAAACCATAGTTTTCAAAAGTGGCTACAGCGATCGCTATAGCACGCTACGTAGCAAATCGATGTAGTGTCGCTACTAAGGTTGTAGCGACTGATAGCGAGAATAGCGTATTATATACATGTAAAATTAAAAAAAAATAGTGTATTGCTATTTATAAAATAGCCACCGCTTCGCTATTCGCCATTAATAACTATGGATAAAACGTATCAATGCTGATCCTGGATCTCCGAAGATCTTGGAGAGTGGGTTTCAGTATGTATCAATAAATTGGATGTTGAGGCACCGAAGCGTCGAAGCTTCCGACCACGAGTTTCTTTGTCAATGGGAACAGCAAGCTTAGCGAGGGGTCTTCCCTGGTGGCTAAAAACGGTGATTCCGGTAGGGATCTCTTTGATAATGGCGTACTTTAATGCCTCATCTAATCAAAAGGTCTGTTTAGAGGCCTCCTATTACGTTGGAAACTGAT
The DNA here is from genome assembly GCA_947069175.1 of Scalesia atractyloides. Classification (NCBI taxonomy): domain Eukaryota; kingdom Viridiplantae; phylum Streptophyta; class Magnoliopsida; order Asterales; family Asteraceae; genus Scalesia; species Scalesia atractyloides. Next base: position 2,977,872 of record CAMTDV010000026.1, on the reverse strand, counting down.
AATATAGGGATGGCTAAAGGCGGAGATTTACTGCCTCCACTGATTTCGAGGATTGCATTGGAACGCACATTTTTCGTTTTAATGTTGCTCCGTCAAACAATAGTGTGGCCCAAGTCAACAAGGACCTACTTCAACCTTCTGTTAACTTAGCTCATGAAATCTTGATGCCTTTTGGTCCTAGGCCCAAGAAGAGGCCCCCGTTTGGATGATCCCTTTCATTTAGATGAGATGTTGGGTTTAAGGCCCATCTCACATCCCTCTGGTAGTATAGAACCAACGAAATGCCACCCAACTCTTATTCTCCGCCGACCTCAAACCTAAAGAATGATTTAACGTCTTCTCAGTTATCTTTAGGCTCGGGTATGGATACTGGGGTTGCTGAGTTGGAGGATTCAGTTAATCTTGCGAATGATTACATTTTGGAAGAAACGAAGGCACTATTGTTAATCCTGTGAAGGATTGCAATTTGTTGAATTTTGCTGTTCAAAAAAATGTTACGTCATTTTATATTCCATCTTACATAGTTACATGTAATGAACAAATGATTATTAATCAGTAGGTTGCCTTTTCATAGTTCTCTTTTCAAACTTAGTATAATCGTAATATGTAATTATGATTTCGCTAATGCAAGATCTTCTCAATGCTAAGAGATGAACTGACAAAGTTTTGTTTCGTCTTTCACCCCTTTGAAGTACATTCTAATAAATGTTCAATCTCTAGTTGGCTTTCTGTAACCTTTTATAAAGAACAATGATGATGCCAGCATTACTTGATTAATCGAAAACTTTGCATGTCTTGTTTCTTTTTGGGAGTAAACCAACAGTTACGACTGGTAATTTGATTTATATTTTGAGGGAATGCTACTTTATATGAGTATGATTTATTTACTGTTATTTTGGTTTTAGGTAATTAGGTCTCCATTACATAAAATGGTAAACATACCAAGTCTGGTACATTTGAAGTTAATGACTTTAGTGTGCTACACACAGTTACAATACATGTCAAGTTCAATATATTGTTACTTTTGTGCCTAATATGTTGTTAACGTTAACAGGAAAACCGAGGAGCAAAGGCCAAAGGAGCACAAGCCGAAAGCTAATGAAAACAAACCTGTCATGAACGAGTAGTGATCTTTACTCACCTAAACACCTGTAACGTCTACGTTGTTTTTCTTGTATTTCAGTCATGGATTATGATTCGACAGTTATGAAGTCACTATCATCCTGTTACTCTTATTTCTATTGATTAGCTTTAGGTAATGATGTCGCGTTTGTTTGAAAAATTTGAAAGCAGATAATGATTTTGCTAATGAAAACAAAGTTTGAATGATTTCTTCTGCTACAATGGTTTGTGGTTGGTTTAGACTTCATATGGTTGATATGTTAAACAATGTATTTTAATTTCAAGATAACCCTTGTTTTTGTGGTACTGTTGAAACAACAGCATAGCACACAGTTATTGTTTTTTGCAATTTGGTCTAGCCGCTTATCCTTGCAGACTGTTTTTTCCTTCTTTAAAATACCAACGGTACACTCTAAAAGGCTTGTTTGACATCCTGTATACAGTTTGTACATACGTCTACCGGGTCCTATACTAATCAAGAAATGTCACTGTGTCTGGGTTGTATACATGACCCGTATACATGTATACGGATTGTATACATGACTCCTATAAACGTATATGGGTCGTGTATAAGACTTGTATGGTTGTATACGTGTATATGGGTCGTATACCTGTGCAGACCAACACACTGTCATTCCCTGATTCGTCGTATACAAGTATACTGGTTGTATGTGTGACATGGCAGGTTCACTTTTTGCCCAAGCTTTTTAAATTGTATAAAATGGTAATGGTTTCATTTAAGAAGTTGATGGCAATCAGCATTATGTTTAGGCTTTTTTTAGTAAAGAAGAGATGAGAAAGTGGTCAACTTTTTTGCAATGGAAAGATCAAAACTCAAAAGACTTCTAATTATTGCTCTTTGTGGTGGATTGGTGGTAATAAAATACTAATATTTTTTTTTATTAATAAGTTATCAAATTTTGTTTCATCATGGCACATGTGGTGGCGAAAGAATGTGGAATTTGTAAAAATATCATTGATACTTGAAACATATTCTCTCAAGAAAATAGAATGTAGTCCTATCACAATTGTTCCCAGCCAACACACGTTAGGGCTATTTACAAGTCATCACTGGCGAAGCTTGAAAATTTCTACGGGGTCGGAAGTCACCGGATCTAAAAGTAGACACCTAATTTTTTTATAATACCGGGGGTCGAAAATGTATATACCTAAAAAATTCCATATGAAACGTACATACATAACACTACTGAGCGAAAAACTCGAGGGGTTGAAATTGTGTCTGAGATAACAAAAGTGAACAAACAAAAGGAGCATAAATGACCTTTAACTCATTAAGAAAGTTCAATATTTATTGTTGTAAGTTATTCTCTGTTCCAGCCTCTTGTTGGGTCTTTTTAAATAGATGCAGTCTAGTGGCATTTTGGGGTTGCAATAAGGCTTAAGACCGTAGGGTGTGGGCTTGGGTTAGTGGCATGGGTAGCCAAGAACGCCGCTTTAGCCACACCGGATCAGCGTGGGTAGCGGCGTTGCCCCGCTGGCGTGGCTATGAAGCCTGGCGTGGGGCGGGTTGGGGCGACGACATAGCGAGATAGGATTGGCTTGCAAAATCAGACCGTTTGGGCTAGCCGTTGGGCATGGCGGTTTCCGCTAACCGACTCAAATTTTAATTTTTTTTACTATTTTTACCTATAAATTACCCCAAACATCAAAAAATTTCACATCTACTTTCTTCAAACACAAATCTTCATCCAAAACCCACCAAAAAACGAAAATGGTTACTTGGACCGAGGAAGAGGAGATAGCGCTAGTGACGTCAATCGTTAGTGCACAACGTACGCTACGTTGTGGTCAAACCGTGTACTGGACACAAGCGTTTCAGCAATACCAACAACATGTTGGAAACTCGCCTCACAACTTGAACGCGTGTCAACATAAGTGGCGTGAGCTAAAACAGAAGCTGGATTGGTTTAAGCATGCTTCAACCGTGTCCCTGCGGGCGACCTTAGTCACGACGATCGAGTGGAGATCGCCAAAATCGAGTATAGGCACGATGACAATCTGGAATTTCGTTGGGTTCCCCACTTTAATACCTATCGTACTTTGTAATTTTTTAAATTTTTTAGGATTTATGAAGTTTTTTTAAATTTTTTAGGATTTATTAAGTTGTTTATTCAATTTATTAGGATTTTATGTAACTTTTTTTTAGTAATATAGATTTGTGTTTTATTTTATAGAAGTCAAAATATAATATATCCACATGGGCACGCCGGCTAACCCATGCCGCTCACACATCCCACTTTTTTTAGGGTGGCCTGGTGGAGCTCATCTTCGCCACATGTTAACTCAAGCCCCCAACCCAAGCCCCCCACACCCCGCGGTCTAAGGACCATTAGGTCCTGGGTTCGATTCCCACAAGGGGTTTTTCCTAGTTTTATTGGGTTTTCTCTTGAATTGGTCTATAGACATTACTGTCTAGTGGAGATGGATATGATCGGGTTATCCTGAATTAGTGTATATGCATTATTGTCTAGTGGAGATTGGATATGATCGGGTTCTCCTGAATTAGTGTATAGGCATTATTGTCTAGTGGAGATTGGATATGATCGGGTTGTTTAGCTGATAGCACGATAATACTCTGGTGGTCTGTCAGTAATCCGAAATTACTGTTAAAAAAGTAGTTTGTCCCTAGTAAGAGGTTCATTTATGACAGCCAACCACATAGTAAGAAGACCTTTATAAACACACTAACAGCTCATAAGGTAAAGAAACACACATTTACTCTGAATATTACATCCACCCTATAGTCATCTCGGGTTGAAGGTTTTGGCGGGGATAAGCCCCCATAACAAGAATAAGAGTCCATGTATGCAGGCAAGTCCCATAGTTACATCAGGGGCCGATCCAAGTATCTTGGTGGGTGGATGGACGGACACACCCGTTGAAAAAATAATTAATATATTTTTTAGGCACAAAACCCAACTACATTCTTTGAAAATATGGTTAAACTCCTCATCTGCATTTCAACAAATAATTCCTGAGTCCGTCAGTGACTTACATATGAGCCATATTTTACCAATGTTGAATCATATTTCTTTTGAGTGGTAAGTTATAACACATTAATTATTAAACTAGTAATAACAAAGAAAAGTAATCATGAACAAAGTTCTTGTGTATTTTTTTAATCAATGTGGCAAGGTCTAAGCAAAAAAGATTATGACCATATTCGTTGACCAAGGGCAATATGGTAAAAAAGCCGAAACATGGAGGGGGATCTTCCCAAAACATGGATGATGTTGAGAGGCTTCCATTGGTCAAAGATTGAAAATGAATTGCAACAAAGTTGAAGATTGGAGTAAATGGCAAAAGAAGCATGTGAAATCCCACTTAATGGAAAAGGCAAAAGGGCTGATTGATAATGAATTTGCAAAAAAAAAAAGTAAATAAAAATAAAAAGATTGGAGTATATGTAAAACAAGAAACATGGAATTTACACAAATACCCCTTAACTAATTAATGGGAGGGTGTAACAAGAAAAAGTAGGTTGGTCCCTCTAGGGTTGAAAAGTACCAAATATAACAAATGCACTTGATGAATCATGAGTGATTTTTCCATGTGAAGCCCTCTAGTTTTGCCTTTTACCTTGACCTCCTTCAATCACCTCTTCACTTTCTGTTGCAATATCCCCTCATTTATTCACTTTCCAACTTTGCCTCATAATAATTGAGGTTGTTAGGAGGTCACCATTCTGCTTTTGCTTTCCATTTTTTGTACTATGGGAGTGTCTTTCGTGTCAAAAGCCAATAGTTAAATTACGTGTTGAGGGTTTCGATATACACAACAAGTTCAAAACAATGCAGGATGTAATCAATCACATAACAGTGTAACACTAAGGCTGAATGGTGTGGTATGTTGCCTCAGCCACATCAGCGTTTTAACGTCCCAAACATCGCCCTGGGGAGAGCCAAAGAGGGGCGTCATGGGCACCTCTGTGAGTACAATAACAAACGTTAAATATGAATTCTGACGTGTGTGAGTTAGATCAATGAGAGGGGCATTAAGTGAGGGTGGAGGGGCGCTAAAGGGTGTGACCACACTATATAGTCTAACTGTGAACAACTAACTTAAATAAGTGTTGCGATTGATTTATAGCCCATCCTATGTTTGTTATAGGAGATGTGATTTTGCCTCCACAAGTTCTTTGACCATTTGACCTATTTGTTGCATAAAATATGTTGTACATTGTACAAACACTTCTAGGCCAACTGTGGGTTGATTAGGTTTTCTAAATCGTCAAGAGATAACTATAAAAGAGTCCCATTATTGCGAGGAAGAGGTTTCTAACACCACATACATTATTGAGTACGTGACATGTTAGGAATGTACATATGAAAATCGTAACTTAAGATGTTTTAGTATCAAATGTGAATGAAAATATGTTGTTTTGAGTCCATTTTATATAAGGTAGCGGTAACTGGAGTTAAGACATGATTTTAAATGCATAAGGTAGCGGTAAAAAAAGAAAACCGACATAGGTATATGCCGCCCCGACATGCACTTTTGACGTTTTATCAAACGTGTTTTTGGCGTAGATCAGGAGATAACTTTACATACCATATGTTGCGTGGCGTATGTTAAGTCGGTCATTGACCAAAAACGGGTTTCAAGCAGTTTGGAGCAACAATCAAAGGCGATTTTTTGGAAGCACCGATGTATTCACCAATATAGAGCTGGAGGATGAAGGAAAGACGAATAATCCTCAGCGACAATCACTGGCAGAGCATCTTGGTGGCCCCGGGATGCCTTGACCCTCCCAATTTTTCGTTTGTAGTGTTAATTTTACCGAAATTGGATTCATATAACCATTAATAAAAGTTAAAATCTAAAATTCGAATCACAACTTTACACACACAAGAGCCTCATATAAATATAGAAAAAGTTAAAAATAAAAAAAAACCAATGTTTTAGAACGCTTATTTTTTTTTTTCAAATTTATCCGAACACGAATATTTGGTGTTTTTTATAAACTGAAAAGGTAGGAAAAGGGATATATAGTCGGCATAGACGAAGGATCTAAAGACATTATTGAGGGTAATTTTCTTCTTGTTCTTGTAGAACATGATTACTAGAAGATATCAATTAAGGACATTTTAGTCCAATTACAACGCTAAAAAGCATCATATGACTATTGCGTATATGAAAATAAACAATCATTTTTTTAGAAAATACCTTTCATTCTAAAAGTTAATTTAACTAAAAAGTTATTTCAAAATTCAATAGATATCAATGTAAACAATTTTTTTCTATAACTCAGACTAGTTAAAAACCGAAAGACATACATAACTGGATCAATCGAGTCCATTTGACATGATTCCATTTGCACCAGTAAACTGGATTGGTGGTTGTAGGGATGACAAACGAATTCAAACCTGATGGATAAACCATTAAACCCGAAATTAATGAGATGGGCATTTGAGTACAGAGCCGGTTATGTGATTAGTTTTTTTTTAAATTTTCGTAGGTATGAGGCTGGTATGTGATCAGGTGATACCTGACCTGATTGCCTGCAAAAGATATATTCTACGTGAACCATATAGGTACATATACCAAAAGTAAATTATTTTAGTTTTTCATTAACCCTAATCTAGTAACGATCCATTCTAATAGTTTCAGTATGTAAAAAATGATTGTTTTTTTTTTTTGTTTTGGAATATGTGTTTGACTATATAAAATATGAAGTATTTACATTTTTAAGATTTATATTATCATTAGTTTTAAATATTTTAATCTTTTTGTAGTAACTAGTAACATTTGCCGTGTGTTGTGGCGGAAATTTGGCCTGTGTTGGTATAGTTTATTATGGTGCCAGCACTCGTTACCATAACCAAAAGAGAAAACCTAAAAAAATAAAGTTATGATACGTCCAAAAAGATATTGACACTTATTTTACATTATTGAAAAACTATAATATCAGTATCGGTTCGGTACAAACACCTGTGTAGATTAAAGTCGTGATACGCAGTTGTATTTAAGTTTTTTCTCGACATTACAATTTATTTGACAAAAAGTTGTATCGTAATAACGGTATTCTAAAATATGTTAGTTAAGTGTCACGTCATTAGCTAATGAGGTGGTGATCGAGTGATAAGAAAGATACTTGGTATTCTAAGGCTACTCGGTGTGGGTGATGGGCTTCCCTGGAGGATGACCGCCACGTCAGCGCCACATCAGAGTCCTTGGAGGACGCCCCTCCAAGGATGGAACCAAGAAATGGGTGATGACCCTACCCCACCTAGTTAATTTATTTTTTTTAATTCAACTAGTTTTTAACTTTTACTTATATAAAATAAAATCATTAGTATTAAAAACCACACATTACATAACCTAAAAAAAAAACAAAACCTAAAAACTAAAAAAAACATAACCTAAAAAAATCCTAAGAACTCCACTTTTTCGCGATCTTTTCTTTCATTTTTCGTAAAATCGGTCGATCTTCTTCCGGATACGAGTTTATGTCGGTCGCCATTATCTCCCACTCTTTATATTCGTTTTTATCATTCTTCAACCGAACCCGCTCTTCTACCTCACGCTCCTTCGCTCTTGCCTTTTGGGCCGTATACGCTTTGAATTGTGCCATAAACTCGTTCATTTTGGAACCGCCCCCCGTCGCAGCTTGTTTTTTTGCAGCTGCCGCCTTTTTGGATTTGTCCTTGCCCGGGGACGTCCCTTCTCTCGAACCACATAGTCTTTTTCGTCAAATTCGGGCTCGTCATTTATATTTATTTGGCATCGTGCGTCCGAGCCCCCTGCACTATAACTACCGGTCTCCAAGGTTTTTGTTCGTTTAATGCAACCTCATTTGAACCGGCGCCCACTTGTTACTGGTTCGCAAAACTTCCCAAGCCCGTACGTGTGGGAAAACGGCCCGATGCGTATCTTCGTATTTACGCATCGCCTCTTTAAAAACGTCATCGTCACTCATCCCACTACGACGATTACCACTAGTATATAAGTTATTATATATCGCCGAAAACCGGTTCACGACCGGATGAATCTTTCGCCACTTCGAAGAGATGGAATCGATATCGCGATAATGACCTTGTTCCATAGTCGCAAGAAACTTTGATAATATTTCTTTCCAAAACCCTTCGCCGGTTTGGTTGTTACCTATATTTTTAGAATGTAGCAAAAGTTATATTAAAAATGTAAAATTTATAAATTTTTAGTATAAAATTTATATATTTTTACATACCGATAATGAGACTTTTTGATGTGCCAACCCACGCCTTTGCTAACATCTCCTTCTCGATCTTTGTTCAAAGTTTTGCCTTCCCTTTCGAAGGTTGATCTTTGTCACCCATCAGTTGCTTCCTTTTTTTTTGTTTCGAGGATTGCGCTTACGTCTCCGGAACACATTCTTCAACGTCATCTTCTCCGGGTTGTGGTTGGGGAGACTCCGGTGTTGGGGAATGTTGTAGTTGAGATTGAAATTGCGAGTTGAACGGGTTTCGTATCATCATTTGTTGTAACAAATGCATTTGTTGCATTGATTGGAATTGGCTCATTGAGAAAAAGCGTTGGGGGTTTGTTGAAAACCCGAGAAAGTGTTGTACGAAAATTGCGAGGATGACCAACTTGGTTCCATCGTAGGATAGTAGCCGGGTACCGAGAAAATGTTTTGGTTTGGGTTGGGTTCGGTTGTTCGGGTTGTATTGATCCATGTCAAAAGTAAAATAATTTTATAAAAGGTAGAAGAATTGTAAAAAAGTAGAAAGATTGTAAAAATTTGAGAGAGAGAGAATTGGTTGAAGTGTGTAAAAAAGTGGAATGATTTTGATATATTTATAAGTGAATCTATTAATTTTAAAGAAAATTATTAGTATTATTTTTTAAATCTTAGAGCCGTTCAACAGCTATTTTTTATCACCACATGGCAAGGCTCCAACGTCTCCTAGCTGACGTTCAAGACGTCACCGGGCCACCCGCAATAGTGTTGAGGGACGTCACCAGATCAGACAGGGCCTGAACAATCCCCACACCAAAAAGCCTAAGGGACCCAAATTCGATTCCAACCCTCTCTGTACCACGAACCCCAATGCTAATTGTAGACTCTAGTTAAGTAAGTTGATTATTCACTTTTTTCTCGCTCAAAATATAAGCTATACATATACTTTTTTTTATAATAAAAAAAGTAATAAACAATCCAAGAAAGGTCCCACATCAATCTACACCCTTTATTCACGCCGCATTCACTTCACTCTCACACCTCAAAACACAGTCTTCCTTCCTTCCTTCCAGTCTTCTTCTCCATCTCTATCACCATCACCACCCCCCCCACCCCCATTTCCTATATTTTACACCATTATTCTTCACCAATTAACAATGGCAGATGCCCTCATCACTTGCAAACCCACCCCCTACACCTTATCCTCCCTCTTCTCCTTCATTGCCCCCCACCCTCTCTACTTCTCCTACTTCATCTTCTTCTCTCCATTCCTCTTCATCTTCATCTCCCCTCTCTTTCTCACCACCTCTCTCCTCCTTCTCCTCTCCATCTTCGCCACCACTCTCCCTCACTCCAACCTCGGCTTCCTTACATCAATCGTCGATAGTATTAACATCCGGTCCAAGGTCAATGATGTAGACCAGCAGCATGAAGAGTTTCGTGAGTTTGAAGATCTTGAGATTTGTAAAACTGTGTTTAATTCTCCGCCTTTGTTAACTGTCGGTCATTCTGATGGTGAGGATAAGGATGTTACGCTAGTGTTGCCGATGGAGAATTCGGTTGCGGTTATGGATGAGCAGAGAAGCTTAAGCTTAGAGAGGTTGTTTGAAGAATTGGATCGATTTGAAGGTTATACTGAAGCTGCTGAGACGATCGAGATCGAATCAAGTTCACATATCGAAGAAAATATCGGAGAATTTCAGAAATTAATACCGATTTCTGATGAAAGGTCATTCTCTGTGAACTCAAATTCATATAGATCGGAATCTTCTAGTAGCTTCGGAAGCTGTGGATCTATCGAAGATGAAACGACGACGTTTGAGACGAAGAAGAAGAACGAAACGAAATCGTACGTCGAAAAAGTCATCGGAGAGTTACAGAAATTAAATTCAACGGTGGCGATTGAAGTGAAGAATAGCGAAACGACGTCGCATGTACGAAAAATGTTACTAAAGTTAGAGCCGGTGACGTCATCCATTACCGGCGAAGATCAGAAAACCGTTAAATCAAATGCGCCAATTCTGACGAAGGATAACGAAACGACGTCGTGTGTTCCAAAAGTATTACAGAAAAATTCAACTGCGGAGATGTCAATTTCCGGTGACGATCAGATTAAAAATAACGAAACGACGTCGTCGCATGTTAAAAAAATGCTACAAAAACTAGAGCCGGTGCCGGAAGATCGGAGGTCCGAAAGCACATTCTCTTTGAGAACAAATTCATGGAGACTAGATTCATCCAGCAGCTTCGGGAGCTACGGATCGATGAGGAAGGAGAAAGAATGGAAGCGCACGTTAGCATGCAAGTTATTTGAAGAAAGGAACAACTCAGAACGAGGTGAAGAAGGTATGGATTCACTGTGGGAGGCGTATGAAGACGATAATTCGAGTAAGAAACCGAAGAACCACCGGAAGGAAGCGGTGAAGAAGGGGATGATGAAGAGCAAGAAGAAGAGTGAGTTTAAGTGTTTTGAAGATGAGGATGAGGATGAGGATGAGGAATTTATGAGTAACGGGCAGTTGTGTTGTTTGAAGGCTTTGAAGTTGTCGACTGGGAAGATGAATTTGGGGATGAGGAAGCCGAATCTTGTGAAGATTTCCAAAGCTATTAAAGGGTTTGGTTGGTTGCATCATGTTGGGAGTAAACATGGTAAAAAGAATTAGGTTTCATTTGTTTGTTTGTTAATATAATTTTTGTTCTTTCTTTGTTTTTGGTAATTTGTTTTTCGGTTGGTTGATTTATATATATATTTTTAAATATATGTTATTAGATTAGAAAATCAGTATAATGAAAATGCAAAAAAAAAAAAAAAAAAAAATCCGAACGATGAGTACATTCGAATTGGCAAAAGAGGAGTTATATAAAATGTGTGTGCACTGGATGAAGCCTTATAACCTGCTTACAAATCATTACTCAATTATTTTTTTCTAATCTTTTTAATCTCTAAATTTAAAATAAATAAATAGAAATAACATTTAATAAATAAAAAACATTACAGTCGGCAAACCCGGTTTTATAGGCGGTTGGTCGGGTAGGAACGGGAACATAGGGTTGAATCTGAACGTTCGTTTGGTTCGGGTCTTGCTTCGAATCGCCGCTTAGACGAGGAGGAACGAAACACGGGTCGTAGGGATACATCACTTTTAGAGTGAAAGCTTGAGGGTTTTCTTTTCTTTTTTTTTTATTTTAAAAAAATATGAGAGTGAATAGACATATATGATAAACGTACATTTAAAGGTTTTCTTACAATAACTAAATTGAATGAGATGTGTCGGTAAGATATGTAGACAATGATGTTTGTCTCTTATGGGCATGCCTATGGTGGATCCGTATATTTTGTTGGATGAATATATATGTCTTGTCCATTTAGATAAAGACACCTTTTTATCATTGTAATCATCTTGTCACACTTTTTGTAAATAGTGTGAACAAGTAAACCCCAATTATGTAATTTCACGTGTTTATATGAAAATAAAATGATTGCGTGACATTTACTAAATTATATTTAAAATAAATTGTAAAACCTCATATTTTTCATCATATTGTTGGAAGTATATTTCAATTGAAGAGCCTAATAAATATATCATGAAATAAACATCATTTAAGTGGCTTTAGATTGTTTTAACAAGATTAGTGAGAGCAACTCTAATGCGGGTTTCTTGAACGTTTCTATCCGAGAAAGAAGCTAAGGTGAATGAGAAAATATGGGGATGTAATGTTCTTGTGAGGGAACAAATGAGACGAGTGGGGGAGCGATGAGTAGGTGATCGGGTTTTTTTCGGTTTTTATTTTGGGTTTTGATTGGTAGGTTTGGATATACCGAGGTTTGGACCTGGAAAAAGCCAGACGTGTAGTGAAGTATAAGGAACCGGGTTGGGAACACTTGGTTTTGAGTTTTCTCAGGGCAGTGACGGATCTAGAAAATTTTCGTAGGGGTAACGTTTTATAAAAAAAGGGTAACGAAATCGAAAAAACGTCAAATTTTTCCAAAATTTACACTACCGCCGAAACGCAAAAAGATAGCGGAGGCTACCCCTTCTATTGAGGTAGGTCCGCCCCTGTCTCATAGTAGAGTATAAGACCTAGTTTTTTGAGCACCTCTAGGTATCATGTTACTACTGTTTTTGTTCTCTTCAATGCAGATGGCTAAAAGTTATACATTCAAAAAAACTATATTATCAAAAGTCTCATAAAATAATGAGTTATGAACTATAACTATATATCTTTTACATGAAAACATCAAACTCTACAACAACCCTTACTTATAATTATATAAAAAAACACACTAATAGCCGTTGGTGGCAATCATAGCAATAGGAGCGGTAACAATGATAATAGACACTCAAATGCTATTATCTCAAAGTTACTCATTCTATAGTACAGTTTATATAAAGGGATAATCACGAAACTAGCTCATGTCACGTTGTCTTTGTCAAAATAGCCCACTGACACGGCTTAACGAGCCGTTTCCGTTAACGGAAGCGGCTCAAGACCAATCTAACCCGAGAACCAATGGAAAGCTGACACGTGTCCGACAACACACGAAACGGCTCTGAGTCGTGTTACGTAAGGAAAGCTCTCAGCCGAGCCATTTCACGTGCCTCTAGCATCCAAGCCGGTTAAGGACCCGGCTCGTCCCTTAGCCGAGTACCTTCAACGAGCCGAGCTTGGTTGACGCGGCTCAGAGCCATTTCCTTGCATGTTGACGCGGCTTAAAACCTCTATTTAGGCGGCTCAGAGCTGTTTCAAGTCACTGTTCAAGTTGTTTCATTGATATAGATTGTTACTTTCTTGCATAGGTTATTTTATTTTATTTACAATTAGTTTAAGGCGTTTTACGTTTACAATAAAATCAGAATTTTACAACATTAAGCTTTGTTTTGTTAATACAACGGTGGAAAGTGACAGATTGTTAATGGAAACTTAAAGTATGTTGCTGATGCTGATACAAGTAGATGTGGTTTAAAAATTGAAACCACTCTTTCGTACATTGGTCTTTTAAGTAATGTTTATAAATAGTTGTGTGGAATTCCTAACATTTTAATTATTTTATATTACGTCCTACTATTATTCTTTACAAAAAAGAGTTTTATCTTCAAACACTAAAAACGGGTCCAAGAAAGGCCCTGCCCGGGATTCGAACTCATGTGCACTAGATTGTGTGCACGCAGTCCTACCGCTGGGCTGCATGTCTAACCCGTTTCATAACCACACTTTAATTATTTTATATTAAGTCCTACTATTATTCTTTAAAAAAAGAGTTTCATCTTCAAACACTAAAAACGGGTCCAAGAAAGGCCCTGCCCGGGATTCGAACTCACGTGCACTAGATTGTGAGCACGCAGCCCTACCGCTGGGCTGCGCGTCTAACCCGTTTCATAACCACACTTTAATTATTTTATATTAAGTCCTACTATTATTCTTTAAGAAAAGAGTTTCATCTTCAAACACTAAAAACAGGTCCAAGAAAGGCCCTACTTGGGATTTGAACTCACGTGCAATAGTTTGTGTGCACGCAGCCCTACCGCTGGGCTGCGTGTCTAACCTGTAACACCCCAACCGATGGCGGAAACATCGGGATGAGACGAAAACGAGATTGCTCATTGCTCACAACATTATTAAGTGACAATAATTAATTAAACCATATTTCATTTCATAAGGATTGTCAAATACATCAATGTGACAAAACAAAGAACAATCTAACATTTACAAAGTCATAATAAAATTGATACGTCGACATTAAACCTAACGTCTAATTTGTGTGTATCTAGTCCTTGCACTATATTGTTTTCATAGCGTCATCTCCTTCAACCTGTAACATGTTTTAAAATAAAGTCAATGCAAAAGCAAAGGCGAGTACACAAGTTTAAGCATAGCATACGTATACGATTAAAGTTTTAACAATCCTCATGGCAACTAAATCTATACAAGAGCAATATCAAGGCATGCAATGCAAATAATCAAACCAGTAACGCAATCACGATGTTTTAACATGACCTCACGTGTAAATCGATGGAGGTGGATGCGTGAATTCCTATAGCGCTAAGCATGTCAAACAAGGCTAAAAATAGTTAATGACTAAAGCACGGCACAACGTTTATCCCCAGACAAGCAACAAGTATACGATTCAAGTAGTCATGTGTATAGGATTGTTTGTGCTTTTCATAAAGTTTAAGTGTTTGTGATTTTTGTATATGGAAACATGTTACACCCAAAAAGTGATATAAAACAAATGTGGGTCGAGTGTACTCACAAAATTGCTAAGTCTTCTTTGGAAATTCCACGACGAGTTGATGAGTGGGAGAAAGGGACACCAATGCCACCTTAAATGACAACGAACATGGATGAATAATCGAATCGGAGTTGAAGGTACGTGTACGTTTAGCACGGAATTTGTGTAACGACTCTAAAGTTAAATTTGTCAAAGATAAGAGTGTTATCAAAATAATACAATAAATATATATATTTTTGGCGGGAAGTATAAAAGATAAAAATATATATAGATGTTTGCAGTTGGATAAATATATTCCTTCGTCAAATTATTATGTTTTGTCGACGAGAATAATAGATGTGTACTTATATAATTTGGCGAAAAAGTATAACCGTGGAGCATATTTAGTCGAAAGGTTTGGCGAATAAATACACCCTTGTCGGAAGGTTTAACAAGTAAATGTATATAAGTATTGGTATATTTGGACGAAAAAGATTACTAGATAAATATATAGTTTGGCTAAAAGAAAATAGATAAATGTATATTTTGACGGAACGGGATAATAGATATATATATGCATGTTAACGAAAGGAATAGTAGATAAGTATATATTGTTTGTCGGAAACACGTAATATAGATATATATTGCCGTTAGAGAAGTATAATTTTCGAAAAGTATATAATATATATTTATTTTGACGGAAGGAATACTGTTTATATCTTGTCGTTAAATAGATATTCATTTGTCGAAAAGAATAATAATTAGATATGTTGTCGAACGGTATAATAATTAAATGGATTTTTTCGAGAAGCATAAAGTGAAAATATATATATATTGCCGGAAGTGTAATAAATCAATATATATTTTATCGAAAGATGTAACGAATAAGTATATCTCTTTTGTCGTTAGATAATATATTTTGTCGAAAAAAAACGTATTAACTAAATATATCGTTGTCGGGAAGTAAAATAAATATATGTATATTTTTGTCAGAAAACGGGCAGAGTTTCCCCTGTTTTAGGACGATCCCGACATCGCCAAGTGTCGATTAAATGCTTTCAAAACTCAACAATAGCCGAAACAATGTATCTTTATTTATGTATAAGTAGGTTATAAATACATCAAGTCGGTCCGCGATTAGATTAACATAAACATAGAAATTATAAACAAAAGAGTCGTTTAACCTATACCCCGTCTCATGTCGGAATGTAGACCAAGCTTGACTGGTTTGACCGAGACCCGAGCTTTGACCAGCTTTGACCCGAGCTTTGACCAGCTTTGACCCGAGCCCGCTGACCAGGTTTGACTTTTTGACTGAAGCTAAGCCGAGTCGCACTAAACTGAACCGAGTTAACTGGTGTCGTGAAAGCCGAGCCAACTGAAACGACAAAACAACCGTCGAATTGAGACACGAAACTGACTAAATCGGAACAAAATAGAATAAGAGACTCGAACCTGAAAACGAACCAAGACGGCTGTTGACTAGTGTTGACCCGAACCGAATCTGACTTGACTAAGGCTGACCGTTAACTGCTTGACCACAGTTGACCAGTTGACTTTCGTTGACCAAGTTTGACCGAACATTCAAACTTAACCCGAGCCGAGATTACGCAAACTTTGAACCCAATCTGTCTGTTGACTGATGTTGACCAGCTTGACCGGGTCTGACCCGGTGTTAACCGAGTAAACTCAGACAACTGAGTCGTACCGAGCCGAGTCGCCAAACTTGGCTAAACCCGAAACGCTTGAGCTCGAACCCGAACCCTAATCAAGCCTGAACCAAGTTGACACTGAAACTGAAACTGAAACAGAATTACATACTCGAACCGAATATTGAACCGAGAAATCGAAACCTGAACTGAGACTAACCTTTACCGAACCGAGATTGGAATTGTTGAACATGAAATCTGACCCGAACAGGAACTTGAACCGAAGCGTTGAAGCTCGTCGGAAGGAGACCCGGACTGCCGCCGCTTACGAGGGCGCTGTCGTCGACCCGCCGTCGCTCCCTTGTCGCTGCGGCTTGCTGCTGCTTCGCTGGCTGCCGATGTCGCGCCGCTGGAGGTGACGGCTGCTGCCGCCTTTGATCGAAATCCCTCGGAGCCGTCATAGCCGCGCCACCACTACCACCTACCTTCTCTCTATCTCGCCTCTCTCTCCTCACAGCTCTCTCTCTCTCTCTGTAAGTATAAAAGCGGGTGTGTGTGTGTCGGGTTTAAGAGGTCGCAGGGAGGTATGAGTGTGAGAGGTGTTACCGGAGAAGAAGGGCGCCGCCAGAGACGGCGCCGGTCGCCGAAAAACGCCGAGAAAGGGGGGTGGTGGCTGGTGTTGAACTGCCGTGCTTCTGTCTGCGAGAGGGAGGTGGGTGCGGCTGAAGAGGTGAAGGGGGGGGGGGGGGCAAGGAGATGAGGGTTGGATGGTTTGTGAGAATGAGGGTGTGTATATATTAGGTTTAATTTAGGTTAGGGTTTAGTTAGGTTTAGGTGGTGTGTTGGGCCAAGGCCTGTTAACCCGATCTAACGTTTTTGAGTGGCCCGAACGTACCAACGAGAACCGATTTCAAGTATAAGCTTCATAAAACGTCGAATTTATTTTGTTTATTATTATTATTATTATTATTATTAGAAAAATAATAAAAATACGATGCGTTACAGTCTCCCCTCCTTTAGGAAATTTCGTCCCGAAATTTATTTAAGAGGAAGACTTGAAAGGAATTGGTTAAGGAATTGAGGGTTAACGGTCAAGACTTGAAGTTCTGGATACGTGAGGGTAAGCATGGAGTTTAGAGCAACGAAGAGTTAGGTTTGCAACAAGAAGTTGTTTGACTAGGATGATTTGAGGCATCAAGCTTAAGTAAAACGTATAAGTATGCGTATAGGAGAGTGGTTTAAACGAGCTTGAATAACTCAAATGATATGTTATCTAAGCAGAGAAGCTCTTGCGAGAAGTGGTATGCAGTTTAATGATGAGTGCGGTCGAACCGTAGGTTGCTATAAAGTTCACTCGACTTTGAAGGGCATTAATAAATCTCGATTTTGTAGAGAGTTGCTTAATGATGGAAAACGAGGAGGTTAGGTATTTAAAATTAGCTAGTTATCGAGGTAGCGGCCAATCAAGCGTGTCGCTATTTACGAGAATGGGAGATAACTTTAGAGTAAGAATGCATTTAGGGTTTGAATGCTTACACGATTGGTTGTAAACGAGGTTGCATAAAAAGACAAGGTTAACGGGAGTAACGGAGGCATAAGAGCGGACGATTGATTCGATCAACGATTACTCGTGTAAGGATGACATATGTATATGAACAAACGAAAACGTTACGTTAGGGGGTTACGACTCGTCGTGGATAATCGGGTAGCGCGCACTTAGCAATGTAGTTGTGAGTTGTTTAAAGCTGGCGTGTTAGGTCATATTATGGTCTGTAAATCACCGAATTTCTCATGGCACGTATTACGAAAGTTTGGCAGCATGGTGAAAACACTTATGTATAGGGATTACCAGTGGCGTATCCACCATGTTTTGACCACGTTGCGACCGTTTCGTTACTCGATGCAATGTTACGTTCCGTGTGTTACCATACGCGGTAGTACACTCTATGGTTCTCATGCGCTTATCGCTATAATCCCGTGTGCACCCGCGATTATACCGATCATCACATGATCCGCATAGCTTGTACTAGCAGCGCATGAATAAAGGTGTACATAAATTCTGAAAATAAGTTTGCGTGTGTGTAAGAATGTAGTGCGTAGGCATGTTTGCGTGCAAATAGCTTGTGGCCCACGTAAGCGAATCCCTCGGGTTTCGCTCGCGCATAGGCACGAATATGAATACGAGTACAAGTATAGGTATGTGTATGAGTATAAGCATAAGTATGGAAATGGGTATAAGCATGGATATAAGACGTATATGCATGAATGTGATGATAAGTATAAGTGTAATACCCCTGTAACACCCCTGCCCCTCGTTATCACCAATATTGTCCGCTTTGCCCTTGATGGGTGGCCCATCCAGGAACTCACGACTTTGTTTTTGGTTGCCCTAGTGGAGACTTCCCAGGAGGTCACCCATCCTAGTACTACTCTCACTTGAGCACGCTTAACTGTGGAGTTCTCCTCTCATCCACTAGCATTAAGCCCAAAACGCGTTGGTGATTTTAGAGGTAGGGCATTACTTACGAGCCAGGAATCTCTCATGTCCACGGACGATGTTGGGAGGTATGCCATTAGGTGTTATAATAAGCATAAAAAAAATATGACACGTTGTTTTCATGAACATGAATATGTGTATAATTATGAACGTCAACAAGTGTAACAGACGATAATGGTGCGTATGATAAGAATTGAATGCTACGAATTTATTTACATAAAATAGTCGAGAAATCAGGGTATGTAAAACGAATGATACGTTTAAAATGTCATGCAACAGTTGACTAAAACATGTACGAGGATACGCATGTATTGTCGTTTGAGCAAAACTTTGAGGTTATCGCTTCTAAAATAGGCTTAAGTTTAACTTAGAATATAGGACCTAGTGTGCGAATATAAAGGAATATAAGGTACTTATTGATTATGCGTTACGTATTTTGTAATGGACGGGAGTGCTACCATTTGTTTTAAAAGAATTTAAGTAGGTCGAAAATGGTTGGTCCTCATAAAGTTTTCTTGCCCACGTGTTTTGAAACTTACGTGACATTTCGGGAGGTGTATGATAAGGTATTAAAATAGTAAGTTCGCATTGTTTTCAAAGGATTAAAAGATTTGAAATTTAGTGGTGCTTGGGAAACGTTGACTCTTGAGAGGAAATCCGTGTTAATTGATTTAATGACCGTTGAAAAACGTTTAGCAAAATGTTTTCTTAATCGCGATGAGAGATTTAGAGGGTGTTTGGGGTTGAGTTTTGAAAATAGATTATGCGTTCTGAATAATCAAAGTCAGATAATTAGTTGTAACAAAACATACTGTAGGAAGATAGTGTTTGGATTTGATTATGTTATTTGATATCACAATAATCAGGTAATCAACTATTTGAGTGTCTGAAAAATATATATACATGTACATATAAAGTTATAAATAGACGAGCTTTGATCTCTAAAATACGTAAAACAAATCAGTTTTTTTTATTTTTTTATTATTATTATATATATATATATTTATTTTTTTTCCAAACACTAAAAAAAATAGATTTTTATTTATTTATTTATTTAATATTTGTGCTTCCAAACACAAAACAAAATATTAGGTTGCAAAACAATCCCAAACACACCTTTAGTACAACGATCCCATAATGCCTATAAGATATTGGTTTTTTTTTTTTTTTTTTTTTTTTTACAACGAAAAATTATTATTATTTTTTTTTAACATAAAGTTATTGCGTGAGCGTGTTTTAGTGATTAAGTTAAACATAAGACTTGTGGGCAAGGTATTCGTTAGACCGATTAAGTTGGTAGGTAGCATTCTGTCGAGTTTTGAAAATCGTAAAACAAAACGTTTCATGTGGTGACCAAGTATATGCGTATGGGAATTATATGAAATAGATTACCGGATGGGAAATACGTTTGATAAAATAGTACGTTTTGAAATTCGTCTAAGTAAGAATTTTGACAACATGGTAAAGGATTTAGGTATACAATTTAAACATGTGGTTTGTGTAATAAAGTCTCCAAGAAGAAGGGTTGGTAACGATCACCGAGGTATGGGAATCACCCCCAATCCGTTGGTGAGGTCGTTTTAAGGAAGGAAGGAAACGAAGTTTGATCGTCTAGGTAAGGAATTCACTCCTATCTCGACGACGATCTCCATTTTGGACTTTCCGAGAAATATAAGACTAGTTGATGACGTTTTGAAATCATGTATGCAAATAATGTATAAGTGGCGGAAAGGTTTAATATGAATTGCGTAAAAACCTTAAAATAAATTAGAAACTTGAAAGAAAGGGTAACAAGTACATAAAAAGTCATGTATAAATTGAAATGGTATAAAAGAGAGTCTCAGAAAACATTAGACTGTTTCGGGTAGAGAAACGTCGACTATTCCAAAGTGAATCGAAGATCCTTTCGACTTAGAGAAACGTGCTTTGGCCTATAGGTAAAACGCTCTCGTCGAGAAGCGATTAACGGCGTTTTACCCTTCCAGTTATTACACGTCTCTAATCGATTGGAAAATCGAAACTTTGGCGAGATTGAAAATCGAGGAATGGGACTTAATCGACAAGGTGCGGGTTTCACCCCTAACTCGACGATTTCGTACCCTAAGTGTGGTTGGCACTCTTCGGTTCAAAATTAATTTCGACACTTTGACGAGAGTCCACTAGAGTTTGAATTGAAGTTTTCCATCAAGGTGTGGATGTCACTCCTAACTTGATGGTGTAACTTCGTAAAAAAAAAAAATAAATAAAAATAAAGAATAAGCGTAATGAGAATCGTTCACCAAATTGTGGATATCACGCCTATTTTGGTGAAGTCGTCTCACTTGTGTAATACGTGTGTTTTCGAGTTTAGTATAATCGAGTAAAATGCATTAGGAAAGGCGTATGATTGAAATAATGTAACGAGTATGAACACGTAAAGCATTTCATAAATTTAACATATAAGAGACGTTTTAAGAAATTAGCATGTGAATCACGTATGGTCAAGTATGGTACTTAACTATAGACTAGGTCAAAAGCATAGCAATTTGCCTAATTCCATATAGTTATGGCTCTGATACCAATCTGTAACACCCCAACCGATGGCGGAAACATCGGGATGAGACGAAAACGAGATTGCTCATTGCTCACAACATTATTAAGTGACAATAATTAATTAAACCATATTTCATTTCATAAGGATTGTCAAATACATCAATGTGACAAAACAAAGAACAATCTAACATTTACAAAGTCATAACAAAATTGATACGTCGACATTAAACCTAACGTCTAATTTGTGTGTATCTAGTCCTTGCACTATATTGTTTTCATAGCGTCATCTCCTTCAACCTGTAACATGTTTTAAAATAAAGTCAATGCAAAAGCAAAGGCGAGTACACAAGTTTAAGCATAGCATACGTATACGATTAAAGTTTTAACAATCCTCATGGCAACTAAATCTATACAAGAGCAATATCAAGGCATGCAATGCAAATAATCAAACCAGTAACGCAATCACGATGTTTTAACATGACCTCACGTGTAAATCGATGGAGGTGGATGCGTGAATTCCTATAGCGCTAAATATGTCAAACAAGGCTAAAAATAGTTAATGACTAAAGCACGGCACAACGTTTATCCCCAGACAAGCAACAAGTATACGATTCAAGTAGTCATGTGTATAGGATTGTTTGTGCGTTTCATAAAGTTTAAGTGTTTGTGATTTTTGTATATGGAAACATGTTACACCCAAAAAGTGATATAAAACAAATGTGGGTCGAGTGTACTCACAAAATTGCTGAGTCTTCTTTGGAAATTCCACGACGAGTTGATGAGTGGGAGAAAGGGACACCAATGCCACCTTAAATGACAACGAACATGGATGAATAATCGAATCGGAGTTGAAGGTACGTGTACGTTTAGCACGGAATTTGTGTAACGACTCTAAAGTTAAATTTGTCAAAGATAAGAGTGTTATCAAAATAATACAATAAATATATATATTTTTGGCGGGAAGTATAAAAGATAAAAATATATATAGATGTTTGCAGTTGGATAAATATATTCCTTCGTCAAATTATTATGTTTTGTCGACGAGAATAATAGATGTGTACTTATATAATTTGGCGAAAAAGTATAACCGTGGAGCATATTTAGTCGAAAGGTTTGGCGAATAAATACACCCTTGTCAGAAGGTTTAACAAGTAAATGTATATAAGTATTGGTATATTTGGACGAAAAAGATTACTAGATAAATATATAGTTTGGCTAAAAGAAAATAGATAAATGTATATTTTGACGGAACGGGATAATAGATATATATATGCATGTTAACGAAAGGAATAGTAGATAAGTATATATTGTTTGTCGGAAACACGTAATATAGATATATATTGCCGTTAGAGAAGTATAATTTTCGAAAAGTATATAATATATATTTATTTTGACGGAAGGAATACTGTTTATATCTTGTCGTTAAATAGATATTCATTTGTCGAAAAGAATAATAATTAGATATGTTGTCGAACGGTATAATAATTAAATGGATTTTGTCGAGAAGCATAAAGTGAAAATATATATATATTGCCGGAAGTGTAATAAATCAATATATATTTTATCGAAAGATGTAACGAATATGTATATCTCTTTTGTCGTTAGATAATATATTTTGTCGAAAAAAAACGTATTAACTAAATATATCGTTGTCGGGAAGTAAAATAAATATATGTATATTTTTGTCAGAAAACGGGCAGAGTTTCCCCTGTTTTAGGACGATCCCGACATCGCCAAGTGTCGATTAAATGCTTTCAAAACTCAACAATAGCCGAAACAATGTATCTTTATTTATGTATAAGTAGGTTATAAATACATCAAGTCGGTCCGCGATTAGATTAACATAAACATAGAAATTATAAACAAAAGAGTCGTTTAACCTATACCCCGTCTCATGTCGGAATGTAGACCAAGCTTGACTGGTTTGACCGAGACCCGAGCTTTGACCAGCTTTGACCCGAGCTTTGACCAGCTTTGACCCGAGCCCGCTGACCAGGTTTGACTTTTTGACTGAAGCTAAGCCGAGTCGCACTAAACTGAACCGAGTTAACTGGTGTCGTGAAAGCCGAGCCAACTGAAACGACAAAACAACCGTCGAATTGAGACACGAAACTGACTAAATCGGAACAAAATAGAATAAGAGACTCGAACCTGAAAACGAACCAAGACGGCTGTTGACTAGTGTTGACCCGAACCGAATCTGACTTGACTAAGGCTGACCGTTAACTGCTTGACCACAGTTGACCAGTTGACTTTCGTTGACCAAGTTTGACCGAACATTCAAACTTAACCCGAGCCGAGATTACGCAAACTTTGAACCCAATCTGTCTGTTGACTGATGTTGACCAGCTTGACCGGGTCTGACCCGGTGTTAACCGAGTAAACTCAGACAACTGAGTCGTACCGAGCCGAGTCGCCAAACTTGGCTAAACCCGAAACGCTTGAGCTCGAACCCGAACCCTAATCAAGCCTGAACCAAGTTGACACTGAAACTGAAACTGAAACAGAATTACATACTCGAACCGAATATTGAATCGAGAAATCGAAACCTGAACTGAGACTAACCTTTACCGAACCGAGATTGGAATTGTTGAACATGAAATCTGACCCGAACAGGAACTTGAACCGAAGCATTGAAGCTCGTCGGAAGGAGACCCGGACTGCCGCCGCTTACGAGGGCGCTGTCGTCGACCCGCCGTCGCTCCCTTGTCGCTGCGGCTTGCTGCTGCTTCGCTGGCTGCCGATGTCGCGCCGCTGGAGGTGACGGCTGCTGCCGCCTTTGATCGAAATCCCTCGGAGCCGTCATAGCCGCGCCACCACCACCACCTACCTTCTCTCTATCTCGCCTCTCTCTCCTCACAGCTCTCTCTCTCTCTCTCTCTGTAAGTATAAAAGCGGGTGTGTGTGTGTCGGGTTTAAGAGGTCGCAGGGAGGTATGAGTGTGAGAGGTGTTACCGGAGAAGAAGGGCGACGGCGCCGGTCGCCGAAAAACGCCGAGAAAGGGGGGTGGCGGCTGGTGTTGAACTGCCGTGCTTCTGTCTGCGAGAGGGAGGTGGGTGCGGCTGAAGAGGTGAGGGGGGGGGGGCAAGGAGATGAGGGTTGGATGGTTTGTGAGAATGAGGGTGTGTATATATTAGGTTTAATTTAGGTTAGGGTTTAGTTAGGTTTAGGTGGTGTGTTGGGCCAAGGCCTGTTAACCCGATCTAACGTTTTTGAGTGGCCCGAACGTACCAACGAGAACCGATTTCAAGTATAAGCTTCATAAAACGTCGAATTTATTTTGTTTATTATTATTATTATTATTATTATTAGAAAAATAATAAAAATACGATGCGTTACATAACCCGTTTCATAACCACACTTTAATTATTTTATATTAAGTCCTACTATTATTCTTTAAAAAAAGAGTTTCATCATCAACCTCTAAAAAACGGGTCCAAGAAAGGCCTTGCCCAGGGTTCGAACTCGCGTGCAATAGTTTGTGTGCACGCAGCCCTACCGTTGGGCTGCGTTTCTAACCCGTTTCATAACCACATCTTAATTGTTTTATATAAGTCTTACTATTATTCTTTAAAAAAGAGTTTCATCTTCAAACTCTAAAAACGGGTCTAAGAAAGGCCTTTCCCGGGATTCGAACTCGCGTGCAATAGTTTGTGTGCACGCAGCCCTACCGCTGGGCTGCGTGTCTAACCCGTTTCATAACCACATCTTAATTGTTTTATATAAGTCTTATTATTATTCTTTAAAAAAGAGTTTCATCTTCAAACTCAAAAAACGGGTCCAAGAAAGGCTCTGCTCGGGATTCGAACTCGCGTGCAATAGTTTGTGTGCATGCAGCCCTAGTGTCTAACCCATTTCATAACCACACTTTAATTATTTTATATTAAATTTGTCGTGTTTAATGACAGGATGCTAGTGTTGTCTTTGTTAATAGATTTATAAGATAAAAACATAAACACATAATTTATATTAATATATAAAAAATTACATAAAAACAAAATAAACAGAAAAGAAACTACGGGGCATCTAAAAAAAGCCTAATGGTGTCCCACTCCGTCACGTGTGCGAAATCACGCCCATATTCGTGGCGGTAGTTGATGAGGGCGACTTCCTTAACGTCATCCTCGCCAAGGTCCCCCCAGTAGCTCAACGGCGTGGTAAATTCGCTCAAACCTTTCACAGTCCAAGCGAATCACCCGAAATCTAGAAGACATGGCATCCACGGTTCTGTTGTTGTCGACGCCACAAAGCTGCGAGTAGTACCGCTGAACATGGACGCACAGGCCACGCTGACCTTGACGGCGTGGTTCACACACGACTTCAAAATATGCCTCGCATAAGGCAATGTCTTCAACCTTGGTCCAGGAGAAAGAATTGGAAGCCATAATCAACGATTGCGAACGTGGGGTTTGTAAAACGGCGGGCAGTAAAACAACGTGGGTTTAGGTTGAGTGTAGGTTAAAACGGCGTGGACTGCCTATTTATAGTGGGGTGAATGCGTGGGGTGGGGTTGGGTGGGGGGTTAATTAAATGCATATAAGAGATAAAACGGGTGTTAAATTTGTAACATACGTGAAATTCGGGTTTTCAAAACCCGCCATGTTTTAAAGTAAATATTTTCATTTTATTTATAAGATATAGATTTTAGATAAACATGGTTGTTATGTAATGATAAAAAAATAAACTTAAGCAAATTTTTTTCAGAAAAAAATTATATATATATATATATAGTGTAAAAAAATAATATATAAAAGAGGGGTTCAACCAGATTCGAACCCGGGTCTTTTGGGCCCTCACACGCAACAAACACCACTACACCACACACACCTTATTGTTTCCTT
Organism: Scalesia atractyloides; assembly: GCA_947069175.1. Taxonomy (NCBI): domain Eukaryota; kingdom Viridiplantae; phylum Streptophyta; class Magnoliopsida; order Asterales; family Asteraceae; genus Scalesia; species Scalesia atractyloides. Next base: position 2,951,837 of record CAMTDV010000026.1, on the reverse strand, counting down.
TTATAACAAAATAAGTTTTATAGGCGAATGATCGAATAAACTTTCAATGGAGGCTTCATCTTCGGAACTGTCAAGACCAAATCAAATGTGTAATGGTTATTCCCAATCTTTAACGGATATAACTGATGCTTAGTGTCAGTTATAACCGAAATTTTCAATTCTATTCATCATGAGTATTCAAATCATAACCGAAACCATTAAAAAGTGATCAATTTCATTTTTGCCATATGCAAACCATTCCCAAAGCTCACATACCTTCAATTTCATTTCGAAAAGACAATACTAAATTGAGAAAACTAGTTCAGTCGCCGGAAATTTCGTTTTTCTGTTCGCCGGAGTTGCCGTCGGAACACCTAGTCGCCGGTAAATCTTCAATTATGTATTTGGAAATTGTTTTTTTCTGTTTTGATTCAACACATATCATTTAAAATCGTTTTTTATGGGATCATTAACCCGATAACTGGTGTTCAAAATGAAGAAGATGAAGTTAAACACCTCATATGTATAATTGAATTTGGGTTTTAAGTGGGTTAGACACATAGTCCAGTGGTGGACTATGTGCAATGTTAAAGCACAGGCTGTGGGTTCGATTCGTGTGTGTATCCGGTTCCAACTCCACCAAAACATTTTTTTTAAAACTAAGCAGAACTCTCACAGTTAGTAGATAAATTCCATATAAATCCTATACTAGATGGGTTAAACACCCAGCCCAACTGGTTGGGCTGGGTGCCAAACAAGTCGAAGGCGCGGGTTCGATCCTTGCTATGCCTAACCGGCCAGATGATTTTAAAAACCTTTTTAATTAAATAAAATCCTAATAATCTCAAAGAGTGTATAAGAATAATTAAAAACCAAATCTAAACGGGTTAGACACGTAGCTCAGTTGGAAGAGCTGCGTGCACGCAACCGAGAGGTCACGAGTTCGAATCTTGATACACGCATCCAATTCCATAGTAAAACCGGTCCGACACCTCACCTTTTCAGTCTGACAAGTTTTTATTTTTTTATATTAACTGATAATTAGTTATTCTTTTATCCTTATAATATTAGTTTTAAATCTAAAGCATTTTAGGGATAAATTATAAATAAAAAATTTACTTAACACTAGGAAACAAAGTAATAAATCAAAATGTTATATATTTACTATTTTTTATATTTATCGAATCTTTGCGTTCTTGTTATTTAAGTTAGATTTTCTTTGTCAAATAACCTCCTCAAATTAATGCGTATATTCTATCAAGCAAGAAACGCACCCACTGTGAGTGAATTCTTACAAGTTCCCCTTTTTATTCATGTTTTGAGGTGTATCATGTGTCGTTTATACATTTCATTTATTCAAACACTTGTGCTATTACCATTATATGATATAGCGTGTGCTGTAAATGTTATTTGTTGTATCGCGTGTTTACATTTTTGTCAAGTTGCGTGCAAATCATTCATTAGGCCCATCAGTTCCTCGTGGGAGACGAGTTGAGCATCAGGTGCCTCATTAGATCGGCTCCGTTTGATTGAGCCTTGATCTCATTGTTCATCATTTGATGTGTGTGTGTGTCACACCCCGACCCGCAGCGGAATAAAAGTCGGGGCATGATTGGGTTATCACCAAAGCTCATGATATTTACTAATAAGTTTCACATTTATTAAATTGAAATTAAATTCAAATATCCAACACTAAATTCATACAAACACAAACAATAAACCAAACGATTGTTCCAAACGAAATAAACTGTTTATTCTTCTAAGGCCATCCTATGTGTTTCTTTCCTCAGCTTGTTCACCTGTATCATGCGTAAAACAGAAAATTTGGGTCAACAATAGTTGGCGAGTGAACCTTGATAAAACATTTAAATAATTGACTTTTATGTTTGTTTAAATAAAATTGTGCATGAATCACATGTGAGCAAATGTATATATGTAACCAATCACAAACCATCTTGGATGAACATATGACATAATGAATGATGTATTTGAGATCAAGGCTCAATCAAACGGAGACGATCTAATGAGGCACCTGATGCTCAACCCGTATCCCACGAGGAACTGATGGGCCTAATGAAATGATTGCACTGAAATGGTAAAATGTATCCACATATAAACCACATAACAAACAATACACATTTGATCACGGAATGATATTAGCACAAGCGTTAAATAAAATTAAAAAAATGGTACGACACATGATACACCCCAAAACGTGATTAAAACGAGGAATTTCTAGAGATTCACTCACATTGGGTACGTTTTCTTGATTGAAGATGAAAGCGCACGAGTTGGTAGATTAACCGATGAGGGAGTACTAACCTAAAATAATAATGCGGTAACTCGATAAATAAATAAACTAATATTTTTGGTCAAAAACCTTTGTTTAGATTTTAAGTTAACTTTATGATTTGTTTTGATATAACTAAGCCCTTAAAAGTATGTGTTTTTAATTGTTTAGAATATATTCTCTTTTGAATAGAACCATGAAATGAAATAATGAAAAATAAAATAAATTAGATAATAAGGAAAAGAAAAGAAAAAAAGACAAAAAAAATGTCAGCCTGACACGTGTCAGACCGGTTTTTATCCGAAATTTTGAGCATGCGTGTGAGACTCAAACCCGTGACCTCTCGGTTAGCGTGCACGCAGCTCTTCCAACTGAGCTACGTGTCTAACTCGAAAGAATCTGAATTTAATTATATTTATACACAAGTTAGGTTTATTAAATTTTAATTAAATTTAAAAAGAGGTTAAAAGATTCAAACCAGGTGCGCACCAAGGGTTTCGAACCCGGAACCTCATCTGTAACTTGCACCCAGCCCAACCAACTGGGCTGGGTGTCTAACCCGTTAGTACTTGAAATTTAAATATATTTATATACTGTTTAAAGCATTTCTGATTTAAGTAATTAAAAAGGTTTTGAAATCAACTAAACCGCACAACAGAAGGTCTCTAACCCGCGTCACGAAGTGGGGTTGCACCCGGCCCGACCAACTGGGCTGGGTGCTTAACCCGGTTACAAACCGTTTTAAAATGTATAAATATACAAACTGCTACTTCATCTTCTTCGTTTAGACTGAACCAGAACACATTTTTTTTAACTTTTAAAAAATTAATCTTGATTGTTATACCAACATGATACAAAAACATTATACAAATTGAAATTTGAAAGGAAAAGATTACCGATCGGTAGGCGGTGTTTTCCGGCGAAAAGTCCGGCGAAAGAAAGTTTCTGGCGACGCAAAGAACTTGGGGGAGTGAACTGAGTAGGTTCTCGAGGGTGTGAGCGAGTTTGTTAGTGTGATAATGGTCGGTATTTATAGATGAAAAACAGAGGAGATCTCGGTTTCGTTTTTAGAAGCAGTTGAGGCAATTGAAGATGACAGCCGGCTAATTTGGGGTGTTGCCAAAGATAACCCCGAGCCAGTTGTCGGAGAAATTAAAAAAGGAAGGAAAGGTGCGTCCTTGATCGCGACCTTGATTGCAGGTTTCAATTTAGGTTCAACATAAGAGGTTTAATAATCTAAACTGTGCACAACCAGTGTGTGCATTCCCGGTTCACCCATGTATTTTTTTAAAACCGTTTTTCTTTAGCTTTTAATATATTTTTAATTATTTTATGTTTTATACAATTAAAAATATTTAACTGATTCCTTATTTTATTTTATTAATATTCTTTTAAATCTTAATTATTATTATACTTATGTATAGAACTTATAATGTACAAAAAAAAAAAGAAAGTATTAAAGAAAACACTCGATTAAAATAAATTCACTTTGATAATTTGGAGCGAGTTTTCGAAACCCGATTTACACAGATGTTACAGTGTGTGTGCATTAATTGATATTATTTGATTAAATTTACATATACGTATACTTATATGTGGTTATGCACATTTTTATAACCAATATAACCAATTCGTTCAATTGTTTTTATAAGATTCACTCGCCAACTTTTGTTGACCCAAAAACCATTTTTCTTTTTACACATGATACAGGTGAACATGTTGAAGCAAGAAACACATAGGAATTTGCCTTAGAAGAAAAAAATAAAGAGCTCATGAATGTGGTGTTTAGAACATGTTATGCTTATATGTTTGATGTATTTTCTCTTTAAATTGAAAATAATAAATATGAAACTTTATAGTAAATGTCATGAGCTTTGATGAAAAACCCAATCATGCCCCAACTACCATTTCCGCTGCGGGTCAGTGTGTGACAGATTGGTATCAGAGCTTTTGGCTATAGGGATATAGGATAGGTTATTAGACCCTTAGAGCCTATACTATAGTTGATTAGATTTTAATTGCTTATGTGGTTACATGCAAACTCATGATGTTTATTTGTTTCATATTTATTACACACGCAAATGCATGCAAACACTTCCACTAACATTTTGTGTGATACTTAATGAGTTATATTTGTTGTCAAACATAACATGCTTACATATACATTCATCATGCACGTTTCAATCCTCACATATTCAAATCATTCTCATGTTTTCTTTATTCAAGAATTTGTGGTGTTTTTGTTTTTCAAATTCCATCAAAGTAAGTTCTACGACGGGCATGTAGTAACTAGAAAGGTACAAGTACCGGTAGTCGAAACGTCCTGTCTAGGTTGGCATTCGTATAAATCCAATATAACGGACTAGTTTGCCTACCTGGGGACTAACGATGAGAGTACGAAGGACCTATTAGGCCAAAGCATGCCACACCAAACGTCGTTCGAACTAACCCCACTTTGAGTTGTCACTGTGTCTATACCAGGACACCCTCCGACCTTATACTTTGCAATCATGTTTTACGATTTTTATTCGGGTGGCGTAAATGTTAGCAGGCCAACACCAATGAACTCTACTAGTGCCCAGCAGTCATGGGGGCCCACATGACTACTAACGCCAAGTATGGGGACATATGGGGGCCCAAACATGAGCAAAGCCCAAGACATCCTATGGATGTAGTTAATTTCTTGTTTTCATTTATTTTGAATGATGTTTTCACCTTTTACGACACATGACACCTAAAAACGTTCAAATCTTAATCTCGTACGCATTTCCTGTAGATGTCTTCTAGATACTCTCGTAGAGGTAGGAGATCAGAAAGATCTAGCGAGCGCATGGCTGCCCAAATCGCTCAACAAATGGCCGCCGTAATTCCCAACATCGTAGTTCAAGTCCAACAAGCCCTTACCGCTAATCCTATCACCTCAACCAATCTAGAAGGACAAAATGTCGCCAACCCTCCTCTCAACACCCTAAATGCACCTACAAGCATTTCAAATCCTGCGATCCTCAAAAATTTATTTGCTTTTGAATCAACATATCAGTCTATTTACTAAGATCAGTCATGTTTAGATATACGAGTCTAGCATCTCATATATTCTATCAAGTGGGAACACCTCAAATGTGTTTGGCAAATTTCTGGATAAACAACGAATGCTTAGATAATCTGAGAGTCTTGTGGGACGCTTTTACATTGAAACAGTTCGATGGTTCACTCGAACAAATCAATCTGATAAAACTCTTACAAAATTCCACAAGAACCAAGTATGATGTTAATGTATTATTTTCAAGAACCAGTAATAAGGCAATACGAAGTTAGGGGATGAGGATTCAGTAACTCCCATTAGAAAGTTAACAATTTTAATTCAAAATTGCTTAAAAATGAGCAAAATTCTATCTAAATCTTGAGTGCAAATTTGATGAAATTAAACAAACGAGGGGTTGCCACCCCTTGGACCCTACTCACAGGGGTGCTGCCCCCAAATCATTGCTTAGACGTTTCGCCTCTAAGAACCAACTAGGTTCTAAACATGTAAAATCATAATAAACTCAAACAAGTGTGCCCTCATCCACTTTCTGTAACCCTCTAACCCATTTAAGTAATTATCTTAATATATACGGATAATTAGGTCCAGATTTTTTTAATTTTTTAAAGAATACATAAACATAGAACTTATACGTCTAGGTTATCTGACAACCCAGACGAGCGACATAACAAGTTATTACACTTGAATTGTATTTTACGATAGACAAGGGTTTAGGTACGAAAGCTTCGGCACGCATGATCATGCTTTAATTATACCGAAGGGATGTTCCCGAGGAAATGGTGGTTTAGGAGTGTTCGGTTCTTCGTGTGCTTGGTCGTCCGTCCGTCCGTTCTTGCCTTAGTGAAAGCCTATTATAAACACTAAAAAGAATTAGTGTTTAAGTTATACGGTCAAAGTTTTAATAATGAAAACATCTAAACGAAAACATTAAGCACATTTTTTTTGTGTCAGCCTCCTTACCTGGTCGAGTCAGGTTTCCACCCAGCCGTGTCAACTGAAACATGTCTTTTTCTCAGCACCCTTACCCGGCCGGGTCAGGTCTTCACCTGGCCAGGTCAGGTCTTTACTCGGTCGTGTAAGCTAAAAACGTGTTTTCTCTTCAAATCACTTGAAAATAATAATCCAACCGACTCGTTAGGAGGCATTTCGCATTCTAGCTCATGTCTCATACTTTCTTATCAACATTTTCATTATATCTTCCACCACAATTTCCTTTGTGGTGTGCTATTCTAGGAAAACCTCTATATTCCAATTTTACCCTCCGGTAAGACATTTTACCAAAATGACCTGTTAAGAGACATAAATCAATTTAGTCCATTTTCGCATAATGGACATGCCCTTGGCTCGAATGGCCATTTTCCCAAAATGCTAAATGCATTTCACTTGGGTTAACTTATTACCCAAATTTGAATCATCCATCTCTAGTCGAGCCATAAGCTCCTACCAAAAGCATAACCTTTTATACATACCTGGCGCGAGTCAAAACTATTGACTCGTTATCCATACCTTGCGATGGTTATTTCTTTCCAATTTGTGGCTATGCATGCCCATACATTATGTTTACCTTTAAGCATGAAACTTGACAAAACAAACATTAAATACCGGGTTCAAATGGCGCACCATTTGACTCGCATGACCCATTTGTCCTTTTAACCATTCTTGGTTCGCCCCTTTTAACATCTAAATCATTCTTTATATGGGTTATCATCAAAATTCATTTTTTACTTGTTTAACCCGTTTGGTTTGCGTCAGCAAATGTTTATCACCAAAATTCATTTTTACTTGTTTGACCCGTTTAGTTCGCGTCAACAAAATCTTTATTTGGGATGATCTATGTTCTGTATTAAAAGATTGTGATATGTTTTTGCAGAATGAGAACCGGACTTTGTAGAAACTGGGAACGCTACCTCCAGGTTTGATCACATTTTATTCGACAACTAAACCATTAGAGAAGCCGTGGCATGTTTTGGGATTCGGGTATAATCCAAGAATAAGTATGGAAGAAATCCGGGATGCTGAAGTTGTGCATTTTAATGGGAATATGAAACCATGGCTCGATATTGGTATGAGCCAGTTTCGACCACTTTGGAAAAAAATATGTTGATTATGATATGGAATTTGTCCAAGCCTGCAATTTTGGTCAATAAACCGTTATACGGGTTGATTAATACCAATCCTGCTAGGTCTGTTTTGTGTGACTTGAACGGGAGGATGATAAAGTTGTGATTAATTTAGATGTTACCCTCATTCGACCCTGGCCTAACGGGTTAGGCCTTACATTCTAATAATCGATGGTATCAAGAATACATCTGTTAATTCAATGATAATTGTGGCAGAATACAACCACATAAATAGAAAATAGACAAAGATAAAAAAAGAAAATGGATCAATAAAAGGAACGTAAAAGCTGGGACAGGGAGCAATAGAAGGAATAGAAATATGGCAAGGATTTGACCATATCAATCTCAATACTCCCCCTCAAGTTGGAGCATGCAAATTTCTAATGCCCAACTTGTCGAGAAGGAATCGTAACTGTTGCGTTCCTAAGCCCTTTGTCAAAAGATAAGCAATCTGCATTTTGGTGTCGATGGGTGAAGGAAGGATGTCTTGTGAATCAACTCTTTCCCGGACAAAATAGCAATCCATTTCTACATGTTTGGTTCGTTCATGGAAGACAGGATTGTTGGCAACATGGCGAGCTGCTTGATTGTCACAAAATAAGGGAGTGGGTCCAGTTAACTATATGTCCAAGTCCTTTAGAAGCCATCGAACCCATAAAATTTCACTCACAGTGGAAGCCATGGGCCTATACTCGGCTTCAGCGGACGAACGAGAGACGAGGGATTGTTTCTTTGTTTTCCAAGAAATGGGAGCTCCACCAAGAAGAAGCAGATATCCCGTGCGAGATCTTCTTGTTATCGGACAACCTAGCCACTCGGAGTCACAGTAGGCGGTGAGATTGCAACCACCATCTCGAGGAAAAAGGACACCTTGTCCTAAGGTAGCTTTGAGGTAACGCAATACCCTGTGGGCGGCGTCCATGTGAGGCTGTCTAGGATCAGCAACAAATTGGCTAAGCACATTTACGGAATAGGCGATGTCCGGGCGTGTTGCTTGCAAGTAAAGTAGTCTTCCTATGATGCGTCGGTACCGGTTGGCATCAACTTTTGGCGCCTTTTCGCTTTTGTCTAACTTGAGATTTTGTTCAATGGGAAAAGCGCTCGGGCGACAACCTTGTAAGCCACAATCTTCAAGGATGTCCAGAGTGTATTTTCTTTGACTTAGGACTAACCCTTCAGAAGTGTGCGCTACTTCGATGCCAAGAAAATATTTCAAGTTGCCGAGATCTTTGATGCTGAATTGTTTGTCCAACTCATTCTTTGTGTCTTGAATTTTTGTGGGATTGTTGCCAACGATAATGACGTCATCAACATATATGAGGGCTGCGATAAAGTCATTTTCTTGTTGTTGAATGAAAAGCGAATGGTCCGCCTTGGACTGGCGGAAACCGTGACCGAGTAAGACATTGGTAAATTTTGGTACCAATTCCTTGAGGCTTGTTTTAACCCATATAAGGATTTCCTCAATCTGCAAACTCTTGTTTCTCCTTCCTTCGCAAACCCTTGTGGGATTTTCATGTACATTTCCTCGTCAACATCGCCATGAAGGAAGGCGTTGTTCACGGCGAGCTGATGAATGGACCAATTCTTTTTTATGGCTATGGCTAACAATATTCTGACGGTGACCAATTTTGCTACAGGAGCAAAGGTGTCATGGTAATCCACACCCTCCATTTGAGTGAAGCCCTTCGCAACTAGACGTGCCTTGTATCTTTCGATCTCTCCGTTTGGCTTGTATTTTATTTTGTACACCCACTTGGAGTCAATGGCATGTTTACCCTCTGGTAGGTGTTCAAGAGTCCACATGTTATTGGCTTCGAGGGCTCTTATCTCCTTCTTCATGGCCTCTTTCCAAGTTTCATTTTTAATAGCCTGATGGAAAAATTTTGGCTCATCGTTTGAATCGATAGCCTCTAAGAAAGCTTTGTGAGATTTGGAGAGATTATCATAAGAAAAAAAATTAGATAAAGGATGTACCATCGAAGGAGCTTGAGTTGGCGAGGTGGGTGCATGGGTCGACCAATGGGGGTAATCTGACAACAAAATCATCGAGATGCTTTGGGCGAGTTCTGTTACATTTTTCCCGAATCGGTTCCATGATGGGAGCTTGTGGACTTGTGTGTTCAGTAATTGGGCTGACATTCTCTTGAATTGGGCTTCTGGGAGAATTGGGTTGGTTTATGTCATTATGGGATTGATCCATCATCAAAACAGTTTCGGGTTCTGGGTTTTGATTTTCGATGGTGGAAGTGTGCCCCATTTCATTCTCAAGGTTTATGTTGGTGGATTGAATGGGGGCATTGTGATTTTCGGTAGTCGGATCAGAAGTATTATTTTTTTTAATTTCTTCTTCAATGTACTTTGTCTCAAGAGGACATTCCATTGGCTCAACTTCTTTTGTCTCTACATTAATCCCTTTAAAAGGAAAATGGTCCTCATGAAACCGTACATCTCTAGAAAAGACAATTTTCTTATTTTCGATGTCATATATTTTATACCCCTTGGTTCTTTGTGGGTATCCTAGAAAAACACCGGGCCTCCCCCTCGCTTGAAATTTATCTCCCTTGGTTTCGGTGTTTCTATAATAGGCAAGGCAACCGAAAACTCTAGTCCAATCATAATCCGGTTTTTGACCGAGAATGATTTCATAGGGGGTTATGTTTTCAATTGTAGATGAAGGCAATCAGTTGATGAGATACGCAGCAGTGAGTACGCATTCCCCCCAAAACCTTTTAGGATGGTTGGCCTCAAATCTAAGGGCTCAGGCCGTTTCAATTAGGTGCCTATGTTTTCGCTCAACCACTCCATTTTGTTGGAGAGTATGAGGACAAGTTGTCTCAATTATCATTCCTTGTTGATTGTAAAACTCGTGCATGTTGTTAGATGTGAACTCGCCACCATTGTCACATCTAATACGTTTTACAACTTTTCCAAATTGTGTGCTAATCATTTTGCAAAAATAAATTAAGCATTGGCTTGCCTCATGCTTGTGTTTTAGTAAGAAAATCCAAACACCTCTACTAAAATCATCGACAATAGTTAGAAAATAGCTTCCACCCGTAAAAGAGGGGGTGCGGTATTTTCCCCAAATGTCGCAATGTAATAATTCAAAACAATCGTTTGTTCTAGTATTACTGATTGGAAAAGGAAGTCGAGTGTGTTTTGCCTTTGAACATGAATCACACAATTTATTAAAGGAAAATTTACTAAGGAAATCAATGTGAGCAAGTTTGTCAGCGGAAGCATGTCCCAGCCTCTTGTGCCATGTATCCCCGGATGTCATCATAGCTTTCTTCTTCTTTTCAATCAACCCCATCCGATACAAATCGCCTCTGCACTCACCCGTGCCAATCAAGCTCCTCGTGTAAAGCTTCTGCATTACGCAAAAATCAGTAAAAAAAGTTATAGCCGCTTGTAAATCTTTGCTCAACCGGCTAACAGACAAAAGATTGCAAGTGAATTTAGGTATGTGTAAAACATTTTTAATTTTCGTTCCTCCTGGTAAGGTGCATTCACCCTGTCCTTCAACGGGTATATTGTCTCCATTTGGAATCATGACGGGTGTTTCGAAATGATTACGGGTTCTTTTTTCAAGGATGTCGGTGATATGAGTAATGTGCTCGGTGTATCCCGAGTCCACCACCCAATCATCATCGTCACTCCTTTTACCTATCATGTAAGCCGCTGGCTTAGTGTCTTCTTTGGTTAGGCTTCCATTCTCTGCAAAATGTTTGATAAAAATTTCATATTGTTCATTTGACAAACCATGTATGGGGCTGGAGTCCTTTTGGACTAAAGCTGCCTTGGGTTTTGTTTCTTCCCGTTTCCGGTTTCCGAGCCACCATTCGGGGTACCCGATAAGTTTGAAACAGCCGTCGCAGGTGTGGCCGTCCCTATTACAATGCGTACAGTGTTCAACAACATCGGCCTGCTTAGGGTCCTTTGAAACAGATTTGTCATGTCTCTGATTGTTGTTGCTTTCACGTCGACCAGGAACGAAAGCCTTAAAGGCAACCTGTTCGTTGGTGGGTTTCTTCTCTGATGATATGGGCCTTTATCTTTCGTCTTCCGAAACCAGGTGATAGGCGTTCCCCAAGGAAGGTGTTGGATTCTGGCTAAGATCTGGGTTCGAATAACAGAGAAATCGTTATCGAGACCCATGAGAAACTCATAGAGTCTCTCCTTTTCTTTCAAGTCAACTAGTTTCTTTCCAACATCACACGTGCATCCGCTGCATACACAGCGAGGCATGGGAAGTAATGATTGTATCTCATCCCACACGCTGCAGAGTTTAGTGTAGTAGGCGGATACGGACGTGCCATTCTGTTGGGTAACCGATAGGGTCTGCTTCAACTCGTAAGCACGGGGGCGCTCACTTTGCCAAAGCGTTCCTTCAGGTCCGACCAAATTTCTGCGGCTGTATTGAAGTACTTCACGCTGCTTCTGATCTCTCTTTCCATGGCGGTTGTTATCCGCCCCTTTATCATAGCATCGCAATGCATCCATGCCATGTAATATTGCGACGTCTCCTCCGGTTTCTTGATCGAACCGTCGACGAACCCAATCTTGTTCTTGGCGAACAGGAAATTCTGCATCTCTTGTTTCCAGTCATTAAAGTTGCTGTCATTTAAGGCGTCATTTACCTGCATCTGCTTGGGGTAATTTGATGCATGAATGTAGTATGGTGAGTTCGAATCAATGGATTCTCCCTCGTTCTTCGGTTGGCCGGTCATGGTGGTGTCTTCTCTTTCGGTCACGATTTTGGGTGGTTAATTTTTGTGGAAGGATGTAACCTGCTCTGATACCATCTAATAATCGATGGTATCAAGAATACATCTGTTAATTCAATGATAATTGTGGCAGAATACAACCACATAAATAGAAAATAAACAAAGATAAAAAAAGAAAATGGAGCAATAAAAGGAACGTGAAAGCTGGGACATGGAGCAATAGAAGGAATAGAAATATGGCAAGGATTTGACCATATCAATCTCAATACACATAGGAGTAACTCATCTGGCTTTGTTATTCTAGTAAGAGGGAAGTTAAACCACCTTGCATCACCTGTATCCTCTCTAGTGTAGCATTGTGCTCTTGGTCATAAAGAGTAGTTGCAAAATTTTGATGTGAATAAGACTTTACAAGTATATACAAATTTGTAAAGTTTATAAATAACTTTTGTGTTTTATAAACATTAATAAAACTGATGGAAATGTTATTTCCCAGTTTATTTTGGTGGAAGTTTGAGTTTTAGGCCTCTTGTATAATTTTCTTTTTTGGGGTAACAAAGATTTCTTTTGTTACTGGCATAAATTAAATATCTTACGGTCGTGAAATCAAACAATTGCATATGTTGATTTTATGCATGAACACAATTTTAGAGATAGTTTTTAGCTATATGTAACATAAATTGTTTAATAAGTTTTAATAGTTAGTTTCTTATAATAACACACTGGTGAAAACAGAAAAGAATTGAACTCTAGAGACCTTAATAGCAAGAAAAAAAAAGCTAAAAAACGTCTTTATTCTCAAAGAAGCTCCAACACAAAGTTTGAGTTCTTTAAATGTAGGTTCTTTATATTAGGGATGAACCTATTTCTATGAACCGAACCAGGTTGAGGTTAGGGTACATGGATCGAGTCACTTCGGAATGGAGATCAAAGAGTTTGTGGTCTAGCGAGAACACTCCCCCCCTTTTCGGGGCCGAAGATCAACTTCAAGAATTGGGGGGGGGGGGGGGGGGCACTTCCCGATGACTTCCCCAATACTGGTGACATATCCAACAACTATATAGTAAGACCATTTTTTGAAACTCCATGTATATAAACTAAATAAAAATAACACAAAAAAATAATCAATATTTCTATCTCTTAAACCCAAACTTTTTACCCATTCAAAAAAAAAAAAAAAAAAAAAGAAAAAAAAAGCTACCTATAGCCGAGGATCGTTTTGAGCTTCCACTTCCTAACTTCAATCGTAATGTGTCGTTACAAGCCAAAGTTTGAGGCACCAATAGTTTATCATGGATACATGTGAATAGTGAACATGAACCGTTCAAGCTTACTTCGTTTATACTAATTAATCCAACATTCAACGAGAAGATGTATAAAAGAGGCGTCACATGAACAAATCGCTCTTCCTACTAACTGTTGGTTCTATGAAGAGGAATTTGAATACTTTTAAGCATGTTACGATGCAAGATGGAAGAGGAGTTTCAAAACATTAGAAAAGTGCACGTCGGCTATACTGCAACTAGCATACGGGAGCGCATCCCACATGTTATCTGAGTACCTGTATATGAGCGAGAAACTTCACGTTAAAGTTTGCAAACCTATTTTGAATATTATGTCATCCAGTTATAAACATACTTAAGGGGGTCAGAGCACAACCTTATTGGCTTTTGGGTAGCCCCTACCCGACTGGCAACACCGGCGCTGGTCGTTTGGGTAGGGATGGTCTGGTAGTAGAAGCCAAGGTTTGATTTGAAACTGTACTGCTAGCCAACGGTTTGATTTTTTTTTCATTTTATTAACTATACAAAACATTTATATATATACACACATACCAACATTTTTACACAAATTCTACCACCACTCTCATCTCTATTTAAAACTTTTACACTTATATCCTCCAAAAATTTTGACACAATGTATTGACTTTCAAGATGATGAGATTTTAATTCCACCCCTCAATATTAACATTGTATTATTATCAAACGATAGTCTCATACAATATTTTATGGATACCGTCGAGCAAGTCGAAATAGAAGACACACCGACATCTAAAAACAATAATGCCACGTGATCTTGAAAAAGGTAACAACGTTTTGTTTGAAGATTATTTTGCTGACGAGCCCAAATACATACAACGAAGGTATATTTAGACAAAGGCTTCGTGTGTCGAAAATATCTATTTTAATTATTGTCGGCGATGTAGAAGCAAAATAAGAATGGGTTCAAGGGGCCTAGACGGGAGGTTGAAAAAGAGTTTCACAATGATGCAAAAATGCACATCTGCCGTTAAACAACTTGCAACAGGTAATCCTCTTGACAAATACGATGAGTATTTATGCATGGTCAGGAGGACTTCACGTGAATGTCTACGATATATCTATATGCCGTAATTAAATTATATGACAAAGAGTTTTTACGAAGATCGAAATGCCACGAAATTGTATGTTTGTACCAAGCACACTAAGAAAGACATCACCTTCCTAGTATGACCGGTAGCAATCATTGTACACATTTCCTTTAGAGAACGTGTCCTAAGGAGTTGTGAGGACAATATTATATGAGAGATGATCACCAATGCCCTACGATCATGCTAGAAGCGGTTGCGTCACAAGATTTGCGGTTTTGAATGGGTTTTTTGGTCCGTCCGGATTACTCAACGACCTCAATTTTCTCCAACAATCTACAATTTTCTCATCCAACAGAATGAGACCACGTCGAATTGTTCATTTAATTTAAACAAACACTTATACAAACGTGGATACTATCTTACCGATGGGTTCTACACTACTTGGTCAACTTTTGTGAAAACGTTTCGCTATCAGACCGATCCGAACAATAGCGGATCCAAGATTTTTTCCAATGGATTCACTTTTTAGATGCTTAAATTTCATGACCGAACATAAAAATTTTCGGGTTGAGGTGGTTCGACGGTTCAGACCTGATAAGGTTTATGACATAATAAAAGTACGATACAATAATGAAAAGAGCATGGAAGATGATGATCCAAGGTTAAATGGTTATTTCCTTTGGAAAAAAACTTGAAGTTTTCTTCTACATACTACCTAAATATCAAATTCTAAGATTTAATATATATTACCATTTAACATCACTAATAAAAATTATAAGCAGATTAAAACAAAATATTTAAAAATTAACATTCCTAAATGGCTAAATTCTAAATTTCAACAAAATAAGTTAAAAATTAACATAAAAATAATCTAAGTTTTAACACATTAAAACACAACATACAATTAATTAACAATTTAACATGCTAACAACGACAAATTATAACAATTTTTCAATTCACACACTTGAGAGAATGAGGCTATGATAAAGATTTGGAGACTTTGAATGGTGGAAACTGTCAACTGTGGCCGGAGAAGGACGGCAGGACGGCTAGGACCGCCGAGGTGGAGCGGAAGGCTCATATAAAGTCGAGTTTCGGGGACCTGTTTCTGATGGATGTTACAATATTCACGATTAAGTACTCATATATTGATTCTGACAAAGTTTCGTTATGATTTACAATGTAAAGCTCTCAAACTCTCTGTGTGTCACAAACGCTCATTCAAGCTACTTGTTGAAAAAGACAACTGGGTACATATAGACAACAGCTTCTGAATCAAACGACACTTGATATGAAACAAACGATACTTGTATGGTGTTTGGTTTCTAACTTAAATGACACAATATCTAAACGGCAACCTATGCTTATATGGTTCCTAACCTAAATGTCGTTTGGAGATGTACCAAACGAGAACCCTATGCTATATTGTTTGAATCCTTATAAATAACATTCATGGTGTCGCTTGGATTTCAAACTACTACCTGTGTAGTTTTGGTTTGAGCAAATGGTGTCGTTTGGTTTTCAAACTACTATCTACGTAGTTTTGGTTTGAGCATGTCTGTTACACATAAATTCCGAGTTAACCGACAGAGGAATGTCGTTTGACTTCGGACACTCGAACGATCACTAGCTGCTTACATTTTATGCATCAACAAAGATTTAAGGCGCCCACCTAATTAATATAAATAATTTTTAATTATTTCTTTTAATATGTGTAAAATAGACATTTCACATTGAATTAATGGAGAGATTTTATAGTTATCTATAGAATAAAAATGACACGAGTGTATTCTGATTAAAGGAAAATCATCAAAGTAGACTGTGACTTACCCAAAATAATCAAAATAAACATTTAAAGCGTCTATACAAAGACTTCACATGGAGAAAGAGTCCGTAAGACCTTTTCCTTTTTAACTTCCCTTACGATTTTTAAACGAGCAAACTTTTTAATACGATAATATTTTTTTAATTACACAAAATTAAAGAGTATAAACGATTTTTAAACGGGTATAATTTTATCATGTCATATTATTTTGTAAAAGACTTGCATCAAATTAAACATCATTTTATTCTCTTTTATTTTGTGTAATTTAAAAGAATTATGAAAAAAGTTATATGAAAAAGTTATACGTGTTTAAAAATCACGAGAAAAATAAGAAAAGAAAAAGACTATACTCTTCTTCCTTGTAAAAAATAAGAAAAGAAAAAGACTATACTCTTCTTCCTTGTAAATTCTTTACAGTAGTTGATTTTAATGTTTATTTTGATAATTTTAAGTGAATTTACGTCTCTTTTGATAGAATTTCCTCTTGGGGATGAAAATCCATACTTTTGACCACACCAAGGACCATTATGTAATTTACTCTATTATTTATTTTTATTTTTTTATTAACATAAATATAAGAAGGTACAAATAGTAAAGTGAATTGTGACAACTAAAGTCTCGTGTAATTTTCATCAAGACTATATAGAACCTACTACAACACATTATGTATCAACAATTTCCCCAAATTTTACGGACATCTATACATTTCAATATTACAATCCTTCATAAAAAATGTGGATTTGAGTTACGACCAAAAAAATATTAAATATTTACAGCAAAATAACCTAGAGACGTAACCAAAAATAAACAAATGGTTTTAAAGTCTAAAGGAAGTTCTTAATTGATCTCTTCTTCCATTCCAAGCACATTCGACCATATACATGCCAAAATTAACCATCAACCCAACGAAAATACACATGTAAGATTTAATCCACAAAATGTTATAAGGTCCAAACAGGACCAAATGCCAATCTTGAAATCAAGACACAAAAGCAGCCGGATATATAGTGATATGTTTCAACGGTTGAGCCATATCAACACCTCCTGCATGCTCCACAAACCCAGCCGGTGAAAATGAGCGACCATGACATACACACACGATGCTCACATCCTTTTTTGTGTATCTATACAAAAACCCGCTAACCGTCTTCCCATTCGGCCCGTTTCCAGTCGTTGAAACACACGGCATTTGGGCCAGTAAAGAGGTTTGTTGGTGTTGGCTGCTGGGTTCTGGTTTGGAAGGTGGGGTTAGGACACTTGACTCGTGTGGCTTCGATCGGTCATTCGGTTTGGTGGTTGAGAGTGCGGTTTGTTTTGATGAACCAGCTGGTTGATGTTGGTCAGATGGCTCCACAATTGCCGTTGAAGTGCTTGCTGCTTGTTGGTCTAGTTGTGAGTTGCTTGAATTGGTTTGGCTATCATCACTTGCACCACCTACAATCACGGCAAAATGTCTTTAAATTGACGCCGTTAACATCACGTGAGATTAGATATAACATTAAAGGAATATCCAAAAACATTCTAGTAGTAGATCTTTCCTTAATAAAAAAATGATCTAAAAACATTCTACTGGATCTTTCCTTAATATAATAATGAGTCATGTCTAATGAATCTGATATGGGTTCAAATTATTGAAAAACAAGGTTAAAGATATTTAGGTAAAAAAAATAAAGTTTAAGAAACAATTTTCTTCTGTTTTTTTTTCTCATTTTAATTTCTTTTTTCTAGCCTGAGGAATCCTCTAGTATTCAAATTTTTTATTTTAATTTAGTCTACTAGTGCTCAACAAACGGTGTTAAAGAGTGGTGTGAGACTGGTAGACTGAAATGAAAAAAAAATAAAAATAAATAAATAAAACCTCATCATGTCCCATTTCGGATTAATTAAAACCATTGTTTTGGTCACAGCAAATGGAGGTTACAACGATATTTTTGACACCTAAATAAAATCTAATTAACCTTGCATCTGCAAATCTTTAAACTCACACAACTTTTGTGAATACAAATATCATACAGGTGATGACCGAACTTAAACATTTAAATTGACGGACAAAAAATATAAGAAACTAAAATTACAGTTTTTAGTTCTTACACATAAACAAACCATATAAAGACAATATTTTTCATAGCTAATTAACTAAACTATTCACTTGGAATATTAAAATCAGGGGCTATGACCCTCCTCACACCTATGAAGTTCCATCCATGATAAACCATATTTAATTCAAATAATTTAAAAAAAATTGACACACTAAAATAATTTATATTTGAGATAACATTTTTAGGGTATTACCTTGGTGAGAGGAACATTGGCCATCGGAATGTACCGAGGAAGAACCACCATTTGATTTCATTTTACAATAAGGTTTCAAATTCTTGTTCCCTTGATACGGCCTAAAACTTCTACATGCCGTTGGCCGAAAAACCATATTCTTATCATCATCATCATCATCAACATCAACCGAACCAAGCTTCTGTTTTTTACATGCAGGCTCATCATTTTTTCCCACAATTTGCGCCTCTAGCCACTCCTTATGCTCTACAAACGGACCACTTACTGAACCACACGAACCATAATCCACCTTTCTCTTCAACTTTTCTTCCCTCTTCCATCGCCGAATGCCATCTTTCAATTGCACCTTCAATTATCTCCGATTCGGTTGTCGTTTTTCGTCGATTCGGTCACATTCGGGTTCGGTTTCGGATTCGAAAAAACCCCCCTATCGATAACTCCAACATTAGCTCGTTTTCATCCTCCATTGAATTGAATAAACTTAAAAAAGAAAAAAAAACAATTGGATTCTTGATTTTTTTTTGTGTGGAAAATTGAAAATGAACTAGCTAGGGTTTTTTCTCAATTTAAAAGGGGGGAGGGAAAAACATGGTGGGGAAGAAATGACACGTAAGATATGTTAACGTTCTGACGCGTTAATGTCGGAGTACGGCGTCCGATGATGGTACACGTTGACACGTGGCGGGTAATGAGGGATTAGGGATTTGTGGATGAGTGAGTGGATGAAACGTGGCGATTGGTGTGAATATTTAGGTTTAGGAATCTCGGCGCAGGTTAAGGATGACACATGACGTGTATTATAGCATGGCTGCTTTAGGAAATTGACACGTTGGTATAGGGTTCGAAAATGTGTACACGGTTGGATAAATTACGCATGGGTTGCTTTACAGGTGTGTGATATTACGCATCGATGTTGGTTTCTGGTAATCATTGGTGCGATGCATGTCATCGGTATTCTTGCTACATCCGTTTCTGTTACCTGTTGGAGGTTGGTAGAGTCTAAAGTGTTTCTTCCGTTTTTTATAGCTAACCAAATTACTAGATAAACATCCTGAAATATCCGAAATGCTCTTAATAAATATATGCCCGAATCACTAAGTCACCAGTTTCAATGCTCAATGTCTCTCGAGGATTAAAGTGATCATGGAAATTGAGGCCCTTATATAAGTTATTTTTAGAGAGTACTTTTTATAAGAGGGCACTTGTTTAAATAACATATCAACACAAAACATGTCAATCCTTAATATTCCTTTTCGCATTATTAAGATTTCTAAAATAATATGCATTTCTGTTTCTATCGCACACGAGAATAAAAATATATATACAACAATAATTAACATGCATCTCAAGTCCAAAACATATATTACATTAAATATAACTTAAATATAATTAAGTTATTTTAAAATATAATAGAATTATTTTAAATCACAACAGAATAAGTTTATAATAGATATGAACCAAAAAATATAAAAAAAGAACTAAAAAAAATTTATATACAACAATCTAAATTAACATGCATCTCAAAACCAAAACATATATATTACATTAAATATAACTTAATATAATTAATTTATTTTAAAATATAATAGAATTATTATAAATCAAAACAAAATATTCTTATTCTTAAAACTCTTACAAATATAAAGGACTTGTAATTGTTCAATCACATATTTTGACTTTCTTTTTACTTTTATTAGTTTTTTTAAGTGAAGTTATTTGATGGGGTCATCAAAATTTTTGGGTTTTCTATTTTTATAATTATTTTAATTTAATATAATTAATATAATATTTATTGTTATAATTTTTTTTAGTAGATTTCGTTTTTACGCATAGAGATTTTATAAATTTTTGAGTATGATATTGCGATATGCTTATTTTTATCTACGTTAAGACATAAATTTTATTTAAAAGTGAGTTATACACACTATTGTAAAATGATGTCGTTTAACATTTTAGTTATTTAAGTAATATAGTATGACGTTTTATAAGCCATTAACCATATTCAATTGGTTATTTGAGTAAAATAATATGACATTAAATAAAATCTTAAATATACCATTACGACCTGTTTACTTTTATCTATGATTTGA
Organism: Scalesia atractyloides; assembly: GCA_947069175.1. Lineage (NCBI taxonomy): Eukaryota > Viridiplantae > Streptophyta > Magnoliopsida > Asterales > Asteraceae > Scalesia > Scalesia atractyloides. The sequence goes on along the minus strand of CAMTDV010000026.1, from coordinate 2,931,118 downwards.
TAAAAAAAAATTTCGAACAAACATCAAGGCCGGTGTTGTACTCGGTTTTATGGTTTTTTAACATGGTGATACAAAATTTGTTGAGTGTTTTTTATATATAGTTACACCATTTACTTTTTTTTATATTTGAGTAATATTATAACAATTTTGAATACATCGTTGCAACATGCTTATTTTTATATACAATTTGATAAATCTTTTAATAGAACGGATAAATATAGTTGATTTCTTTGTTCTTTAGGGTGACTACTCTAACCAGTACTGTTTGAACTATATCGGTACCAACACTGTATTTGTATTTATGGTTTTCTCGACATGATGCTATAAAAGTGATTAATAAAGTTGTATTGGCAATAGAGTATGCTTAGTACCGTATGCTCGAGTGCTAGTGAGCGAACCGAAGCCCCGCCTGAACAACAACGGTACCGGTATTTGTTTATATGGTTTCGATCATCGTAAAACATATGCTGATATCATTTTAGATATATATCTTTTGGTTACTATACTGAGTGCGAGCATCTTACCAAAACTTTAATGAACTGAGTCAATATCGACCGAAATCCCACTACGAAGCGCAAGAAATACCACTAGTGAAAGGTTATAATAGATCTGAAACAATAAAATATAAAAAAAGAAATAAAGGATAAAAATAGTTGACTTATGTTTTCATTAGCGGTAAGAAGGTAAAGTCATAATATTCATCTCATTCCCTAATCATCTTCTTCTATTTTCTTCTAGTTCATCTTGAAAATCATCTATCTCAACTGAAAAAACAAAACGGAGGAACTCACAAATTTATTATGTGTCCCATGTGTTAATTTTTTCTTCCCTACTCATTCTGGAAACATATATTACATAATTGAATGCATTTACTTATATAAATGGATAATAGTAGCTATGTAAAACTAGGGGCCTTTAAAATCTTAGGACCTAAAGCCGTAGCTTTATTTGGCTTATATATGTTTAAGTCAACTCTGTCCGGAGAAAATCTGCCTGCTAAAGGCCCACTACAGTAAAGCTCTAGCTTTATTATGATCAAGTTTTGAATTACAAAAGATTAAATAGAAAATATGAATTAAATTAAAAATAGAAAATGGAAAAGAATGAAAAATACGAAACACTAAATGGATCGGTAGCCCCATAACGGGCGTTAAGGTTTTATTTTGGTTAGTCGTATTTGCTATAACCCAATAAGATTTTCTTTCTTTTTTTCACTTTTTTTCTTTTTTTTTTAATTAATAGTTAGAGCCTTTCTTTTACATCGTCAATGTTAAAGGTGCACGCCATTGTTTCCTAAAACCAATATGACCCTTAGGTGATGCTAACACAACATGGTGGCTATATCTTACACTATTATACTACGTAGCCATACTTAAAAAAATATCTAAATAGATTCATTTTCAAATTAATCTTAACTAGGTGAATTTGCCTGCGCGATGGTGGCTTTATCTTACACTACTATACTATGTAGCCATACTTAAAAACATCTAAATAGATTATTTTCAAAGTAATCTTAACTAGGTAGATTTGTCCGTGCGATGCGGCGGGAATTCGGTCATTTCTGTTCGATTTGTTATGGTATTGTTCTGGTACCGACACTCGGTTTAAAATCATGATATGTTCAAAAGAATGCGTCTTACATTAAAAACCATAAAAACGAATACTGGTGTCGGTTCCCATAATAACTATAGCAATACCGATGTCAGTGTCGGTTTTGGTGGCGAGATTTTTTTAAAATCAGATTTGCATTCTATTTTGTAAAATAGATGTTGGTCGCGAGATATCGGATGGAAGTCAAACTAAATAAAACAGATGGGCTAAAAGCGTATATTTTTGTAAGTATACAGATACCGATTCTGATAATACTGTATCGCCGTTGTTTGGTCAGTGTCGGTTTTATTCGTCATGGTAATGTTATGATAACGACATTTGATAATAGCCCATTATGTCAAAAAGACTATTATCAATACAACCGCGTTTGTCCAAAGGAATATGCTTTACACTGAAAATCATAAAATGCGAATACTAGTGTTGGTTCCAATATTGTCTAAAGTAGTACCCATGTCAGTATCGGTTTGGTGGCGTGAATTTTTCGTAAACAAAGTTGAGTATTCTACATTATAAAAAAGATATTGAACGTAAGTTATCGGATGAAAGTCAAATTAAATAGAACCAAATGGGTTTAAAGTGTATATTTTTGTAAGTGTACACAGATACTGGTTCCGATAATACTAATACCGGTATCGACGTTTTCGTCATGGAACCGCTATGACATCGACACTTGATATAGCCCAAGATACAAAAAAACCTATATTTCAAAACACAAGCGTGTTTTTAATAAAATTTATATAGAAATGTTGAGAAAAAAATCAAACACAACTTTGTATTTAGTTTTTTTAAGCAAAAGAACGTAAGCAATCAGAGAAAAATCAAATTATTAAAAAGTTAAACGGTTAAAAGCGTATAGTATATATGACGTGGTGTGAGCGGGTTATAAATTTGTTACATTTTAGGCACTTTTTACTCGTAGATCAAGCTTTAAATTTATAAAACACCATAAAATACTACCACTCTACACACGTTAGGGCAAGTGCACCCATCGTGGACGTATTATAGTGATGGTAAGATATCGATGTCGTCTAAGGACACAAGAACTTTTAATACCGGCTTATCGTTAACGTCTAATCTAACCAAATTTTTTAATAAAACTTTCGAAAGTTTTAAAAGATATAAAAGTAAAAACGTAAATAAAAAGGAACAAATAGACAAGAAAGAATCAATTGGTTCTGACTCCTCTTTTACATATCCTTTAATGATTTCCACACTTTGGGCATTTTAAGATATTATCCTAGTTATAGTAGTAGGCCCCTCTTGTGAAGGCGACGTTACCCTCAACCTATTGGTCTGAGCCAGTAGGGATACAATCCCGCAAGGTCGGAATATTGGAAGATAATTAACTAAGTTGTTAATGCGAAAAGTGGTAGGCCCCTCTTGTAAAGGCGATATTACCCTCGGCCAAATTGGTCTGAGTTCAGCAGGGATACAGTCCCGCAAGGCCGGGTAAAGTTTTAAGAGTAGTTTATTTATAAGGGGTTCAAGCTGTTCTTACTTCCCCCAATTTGATGCTATCTGACTTAAGGGAAGTCCTAATAAGTTTGAACCAAGTCCTCATAGGATCTATACACTGAACGAGAGAAGAACTTTACCCAAACACCCTTCTAACCCCCTTCCAGGTAGTTAACGTGCTTTATATAGACCGTAAAAATACGAATGAGTGAATCAACGAAACATGAAGAAATGCTTAAATAATGTTCACCTTCAATATAAAAAACTAGTTATTAAAGCCATTAATACATACCCAAATAAGAAGTTGCCAAAGATTGAAAATCAAAAATAATATATAAAAGATTTGTGTTTACCAAGTGATGTAAGAGATTTAGCCAAGCTTGGTCTTTATTTGACAAGAACTCTTAAGATCAATCTTGGATCCCGAGACTATTACACACTCAAAAAGATTAAAGATGGTAGATAGTGGTGGGTTTTGGTGTTGTAATGGTGGTGGACTGATGGCAAGTATGAGAGAAGTGGTTTGCCAAGGGATGTCTTTCTCCAAAGCCAAGAACCTCTATTTATAGCTGAAAACAGAAGGCGCCACGGCCTCGTGGTGGACTTTTTCTATCCCTTCATTAACTGCAGATTTCAGGTTTTGTACCAACACGTCCGTGGTGACAGAGCACAACCCCGTGTTGGTTGTCTCTTGTTGTTGTCTTTTTCTGTAGAGAATTTTAACTGGACACGACCCCATGCCTGGTGGGCACGGTCCCGTGCCCGATCTTCTGTTTTTGTTATTTTTGTTGTTTTGGATGTGAATGGGGGTTCGGCAAGTCATGTCAATCCTTTTTCTTTTTATTTGTGTTGGTTTTGGTTGTTAATTTGCTTCTTTTGTTTGTTTAAACTCTTTTGATCCTGTAATTTAAAAGTAAACAAAGAAACATGTTTTTTCCAACATTAGTACCGAAAAGGGATTGATTTTATGCCTTATTTGATATAATTTATATGTTGAATTTTGCTCGTATCAATACATATTAAAAGGAAAAATAAATTAATCATTATAATAATTAGTTATAATAATATACTAAAAATAAATATAATAATAAAAAACTAATATTAATAAAATAAAATATATTAAATTGTTCTTTGCCTACCGTTCATGAGGACTTGTAATTCTAATTAATAATTAATATAGATAATTCTTAAAATACTTATTTTAATTCTTTTATATTTATCTATGTAACTTTATAATATTTTTTTTTTTGAAAATAATATTGCAATATATTATTTATTACAACTAAATAAAGTAACTTTCTTTATTTTATAAAAAAACTCATTTTCCTACAAGTCATTTTGTTTTGAACAACAAAGCCAACCTCTTTACTAACCAACAAACCAACAACCTGTTAGACAGATTACGTTACAACATGAAACATCAATCACCACTCACAAAAACAAGACTTACTCACAACAGGGCTCCCCCATAATCCCCATTCCTTGCAATCCACTTTTGACCTCATACTTAGCCAAAGGAAAGCCGTTTCTTTGACATCTTCCACCAAGGCTCCCACCTGGATAGTTTAGTTATTCAAAACCGATAACCTCTGCAATGTTGACATTCCAACTAGGTTCATGTCTCTCTTGCCTATTTCTGAAGTACCTGCTTTTGTTACATAACTGATCGCCTCAACCACCGACCCCAGTGCAGTGTGCATAGAGATTTTTATCCCCAAACATACCTGAGTCTAAACTTAATTCGCCAGAGCACATGTAACAAGCAGATGGTTGCTGCTCTCCTATGCAGCCGAGCAGACGGGGCACAAGGTGTCCATCAACTGCGACGCCACGTCTTGCCAATGCAGACCTCGTTGGAATTAAACACTCTTGAGCTCTCCACGCCAAATAGTTCGCCTTCGCTGGTGCCCATAAATTCCATCTGATCTCCTGCCCATTGTAATGAGACTGTCTGCCCGACTGCAACTCCTTTCTAACCAATCCAGTTAGATATTCCTTCTCCTTGTCATTTACCGATCCCAACTTTGCTTTACCTTATTTCAAACCGCAACCATTTAAATGCTCCTTTAGTCTTGCAAATTCATTCCATTCCTACGTTGTTTCAGGTGCCACCTTCTAGTACCAACTCCAAAAGATAGTTTGAGCTATACTTTGCCACACAGTGACGGATCTAGAAAATCCGTTATAGGGGTAACGTGTCAATGAAAAGGGGTAACGAAATTCGAAAAAAACGTTAAATTTTCCAAAATTTACACTACCGTCAAAGCGTCAAGGGCAACGTAGGTTACCCCTTCTATCATTCTAGGTCCGCGCCTGTTGCCACACTAATATTCTTTGCCTTAGCGAATCTATACATGTCAGGGAAAAGATCACACAAGGCACCTTTTTGATGCCATTTATCACCCCATAATAGAATGTCACTCCATCCGCCACCTCTGCTTGATTTTATGAAAGATATTTATGGTATAACTTACAAGTCATTTTATAGTATTGGCCTACTAATTAGTTGTATATTTAGCAAATTTAGGAAATCAAAAAACCACTTTCACATTTATCTCTAATACCTTTTTCTACTCTGAGGTAAACGAATCAAAAACTACTTTCACATTAATCTCTAATTCCATTTTTTTCTACTATGGGATATATAATGGAAAGATATTAAAAAAAAATTAAAACCCTAGTTGGGATTTAATTTATGGAAATTGACATCACTGGTTCACCCTAGTGTCAGGAACCTCTAGAAGACATCATCAATCTGTTCTCTCTCACTCGTCTCTCTGTTATGCAAATCCATGGCCTATATAAGTCTTTCTCTCTCATCTGTGTATCGAAGAAATACGTGGAAGGAATGGAAAGCAATCTCACTTAAACATATGGAAGACCTAATGGGAGAGCAAAGGAAGAATAGGGCTTACGGAATTTCCAAGTTTTACGTGAGTAACCTACCTACCTGAGAGATGTAGTTCAAGGAGGTAGAAGAGGTTTTCAAAAGCTTTGGGGAAGTTATGGGAGTTTATATTGCTAGGAAGAGAGACAAGATGGGTAACAGATTTGGTTTCGTGAGCTTCAAAGGGCTAAAGGACAATATCGCTCTGGAGAGTAGCATGACAAAAACAAGCATGGGCAATAACAAACTCAAGATTAACCTGGCTAGATTTTTAGCAGAAAACAAAGAGTTCTTTCTTCATCATGAAATTAAAGATAACAAGATACCAGAGACAAGGTAGAAGAAAGCGTAGTGTTTAAGGATCTTTTTTAGATGATAAGAGCATGTTCTCTGCCATGGGGTCCCGCTTCACCTCATGGAGAATGAGGTGTTCGACTCTATTGGAAGATTGTTCGGTAAAGTGTTGCACCCGTCTAAGATGAATCACGACATTGACAACCTCACTTTTGATAGGTGTCATAGTGGGTGATAGCAAAAGGATCAATGAAGAAGCCACACTTATCTGGGAAAATAGGAAATTTAAGGTTTGCATATCAGAAGAAGTCCGGGATTGGATCCCGGATTTTCTAGATAGCGAGGAAGAAGAAGGGGAATTCCATCCGGATTCTCAGGACAAGGAAGAAGAAAAGGAAGATCTCCACCAGAAAGAGATCGAGGATTGATGACCCATTCAATGGGAGCAGCCCAGTGGGCCTATTTTATCAGAAGACTGCTGAATTAGAGAATATTAGGGATAATGAGAAGGGGTCTGTGGAGGCGTCCGCAGGTACGAACCGGATTATTAATGATTCAATGTCACAGGAAACCTCGGTCCTTCAAGAGAAGCGCCTCAAATCGATGAAGACATGTATAATAATGAAGCCGTCGGGTCGAACGTGGAGAAGAAAGAGGCCGATTACACAGTGGATTTGGCATACAAAGTAGGCGCAAACCTTCAGAATCACAGAGATTTGGTGGTAGAGTTGATTTTGGCTGAAGGCATCCAATTAGGTCATAATGAACTTCCTCTCAGTTATAATCAGGGGTTTGGGTAAAAGGGATTAGAAGAGAGCATGGGATTTCGTTTATTGCTCTACAAGAAACTCAGTTTGAAGACTTGGGGGATTTTGAGATGGACTGGGTTGCCGCGAGTGGTCGTTCAGGGGGCTGTCTCAATTTATGGGATCCCAAAACTTTTAGACGTGAGGTTTCAGTGAAACATATTCACTACCTTCTTGTTAGGGGTAACCTTTTTGGATCCAACAAGGTCATCAATATTTTGAATATCTACACTCCTCAAAAGGTTCCTTAGAAGAGGGTCCTATGGGAGAATATTATGGGTATAATGAATAATTTTCAGGCCAGCAGGTGATTATAGGCGATTTTAACGCGGTGAGACGACCGGAGGAATGGAAGAACTCGAATTTTAACGTGGCCTGTGCTAGGGATTTCAACAATTTCATAGCTGAAGCGGGGTTGTTAGAATATAGTATGAAGGGTGAAAAATTCACCTTTTTAGCGAACAATGGGAAGAAACTTAGTAAGATTGACCGATTCCTGGTTTGTTACAATCTTTTTACGGATTGTCCAGAAGCATGTCTTAGGACTTTACCGAGGTATTACTCGGGCCATAATCCTCTTATACTAACGTTAGGTTGCAGGAATTTTGGAGCGAGACCGTTTAGAGTTTTTGATTCTTGGTTGGAAAAAGACGGTTATGTGGATACAGTGACCAAGCCTATGGAATGTTTCCAAGGGGAGGGGCTACCTCCTGATGTGAAACTTACCAAAAAATTCAAGCATTAAAGGATTATGTTAAAAAGATGGAGAGATGAGATGAGAGCTAAAGAGGGTGCAGAGGAGACAAGGATTAGAGAGGAATTAGAAAGCCTTGAAACGATAATAGAAGACAGAGATCTTCTTGAAGAAGAGGAATGGACCAAGACGGAATGCAAAAAAAGGATAAGTGAAATTGAGTTTAATAAGGCCAAGGATTTGAAACAAAGGTCTGGATCCGGTGGGCCATTGATGGGGATGATAATACATCTTTTTTCATGGTTTCATTAATAGAATAAAGGCTTCTAATTACATCCATGGGTTAGAATTGGAAGGTAATTGGATTCATAAACCTGCAGATATCAAAAGGGAGGTGTTAAAATTCTTCAGACAACACTTTGTAGAACCACACATGCTTAGGCCAGAGTTTAATTGCCAATGTTTAATGTGTCTTTCCGATGAAGAAGGGGTTAGTCTCTTGGCGCCTTTCGACCCACGTGGGATCAAAGATGCGGTTTTTAGCTGTGATTCTGATCTGGCTCCAGGCTTCGGACAGATTGAATTTTAGATTCATTAAGCCATTCTGGAATTTTTTTGAAGATGATTACGGGGAGATTTTTGGCTAGTTTTTACGATTCAGGGGTCACTAATCGAGGGTGTGGATCTTCTTTTATAACTCTTATCCCTAAGATAAAGAACTGACGAGTCTTAAAAACTATCGCCCTATGAATCTTATAGGTGTGATCAGCAAAGTTTTATCCAAAATCTTAGCTAACCGTCTAAAGAAGGTTGTTGGGTCGGTAATCTCTAATACGCAATCAGCTTTTGTGAAAGATAGATACATCCTAGATAGCCTCTTTTGCTCAACGAGCTGATTTCTTGGTTGAAAGTTAGAAAAAAGGCGTTTCTATTTAAGATTGACTTCGAGAAGGCGTACGATAATGTGAATTGGAAGTTTCTTTTATCTTCGATATCTCAAATGGGTTTCCCCGATAGATGGTGTGTTTGGATAAAGGGTATTCTGGAATTGGCTAGGTCGTCGGCTCTAGTTAACGGGGCGCCTATGTTTGAGTTCCAATGCCAAAAAGGATTACGTCAAGGAGATCCTCTCTCTCCGTTCCTATTCTTAATTGTAATAGAAGTTTTATCATGTATTATTTCTTACACGTGTTCCTTAGGTGTGTTTAAAGGCATCAAGACTCCTAATGCGGACCGGTTCTTTCCCATTTTCTCTACACGAATGATGCCCTTTTATTGGGTGAATGGGACGAGGAAAACATAAAAACTATGGCGAGGATCCTAAGAATTTTTTAATGTTGTTTCGGGTTTAAAGATCAATTTAAGCAAATCCAACCTTTTTGGAGTGGGGTCTAGTGATAAAGAGGTGGAAGAGATGGCGGGAATTCTAGGGTGCAAGAGAGGTTCATTGCCTTTTTTCGTACATGGGAATAACGGTGGGGGCTAATATGAACCGGGTCAATAGCTGTTACCCAATTGTAGAGACATTTCAAAGGCGCCTTAGTGCTTGGAAGGCTAAGTCGCGGGGGCCGGGTTACGCTTATTAAAGCGGTGTTGGAAAGACTTCCAATATATTGTTTTTCGCTGTTTAAAGTTCCTATAAAAGTTGTGGACGAGTTGGAAGCTATGTTGAAAAAGTTCCTATGGGCAGGAAGTGCCGAGGTGAAAAAGATCCACTGGGTCGCGTGGGATATGGTGGCAATCCCAAAGAAAGCGGGAGGTTTGGGTCTTTGTAGATTGAAGACGATTAACGACTCGCTCCTTATCAAGTGGGTTTGGAGGTACCATTCGGATTCTCACAGGTTATGGAAATTGGTTATAGACGCTTTTCATGAGTCCGATAAAAGATGGCCACCTCTTTCTTGTACCCCGGCTATCTCAGGAGTCTAGAATAACATCGCTAGAGTGGCAAACAAACACAATGTCGATTAACGAAAAAAAAGTATATCTAAAATGGGTGTTAGGCAACGATGATAAGTTAATATTTTGGATTGATTACTGGATTGCAGATGGTCCTTTGATGTACAAGTGGCCAAGTCTGTTCTCTTTGGAAATTGATAGATGTTGTAAGGTGTCGGAGAGATGTAATCTGCTGGATGGCAATGCGGTTTGGAATTGGCAGTGGAGAACATACCCGGTTACAGAAGCTGAAGTTAGCAAATGGCTCAAGTACGAATGGCTCGAGTGCTGCGCTCTCATGTCTTCGATCACTTTAAAAAGATATGAAGACTCATGGAGGTGGCTAGGTGATGAGAAAGGGATTTTTTCTACGGGATCGGTGAAGAAAATGATTCTTAAAGAGGCGGTTGATACGAATATCGATGTCGTCAAATGGAGTATATGGCTCCCGGCCAAGTGTAATATTTTCGTTTGGAGGGCGGCTCAATACATTCCTGATTCTAGTTGTGTTTTATGCGGAGAAGCCGTTGAAACTGTTGATAATCTTTTCACTGGAAATTGGTCAAAGGCTTATGTTCAGCCCCTGGGTCAAACATCCTCCTCTATTTGCATTCTCTTTTAAGGATATTCTAGAATTCCACAAGTATGGTAGACTGAGGAAAGACGAAAAAACGATCACAAAAGGTTTAGTTATGATTGGATGTTGGAGTTTATGGAAGGCTTGAAACGATAAGGTGTTCTCTATTGGTAAAGGTAGAAGCATAGAAATTATGGGCGACATCAGATCGTTGGGCTATCTATGGTAAAAACATAGATCGAAACATAAGGATTTAGTTTGGATAGAGTGATGTAAATACCCATTGTACATGTTTTAATTGTTTGTTTTTCTTCCCGGCCTGTTTTTGGTTTTGGGTTTGTTTAATGAAGTTATCTTTTCAAAAAAAAAAAAAAAAAAAAAGGCGTAAACATGTGAGAAGATCAAGATGACGAAAAGTGGGTCAATAAAAATATGCCATGTAGATGCCTGGTATCATTTCTATCATTCATATATTTAATCATTTATAATTATAATTTGATGGAAACAAAAGAAAACATTTTAATATTCTATAAATTCATGGTTGTTGCAAATTAGTTATTTCAGCTAAACTAATGGGTTGACCCGCACGATGAAGCGAATATCGTCAAGGCTCTTTTAGAGTGTACAAATTAGCCCGACTTTCCTAAACAATGATTATATTTGGTTATTATTATTATTATTATTATTATTATTATTATGTAATGTTAAGTACTTAATATGAATTAAATAATCTTATGTGTATTAAATAGTGTATTAATTATGAGAAGTTTTTTTTGAACGACAAGGAATGACGTGCTAACTAACGTGACACCGGAGTTGTGGTCAAGGTCGACTACTCGATCGCTGCCAGCACAATGGCTCTCTCAGATGTGCGGAAACCCGACCTCCACCTGCTCGAAGGCATGATAGTGGAATAATCGGTAAAACCTCGTTTCCCATTCAAGGCGAACCGGCGCCACCCGTATTCGCCCTTCACCTGGATGCCGCAGAAAATAATGAGGAGAGTGGGAGTCGAACCTGAGTCACAAGAAACACCAAGTCTTTCCTCCACCACTCCATCACTACTTCATTGACAATTATGAGAAGTTTATTGAATAAGAGCAAATTAAGAACTATTATATATGGCACTTGCACATAACAAAATTTGATTTAGGCATCTTTGAGGTAAATTACAATGGTTCACTCCTAAATTGTATTATATATAGTGTATAGATACCTATTTAGTGGTATAGTTAATTGAAATCTTAAGTGTATTAAACAATTTATTTAAGTTTTACATGACATTTTCTTATTTGGAATATATATCATTGCGATATGATTATTTATATCTACGTTTTGAGTCGTCGTTTTGTCTTTTGGATATATGAAACTAATCTGACAATGAAAGAAACCAAATTCTTATGGTTTTGCCGTTTCGAGTTGTCGTTTTGTCTTTTGGATATATGAGTATGCAACTGGTTGTATTATATAACAAATTTGATAAGTGTATTATACAATAATATAACAAATTCAAAATTTAGCATTGAATTATTAACCTTTACAAAAGTCACCCTAAAAGTATAGGAAAACATTAAAAAAAAAAGAAAAAAACAAGATTACAGGATAGATTTCCGTATGTCGATTGACATATTTCAAGAATGCTTCATTTAGAAGCACCAATCAAAACTTGTAAACTGTATGCACATTGCTAACCCATGAAACCTAGACCTCAAAATGTTCATGCCAACCTTCTTCTAGACGGGTGGCAGGCTCACTAGAAGTTGTCCGTTCACCAAACTGCAATATAAAATTTCAAAATATTAATTATTTACCAAATAAAATCTAGATAAAAGTGTGTCGGGTCGGGCCAACTTGTCAAAATATTTAAAATATTATAATATATGTTTATAAATTTTGTTATGTTTATTAATACAAAAATGATAGAAATTTACGTCTTTGGGGTAATCTTTAGTCTTTTACACTTTGATAGTCTTACCTTTTAACATAGTAATAGCAAAAGTCGGCTAAAATGAACGATTGAACCACTTCTGCTAGCAAGACTGCTGGTAGCCAAAGGTAGTAGCCAGTCCCCAACAGGAACAAATATGCACCAGCTGACTCATACACCTGAATTATCCAGTGAGCACATCCCAAAAATCTTGCAACTCCGAGCGCAAACACATAACGTGCTGTAGATGGTTCAATCATCTATGTTTTGCAACAAGTTTTAAATAATTATTGGCAAAATAGAATTTAATAATCCAAACTATTACCCATCAGACGATAATGATTCATACAACCAATGTGACTAATGTCACTCCTAATTTTTACTTTCGTTGTCAATGACAATCTCATTTTAACGAAGAAGTAACTTCGTTTGCCATAATGAACAATTGAGTTTTTATCCCAATCCGGATGTGGTAGAAACGACATAAATAAAAGTTGGGTACAAACAAAGTTACTTTTCGCTAAGAGTAGGATTGGTTTTAGCAACAAAGATAAAACCGAGCATCAGATTATTAAATCCAATTTCACTTGAAGTAAATGTAACACATTATGACAAGAAATTGAAAACCTTTGTTTTCTGCATCATAGTTAGCTGAGGAAGCACTGCAATTGCTTCCAAATATACACAGAATGCCCACATCACCTTGCTTAAATAACAATGGTGCGTATGTGGGTAGATACATATAGCAAGAATCACACATGGCACCACCTGTGGTTACAAAAAAGAATAATAATGTAGTTAACTAGTTATTGTCTCGTTTATTTTTAAGACCATGTGTAATGGGCATTATAGGGTCTTAAAGGGCTTGATAACGCCCCCAATACCGTCCCTTGGGCGTTATAATATAATGCCAAATAAGAAGAAAAACATTTGGAAAGTAACGATTGAAATGACGTTAATCATTACACATTTCTTTTTTGAAGGGGCATTAATTTTTTGAAGGGCCGTTATAATGTTGATGTAACGGAAAATGGCCCTTAGGGCATTAACCATTACACATTTTTTCAAGGGGCGTTAACTTTTTGAAGGGCGTTATAATGCTGACGTGATGGAAAATGGTCCATAGGGGCATTAACCATTACGGATGGTCTAATCATTCTTTTTTTAATTAACATGTTACCAAATAATATTTAGGAATATCGTCTAGATCTTCATTGTAGGTTGCCTGAAGCTTGCACCGGATCATGTAAACTACCCAAAGAGTAGAGGCCAACGTCGCGAAATCAAGGAACGTATGGATGTCATTTTCCATCGTCAAGCTGCAACACAATCTTACAGCTAGAAAGATTGCCGTGAGTTCTTGTGTCTGCAATGAAAGACCTGCATGCAGCATATCATATTAAGTTCACAATTAACCTCAAACATATATGAACACAAACAAATGATGAACACATGCATGATGCATACCAGAGCATGTTTTTTGTTTGGTTAGCTTGTAAATGAGAAGGATGATACCAGCAGCATGAACAAATTCGGATGCAACGAAAAACTGAGTGGTGTCTTTGGCAAGAAGTCTAAGTGCAATGAGGCAAGACAATACAGATGCAACGGCCAAAAAGATCTTCACCTTCATCGACTGTTTACGAACCCATATGAACAGCTTGTTGACCGCCGAACCCCTTTTACGACCCATTATCCAACGTCCGTTGATGACAATCACCTCCTTAATTCTCCTCCTTCAACCAGCAAGCGTAGTTTCTCTCGCCGGAGGAGGAGAGAGATCAGAGAAGATGATGATCAAGGGAGAACAAACAGATGAAGTTGGTTTGGCGTTTTGGGTGTGAAAAATTTGGCCGCACAATTTGGAAGCACAGGAGACGCAACCGTGGTTAATTTATAAGAATTTCTTGTTATTCCGATTTGGTTGCCAAAAAATTCTATGGGGGAGAAAAAGAGTGGAAATTTCCCTAATACTTTTGGCTAATGCATAACCTTTTATTTTTTTACTATATAGCATAACTTAATATGTTACCTCAATACTGTGAGAAATGATATATATGTGTTGCTAGACCCATGTTTGGGTGCAACAAAAAACAAAATGTGAGTGAGTGAGTGTGTATAGTGTAAGTGTTGAGTTAGAATAGTTAAGAGGCTTGTATAGATGAATTATGTACCCATACGATAAGTGTAATGTTTATATAAACTAGGGTTGATAAGTTAACAGGTTGTAAACAAGTTATAAAAAGGTTAAATGACTTATAATCGACTTTTAAGTATGTTAAACATGATTTTTCATTTGTGCTAAACACGCTTACAAGATTCCACATTTAAATGACAAATCACTTCATCTTTGGATTTTAAAGACATGTATCAAGCGCACATACATTTCACATAATGATCTAAGTAGTACTACAATGGAGTTTTCTCAATACATAGGGATAAGGAGAGGAAGCTATAGTCATAACCACTTTAACAAATTCTAACTAACTACTACAACTATTTGACTATACATACACAATATACCCCCACAGACTTAACGCGACGCGACAACATGACGATTGGACCGGAGAGTGTCAAAGCGAACAAAAGACAACCATTCGATCAAGATATCTGCAAACTGAAGAGTATTAGGCACATAATGAACACACAAAGTCTGAGCTAAAACCAAGTCATGAATAAAATATAAGTCAATCTCAAGGTGTTTTGTGCGCTTATGAAACACCAGATTAACAACAAGATAAGTGGCACCAATATTGTCACATTAAAGAGTCGAACTAAAACCCATGAATGTTTGTTAAAGCCCTTCGTGGAAGACAATCTCCTACTAGGGTTTTTCACAAGTACTGTCCTTCAACAGGTGCACTCCCCACGTTACTAGGGGACTCGCGACCCACACCCCTACTCGGCTGTAACACCCTGCAAAATCGTGTCCACTAGTATAGTGACACGTGTTGTATTTTTAATATAGTATATTAAAGACCAATAAGGACTAAAGGCGTCAACATGCTCAAGTTGAGCCTCTGAGTGACGAATCGATGTCAACATGCATAAATAATAGCCTCTGAGTGACTGATATGTCAACATGCTTAAATCATTAGCCTCTGGGTGACTAATACGTCAACATGCTTGAAACTTGGCCTCTGAGTGACTGATATGTCAACATGCCCAGCCTCTGAGTGACATCGGAATCAACATGCTTGTAATAAGCCTCTGAGTGATCCTTTGTGAAGTCCTAACTCTCATACGTGCCGTTTGTTGGACGAGAGAGTTCAATTTTGTAAATATGTAAAAATTGGATAATGGAGGGATTAAAAGTGTCAACATTTTAATTTATACCTCTGAGTGACCTTTTAACGAACCGAGAGCTCGACAATGTCCGGGCATAATCCCGGGTATGCCAAGTTTTGGCTACGGAGGGCTAAAAGTGCCAAAATGGTGTTTAAATAGGTTTTTATAAGCTTTTATCAGTTAAGGGGTTAAAGTGTCAATTTTTTAAACTGGCCGTGGGGCGGTCGCGGGCCGCGAGAGACCAGGCCTAGGTCTCTCGCAGGGCGCGAGAAGGCCTCTGCAGCAGAAAGTTTTGTTTGGTCTCCAAGCAAAACTCCAAAACCATTAATTCGAAACTATGGCTTCTCTAAACTGCTATGCCACATTTTGGGACACTTGTAAGCTTCTTCTTACACCCCTAAACACCTGGCTTCACCTCCTTTGAGCTCTCCAACTATAAATAGGTGCTTAAGTTCACCATTTCAACTTGCACCTTTCTTATTCACTCTTCTCCCTCCTCTGGAAGTTCCTAACTAAAAGGAGCAATCCAAAATAGTTCTTTTGCACCTAGGAATCACTGGTAAGTGTTCCTTCTTTGTGCATTTTCGTTTATAGGCTTTTATAGCCAAAAGTCAAGCGTTTTCGTAAAACGCTTTGACTTTCGGTTAAGACCATTATGGTCCAGCCATTGTTCAAAATGAACATGGCTAAGTGATCGTAATAAGGTAGGTGTTAATCTCTTTAAAGGGCACCTCCTGAAGATCACGTTTGCTAGACCAATTGACGGGTCAAAGTTATGATATTAAAAAGTCAAACAGGCCATTTTTCGAAAAAATCACAAATTGATCTTATATATGTTATGAAACCTGTTTGAAACTTAAACAAGTTGGTAATAATTATTAGAACATGTATGAACATGTTCGGCTTGTCAATTTCAGTTCTAGGGTCGGTTCGCAACCGAAAGTCGCAAAGTTTAACTTTTGCTTTGACTTTCGATTCTGACTCGATTTAAATTAGTTACCTACTGATCTAAAGTTGCATTATGATCATAATGTTATGTAGCATAATCCTCTGAGGTTAAATTATATGATCATAATCAGAATCTAAGTTTATGCACAAGTTCCATAATTATGTCATATTTGACCAAAATGTCCTTTTTGCATAAAACAAGGTTTTAAATGATAGTGAACTTAAAAATGAGTTTCTTACTGATGTAATATTATAAGTAGGATTATTTGGAAGGTTAAACCAAGTTATAAACTGAGTTTTCAAGCAGGTCCTCAAACTATGTCGATAAATGACGGTTTTAGCCCATGTGGCTTATAAAATAGTTTTAATCAATCTTTTCAAGGTAAATCATTTACCTACTGATATGTTATATTAAATAACATATTTTAAACATTTTAAGTCTGACCCTAAGGTTAGTTTTCATTAAACATCGCTTAACAACGCCATCTTACGACATAAGCGTCATTTCGGCGCATAGTATGGTTTTAAACCATATTATTGACCAAAGCTTGATACCTACTGATTTTAAAACTTATTTTAAACATATTTACAGTAGGTACATGTTATAAACTCAGAATCCCAAATAATTTATAAACTATGTGTAAAATTACCAAATTGCCCTTATGGGGCATAATTTCGTTTTAAAAACTTAACGGGCATCTAAGTTGATATCCTACTGATATCTTAATATAATGGCATATAGAACTTGTCCATAACTTATCCAGTTACCCGATATCGCTATTATGCGCATGGTTACGTATATGTAACCATTTTTCGGAAATTAACCGAAATGGGTTTAACCTTATCATTTTAAGTTCAAAATCCAGGATGTTTATAGTTTACCCATATTATACACGTCAAGTACTTGTCGGGTTTAAACTACATTCTCTCTGATCATCGTTTAATCAAGCGTGATACGTGATGATCATGTACACTATTTGGTTTATAAGACTGTTAGTATTTAATTGGCTAGCTTATGCCATAATCCAGACTAGAGCCTTGCCGGTAAATGCTATCTGCACTTGGTACTTTTGTATACGGCTGAGTTATTTAAAAATAAAAGAAGAAGACTAGCTCAGGTAAATACCCTCGACTTATTTCCCCCATAAGGGCTTGGGATATGGTAAATTATTATTGCATGGTCCATTGCAAGGTTAACATTCCTAAGTTAATAAAAGATTTTGTGTCGTTTGCACTTAAAATCATTTTTAATGTTTTCAAAATGAGTCAGTTGGGTGTATTTACCAGCGTAAGCTGACGTATCTTCCAAAGGCTAATCTGCAGGTACAATACGAAATAGGCCGGAAGCTGCTCGGTAGAGAATAAGATGATCTTGTAAATCCTTAAATCTGCCTAAAGTCTGTTTTGTATTCCTTCTTGTACATTTTACGATCCGCATGTGGATCTTCTATTACGAGCCTGTATATTATTTTATATTTCGAATATTTCGGTTTGTAATAGTAATTTTACTACAAGACTTCAGCTGTGCTATGTTTAATTGACAATGATGTTATCAACTTACGTCACGATACTCCCCACCCGGGCCCACCGGTGTTTGGATTTCGGGTTGGAAATCCGGGGTGTGACATCTGCCCAAACCCTTAACAACACCTCTTGGTACAATACACCATATCACCACCCAAACCATAACCCAAAAAACACCAGTCGATCCAACAGTTCATTCTAGAACCATACACGCTGCCCGCCCTATTGCCAACTATGTCTAACACAAGACCATTATGCTACTCAATGTCCCAAACTTGCCTCATTTCATGGTTCTGTTACCATTACTTAAGAACAATTGGCGCATGCTTTTCATACCCAATGTCATGTGAATACCACCCTACCTGATTGGACATGTGATAAAGGTGTTTAGGATCACATGGTGTCAAATCTTAACAATGTGACTAATCCATCGCCTACTCAAGGTAAGCGTAAAGTTTTTTTTGGCAATGGTTCCCAATTTCTCATATGGTTTTTGTTTGTGCATATTCTGTGACAACAGCTTAATAGTTAGGTCTTTTGATATCTTGTAGACTGTTAAACAAGACATGGGAGTTGAATAGAGAAAAAGTTCCATGCTTTTGAGATTCCGAGTTTACATGTTATTGAAGGTTCCGAGTTTGCTAATAAGGCTATTCCGAGTTTGCATGAAGTTCCGAGTTGGTGAAGAGTGAGAGTGAACGAGTTGGAGTCTTGAATTGATTGTAAACACTTGTGTTGGATAATCAATAGAAGACGGTTTGAAAGTGATTGTTCATGTTCTTCATCTGATAAACTTGTTTCTGTATTCGTCTGATCTATCAAGGGGATTTCACACCCTAGGTTGATTGTCAATCTTGTGATCGATCCACGTGTGATAGGGACCTACAATTGTTATAAGAGCATTGGCTCTTATTGTATGGCTTGAGACTGATTTTACAACAATACAAGTTTTATTCAGCTTTGTTTAAAGGATTTTTCTACCATCATAAGAAGATTATTAGGGTTTCCTAAGTTTGTGGGTAAATCTACATTACGGTGAAGTCATAGTTTTGCAATTTACCATAACCACATAAATTTTAGGAATTGTTCCGGATTAATCATAAATTGCGAATAGTTTGTTCTGGACTACTAAACATTTAGGGTTAACACCTTTTGGATTTAAAGTTCCATACTTGATCTTTCGGATTACAATTTAAACATTCTGAATATAACTAGGTTCTGATTTAAGGTGTTGAATTTTACAGTTCTGAACTTATACCTTCAGGGTTTATACCTTAAAGGTTTAATACTCGGAAAGTATTCAAGGTTTATAACTCAGAAATTGTTCAGGGATTATCATTCACTCTAGATTTAAAGTTGTTAAGGGTTTAAGTTGTTTAGGGTTTATACGGAGTGTAAAGTGTTCAGAACTTAGACCTTGACTTCAGATTTTAGGAAAATTAATAGTGTGTTTAGATTGTTGACTGAGAAAGGAATTTTTTGTTCGCAGTAACAAGACGAGTTTATTTGTAAAAATTTGGTGATTACCTTTTTCGGACATTTTTGACCGTTTTAGTAAACCAAGTTTTGATATAAAATTCTAAAAGGGATTGTTGAAAGGTTTGACTTGAATTTTTAATCAGGTTTATCAAAATCCATTTAATACTTTTTAGCTGCGATTTTAAAGCATGGGTAAAATCGACTATAATTATGCCATTGTTAATAATTCTCCACAACTGATGGAAGTTTCACAATATGCTATATGGAGAGAAAGTTTTGAGGGCTTTGTTAAAAGTGAAGATACTAGAATGTGGAGTTGGATTATGGATGGTTATATCCCTCCTACACATGAGGTTGACGAGAGAATTAAGGTGACTGGGTATGAGAAGATGCAAAAATATGATAAACGGATGGATGATGCTGAGAATAAAGATTTAGCAGCGATAAGGATGTCCTTGCCATTTGAAATAAAACACATTTTTAATAGGTATGGGTCTTCAAGAGAGCTGTGGGAAGCATTGGAAAAAGGTTATCAGATTTCTTCAAGACATAGTACACTCGATCATGCTTCTGTAGCTGAGATTGCTGTTGTGAAGGATGCAGAAGCAGATGTTGTGGTAGAAGAGAAGAAGTATACTGAAGAGGAGACAATGAAGGCCAAGGATGTAGGAGTTACAGTGTGCATGGATGATGCATATGAGTTTATAGTAGAGGTACATGTATAATCAGAATCTATAAGTCATGTTTGTCATAATTGCACCGAATTGTCAACTAAAGTTGAAAGGTTATCAGAACGGAACCAAAGTTTGTTAAGTGACTTATCTAGTTTATATATTGTTGGTGAGTATAAAAGAATCAATTTTTTGGTTAAAGAACAACGAGTCTTAGTATTTGAAGAAAATAAAATTATGTGAGGCAGAAGTTAATACTGTAAGTTGTAAACTTAATGAAAAACTTTAAGTCATTGAGATTTAGCTCTCGAGGCATTGAAAGATAGAACAAAAGAAGTGTTAGAAAATTGCAAAGAATTGGCTTATGCCAAAGGCAAAATTTTGAACTTAATCAAAAGTCAGAACAATTTAGAAGTTCACCTCTTGTTTTATATCATAATATAGGATCTCAAAGTCTAATAAAGAGAATAAGGGTGTAGGATACCATGAAGTCCACCACCTTTGAATCATGATTATACATTTTTGCCTCATGAAAATGAATTAATAGATTTTGTGCCCACTACAACAGCTGTAGGTGACCCGATAATAGGTGACATACCTGCTAGTCAAGTTTCTTTGAAAGAATTTGTTGGGTCTAACAGTACACCTCATACATTGACTGAGGATATCGAAGACAAAAAGGTCAAAACATTTAAAGAGGGATCTAACAAAAAGAAAGTTTTAAAAAAAGATCTTGTTTTAAATGTCATAATGAAGGACATGTAGCGAGTTGTTGTCTTTTAAGAAAGGTAAGCAAAACGTTGATAAGGTTAAGGATGGGAATCAGGTTGATACAAATAAAAATGTAAAACCAAGTTGACAGACAAATCAACCTAGATTTCAACCTAAACCTTTAACATCGGGAAGATTTGATAAACCAAGAAGCCATTCTTCAAAAACAAATCATTTTAATGGTTGATCAAATCAGTCTCAAAATAAAAATTTTGGATATCAAAACCGATACCAGACTTCTGTTAATTAAAATTTTCAAAGAAGAAATGAATACAGGGAATTTTAGTAACTCAAATGTTCAACATAATTCAAATTTTTTCAAAGTTCAGGGTTAATAGTGCAAGAAGAAGGTTTAGATATAATAATTTTCAGAGGTTTGAAAATCAGGGAAATCCTCTAAGCCAAAAAGAGTTTAGATAGTGCATTTGTTGAGGGGAAGTAAGTTAAAACTTTTAAAAATATAAAAACAATGAAAAACTATAAAATTTTAAAAAATACAAATTTGAGAAATCATGGTGTGAAAAAGAAGAGATGATAGTACATCAGCGAGTTGGACTGCCACATTGAAACTAAACTTAAATTTGCTTAAGTGTGTTAGCAGATCCATCATATGATGTATCAGTAGGCAAGATACATGAAATAATCAACTTACCATCGTGATATAAACATAATGAACTATGTACCAAGTGGGTAACACAAAAGTAGCGTATGGTTTTATAACCTTAAATCTTGCGTTGAGAGATTGCCAAAATCCGAGATTTTTGGTCTTTATACTATCAGGATTATCCTTCTGTTGCATCTAGATATATGTAGACCTAGGCAAAGTCTTGTATATCTTAAAAGAGCTAAAATGCCAAAAACCATTAAAGGAATATAAAATCAAAAGGGAATTTCCTTTGAGCTAAAAAGCTTAATTCGTATCTAAATGGTATTTACCTAACCGTCTTCGGAAACATCATTAGTTGCTTTGTTATACGGAAGTATTGACCTTTTCACCAATGGCCTGACTTTGTAATTCAAAAGGATGTACACACCTACAACGAGGGAGCTTTGTGCATACCTTGATCGTGAGGGCATGTCCTAAAGTGAGACACGCTGGTACTGTAGTATAATATTACCTTAATCGTATCACAAGGTAAGGGAACTTGAAATGTTTATTTGTTTTGCAGATATGATCTTCTTGCACACGATTCTCACAAAAAGGTGCATTGTAAATATTTTGAGTTTGATTAGTTGTTAGAAAATATCAAATATACCAAAATTATTTTCTTTTTAAAAGATCTCCCATTTTGAACTGACAAGTTGTTTTTGCATGATACGCTAAAATATTGGTTTATCTTGAATGTGAAAAAGACTAATGGTTTTTCGAGATAATTGCTTATGTTTCTAAACAGATTGATGCAGTTATCAAAATGAAGTGAAGAACTCAAGTAAAGTGCAGACTGTGACTGAAGTGTAGAAATGTGAAGATGCATGGTAGGATCCTTCCACTACATTGGAGAGAGAGATATGGAAGATTTAAAGCTCGCTTGCATAACAAGACATTGCTAATTCGCTGATCTGTAATGAACGCAAACTTTGGAGTTTGGATGCATCAACTAAGGGGGAATCTGTTGATGTCAGAACGTGTGTGTAGCTTAAGGTATCCAAAGACCAGTTGCAAGTTGTTTGAAGACAATATTACACTATGAAACTATTGCCAAGGGGGAGTCTGTTGGTGCATATTCTGTGATAACAACTTAATAGTTTAATAGTTTACTCTTTGGATATTTTGTATTGGGTTTAACATTTGTGTTTAGTTTGTTTAGAGTTGTAATGGGCTTAGAGAATGGCCTAGCCCAGTTCAAAGCCCAATATGCAAACATGTAGTATATAAACATGTTTTGCATTAGGGTTTTAGTTAATCCTCAAAGTTAGTCTTCCTAGAGTTTTCTGGAGAGAGAGAGAGAGAGAGAGAAAACGCAGAGGAAAGAGGTGAGAGTGATTGAGTTGGAGTCTTGAATTTATTGTAAACACTTGTGTTGGATAATCAACAGAAGACAGTTTATAATGGTTGTTCGTGTTCTTCATCTGATAAGCTTGTTTCTGTATTCGTCAGATCTATCACGGGGATTCCACACCCTTTGTTGATTGTAAATCTTATGATCGATCCACATGTGATAGGGACCTACAGGTCTAATAAATTATTTAATTCTCTTGACTTAAAGAATGTGTTGGTGGTTCCTCGTCTTACAAAAAATTTACTCTCAGTAAGTAAACTAACTGAGGATTATTTTGTTGATGTTTTGTTCTCACATCCTTACTTTTATATTCAGGATCGCCAAACCAAGGAAATCCTACCCTAGGGTTACCGTGAAGATGGATTACCTGTTCTCCACACCAACCATGAGGACTTTGTTTTATCCTCCTCTTTGCATAAAACATTATTTGAAGTTTGGCATTCTAGTCTTGGGTATATCTATCTTGAAATTATTCAAACCTTAAAAAAGTTTGGACAATTATCTTTTACTTCTATTTACCAAAACTGGGTCTTTGCAACCCGTGTGAACTAGCCAAAGCAAAAAAGGCTATCGTTTAATAATAACACCAAACATGCTCAAGTCCCACTTGAACTAATACATTGTGATTTATGGGGTCCATCTTTGGTTAAATCAATTGGAAATTTTGCCTATTATGTGGCGTTTGTTGATGACTTTTCTTGCATTACTTGGCTTTACCATTTACCAGTCAAATCTAATCTTATGATGCTTTAAACATATTCATTCCTTTTGTTCAAACCCAATTTATAAGAAAAATAAAAATATTCAAATTCTATTCAAACAAAATGGCACTTTATATGGTCCTTACATTCCCCAACAAAACGGGGCCCGAGGGTGATGGTGGTGGTGGGGGGGGGGGGGTAAAAGAAAACATTGACACATTGTCAATGGGACTTACTATGTTTTTAATGCTAAATTGCTACATCTTTTTGGATGTTGATGCTTTTTCAACGACAATCTACATAATCAACCGATACCCACACCCATTCTTGATGGAAAATCTTGGTTTGAACATCCTTGCGAACCTTTGGGTGTTGGGTATATCCGTGTTTCGGGATTATGCCCAACACATGTTTGCCCCGTAGAGTAAACCTTGTATTTTTATATGATATAGTCCTAAATACAAAGGATACCGATGTTTAGACCCTTGCTCAAATCGTATTTACATCACTCGTCATGCTCGGTTTAACAAATTTATTACCCTTTTGATGAAAATACAACCGCCACACTCATTACCGCCCTGACTTAACCAGTTTCCTATGATAAATTTACTACACCTAAACCCTTAACCCCTACTCTTAAACCAACCAGATCTTCAACCTCCACCCCATGCAACATTTATATGCATGACAATGCCATTTTCACCTACCTAACAACCCAACCAATTCTGCCTTCAGACCCTCATCTGAAACCACACTCCTTTCGCTCCTTCATCACCTCCGCCTAGACCACCACCCTCCTCCACAGCCTCTTTTAGCCCTACATCACCTTTGCCTAGCAAACCACCCTCCTTGACAACCCCCCTCGCTCATAAGTGATCCCACCCCTGTGTCTCCTCAATGTAACGACACTGATCCTAAACCTACCCCTCTGCTGCCTCCCTCTTATCCCATGATTACCTGTGCCTAGGCCAGGATTGTCAAACCCCACCATCAAGAGGATTTAACTCACACAAACACCATGCCTCTACATCAAGCCTAATTTGTCGTGACGTAACGTAAAACTTACAAAACGACTTCCAAAGATGAAAAATGGGTCAATACCATGCAACATGAAATTAACGCCCTTCATTGCAACAACATAAAGACTTTAATTCCAAGACCATCCGATTGCAATGTTGTGGGCTCCAAATGGCTTTATCGCACAAACTTTTATTCGGATAGAACTATTGAGAATCACAAATCTCACCTCGTTGCATAAGGCTTTAATCAGTTCCATGGCCTTGATTTTTTGCACACTTCCAGCCCGTTGTTAAAGCTAACACTGTTCATATGGTTTTAGCCTTAGCAGTCATTAATGAATGGAAACTACATTAACTCGATGTCAATAATGCATTCCTCCATCGATATCTTAATGAATGTTTTAGATGGAATAATCATTTGGGTTATCCCCAAATTTCCTAGTCATGTATGTAAACTAAATAATGCCATCTACAGTCTCAAACATGCACCTCAGGCATGGTTCCATAGGTTAAGTTTTTCCTTACTCAATATGGTTCTATCTGTAGTCGTATCTCCTTGTATATTTGATGATAGTATTCTAACCGGTAATTAACCTAATGCTCTTACCACATTCAAAATGTGCCTTCACAAGAAATTTGCTATTAAGGATTTGGGGGAATTACTTTCTTGGGCTTGAGGTTACCTACACACCAAATGGACTCTTTTTAAATCAAATATACCTTAGAGATTCTAACACGTGCAATGATGTTGGATGCCAAACCGGCTCCCACACCTTTAAGCACACATGTTTCCTTTGTTTCTATAGGTGAACTATTTTCTGACATCACACATTTTCGCTCAACTGTGGGGACGCTTCAGTACTTAACAATCACGCGACCTGATATATTTTCCACAGTCAATCAAGATATCGGGAGGTTAAATGATACTTCGGTATCTCAAGGGTACCTTTGCTTTTGGCCTCAACTACAGTTGGCCGACTCACACCGCTCTTCATGGATACTCTATTGGACTAGATGTTTGGAAACTCGTCAGTTTACCTAAGGTTACTTGATATTCTTAGGTGGGAATCTCATCTCTTGGAGTGCCAAGAAGAAACCCATCATTTCTCGCTCTGGTTGTGAATCTAAATATCGAGCTATGGCAAATACAATGACATAAATTATTTGGAATACTCATTTGTCATTTTTTACATGCTTCTCCTCGTAAACGGACAATTATAATCCATGACAATCAGAGTGCCTTGTTTCTAACTCAGAATCATGTCTCTCATAAACGTGCCAAACATATTGATCTTGACTATCACTTCATATGTGAGCTTTTCTCTGGAAAATTACACACAAGATTTGTTTCGACCAAGCTCCAGGATGTTGACATCTTTACAAAGAGCCTTCCAAGTCCTCTATTCACTCACTTTCGATAGCTGCTTCATATATATTACTCGATAATGCATTTATTTGCTTATGTACATCTTTGTAATTCTTTATTATCTTAGGTCCTTTTTTGTAAAGATCTTGTAAATAGGTTTGTTTTCTTATTAATCATCAATTCAAGAGGTTAAATAATTCTCACAAAGCAAAACGAAAACCCATAAATTATCATACATATAACATATATAATAACCGTAAATAATAATAATAATTATAATAATAATAATAATAATAATAATAATAATGATATTTCTTACAAATGGAAAATCTTTTATACGTAAAGGACGTGAAAGTTGTTAGGCAAATTTCAATTGGGTGGAGGATAATTTTTGTTAAATAAAATATTATATGCATGTCTTATCTCAAATTGACTTTGAAGAATTATTTCTCTGCAAGCATTTCAACTTGTACGAATTAGAATTTTCTCTTAGCTTTATAAAAAGAGGACCTATCATTCATTTTCTTCATCTCATCTTCCATGCTCAGTTCCTTTATATTATTCATTTCTCATCAATTTTGTTCTAACGGAGAAAACCCGGTTCCGGTAACCGTAACCGAACACCATAACGACACCACTTTTCATTCACCATTATACCAACTAAACCACTTAACTATGTCTACTAAACCACTCGAAGCTTTAACCGCGGAAAACATACTACCCGAATGTAACATCTGTCGTTAAACGGGTTCCGAAACCCACTCCATTTCAGATTGAATATTTATTAAATGCTTCATTACTCATTAATTATTTTATAATTGGTGTTAAATAATTTTTATAATAAAAATATTAAATAAATAACAAAGATAATAAATAATAGTAATAAATGGATTTTTATAAAGAATAAAAAAATTGTGCTGACCGCGGGACTCGAACCCGGGTCACGCACATAAGTGTCAACCAACAAAATCACTCCATCACACTCTCTACAGCTGATATATTCCAAACTAAATAACCTTTATATCAAAATAACTCTTGGATCCAAAATTCAAAAGACCCGCTCTGTAAAATGGTTGTAACCTCCAATCTCCATCAATTACCGCTTCTCTTTCTAATTAAGTCAAAGAAACTGATTTCTAATCAATGTATTAAGATTCAATCATGACAAACTTCGGTTATAAAAATCAATTCGGTAATAAATCAAAGTCTGTTGAAACCGAAAACTAAAATCAGACATACGCCTATAAATAGCAACCCAAACCTTTTCTGAAACTCACCCATACTCGCAAAACCATTCTAAATTCTCAGAAGATCCGCTATACACTTCGTCGGAGCTTGCTTGAATCACCGGAATTCACCGCCGGAAAAATGTGACTTTGTTTCTAGTTGGTATAACCCCTTAAACCCTTTTTATATCTTTGTTTAATGTGTTTCAAACTTCAATCAATTACCCAAAACCTGTTTAAACAGATTTCAGTCGAAATTGAATTCTGGGTTTAAGTTTTTATGAAGATAATGAAGTTGTTATGAGTGTATAAATATAATTAAAAATGGGTTTAAAATCGGGTTAGACACACAGTCCAGTGGTGGACTGTGTGCAACTTTAAATCAGAGGTCCCAGGTTCGAATCACGCACACGGTCCCGATTTCATATATTATACCAACCCTTTTTAATACTTACATATATTAAGATTCTGTAAGTGTATAAATTTAACAAAACTCACTTATATTTCGGGTTAGACACCCAGCCCAGTTGGTTGGGCTGGGTGCAAAATATCACTAAGGTCACGAGTTCAAGGCGGGTGGTAGACACCGGTTAGTCGATTTTAAAATCTTTTTAATTAAATTATTTCTATATTAAGCTAATCAGTATATAAGTATAATAAAGATCAAGTTCTAACGGGTTAGACACGTAGCTCAGTTGGAAGAGCTGCGTGCACGTGAACGGAAGGTCTAGAGTTCGAATCCCACCACATGCATCCAATTCCACCAAAGAACCGGTCCGGTCCCTCCTGTCAGACCTGACAATATTTTTTTAAATATTATTTTATTTTTATTTTAATTATTTATATTACTTATATATTTATATTTTAGTTAAATATCAATTAAAAATACTTAAAAAATACAATTTCGAAGGTTTAAAAATATCAATAAAAACCGCAAAAACCTAAAAATCTAACAAAAAGTACTAAATTTAAATATTAATTGGTTTATATTTATCGATTTATCGCGTTATTATTTTAGGTTAGTATTCGTTTGTCGATCAACTCCTCAATTCGTGCGCATTCATTATCAAACAAGGAACGCACCCACTGTGAGTGAATTCTTACAAATTCCCCTTTTTATTCATGTTTTGGGGTGTATCATGTGTCGTTTATACATTTCGTTTATTCAAACACTTGTGCTATTACCATTATATGATCTAACGTGTGATGTAAATGTTGTTTGTTGTATTGCGTGTTTACATTTTTGTCAAGTTGCATGCAAATCATTCATTAGGCCCATCAGTTCCTTGTTGGAGACGAGTTGAGCATCAGGTGCCTCCTTAGATCGGCTCCGATTGATTGAGTCTTTATCTCATTGTTCATCATTTGGTATGTGTGTGTGTGCATTAACTGATATTATGTGTTTTATGGTTAAATTTACATATACGTATACTCATATTTGGTTATGCACATTTTTATTCAAATAACCAATATAACTAATTCGTTCAAATGCTTATATAAGATTCACATGTCAACTTTTGTTGACCCAAAAACCATTTTTTTACACATGATACAGGTGAACAGGTTGAAGCAAGGAACACATAGGAATTTGCCTTAGAAGAAAAATAAAGAGTTCATGAATGTGGTGTTTAGAACATGTTGTGCTTGTATGTTTGATGTAATTTCTCTTTTAAATTGGAAATAATAGATATGAAACTTTATAGTAAATGTCATGAGCTTTGATGAAAACCTAATCATGCCCCGACTACCATTTTCGCTGCGGGTCAGGGTGTGACACCGAAACTATTTCCGGCGAAGAAATACCAACTCCGACGATACTTACGTATTTTCCGATGACGTCTCTCATAACCGAAGCACATTTTTGACCAAGGTAACCATAAACAAAATCTTTATTTTTGATACTTTAAGGTTAATCTATAATGAAAATGGAATCTAGAATTTATTATGTAAATGTTAGTTTTATATAAGAGATGACGAAGAAGAAGATAAACCAGTGAACTGAGTAAATAAATAACCAATGAATTTATTTGTTCACAAGGGCTCATGTAGCTAAGCTGATTCAGCATTTGGTTTACAACCCAGAGATCACAAGTTCGAACCCTGCTGGAGACATATAATGCATCAGAATTTGATGCATATCAAATTTACATCAGATTTTCTATTAAATGCACCAGATTTTCTGGTAAACATCATATTTTCAGAAAAACACCAGATTATATAAAATATTAGAATTCATAAATCAAGCATAAATAACTAAGTGGTTCACTGGTTAAGACTCTAACTTATAACCTAGAGGTTCTGGGTTAAAATCTTACAAGAGACATTCTTTTTAATACACCAGCATTATATTTAAACCCATCAGAATTCTAGTTAAATCCATCCGATTTCAAAATACATATCAAAAGGTGGTGTAGTCCAACTGGTTGAGTCTTGAACCTTAGAAACTAGAGGTTGGGGGGTTCAAACCTTGCTGGTGATATTATTTTTACCAGATTTTCTCATTTATGGATCAAATTTTACAAGATAAATGAATATGATTAAGTGACTTACGGGTTAAGTATTTTGACTTATAACCTTTAGGTCACAAGTTCAAATCTTGTGACTAACATTTATTTTTAACTAATATTTATTTTATTTAAACATTATATTTAATTATTGCTTACTTATTATATCTTTATAATTAAGACTATACAACTAAATATAACATTATATTTTATTAGTAAATAAAAATATAAATGAACATATATATATAGTATTAATTATTTCTTTTAGTTTAAAAAAATCTAATATATATATAGATGGTTTCTTAAACAAATTTGGGCATTTAAACTAGTCATGGGTTAGACAAGATCTCTTAACAAACAACTATACTTTATATGATATACGAACATGAATCTTATGAAATATATGGGCACAATGTATGTTTATACGAATACGCTTAAACAAGACTATTATTTATAAGACACAAATTAAGAAACAAGGTACGGATCCTTAACACTCTCCCTTTGTTATCTGGTTCGTTTGCTATAAACCCTTATTTATAAAATAGTATATATATATATATATATATATATATATATATATATATATATCTCGAAAACTCTAACGTCTTTGAGCCTCGATTTAATTGACCGTTCGTTCGTTTCTTACTCCGATTAAAATTGTTATTCGGCTTGACAAAATGTAATAAGTTTATGATTATATTGTGCTCATTATCTCATATTCTGATACTTATGATATCGGTTAATGTTATATTTATCTCTAATTATCTAAGATCTGTTACCCTAAGCTCTCTAGCTCCTCCCGTGACGGAGTTATCAGTTCACGGCGTCCTTGGTACAAGTGTGGTACACAGCGACTAGGAGGCGTATGGATATATCCTAGGTATGTTTCTGGAGATGGATGTCGGGTAGGCCAACCCACAACGTCTCATGTGACCGATTTTGTGGTTGTCACCTCTGTTTAGCTTTTGGGTACATCCGTATGATATAATTCAGTTCAGTTATATGTTATGCTTTGCTGTGTTATGCTTCTTATCAGCGATATCATTCCAGTCGTTTGTTTATTTGCTATTTGAGTCTATTATTCCGTACTGGGCATTTAGCTCATTCCGTATATTTCATTTCACTATAGGTTCACAGGTTACTTTGGGCGGGGTGAAGAGTGAAGAATAAACCCTAGGATGCTAACCGAAGACGTTTGTTACTATTATAAAACAAATATGTATTTTGAGCCTTAGAGCTATGAACTATCTTTTGAAATGTAACACTAACTTTAATTAATGAAATTATGACTTTTGTTCTGATCCACTGTTATAGTGAAACGTCAACCCATCCAGGTTAGAGTCTTACAACATATAATATAATTAATTATATGTTCTCAAATTTGATGAAATTACATTTTTCACGAATTTTCCTAACAGTTATTTATTGATATGTTAGTGAAAATCAACCAAATTCGTTATGCTAATAGCGAATTCAACTATATTTGCTTGTTTGAATATTAAATTTACCATATGTGAGTTCAAAGTCCATTTTATCTATCCACCACATCCAATCACAAGTTGAATTCATTGTGGGGAATAACTGATAACCCATAAACATAAAAACATCAAAGAATAAATAATTATTCGAAAGTAACGCGCGCTACCTTATTTAAATATTTAGGCCATGATATATATGATAATCATTTTAAATAGAAGTATAAAACATACGGCTTTAAAGTTCGGCGTGTTATGATGATGAAGAAAGATGTTTTATAATAATCGAACTATATTATTTCATGTTCGATAATGTGAGAGATCGTTATAATCTCCCGTCAACAATTTTCATTTACAACACTCCGTAGCATAAGTAACTAGTATACAATCATATATCAATTAACTGTTAGAATAATTAGATAAATGTGAATGAAAATTAATTTAGTAATAATTAACGGGACTATTCATGGTAACAAACACTTGAGTAGAGTTTTTTTGTCACTTTATTAGCTTTTATTAGAGTTTTTATATCTCTAACTAAATCACTAATTAAGTGAAACTTTTTACTACCCATAACTCTTGTAAAAAAAATGATAGGTTATGTGCTTAATTGGATTTATGAAAAAAATACAAGAGAAGTAATACAAAAAAACAAATGAATTCATGGAGAGTTTTTGGAAAAGAAGAGATACTTGAATACCCATGTGTTGGGTACTTAGAGGATAAGTTTTCTTTACTCAATTTCATCTCATTCATATCATGATTTTCTACAAGTTCTAACACTATAATTTTATCCGGTTTAACTTCGGGTGTGTGGCCATTTACGGCAGTATAGACTGCTCCGGCTCTTGTACCCTGGGAGACAGACGCGTCATCTTTAGTAGATGAGCGAAATCTGTTTTAAGGGAAGCGTGTTGAACACGTGCCTCAGCCACAACCGTCAACACTTGTTTGTTCATTTTGTAGGAAATATTATATAATGTGGTTCGAGACCTTGTTGAAGCCCACACAAAGGATCATACAAGAAGACACGGTTAAGGCTCTTATAGAAGACTATAGCTTGAATCAATTTAGTTCCATATGTTGAATTATATATATTATTTCGTTTAGATTTGTTTATGGTACGTGTACTATAATTTACTAAATATGTAAAGAGAATGTCATTACTATTTTTATTTATATAATCTTTTATTAAAATTATGACCTAATATCCTACATTAACTAGTATTAGTATACAATCATATATCAATATAATACAAATAATTAAGATGCAACCCAAGTCTGATCATGTTGATAATTTCACACATCATGGGGTTTGATAGAGCACCGGAGAAAGGCGTGGTGTGATGATCACTTCAAGGGGTTTCACCTTTGGCAAGGCTTGGCCACACCCCTCTGTTGGATTATTCGGTTTGTTTACGGGTGATGCGGTTCACGGGTTATGGGTTCAATTCGGAGCAGCAGGTGTCGGGTCAAGAGTAGAATTCTTGGAGGGGTAAAAGAGTCAATTATGGTTGTATTAGACATGGGAAATCTTGGTGACCTTGGCTGCATGTTTACGTTGATTTGGTAAAGGGTTTTACCGAATATTACGAAGGTGCACGTTGGGTTTTAAAATGGGTCAACCCATGTACCAAGTTTATAGGATAGAATATTATTTTATTCTTGTTTTATTCGCACGTGTATTGTTATTTATTTGCTTTTTGGTTAATGAAATATTGAACCTTTCTTTGAATATCATAGCAAGATTTTCATTCTCTGCACATTATTTAACTTCCATTCATAACACATACATACGTGAATGTTTGAGTGTGTGTTGTGAGTGTGTTGAGTGAGGGACCTGAACCAACACCCTCAGTCATGTCCACAGGTTGACCCATTGGTGTTGACAAATCAAACCCTTGAAGTAAGCGAGCAAGTGTCAAGTGAACTACTTGCAAAGCAAATGAACTTGCAGGACACATTCTCCTTCCAGAACTGAAGGGAATGTATTCAAAATTCTGACCCTGATAACTTATGTTTGCATGTTCCTCAAGAAACCTCTCTGGTCTAAACTCATTAGGATCCGCCCACACTTGAGGATCGCGATGTAGCTTCCATATGTTCACTATTAAGCGAGTCCCTTTGGAAACATGATATCCACCGATGTTGCAGTCCTCGATGGCCTCACGTGGTGCTCCCAAGGGACCTGGTGGGTACATTCGAAGCGTTTCTTTTACTATGGCTTGTATATACCTTAGTTTTTTTGTGTCGGATTCTTCCACCCATTTGTCTCTTCCTACATAGATGTCAAGCTCTTCCTGGGCAGCTTTAAGGATGTTGGGGTGGTTCAGTAATAAAGAGAGTGCCCATGTGAGTGTCTCACTGGTGCTTTCGTAGCCGGTTAACATGATCTTTGATCAGAACAAGGATAACATTGTTAAAATTCGCGCGTGAATATCAAAAACAAAAAAATGATTAGAAAGGACCGACACTACTAAACAAATACATATCACTATATCACTGACGAACAATTTCTTCGTGGGAATTACCGATGATAAGATTAGCGGAAACTAGGGGTGTTTAACGAATCAAGTTTTGAGTTACTTGAGTTAATCAAATCATTTCTTTTTGGAGTTTTAAACTTTTGAAGCTAAATTCGGTTCCAAATGACCGATTAGAATTCAGATTAAATTCGAAACTCTATTCAGGATTTTATTAAAAACAGATTATAAATTATGGAGCTTGAAACATTACATATTCCATTGGAATCCTTGGGTAATTAATTGTATTTATATTGAAAAAGAAAGATTTTTTTATTTCTTGAAAATTGATAACATATTATAAGTTCTAGAAATTCATTTATTTCCTAGAAAATAAAAACAGATTATGAACAAGGAAAAATCATCTAGTTATAAAAACCTAAATACAATATATGTTTAATTAAACTCTGATTTGTTTAGAAGGGCAATTACTTGAAAGAATAAAATTAAATTCTGTACTAGAGGTTGAAAAACTAAGTTACGAACCAGTGTTGTTGCCTTGATGATGGTTTCACGCCCGTAACCATACATTTCAGCATCTTTTGACAGGGATGACAGCATCACATCCATTAAATCGGCGTCTTTATCGTTATCAGACTCTTTTCGCTTCTCCACATGTTCATCAAGCCACTCTCCAATGACCGTATCAAGAACTTTTGCCAGTTGTTTCATATCTTTAAGATGCCCTCCAATGTCCAACCATTCCAGATTTGGAATGACATCAGACACCAAAAAAACTCCAGTGAGATACAACCCTTTGCTTATGGATTTCTTTATCTCTTGGTCTTTGTTGTTACCTTCGAATATACACTCGCTAGAAAACCTTTTACCAGCGAACATTTGCATACTTATATTGAACGTTATATGCTCGAACCACTTGATCATGTTGAGAGCAGATGTTCTGTCCCCATTTTTTACGGACAACATAAAGAGATCGTTAATTGAGCTTTTCACTTCTGAGTTACGAATATTCTCAAACTTTGCTAGACTTTGGCTCGTAAAGAGCTCGGAATAGACTAGTTTTCGAATCTCGCGCCATAATGGTCCATATGGCGCGAGCCCAAAACTAGCATTGTCATAGACCATATACCGGCTCACTGCGATATTTGGCCTACTTGCCAAATTTTTGTCATTGATGCTGAAGCACTCTTTGACCATATGTGAGTTGCTCACCACCACGGCATGACGACTACCGAGCCGCAGAGAGAAAATGGGCCCGTAGTCATCGGCGATTTTTCCAAGTTTCCTTGCTATAGGAGTTTCACCTTGTAGAAGATGAAAGTGACCTATAAATGGGAGTGCTCCTGATGGTTCTGGAGCTACCAGTTTATCACCTTTTCTTGTGTTGTTTCTTATGCTTCTTTTGTAACTATAAGTTAGTACAAAAACCAGAATCACTATGAATGTTAGAAATTGAGTGAAAGACTCCATATAGAATTATAGATGTATGGTTCTGTATTATTGCTTTGTAAACATTACTCACCCCTTCATTTATATATCTCAGAAATGTAGATGCAAAATATCTTAGAGTAGAGAAAGTACTGTAGATAAGACAATCTATATTCTGAAATGTGTTCTTAATGAGAATTAATTATAGCTAGTAATTGCTTAAAGAGGAAAATGTAACTACTTAACTTGCGTAACCAAGTAACTAAACCTAGGGGTGTGCGACATCACCACACCACTTTGACTAATTTTTTTCACTCCCCCGTATTTTCGTTTAACAAGTTTTCATGCACAACAAGAAATACCTACTATTAAGTGTCGTCGCTAATAATCGATCTGTGTGAAGTTGAAAAGGGCCTAATCGTGGCCCTTGATGAGAAGATGATCCAACAGTGTGGGTTCTTTCCTGGTTTGTCTCCCTCAAACAAACACAATCTTCATCTTAAACCCACTTTCTTCAACACACACTCCATCTTCTCCAACCTTCAACCACACAACATGACTTACTAATGAATTTATTGTAATTACCATTTTACCCAGGGAGTACCATTAAATATAAAAATAAAATAGAGCATTTCTTTTGGTTTGGATTATATTTTGTGTTCTTACATTATTTTTTATTCTCATATGAACTATCCACTATGTATGTGTGTATGTATGTAATTATATATACAATATTAAGTTCCCGTACAAATCGTACTAAATGTACGAAGTGAATGAACAAGACATTCACATAATTATAATTGCAACCACCTCATTTTTCTAAAAAAATGTACGATAGTTAGGGCAGAGTAAACCTTAACCGTTAACTGTGTTTATCCAATAACCGAACCATCATAGAACGGAATTAACCGATTACATAGATTAGGTTAAGGTTATTTTATTAACGATCAATCGGTTACGAGTACGTTGAAGGATGTCCTATAACCGAACAAATCCGAATATAATTAATATGTTTATATATATATATATACATATACATATACATTTTCTAGTTTTAGCTTTTATATTAAGGATGATCATTTTTGTCGTTTATATTGCATATTGTAAGATTAATAACTTCACAACCAAATTGGCTATGTACTTGAGTTAACAAGTTTTACGTTCATAACCAAATGAACCATCACAAGTTGTTAGGAATTTGATATATATCTGATGTTCAAGTGAGCTTCTTTAAGGGAAATTGGATTCAAGATCTGAGTGTATTCTTTGAAACTAAACAATTGACTTTGATGTCAATGTTCTCTTATATTTGTTATTTTTCATATTTTTGAGCAAAATTTTTGATGTCTAACATCCTACAAATTAATTTGTATCTTTTTAACATTGTACCTTCTCTACTTTGTGAAAGTTGATGCAACAAGGAGATCAATTCTAGAAAATAGGTTGGGTGTCTCGTCTGGTGGTTAATTAACTGAAATTAACTTAACAGATACCAAATCAAAACCGAGCTTCATAACCGATTAATTGAACCGATGGCCGGTTATAGTTAAGAAAAATTCATAACCATAGCTAGTGGTCATGATTATGACTAATGGTAAAAACCGAATTAAACCTCCATTTGCACACCCTAGCAATATTTATGCTACATACAGAATAATTACTCTAGACTAATTATTCTGGTTATATGTTGAGTAAGATCATAATATAGTTAAATTGTGACGTTAGTTTTAGATTCACTTTGAGTTGGATCGGAATATATAGTTACATAATTGCACTAGTTATATATTCACTTACCAATGGGGTGCTTGTCGATTGGAAAAGGCAAAACCTTTAAATACCTTGGGAAGGGTAGGTATTGAGTTCAAGTCTTACAGACGACATAAATTAAAAAGAAATTTAGCGTTCAAAAAAAAGTTATATATTCACTCTAGAATAAGTATATATTTTAGTTGGATTATAATATAGTTACACAAATACCTTAGTTATATAATTAATTATATACGTAGAGTAATTACTTCAGTTATTATATATTTGAGTTGGATCACGGCATACTAACATAACTAGGCTATGCATATGCAAATACACTAACACTTTGTCAAAGTTGTCACATAATGTTTCATAGATATCTAGTATAATATTTAACATCAATTTTGGCACTATTAAGTAATCTAATGGAGGGCTAGTGCTTAACGTTGATTTTTGACCAATTATAGCCATTAAGACATTCACAAGTGGCTTCCACATATATAAAGTTAATTTTCGACAGTGTTGGTAGGTTACGAGATGGTAGGATGGCGCAAACCTTTTCTCCTCCATCTCCACCCAGTGACCCGCCCCATTTCGAAAATTTTAATGTTTTTTTTGAGAAAGCTGACTATCCAAAAAGTTAATCCCATAGAAAAAAAAATCATGGATCTGTTACTAAAAGTCGATTAACTGCTTGCGGGCTAGGAGAGAGAGTGTAAAAATCATGGATCTGTTAATTTTCGACAGTCCAGATTGGGAGTTTGAATGGCCAAAATCAACCTAAAAGACAGTTTCTATATCGGGAAAATATAATATATAATATGGAAAGATGTATGCGTAAGAAGTTATGGATACAGGGGTTTCCAATCTATGAACATCTTACAATGATCTGATGGGTTATTTAGCCACCGAGAATTCAAAAAGAATAGTAATATGGCTTTTTTTTTAAATAAATAATATTATTTTAAATTCAGACAACTTGTCAAGTTACATCAAAACAGAAGGTAGCCGGGCAACAAGCTGCGCCGCCAATCCTTTCTGAATTGCAAACCCTAACCTTCCAAATACAAACCCTTGCCCCCTTGGGGTTGAACAATTGTTGTAGACGACCCGTTGAACCCTCGTCAAGAAGTTGATAGCTTCTAGCGCTAGGGAGCCAAAAGTATCAAAGGCAAAAGGGACAAAGACATGCTGGTTCTTTGCGCAAGCTTTAGCGTGCTTATCCACTTTTTTTGATTCTGCCTTTCTTGCTGCTTGTCTAGCTACAAACCCGTTTTCCCTTAAACCAACCAAAGGGGAAACCCCCGTGAGGTCTACACAAGTATGTTTCCCCCCAGCCCAGCCAAAGACGAGCAGATCCGCTGGTCGCAGAGTAGATCTCCCTTCCATAGGGCCCGTGAGGAAATTCACAGGGGCCTCTTTCTTAGCCGAAATCCCAGCTCTTCTTAAGATGTCCCACAAAGCATCACGCACCCAGTCGTGCCGATATTTGAACCTAGGGAGCTCTTTACAGTGAACTGCATGCTTCCCGTATTTATCCATACAAGCTTTACGGCATATCGGGCAAGTTTCATCTTCCGGGTACATAGGGATCATCAACCGGTATTTGAGAATGGCTCTATATTCTACTGCAGACATACATTGTCCCAACCCCTCAATTGGTATAACGGTCAAAACTTCTTGAGCATGGGGACCTTTCAGGCACTCAAACACCGCCTTCTGGCGGGATGACAAATCAAAAGCTTCTCCCAGGCTTTGAGCGATTTTGCTAAACAGAGCATTCACCAAAGTTTTTTGTGGCTTCGAGGGGGCTTCATTCGGTAATTTTGTTTTAGAAAATATTATTGATGGAGTATCAATCTCAATGAAAACAAAATGTTTACATAAAATCCGACTATAAAATGGCCCCTTTATGTGATTTAGCAAGAGTAACACGCTAGGTGCTTGTTTTAACCTAAAGTAATTTACTATACCCAACGTGGTATGCGTGGGGCTTATGGGTATATGAGAAAATAAAATGTTTACGTAATTTGGTAAAAGATCAAATACAAATAGCCTTATCATAAAAAACGTACGAAAGGCAAGAAATATGGTGACATTTTCGTAATTGTTTACTCATAGAGTAATTATCAAAATTACCCTACTTTTGATTTTGTATGGTACTTTTGATTTTGTAGGGTAATTTTGTAAAATAACCCTGTAATTTTAATCATATAGAGTAATTTTGCAGAGTATTATAATTACTTTACAAATGATCTTGTGGTAATTTTGTAAAGTATCATAATTAGTCTACAAATGATCTTGTAAGTTAATTTTAAATTGTAAGGTAATTTTGTAGAGAATTATAATTACTCTACAAATGATCTTGTAGGGTAATTTTGATCCTGTAGGGTAATTAGTAAAACAATTACGAAAATGCCACCGTATTTTTTACCTTTTCATGTCTTTCTTACCCTTTGTACGATAAAGCTATTTGTAGAGAATCTTTACTCTACATAATTTATTTAACCTAAAATAAAATGTTTACATAAAACTTGGCATTGTGGGTATATAAGAAAATAAAACGTGGTATGTGTGGGGCTTGTTTTAACTTAAAATAATTTATTATACCCAACGTGGCTTTCTACCATGCAAGAATTTAAAAAACAGACATGTGAAAGTTGGAGTAGAGTTGAGTTAAAATATCGTATATGGAAGGTTTACAGAAAAAGATGTGAAATAGCATTATTAATTAAAAAATGCATGGTGTAATAATATATAAGTAATGGAATGAGACCTATTTTTGTAGAAAAAAAATGGTTGACAGCGTAAAGACGCTGAAAATAGGCATACTTAAAAGTGGTTTGCACTACATTAGCTCTATTTGTTCGATAACCGATTTCTTAACCAGGTAGGAAACTTGATATATAAACATCCTGTCGTCTCATAAGACCCTACTAATAACTTTGGTACTGGTGGGATTTTGCTTGGTTTGGCTGTTTGTCTTCTTATGTTCTTGCGGAAAGGGAAAAAATAGATAAAAATAATGTAACATTCAACCTTTCGTACCACCAATATTGTCTGTTTTGTTCACGAGAAGTTCATGGAATTGTTATTTGTTGCCCTGGTATAGGCTTTTCAGGATCACGCTTGTAGTTTTATTCCACTGACACAAAGACAAAAACGTGTTGGTAACATTTGAGATGGGTGTAGGATCTTTTTGTCCAATAGCAAAGGTCCTAATTTGAGTATCTAGTCAATACGCGTGGAATTTATATGAATTAGTGACAATTAACAATATTATTTCATCAATTAACTAATTTCATTCAATGTTTAACAGTTACAAATGACCAGGAAATCCGACAGAGCTTCGCTGTCTTAGTAGCAAAAGTTCTACCCACTAATACCTCACTCTAGCTATATATAGACATGCTACCTTCGTGCGAAGGTAGACTTCACCTTTCGGCCCAATGGTCTCTGGTTTGGTCAAGGTGCCCGGGTCAAGGAAATGAGGCAGCATAATTTGGAAAGCAAGAAACGACAAGACTTTTAACAGGCATCACATCAAGTACAACCAAACAGCGGAGATTATAAAGGAGAACTTGTTTTATTGGATTACGAATAGGTCCAAATTTTGTAATGTCAATTGGGATATATGGGTAGATTTCAATATCCGTAATGTTATTGTGTAAGTCTTGTCGGTTTTCAGCGGCTTGTTGTCCCGTCTTCTATATAAATATAGAATTCCGCCATTCGAAAAAATATTATTATATAGAATAATACAATAAAGTAAGCATGATTTGAATTAATAGTAAAAGTGTGAGGAGAAAAAAAGGTAGAGAACTTGTACAAATAAGCTTATCGTACAAAACGTATAAATATGATGGAAATGTAAAAAAATGTTTTGGTATTTTCGTAATCATACTCTACAAGTGTATCTATTCGTAGAGTAATTATCAAAATTACTCTACAAGTGTATCAAACAACATAAAATTCAAAACTAATCTACAAGTGCATAGTTATTATTCTACTAGTTCATCAAAATAACATAACATACACGATTACTGTACAAATTCATTAAACAACACACAATTCAAAATTACTCTAAGTGCATCATAATTATTCTACTAGGTCATTAAAATAACATAACATATACAATTACCCAACAAATTTCATCAAACAATATACAATATAAAATTACTCTACAAATGTATCATATCTACTCTACCAGTTCATCATTATTACTTTACAAATACATCATAATTACCCACCCAAATCATTAAAAAAACACATTAACCCTAAAAATTAACAAAATAACATAAAATTTAAAATTACTGAGTGCATCAAAAACATACATCTACAGTTCCTTATTGTCTGAGGCCAGTTGTTTACCTCTTTTGCTGAGCCCAACCTTTACTCTATTATCTACCACCTCTAAATCTGGATCTTCAGCAAGGGTTGTAATGGGCCTCATGGCCTATCGACGGCAGCCATCTTCTTCCATTAATGTAAAGTTCAGATGTTAAGAAGAGTAAACTGTTAAAATGGTTTTTGAGGTTTGATCACTTTTGCCAGTTAAGTCTTTTTCATCTCTTTTAATAAAAGGTAAAATTTTAATTTGTTATAATAAAACATTAAAAGATCATTTTGCTTTTCATTAAAAGGGAGGAAAAGACAAAAAAGTTGGGTGTTAACTAAAAAACCTGACCAGATTTTGTTTTTGGATGAAAATGGCAATCAAATTGAAACCATAAGGACTTAGATTTAAAAGGTTTTGATTTTTGGAATAAAGTGGCAAAAGTAACCAAATCTCAAGGATCATTTTGTAGTTTACTCTTTTAAGAACTTAAGAAAGTTAGAAGTGAAAATTTTTAAGAAAGAAAGTTAGAAGTGAAAATTTAATATACGAATAAAGGTTTTTCTTATATACATTTACCAACCTACATATAGTTCACTGTTTCAAATAATCTTTTAACGTATTATATGGTAGTTTTCTTAAGATTATATATGTTAACAAAAGCAAGTGGTTCATGTTCACTATTTATTGCATCCATCAATCGGTTGTCATGTGACGGAGTAGGATCGTATACAAACACTCTTGAATCTAAAAACGGTGAATACTTTTGAACCTAAAAACAGTGAGAACTACTACAAATGCGCCACATGATATCTAATGTATTTCGTAGCAAAGGGTATTTTTATACATTGACTTACAATCAACTTTATGAAACTCTTATAATTATGTAACCGAGTTGACTTTTGTTTCAACTCCACTTCTTTTCTCAACAATTTTGTAAATTAAAGATTTTATTCATCTGAATAATTCTTATAACATTCAAATAATTCGATTCATCAGTACAATTCATCGTCTTTCTTCAAATGATTATAGTATTTAATGTTCTAGTAATACTCATGATTATGATCTTTATCCTTATTGTTCATTGTTTAAGTTTGATTATGCACCTTTAAGTATTATCATATCATTTATGTAATCTTCTCGTTTTTAGGGTTTCCATTTTGTTGCGTTTCTTAATTCAGATAACCAGAAAGTTGGGCAGGAAAGACGATGTTGGTATTCTGCTCGGATCGTGTTGTTTCAAAAAGATCCAAGGTTAGTATGATCATGGGCGAAGCTTTTAAGGGGCGGGAGGGGTGGCCAACCCTCGAACTTTTCGCTTAGTAGTGGAGAGTACGTAGTTTTCGTATATAAATTTTTTGGTATATACATTTTCGACCCCGGATTTATAGAAATTTTTAGGTCCGGTGACTTCCCCACCCCACCCCCAATCGGTCGGAAATCTCAAGCGTCGCCACTGAGTATGATTTGTCTAACAGTCGAAGCTACTTGTTCATCTTAGGATACACGCCATATAAAATCGGAGGTTTTCAATTCATAAGAACACACACAAAACAATCATGGTTTGATCCATGAAATATTTGAAATATTTCGTTTGTTCCAAAGAAGGTCAAAAAATTATTGTTCGCTATTGTATGCATACATCATCTTTTTAATGTTGATGTTGTGTTTTTAGGCCATTCGATAATTAAGAAGCATGTGCTATATTAATTAAGCTTGTGCTAATAAACAAACTGTTAAGTTGGTGAGTTTTCTAAGTTAAAAATAGAGTAAATTGCACAAAACATCCTTTATGTTTCCTCAAACTTGCAGGTTCCAGTCTTAATGTTTAAAAGTTGCTAAAAACAACCTTTAAGTTTATTTTTGTTGCGGGTTCAATCCTTTGCAGCTAACCACGTTATTTTCTTCAGTTAAGTTCCCTCACATGATCAACCAAAATGACGAATATACCCTCACATGTTATGCATGTGAGGGAACTTAACTGAAGAAAATAACGTGGTTAGCTGTAAAGGATTGAACCCGCAACAAAAATAAACTTAAAGGCTGTTTTTAGCAACTTTTAAACATTAAGGCTGGAACCTGCAAGTTTGAGGAAACATAAAGAATGTTTTGTGCAATTTACTCTTAAAAATATAGGGATTTAGAGCATTCACATTTCTTCCTTTATTTCTATGCGATAGAGTTTTGTATATTATGAAAAATGGTTAAGGGGATTCTGAGTGAAGAAAAGAGAAAATATTACTGTTTATCTGTAAATTTGGGGGTCACTGTTCACCCTTATAATTTTTAATATTTTTTAAAAGTGGTTGAGAGAATAGAGAACAGAAAATGTAATAATAAAGGTAAAAAAGATATTATTTAATTAAAAAAAGAAAAAAAATGTTATTATTTTTAGTATATGAATCAATATTTGACGCCATCTTCAACCCATAAACGAACACCATCTTCAAACGTTTTCCGGGTTATATAACTATTGTTGAAGTGTTGATTAGATAAATTGATGTGACATTTTTCATAGTATAAATTAAATTGCTAATTAATTGTGCTAATTATATACATTAAATTGTTTATTGGATGTGCTGATTATATAAATTAAATTGATGTGATGTGTGAATAAATTAAATTGCTAATTGGGTTTGTTGATTATATATATTAAATTGCTAATCGGATGTGCTGATATTAGACCAAACAGTATGGGGACCGCGAGGAGTCGTCGTAGGTCGGCTAGGGCCGTCCACACCGCCCCGCCCCATGTCTCGTCTCGTCCTCCACGAGCCGCTGTCTACGGGTCAAATTTCCAGAAAAGAGCCGTTAGAAAACGGCTATATTTATAAAAGAATAAATTAATTATTTTCTTTATAAACAAGGATACTGGATTTTAATAACCCTAACTTTCACCAATTGGCCGATAACACTTCAACTTTCAATTTGTACATCAGCACTCTTAACTTTCAACTTATTGGCCGATAACACTTCCTAACTAACTGAACCTTAACCCAGTTAGCTGATGTCAGCTGCCACGCCATCAAAAAAATGTCATGTCAGCTGTCACATCATAAAAAATGCCACATCATATGACATGTCAGCAAAAAGGGCCACATTAGCAAAAACTAACTTGGTTAAGGTTTAGTTAGTTAGGAAGTGTTATCTGTCAATAAGTTGAAAGTTGTGAGTGTTGGTGTACAAATCGAAAGTTAGAAGTGTTATCGGCCAATTGATGAAAATTAGGTTTATTTAAATCCAATAATAAATAACAAGAATCTCCAAATTTTCAACACGACCTCAACCGAACTCTCTCTTACTTTTATACAATTTTCCCACTTTTTTAAAAACCTCTTCAACTATTATAAATAAAGCCAAGGATCCATACAACCTAAACAAGACGAATCCAATGATGTCCAAACCGAAAAGGTAAAATTGAAGAAATGTGAAGTTGACGAACGACTTAGGTTGAAAGAAGAGGCGACACAAATAGATGAATG
Organism: Scalesia atractyloides; assembly: GCA_947069175.1. Classification (NCBI taxonomy): domain Eukaryota; kingdom Viridiplantae; phylum Streptophyta; class Magnoliopsida; order Asterales; family Asteraceae; genus Scalesia; species Scalesia atractyloides. The sequence continues at coordinate 2,886,482 of CAMTDV010000026.1, read as the reverse complement.
GAAGATAATGACGACCAATATCAATGCGTATCCGGAAGACACCGCCACGTTTTGTAAAAATGAAAGAAAAATCACCAAAAAATGGAATTCCTAGATTTTTTTTTATTTTAAGCAATCTAGTATTTTTTTTAACTTAATTTTTAAGTTATGTATTATTTTAATTTTTAAGTTATGTAATATTTTATTTAAGTAGTGTATTTTTTTTCTAAGTTACGTACTGTTGAATTTTAAAAAACAAAAAATAAAATAAAAAAAGGGAATGCTTATCACCACACCCTAGACTCATCCTTTATGGCTCATCCTTCACACCCAATAATATGGTTGTCTACGTGAAGGCTCATTGATAGTTTATATCCTTTAGGACTCATCCACACTTTATAGTCTTATAAACTTGTTCTACTAGTCCTTGTGTACATTAAACTAGAGTTGAGATCCTGTACAAACAGTGCTAACTGTAAGAACCGTAAGAACATATCTGAGACAATGATAGTTTAAATCAAGGGTTGGTATTGATAACAAATAAAACCCCTATAATTAATACTATCAAGTTAGAGGTATTTTAGTAATTTAGTGATTTCCAATAAAATAGAAATTGCACCAAGTTTTTTAAACTAAAATAACTATTATATATTTCATTATTTTTGGAAACAAATTATACCATAAATCAATTATTTTTTATCTTTAATATGAGTACTATATTGCTATATTTTTTTATTTATAAAAATAACTTTTAAAGAAGTTATAAAAAGGTGTTTTATAATTGTGCTAGTTATGTAGTTGGAATGTGCTAATACAAAAAATGTGTTGTGTTGATTTTAAATCCATATGTAAGTTCAATTTTTATTGTGTAATTCTTATGTCTTGTTATTTTTTTTTCCTTTTATATTGTTATTAGGAGCTTATTTAAAAATAAATTTGTTTTTTACTACTTATGTAATAGTATGTGTTATTTACAAAATTAAAAAAAACATGAAATTGTGCTAGTATGTATATGTTGTTTATAAAATAAAAAAAACGAAATTGTGCTAGTTATGTAAGAGTTATGAAATTGTGCTAGTATGTAACGGTATGTGTTTATAAAATTTAAAAAAATGAAATTGTGCTAGCATTTAATAGTATGTGTTGTCTATAAAATTAAAAAAAAATGAAAATGTGCTAGTATGTAATAGTATGTATTGTTTATAAAATAAAAAAAATTGTGCTAGTTATTTAATAGTATCTGTTGTTATTTTTTTTCCTTTTGTGTTGTTATTGGGAGCCTATTTAGAAATAAATTCATTGGAATGTCGTTTTTTATTGTGCTAATGTTGTTTATGTTGGTGTTACCGTCGGATGCATAGACGGTGGTGTTAAGAGAGTGCTAATGTCGTTATTTGATTGTGCTACTGTCGTTTTTTGATTATGTTAATGTCGTTATTTGATTGTGCTAATGTCATTTTTGATTGTGCTAATGTCGTTGATAATGGAAGTTCCCTTTTTAATTGAAACGAGAATGCTGATAATGTGGATGGTCTTATGTTATGCTAATGTCGTTTTTTGATTGTGCTAAGGTCGTTGATAAGGGATATTTTGATAATTAAGTTTAATTAGTTATAAATAAATATGGTCAAACGGTCTAAATTACCTCTAACTTAATTTTTAACTGAAGGACACTTGTCATTTATATATTGATTCTTATGGTTCTTACAAAACATAAGAGTTCGTATTTGATCCCATACCCATTAAACCAAATCACACTACCTGGACAAATTTATGATAACTAATTCAAAATGACCCACCATTGAAAGTTACACACACTTTTTAATGGATTTTCTGTAACACCCCAAAAATATTAACTTATATATGTATATATACTTGATCATAACTTTATAAAATAAAAAAATTATGTATATGTAACTAGGAACACTTAACCTAGTTAATGATATATTAGTAAATAAAGAGAAACATAAATGATGACCATTTTATAACAAAAACCATACATGAGGGGCTAAAATGGAAAAGTTGGAAAATTTAGTTATTAAAACAAATTAAAACACAAAAACACACACAAAAATGTGTGTTGTGTCGACTACAGCTGGAGAAACAAGGGGGAAACCCTTGTTCATCCTAAATCATCAAATTGAAGAAGGAATTGGGCTTCAAATTCGTGCATGAACGTAGATTAATGATCACCTAGACTAGGGGATCATAAGGTATGTCGAAATTTGATGTTTAGTGATATTGTGAAATTAGATGAAGATCATAAGTTTCAATTCAAGACTGAATTGTAGATGTTATAGTAGGATTTGAGATGTACACAAGTCTAGAAACAAACCCTTGATGAGAAATTAGTGTTCAAATGCCATAATTTAGGTGTTTGAATGGTATGTAATGCTTGTGTAAATGGGTTTTTTATGAAAGTGTGGAATGGACAAGTTATAATATTAATTTGTGCCTATGAAATATGATAAACTGAAATTTATATGTCAATTGGATCATAATCGGACATATTGACTTTTGATAAAATGAGAAAATATGGATAAATGATGTTTACTTTCGTTATTAGAAATAGCACAAAAATCCATGCATACAAGGTGTTTGATAAACTGCTTAAGTGAAAATGTTATAGTTATGTAATGTGATAAAACTTGATGAGAATCATATGCAATGATCTTTGACAAAGTTTGGTAATAATAGTTCTTATATTGGCAATTTAACAATTAGTCGGGTTGTTCACTATAGGTGACTCGAACGAGAAGGTGGGTGATAAAGCTGGGAGCAATACAAGACTAAAAGAGAAGCTCTAAGGTACGTGGTTTTAAACTTCGTATGATTTCATTAATAAATTTGTATTGGTTATATGTTGATTAATGATGTAATATTTGTGAAATTCGGTTCATTCATAAGTGATGGACTTCGCACAAATGAACCGAATGAAGAAATAGCGAAAAATGATAGGTTTGGCTAGTTCATAAGTGATGGAATTCACAAGATCAGCCAAAACTATGAGAATGCGTAAACCGGGTATCGGGAACACAGGTTATAAACGGTAAATTTAAGATATGGGTAAAATAAGCTTCTTGTTTGGTTAAAGTAACCAAACAGGTCAAATATATATATCGAAACGGAAGCCGGGTAACAAAAGCGTAAACAAAAGCTTACTTAACTTGGAGGGGGTTAAAATCCATAAGGAACTGATCTTTACCATAAAAATGTGGGTAATATGGTAAAATTTGCTAAAGGATGTTTAAGATGATTTTTGAATTATAGGTGGTCACTATGGTGCAACGGATGAAGGTTAAGCTACTACAAGAATCGACCACGAATGAAAATTTTAGCTTCCGTGTTTTGTCTTAATCTTTTGTTAATCCAAACATTGTTAGAGATTGGAAATGTTTTAAATACTTATGACGTTTTTAATAACCTCAACTTTTGTATAACTTTATGTCTTGCATTATTAATATATTTAAATAATGCAAACTTATATTAAGTACTTTATGCATAATATGTAGAGTAAATTGCACAAAACGTCCTTTATGTTTCCTCAAACTTGCAGGTTCCAGCCTTAATGTTTAAAAGTTGCTAAAAACAGCTTTTAAGTTTATTTTTGTTGCGGGTTTCATCCTTTGTCACTAACCTAGTTATTAATCCTTGTTAAATGGCCTCACAATGCATAGCATGTGAGGGTAAAACCGTCTTTTCTGCTAGTGAGGTTAATAAACCCAAATAAAATCCCAGACCCATGTCTTCATTGCTCCTCTTCTTCAACCTATCACACATTCTTCAACCTTCAAACTAAACAGAGTATGATACGATGAGAACATTACATTCTCCCAGAGAACATCAGTAACAACCGTACCAAACTCATCATCCACAAGCCCCAAATTATACGCACGTCTCGAACTCAAATCCGCTAGGGTTTTTGGTAATGGACGAACCTTGTTCAGTCAGGTTCATTTTAGCCGGACCCTCTTGTTCATTATTTGATGAACCTTGTGCGGTCTGGTTCATTGTAGCCGGAATCTCTTGTTCGTTATTCAATGAACCTGGTACAGCGACAGACATAACTTGAGCTACAGTCATATTCGGGGTGTTTGTAGACGGACTTGCAGAAAACGTGACACTAGATGGACCTGGTTCAGATAGGTTCACTGTAGCAGGACCCTCGTGTTCAGTATCCATCGCGTTGGAAGCACCAACTGGACCAACAACCACTTGAGAATTAGCACAACCATTTAAATCATCACCCCACTCTTCTTCATTAAACGGTGCACCGTACTGTGCACCGTTTTTCGGCCCTGAACCACTTTTCTTAAAAATCTTGCACAGCACATACATATCCTGAAATTAAGAAACTGTGTCAGTATAATGTCATGATAATTTTGCTAAGTTAGAAATATAAAATAAAACTGTAAAGTACCTGAACGACACCAGCATTAGCCAAATGTTCATCTTCCATTTTGTATTCATGCATCACCCAATCAGTTCTTTCCCCTTTTCCTTTATGCCCAATATGAAAAACCAATGTCTTTATGGTTGCAACGGTTCTGTCATTGTACTTAACCGTTCTGTCTTTCCCAGTAGCTTTCCAGAACCCACTTTCAGTCGCACGATTAGATCTACCCCCGCTTGAATACTTTTTTGCTTTCAGGCAGCAAAAGAACCACTCTAAGTCTCCACTTTTCAAACACGATTTATCTGAAAAATACAAAGACTCAAAAGTTAAAAAGGTAAACTACACGGAAAGTTTTATGGTTTTATAAACGATCGATACCTGGAAGATCCCATGGACTGAATTCGTATATATTGACTTCAGCAACAGCGTTAACGGTAATTTTCTTGCCTAGTAGCTTCCTCTTTAGGTAAGACATGACCAACTCAACGTCCGTGGGATGAAAGCGAAATCCCGGTATCAGTGTTGAACGCGCCATGAAACTAAACAAATGCCCGATAAAATCTCTTGTAAATAAAAATCTAACAAACTAATAAAAGCCAAATCCCAAGCCTCATCAAGTCCAGTGTCGGAAGAAAATCCAACCCGAGCTCCCAAGTCTTCCAAGGTTCATCAAATGCACACGTAATACTAAAGATTTATGTAAGCACGTGGTTCAAAAGACATCTGTTACCCCCTGCATTTTGTCAAAAATTCAAAATTTTTAGAACAATCAGACCCCAAAAAATAATCATCAAAAGGGTTACATACATCATCATCAAACCAAAAATAATCCATTAAAAACGTATATAATTTATAATTTATAAGTTCTTTGTTTTCAAGAATGCTCTGGAGGCAGCCGCACTTCCAGTACGAGGCAGATTCTGCTAGCGGCATTTGAAACCCTAGCGGATTTGAGTTCGAGACGTGAGTATAATTTGGGGCTTGTGGATGATGAGTTTGGTACGGTTGTTACTGATGTTCTCTGGGAGAATGTAATGTTCTCATCGTATCATACTCTGTTTGGTTTGAAGGTTGAAGAATGTGTGGTAGGTTGAAGAAGAGGAGCAATGAAGACATGGGTCTGGGATTTTATTTGGGTTTTATAACCTTACTAGCAGAAAAGACGGTTTTACCCTCACATGCTATGCATGTGAGGCCATTTAACAAGGATTAATAACTAGGTTAGTGACAAAGGATGAAACCCGCAACAAAAATAAACTTAAAGGATGTTTTTAGCAACTTTTAAACATTAAGGCTGGAACCTACAAGTTTGAGAAAACATAAAGGACGTTTTGTGCAATTTACTCTAATATGTATGGGTCTTACATTTTGTTTGATCCTTTAAAAAGAGTCTTTTAAAATAAAAATAGTAGAATGAAAAAAATGCTCTTATCAAAACTAATACAAGTAATTAATTGTAAAGGGTTGATGTGTAATTAACACCATCCATATATCGAAAAACTAGATAGTTCAAATATGTTCTTATCGTTTTACAATTAGTATAGTTTGTACCGATCTTAACTCGTCATGTGACAATCTACAATTTTTTTCTTCTTATAAAGTCTTTTGTATTAAAAGTTTACACCCTTAACTTTGTAGTATTTTTTTAAAGTCTTTTGTATATTAAGTTTACACCCTTAACGTTGCTAGTATGCATTTTTCGTCATATACTTTAATTTTCCTAATATGCATGTTTAGTTTGTTTACTCTAATAAAGTTTTCTTCTTATTAGTTAACGTTGTTTGTATACATGTTTATTCCAATTACTTGAACTTTGATAATATATATGTTTAGTTATCTACTTCAATTTCTTTTAGTATTTCGCCTTTAGTGCTTTTCCTTGCTAACATGACGAACCAAACCGAATAACGCCGTAACTCGCTTCTCACTATTTTATTACCCAGTAACAAGCCTCACGTGGCGGCGACTTTATTTCTTTTAAATTCTCGTCTTTTTTTATTTACACTCTTAACTTTACTAATATACATGTTTAGTCATTCTCTTTAATTTTCCTAATATACTTGTTTAGTACATAAAAAAATATTTTTCTTCTTAGTTAACTTTTCTTATATGCATGTTTAGTCACTCTACTTTAACTTTGGTAATATGTTACACCCCAATCCGTGACGGATTATCGATCGATGATTGTCCAAAGCTTATGGCACTATTAAATGTTACAATATTTGATCATGTCACAATTTTAAACGTCACATTAAACATGGAAAATTTCAAACAATACAAACAATATTCAAAGACATAAAAATATAAATATAATCCCGTTTAGAGTAAATTACACTTTGTGTTCTTTATGTATTAATAGAGTTATGAAATGTGACCTTTTAAAAAAATAATTACAGTATATGTGTAATAACAATATCATATATAAAAATCCTTAATTCCAAAAAATGAATCATATGATAATATAAAAGTAATTTGGATTAGTATTAATAACTTTGATTATATTATTACACTTTTATAAATCTTGAATTTTTAAAGTATGAACTTCGAACAAGACCCCTAATTAATTATCAATTCCTAATCAATAATTATAATAGTCGATACATGACTAAATAAATATACATTTTAATGAGAATTATCTAGGAATAAATAACATGGAATTTTATAATTTACTACGGCTTCTTGTGGATAATAAATCTAAATAATTATAAATGGCTATTCTATTTTTTTGTTGTTGAACGGTAAATTTTACTCCTTTAATTATTTCCTTTTGTTCAGGTTTGATGTAACACCCTGTAAAATCGTGTCTAATAGTATAGTGACATGTGTTGTATTTTTATATATAGTATATTAAAGACTAATATGGACTAAAAGTGACAACATGCTCAAACTGAGCCTCTGAATGACTTTCTGATGTCAACATGCAAAAACCTAGCCTCTGAACGACCATTAGTGTCGTTATGCATAAACGTAGCCTCTGAACGACCATTAGTGTCGTCATGCTTAAACACGGCCTTTGAGTGATCGTTGTGTCAACATGTCTAGCCTCTAATTGACATCGGAGTCAACATGCTTATACTGAGCCTCTGAGTGATCCTTTATGTAGTCCTAACTCTCATATGTCCCGTTTGTTGGACGAGAGTGATTAAATCTGTTTATATGTGAAAATTGGATAATGGAGGGATTAAAAGTGTCAACATGTTAATTTATACCTCTGAGTAACCTTTTAACGAATCGAGAGCTCGACAATGTCCAGACATAATCCTGGGTATGCCAAGTATTGGCTACAGCCAAAAAGGTGTTTAAAAAGGTTTTAGAAGCTTTTTAAAGTTAAGGGGCTAAAGTGTCAAGTTTTGAATCTGGCCATGGGGCGGTCGCGGGCAGCGAGAGACCAGGCCTGGGTCTCTCGCGGGGCGCGAGAACAACCCTGCTGCAGAAAGTTTTGCTTGGTCTCCAAACAAAACTCCAAAAACCATTTGATCGAAACTATGGATTCCCAAACTGTTATGCCACGCTTTAGGACACTTGTAAGCTTCCTCTTACACCCCTAAACACCTGGCTTCACCTCCTTTTAGTTCTCCAACTATAAATAGGTGCTTAAGTTTACCATTCCAACTTGTACATCTTGCACATTTCTTATTCATACTCTTCTCCCTCCTCTGGAAGTTCCTAACTGAAAGGAGCATCCAACTTAGTTCTTTTGTGTAACATCCGTCAAAAACCGGATTTACCAAACCCGCTCCGTTTATTAACCGAACAATCAGTTAAAAATTTCGTTGCGTATTTAATGCCCAAAATAATTTTAAACGATACATAATTAATAAATATATTGGAATATATAATTTATATTTGAAAAAGTATTAAAAATAGTGGTTTAAAAATAAAAGGTTGCTGCCGGGTTTCGAACCCGGGTCAGCAGCGGATTCAAACAAAGCCTTAACACCCTTCCATCCAACCACTGCGCCACTTGTATTTCTTGTTCAATATTGAAGACAATTAATTCATAACATGAATATCGAATTCAAAATCGACGCGCCCAAATCCGTTGACGCCAGAAAATCCGACGTTTTCGTCAAACAGCGTCGGTTATCAATGACATAACGTAAACATTAACTATTACATCGGTTATAACCGTTGTCCAGTCCGCGACACAAGTTATAACCGCCGGAAAATCTTTAACCGACGAATCAAGACGGAAATCGGACTAAATACGTCGATGTTCTGCCCTATAAATACCCCCTCAAACCTTTGCTAGCTTTTTCGCTCGCAATCACACCTTTACCCGACGTAATTCCACTCGCCGGAAAAGTTCTGCAACTCGCCGGAAAACCGAGCCTTTCACCTTTGAGCCTTACTGAACCCCTAGAGCTCATAAAGCCACCTACACTCACCTCAAGCTCGCTGAAGACCCTCTGCCGCAAGACACACGTCGCCGGAATAGTTTGCTGTCACCGGAGTTTCGCCGGCGAAACAGAGGAGCCACTGTTCGGTATACCTTTCGGTTAATCTTTCATTCTTTTCATTTATCTCACCTGTAATTAACCGCAACACACTAAAAGAACATGATTTAATCGACGAACCAGTCGGACTTTAGTTCTGGTTAAGTCCAACGAAGAAGACGAAGTTTCAGTTGTCTATATGTATAATTAAAATCAAGATATAACTCGGGTTAGGCACACAGTCCAGCGGTGGACTGTGTGCACATAAAACACGCTTACGCCTCGAGTTCGATACTTGTCCCACGCACACTCGCCTTAATAAAAATGTTCCTTTTTATTACTGAACCGGATTCATTTCACATAGATGTTAAGTTTAATAAAAATCGGAATAATAACCAAGATAGACACACAGTCCAGTGGTGGACTGTGTGAACGTTTAATCACACGTCACGAGTTCGAGTCCGGACTACCGCACCGATCCGGACAATTATCAAACTTTTTATAAGGCAGAAATGAAATAATGTAGTTTGTATATAAGTATAATAAAAATCAGATTATATAACAAGTTAGACACACAGTCCAGCGGTGGACTGCGTGTTAACCCAAACCACAGGTCCCGGGTTCGAGACCTGTGGAGAACACCGGTTCGATTCATTAAAATCATTTTTAAGAATAAATGATTTTCGGTTTAAACCAATTAGTATATAAATATAATTAAAAACAGAAATATTTCGGGTTAGACACATAGCTCAGTTGGTAGAGCTGCGTGCACGCGTACGGGAGGTCTCGGGTTCGAGCCTCACCCAGCGCATACATACACACATACGAACCGGTCAACAGTCAAAGTCAATGGTCAACAAGTCAACGGTCAACGGTCAAAAAGTCAACATTTTTTTGTTATTTTTATTTATTTATTTTATTTAAAAATCAATTAAAAATACTTAAAAATAACATTTTTAAGGTTAGAAAATAGCCTTAAACTCACAAAAATACATCCAACAATTCTACTAAAATTGATTAATAAAATCCGTTTACTTACCGAACCATTATGCCATTATCTAGGTTAGTTTCGCTCGTGATTAAAACCAACTTCGTGCGCATTCAACATCATCAACCGAACGCACCCAATGTGAGTGAATCTTACAACTCCCCTTTTTAATTACACGTTTTGGGGTGTGTCATGTGTCACCAAAATTAACTCGTTTATTTAAACTTGTGCCATACCATATTGTGATCTAAACTTAGATTGTATATATTGTTTGTAGTTATGTATTTCATATTGTCAAGTTATATGCAATTCATTCATTAGGCCCATCAGTTCCTCGTGAGAGACGAGTTGAGCAACGCGTGCCTCAAAACAAATCCATTATAGTTCGTGTGTGTATTATTTAGTTTATATTGTTTGTAGTTATGTATTTCATATTGTCAAGTATATGCAAATCATTCATTAGGCCCATCAGTTCCTCGTGAGAGACGAGTTGAGCAACGCGTGCCTCAAAACGATCCATTATTGTTCATGTGTGCAGTATTTAATATTAAATGATTGGTGAATAAGTTTACATCTATTTTTAATCATGTGTGGTTGTGCACTTTATTTTATAATCAATTAAATAAACTTGTTCAAATGTTTTTCTTAGAATTCACTCGCCAACTTTTTGTTGATCCAAAAACCATTTTTACACATGATACAGGTGAACATGATGAAGCAAGGAAAACATAGGAAATGCCTTAGAAGAAAACAAAGAAGTCTAGAATGATGTTTAGGACATGATGTAATTATGATTGTAAATTTCCCATTAAATTGTATTAATGAATATGAAACGTTATAATAAATGTATGAGCTTTGATGATAACCCAATCATGCCTCGATCACCTTTTCCGCTGCGGGTCGGGGTGTGATAGATTGGTATCAGAGCCATGACTATAGGGATATAGGATAGGTTATTAGACCCTTAGAGCCTATACTATAGTTGCCTAAATTTTAATTGTTTAGGTGGTTACATACAAACTTATGATATTTATTTGTTTCATATTTGTTTATACTTACAGTCAAACATACATACTTACATACACATTCATCATACATATTTCAATGTTCATATATTCAAATCATCTTCATACTTTTATTGTTCAAAGATTTTGTCGCAATTTTCAAATCTCATCAAAGTAAGTTCTGCGACGGGCATGTAGTAACTGGAAGGGTACAAGTACCGGTAGTCGGAACGTCCTGTCTAGGTTGGAAATCGTATAAATCCAATATAACAGACCAGTTTGCCTACCTGGGGACTAACGATGAGAGTACGAAGGACCTATTAGGCCAAAGCATGCCACACCAAACGTCGTTCGAACTAACCCCACTTTGAGGTGTCACCGTGTCTATACCTGGACACATTCCGAATATCATACGTTATATATATATATTTCTTGATTTTCTCCGGGTTTTAGTGTACGTAACCAGGCTAACACATGCGAACCATATGAAAAACCCGGTATTCATGGGGGCCCACATGATTACGAATGTGAAGTATGGCGGCATGCAAGGCCCAATGACGAGCAAAGCCCAAGACATCCTATGGATGTAGTAGATTTATTTTTCTATAATTATTTTATGAATGTTCATTCCTAGTGCGACCCATGATCCCAAAAACATCCAACTCATACTCTTGATATGTATTCCTTGTAGATGTCTTCTAGCCTCGCCCATAGGAAGATGAGAGCAGGAAAAGCCCGCGAGCGCATGGCTACCCTAATCGCTCAACAAATGGCTGTCGTAATACCCAACATTGTAATCCAAGTCCAACAAGCACTTACCGCTAATCCTGTCAACCAAGAAGATCAAAACGTTATCAACCCTCCCCCAAATACCACTAAATGCACCTACAAGCATTTCAAATCCTGCGACCCTCCAAAATACGAAGGGACTGAAGGTGTCATCGCTCTCCTCCATTGGTTTGAAGAAATGGAGAACACTTTTCTAAATTGCGATTGCCCCGATGATCGCAAAGTGCGATATGCTACTGGTCGTTTATATGGAATAGCACTTACTTGATGGAATACAGAGAAGGCCAAACGAGGTGTTGAAGACGCTATGACTTTGACTTGGGAAGAGTTGAAGGAAATCATGACAAGACGGTTTTGCCCAAGGAGCGAAATCAAGAAATTAGAAGATGAGTTCTATTCATTGAAGCAAAAGGAAGGCGACCACACCACATACAACAAAAGATTCCTCGAGTTAAAGCAAATGGTTCCCAACTTGTTCACTCCCCTCTATCGTTTGATCGAGCACTACATTCGAGGTCTTCCGTCAAAAATTCAAGACTCTGTAATAAGTATCACGCCTGCAACTTTGGAAGCAGCTATGGAATTAGCTACAGAGCTCACCGAAAACCGAATCCGGAACAAAGACTTCAAGGAGGAGAAGAAGAAGGATAAGGCATCGGCTGAAACTTCAAACTCCACCCAAACCGAATCCCCTTCTCAATCCATTTCTAAGAGAAAAAGAGACGGGCAACTTTTCGCTACTATCCAACGTAATCAACCAGTTTTACAAGCCATACCAATCCAAGCTATCCCAATCACTCAAGTAGCACCCAACTCAACTTACCCAAATAAGAAACCATACCTTGGACATCACCCTCGATGTAACACCTGTTTTTATCACCATCCATCTACCTTACCTTGTCGATTATGTGCGAATTGTGGACGCTACGGTCATTTGAGCAAGGTTTGCCACACCCCTCAAAACCAAATCCCTCCCCCTACTCGAAACATGATCCAAACTTATCAACAACCCCAATACCCCATGTTCCCATATGTTCGAGCTTGTTTCAATTGTGGCGACCCTACCCACTTTAGAAACACGTGCCCTCGATTGGTTAACATCATAAACGCTCAAGCTCAATCAAACCCAGTTAACCAAGTAAATCAAGAAAACCCAATCACTAGGCCACCAGCAAGAGGAAGAGTTTTCAACATCAACGCCAATCCTGTCGAAGATAATGACGGCCCAAACAAAACCACCCAACTAGTCCTCTTCACCGAAAATCAAGATTCAACTCCAATCGTTTAGTTTTATGTTTTTCTTTATGTTTTAGAATCACATAGAACCAATCATAACTTAAGGATAAAGCCAATGAAATTTTGACAAGGATATGGTGGATACGCCGCTGGTACTTCCTATATATAAGTATTCTTGTCAAAGGATCGGAGGCATTATCAGGCGGTTATGAGAGGTTCCATGTATAAACTGTTTGTGTGATAATTGTTTAGATTAAATTTATTATTTTCAGTACATGCAATACGATCGGCTCCGTTTGATTGAGCCTTGATCGCACAGACATTTTTCATTTTCAGTACATACAATACGATCGGCTCCGTTTGATTGAGCCTTGATCGCACAGACATTTTTCATTTTCAGTACATGCAATACGATCTTTTGGTTGTTGTGTTTGTTGTAGAGTCACATAGAACTAATCATAACTTGCGGATAAAGTCAATGAAAATTTGACAAGAATATGGTGGATACGCCGCTGGTACTTCCTATATATAAGTATTATTGTCAAAGGATCGGAGGCATTATCAGGCGATTATGAGAGGTTTCATGTAGGATTTAGTATGTTTTGGTTGAAGTTTGTTCATCATACATTTCAGTGTATTCAATTTCATCATTTATAGAAGTTGAGCTATGTCTCACTTCCACAATGACTAACCTCTCCATCATAACAAACGAGAGAAGTACTGTCATCATTCAAACATGTATACTATCAGAATTTAGAGTCAAGCTGTGGTTGTTGTGTTATTTATGTTTTAGAGTTACATCATAGAACCAATCATAACTCACTGATAAAACCAATGAAAATTTGACAAGAATATGGTGGATACGCCGCTGGTACTTCCTATATATAAGATATCTTGTCAAAGGATCGGAGGCATTGTCAGGCGGTTATGAGAAGTTCTATGTAGGATTTAGTAATTTCTTGGTAACTAATCATAACTTGCGGATAAAACCAACGAAAATTTGACAAGAATATGGTGGATACGCCGCTGGTACTTCCTATATATTAGTATTCTTGCCAAAGGATCAGAGGCATTATCAGGCGGTTATGAGAAGTTCCATGTAGGATTTAGTATTGTCTTGGTTGAAATTTGTGTTACATTCATATCATCTCGCCATTTAAAGAGATTGGATTATGTTCTATTTCTACATAAACTAACCTCTCCATCATAACAAACGAGAGAGGAACTGTCACAAATCAAACATGTATGCTATCAGAATTGAGACTCAAGTATTAGTTGTTGTGTTTATTTATGTTCTAGAGTTACATCATAGGACCAATCATAACTTACTGATAAAACCAATGAAAATTTGACAAGAATATGGTGGATACGCCGCTGGTACTTCCTATATATAAGTATTCTTGTCAAAGGATCAGAGGCATTGTCAGGCGGTTATGAGAAGTTCTATGTAGGATTTAGTAATTTCTTGGTACAATGGTTGTGGCGTTTATTTATGTTCTAGAGTCATATCATAGAACCAATCATAACTTACTGATAAAACCAATGAAAATTTGACAAGAATATGGTGGATACGCCGCTGGTACTTCCTATATATAAGTATTCTTGTCAAAGGATCAGAGGTATTGCTAGACGGTTATGAGAAGTTCCATGTAGGTTGTAGTATTAGAAGTTTTGCTTTAGGATATAACCATATCCTTCCAAACATATCAAAACTCTTACGCATGATATCATAGTTAGCGAATCAACTCTGCTTATCAATATTTTTACCGTAGGCAACAAAAAGCGATTCCTGTAACAGGGTACTTAACCCTTACAAGGGACGTTACCGCCTCAAACAAAAAACTTAAACTCTTACTCTTTTTCTAAGCATGTAACTGTCAAACTAAACACCATCATTTTTAGTCAAATATATCACTACTTGAATTTCGGGACGAAATTTCTAAAAAGCAGGGGATACTGTAACATCCGTCAAAAACCGGATTTACCAAACCCGCTCCATTTATTAACCGAACAATCAGTTAAAAATTTCGTTGCGTGTTTAATGCCCAAAATAATTTTAAACAATACATAATTAATAAATATATTGGAATATATAATTTATATTTGAAAAAGTATTAAAAATAGTGGTTTAAAAATAAAAGGTTGCTGCCGGGTTTCGAACCCGGGTCAGCAGCGGATTCAAACAAAGCCTTAACACCCTTCCATCCAACCACTGCGCCACTTGTATTTCTTGTTCAATATTGAAGACAATTAATTCATAACATGAATATCGAATTCAAAATCGACGTGCCCAAATCCGTTGACACCGTAAAATCCGACGTTTTCGTCAAACAGCGTCGGTTATCAATGACTTAACGTAAACATTAACTATTACATCGGTTATAACCGATGTCCAGTCCGCGACACAAGTTATAACCGCTGGAAAATCTTTAACCGACGAATCAAGACGGAAATCGGACTAAATACGTCGATGTTCTGCCCTATAAATACCCCCTCAAACCTCTGCTAGCTTTTTCGCTCGCAATCACACCTTTACCCGACGTAATTCCACTCGCCGGAAAAGTTCTGCAACTCGCCGGAAAACCGAGCCTTTCACCTTTGAGCCTTACTGAACCCCCAGAGCTCATAAAGCCACCTACACTCACCTCAAGCTCGCTGAAGACCCTCTGCCGCAAGACACACGTCGCCAGAATAGTTTGCTGTCACCGGAGTTTCGCCGGCGAAACAGAGGAGCCACTGTTCGGTATACCTTACGCTTAATCTTTCATTCTTTTTATTTATCTCACCTGTAATTAACCGCAACACACTAAAAGAACATGATTTAATCGACGAACCAGTCGGACTTTAGTTCTGGTTAAGTCCAACGAAGAAGACGAAGTTTCAGTTGTCTATATGTATAATTAAAATCAAGATATAACTCGGGTTAGGCACACAGTCCAGCGGTGGACTGTGTGCACATAAAACACGCTTACGCCTCGAGTTCGATACTTGTCCCACGCACACTCGCCTTAATAAAAATGTTCCTTTTTATTACTGAACCGGATTCATTTCACATAGATGTTAAGTTTAATAAAAATCGGAATAATAACCAAGATAGACACACAGTCCAGTGGTGGACTGTGTGAACGTTTAATCACACGTCACGAGTTCGAGTCCGGACTACCGCACCGATCCGGACAATTACCAAACTTTTTATAAGGCAGAAATGAAATAATGTAGTTTGTATATAAGTATAATAAAAATCAGATTATATAACAAGTTAGACACACTGTCCAGCGGTGGACTGTGTGTTAACCCAAACCACAGGTCCCATGTTCGAGACCTGTGGAGAACACCGGTTCGATTCATTAAAATCGTTTTTAAGAATAAATGATTTTCGGTTTAAACCAATTAGTATATAAATATAATTAAAAACAGAAATATTTCGGGTTAGACACGTAGCTCAGTTGGTAGAGCTGCTTGCACGCGTACGAGAGGTCTCGGGTTCGAGCCTCACCCAGCGCATACATACACACATACGAACCGGTCAACAGTCAAAGTCAATGGTCAACAAGTCAACGGTCAACGGTCAAAAAGTCAACATTTTTTTATTATTTTTATTTATTTATTTTATTTAAAAATCAATTAAAAATACTTAAAAATAACATTTTTAAGGTTAGAAAATAGCCTTAAACTCACAAAAATACATCCAACAATTCTACTAAAATTGATTAATAAAATCCGTTTACTTACCGAATCATTATGCCATTATCTAGGTTAGTTTCGCTCGTGATTAAAACCAACTTCGTGCGCATTCAACATCATCAACCGAACGCACCCAATGTGAGTGAATCTTACAACTCCCCTTTTTAATTACACGTTTTGGGGTGTGTCATGTGTCACCAAAATTAACTCGTTTATTTAAACTTGTGCCATACCATATTGTGATCTAAACTTAGATTGTATATATTGTTTGTAGTTATGTATTTCATATTGTCAAGTTATATGCAATTCATTCATTAGGCCCATCAGTTCCTCGTGGGAGACGAGTTGAGCAACGCGTGCCTCAAAACAAATCCATTATAGTTCGTGTGTGTATTATTTAGTTTATATTGTTTGTAGTTATGTATTTCATATTGTCAAGTATATGCAAATCATTCATTAGGCCCATCAGTTCCTCGTGAGAGACGAGTTGAGCAACGCGTGCCTCAAAACGATCCATTATTGTTCATGTGTGCAGTATTTAATATTAAATGATTGGTGAATAAGTTTACATCTATTTTTACTCATGTGTGGTTGTGCACTTTATTTTATAATCAACTAAATAAACTTGTTCAAATGTTTTTCATAGGATTCACTCGCCAACTTTTTGTTGATCCAAAAACCATTTTTACACATCATACAGGTGAACAGGATGAAGCAAGGAAAACATAGGAAATGCCTTAGAAGAAAACAAAGAAGTCTAGAATGATGTTTAGGACATGATGTAATTATGATTGTAAATTTCCCATTAAATTGTATTAATGAATATGAAACGTTATAATAAATGTCATGAGCTTTGATGATAACCCAATCATGCCTTGATCACCTTTTTCGCTGCGGGTCGGGGTGTGACGTTTTGCACTCTAGGAATCACTGATAAGTGTTCCCTCTTTGTGCATTTTCGTTTATAGGCTTTTATAATCAAAAGTCAAGCGTTTTTCAGAAACGCTTTGACTTTCGGTTAAGACCATTATGGTCCAGCCATTTTTCGAAATGAACATGGCTAAGTGATCGTAATAAGGTAGGTGTTAATCCCTACAAAGGGCACTTCCTGAAGATCACGTTTACTAGACCAATTGACGGGTCAAAGTTAAGTTATTAAAAAGTCAAACATGCCATTTTTCGGGAAAAAAAAATCATAAATTGATATTACATGTGATATGAAACCTGTTTTGACACTTAAACAAATTGGTAATAATTATTAGAACATGTATGAACATGATCGGCTTGTCAATTTCAGTTCTAGGGTCGGTTCGCAACCGAAAGTCGTGAAGTTTGACTTCTGCTTTGACTATTCGATTCTGACCCAATATAGATTAGTTACTTACTGATCTAAAGTTGCATTATGATCATAATATAATGTAGCATAACCCTATGAGGTTATTACATGATCATAATCAGAATCTGAGTTTATGCGCAAGTTCCGTAATTATGCCATTTTGACTAAAATGCCCTTTTTGCATAAAAAAGGTTTTAAAGATAATGAACTTGAAAATAAGTTTCCTACTGATATAATATTATAAATAGGATTATTGGGGTGTTAAACCAAGTTATAAACTGAGTTTCAAAGTAGGTCCTTAAACTTTGTCGATAAATGACGATTTTAGTCCTTGTGGCTCATAAAATAGTTTTTAATCAAATTCTTTTCAAGGTAAATCAATTACCTACTGATATGTTCTATTAAATAACATATTTAGAACATTTTAATCTGACCATAACATCAGTTTTCATAAATATCGCATAAAGACGTCATTTCACGACATAAGCGCCGCCTCGGCGCATAGTATGGTTTTAAACCATATTATTGACCAAGACTTGATACCTAATGATTTTAAAATATATTTTAAACATAATTACAGTATGTGCATGTTATAAACTCAGAATCCCAAATAATTTATAAACTATGTGTGAAATAACCAAAATGCCCCTCCGGTGCATAGTTTAGTCATAAAAGCTAAAACACACACATAATTAATATCCTACTGATATTACCATAATACTTTTGATTATAAACTTAAATTATGTTCAAGTTCCTTTTATACGGTAAATAATTACCGAATGCCCTCATGAGGCATAGTTTCGTTTTAAAACCTTAACGGGCATATAAGTTGGTATCCTACCGATATTTAAACTTATTTAAAACATAATGGCATATAGAACTTGTCCATGACTTATCCGGTTACCCGATATCGCTTTTATGCGTACGGTTAAGTATATATAACTATTTTACAAAAATTAACCGAAACGGGTTTAACCTTGTCATTTAATTTCAAAATCCAGAATGTTTATAGTTTACCCATATTATACAAGTCAAGTACTTGTCGGGTTAAACTACATTCTATCCGATCATCGTTTAATCAAACGTTATACGTAATGATCTTGTACACTACTCTGTCAAAGTCCATGACTTAAATAAAGACCGATAGTATTTAATTGGTTAGCTTATGCCATAATCCAGACTAGAGCCTTGCCGGTAAATGCTATCTTCTATTAAGTACTTTTGTATACGGCTGAGTTATTAAAATCTAAAAGAAGACTAGCTCAGGTAAATGCTCTCGACTTATTTTCTCTATATGGGCTTGGGATACGGTAAATTATTACCGCTTGGTGCAAAATGGGGTCAATCGAATGCCCGTTTGTGGCTAGTAAACCCATATTTCGTTTTAATCAGTTCTGTTTGATAACTTAAACATAGGGGGTTAAATTACCGTGTCCTGGATATCCTCGGCTCAATACATTAGTTATTGGCCACGACCTTAGCACGGGGTGTAGGCATACACCTGTCAGATGCTCATATGCAAATTACCCAAGACGTTGGGGATAACTCCTTCATGAGTTCGTAAGTGGTGTGTATTTAATCATGTCTCGGTTTCTGTCCTGGGCCCTGTATGTATTGACAAACATGTGAATCTGATACATGGTTGTAATTTCAACTTTCCCGAGTTAATAAAAGATTTTGTGTCGTTTTGCACTTAAAATCATTTTAAAATTTTCAAAATGAGTCAGTTGGGTGTATTTACCAGCGTAAGCTGACGTATCGTCCAAATGCTAAGTTGCAAGTACAATACGAAATAGGCCGGAAGCTGCTCGTTAGTGATAAGAGGATCTTGCAAATCCTTATATCTGCCATAAAGTCTGTTTTATATTCTTTCATGTATATTTTATGATCCGCCTGTGGATCTTCTATTACGAGCCTGTATATTATTTTATATTTCGAACATTCGGTTTGTAATAGTAATTTAAATCCAAGACTTCCACTGTGCTATGTTTAATTGACAATGATGTTATCAACTTACGTCACGATACTCCCCACCCGGGCCCGCCGGTGTATGGATTTCGGGTTGGAAATCCGGGGTGACATTTGAACCTGAGGTCTTCCCCTTAAGAGACATACGACTCTACCAAGTGAACTACCCCACATTAACAAATGGCTATTCTAATTAACTTTACTAACTAAATGGTTATAATCATTTTATATGAAACATTATCTACAAACAAGTTAATAAGTGATCATGTAAAATTCTTAAATAAAAATAAATTGTTGTTTTGTAATAATAATAATATAAAATCAATTATGTTACTATATATTTTGTAAATGCTAGAGTTTAGGCTAATCAACAATAATTAATCTATTGGGTCTATAATCTAAACAAGTTTAATCATCTTGTATTTTTTTTATTTAAAACCACTAGATGTGTAAAAATAATTAAGTAAGTTTCATAATTTATTAATCCTTTTATTACAAAATAAATCACCAACAATCAAGATATGAGTTATGAAAAAATTTTATAATTTATTTATTTTCTGTAAAATTCAAATTTATATTTGTGAGATCTAATTTCGATAAATTTATATTTTTATATGATTTCTAGTGTAATATAATATGTTTAAAAGCATAACAAATCCATACAATGTCCGAAAATTCAAAAAATTTCGATGAACAATTCTAATATGATAACAAACTGTATCCTAAAGTCAATTTCACAAAACAAGTCTCTAGCATCAAAGGCCCTAAATTAAGTCCTTCAAGAACCCTAATTTATCAAGAAATCAAATCTGAATTCGTTTGCCCTCTATCACAGAAATGGATAGAGTGCTTTTGTAGAACATGAAAAATTAAACAAAATAGGCTCAAGAATTACCGAATTTCCTTAAGAATTGAAGAAGAAATTGGTTGATGAAGTTTTGAACCCTAGCTTTGATCTTTTCTTGAATTCGTGAAATTGGAGATGTGTTAATGGAATTAGAGAGTTTGGGATGATGAGGAAAGGTGTTTGGGACCGAATGATATAAATTTTAGGAATTATGATTCAAGAACTTGTTAAAAGCCCTTTCAAGTTATTGTGTGTATTAATGGTGTTTAATATTGAATTTAAAGTGATTAATGAGGATGATAATGATCGATTAAATGGTAAGGGACCACGTTCTCCACTAAGCCGAGTCGAATGAGATCGATATAGAGGTCAGCCGTCTTCAAATAACCGAACATGAATCTAACTTATATTATTATCGTTTATTCATAAAGTTAATATTTTTAATTCAAAAATAATTATATTAATTAAATTAATACACGACAATAATATTAATTAATAAATAGAAATAAAATTCGCATTCTTTATTTATTACGGTTCGAATCCTGTTTTAAAAATCAAGTTGGGTTTTTAGGACTCATTTTTGACGGATGTTACATAATATACATGTTTAGTCCCTCTATTTTTATTACTTTTAATATTTCGCCTTTTTTTTCTTGCTAGCGTGACAAATCAATCCGATCTCTGGCGCAACGCATGAGGTTTAATTACTAGTTAATACTATATTATAACTTTATATAGGATAAACAAAAGTGTCAAAACTTTGTATTTCTAAGGCTAAAAGGTATGGAATGGAGCCCGTAGGGACTCCATTGTACCGCCTCATCGACATGTAGGGGCCATGTAGGACAAGGCGCTTTGTTGTCTTTTTAGAATAAAGTCTATCGTATGGAATGTGGCCGCTTCAATAATTATCTAATTATTTTTTATATAAAAAACATTTAAATGAAATAGAAATAAAAAAAACATAAAATTTAAATAACTAAAAAAACCATATCATTTTAATAACTTAGAAAAAAAACATAACTCATAAAGAAAATGTCAAACCAAATAAAACAAATGCAAACTAAGAACTTGTTTTGCCAAGCAAAATCTTCAAAGGCGAAACCTGATCAAACGGCCTTATGTACTGTGCTTTGAACCCGGTACGTGCCTCGGTGGGTGCTTCATCCTCGGCCACACCTACATCGCGGTTTAACGTAGTGACATAGCACCTCTAAAAATGAGGACACTATATGAGTAGGTGCATAAACCTTCGTAGAATTTTTTCTCTTCCACAAGAATTCTCACTTACACGTTTGTAGAATGTGGTCCCTAATCATGCTCCAACATTGAGGTGAATTGATAGGGAAGCCTAAATTGACCGTATCCGTCCAACTTGTGACTAACATGATGTCCACGTTCTAACGACGTGCCATTGAAAATATAGAGATTGAGGGTATAAAAAAGTTGATAATATAAAAAATTTGAGAGTATGGATAGGTTTGAGTGAAATAAAATTAGAGAGAGTGTGTATATATATAGAAGAGATATAAATTATATGGAGTTAATTTTTTAAGTTACCGTTGAATCAATGGTGAAAGCACAACACCCCACAAGTTTCTCTGGTGAATGCTTGTTATTGCGCTGGTGAAGGGACAATAGTGCAGACCCCCGATAGCGCCAACAGTGTGGGGGTATGGGCGCTATTGGTGTTTTCCGACAGACGTAGCATTGACCCTCATACCTCGTAGCCTAATCTTTATAGAAAATACAAAGATTTAATAATAAGAAAAATCACAAAAATAACGTTTGACCAAACAACTCTAAGAAAATAACATTGTGTCTAAACACATAAATAAATTTAAGTTTTGCATATAAGACGCGAAGTTTGTGTCCACACTATTGTTTTCCTTTTCCATCACGAGTTTTAAACTTTAGTATATTCATTTTCATAAAGTTGTTTGGTGAAATGTTGTTTTCCTTAAAATAATTACTTCTATGTTTCTAACTAAAAGAAACTAGAAAAATGTACGTTATGTTTACTGTGAGAAGGAAGGAGTAAACAAAGTGAAGGGAGTAACATCATACGGTGTTGCCGTGGAAACGTGGCGTAGAAACCACAACCACACCGGAACATCACTTTGTAGCCGGTGTTGTGTCTGGCGTGGGGAAGGGGCGAGAGGAATTCCACTGGCGGGCAATTGTGTAGGTGAGGTGGAGGTTCTTGATTGGTGGGTGCCAATATTTTAAATACCGGTACGAACTGGCCGGTTATACCAGTGAAACCGGATATCGGAAATGGGCCTGGTACGATAAAGGTCTGTAAAACCTAAATAAGATATGTCTTATATTCCGGTGGTAAATTCGGTTCAAACCGTTGAACCGGTTTGCATTATCGTAAAATTTGATTTTTTTCTAATAAAATACGATATTTAGGTAATATTGACTTTCCATATTTCCGGTAATTAATATGGTGTCTTCTGTTCCAATATTTCATTAATGTTGAAACTATTACTCACCTTGTCCAATGTATATATTGTTTATAAGTAATAATAATGCTCTTAAAATGCTATATTTTACAAGAAGTTAGTTGTTTTTTAGATAAAATAGATTAGATTATTTTTTTAGATGAATTTGTAATTTATAGAATTATAGGGTTAACTAGTAACACGGTTGAACCACCCGATACAAACCGGTTGAACCATTTTAGAGCCCAACCTGGTATGATTTAATAATCGGTTTTTAAAAGATTGGTGGGTGTAGTTTAGGTTTGTTTTGATTGGTTACTGTTTATTTATTTTTTAAAATATTGATCTTTCATATTTCCGGTAATTAATATGGTGTCTTCTATTCCAATATTCCATTAATGTTGAAACTGTTTATCACCTTGTCCAATGTATATATTGTTTATAAGTAATAATAATGCTCTTAAAATGCTTATATTTTACAAGAAAATAGTTGTTTTTTAGATAAAACTATGATTAGTTACATAAATCCTAATTGAGATTAGATTATTTTTTTAGATGAATTTGTAATTTATAGAATTATAGGGTTAACTAATAACACGGTTGTACCACCCGATACAAACCGGTTGAACCATTTAGAGCCCAACTCAGTATGATTTAATAATCGGTTTTTAAACATTGGTGGGTGTAGTTTAGGTTTGTTTTGATTGGTTAGTGTTTATTTGTTTTTTTCCTCTTCCATGCTATATCCCACCCTATGTTTTTTTCTTCATATCATAATGTTGACTTAGTTGCCATATGACGTTTCACACCCATAATTCAACCCTCCAACACCGTGTGTTCTAAAGGAATGAGGTGAGTAAATATAGCTCGACAACTCAAAGAACACATGTCTTGGAGCTCATGATATTACCAGTACTATAGCATAGAATACAACTAAAAGAAAGCATGATTTGAATTCAAGAGTAAAATGTGAGGAGAAACAAATTTCATAGTTAATTCAACGAAGGTGGTTCACCTCTTGTATCAACCACAATTAAAGACTGGTACATGTATTCAATGCATATTGGCTCCACCCAAATTTAAAGATGGCATGCTTTATATCACCTTCCTAGGGGTGGGGCTGTTTTAATGAATTAAATTGCAATCCTTTTGTACACATAAAGTTGACACTTTAATCTTGCGTTGTCTGTAAAATCAATATGTATTATATAATAAAAAATCATTTAAAAAATACTTGTTATCATATTAGATCATGTATCTTTTGATTTTCTCAACAACTTTGTATGGATAATTATTATTTATAGATAACACTTCTATTAAATATTATTTACTTTAATCTCTTATGGATAATTATTATTTAGTTAATCTCTTTATATTAATTATAGATAACTCTCCTACTAAATATTATTTAGTTTAATCTCTTCTACTAAATTATAGATTATTATTATTTAGTTTAAATTTAATGTATACGTCGAATTTATAATATTATTTATTTGATTGTTTAAATCATATTATCTTCATTGTTTATATTATCTAACGTGTCATATAACAGATACAATTTTTAGTTTTCTTTTTTATAGACCTACTTTTATTTGTAATAAAAATTTTACTCAACTAAGTAAATAAAAATGAATATTAAATATTATCCTACTTTAAATGTCCAATAGAATACTTCTATTTTTCCAATAAAGCATTATCCTTAAATTTAAATTGTCAATTTAAGATATTTTTAAATAACCAAATTATTTATCATCAAAACCAAACTTTGTATTAATATATTATTTATTTTTATTTTCGTTATTAAAAAAGTTATTATATCGATTTTATTACATAATTTTTAAACAAATTGTATATAACTTTCAATATTACTTTATATATAAAATTAGATTTATTATGGTTTCTTAAATATAATTTATATTGTATAATGTATATAACTTTCAATATTACTTTATACATATAATTAGATTTATTACAGTTTTTTAAATATAATTTATATTTTATCACTCAAATGACAGCTTATTTGCTTCTTGAATAATATGTATTGACCATTGTATCTTCTTTTTAGTAATCATCTTCGCAGTCACCATATTTATCGCGTACCGAGTATATCCATTAGTTTTTTTAAATATAATTTTCTTATTATTTGGTATATAAAATCATAATTATTTAACCCGTTTATACATGAGGGTTTTAAAGATATAACTTTTTATTATTTGGTATATAAAACTATATTTATACAACCGTACAATACATATGTTTCTTATGGATATAAATTTTTATTATTTAATGTATAAAATTACATTATTCAAACCGTACAACAAGTGAGGTTTTTAAAGGTATATTGTTTTTTGGGTCTACATATCCACACACCAACTTGCCTATTTAGACACCCTTAAGACAGGTCGTCTAGGTTTTTTTTCTCCGACCACATTCCTCCCTCGTACAACGTCAAATCACTCACATCAGACGGGGCGTCTATCCCTATACTGACCTTGAAGACGACCAGAACAAGACGGGGCGTCTAGGCATAGACGACCCGTCTTGAACTTTAACGTTCTGTATGCATGTCAGGAAAGTACTATGTGATACGTCCCGTCTAGTACTAGACGGGGCGTATATATCTTTGTTAAATAGACCCACGCAGAGCTTTTGTTGTCGCAGAAAACTAGACTTCATCGCATAAAACTTTCGATTCGTCGTTGGAATTATCTCCGTCATAAACTTTGGCTTATATTACTTCATCTTATTTCATTCAAAGGTGGTGAAATGTCATCAAACTGGGACGACAACTATTTCTTTGGGGTGTATTCTGGTGAGACATGGGTGCCTGAAGCCAATACGGTAACAGTTATCCGGTTAAACTAGTTGTTGTTTTAATTATTTACTAATGGTGGTATCATTGGTAGGGGAGACCGGTGTTCCCAATTCTAACGTGCAAGAGGAGGTTTCAAGTGTACAAGGAAATCAAAATAGATCGTTTCTAGACTTGAACGAGCTTCTTTCCGTTGAAGAAACAACCCATGTGGATGACTCATACCTAGTTGATTCACCATGTTATCATGCGCAACATGGGTCTCCGGATTATGGATACAGGTGTGAATTCTCGTACGTGCAACAACACGGGCTGAATGGATACGAAGGAGACTGTTACGAAAGTTACAATGCAACACATTCTTTCTACGGTCAACAAGTCTATCCTGATGGTGGAGGATATGGTGGTGAGGCATCCCCATGCGTAGGCAATCCGTACCGCACAAAGACGGTATCAAAACTTATTTATTTAAGTTGTGAAGTTCAGAAACATAAAATCTAACATAACGCTATCGATTTTACAGGTTTTCAACTCTCTAGATGAGGTAAAAAAACTGGGCACAGGAAATGGTAAGAGTGGATGGTTTCGTTATTGTGACCCGACGATTAAAGAAAATCGGTGGAAGGACCGAGAGGGTATGGCTTGAATGTGATCGTGGTGGTGAGCACCATACTACAGCAACGGTTAGAAAAGCTGGAAGCAAGAAAACCGGTTGCCCGTTTTACCTGTTGGCTGTGCGGGACCATCCGTATGAAACATGGGGGATAAAAGGGGGAAAGACTGAACATAACCACGAAGTTTGTCAGGACCTGTCAGGCCACACGTTTGTGCGAAGGTTTGCTCCTGACGAATACAGAATGATCGAGCAGTTGACGGCACAAAACGTGGAGCCGCGCAGAATTTTTCAAACGATAAGGAAGCAATTACCCGATAGTTTCCATGTTCAGAAAGAAGTTCAAAACGCAGTCCAGAAGATTAGGGCCGAACAAAGATACGGTCTAACTCCTATACAGTCGCTAGAAAACATGCTTAGTACAAACGAATTTATTTACGAGACACGGGAGAAACCCGAAACATAGGTCGTTACAGAGATCTTCTTTGTTCATCCCTACTCAAGTGAAATGTGGCGTGCGTTCCCACAAGTTTTGCTGATCGATTCCATGTACAAGACGAACGTATACAACATGCCATTTGTCCAGATAGTTGGTATGACCCCCACCAACTACTCATTTTGTATCGTGCATGTCGTTGTTTGCAAGGAACGTAGTGATAACTTTGTATGGGTGCTTGAGAGGATCATGTCAATGTTGGACGAATGTATGGAGCAACGTGTTATTGTAACGGATAGAGACCTGGCTCTAATTAACACGTGTGCGAAAGTTTTTCCAAACGCCTCTTGATATCTCTGCAGGTATCACATTCAACAGAATATTTGTAAGCACTGCAAGAGTGCATTCACAGAAGAAGAATGGCAAAAATTTTTGTCATCATGGAGGAGATTGTGTGAGTCTTCATCAATACCAATATACGAGTACAACTTAAGCCACTTGCAAAAGCGACTTTTGGCGTGCAAACGTTCAAGTAAGTTTACGTTTAAGTAAAATATGACCTACCTATATACATGTAAGTAATTGTTGATACCTTGTAGGGGTCTTTGCGTACGTGTATGACAACTGGTTGAAAGATTACAAGCAAATGTTTGTCTTTGCGTGGACAGATCAGAGCCGCAAATTCGGGCAGCGTCCACCAACAAAGTTGAGAGTCAACACGCGAATTTAAAGAGATACGTCCAAGATAGGAGCTCGCTGGACCGTATAGTAGGTTGTGTCAAGTATATAGTCGAAACACAATACGGGGAAATGAGGCGGAGCTTTCGAGAAAGCATTGAATAAATAATGAACCACCACAAAAACCCGTTATTTGACCACCTACGTGGAAAAGTTTCCCACACAACGCTTGATTTGTAGAGTGGAGAGCTACTTAAGAAACTAGACGTGTTGCAGCGCTTGCATTCATCTTGTGGATGTCAGATGTGGTACAGCTGTGGGTTGCCGTGTGCTTGCAGGTTGGAAAAGTACGTACATGCAGAGCATCTGATTCAACTCAAAGACGTAGACATCTTCTGGCGGAAGCTTAACTTTCAGCCATGTAAATTGAAATCTGATGACGTTGACGTGGTAGAAGAGTTGAACATTGTTTGGCAACAGTTAGAGTCACGCTCCCTTGCTCAGAAAAAAAGCTTGTTAGGAAAGATTAAAGCGGTGTTGACCCCAACCAAATCCACAAAGAAAACACCAGTTGTTCAACACTCAATTCGTGGACGACCAACAACAAAGCAAGCACAACTTCGATTTGACAATGTCCCCCCGCCATAGCTCGTATGTTCCGTCGCAGGGTTCCCAATCAAGTACATACGATGCCCCCTGCCATAGCTCGCATGTTCCGTCGCAGGCCAGTCAACAGTCGGTCATCAAGTCGCAAAAACCTGTAGCGGGGAGAAGCCGTTCAACGAGTTCTAAACAAAGAGAGGTTCGAGACGATAAAGGTTTTCCGTTGATAGTGGGCGACGAGTATGTGTCATCTATCAAACGGTTTAAGCCTTTCCTTCCCTCTTTGTTTCACCCGTACATCTCGTGCATACAAGATGTGAGGCCAGACGGTCATTGTGGGTTTCGGTCTGTGGCTGTGGACTTGGGTATGGGAGAACGTGCGTGGAGCCACATTCGAAAAGACCTTCAACAGGAGATGGATCAGAACGCGTCGATCTGGGCGCCAGTATTTGAAGCATGGGAGGAAGGATACTTTTACATGCATCGTCAGAGCCTAATCTGGGATTCACTGGAGCATTGTCCCCCCACTCACTGGATGGACTTCCCCCACACAGGGCTTCTTATTGCACAACGGTATGGTATCGTGGTTCACCTCTTAAGCATCGATGGTTCTTCCACGTTCTTCCCGATAATTAACCCTCTGACGGATCGAGAACCACGAACGATAATGCTTGCACATGTTAACAACAACCACTTCATACATATTAAGCTAGAAGGCCCGTTTCCGATGCCTACAGTAAAAGTTTGTGGTTGACCTACCGAAACGCGGCTGCAGAACGATGGATGGACGGTGAATCGGAAGAATGAGGCTTTTTGCTAAATCTAATATGATTTTTTGTATATTTAGTACGATTTTTTTGTAATTAGTACAAACATTTTGTATACAATTAGAAATTTTTTCGTACAATTAACAAGATTTTATACCCAAAAAGTGTGTAATAAGTAAACAAAATCATATTAATTACACCAAAAAAAAATTATTTGGGCATAGACGCCTCGTCTAGACCTAGACGCCCTGTCTGGTTCTAGAAATAAGTCCATTTTACCCCTGCTTCGCTGTCCGTCTAGGCTGACATCAGGGGCAAAATGGTAATACTACACACTTAGACGTGTCGTCTAGACCTAGACGGGTCGCCTAGGTTTGTTTTTTTCCCAACAACAGTCCTGGCCCCGTACAGCGTCAAATCAGTCACATCAGACGGGGCGTCTAGCCGTAGACGGATGCTGAAGACGACCAGCTCAAGACGGGACGTCTAGGCCTAGACGACCCCTCTTGAAGTTTGTGCTCTGCATGCATGTCAGTAATGTAAGTGATACGCCTCGTCTGGGCCTAGACGGGTCGTATATTTCTATGTTAAATAGACCCTTGTCAAGCATTTGGTGTCGTTGAAAACTTTCAATTCTTCATCGGAATTCTCTCCATCATAAACTTTGGCTTATATTACATCATCTGATAACATTCAATGCATCTCAGTAAAGTAGTAAAGTGATATGCTCCGCCTAGGCTTAGACGGGGCGTATATTTCTTTGTTAAATAGACCCATGCGGAGTATTTGGTGTCGCATAAAACTTTCAATTCGTCGTCGTAATTCTCTAATAAGAGTTCTTACAAAGGAGTTGGTTCGTTTGGAAGAATGTAAAGAGAAGCGTTGGGATTCAAGGGTTAAGAAGTAATGACTGCTAACTAATTGCAAGACTGTTTGTCGGGCTTCCGATGCTCACCCAGGGCGATAAACAACGTTGATCTGGAATTGGAGAATCGTTGTGGGTGGTAGTTACCCGGTCCCCTGTCGCCTTGGTAGTTGTTACCATATCCATTATCCCCTTGGTGGTTTCTGTACCCAACCCCGTGTTAATAGTTATACCAAAAATAATTTAATTTTAAATGTACGAGTCGTCTTGACCTATTGTTATGGATGTACAAAGTTATGGTATATATGTTATATCTGTAATATTTAACTTTGTTTTCAGTTATTCGATTACTTGATGATTGTCTGTGTTAAATCGACGTTTATTAAATTCTTATATAATTTTTTTTAAAAACTTAACGTAAAAACAATTAAATACCTAAAGGATTGAAAAAGATAACTTATTTTTATACAATAAACAAAACTTTTTAAAAATATAAAATTATACCACAAAAATAAAAAATCAACCTCCAACAACAACAACCAATTTACCCCACCTATACACTATTTTTTTCAAACTTCAACAACAACTAATCTACCCCACTAAAACACCCTTTCTCCAACTAAAAAAAACAAGTTCGTAGACGGGTCGTCTAGGTCTAGACGGCCCGTCTTAGCACATAAATTTGTGCGCCCTGCCAGGTACTTGTTGACTCCTCAAAATCAGTGCTATACAGAGCGTCTAGATCTAGACAACCCGTCTTGGCCCAAGGGGTGTCCAAATAGACAGCAAGGATGTGTGAAAAAATTGAGCCTTATTTTATTATCTATACATATCATAAAGTAAATCATTTAAGGGACACATCACATTCTATAAGATGATTTCAATTATTTTTCTCGCTTAAATAAACATTTATACATAAGTCGATAATTATTACGATTACGGAATGTCTATTTAATTTATTAAATTAAAGTTTAAATCTAATAAACAATGACAAAGGTAACGCGACTCCTATATATTAGTTATTTTAATTTTTAAAACTTTTATATGGCACAATAACTTTATCTTTTACGTTTCTGTTATTTGTTTTTTTTTATTTATATTTAATCTTGTCTTTGTTTTGTTATATATTAATCAAAATAATTAATATGTCAACCACGTGTAATAATAAAATAAGCATAAATGTTTTTTTAAATAAATACAAACAATAATAAAATACATAAAAGATACCATATAATAATTTAATTTATTTAATACTCTAACAATATATAATCTATATGAACATATATAAAGCCAAAGTTAAAGACGTTTTTTACTAACTTAATGTTTCATATCATGAATGATTAGTAATATATTTGGCAATTATGAAATATGAAATAGACTTTAAATGACTGCATGATATTAAATGAACGAAGAAAATCCTTTGGTTTGTAATTTTTTAAAAATAATTTAACCTAATAATAAATTTAAAAAACATAGTAAAGTGTTACAATAAGTAAATAGTATATCAAAGCCCATATTTTAAATTACATATCTTGATAAGTGTATGTGTTAACTGATTACGTTATATTTTATTCAACATGCGTATTATACGAGTTTATTTAACCCGTGCAATACGTCAATACACATGTTTAAATATATAACTCTTTTATTACTTTGTATATAAAATTATATTTACTGAAACAGTGTAATACTCGGGGTTATAACCTAGTTAT
The DNA here is from genome assembly GCA_947069175.1 of Scalesia atractyloides. Taxonomy (NCBI): domain Eukaryota; kingdom Viridiplantae; phylum Streptophyta; class Magnoliopsida; order Asterales; family Asteraceae; genus Scalesia; species Scalesia atractyloides. The sequence continues at coordinate 2,854,886 of CAMTDV010000026.1, read as the reverse complement.
TCATATTATATTATAAGTTATAAAATACTAAAATTTAAATTCGATACAACTATTAAAAAAGAGATTAAATGTTATACCATGTTCTCAAAGAGCCTTCAAGCCCTCAACAAAATCTGCAACATACTTGTTATGTATCTCATCATCCTGCAAAAACTTCTTCCATTTCTTTTGATTTTCCCTTATGGACTTTGCTGGTTCTTTTTCACTCTCCATCATAACACTCTTCACAGCTTCAAACACATCATCTTTCCCAAAAAACCCATCTTCATCTCTTCTATTTACCTCCACTCCAGCCTTCCACTCCAAAGCAATCAGTTTAGAGTTAAAAAACTGGTCACCCTTTAACGGTATCATCACCAGCTGACAGTCATTAACCAGACCTTCAACCACTGAGCTAAAACCAGCATGGCACACATAGCACCCTACACTTTCATGTGCAAGTATGTGTCGTTGTTGCACCCACCCTGAGTGCACAACCCCTTTACCCTTCACTCTGTCCACAAACCCTTCAGGTAGTGTTCTTTTAAGTTCAGCAAAACTATCAACATTTGCTGGAAAATTTAACACCAGTAAGAAAGGACGTCCTGTGAGTTCTAACCCTAATGATAACTCTTTGATCTGATCATCTGTTAGAAAAGTCTCACTTCCGAAAGAACAGTAGATGACGGATTTAGCTGGAAACTGGCTCAACCAGTTGGCCCATGTTTCGTCTAAATCGCCCAAATGTGGGTCAGGAACCACTGGACCGATTAGAAGAACCGGCTTCTTAACTTGGTTGGTGACATAATCGATGTACGGTCCTTCCATTTCGCTACATGACTTGATGAGTACAGCATTGCATCCGTTGAAGCATTTGATCAGGCGATCGAACACGCTTGGTGTGCCATGGAAGCTCATGAAGATGTACATCAAGTCTCGAGCTTGAAAAGTTTTAAAAGTGATGGGATGCAGAGCTGGAGGTTTCTTCAGTTCGTCTATACTTGGTGGCGTGTCGTGGGTGAACCAGGAGGTCACAAACGCGTTGGAAATCGTCGTGAAAACGGTGAAAAAGATGGTCGTTATGCCGAGATCACACGCGACTTCTGGCAGCCACCATTGGGCAAAGTCGAAGAACATGAAGTTAGGTTTGAGGTTAGTTAGTAAGGTTTTGATCTGGGGTCGCATTAGGTCTAATGCAACTTTTAGAAGTTCGGTGGTCTCTGGCGAGGTGTCGGAGGTGTTTTCGACCCCTTCTGGGAGACCGTCGACATGCGGTAACATTAGAGGGATGACTGTGGTGCTCGCGGTGGAGCTGAGCATGGTTTTGATACGACCGACACTGGTTGAAGCGGCCAAGAAAGAGATCTTGATACCGGGATAGGATGATAACTTGTTGGATAACTGCACAAAAGGACTAATGTGACCAAATGCAAAGAAAGGGAACATTACTAAGTGTAGTTCATTAGTTTTTCCACTTGAAGCCATTTTGATGCATAAGTTTTGCGTATAGAAGGTTCACATATATATATAGGAGTTGCATTTATCTCTACCGACAATTTTATATTTTAGCTCCAAAGTTGCTATAGCACATGGATCTCATTTGGTTCTAGAGCAAGTGGCGGATCCATAAATTTCTTTCGGTGGGTTCGTTTTGATAGAATCTCACAGTTTTTTTCCAAATTATACAAAGTTCTCACTAATTTTTTTCAAACCGAATGGATTCATATAAACCCACAAAATAAGGCTAAATTTGCCATTGTCTAGAGCAATTAAGAGGGGCCAAGTATCTCTACTCAAAATTTAATATTTTAGCTCCAAAGTCGCTAAAGTAGGTATGATGGGTGAACACCACCCTTTTCTATTACGTGTAATAATTCCTTTTATAAGTTGAAAATGTAGACCCTTTATGAGCCAAGTCGATCTCAGCCAAGGTTAGTTGGCACAAACTTAATAATAAACAAGCGGGCTCAATTTCAAATACTAAAAACTATTATGAAATGAAAACTTGAGCTCGAACTTAACTAGTGTCAGGTCGAGCAAGCTCCGGGATAGTTGAGACTTCTTTTAAACAAATTCAAGGTTTCAATAACGTCATTATTAGGTGTATCTAGTATTAAAACCCGTTTATTGCGGCTTGTTAAACCACAAAATATATTATCGTATTAAAAACTATATACATAAACCAAAAGAAATTATAATTGATAATTTATCTATGCGTGGCCTAGATCTTTCTGCCATTTTCACATGTGCTCAAAAGTCATGTTGAATTTGTTTAATGCTAAAATGGTACGGTGGGACTATTTAGTCATTTCCATTGATCTATTTTACAAGAGTAAAGTGCCATTTTGATCCCTGAGGTTTGGTCAGTTTTGTTGTCATTTTGGTCCAAAATTGAAATCAGTTCAAATTCCTAAATTAAATCCTCATATTTTGTCATTTTGCTCAGGGGCATTTTGGTCATTTAGACCCACATCATCTTCCCCAAATACCCTAACACAAAACCAAACACCCACATCTCTCTCTCTCTCTCTCTAACTCTGCACACACACCTCTGACTCTCTCTCTATAACGCCACCACCACCTACGAACATGATCTTGACGAAGACGAACAACAACCACCTGAACCCAACACCTCCCACCCACCGCATCAACATTCCTAGAGAGAGAGTGGAACCGCGAGAGATGCAGTGACGTCCGGGGTGGTGCACGACGATAACGGAGGTTGTGTGGTGGTGATGCAGTGACGTCCGACGTGACTCACGGTGGCGGTAATCTTCTTGTTTTGAATCTTTTTCTCTCTAAACACACACACTCTCTCTAAACACCCTCTTTCTCTCTGTTCTCTCTCTCCTCTCTCTAGTGTTGATCTGCTAACTTTTGTTTCATCCACAAACAAAAAAAAGATTCAAAACGGAACGATTCAGATGAAGATGCAGATCTGTTGAGAGGGGCTCCGGTGATTCAGATGCAGATCTGAGCAGTGAGTGGAACCTGAACCCCTGATGTTGCTTCACCACCACCTCATTGCTTTCAGATGCAGATCTTACCAACCTCGAATTTCCGGCACACTTTTTCGGCGATTCAAATGCAGATCAGATGCAAATCTGTGTTTGTGTGTGTGAGAGAAGGTGAAGAGAGAGAGGATGTGTGTGTGTTGGTGATAATACGCAAGTAGAGAGAAAGAAGAAAGAGACAGGTTTTTTGAAAATGGCCAAAATGCCCCTGAGCAAATGACAAAATATCGTAATTTGGGAATTTGAGCTGATTTCAATTTTGGACCATAACGGCAATAAAACTGAAATCAAAGGGACCCAAATGCAAAAAAAATTTAAGATTTGAACTAAAGTGGCAAAACTGCCCAAACCTCAGGGATCAAAATGACACTTTACTCATTTTACAATTTTAAGCTTTTTGCCTGCGGATTATATCATGACCTCCATAACCTAATACATCATCTATTTTACAATTTTCCCCTATTTTATCATCAACAACTTAATGGTAAAAGAGGTGAACTTTTTTAAAGTTGAAGCATATTGTTTTTATATTAGGCCATTTTGTGGGATTGTCCAGACCCGGCTTGGCCTGGCGACGTCCCCCAACACGATTCCGGATGGGCCGGCGGCGTCAAGGGTGTCTCGCAGGAGACGTTGGAGACGGGGCAAGTGGGAAAAAATACAGACGTTGGAGAGCAGCGGCGTTGGCTTCGACAGATGGATTCCGGAGCATGGAGACGAGCGGCGGTATGGCGTCGGAGAAGTGGCGGCGGAAGCGGTGGGATGTTCTGGTGAGGCGTCGGATCTCTTTGGCGGCTTTGATTTTGGAAGAAGGATTTTGGTTGTGGGTTTGAAGGGTGCGAGTGATGGACGGAGTGTGATCTCCGGTGACGGCGTCGGTGGTGTGTGAGTCCATGGCGGAGGCAGTGGTGTGATCAGAACCATATCTATTGATTTGTAACATAGGATATAGGCTAAAGTGGTTTTTTTTACCATTTCTACATTTGCCAAAATTAAAAAAAATAAATTAACCAGGTGGGGTCGGGTCGTCACCTATTTCCTTGGTTCCATCCTTAAAGGGGCGTTCTCCAAAGACTCTGACGTGGTTGATCCTCTTTTAGGGAGGCAAGTCACGCACACCAAGTAGCCTTAGTGTAACCTATTTCTACACGAACATTGCTTTTCTTTTTAAACAGGGTGCTCTTTATTACATGAAAAATCCTAAAAAAAAAATAGTTTTTACCATGTTCATAGTTTTGCGGGTGGGGTAGAAAAAAAACATCACCGTTAAATGGTAGTTTTCTCACAAATTTACACTTAATTTTCATCACCCCAAGATAAACTAGTGATAAGTAGACGTAGACTTTTTTTAAAGTTGAAGATTATTTTTTTACATTAATGTAAACTTTTTTACATCAATGTAACCTTTTTTTGTTAAATAAGGTACCCCTTTTTAAATGAGAATTCCAAAATGTTTTTTTACCATGTTCATACTTGTTACCCTTTTTTTTTGCGTGTGGGGTAAAGAAACAAAAAAAAAAGCATTGAAGTAGAAAAATGCCGGTAACTTTTTCTTACATGAAAAGTTTCTTATTTTTTTAAGATGTGCGTGTTTTGTATCAACAAATTTTTCTCCTAAATTTTCAGTTATTTTTTTTTCCGTCAAATTTACACGATCAAAAAAACTGATGGGAAAAGGATCGTAATCTTTTTTTACGTTGAAAGTTACTTCTTTTACATGAATGTGAATTTTTGTATACGAGGGGTGTTTTTTTTACGAGGGGTACCTTTTTTAGTGAACGTTACACGGTGCTCTGAACATGGAAAAGTAATAAAGCGGCAAACTATCAAGAACTGGGTTTAAAAGGGTAAGCCTACTTCCGAATAAGAGATTATCCGCCTTCCAAGTGCTAAGTCTAGAGCTAAACTTATCTTCTATTGGCTTCCAGTGTTTACATAAATGCCCCCAAAGGGAGGCCAAGATGAATAAACCAAAGGGACCCAAAGTTGCAGTTTAGAATATTGGCCATCATAAGGACATCACTTTCATCAACACCGTAACTCGTCATTTCGCCTACTTAACGTAATTTCTAAAGGGTGTATTCACAAGGGATTAATACCTTCATTATTACGATCAGGTTGCAAAGTTCGATTCGAACTTTGACTTGAGTGAAATGGTCAGAACCGAAAGTCAAGAAAAAAGGCAATTTGCTTGACTTTCGGTTAGTAACTAGCCTAATAATGGAAAAGAACTAAAAGAGAACACTTACAAGTGTTCAAGGGAAGTTTATAACTCCAAGTAGGAGGCCACTATTGATTAGAAGAAGCTCCAAGTGATTAGAGTGAAAGAAATTGAAAGGTGCAAGATGAAATAGATGAAAATGGTGCCTATTTATACTTACACAAGTCTCATGAGATGATGCCAAGAGTTAATAGTATTCTCAGGAACTGATTAGTGTCAATATAGATGGAAGAATGAGAAGATAGGTGGCAATTCGCAGGATAGGTGGCAAGGGACAGCAGCTGCTAACTACAGTCTGCAGACCTCTTACGGAACCTAAGGGTGATGGCTTACGGTCCGTAAGGACCTTACGCACCCACTGTTTTCAAATGTCTTACGGACCATAAGGCCTATGCTTTGTTGTCCGTAAGGGACCTCCAGAAAGCAAATTTTGGCATTTTTCCAATACAATAAAACATCCCTAACTTGATGTTTAGGAAACCATTAATATTTCGAAATTTAACTAGATTAGTACGATTAAAAGTTATTACAAAAGTACGATTCTTTTAATTTTGTTTACAAAAACTATTCATGAACACTACCACACGGTTAAGATTCATTAATCCAAGAAAAACTAAAGTGGAAGCAAAATTTTTTTTTGAAGTGTTCGGTTCTGCAACAACTTGAATCAGAATCCGTGTTATCAAGTGATTCACCTACATTAGAGACATTTATTTTGAACTTTAGTTATGTAATACTTATAACATAAAATAAGATAATTGATTATTGTATCATGGCTTAAACAAACAAAGCAAAAATAACTTTAATTCAAACTCCACCATAAGCTACAGTGGCCACCGTAGCTTACGGTCATGCTTTACGGTCATAACCTTCTGTTTTACGGTTGAAGGGCTATGGTCCCAAAAACCTTGCGCCAATCAAGGAAACCATACCCAATAATAACTTCTAAGAAAACTGCGCGCAGACTTCTTTGCCAAAATAAGATTTATTAGAACTCTGCGCCAAATATCCAAGAGAGGAAAGCGTCATTTAACTACCTTGCGCGGGCTCGCGCAAGGTTCAAAGTTAACCTTGAACACTCTCTTTGGATAAATGCTTCATTTAACTACCTTGTGCGGGCTCGCGCAAGGTTCAAAGTTAACCTTGAACACTCTCGTTTGATAATGCTTCATTTAACTACCTTGCGCGGGCTCGCGCAAGGTTCAAAGTTAACCTTGAACACACTCGTTTGATAATGCTTCATTTAACTACCTTGCGCGGGCTTGCGCAAGGTTCAAAGTTAACCTTGAACATTCTTGTTTGATAATGCTTCATTTAACTACCTTGTGCGGGCTCTCGCAAGGTTCAAAGTTAACCTTGAACATTCTTGTTTGATAATGCTCCATGCACAAACCTTGCGTAGATATTTATATCAAACTAAGCATCCACCAAACGTTGCGCTAAGCAGCAAGGAGAAGAAGGAAGATCAGTTAACTAACTTGTGCTTCTCGCGCAAGGAAACAGTAAATCCTGAGAAACTTTCCCTTAGCAAAATCCTTGACTTGGTGCAGAAGCAAAGGGAATCTTTTCTGTTGTAACAGAATGTACACGTGGCGAATAATAGATGGGTAACAGCTATGAAACCTTCTAGAAGCCATTAACACCCAATCGTGCAAGCATCTTTTAGGTTATAACCAATTGCCACATGGCAGCATCTGGACGGCTGAGGAAGATCACGGTGATGGCATGCTCACATTTATAAGATGTATTGATCTCATGTTGACATGTGGCACCTCCCTAACCGCTGATGAACTCACGATCCGTGTGCACTAATGGATTGCCAACAAACGTTAACGGAATAACAAAAGATTCTGTTAAAGTTAACAATCTCTCTTTTTGGCGCCAAACACCGGCTATAAATAAGTAACTTGGAGTTCAAGGAAAGGTATTCACTCTCAACTACTCTCTCACTTACAATACTTACTTCCGACTACCTGTACTTATTCTCACGCCGGAGGGTGGTCACGGAGAGAACCCCCCTTCTCCACGTGGCGAGCTAACGGTGTTCTGTTTTGCAGGATCAGCCGGAATATTGTTCTATTCATCATCTATCGTGAAACCAAACGAAGGGTTAACCCTTTTATGCAGAGCCCATTCCATAGATCTACTTTGATTCCGGTCTAGTTGATCTAGGGTTTCTTCATTGGCGCCCACCGATTTTGATTCTTTCTCACCTTTTGTTTCATTTCATTTAGATCTGCAGCGTCATGGCTGACGGATCATCTTTTCAAGGTCCTTGATCAGGGATTCGACGCGTTGTTGTTGGACCTCAGGTCGACGGACAAATAGTTGAGGATTCTTCCGGCGCAGCTAATGCTCAGTATGATCCTAATCATGCGAGTATTCCTGTAACGCGGACGGCTCCTCAGGTTGATGTTACGTCGATTTTACCACCTGGAGAGACTCCATTATCGTGGTTAATCAAATCTCAAGCGACTCTAAACGCTATGTATGCTCAGTTATGTGCCCAAACCGGAACTCCAGCTTTTCAAGCTCCGGTTAACGCTCCTCAGGTCCGTGGTTCGCCGGCTCCTCGAGTTTTGAGTTATAATACTCAAAGTCATGCTCGTTCTCCATCGCGCATGCCTGAAGATGGAACAGAAATATATTCTAAAACCAGGAATGATCATGTTCATTCTGGTAATGGAAGGCAAGAAGACAACGTTCAGCGTCGCGCATCTGTCCACTCTCGTTTGTGCTCGCGATCTTCGCAGAACCAGGACACCCATGTAACATCCGTCAAAAACCGGATTTACCAAACCCGCTCCGTTTATTAACCGAATAATCAGTTAAAAATTTCGTGGCATATTTAATGCCCAAATTAATTTTAAACGATACATAATTAATAAGTATATTGGATTATAAAAGTTATATTTGAAAAAGTATTAAAATTAATGAAATAAAAAATAAAACAATGCTGCCGGGTTTCGAACCCGGATCAGCTGGGTAAACTTCAAAGCCTTAACACACATCTTTCCAACCACTCCGCCACTTGTGTTTCTTGTTTATTTTTAGAAACAATTCATGCAAATACACAAACTCGAATTCAAACTGACGCGCCCAAATCGCAGCCGTCGGAAATCCCGACGATTTCGCCGAGATTGGACGGTTTCTTCTGTTTTAAACCGACGCATTAACCTTAACATCGGTTATAACCGATGTCCAGTCCGCGACACAAGTCATAACCGCCGGAAAAGTTATTGACCGATGAACCAAGACTGAAATCAGACCACATGCATCTCGATTCTTTTCTATAAATGCACCCTCTAACCTCTGATAGCCTTTTCGCTCACAATCACACCCATTCTCGACGAAATATTACTCGCCGGAAAATTTCTGCAACTCGCCGGAAAAACGAACCCCTTCACCTCTGTGCCTTACTCTAAAAACAGAACACCTAGAGCTCATACCGAAGCCACCCACACTCACCTCAAGCTTCCTGAAGACCTTCTGCCGCAAGACACACGTCGCCGGAATAACCTGCTATCATCGGAAATTTTGCCGGCGAAACAGAGGATCTCTGTTCGGTATATCTTACACCTAATCTCTCTCGTTCTTATTAATCTCACGTGTATCGAATCACAACTTACTAAAGAAACTGATTATTTTTGTCAAAACAGTCGGACATCGATTCTGGTTAAGTTTAACGAAGAAGATGAAGTCTTCGGTTATAAATATATTTAATATAAATCAAGTTATATCTCGGGTTAGACACACAGTCCAGCGGTGGACTGTGTACAAATAAACACGCATACGTCCCGAGTTCGATTCTTGTCACACGCACACTCGCCTTAATAAAAATGTTCCTTTTTAAAACGGAACCGGATTCACTCGCAAATAGATTTTAAGTTTAATGAAAACCGGAATAATAACCAAGATAGACACACAGTCCAGTGGTGGACTGTGTGCGCGTGTAAATCATACGTTGCGGGTCCGAGTCCAGACTACCGCACCAGTTCTGGCAATTATCAAACTTTTTATATAAGGCAGAAATGAATTTATCTAGTTTGTATATAAGTATAATAAAAACCAGATTATTTACCAAGTTAGACACACAGTCCAGCGGTGGACTGTGTGTCAAACTAAACCACAGGTCCCGGGTTCGAGACCTGTGGCGAGCACCGAGTCATGCATTAAAATCGTTTTTAAAATAAATGATTTTCAGATTAATTCAATTAGTATATAAATATAATTAAAAACAGAAATATTTCGAGTTAGACACGTAGCTCAGTTGGTAGAGCTGCGTGCACGCATACGGGAGGTCACGAGTTCGAACCTCACTCAGCGCACATAATAACACAATCAAACCGGTCAACAGGTCAACGGTTAACAAGTCAACGGTCAAAAAGTGAACATTTTTATTATTTTTATTTATTTATTTTATTTAAAAATCAATTAAAAATACTTAAAAATAACATTTTTAAAGTTAGAAAATACCCTTAAACTCACAAAAATATATCCAATAATCCTACTAAAGTTGATTAATAAAATCCGCTTATTTACCAAACCATTATGTTATTATCTAGGTTAGTTTCACTCGTGGTTAAATCAAACTTCGTGCGCTTTCAACGTCATCAACCGAACGCACCCAATGTGAGTGAATCTTACAACTCCCCTTTTTAATTACACGTTTTGGGGTGTGTCATGTGCCACTAAAATTAACTCGTTTATTTAAAACTCGTGCCATACCATATTATGATCTGAACTTAGAATGTAATATTGTTTGTAGTTTATGTTTTACATATTGTCTAGTTGTATGCAAATCATTCCTTAGGCCCATCAGTTCCTCGTGGGAGACGAGTTGAGCAACGCGTGCCTCAAAACAATCTATTATTGTATGTGTGTGCATTACTTAATGATTAAGTGTTTTGTGAATAAGTTTACATCTATATTTATTCATATGTGATTGTGCACTTTATTTTATACTCAATTCAATAAACTTGTTCAAATGTTTTTCATAGGATTCACTCGCCAACTTTTTGTTGATCCAAAAACCATTTTTACACATGATACAGGTGAACAGGATGAAGAAAGGAAAACATAGGAAATACCTTAGAAGAAACAATGAAGTCTAGAATGATGTTTAGGACATGATGAAATTAAGATTGTATGTTTCCCTTTAAATTGTAATAATGAATATGAAACGTTATAATAAATGTCATGAGCTTTGATGATAACCCAATCATGCCCCGATCCCCTTTTCCGCTGCGGGTCGGGGTGTGACAGATTGGTATCAGAGCCAGGTTTATAGGGATATAGGATATGTTATTAGACCCTTAGAGCCTATACTATAGTTGACTAGATCTTAATTGTTTATGTGGTTACATGCAAACTTATGATATTTATTTGTTTCATATTTGTTTATACTTACAGTCAAACATACATACTTACATACACATTCATCATACATATTTCAATGTTCACATATTCAAATCATCTTCATACTTTCGTTATTCAAAGATTTTGTCGCATTTTTCATTTTTCAAATCTCATCAAAGTAAGTTCTGCGACGGGCATGTAGTAACTGTAAGGGTACAAGTACCGGTAGTCGGAACGTCCTGTCTAGGTTGGCATTCGTATAAATCCAATATAACGGACCAGTTTGCCTACCTGGGGACTAACGATGAGAGTACAAAGGACCTATTAAGCCAAAGCATGCCACACCAAACGTCGTTTGAACTAACCCCACTTTGAGGTGTCATCGTGTCCACACCCGGATACATTCCAAATATCATACGCTATATACATATTTCTCGATTTTCTCTAGGTTTTAGTGTACGTAACCAGGCTAACACATGCGAACCATATGAAAAACCCGGTATTCATGGGGGCCCACATGATTACGAAGGTGAAGTATGGCGGCATGCAATGCCCAATTACGAGCAAAGCCCAAGACATCCTATGGATGTAGTAGATTTATTATTTTATATTTATTTTATAAATATTCATTCCTAAATACGACCCATGATCCCAAAAAACATCCAACTCATACTCTTGATATGTATTCCTTGTAGATGTCTTCTAGCCTCACAAGCCATACCCATCCAAGCTATCCCAATCACTCAAATAGCACCCAACTCAACTTACCCAAATAAGAAACCATACCTTGGACCTCATCCTCGATGTAACACCTGTTTTTATCACCATCCATCTACCTTACCTTATCGACTATGTGCAAATTTTGGACACTATAGTCATTTGAGCAAGGTTTGCCGCACCCCTCAAAACCAAATCTCACCCACTACTCAAAACATGATCCAAACCTATCAACAACCCCAATACAGCATGTTCCCATATGTTCGAACTTGTTTCAATTGTGGCGACCCTACCCACTTTAGAAACACGTGCCCTCGATTGGTTAACATCATAAACGCCCAAGCTCAAGCAAACCCAGTTAACCAAGCAAATCAAGGAAACCTAATCGCTAGACCACCAGCAAGAGGAAGAGTTTTCAACATCAACGCCAATCCTGTTGAAGATAATGACGGCCCAAACAAAACCACCCAACTAGTCCCCTTCACCAAAAATCAAGATTCAACTCCAACCGCTTAGTTTTTATGTTTTCTTTATGTTATCTCAATTTTCCCGTATCCCAGTTATAAATTGGAATCTTATCCAAGGATCTTAATGCGAATTATTATTTCAGTTTGTTTATGTTTTAAAGTCACATAGAACCAATCATAACTTACGGATAAAGCCAATGAAAATTTGACAAGAATATGGTGGATACGCCGCTGGTACTTCCTATATATAAGTATTCTTGCCAAAGGATCAGAGGCATTATCTGGCGGTTATGATAAGTTCCATGTAGAATTTAGTATTGTCTCGATTGAAGTTTGTTTTGTACTCACTGATTTAGCATTTATAGCATCTCTGTAACATCCGTCAAAAAAACCGGATTTACCAAACCCGCTCCGTTTATTAACCGAACAGTCAGTTAAAAATTTCGTGGCGTATTTAATGCCCAAATTAATTTTAAACGATACATAATTAATAAGTATATTGGAATATATAAGTTATATTTGAAAAAGTATTTAAAACAATGAAATAAAAATAAAAGGGCGTAGCCGGGTTTCGAACCCGGGTCAACCGGATTCAGCAAAGACTTAACTTGCAACCATCCAACCACTGCGCCACTTGTATTTCTTGTTCATTATTGGAAACAATTAATACATAACATAAGTCTCGAATTCAAAACCGACGCGCCTAATCGCAGTCGTCGGAAATCCCGACGATTTCGCCGAGATTGGACGGTTTCTTCAGTTTTAACCGAAGCCTTAACTACTACATCGGTTATAACCGACGTCTGAACCCGCAACGCAAGTCATAACCGCCAGAAAACTTATTGACCGACGAATCAAGACGGAAAACGGACTAAATACGTCGATGTTCTGCCCTATAAATACCCCCTCTAACCTCTGTTAGCTTTTTCGCTCACAATCACACTCTTTCCCGACATAATTTCACTCGCCGGAGAATTTCTGCAACTCGTCGGAAAACCGAGCCTTTCACCTCTGAGCCTTACTGAACACCCAGAGCTCATACCGAAGCCACCCACACTCATCTCAAGCTCCATGAAGACCCTCTGCCGCAGGACACACGTCGCCGGAATAACTTGCTATCACCGGAGTTTCGCCGGCGAAACAGAGGAGCCACTGTTCGGTATATCTTACACTTAATCTCTCGTTCTTTTTATTTATCGCACATGTAATTAATCACAAGACACTAAAGAACTTGATTAAATCTTCGAACCAGTCGGACTTCCGTTTCTGGTTAAGTTTAACGAAGAAGACGGAGTTATCAGTTGTGTATATGTTTCATTAAAATCAAGATATATCCCGGGTTAGACACACAGTCCAGCGGTGAACTGTGTGCAAATAAAACACGCTTACGTCCCGAGTTCGATTCTTGTCCCACGCACACTCGCCTTAATAAAAATGTTCTTTTTTTTAAACCGAACCGGATTCACTGCAATAGATGTTAAGTTTAATAAAAACCGGAATAATAACCAAGAAAGACACACAGTCCAGTGGTGGACTGTGTGAACATTTAAATCACATGTCACGAGTTCGAGTCCAGACTACCGCACCGGTCCGGACAATTATCAAACTTTTTATATAAAGCAGAAACGAAATTATTTAGTTTGTATATAAGTATAATAAAAATCAGATTATTTAACAAGTTAGACACAGAGTCCAGCGGTGGACTGTGTGTTAACCTAAACCACAGGTCCCGGGTTCGAGACCTGTGGAGAGCACCGAGCGAGTCATTTAAATTGTTTTTGAAATAAATGATTTTCGGATTAATTCAATTAGTATATAAATATAATTAAAAACAGAAATATTTCGGGTTAGACACGTAGCTCAGTTGGTAGAGCTGCGTGCACGCGTACGGGAGGTCTCGCGTTTGAGCCTCACCCAGCGCATACAATTCCACAATAAAACCGGTCAACAGGTCAACAAGTCAACGGTCAACAAAGTCAACAGTCAAAAATCAACATTTTTTTTATTTCTTTTATTTATTTATTTACATTAAAAATACTTAAAAATAACATTTTTAAGTTAGAAATTAGCCTTAAACTCACAAAAATATATCCAACAATTCTACAAAAATTGATTAATAAAATCCGCTTACTTACCGAACCATTATGCCATTATCTAGGTTAGTTTCACTCGTGGTTAAAACCAACTTCGTACGCATTCAACATCATCAACCGAACGCACCCAATGTGAGTGAACCTTACAACTCCCCTTTTTAATTACACGTTTTGGGGTGTGTCATGTGTCACTAAAATTAACTCGTTTATTTAAACTTGTGCCATACCATATTGTGATCTAAACTTAGATTGTATATATTGTTTGTAGTTATGTATTTCATATTGTCAAGTTATATGCAATTCATTCATTTGGCCCATCAGTTCCTCGTGGGAGACGAGTTGAGCAACGCGTGCCTCAAAACAAATCCATTATTGTTCGTGTGTGCATTATGTAATATTAAATGATTGGTGAATAAGTATACATCTATTTTTACTCATGTGTGGTTGTGCACTTTATTTTGTAATCAATTCAATAAACTTGTTCAAATGTTTTTCATAGGATTCACTCGCCAACTTTTTGTTGATCCAAAAACCATTTTTACACATGATACAGGTGAACAGGAAGAAGCAAGGAAAACATAGGAAATGCCTTAGAAGAAAACAATGAAGTCTAGAATGATGTTTAGGACATGATGTAATTATGATTGTATATTTCCCATTAAATTGTATTAATGAATATGAAACGTCATAATAAATGTCATGAGCTTTGATGATAACCCAATTATGCCCCGATCACCTTTTTCCGCTGCGGGTCGGGGTGTGACAGATTGGTATCAGAGCCATGACTATAGGGATATAGGATAGGTTATTAGACCCTTAGAGCCTATACTATAGTTGCCTAAATTTTAATTGTTTAGGTGGTTACATACAAACTTATGATATTTATTTGTTTCATATTTGTTTATACTTACAGTCAAACATACATACTTACATACACATTCATCATACATATTTCAATGTTCATATATTCAAATCATCTTCATACTTTTGTTATTCAAAGATTTTGTCGCAATTTTCAAATCTCATCAAAGTAAGTTCTGCGACGGGCATGTAGTAACTGGAAGGGTACAAGTACCGGTAGTCGGAACGTCCTGTCTAGGTTGGCATTCGTATAAATCCAATATAACGGACCAGTTTGCCTACCTGGGGACTAACGATGAGACTACGAAGGACCTATTAGGCCAAAGCATGCCACACCAAACGTCGTTCGAACTAACCCCACTTTGAGGTGTCACCGTGTCCACACCTGGACACATTCCGAATATCATACGTTATATACATATTTCTCGATTTTCTCCGGGTTTTAGTGTACGTAACCAGGCTAACACATGCGAACCATATGAAAAACCCGGTATTCATGGGGGCCCACATGATTACGAAGGTGAAGTATGGCGGCATGCAAGGCCCAATTACGAACAAAGCCCAAGACATCCTATGGATGTAGTAGATTTATTTTTCTATATTTATTTTATGAATGTTCATTCCTAAGTACGACCCATGATCCCAAAAACATCCATCTCATACTCTTGATATGTGTTCCTTGTAGATGTCTTCTAGCCTCGCCCGTAGGAAGATGAGAGCAGGAAAAGCCCGCGAGCGCATGACTGCCCTAATCGCTCAACAAATGGCTGCCGTAATACCCAACATTGTAATCAAAGTCAACAAGCACTTACCGCTAATCCTGTCAACCAAGAAGATCAAAATGTTATCAACCCTTCTCCAAATACCACTAAATGCACCTACAAGCATTTCAAATCATGCGACCCTCCAAAATACGAAGGGACTGAAGGGGTCACCGCTCTTCTCCATTGGTTTGAAGAAATGGAGAACACTTTTCTAAATTGCGATTGCCCTGATGATCGAAAAGTGCGATATGCTACTGGTCGTTTATATGGAATAGCACTTACTTGGTGGAATACAGAGAAGGCCAAACGAGGTGTTGAAGACGTTATGACTTTGACTTGGGAAGAGTTGAAGGAAATCATGAAAAGACGGTTTTGCCCAAGGAGCGAAATCAAGAAATTAGAAGATGAGTTTTATTCGTTGAAGCAAAAGGAAGGAGACCACACCACATACAACAAAAGATTCCTCGAGTTAAATCAAATGGTTCCCAACTTGTTCACTCCCCTCTACCGTTTGATCGAGCACTACATTCGAGGTCTTCAGTCAAAGATTCAGGACTCTGTAATAAGTACCACGCCTGCAACTTTGGAAGCAGCAATGGAGTTAGCTACAGAGCTCACCGAGAACCGCATCCGGAATAAAGACTTCAAGGAGGAGAAGAAGAAGGATAAAGCATCGACTAAAACTTCAAACTCCACCCAAACCGAATCCCCTTATCAACCCACTTTTAAGAGAAAACGAGACGGGCAACTTTTCGCTGTCACACAACGTAATCAACCAATTTCACAAGCTATACCCATCCAAGCTATCCCAATCACTCAAGTAGCACCCAGCTCAACTTACCCAAATAAGAAACCATACCTTGGACCTCACCCTCAATGTAACACCTATTTTTATCACCATCCATCTACCTTACCTTGTCGACTATGTGCGAATTGTGGACGCTATGGTCATTTGAGCAAGGTTTGCCCCGCCCCTCAAAACCAAATCTCACCCCCTCCTCAAAACATGATCCAAACCTATCAACAACCCCAATACCCCATGTTCCCTTATGTTCGAGCTTGTTTCAATTGTGGCGACCCTACCCACTTTAGAAACACGTGCCCTCGATTGGTTAACATCATAAACTCTCAAGCTCAATCAAACCCAGTTAACCAAGTAAATCAAGAAAACCCAATCACTAGGCCACCAGCAAGAGGAAGAGTTTTCAACATTAACGCCAACCCTGTTGAAGATAACGACGGCCCAAACGAAACCACCCAACTAGTCCCTTTCACCGAAAATCAAGATTCAACTCCAACCGCTTGGTTTTTATGTTTTTTTGCTTTATGTTATCTCAATTTCCCCGTATCCCAGTTATAAACTGGAATCTTATCCAAGGATCCTAATGCGAATTACTATTTCAGTTTGTTTATGTTTTAAAGTCACATACAACTAATCATAACTTACGGATAAAGTCAATGAAAATTTGACAAGAATATGGTGGATACGCCGCTGGTACTTCCTATATATAAATATTCTTGTCAAAGGATCAGAGGCATTATCAGGCGGTTATAAGAGGTTCCATGTAGGATTTAGTATGTTTTGGTCGAAGTTTGTTCATCATACATTTCAGCGTATTTCAATTTCATCCTTTAAAGAAGTTGAGCTATGTCTCACTTCCACAATGACTAACCTCTCCATCACAACAAACGAGAGAGGTATTGTCATCATTCAAACATGGATACTATCAGAATTAAGACTCAAGTGTTGGTTGTTGTGTTTGTTTTAGAGTCACATAGAACTAATCATAACTTGCGGATAAAGTTAATGAAAATTTGACAAGAATATGGTGGATACGCCGCTGGTACTTCCTATATATAAGTATTCTTGTCAAAGGATCAGAGGCATTATCAGGCGGTTATGAGAGGTTCCATGTAGGATTTAGTATGTTTTGGTCGAAGTTTGTTCATCATACATTTCAGCGTATTTCAATTTCATCATTTAAAGAAGTTGAGCTATGTCTCACTTCCACAATGACTAACCTCTCCATCACAACAAACGAGAGAGGTATTGTCATCATTCAAACATGGATACTATCAGAATTAAGACTCAAGTGTTGGTTGTTGTGTTTGTTTTAGAGTTACATAGAACCAATCATAACTTGCGGATAAAGTTAATGAAAATTTGACGAGAATATGGTGGATACGCCGCTGGTACTTCCTATATATAAGTATTCTTGCCAAAGGATCGGAGGCATTATCAGGCGGTTATGAGAAGTTCCATGTAGGATTTAATATTGTCTTGGTTGAAATTTGTGTTCCATTCACTGATTTAACATTCATATCATCTCGCCATTTAAAGAAATTGGATTGTGTTCTATTTCTACATAAACTAACCTCTCCATCATAACAAACGAGAGAGGAACTGTCACCATTCAAACATGTATGCTATCAGAATTTGGACTCAAATATTGATTGTTGTGTTTATTTATGTTCTAGAGTTACATCATAGAACCAATCATAGCTTACTGATAAAACCAATGAAAATTTGACAAGAATATGGTGGATACGCAGCTGGTACTTCCTATATATAAGTATTCTTGTCAAAGGATCAGAGGCATTGTCAGGCGGTTATGAGAAGTTCTATGTAGGATTTAGTAATTTCTTGGTACATTGGTTGTGGCGTTTATTTATGTTTAGAGTCACATCATAGAACCAATCATAACTTACTGATAAAACCAATGAAAATTCGACAAGAATATGGTGGATACGCCACTGGTACTTCCTATATATAAGTATTCTTGTCAAAAGATCAGAGGCATTGTTAGGCGGTTATGAGAAGTTCCATGTAGGTTGTAGTAATAGAAATTTTGTTTTAGGATATAACCTTATCTTTCCAAACATATCAAAATTCTTGCGCAAGAAATCATACTTAGTGAATCAACTCTGCTTATCAATATTTTTTTTACCGTAGGCAACAAAAAACGATTCCTGTAGCAGGGTACTTAACCCTTACAAGGAACGTTACCGCCTCAAACAAAAAATTTAAACCCTTACTTTTTCTAAGTATGTAACTGTCAAACTAAACACCATCATTTTAGTCAAATATATCACAACTTAAATTTCGGGACGAAATTTCTAAAAAGCAGGGGATACTGTAACATCCGTAAAAAAAACCGGATTTACCAAAACCGCTCCGTTTATTAACCGAACAATCAGTTAAAAATTTCGTGGCGTATTTAATGCCCAAATTAATTTTAAACGGTACATAATTAATAAGTATATTGGAATATATAAGTTATATTTGAAAAAGTATTTAAAACAATGAAATAAAAATAAAAGGGCGTAGCCGGGTTTCGAACCCGGGTCAACCGGATTCAGCAAAGACTTAACTTGCAACCATCCAACCACTGCGCCACTTGTGTTTCTTGTTCATTATTGGAAACAATTAATACATAACATAAGTCTCGAATTCAAAATCGACGCGCCTAATCGCAGTCGTCGGAAATCCCGACGATTTCACCGAGATTGGACGGTTTCTTCAGTTTTAACCGAAGCCTTAACTACTACATCGGTTATAACCGACGTCTGAACCCGCGACGCAAGTCATAACCGCCGAAAAACTTATTGACCGACGAATCAAGACGGAAAACGGACTAAATACGTCGATGTTCTGCCCTATAAATACCACCTCTAACCTCTGTTAGCTTTTTCGCTCACAATCACACTCTTTCCCGACATAATTTCACTCGCCGGAGAATTTCTGCAACTCGCCGGAAAACCGATTCTTTCACCTCTGAGCCTTACTGAACACCCAGAGCTCATACCGAAGCCACCCACACTCATCTCAAGCTCCCTGAAGACCCTCTGCCGCAGGACACACGTCGCCGGAATAACTTGCTATCACCGGAGTTTCGCCGGCGAAACAGAGGAGCCACTGTTCGGTATATCTTACACTTAATCTCTCGTTCTTTTTATTTATCGCACATGTAATTAATCACAAGACACTAAAGAACTTGATTAAATCTTCGAACCAGTCGGACTTCCGTTTCTGGTTAAGTTTAACGAAGAAGACGGAGTTATCAGGTGTGTATATGTTTCATTAAAATCAAGATATATCCCGGGTTAGACACACAGTCCAGCGGTGAACTGTGTGCAAATAAAACACGCTTACGTCCCGAGTTCGATTCTTGTCCCACGCACACTCGCCTTAATAAAAATGTTCTTTTTTTTAAACCGAACCGGATTCACTGCAATAGATGTTAAGTTTAATAAAAACCGGAATAATAACCAAGAAAGACACACAGTCCAGTGGTGGACTGTGTGAACGTTTAAATCACATGTCACGAGTTCGAGTCCAGACTACCGCACCGGTCCGGACAATTATCAAACTTTTTATATAAAGCAGAAACGAAATTATTTAGTTTGTATATAAGTATAATAAAAATAAGATTATTTAACCAGTTAGACACACAGTCCAGCGGTGGACTGTGTGTTAACCTAAACCACAGGTCCCGGGTTCGAGACCTGTGGAGAGCACCGAGCGAGTCATTTAAATTGTTTTTGAAATAAATGATTTTCGGATTAATTCAATTAGTATATAAATATAATTAAAAACAGAAATATTTCGGGTTAGACACGTAGCTCAGTTGGTAGAGCTGCGTGCACGCGTACGGGAGGTCTCGGGTTCGAGCCTCACCCAGCGCATACAATTCCACAATAAAACCGGTCAACAGGTCAACAAGTCAACGGTCAACAAAGTCAACAGTCAAAAATCAACATTTTTTTTATTTCTTTTATTTATTTATTTACATTAAAAATACTTAAAAATAACATTTTAAGTTAGAAATTAGCCTTAAACTCACAAAAAATATATCCAACAATTCTACAAAAATTGATTAATAAAATCCGCTTACTTACCGAACCATTATGCCATTATCTAGGTTAGTTTCACTCGTGGTTAAAACCAACTTCGTACGCATTCAACATCATCAACCAAACGCACCCAATGTGAGTGAATCTTACAACTCCCCTTTTTAATTACACGTTTTGGGGGTGTGTCATGTGTCACTAAAATTAACTCGTTTATTTAAACTTGTGCCATACCATATTGTGATCTAAACTTAGATTGTATATATTGTTTGTAGTTATGTATTTCATATTGTCAAGTTATATGCAATTCATTCATTTGGCCCATCAGTTCCTCGTGGGAGACGAGTTGAGCAACGCGTGCCTCAAAACAAATCCATTATTGTTCGTGTGTGCATTATGTAATATTAAATGATTGGTGAATAAGTATACATCTATTTTTACTCATGTGTGGTTGTGCACTTTATTTTGTAATCAATTCAATAAACTTGTTCAAATGTTTTTCATAGGATTCACTCGCCAACTTTTTGTTGATCCTAAAACCATTTTTACACATGATACAGGTGAACAGGAAGAAGCAAGGAAAACATAGGAAATGCCTTAGAAGAAAACAATGAAGTCTAGAATGATGTTTAGGACATGATGTAATTATGATTGTATATTTCCCATTAAATTGTATTAATGAATATGAAACGTCATAATAAATGTCATGAGCTTTGATGATAACCCAATTATGCCCCGGTCACCTTTTTCCGCTGCGGGTCGGGGTGTGACAATCTCATCATTTAAAGAAATTGGATTGTGTTCCATTTCTACATAGACTAACCTCTCCATCATAACAAACGAGAGAGGTATTGTCATCATTCAAACATGTATACTATCAGAATTAAGACTCAAGTTTTGGTTGTTGTGGTTGTTTTAGAGTCACATAGAACTAATCATAACTTGCGGATAAAGTCAATGAAAATTTGACAAGAATATGGTGGATACGCCGCTGGTACTTCCTATATATAAGTATTCTTGTCAAAGGATCAGAGGCATTATCAGGCGGTTATGAGAAGTTCCATGTAGGATTTAGTAATGTTTTGGTCAAAGTTTGTTCATCATACATTTCAACGTATTTCAATTTCATCATTTAAAGAAGTTGAGCTATGTCTCACTTCCACAAGGACTAACCTCTCCATCATAACAAACGAGAGAGGTACTGTCACCATTCAAACATGTATACTATCAGAATTAAGACTCAAGTTTTAGTTGTTGTGGTTGTTTTCGAGTCACATAGAACTAATCATAACTTGCGGATAAAGTCAATGAAAATTTGACAAGAATATGGTGGATACGCCGCTGGTACTTCCTATATGTAAGTATTCTTGTCAAAGGATCAGAGGCATTATCAGGCGGTTATGAGAAGTTCCATGTAGGATTTAGTAATGTTTTGGTCGAAGTTTGTTCATCATACATTTCAACGTATTTCAATTTCATCATTTAAAGAAGTTGGGCTATGTCTCACTTCCTCAAGGACTAACCTCTCCATCATAACAAACGAGAGAGGTATTGTCACCATTCAAACATGTATACTATCAGAATTAAGACTTAAGCTTTGGTTGATTGTGTTTATTTATGTATTAGAGTCACATAGAACTAATCATAACTTGCGGATAAAACCAATGAAAATTTGACAAGAATATGGTGGATACGCTGCTGGTACTTCCTATATATAAGTATTCTTGCCAAAGGATCAGAGGCATTATCAGGCGGTTATGAGAAGTTCCATGTAGGATTTAGTATTGTTTTGGTTGAAGTTTGTGTTATACTCACTGATTTAGCATTCATATCATCTCATTATTTAAAGAAATTGGATTGTGTTCCATTTTCTACATAGACTAACCTCTCCATCATAACAAACGAGAGAGGTATTGTCATCATTCGAAGATGTATACTATCAGAATTAAGACTCTGATATTGGTTGTTGTGTTTATTTATGTATTAGAGTCACATAGAATTAATCATAACTTACTGATAAAACCAATGAAATTTGACGAGAATATGGTGGATACGCCGCTGGTACTTCCTATATATAAGTATTCTTGCCAAAGGATCAGAGATATTATCAGGCGGTTATGAGTAGTTCCATGTAGGATTTAGTATTGCCTTGGTTGAAATTTGTGTTACATTCACTGATTTAACATTCATATCATCTCATCATTTAAAGAAATTGGATTGTATTCTATTTCTACATAGACTAACCTCTCCATCATAACAAACGAGGGAGGTACTGTCATCATTCAAACATGTATACTATCAGAATTAAGAGTCAAGATTTGGTTTTTGTGTTTATTTATGTTTTAGAGTCACATAGGACTAATCATAACTTACTGATAAAACCAATGAAAATTTGACGAGAATATGGTGGATACGCCGCTGGTACTTCCTATATATAAGTATTCTTGCCAAAGGATCAGAGGCATTGTCAGGCGGTTATGAGAAGTTCCATGTAGGATTTAGTAATATCTTGGTTAAAGTTTGTTTTTATACTCACTAATCTAGCATTTATATCATCTCATCATTTAAAGAAATTGGATTATGTCACCAATCAAACATGTATACTATCAGAATTAAGACTCAGACATTGGTTGCTGTGTTTGTGCATGTTTAGAGTCGTATCATAGAACCAATCATGACTTACTGATAAAACCAATGAAAATTTGACAAGAATATGGTGTATACGCCGCTGGTACTTCCTATATATAAGTATTCTTGCCAAAGGATCAGAGGCATTGTCAGGAGGCTATGAGAAGTTCCATGTAGGTTGTAGTATTAGAAGTTTTGTTTTAGGATATAACCTTATCTTTCCAAACATATCAAAACTATTGCATGAAATTACTCAGTGAATCAACTCCGCTTATCCATATTTTTACACTAGGCAACATAAAGCGATTCTTGTAGCAGGGTACTCAACCCTTACAAGGAACGTTACCGCCTCAAACAAAAATTTAAACTCTTACTCTTTTTCTAAGTATGTAACTGTCAAATTAAACACCATCCTTTTTAGACAAATATGCCACTACTTAAATTTCGGACGAAATTTCTAAAAAGTAGGGGATACTGTAACATCCGTAAAAAACCGGATTTACCAAACCCGCTCCGTTTATTAACCGAACGATCAGTTAAAAATTTCGTGGCATATTTGATGCCCAAATTAATTTTAAACGATACATAATTAATAAGTATATTGGATTATAAAAGTTATATTTGAAAAAGTATTAAAATTAATGAAATAAAAAATAAAACAATGCTGCCGGGTTTCGAACCCGGGTCAGCTGGGTAAACTTCAAAGCCTTAACACACATCTTTCCAACCACTCCGCCACTTGTGTTTCTTGTTTATTATTAGAAACAATTAATGCAAATACACAAACTCGAATTCAAACTGACGCGCCCAAATCGCAGTCGTCGGAAATCCCGACCGAGATTGGACGGTTTCTTCTGTTTTAACCGACGCATTAACTTTAACATCGGTTATAACCGATGTCCAGTCCGCGACACAAGTCATAACCACCGGAAAAGTTATTGACCGATGAATCAAGACTGAAATCAGACCACATGCATCTCGATTCTTTCCTATAAATGCACCCTCTAACCTCTGATAGCCTTTTCGCTCACAATCACACCCATTCTCGACGAAATATTACTCGCCGGAAAATTTCTGCAACTCGCCGGAAAACCGAACCCCTTCACCTCTGTGCCTTACTCTAAAAACAGAACACCTAGAGCTCATACCGAAGCCACCCACACTCACCTCAAGCTTCCTGAAGACCCTCTGCCGCAAGACACACGTCGCCGGAATAACCTGCTATCATCGGAAATTTTGCCGGCGAAACAGAGGATCTCTGTTCGGTATATCTTACACCTAATCTCTCTCGTTCTTATTAATCTCACATGTATCTAATCACAACTTACTAAAGAAACTGATTATTTTTGTCAAAACAGTCGGACATCGATTCTGGTTAAGTTTAACGAAGAAGATGAAGTCTTCGGTTATAAATATATTTAATTTAAATCAAGTTATATCTCGGGTTAGACACACAGTCCAGGGGTGGACTGTGTGCAAATAAACACCCATACGTCCCGAGTTCGATTCTTGTCACACGCACACTCGCCTTAATAAAAATGTTCCTTTTTAAAACGGAACCGGATTCACTCGCAAATAGATTTTAAGTTTAAGGAAAACCGGAATAATAACCAAGATAGACACAGAGTCCAGTGGTGGACTGTGTGCGCGTGTAAATCATACGTCGCGGGTTCGAGTCCAGACTACCGCACCGGTTCTGGCAATTATCAAACTTTTTATATAAGGCAGAAATGAATTTATCTAGTTTGTATATAAGTATAATAAAAACCAGATTATTTACCAAGTTAGACACACAGTCCAGCGGTGGACTGTGTGTCAAACTAAACCACAGGTCTCGGGTTCGAGACCTGTGGCGAGCACCGAGTCATGCATTAAAATCGTTTTTAAAATAAATGATTTTCGGATTAATTCAATTATAAATATAATTAAAAACAGAAATAATTCGGGTTAGACACGTAGCTCAGTTGGTAGAGCTTCGTGCACGCATACGGGAGGTCACGAGTTCGAACCTCACTTAGCGCACATAATAACACAATCAAACCGGTCAACAGGTCAACGGTCAACAAGTCAACGGTCAAAAAGAGAAAATTTTTTTATTATTTTTATTTATTTATTTTATTTAAAAATCAATTAAAAATACTTAAAAATAACATTTTAAAGTTAGAAAATACCCTTAAACTCACAAAAATATATCCAATAATCCTACTAAAGTTGATTAATAAAATCCGCTTATTTACCAAACCATTATGTTATTATCTAGGTTAGTTTCACTCGTGGTTAAATCAAACTTCGTGCGCATTCAACGTCATCAACCGAACGCACCCAATGTGAGTGAATCTTACAACTCCCCTTTTTAATTACACGTTTTGGGGTGTGTCATGTGCCACTAAAATTAACTCGTTTATTTAAAACTCGTGCCATACCATATTATGATCTGAACTTAGAATGTAATATTGTTTGTAGTTTATGTTTTACATATTGTCTAGTTGTATGCAAATCATTCCTTAGGCCCATCAGTTCCTCGTGGGAGACGAGTTGAGCAACGCGTGCCTCAAAACAATCTATTATTGTATGTGTGTGCATTACTTAATGATTAAGTGTTTTGTGAATAAGTTTACATCTATATTTATTCATATGTGGTTGTGCATTTTATTTTATAACAATTCAATAAACTTGTTCAAATGTTTTTCATAGGATTCACTCGCCAACTTTTTGTTGATCCAAAAACCATTTTTACACATGATACAGGTGAACAGGATGAAGCAAGGAAAACATAGGAAATGCCTTAGAAGAAAACAATGAAGTCTAGAATGATGTTTAGGACATGATGAAATTAAGATTGTATGTTTCCCTTTAAATTGTAATAATGAATATGAAACGTCATAATAAATGTCATGAGCTTTGATGATGACCCAATCATGCCCCGATCACCTTTTCCGCTGCGGGTCGGGGTGTGACAACCCAACACGATGAGCTCGATAGAACCTATGAGGAAGGGGATAGTGCAAGTATTTTTAATCGAATATCTGCAGATCATGCTAGTTACAGGCCAAAAGTACGCGCAGTATACAGTCCAGAAGCTGAGCATGGTTACAATTTGGTGTATCGCCCAACCGAAGCAGCTGAACAATCAAAGTTTACCAGAGAAATAGCACTGGCTCCGTTGGAGCGAGCAAAATTACCATCCAACGTTGGAAAGTTTAACGGTTTGACCGATCCTGATGATCACATGCGCCTCTTTACCGGTGCAGGGTTACTTGGGTGCTGGACATTGCCAATTGTGGTGTCACCTATTTGTACAGACCCTTACCGGCGCTGCGCGCCTTGGGTTTGATAATTTGCCGGCAGGTAAACTTTCCTCTTGGAATGAGTTAAAAGAGAAATTTCTTACACACTTTAGCCAGCAACGGCGATACGTGCGCAACTCCTCTGATGTAATGAACATCTAGCGGACGGACGATAACAGCCTCGAAGATTTTATAACACGTTACAATAAAGAGGTGTTGGAGATTGGAGATGTCCATGAAGACCTTATACGCGCGCAGTTCAAGTATGCGGTAAGGTGCGACGAAATGATTAAAGTGTTGTCCGGTACAATTGGCCTTCCAGAAAACTGGGATAAACTCATGGTGGCAGCCAAGGTCTAAGCCCAGACTGAGCGCAACTTAAGTTCTAACAGGCCACCTCTGCCTCAGAATCGTCCGCAAGACTTGAGTAGAGGTAGTCGCAAGTATAAGAGAAATTGGAAAGAGTCAAGTCAGAATTCGTATTCTCCTTATTCACCAATTGATGCGCGAGCAACAATCAACAAGATAACGACTCAAAAAGCGATTAAGCAGGAGAAAAGGGAACGTCAGTGGACTCCCTTAACAAAATCTCTGGCTGAGGTTCTCAGCACTGAGAATTATCAGTTTAAACAGCCGCAACCAATGAAAAACAAAAAAGGGCAAGACCCAAATTTGTTCTGTGACTATCATAGAGACACAGGCCACACAACAGATAACTGCATCAGTCTGCGCATGGAGATTGAAAAAGTATTAAAAAGTGGGAAGCTTACACATCTAGTCCAGAATGTGCGCAAAGAGATTAAGCGGATTACGCGCGAGAACGAAGGGCCTAGCAACAAGAAAATGAAACAGCACGTTTCCATGATTCAAGGTGGATCATCGCGCAAGCGTAGCCTTCAACATTTTCAAAACAACACTTGGCGCGAACAGCAAGTCATTTTTCCTATCGTTCCAGGAGGTCCTCAAGAAGACCAGCCAGTAGTTATCACCGGTATCTTTGGGCACTACCAAACAGACTATATGTTTATAGATCCGGGTAGTTCCATGGATATCATGTATGAGCAGTGCTTCAAGCAACTAGATCCTGAGGATAAGGCACGCTTGGAACCAGTTGATTTTCCATTAACTGGGTTCTGCAATGAGGATGTCTTTCCTCTAGGACAAATCCTCTTTCCTATTACTTTATCTGATGGGAGGTGTTCTCGAACGAGTAACGTCAACTTCATGGTGATGCCGTTAAATTCCCGTCACGATATTGGGACGCCGCGTGCAATGTGATTTTAGTATGTTTACCTCCGCTTCGCATGCTGCTTGTGGTTTTCCGACACCAAATGGTGTAGCTATACTTTATGCACAGAAACAAATCATGTCAATTGAGGAACCAGTTATGAAGGCTGGCAAGACATTGCCAAGCAATGAACCAGAAAAGTGGGTACTCAACAATAACTACCCTGAGCAGACAATCTTATTAGGACCTGCAGTCAGTATTGAAATTCGCGCAAAGCTTAACCTACTGTTGTTTCGCAACAAAGACATTTTCGCCTGGACACCTGCCGACATGGTTGGTGTCCCGCGCGACGTTGCGGAACATTGCCTGAATGTATTTCCATCAGCAGAACCAGTTGTGCAGAAAAACCGCAGCCTCGGGTCAGAAAAGACAGAGGCAATGAATGAACAAGTCACCGAGTTATTAAATGCTGGTATTCTGCGCGAAGTCAAATACCAGACTTGGGTGGCAAACCCAGTCATGGTAAAGAAACATAATGGCGGATGGCGGATGTGTGTAGATTTTAAAGATCTAAACAAGGCGTGTCCGAAAGATTGTTATTCTCTTCCTGAGATTGACAAAAAGGTTAACTCATTAGCTTCCTTTCACTGGAAATGTTTTCTAGATTGTTATAAAGGTTATCATCAAGTCTTGATGAAAAAAGAGGACGAAGATAAAACCGCTTTTCGCACGGAGAATGGCTTTTTTGTTATACCAAGATGCCTTTTGGTCTCCGCAATGCGGGAGCTACTTATCAAAGATTGATGGATACAGTGTTTGGAGATGACATCGGGAAAACTGTGGAAGTCTACATTGATGATTTGGTCGTTATGAGTAATTCAGAAGTCACTATGCTAGACAACATCCAACGAACTTTTGTTCTCTGTGCGAGGTAAATCTAAAGTTAAATCCCAGCAAATGCTCCTTCGGCATGGAGGAGGGAAATTTTTGGGTTTCATCGTCACCAAAGACGGTTTCAAAGTTAATCCCGAGAAGGTCGAGGTAATACAAAAAATGTATTCTCCTACTACCATCAAAGAGATGCAACGTTTGGCTGGAAGGTTAGTTGCGCTAAACCGCTTCCTCGCTAATCACGCTGCAAAATGTTATCCATTTATTCGAACCTTGCGCAATGGTACGAAGAGCAATGAGTTCGCATGGACTCCTGAAGCTGATCAAGCTTTCCAGCAGATGTAAGATTGTTTAGTTCAACTTCCCACACTTACTGCTCCTCGAGATAAAGAACCCATGGTCTTATATCTTGCTGCATCTGAGGTAGCAGTAGGTGCTGTCTTGTTGGTAGAACGTGAAGGGGTCCAGTCTCCAATTTATTATATCAGCAAGATGTTGAACGATCCAGAGACAAGGTATTCAATCATGGAGAAATTAGTTTTAGCATTGGTCCATGCTTCGCGCAGGCTGCGAAGATACTTTTCAGGACATGTTATTACAGTTTTAACAAATTTTCACATTGCCCAAGTCCTGGCCAAACAGACGTTTCTGGACGACTTGCGAAATGGGCAATAGAATTGGGAGGTTATAACATCTGTTATAAACCTAGACCAGCTATCAAAGGCCAAGTTTTGGCAGATTTCATCGCTGAAATTCCTGCTGATAAGCTTGAAGAATGCCAAGCAATCCAAAACCCAGTCCCAGTCATCGACAACAGAGCCTGGACATTTTTTACAGATGGCGCATCAAACAGTGATGGGGCTGGAGCAGGTCTTCAATTAATGAGTCCAGAGGGAGCAGAATTCACATATGCAATTCGGTTGGATTTTAAAAGCACCAACAATGAGGCCGAATATGAAGCTTTCCTAGCAGGCTTACGCCTCGCTATCAAAATGGGCGCAACAAATTTAGAAGCCCATGTTGATTCATTACTAGTTGCTGAGCAAGTAATTGGAACGTACGATACAAAAGGAGATATCATGGCTTTATACTTGGCGCAAGCCAAGGCTCTTATAGCACAGTTCCAACAATTTAAAGTCACTCACGTCAAGCGAAGTGAAAACAAACATGTTGATGCTTTAAGTAAACTCCCAGCAACTAGTTTCAAACATTTGGCTAAGGAAGTTCGCATCGAGGTTTTAAGTAATCCATCAGTTCCCCTCAGACAAGTAACAGTGGTCAAAGTAGGAGATCCATCATGGATGTCTCCAATAATAATGTATTTGTTACATGGTTCTTTACCAAAAGATAAAGCGCAAGCACGTAAGTTACGATGCAAAGCCCTCAATTACGAAATGATTGACGGTATTCTTTACCGACGCTCTTACATGGATCCTTCACTCCGCTGCGTTAACAAACATGATGCGCAATACCTGATCAGGGAGGTTCATGAAGGGCTATGCGGTATACATTCTGGGACGCGCATGGTGGTAGCCAAAGTGAAAAGCGCACGGTACTATTGGCCTGGAATGTACGTTGACACGGTGGAGATATTGCGCAAATGCATATCCTGCCAAACGTATGCCCCTAAAACGTTCCCGTCACAACAGCTTGGCCATTTCAACAATGGGCCATTGATTTAGTGGGACCATTTCCGGATGCGCCCGGCGCAGTAAAGTTTATCATTGTTGCGGTCGACTACTTAACCAAATGGGTTGAAGCCAAACCTTTAGCTTCTACTACAGCGATGGTAATTCGCAATTCATCTGGGAATACATTATTTGCCGTTTTGGTCTGCCCATGCGCATTATTACAGACAACGGTACAAATTTAATGGCTGAAGAGTTGCAAACATGGATGACCGAAATGGGAATCCAACATGTTTTCGCTTCTGTTGAACACCCACAAGCAAATGGTCAAGTTGAAAGCATAAACAAACAGTTGGTCGACGGTATCAAGGCCCGCCTTGGCACGACACGGCGGGGGTGGGTTGACGAATTGCCTAGCATCTTGTGGGCACACCGAACTATGCCCAAAAC
The DNA here is from genome assembly GCA_947069175.1 of Scalesia atractyloides. Taxonomy (NCBI): domain Eukaryota; kingdom Viridiplantae; phylum Streptophyta; class Magnoliopsida; order Asterales; family Asteraceae; genus Scalesia; species Scalesia atractyloides. Next base: position 2,824,449 of record CAMTDV010000026.1, on the reverse strand, counting down.
TAGCACTGGAGAAACTCCTTTTAGCCTTGTGTACGGCACGGAAGCTGTGATTCCTGCTGAAATTGGGTTACCATCTCCAAGAATGCTAGCTTTGGAAAAACAAGATAACGAAGAACAAAGGCGCATCGACCTAGACTTATTGGAAGAACGACGAGAAAATGCAGCGATTCGCGAAGCTAAATACAAGTCCCAGCTTGAAAAATATTACAACAAAAGGGTGCGCATCTGTTCCTTTTCGCCTGGTGACTTTGTTCTTCGCGATAATGAAGCATCGAATGCCGAAAAACCGGGGAAGTTAGCCCCGCGATGGGAAGGTCCGTACGTGATAAATAAAGTATTGGGAAAAGACGCGTACACTCTGAAGCGTATGGACGGATCCAGCGTTCCTCGAACCTGGAATGCCCAACAACTACGCCGATGTTATATGTAATCTCAGTCCTCTAAGCAACTTCTGAGCGTTGCGTAACGAGACTGCTTACTTTATTTTGTTATGTAATCTTAGTGGCAACCATAGTTTTGCGCTTTATCAGTATGAATAAAATACTCTGCCACTACTTATAGTCTTGAATATGTTCGTTTACAAATGCATGCAATTCCTTTGGATAAACAAAAACACAAACTCATGAGCCACAAGCTAACTTAATACTTACGCTCACACATGAGAAAAGAAACTGTTTATTTGTCTATCCTACACAAGTAATTGGTCCCATGCAAAGATTGTAAAGCTGAAATATACTATATTCACATCCACAATACTTGCGCAGCAGCGCAACGTTACAAGTTATCACAAAGTAAAAAATTACAAATTTCCTATTCTATGGATTTGGTTCCCGCCTGCTTCTCTGTTGAAGAAAAGATCTCCTTTAGTTTATCAACAAAGTCGTCTTGCTGCAGCGCGGCATCCACAAGGTCCATAATCGGAATTTGCAATTGATCATATTTTTCTTTGGCAGCAGAATAAATGGCGGTAGTATTTAGCCCATGCGTGGCAGCACGGCTTGTATCCCATTCGGTCTTCAGCGCATGGGCCACGTGCAAAGTACACTCTCTATAGCCCTCGGCATGCCCGTCATTGCGCGCCGCGATCATCAATTCTGCCACTCTCTCATCCAACTCCGTAGAGTTAAGGATGGCATTTGCAATCTGTATACAAATACAATCAGTATATGTTGCGACAATCAAACCAGACATGTATAAAGAAAAGGGAATATTACCTCCACAATCCCGTAGTCCCGCAACCAAGTAAGCTGGTTCATGAGGGATTCGGTGAGGCTTTCTGCTGTAGCACGAGCGACCTCTGTGTCGTTAATTTTTTGTTCACCTTCAGTCAAACGGCGGATCAACTCGGCTTTTTCTGTTCGGTGAAGGTTGATATCTTTTTTCAAACTATCAACTTCATCTTGCAGCCGCGCCTGGTCAAATAGCATAGCAGTTTGATCATCAATTTCTTTATTCTTAAGAAGGAGAGTTATTTTGGTTGATACCTCACTCTACTCGCTCCTTTCTCTGTGTGAGCGCGCCTCTTCTGGTGCCGCAACTGCATCAGCTTTCTCTTTCTTGAGTTTCTCAATTTCGTTGCGCAGAAAAAAAATTTCTTTGTTATCACGATCACAAGCCTCCACAAAGCGCTTGCGCTCGTCCGCATATTGGCAGCAGAGGCCTCACACTTGCGCTTCCACAACAGCGCAGCCCACTCTTCAGTCTTCTTCTCTTCCTCAAACTGGGCCTTTTCCGCCTCAAAATCGACGAGCATTTTCAACGTCTTCCCCTTCTCAAGTTTGGCCTTTGCCTTCTTAAGCTCAACCTCATCCCTCTCTTTGTTCATGCCGCGCCATTCGCGCACAATTCTGTTTATGGTGGAAGAGGCAAGGGCAGACACTTGCAAATATGACTCGTAGGTAGCCTCGTGGTCCTTTTCTTCCTGGCGCTTCACCTCCGCCGGCGGGAAGATGCCCTTATACCACTTCCTGCAGGAGTGCCAATCAGTGAAAACATCACCCTGCTTAACTTTCCACACGGGCTGATGAATCGCAGAGGCCCGCCTCTCAGAATAAGAGCGATAATAATAGTCCCCAGGCGTCTCCTCTGGGCGAATAGGCGACTCCTCCTCCGAATCCTCAACAAACACAAAGCCTTCGCTTTGTGTTGAAGGTCCGGCTCCCTTGGATATCAACTTTGACGGTTCCCCAACATCTGTAGCCGTATCTTTAACCTGCTCGCCAGCAGAATTCTCAGCATCAAAATTTTTGGACTCTCCTTCCGGAGCCACTTTCTCAATATTTTCCGGGACGATGGGGTCGGCATCAAGAACAGGAGTTTCTTTCCCCGCATCTCCCTCTTCAACGTTCTTAGGCCTGCGCGGCGATGGTATAGCAGATGAGGGATGAGGTATAGCAGGAGTTTCTTTGACGGTTCCATTAAAATCCTTAATAAAATCCACTCATCTACTATATTTTTCCGTTATTATTTAGGTTAGTAATTCTCGTTGTTCAACTCCCCCGATTCGTGCGCATCTCACCATCTCCAATCCAACGCACCCAATGTGAGTGAATCTTTACAAATTCCCCGTTTTAATCACGTTTTGGGGGTGTATCATGTGTCTTGCTATATATTATATTTAAATCATTGTGCATACATCATATCATGAACTTGTGTATTCAGCTTGTTTCAACTGTTTGTGTGGTTATTGTTAGATTCAATTTATTATTTCAGTACATGCAATTTCATAGGCCGCCGCTCCCCATTACATTATGAGCGTTGAGCATGTTCCCCATTACATTATGAGCGTGAACCTGGCGTGCCCACATACGATCGGCTCCGTTTGATTGAGCCTTGATCGCACAGACATTTATCATTTTCAGTACATGCAATACGATCGGCTCCGTTTGATTGAGCCTTGATCGCACAGTTTCATTCATGTTATTTATCGTATGATGTTGGTATGTTAATGTATGTTATAGTTGTGAATTGCTATTGCTACTGCTTGGTTATATACATTTGCTCATTTATGATTATGCACAATTTTTCATTGATAAACTAATAAGTAAATCAATAATAAATGTTTATCTAACAAGGTTCACTCGCCAACTTATGTTGACCCAAAAACCCCCATTTTTACACATGATACAGGTGAACCAGCTGCAGCAAGAAACACTTAGGATTGGACTAGAAGAATAAAATGATTTAGAGTTGGGAATTGTTTTGTTTGGATTATTTTCTTTGTATTGTATGGACATGTTTGGATATTTGGGAATGTAATTTTGACTTTAATAAATATGAAACATATTAGTAAATATCATGAGCTTTGGTGATAACCCAATTATGCCCCGACTCTTATTTCGCTGCGGTCGGGGTGTGACAGATTGGTATCAGAGCCATGACTATAGGGATATAGGATAGGTTATTAGACCCTTAGAGCCTATACTATAGTTGATTAGAAATTTTTAAGATTTTTGTGTGTTACATGCCAAATTTCATGATGTTTATATGTTTTATGTTAAATGTTACATTCAATGTTATGCAAGCATGTTCATAAGTATATATTATCATATAATGCCTATCATGAATCATATTCTCATAACATATCACATCCATGAAAGCACACACCACATCATGATTGCTTTTACAATGATTTTTGTGTTTTCAAATCTCATCAAAGTGAGTTCTCATGACGGGCATGTAGTAACTGGAAGGGTATCAGTACCGGTAGTCGGAACGTCCTGTCTAGGCTAGCATTCGTATAAATCCAAAATAAAGGACCAGTTTGCCTACCTGGGGACTAACGATGAGAGTACGAAGTACCTATTAGGCCAAAGCATGCTATACCAAACGTCGTGTGAGCTAACCCCACTTTGAGTTGTCATTGTGTCTACACCTGGACACATTCCGACCATACATCTCGTAAACATATTTTGTGGTTTGCATTCGGGTGATGCGAGTGTTAAATCGCCAATACTAATGTGAATCCTACCAAGCCAATAGTCATGGGGGGCCATATGACTATACAGGTGAAGGTATGGGGGACATTTGAGGCCCAACATGAGCAAACCCAAGACATCCTATGGATGTAGTTGCATTATTGATATTTATGTTATTTTCATTTTTCTTAAAGACACATGACACCTAAAAAGACTCCATAAACTCACAATCTTCTTATGTATGTCCCTGTAGATGTCGTCCAGACAACAACGATGGGGTAAAAGATCAGGAAGGTCTCAGGAACGCTTGGCCACACAAATCGTGAAACAAATGGCCACGATACTGCCTGACATTGTGGTCCAGGTACAACAAGCTCTCGCCACAAATCCAGTAATCCTCCCCAACAGAATGACCAGAACATCGGCAACCCTCCTACCAGCAAGTGCTCATACAAACATTTCAAATCTTGTGATCCTCCTAAATTTGAAGGGACCGAAGGTGTCACTGCTCTCCTCCATTGGTTTGAGGAAATGGAAAACACCTTCCTCAACTGCGATTGTCCTGAGGATCGCAAGGTTCGATATGCCACCGGGAGACTATTTGGGGTAGCTCTCACTTGGTGGAATACTGAAAAAGGGAAGAGGGGTATTGATGATGCAATGGCCTTAACTTGGGAGGAGTTAAGGGAAATCATGACTAGGCGTTTCTGTCCTAGGAGTGAAATTAAAAAGTTGGAGGACGAATTTCATTCTTTAAAGCAGAAGGAGGGAGATCACACCACCTATAACAAGAGGTTCTTAGAGTTGAACCAAATGGTTCCAAATTTGTTTACCCCAACTTATCGTTTGATCGAGCATTATATTCGAGGACTTCCCTCGAAAATTCAAGATTCCGTTCTCAGCATTTCACCGGTAACACTTGAAGCTGCTATGGAGCTAGCGACTGAACTGACCGAGAATCGGATTCGCAACGGGAAGTTTAAAGAAGAGAAAAAGAAAGCCCCTGTAGAGGGTCAAACTTCAAACCATTCCATCTCTTCCTCTAAGTTTGCTAACAAGAGGAAGCGCAACACCAGAAACTTCGCCGTTACACAAACCAACCTCCCTATTCCTGTTGCACCCATTACCCAGCTTGCCCCTTCACCCGCACCATACAAAAGACCATACTCTGGCCCGTTACCAAAATGAAACCGTTGCCAATATCACCATTCTCCTGATTACCCTTGCCAACATTGCAGCGGCTGTGGTCGCGCAGGTCATACTGTTCAAACCTGCCGCATGCCTCAGCGAACGAACCGCTACCAGCCTTCAACCCAAACCCACCAGCAAATAATGGGTCAAGCCCAACAACCCCTACTATATCCACCCACCCAACATTTAGCCCAAACATACACCAACCCAATTATCCTATGGGTCAACCTATGCGGGCTTGCTACAATTGCGGAGACCCAAGCCATTTCAGAAACACTTGTCCAAGGTTGGTAAACATTATTCATGCTCAGGCCCAAGCCAACCCGGTGAATCAAGCGAACCAAGCTCCTCCACCTGCAAGAGGAAGAGCTTTCAATATCAACGCTAATCAGGCTAGGGCTGACGGCAATGTGGTTAACGCTACGTTCCTTATTAATGGTCGATATGCATCCATGTTGTTTGATACTGGCGCGGATAAAAGTTTTGTGTCCTTAGAGTTTGAACCTATCCTAAACCAAAATCGTGATAAGCTCCTGGAATCCATAACAGTAGAAGTTGCTGACGGGAAACCGGTCTCATTGAACTCGATTATACGTAATTGCACTCTTACTCTAAACGACCATAATTTTCTAGTTGACCTTATTCCTATGAAGTTGGGAAGTTTTGATATCATAATCGGTATGGACTGGCTTAGTCAACATCAGGCAGAAGTTGTATGTCGCGAAAAGTTTATACGTATTCCTCTTTCAAACGGTCAGACTCTTCGAATCTTTAGAGAAACCTCGTCGAAGGGGCTCAGCTTAATGTCTTGTCTTCAAGCCCAAAAATATCTTCGCAAAAATTATGTCGCGTTTTTAGCTCATATCATCGACAAGGGAACCATGGAGAAGAAACTTGAAGACATTCCAGTAGTAAAAGATTTCCCGCAAGTTTTTCCAGACGACATTTCAGGACTTCCTCCAGTTAGAGAAGTCGAATTTCGTATTGATCTTATACCTAGTGCTACACCAGTTGCAAAGTCTCCTTATAGGTTAGCCCCCTCTGAAATGCAAGAGCTAGCCAGTCAATTACAAGAGTTGTCTGACAAGGGATTCATACGTCCTAGCTCATCGCCTTGGGGTGCACCTGTCCTTTTTGTAAAGAAGAAAGATGGATCGTTTCGTATGTGCATCGACTACAGAGAGCTCAACAAATTAACAATCAAGAATCGCTATCCTTTACCCCGCATTGATGATCTTCTTGACCAACTTCAAGGTGCCAGCTACTTTTCCAAAATCGACCTTCGATCTGGTTATCATCAACTTAGGGTGCATGAAGAAGATGTCCCAAAGACCGCATTTCGAACTCGTTATGGCCATTATGAATTCATGGTCATGCCATTTGGTTTAACCAACACTCCAGCAGTCTTCATGGACCTAATGAACAGAGTTTGCAAACCTTATCTTGATCGATTTGTAATAGTTTTCATCGACGACATTCTTATTTATTCAAAGTCTAAGTCTGATCATGAGCGTCATCTTCGACTCATCCTTACACTTCTAGAGAATGAAAAGCTTTACGCCAAATTCTCCAAATGCGAATTCTGGTTAAAAGAGGTGCAATTCCTCGGACATGTAGTCAATGACAAGGGAATACATGTCGACCCCTCAAAGATCAAAGCGGTACAAGAATGGCAAGCTCCACGTACACCAACTGAAGTAAGATCCTTTCTTGGTTTGGCTGGTTATTATCGTCGTTTCATTTCAAACTTCTCTCGCATTGCTGTAACACTCACGGCTTTAACTCATAAGGGAAAACCTTTCATATGGGGACCCAAGCAAGAAGAAGCCTTCCAAACTCTTAAACAAAAACTCTGTGATGCACCAATCCTCACTCTTCCTGAAGGTTGTGACGATTTCGTGGTCTATTGCGACGCGTCAGGTCAAGGATTAGGATGCATTCTAATGCAAAGAGGAAAAGTTATAGCTTATGCTTCGAGACAACTCAAGACGCATGAGAAGAACTACACCACCCATGACCTAGAACTTGGAGCCGTTGTGTTCGCTCTTAAGATATGGAGACATTATCTCTATGGTACTAAGTGTGAAATATACACTGACCACAAGAGCCTTCAACATATCTTCAATCAAAAGGAGTTAAACATGAGGCAACGAAGATGGGTCGAACTTCTAAATGACTACGACTGTGAAATTCGATACCACCCTAGCAAAGCAAATGTGGTGGCTGATGCACTTAGTCGAAAGGGTTATGCGAACTCCATTCGTCTTCTATGTTCGCAAATTATAACTGACATTAAAGATCAAATTCGAGAAGCCCAACACGTTTCAGTAACGGAAGATGATGTACGAAAGGAGATGTCCTGTGGAGCTGAACTTAAAATTGAAACTAAATCTGACGGTATTCTTATTATCTAGATCGTATATGGATTCCTAACCACAACAATCTTCGTGAAATTCTTATGAAGGAAGCTCACAAAACGCAATACTCTATACACCCAGGAGCCGATAAGATGTATCAAGACCTACGATATACCTATTGGTGGCCTGGAATGAAAAAGGATATTGCTGTTTTTGTTTCTAAGTGCCTTACATGTTCCAAGGTGAAAGCTGAACACCAAAGACCCTCAGGACTTCTGGTCTAACCTGAAATACCTGTATGGAAGTGGGAAAATATAACCATGGACTTCATTACCGGGTTACCTCGCACTTCTGGTGGGTATGAAACTATATGGGTAATAATTGACCGACTTACAAAATCAGCTAACTTTATTCCTATCCGCGAAGATTTCAAGAACGAAAAGCTTGCTCGTATTTATATCAGCGAAATCGTAAGCCGACATGGGGTACCGTTAAGCATTATTTCTGATCGTGATGGTCGTTTCACTTCACGAACATGGCAAGCAGTACAAGCCGCTACGGGTACGCGATTAGATCTCAGTACCGCCTATCACCCTCAAACTGATGGTCAATCTGAACGCACCATTCAAACTCTTGAAGATATGCTTCGAGCATGTGTTATAGACTTCAAGGGAAATTGGGACGCTCATCTACCATTAGTCGAATTTTCGTACAACAACAGCTATCATTCAAGCATCGGCATGGCACCTTTTGAAGCCTTATATGGTCGTAAGTGCCGATCTCCTGTATGTTGGCACGAAATTGGGGAAGCTCAAATCACTGGTCCAGAACTGATTCAAGAAACCACAGACAAGATCCATCAAATTCGAAACAATCTTCTAGCGTCTCAGAGTCGTCAAAAGAGTTATGCAGACAAACGACGGAAGCCTTTAGAGTTTAACATTGGTGATCATGTACTTCTAAAAGTATCACCATGGAAGGGAGTAGTTCGTTTTGGTCAAAAAGGCAAGCTAGCACCACGCTACGTAGGACTTTTCAAGATACTCGAAAGAGTAGGACCTGTAGCATACAAGCTTGACCTACCAGAAGAACTCAACAGGATTCATCCCACATTCCACGTATCAAACTTGAAGAAGTGCCTCGTTGATGAAAACCTTCACATTATGCTGGAAGATATTCAAATTGATGAATCTATGCATTTTATTGAAAGACCTGTAGAGATCATGGACTTCGGAGAAAAACGTTTACGACGAAGTCGCATTCCAATTGTTAGGGTACGCTGGGAGTCGAAACGGGGACCTGAGTTTACTTGGGAACGTGAAGACTCAATGCGCGAAAAATACCCACATCTTTTTCCTACTACTACTTAAATTTCGAGACGAAATTCCTAAAAGTAGGGGATACTGTAACATTTGTCAAAAACGGGTTTCCAAAACCCGCTCTGTTTTGTAATCGAATATCAAGTTATAAATGTCACGTTGTGTATTTATGGTTATTTTGATTTTTAATGATACATAATTAATAAACAAACTAAACTATAAAAATTATTTTTAACAAAAAGTGAAAACAAAATAAATAAAAATGAAATGTTGCTGCCGAGGCTCGAACCCGGGTCAGCCGGGTTGTAACTCCAAAGGTTTAACATTCACACGTATAACCACTCCGCCACTTGTTTGTTTTCTGTCAACTCTAGGAAACAAATAAGTCTTATACACAAACCTAGTTAAACCGGTTGCGCCAACTGAAAACTGAAATCGGCAATTCAACCGTCTAAACGTTTGATTAATCGCAAATTTCAGGATTATAACCGATGCACCGACGAATCTAATCAATTCAGACTTGAATTGACTTCAATTCTAGGGATGATCAGTTTTATGACCGAAACTACTCAATAATCCGAATTACTGTAATCATAGAGCTTCTCACGACTCAGAAACATCATACAAACTTTCCATTTCACTTTCTTCATACATTCAGTCCACCGGAGAAGTTTATTTTGCTCGCCGGAAATTTCTGCAAGTTCGCCGGAAAACCGTATTCATCATCAAAACGGTAATTCTTTCAATACCGTCGTATTCTAACAATTGCTAAGCTATTTCTAACTCAAACCTTTCAATTGAAATCGAATTCAGACACTGTTATCAGATAACTCCAGTTCGCCGGAAAATTTCAGGAAATCTTTATCTTCGTCTGCGAAACGGTAAGGACCTTCAAACACACTGTTAACGTTTGTTTAGCACTTAAATTCCACGATTGGCTAATCAAAACGGTTAATTGTTTTGTTCAGTTGAAGTGCACAAAAACAGAGACCGACACATTGCCGGAATTCTGAAATAAACCGTTCATCGGTATGTTCACTTCTAAGTATCGTTTCTGCCATTTCATATTAGATTGTACAATGTTTATCAATCGAACTAAACAAGATATAACGGTATAATCTACTGCCTGTAAAATCTAACGAAGAAGATGATCTGCGATAACATTATAAGAATAATTAAAACTGGTATTTTTAACGGGTTAGACACACAGTCTAGCGGTGGACTGTGTGCAAATAATACGCGCATGTCACGAGTTCGATCCCTGATACACGCACCCTTTATGTAATAAAATGCCTTTTGATTAAAACTGAACCGGGTTAACTCCGTTAGTTGTTAAGTATAATAAAAATTGGTATATTAACCAAGTAGACACACAGTCCAGCGGTGGACTGTGTGTGATGTTAAAGCACAAGTCCCGGGTTCGAAACCTGTTACTAGCACCAGTTTGATGAATTAAAATGTTTTTGAAATTAAAAGAATTTTGGATAAATCGAATTAGTATATAAATATAATTAAAAACAAGATTATTTCGGGTTAGACACGTAGCTCAGTTGGTAGAGCTGCGTGCACGCGTACGGGAGGTCTCGGGTTCGAGTCTCACCCAGCGCATACATGCACACTGACCGAACCGGTCAACAGGTCAACAGGTCAACAAGTCAACGGTCAACGGTCAACGCAAAAATAAACAATTTTTTTTATATTTTTATTTATTTAATTTAATTTAAAAATCAATTAAAAATACTTAAAAGTAATATTTTTAAAGATAGAAAATAGCCTTAAACTCACAAAAATATATTTAAAAGTTCCATTAAAATCCTTAATAAAATCCACTCATCTACTATATTTTTCCGTTATTATTTAGGTTAGTAATTCTCGTTGTTCAACTCCCCCGATTCGTGCGCATCTCACCATCTCCAATCCAACGCACCCAATGTGAGTAAATCTTTACAAATTCCCCGTTTTAATCACGTTTTGGGGTGTATCATGTGTCTTGCTATATATTATATTCAAATCATTGTGCATACATCATATCATGAACTTGTGTATTCAGCTTGTTTCAACTGTTTGTGTGGTTATTGTTAGATTCAATTTATTATTTCAGTACATGCAATTTCATAGGCCGCCGCTCCCCATTACATTATGAGCGTTGAGCATGTTCCCCACTACATTATGAGCGTGAACCTGGCGTGCCCACATACGATCGGCTCCGTTTGATTGAGCCTTGATCGCACAGACATTTATCATTTTCAGTACATGCAATACGATCGGCTCCGTTTGATTGAGCCTTGATCGCACAGTTTCATTCATGTTATTTATCGTATGATGTTGGTATGTTAATGTATGCTATCATGTGTTATTGTATGTTATAGTTGTGAATTGCTATTGCTACTGCTTGGTTATATACATTTGCTCATTTATGATTATGCACAATTTTTCATTGATAAACTAATAAGTAAATCAATAATAAATGTTTATCTAACAAGGTTCACTCGCCAACTTATGTTGACCCAAAAACCCCCATTTTTACACATGATACAGGTGAACCAGCTGCAGCAAGAAACACTTAGGATTGGACTAGAAGAATAAAATGATTTACAGTTTGGAATTGTTTTGTTTGGATTATTTTCTTTGTATTGTATGGACATGTTTGGATATTTGGGAATGTAATTTTGACTTTAATAAATATGAAACATATTAGTAAATATCATGAGCTTTGGTGATAACCCAATTATGCCCCGACTCTTATTCCGCTGCGGGTCGGGGTGTGACATCAAGAACGTGCGTCGTCATCAACTACACCATCCATATAAGTGACACGTGTATAAGTATATTTGAAATTCAAATACTTTTTCAAAATTCACTTACGACACGTCATCAAGATGCATAAAGCAACAAAAAGCTAGTCCTTACCTAGCGCAGCACATTTATCTTAAGTCCAGTGCTCCACCAACTTTTTATTCTTACATAGGAGCAACACTGGACTGGGGGGACTTGAAGGGGTATGGTCCCAAAAACCTTGCGCCAATCAAGGAAACCATACCCATTAATAACTTTTAAGAAAACTACGCGCAGACTTCTTTGCCAAAATAAGATTTATTAGAACTCTGCGCCAAATATCCAAGAGAGGAAAGCATCATTTAACTACCTTGCGCGGGCTCGCGCAAGGTTCAAAGTAAACCTTGAACACTCTCTTTGGATAAATGCTTCATTTACCTACCTTGCGCGGGCTCGCGCAAGGTTCAAAGTTAACCTTGAACACTCTCGTTTGATAATGCTTCATTTAACTACCTTGCGCGGTCTCGCGCAAGGTTTAAAGTTAAACTTGAACACTCTCATTTGATAATGCTTCATTTAACTACCTTGCACGGGCTCGCGCAAGGTTCAAAGTTAACCTTGAACATTCTTGTTTGATAATGCGCCATGCACAAACCTTGCGCAGATATTTATATCAAAGCAAGAATCCACCAAACGTTGCGCTAAAGCAGCAAGGAGAAGAAGGAAGATCAGTTAACTAACTTGCGCTTCTCGTGCAAGGAAAAAGTAAATCCTGAGAAACTTTCCCTTAGCAAAATCCTTGACTTGATGCAGAAGCAAAGGGAATCTTTTCTGTTGTAACAGAATGTACACGTGGTGAATAATAGATGGGTAACAGTTGTGAAACCTACTAGAAGCCATTAACACCCAATCGTGCAAGCATCTTTTCGGTTATAACCAATTGCCACATGGAAGCATCTGGACGGCTGAGGAAGATCACGGTGATGGCATGCTCACATTTATAAGATGTATTGATCTCTTGTTTACACGTGGCACCTCCCTAACCGCTGATGAGCTCACGATCCGTGTGCACTAACGGATTGCCAACAAACGTTAACGGAATAATAAAAGATTCCGTTAAAGTTAACAATCTCTCTTTTTGGCGCCAAACACCGACAATAATTAAGTAACTTGGAGTTCAAGGAAAGGTATTCACTCTCAACTACTCTCTCACTTACGATACTTACTTCCGACTACCTGTACTTATTCTCACGCCGGAGGGTGGTCACGGGAGAACCCCCTTCTCCCCGTGGCGAGCTAACGGTGTTCTGTTTTGCAGGATCAGTCGGAATATTGTTCTATTCATCATCCATCGTGAAACCAAACGAAGGGTTAACCCTTTTATGCAGAGCCCATTCCATAGATCTACTTTGATTCCGGTCTAGTTGATCTAGGGTTTCTTCAACGGTCTAGATTTAAGTTTCATTACAGCAGCAGCCTACCGTAAGCTACGGTGGACTACCGTAGCTTACGGTGGCTTACTGCAGATTTTTCTTTTGTTCGCTGTTTTGACACGGAATTCTCCGTATCTTTTTAACCGATTATCCTTTTAACCTCCCGTTTCTTCCTACATGGTCTGACCATTTACCTTTACTCATTAAACTCAAAATCCAACATTCGGATTAATCATATTTTAAATCTTAAAAGCCTTCGGCTTAATATTTAAATATTCGTTATTCAGTTTACGGCTAATATTCCAATTCTACCCTTTTATCAGGTTTATGTCCAAAAGATTTATTCATAAACCTCTTAACAAATGTCACCACTAATTTTTTTTTACATATTTGGTTTCTATAACGAAATCCATCGTTTTACGAAACCAAACTTTCATTCTTTTAATATTTAACCCTTCTTGATCATTTTAGCGAATTTTATCGCTTTTGTATGATCAAACCATTATTTTTCATTTTATTTGACCCATTTGGTCGTATTAGCCATCTCCATTGCTTTTAAACGATCCAATCATTATTTTCATACTATTTTACCCGTTTGGTCGTATTAGTGAACTCCATCGGTTTCATACTATCAAACCAATCATTTTTCATATAGTTTGACCCGTTGCTCATATTAGCAAACTCCATCGCTTTTATACTATCAAACCAATCATTTTTTCATATAGTTTGACCCGTTTAGTCATCTTAGCGAACTCCATCGCTTTTATATTACCAAACATAATCAATTCATTCAACACATATTATTACAAGAATTATAAGTAAATTCTTAAAGAAAGATAAACCACATACCTTAGAGCTTTTCTTTTAGTCGTAAATCACGTTCGGCTTTATCACCCGTCTTTTCACTCGAGTTACCTATATTGAATAGCTCGTCTAATTATTAAATGATCAATATGAAAAGCATTAGTTACCAACTTCATCAAATTCATCATATATGCTTTTCATTCAATTATCATATTACCAAGCATAACATTTTCATTTAAGAAATCATCGAACACATGTAAGTACGGATTTATGCGTAACATTCAATATTGCAAATTAAGGCATCATATGTCTTTATATTTGCACTATAACAAACGAGTATGTCCGAATATAATCCTATTCACATAAAAATCTCGGTTTATTAAACTTCTTAAGCATAGGTTAATCATGATAACATCTATACTTCACCCTTCTCTAAAACCCAATTAACACAATTATCCAACATCATTCAATTACTCAAATTTGTGTTCTTTGATCACTTTCTTTCATCAAGGGTTTGCATCTAGGTTAAAATACATCTAAATCCTGCTATCACACCTAAAATTGATGCTTATATTGAAGTTTGTATTATTCATCAAACTTCCTAACCCTTGCTAAACATTGAAATTCAACATACCTTAAGGTTTCCTAGCTTGGATGATCCTTAATCTCAATTCATACAATGATTTAGGACTTGATTCAGCCTTCAATTTGATGGATTGAGGATTCTAGGGTTAGAAGGGTTCTTCTCCTCCTTCTGCTTGTTCTGGTCGATGTAATGAACACACATTTGTGTGTTTTAGGTTTTTAATTTTTCCTATTTATATCAACCAGTTTACCAAGTGTCTAATTCAGCCCTCTAAGTTTTGGTTTATTATACTTGAGCGCTATCTAAACGTTTTCATTAGTTATTTAGCAAATAACTAACTAATTCTTAAATCCAATAAATAATTATGGACATAATATATTTTACTTTTACATTGAATATAAATTACATCTTTATATATTTTAGGTGCATTACTAACCCATCCCCTTTTAAAGAGCTTTCCACTAACTGGGTTAAATGTCCCTGATTATTTATGTAATTTAATAATTTTGGGGTGTTACATACGATCCCTCAACTTTATTTCACCTTCCATTTCGATACATGTGTCCATCTCCTCCAAAAAATTGGAACATTGGAGAGTTTTCTAGACATGTGTTGCCATATTTTATTCGATATAAATTTTCCGAAGTGTTACAGAAACCATCTTCGTCATATATCACGCCATAACACCACCTCCACTTCTACCACACTTAACCGCCACCACAAGTTGCAATGTTACAACCCCAATTTCAGTCGGACTCGTAACCACCTCCACTGCCACATGAGCTAACCATCATCACCAAACAGCGATTTTACAACCCCAATTTTAGTCGGAACCCAAACCACCTCTATTGATGCCCGACCTCACCACAACCACAACCACCACCAAGTTGTGTTAACCCTAGTTTCATTTGAACCCTACTGTAATTCGAAGCTTACAAGAATCACGATTTTACAGATTTGGAGGGGCAACCTTTGTCATCGTTGATAGTTGTGGCGGTGTCGATGTAAACCCCACCGACGATGGTGATTGTGGTCGTCGGATCTGAGCAAACAGTTGGTTAATGGTGGTGGAACCAGAAGTTAGAGAGAGATAAAGAGAGAGAGCATCGAGATATGTGGTGGGGCAGGGTTAGTGGCAGATGGTGACGGTGATGGGGCAGGTGGTGATGGTCGGGTGGTGCTTGTGACTGGTGGGGGTTAGTGGTGGGGGTCTGGTAGTTAGAGAGTGAAGAGAGCGGGCATTGAAATAGAGAGATGGGTGGTTTGTGTGGGTGTATTTTTTTTTTGAAAAAAGATTTTTACATTTATTATTTTTTATGTTTTCTTATTTTAATAGTTAGGGCATGACCAAAATACGTTTATATGGGTCCATGTGATCAGGATTTTCAAATAAAAAATACGTATTTTATATTTATTTTAAGTTAAGTGACATTGTTTACAACCCGTTATGTAAATGAATTTTTCTTGTTTACTCTAATGTATAATATTTTAAATTTTTAGTAGCTTTTGTGAGATATTTAACATCATTATTAATTGTTTATTATTTTCTTTATTCTAAGAATGTAATAGAATATGCTATATATAAAATCTGAGTTTAATGTTCGTAATGTTCTTTTATAATTTTCGTGTATCTAGGATTTTGTTTATTGCTGGCCATTTTTTCTATATGATATTTATACAGTGCTTGCACACACTATCATACTGATGTGGCTAAATACACTTTCTTTCATTTTTCATATCCTCTTTCTAAAAATATTAATTTAAAACTTTTCTAATTCCACCTCTTTAAAAATCCATTCCTTGTGCTTTTTACACTAAGAGTTCACAGCATTCTCATTCTTAATTTACAAACTTTAAATTTGTAACTTAATGACTATTGTCTCTATCATGAACCACCGTTGAGATCTACGATATCATTAAGATTTGCTGAGTTCGTCATTTACACACTAGTGTGTAATCTGATCCATATGTCCGTTCAATTTAGTGCAAACATCAAGGTGCTTTGAAGTCTGTGATTATGTATTTTTTTTCTAAAAAGCTGAATTTAGTTTATCTTCCCATTCAATTTAGTGCAAGAATCAAGGTGCTTTGAAGTCAGTAAAATGTTAATATTCAGTTTAAATATGAAAAGCAATAATCCTCATGCTTATATTTGCTGCTTGATGGATCCTGCAATTGAATTTTATTATTTTAATCGAACAATATATGTATATCGATTGATTTTGCCGAAACTCTCTTGTCATCACCATTAATGACAGAAACAATATACGACGCTACCACACGAAGTACCAATCAATTTCATATGTTGTGTATTTTATCTAATTCGTTAGTTTAAGGTAATTTATTTTTTAAAAAGGAACTAGATTAAGGCATAAGATGAATATACACAAAGAAGGCTAAACTAAATAGAACTTTGATAAAAGTCAAAGATGCATTAAGTTCTTTCTTAATCTTCTTCTTTTCTTTTAATCAGTAAAGAATTTGTTTAATGGAAATCGTTGGTATCTATATCTATAACAAGTATATGTTTAAGATTTATATTAGTGGAAGTAGATAAACCCTTACAAAAGTTAGTGTGTTTCCTAATGCAATTTAAAAAATATATAGAAAATATATAATTTATTATATTATAATAAACATTAAAGCACATCATGGTGTTATAATACATGTTTTAGAATTCATTTTCCTTTTGATTACAATAATGTCATCTATAATCGTATATTTAACTTTTCTTTTCTATGGCATTTATATAATCTACTAATTTACTAATTTTTGTGGCATTTCTAACCATTTTTAAATACACTTTATTCTTTTTTTTATATGTTTTGATCATAAAGGTTTTTGTTCTTACACTTTAACCCTTTTAGATATTATTAAATTTTTTAAACCAATTTACATTAATACCCCTGAATTTTAATAAACTTATTACACATCCTATGAACTTTAATAAAGGCTTTTTTTTCTCTTTTACTTGTTTCATTTTTTATATATAGTTTCAAATAATATTTAGACTTTTGTTATTGTACTGGATTTTGTAACCGAAACATAAATCGTTATCAATTACTAGACTTTTAATTACTATGATTATTTTTGCTTTCCCAAAAAGGTTGGTTCCCAGACGTCATGATTTCTTACATGTTTCATTTTTTTATATATAGTTTCAAATAATATTAATTTATGTTATTGTACTGAAAATTTGTAACCGAGACATGAATCGTTATCAATAACTAGACTTTTAATTACTATGACTATTTTTT
Organism: Scalesia atractyloides; assembly: GCA_947069175.1. Classification (NCBI taxonomy): domain Eukaryota; kingdom Viridiplantae; phylum Streptophyta; class Magnoliopsida; order Asterales; family Asteraceae; genus Scalesia; species Scalesia atractyloides. The sequence continues at coordinate 2,806,810 of CAMTDV010000026.1, read as the reverse complement.
GCTTTTCAAATAAGGTTGGTTTCCCGCCGCAACACGAAGGTGGGAACAACCTAGTTGTATTTATTTGAAAACTAAATAGAGGAATGCAACCAGTAAAAATAAAAAGAAACACCCTATCCATTTAAATAATTACCCTATCCATTTAAGTATTTAATGTATCAAGACTATAGTGTGTGGAGGAGGGTAGTTCTCAAAGGATGCTCCGCCACGTAGATGTCCATCTAAGCGGGTGTGTGAATGAGGCTGAAGGGGATGAACCTAGGGTGTGAGAATGAGCCTCATATATATATATATATATATATATATATATATATTGTGTGTGTGTGTGTGTGTTTTGTTTGTATATGTGTGTATGAGGAGAGAAGGCCCGGCAAGGACGGCGAGCAGACGACGATGAAGACGGGGACGCGTCTAGGGAGGAGGTCTGCTGGGGCGGCGCCGACCCTCGCCGGCCCTAGGCCGCTCCACATACCGATTAGCCTAGCTTTCAAACCGAAGAGTCTGGACGCAATTATCAGATAATTATTTACAGATCACGTAGCTCTCAATTATTTTTAATCGAATAATACCAAGAATAAAATACGGAAAACCAATAATTCGTCCGTGGAAGTTATTTTTATTCATTTTCTCCTTTAAAGTCTTATCAAATTATTACTTTGTTAGCAACACTTTCGACAACCTTCTGTACACTTATCAAATTATTGTTTCGAAGCTATTGTCAAGAACAAGAACAAACCCATTACTAACTATTAATTATATAATCTGTATCACGTTCGACCCGTTGTCTATCTGTTCTATTTGGATTTCAAACTTTCTTTAGGTTGCATACTCTGATTGCCATCATCTGCGAATTGAAGTGCATGGCCCATGAAAAGTGGCACGTAATATTTAATCTCCATGTGTAGGAAGAGAGTTATTGAGTTTTGAATACAAATGAAGAACAAGTCATGTTGACCCACTAGTATTTGACCGCCATTTCCATTACCAAATAATTGGATTAGTTAGTGTGGAATCCAAATCATAAATAAAAGAATTTGAGTGATCTCCCTGGATGCTAAGATGTCTTTTTAATTAGACTATTATATCAAAAAATACCATGCCATTAAAATAAAACCTTGAGAGAGGAGAGAAAAATATATTCTAATAATGACACTATAAGTATAAACCAACATATCATATATATATATATATATATATATATATAGGGATAGAGGGGGTTTGGTTAACGTACAATTGACCTTAACGTACGCTGCGTACGCGATGCCAATTCTGCACATTATAAACTTCGAAAACGAAATCCCGCATGTTGAACCCATAAAACCCACATGTTTGCATCCATAAAAAACCGCATGTACACTTTAACTATATAACATGCGGATTTACTCCATTAAAACAAAATACCGCATGTTATATCTCTCAAATCCGCATGTTATATTCTAATGTACACGATATCGTACGTTAAGGGATATTGTATAATACAATTTATATATATATATATATATATATTAATAATGACATTATAAGTATAAACCAGCATATCAATCAAACACATCTGCCCATTTGAAGAGTTTTCTAAAGATGAACAAAATGGTGGAAACAAATGTATTCATTACCATCCTTTTGCTAATATCCACACTTGCTCTAATCATCTTCAAAAAAAGAACCAAATCAAACCTACCCCCAAGCCCTCCATCACTTCCTATCCTTGGTCATCTCCACATACTTAAACAACAACCCCTCCATGAAACCCTACTTCACCTCTCTCACAAGTTTGGTCCAGTGATGCTACTCCGGTTCGGTGTCCGCCCAGCGGTCATTGTCACCTCTCCGTCCGCGGTGGAAGAATGCTTTACCAAAACAAATGACATTGTGCTCGCCAATCGGCCATTAGCGCCTTTATCGGCAAAATACTTCAATTACAATTACACGGCCATGGGTGCCGCCCCGTATGGTGACCTTTGGCGTGCTCTACGTCGGGTGGCTGCCTCTGAGCTCTTATCGATTGCCCGCCTTGATGCCACTACCCATTTTCGTGAACATGAACTCAAACTTATGTGTAGACAAATAATCAACCAATCTTCACAACAACTAAACCTTAAGTGTTGGTTTAGAGACCTTTTGAATAACATAACAACCATGGCGATTATGGGGAAGAGGTACCATGGAGATCAGGTTGATGTTGGTGATAGAAAGCAAGCCGGGAGTTTCAGGGTATGGTGGAGGAGTTGTTCAAGCTGTTACATACGCAAAATATTGGAGATTTTGTGCCGGTTCTAGGGTGGCTAGGTGTAGGGGGTGTTGAGAAAAAACTGATTGGTTTAATGAAGAAAGTAGATAAGTTTCTTGAAGAGGTTATATAAGAACGTCGAGTTAAAGGGAGGTGTGAGTCGGGGATTATGGTGGACAAATTGCTCGTTTTGCAGCAAGAAGAACCGGATCTCTATAACGACCAAATCATAAAAGGACTTATATTGGTAAGAGAATTCACATCCCTTTCCCTGTCTTTATTTCTACAAGACCATGCATGATAGTGGTATCATCTCATGACCCCTTATGATCTGAGGGTTATAAGACACGTAACTATGATTAGGGTACAATGAAAATTTATACGAGTTACGAAACGTTTTTTTCAAAAAAAAATACCAAAAATCCTAAAAAATCCAACTTTTTAAAAAAAAAAACTAGTTTTTTGTCATTTATGACAGCTATGTCATCAGCTTTTTACAACTGCTGTAAGGAGCCGAAAAAAATCATTTCGATTTTTTTTACGAGAGTCTTTCTAATATTTTAATCTAGGGATGTGAATAAATGGGAGCAAAACTCGCATGGGAAGGCGGAGTTCTAGAGAGTTCTCACAAATCGGAGGGGTTTTTCCTTGATCTTGATTCTCTCTCTCTCTCTCTCTCTCTATATATATATATATATATATATACACGCCGGTTAACGTACAATATACCTTAACGTGCGCACGTGTAAAACTCAAATCCTAATCACGCATACTAAAAAACCATTATAACGTATGTTGAAAAGACATAATCACGAATTATTTATATAACATGTTTTATTACATAATTATAACATGCATGATTAGCAAAACACATAATTTACTAGATTTATATAACATACTTCATTACATAATTGTAGCATTCTTCATTACATAATTATAACATGCGTGATTGTATTTTTTTTCAACATGCGTGGTTAAGGTTTGAATTTTACACATGCGTAATTTCACAGTGTACCCTCGTACGTTAAACAATATTGTATTTTACACTTTCACTATATATATATATGTGTGTGTGTGTATATATATATATGCATATATATGTGTGAGAGAGAGAAACCTTAGTGCGCCGTTATGTTGATCACGACCATCAAAAATTCTAGCCATATCGCCCCGGGGGTGGTGTGCCCGGGCACTATGGGGTGTGTTGTGTGAATATAGTGTCATATGCAGTCCCATGACAGAAGAACTAATTACATTAAAATGACTACTTTCTTCTCTCTCTTTATCAATTAAATAATATTTTTATACTTTTATCATTATCTTTTTTTTCTCTTCAACTCACAACCACTTTCAAAAAATATTAAAAAAGTAATAGGTGTGAATAGTGACCCCCTAAATATACAGATGAATAGTAACATTTTCTTTTTCCTTTACTAATAGTCACTTAAAATCATTTTTTATAATTGACATGAAAATTTCTCAATAAAAATTTCACAATGAAATGTGAATGCTCTAACACTAAATCTGTTTAAGGGTTTATTATTGTTTTAGATATTGCTAATTATATATCTGATCGGTTATATTATGTTTTATTGCTGCTACTTTCAAACCCTCCTGAAAAATTATTTTGTGATGTTAGAAAGTTAAATATTTTTTCAATAAATTGTCAAAGTGTCTTGAATTAGAAACACCCTTTTGTTTGGTATGGAATAATTGAATAGACGAAGAATAGACGATGTAATAGAATGGATGAGGTAATGGAGTTGATCATTATCATTTCTTGTCTTGTTTGGTTACCATGTGAGAATGGAATGAAACATTACTTTTTGTTATTTGGTATGCGAGAAAAGACGAAGGAATAAAATCGGATGGCGATGGTCAATGATGGGCGGTGATGGTGGGTGGTAATAGGTGGCAGTTGTATCGGCGGCGGTGGTGGTGGGTGGAGAAGGCGGCAAGTGGTGACAGCGGTGGTGGTGGGTGGCTACGGAGGTGGGTGAAGGCGGTGACGGTGGTCGCAGGTGGTAACGGCGGTGGCGGTGGGTGGTGGCAGTTGATAGCGGTGGCGGAGGTGGGTGGCGACAGTGGTGATGATCAGAGGTGGCAGCGGCGATGATCGAAGGTGGGTGGTGGTGGTGGTCGAAGGTGGCGGTGGCGATGGTGGGTGGCGGCGACGACGGTTGCAGGGACAGAGGGTGGCGACGGATGACGGTGGGTGGTAGCAACGATGGTGGGTTGTGGTGTTGTTAATGAAGGGTGAAGAGGGAAAGGAATGGAAAAAAAACAAAGGAATGAATGAAATGATTTGGAGGGAATGGAATGCATTTTGGAACGGACGATCCTATTCCGTTGACCAACCAAATACTTTTTTCTTTATTCTTTCGTAATGATCTATTCCATTTCACCTTTTATTCCTGCATACCAAATACTACGTAAATTATTTTAGATTCAAAGAAGGCAATTCGTGTTATGCTATTTTACTTATATACATGTGAACTTACTAGTAAAATCTAATATAAGTATTAATTAAATGATTGTGTTTTTTGGGATGGCGGCAAATGTGTTATAACTAAAAAACATATTTTTTGGTAGTTTATATTTATTTATTTGAACAATTTGAAATACAGTAGTCAAAACTTTTGTTGTTTTAAAATATATATATCAAGAATATAAGAGCATTCACGGTAGTATTTTATCTTCATTTATATAATTTAACTAAAAATCACGTTTATTTTTCAATTTTGTTTATTTTCTAAAACCTTTCTACATCTCATTCATCATCTCTATCTTTATATTTTTTTTCTTATAATTTTTTCCTCTTTCTTTCTTTTACATTTTTATCTTTATTTCTATTTATATAATTTACCTAAAAACAACATTTATCTTTAAATTTTGTTTATCTTCCAAAATCTTTCTACATCTCACTCTCTGTCTCTATGTATATTCTCTTTTATATTTTTTTTTCTTTTTCTCCCAGTTACATTCTTAATTAATAACTAGTTTTTCTTATTATCTTTTTATAAGTTAATTTCTAATAAATTTTTATATAACGAGTCAGACAGGTCCACTTAATTGAACATAAAAAAAACACTTTAGGATCAAACAAATGAAAACGGCAACTTAACTTCCATAAAAAAACAGTTGATAACCTACTGTGGTGATTTACTAGATAACAGCAGGAAGCCATTTATAAAGATGTGAGTTTCTATTTAGTCAATTAAAAAATCAGGAAGCATTTACTGGAAAAGAATCCAATCCCTAAGTTTTGTATCCAACATTGTTGCAACACAACCTTCTACAACCTATCATGGAGTAAATTGTTTACCAAAATGATTCCAATAAGAAAAAGAAAAACTAAAAGAACTTGTGAAGCAACATTACTCTAGTTTAAAAAGAGTTTCACGTTCATGAACCATGTATATATACATAAATGTAAGCAATGTTATAACCAGTGTATTAACCATGGTTGTAAAAGTCCCGCCTAGACTTCTAGCACTCCCCGAATACTCGTTACAAGGTAGGCTGCTGAGGTCCGAGTACTGTTCGCCTAGGCCAACTACTCCCTGAGTAATCTCCACCTAGACTGAGTACTCCCGAATCCAACTAGAGAGCGTCTAGCAACATTTACAACCAATGTTAAAGCACAAACCAAATTGAATTTGTGTTTGCACACGTCAACTATATCAATATAAATTACAACAAACCAAAATTCACAAAGCACATGTAATCTTTTTTTAACGGAAAATTTGGATCACTGATGGACCACTGTAGTATCATTGTGCCATCAGCAGAACCACCCGATCATATCCATCTTCACTAGGCAATAATGCGTATACACCAATTCAGAAGGAAGCTCAATAAATATGAGAAAGCTCTTTGTTGGAATTGAACCCAGAACCTAATGGTTCTAACCTTATCTCACCCTGAAGATACCACTAAACTATAATGGCATGAACACAAATCACATGTAATCTATATCAGAATTGAGAAACCAACCAAAATAGGCATATTTTACTAATTTTGATAAAACTCTCCATTGAGCAGCAATTACACTAGATTCAGAAGTCAAATGTCACAATCTTATCATTCTTAACCTAAACTTCACAAAAATAATGGCTAGAAGGTGAAATGATTTAACCTATGTCTAGTAATAGAACAGTAAAGAAACCAATAACCCAAAAAAAAGGTGCCGCCATGTTTTAAGTAACACCATATTTCATTTGGGTGTGCTCTAAGGTTATTCGGTGTGGGTGACGAGCCTCTCTGGAGGAAGAGCTGTCATGTCAGCGCCACGTAGGATGGGTGTGAGAACGGACCTAAAGGGGATGAACCTAGGAAATGGAGGACGTGGCTAAATATATATATATACATATATATATATATATATATATATACATATATATATATATGTATATATATATATATGTATGTATGTATATATAGGTGTGTGTGTAGAGAAGAAGAGAGACAGCATCGTCCCCATCGTCCGCAGGAACACTTGGTTGACGGCGATTGGCCACCCGGCGCGGTATTAGAGGCGTCGTCGGCCAGCGACCTGGCCCCACCACCGAGTGTCCTAAGGGCCTTGACAAGAAAACGAGAGAAGCATAGTTCTGACATTGGGTACACCTCCCACATGCACATTGACAGGTTGCATGTTGGGAATTCAAATGTGTTATGTTCTCTTCTGGGCTAGCCCAGTTGGTCATGGCAATGAAAAGGTGGAGGCCGGTCATCGGTTCAAATATTTGGAGCCACCCCGAGTTTTATACTACAGTGCATTTACTTCAGAGAGTCCATGACTCTTGTGGAGAGTGCAACTACACGCTCCCGGTTGTCGGGTGGGTAGTAGGCTGGAAATTTTCTCAGGGAACGCCTTAGCCAAACTCTGATGCACCAAGCGTGGACCCGGTTAAGACAGCATAGTCTTGGATGCCGGAGTGGGGCGGAGGGGCCTACCCGAGTTATAGGGTAGGTGCGATCTCTATCGCCTGTTGTAGAAATATCGCCATTAAAAAAATCTCTTTTGAGAACAAAGTTCACCTATATCAAACTTGTTAAATGAACTAAAAAGTCAAAGTTTTTTAAATTTTAAGTGTTGCTATTTAAACCTACTCTATAACACCTTACCCTATTAAACCTCTCAATAAAAACACTTTATCCTACCACACTTTACTCATCATTAATTATTAACCCTCTAATCATTTAGTAATTATCAGTTCTTATAAATTTTTCTTTTATCTACTGAATGTAAGTTCAAATTTTTTTGTATTTGCGAAAAAAGTTTAGTATTCCATAAACGTTTTCTAGTGCCGACAAACCAAAAAGATAACATATACAATATCGTCATTTAGAAGACTAGTTTAATAAAATATAAGAAATGAAAAAATGAATTAAAAGGTTTAGAATATAGTACATTTTTATTTTCTAAAGCTCATTCTCAGAACGAAATGTTTTTTTTATCAAAACTGAAAAAGTTAATTAAATATTATTGTATTTAAACAATAAATATTAAGAAAATTTTAACAATTAATTGAAAATTTTCAAGAAAAGACTAATCTGAATGCAAAAACAAAAATTGAAGATTAGAGTATAACAATAAAGTTATAAAACATATTTTGCTAAAAAAAATTCAAAAAACCTTTTTATTAGCAATGAGACCAAAAAGACTATAGCCTAGTGCTAAAGAGAAATTATATCTTGTGAGAAGACCAATATTCAATGCTTAAGAAGTGAAAGTATTTAAAAAAATAGCCGTTCAAAAAAAAATAAATACCATTTTTAGATGACTTTCTTAATAAAATAAAACATAAAAAAGAAGAAGTTTATGAATTTAATTATCAGTAAATGTGTATTTCATAAAATTCATTTTCAAAATAAATTTACTTTAAAACATTAACAAGGGTTGACTAAAAACTACTTTCTAATTGGTTTGTTATAGTTAATTTTTAGTCAAACATAATTAATACAATAGAGTAGGGTGCAAATGAAAAATGGAGTAAGTTGTGTTCAGAATAACACTAATGTATTTTATGTCACAATAAAAGTCTATTGCTCGTTTATGATTAGCTTCGGTTTATGTGCCAATAAAACGTATGCGTAGGAAAATAATCGAAGACGTTTTGCAAACGATAACTTGTCAGCAAGTTTTAAAATTATAAAAAAGAATAAACGATAATTCGTGTGTTATTTATAAGCATTATAATAACTTTTTTCTGGCTAAAAAACGTATTATTTATGTAAAAATATTAAGGTTGGTTTTAATTTTAATGTGAATTCAATTCGATTATTAGTTAATTTAACACATATAATCATGAAATTATCTATTAATTATAATTATAAATCTTGTATTCGGTTTTCCGGTCACACCTATTAATCTATCTATTACAATGGCGGAGCTAGCCTAAAAATTCAAGGGCATCTCAATATTTTTTTTTTGAGGAAATTAGGGGTATTTTTTATATAAAACCGGATTTTTAATATTTTTTTCACCGCTTCTAATACACTAGCTCTGCCCCTGATCTATTATATCAATATTTGATATCAATTACTATTGGATGTCAGATTCTATAATTTATAACGGTGATGATACGTCTAAGATGGTCAAGAAACTAGGGCTATGTGACTCATTAATTTTTGTTTAAATTCAAAATAATTTAAAAACTGAATAAAATTTCAAAATAGAGTAAAAAGTACCTAATTATTACTCTATTGACTTCATCATCATTTTACTTAACAAAACAAAAACATTTAAAAGTAATCAAATTATTACATTTTTTTACTAAATTGGTATATTAATCTTATATCCTTGATTTATTTATCATAACCTATATCAACTCTTTAATATTGTTTTAAAAATAATTATGAGTGTAAAATAAAAAAAATGATAATGATGAAACTAAAAATTTATTATTTTATTACAAAGCATAGTCCTGACATTCGGTCCACCTCCCACATGCACATTGACAGGTTGTATGTTGGATTCTGAATTCAAATGTGTCATGTTTCCTCTATTGGGGAACAATGTTCACGTATATTAACTCTTTAATATTCTTTTTGAAAGTGATTGTAAGTGAGATATTTTTTAAAGTGATTATGAATGAGAAAATAAAAAAAAATTAATAATAAAGGTAAAAAATTATTATTTTATTAAAAAACATAGTCCTGACATTTGGTCCACCTCCCACATGCATATTGATAGGTTGTATGTTGGATTCGGAATTCAAGTGTGTCACGTTTCCTCTATTGGGGAACAATCTTCACCTATATTAAGTCTTTTCTATTTTATAAAAGTGATTTGTGAGTGTAAAACAGAGAAAAAATAATGCTTAAGGTAAAAAATTTATTATTTTATTAAAAAAATAATAATTTTTAGTATAATTATAAAAATTGAGGATAAGAAATCCAATATAAATGTTGTTATAATAGTGTATATCTTGTGGTAATGAGATTGAAATATATGATACATGCATTTTACAAAGTAATTATATATATATATATATATATATATATATATATATATAAAATTTGTTTTACAAAAATGAATACTCTCATCTAATCCATAAGAATACGATGTCATTATATTAAGGCCATTAGGAAAGTAATAATTTGTATACAATATCAAAACAAAATTACAATCTTAAAACTAAGAATATAACAAGCGATTAAAAGGTGGAAAATTATTGACTATTTAATTTCAACAAACTAATTTATTTATATTTAAGACTAGGTATTTTCATTGCTTAGCAAAATCTATTTAATTTTAATACTATTTGATAAATTTCTTAGGTTTTATCCAATTTTATCAAATTAGATTACTTTTGGTTTTGTTATTATTTCAACTTGATAATGTTACTATATGATAATGTTTTACGTCAATTTTTAGTTCGGTTTGTGGTCGCGCAGCAATGCGTTGGTCCTAAAAACTCATTCAAATGTTTAAAAATTTATTAAGTTTATTTATCTAGGAATAACTAGGAATGAAGTTAACCACCTTCATAACTCAAAACATGCAGATAATGCTAATTGCCGGTACGGAAACACCATATTTGACTCTCGAATGGTCAATATCGTTGATGCTCAACAATCCTAATACTATGGAAATGATAAAGAACGAGATCAACACTCATGTTGGTTTTGACCGATTGTTGCAAGAAAATGATTTGGGTAAACTACGTTACCTTCAAAATGTCATAAATGAGAGTCTACGTTTGTACCCAACTCTTCCCTTACTACTTCCACGCGAAGCTTCCGAAGATATCACACTTGGTGGCTACTCGGTGCCTCGTGGAACAATGTTGATGGTTAATGCGTGGGCGATTCATAGGGATCCCGTTTTGTGGGATGAACCAGATAAGTTTAGTGCCTGAAAGATTTGATATGATAGCTGAGGACAAGTATAAAATGCTTGCATTTGGTGTAGCTAGGCGCGGATGCCCCGGATCTAACTTAGGGTATCGTATACTTGGGTTGGCATTGGGAACTTTGATTCAAGCATTCAAATGGGAGAAGATAGGCATTGAGGAGGTTGACATGACTGCTTTTTATGGTATGTCTATGGCAAAACTGAAGCCGCTACAAGTCCTTTGTAAACCTCGTTCAAACATGATCACACATATGGTTTAGGGTTTAGCTTTATTAGATGGAAAATTGATCAGTTGAAATGTTTCATGCCTATTAAGTGATGCAGTCCATTATGTTTTCTTATGTATTTGGTTTTGTGATCAAGTTTCAAGTTACATTCTTTCATCAGAATACTTTAGTTTCATTCTAAATAAAGTATTTCAGTTTTCTATGGCAAAGAAGAGTTGCTTAACTACAAAACAATTGACTTTTACAAACACACAAATTCGTTGAAAATCCATGGTAAAAAATATAAGTATAAAACTATAAACCAACAACACCTCCATGAAAACCCTACTTAACCTCTCTCACAAGTTTGGTCTGGTGATGTAGCTCTGGTTCGGTGACCGATCAACAGTCGTTGTCACCGGTCGGTCCGTGGTGGAAGAATGCTTTACCAAAACAAATGGCATCATGTTTGCCAATCCGCTATTAACGCTTTTTGTAAAACACTTCGTTAATTTATAACTACGTGAGGCTTATAGAACGAACACGAACAAGGCCTTTTTCATGTGTGTTTGTTAAGGAAATAAATGTGTTCACGAAATATTCATGAACACTTACCGAACGAGATTTTATGTTCTTGTTCATTCATTAAGGAAAAATGTGCTCGTGATCGTTTGTGTTCGTTCGTAAATATTGGGTAACAAACACAAACGAACTTTCACGTATACAAAAAAAAAACAGAAACAAACATTCATGAACAAACAAACATATATTAAATTTCAAATATAATCAGCATCTTTTATCACAAACATAGCCTAAATCACCCATGATATGTTTTCCTAATTATACAAACATATTTGACATACTGTTGATAAAATATTTAACATAAAATAATGTCTTAGAAAAGAAATTTCTTATAAAAGACGTAATGTCTCATAAAAGAAAATTCTTATAAAAGACGTGATGTCTTCATTAATTTAATCCACTTAAAATAAACTCGAACTCATCGAACAATCATCAAGTAAGTTCAACACATACATGACATTATTAGTTTCCTACAATTATCAAAGAAAGTAAGCATCTTTCATAACAACAATATATATATATATATATATATATTATATATATATATATATATATTAAAGCTTAGACCCTACAGTTTTTCAAACTAATGTGAGAAGACGAAGCCAATGGTGGTCGAGAGTAGACGAAGTTGGTGGTCCTCAAGGAGACAATGTTGACGATGTAGGTGGTAATTGGTAATGACAAATTTTTAAAGGCTGTGATTTGCAAACATTGTGAACCCTAAGTTAAAAGATATGCAAAATACAATACACTATTTTTTATGCTTTACTATCAATATTATAAATTTACATCGAGATAGATGGTAAACGGGCAACAAGCTACACTGTAACCTCGTTTTGAATAGCAAAACTAAGTCTTTTAAAAACTACGCCCATAGATCTCGGGGTCATAACATTACTATGTATGACCCTTTGAACTCGACTAAGGAGATCCAGAGCCTCTGGCGCCAGGAAACCAAAAGTTTCAAAAGCAAATGGGATAAACGCGTACTGGTTGTCAATGCACGCTTTCTCGTGTTTGGTCACTTTACCCGAAGCAGCCTGACCTACCGTGAAAGCACTACCCCTAAGCCCACAAGCGGGGAAACCCCTGTTAGATCCACACATGCATGTTTTCCTCCTACCCATCCAAAGACCAGAATGTCGGCTGGTCAAAGGGTAGATCTCCCTTTCAACGGGTCTGTTAAGAAATTAACGGGTGCCTCTTTCTTAGCAGAAATATCACCGCTCCTGAATATGTCAAAAGGACATCCCTAACCAAATCATGTCGATATTTGAACCCCGGGAGCTCTCTACAATGAACTGCATGCTCCCCAAAAGAATCCAAGCATGCCTTATGACAAACAGGGCATAGCGCATCAACTGGAAATATCATGGGGCAATACTTAAGGATAGTACGGTACTCCACCGGCAACATATGCTGGCCTAACCCATCTATAGGTATAGCAAGAAGAAAATCTTGTGCATGTGGTGCTCGCAGACACTCAAAAACGGTTTTTTGTTTAACGTTCAAGTCAAACTGTACTTCGATGTGGTGAACAATTTTACTAAATAGAGCACTTGCCAATGCATGTTGGCCTTTAGGGGGCGGTGTTCTTATTAGTGAAACCGCTGAAGTCAAAGTTTGGAATCGTATCACGAAGACAAACCAAAACACAAACATAATCTGAATCTATACCACATATGCCACCATCTCTTTTATTAATAGGAATTTTAAAGAGTTAAAAAACATATAAAAACTATAAACTCTAATGAAGTATGAAACACTACAATCTATCATCAAGTAAATTGTTTACCTATCAGGAAGTAAATTATTTAGCAACGTATAATTCCAACAAACAAAAAAAAGAAAAAATAAAAGAACTTCTAAAGCAACATTACCCTGATTTAAAAAGATTTTCACATTCATTAACCATGGATATATACATAGATGTAACAAATGTTATAACTCGTGTATCAAGCAGTGTTAGAGCACAAACGAAATTGAATTTGTGTCCACAAGTCAACTATATCAATATATAACAACCAACCAAATTTCATAAAGTGGTATTTATGAGGTGGATAAGATTTAGGAATCATTAGATTTTGGGTTCAATTTTCATAAGGGAATTTCTTAGATTTATTGGGTTTCCTCGTGAATTGATGTATAGACATTATTGTTTAGTGGAGATGGATATGATCTGGTGACAAGGTAATACTCCAGTGGTCCGACACTGATCCAAATTTGTTATTCAACGTGAGCCTATTATAATGAATGATCGTCTGATCTTAGTGGGACCAAGATTCCAATAGAGAAGTGCGATACATCAATGTAAATAATTTGTCATTTAAAAAAAAGATATTGTAGTTGTTCCTACAAACCAGGTTAAGCCTGCTGTACAACAACCAACAACCTGTTGCATCTCATTTTACATCTTTATTAACACCATTTATTATTATTTCATATTTTTTTTTACTTTATGTCACTCTTATCTTGTAAAGTATTTGTCATCTCATCATACCATTTTCATTCACTTTTTTTCATTAAATCTCTATATGATTTTATTAGTTTTCACTAACCCACTACTAGGGTTATTCATAAGCCGAGCCGAGTCGAGCCGGACCGAACCGACCTTTGCTTGTGCTTGGCTCATTTATAAACTAAACCGAGCGGAGCAGCTCATTTAAAACCAAGCCTTATCAAATGAGCATTTTCCAAGTAGTGTATCTTCCGAGCGAGCGTCGAGCGAACTTCGACCAATTTTGGCAAATGTGTTGTCTGATTTAAATTTGCGGAGAGGGATAGTAACAATGTTGGGCCTCAAGTTTTTATGTCTTTGAAAAAACAGGCATTTTTCATGACATGATATTTTCTTGTGAATCATAATGTTGGCCGATGAGGCGATGATCATGTTGCACGAACAATGAAATTGAGAGCAGGAGATGATCGACTTAGGGTAACATCACGAGACATTGAGGCGATGAGCAAACTGTCGTTTAGGGTTTAACGTTTAGATTTGGTATTAATTTTTTGTAGGCGTGATTAGGCTAGTACATATACATATATATATATATATATATAGATGTAAATTTGTATATAGTGGACCAAAATCTAATAGAGTGGTATATATAAAAGTATAATTTTAATTTATATTTATGTATATAGTATATACGTGTTTATATGTGTGTATGTATATGTATATGTATACTAGTTAAAAATAATAATTCGAGTCAAATCGATCCAAGCGAACCTTTGCTAATGCTTGACTCGTTTACAAATCAAACCGAACAAAGCGGCTCGTTTACAACCGAGCATCAAATCAAGCGAGCAATTTCCAAGCTAGCGTCGAGCGTTGAACGTTCCTACCCACTACCCATTAAAATAATATTATTTTTAAATAACTTAGAAAAAGAAAAGCAAAAAGAATTATATGATTGGTTGAAAAAGCATGGCCCCACATCCATTCCTTCTTCACGTCGTGCCCACCTCCACGCCACTCGTCCTCACGCCTCCTCTAGCGCCCCCCGCCGGTGTGTAACATCGGGTCACGCTGGCTTGCGTGACACTTGTCTTGGCGTTAAACAAGATAGTGACCAGCCTAAGACTATACTAAGTGGGAGAACTTGAAAAGGGATCATGAAGCGCCAAATGGCAGTCATGTTAGCACCCTTCAGAAAAGTGGTGTGGTGCAAAAAGGGCGAAGTGAGACGGGGTGTGAAAGGGCGTCGTTGTGTGACACGTAACACACATTTTATTATTATTATTTTATATTTAAAATTATATAAAATCTATTAGATTGAAAAAAAATAATATTTATTAAAGAAATAACATTAATAAAAAAACATTACATTACATTATTTAAATAAAAACAACTAAATAAATAAAAAAACCGAAACGAAGTACAATATTTGACTTGATTTCCTCTTTTAATTTTTCGTACATTTCTCTTTCCTTGTCTTCAAGGTGATCGGTTTTCATAGCGAGGAATTTCAAATCCGCTCGTTTTCCTTTCACCAAGTCCTTCTCGTTTTTCAAATTTACTTTCCGTTCGAAAAGCTCGAGAGCCTTTTCTTTCTGGGCGTTTCTTTCTTGTTGTATGCTATTGAACAAAATTATTTGTTCATTTAGGTCGGCTACACCGGGGTGTGTTCCCTACCCGAAGTATGTGATTTTGCGCCCTTTTTTTATTTATATCTACCAAGTCGGTGATCGGCTTCAACATCGTCGTCGCTTAAGTTTATCCCATACTCGATACGAGCATCTGAGCAATTAGTAGAGGAACTAGTTTTAGACTTTTTGCACAACGGTTGTCCCGCTAGAGGTAGCCCATTTTGAAGAGTGCCTCGCAACATTACAACAATCAATAAGTTTAAAGGTCGCCCCTTTCTTTCCGTTCATATTCAAGTTCATCGCACGCGCCAACAAATAGACGTTGGTTTCGCCACTCTTTGAGTTGTTCTTTAGGTTGTTGTGGTGGCCATTGAAGGCGGTCATGGCTTGATTTATTTCACACCACTTTGGTGAGAGACTATCATTTTTCCAATAGTAATCTCGTCCCAACGTTGTATGATAAAGGTCATTTATTCGATTCCAAAAATTGCTAACGTGTTGATTGGTACCTATTTTAAAAAATATAAAGTATTAATATAAAAATACATAATTTTTTAAACATATCTAATTTTTTACAATAAATATAAAATAAATTATACCTATAACTAAGTTCTTCGAAATAGAAAGCCAAGCTTTCGACAACACCACTTCTTCATCATTTGCCTACAGATATACGTAACGATCCTCTTTGTTTTTTTCCTTCTCGGCATCGATTTTCTTGATGGTTTTGTTTTTCCACGTAGAAGGTTCAGGTGTAGGTAGTGTTTCGGGTACGGATTCAGGTGTGGGGGCATTTTGGGATAGAGGAGTGAGTAGGTGTTGTTGCGGGAGGTTTTGCATATGTGGCGGAAAAACATAGGAAGGTTCGCAAGAAGATGCTCATAAGCCATTATGTTCGGATCAAAAGAACGAGATTAAGTCGGTCGAGGCGAAGTAGCATTCAGTGTTAAGTTTTTAGTTTGAAAAGTAGATTTGTGGTCGAGCACGGTTCACTCTATTTTTTTATTATGTTAAACTTTTAATCGTTACAAATGATGGCCTAAATAGTCACCATAGAGACTTCTCTTTTTGTTACAACTAAAACTCAAAGTATCTAAACTTTAAATATCAACTTACACACTAAACAACTTATGTTCTGTGTCTGGGTTTTATTTGTTATTTATATGTTATGTTATACGTTGTGGTTTGGCATTCAACATCACATCACTTTTATGGGTGTCAAACTACAATGTATAACATTATCATTATTATTATTATTATTATTATTATTAGTTTTATTTATTTATTATTATTTTTTTGAATGGACCATATTCATGCACATAACACGTCCTCTCACAACCACACTTTCCCCTATCTCATAACTCCAACTTCACCATCAACAATCTCCCCTTCCGAGTACTATGAGCGGAATCACGGTCATCGGTGTAGCCGCGGTCACGATGGTTATCGCTACACTAGTGATCGCGCCACCATACACTTGCCACGCGATGATCAACAATAACCACCACCAGCAGTTGCATCCAATAATCCTAATACCCGGAGCGGGTGGCAACCAGCTAGAAGCCCGGTTAACAAGCGAGTATAAGGCGACTAGCTTGTTGTGCAACCGGTTCTACCCGCTTAAGAAGGACAACGAGGGGTGGTTCAGGCTGTGGTTCGACATAGGCGTGTTGTTAGCACCGATTACCGAGTGTTTTGCCGAACGTATGACGCTTTGTTATGATCAAGAACTTGATGATTACAAAAATGCTCGAGGAGTGGAGACTAGAGTGTCTCAATTTGGTTCTACTCAATCACTTCTCTACCTTGATCCTTCTTTCAAGTAATTAACCCAATTTTTTTTTTCTAGTTTGGAAATTTAGGAAACAAAATGGGGTTGTTTAGAAAATGATGGTAACAAAATGGGTTTTTTTTTTTTATCTTAATTTTATTTTTGGTTAGTTGCGGTTTCAAATTAAGAAAATTAAAACTTAAGATAGCTACTTAACTAAGTGATGGAATCATAAATTTTAAGTTAGATGGTCAACATAAGGTTATTTTCTTTACTAGTCATAGTCAATGACGGTGAGAAGGGATGGGCGTACCACTTCAATCTAAAAATGAAACCTTTTGTATTTGGGTCCCTGAGGTTTCATTTTTGTTGTCATTTTTATCCAATTGGCAAACTAGATTAGAATTTTCTATTAAATCCCCCCCTCTCTCTTCTATCGGTTTCCTTATTTAAATTAAGGGTATAATCGTCACATAATATATTTAAATTAAATGAGGAAAACGACAAAAAAAAGATAGAAGTTAACATAAAATTCTAACTCGGTTTGTCAATTGGATGAAAATAGCAACAAAAATAAAACCTTAGGGACCCAGATGCAAAAAGTTTATTTTTTGACAGATAATAAAAGTGGCCTAAACTCACGAATCATGTTGACATTTTACTCTAGATTTTTTAATAATATCGTATATTAATGTTAATAATATATTACATGTTATTAGAGAAAGCCAAACCGTAAAATAAAAAATTTGATAAAGAAAAATAATAAATTAATTAAAAATCACCGTATCAGAAATAAAATAAAAAAAAAATGTTTGTTATTATAGTGTTCTAAAACAACTTTATTACAAAAATATCTCTAGTTTCAAGTCAAATAATATTTTAATTTTGCAGGCATATAACGAGTTACATGGAACCATTGGTTGAATCTATACAACAACTTGGCTACAAAGATGGCCAGAATCTTTTCGGAGCTCCATATGATTTTCGTTATGGATTGGCACCAGAAGGGCATCCTTGTAATGTCGGCACAACATTCCTCGAAAACCTAAAACAGCTAGTCGAAAACGCAAGCCATGCGAACGACGGGGCTCTAGTGATCCTCGTCTCCCATAGTCTCGGAGGCCTGTTCGCGCTCCAACTCCTCAACCGTAACCCACCAGCATGGCACGAACAATACATCAAACACTTTATTGCATTGTCCGCGCCATGGGGTGGCACAGTTGACGAGATGTTGACTTTTGCCTCAGGGAACGCACTAGGTGTTCCCTTGGTGAACCCGTTGTTGGTCAGAAATGAGCAACGGAGTTCGGAGAGTAATTTGTGGCTCATGCCACGACGTAAACAGTTTCCTCTCGAGACACCATTGGTCGTGACACCAAAGTCAACTTACTCGTCTTTTGACATATCGAGATTTCTTAAAGATATCGGGTTTGAAGAAGGGGTGCACCCTTACGAGACTCGAATCCTACCTTTGGTTGAAAAGTTGGATGCACCGGGCGTGCCGGTAACGTGTATATTCGGAAATGGTGTCCCGACACCAGAAACTTTGTATTACGGGGAAGACGGGTTTGATAAGCAACCGGAAATCGCTTATGGAGATGGTGATGGGACGGTGAATATAGCGAGTTTGTTGGCTTTGGAGGATGAGTGGAAGGATGAGAAAGATCAGCAGCTGAAGGTGATTAAACTTGCGGGGATTTCTCACACGAACATACTCAAAGATGATACCGCGCTTGCTCAAATAATCGACGAAATCACTACTATCAATTCCTACATAGCTTCTTCACCATTAGTTTCGAGTTTGTAGAAAGTAGACAAATGTTTTGTTCATTATAGAAATTGTGACATGCTGACGCCAGGAAATACAAATACAGAAAACAAAACCTCTTTAAGAGTTTCTATTGTTTGAATATTTCTTTTATAAATATAATAATATCCTTATACAATATGATACAATAAATATTATTATATGTGTTTATTATTAAAATTTGAATTGTATTTATTTTATTTTTTAATAAAAAACAGTAAACAAACATTTCTAGTTATTATATGTATCTGTATATTATTGTATTTCTAATAATTCAGGTTATTCAAATCAACTCGATTTAACTTTTATATTCAATCCAGTTTTTCGAGTTCAAATTCGAATAACCTAAGAACCGACCCAATGAATACCGCTACTTAAAATCTTGATAGGTAATGCCTCGGACGAGAATCAATAACTTTAACTTGTAAAAACGCATATGTTTCTAGTCACTAAAAGAAAAACAAAGTTCGGGTTTGACTTTCGATAGTCAAACCTAAGTATCACCATCCATGTATCATAATAAGCTTTCAAAGATCCATTTTTTGTAACAAACATTTAAACCTCCATCATATGTATCCACATCCCCTGTTATATACAAGAATATCTCCCATTTCAACAAAAAAAAACAGACATATAAAACCTTTAATAAACCCACATACATCCGGGTGAACCGGTTGACCCAGGTTGACTCTTTATGTCATAGTTACCGCTTAATTGAAGTCCATGAAGGTAGGTCTAGGTGGGCGGTTAGTGGTTGAATCAGGCATCCGATGCTGCTGCTGTTGTTGTGGTGGCTGCTGAGTGTTCGGGTTAGCGAAGTGATGAAACATTTGCGCGTGTGGAGAATGCTGAGGTGGCAACGATTGGTTGTAGTACATTCCATTATGTGGTCGCGTTTGACCCGTCTCGATTTTCAGCCGCTGCACTTCTGCTCTCAGGGTTTCACTCAAAGCTGTATAATGAGATGATCAGCAATATTTTTTTTAACGATTATGTGAATCAGATTAGGGGTGTTCGCGGTCCAGTTCGGCTGGTTTTGACAAAAACTCTAGGTTGAACCACTAAATACGGTTTTAAGTAACGAGAAACCAAACCTGCCGAGGTGAGTGGATCGGTTGAACCAGCGGGTTTACCCGTTTGCTGGTTTAACGGTTCGGTCTTGGAAGGATTTATCTTATTTTATTTTTTTCAGAATCCAATTTATATTTAAATTTTTAGAAGAATAAAATGCCATTTTCGTCCCCGAGGTTTGGCCAGTTTTGTGACTTTCGTCCAAAGGTTTGTTTTTTCGCATTTGGATCCAAAAGGTTTGAAATCGTGACATTTTCATCCTGCTCGTTAACTCCATTCCTTTTTCTCCGTTAATTAGGGGTTTTTCCATCATTATTGTTAACTTAAAAGAGCAATTCGGTTTTTTCAGGGGTTTACGGTCTTTTTACATAAAGTGGAAAAGACCGAATTGCCCTTTAAGTTAACAAAAAAAATGGAAATACCCTTGACTTAACAGAGAAAAATGGATGGAGTTAACGAGCCGGATGAAAATGGCAAGATTTCAAACCTTTTGGATCCAGATGCGGAAAAACAAACCTTTGGATGAAAGTCGCAAAACTGGTCAAACCTTAGGAACGAAAATGGCACTTTACTCTTTTTATAATGATAAAGATGATTCATTATTATAATACATATACGTAACTACATACTCCAAAACTGAAAAAATATATGTATCTAATAAGGTTAATTGGTCGGTTCCCAAGTTTTAAACCGCACCAAACAGTTGGATCTCAAACCGGCTGACTTGCTTCAATTTGGGCGGTTCGGCCGGTTTCAGCGGTTTATGAATACCTCTAAATTAGATAATCAAATCAGGTTGCTGATATAAATAAATATGTGCCAATCGGAATATTATAAAATATTTACCATCTCTGAGTTTTGCCTCTTGTTCCATTGCTTGTAACCGCAGCTTGAGTTCCTTGTTTTCAGAAGTTAGACCGGTTGTATCCCTCTGCAATTCATCACAATTAGCAATAATTCAATTAGAGATTCCAACGCATACTGTCAATAGCATATAGCGGTCAATAGCAACAAGCTACCTATATGCTACGTAGCGATAATGATGAAATAGCACCCGCTATTTCATGTTTAGCGATAAAGTAGAGACAAAAAATATATTTTATCGAGCGGTGGAGATGAGATCATGAGAAAAATACATGTTATAAGACCAAACCTAAGGTATCGAACAGTGGACATGAGAAAAGAAAAAAATTTTAAAATGAAAAAAATAAAAAAATTAATGTTGCTATTTATCGCCACGTAGCGCGTATAGCGAGCACTATAACCGCTATTAACAACAAAATTCTAACATGCATTAACTCCTAAGTCATTTTATTTTAAGCTTGTAATTATTAGCGGATGTATATCCCTTTTATATTCTATGTATTTCTTATGTATATCCGTTTTATATTTTATCCCTGATTTCCAGGGAATTAGTTAGGAATTAGTTAGGGTCTTGTATTATATATTGTTCCCTTCTTCATCAATAGAGATCAAGGAATTCAGATTCAATTATATGGTATCAGAGCCTACTGCTCTGACCTAAAACAAATTCGCAGCAGCCCCTGTCCACGGACCCTGCAGCCGATTCTTTTTCCTTCTTTTGTTCATCTCGATGTCAGACAAACCAGAATCCTCCAAGAACACTGACAGCCTTCACCCTGCTTATTCGGTGACTAACATCCAGCACAAAGTTCGTGTTTTGGATGGTTCCAAAGTCACCTATGCATCATGGGTCAAGCTGTTCACCCTGCATGCACGCGGTTACGAGGTGTTACACCACATTGATGGCACTGAACCGCCTGCCAAAACAGATCCGGACTACGCCAACTGGGCCAAAATTGACTCTCTTGTGCTTCAATGGATCTATGGGACACTTTCAGATGACCTGCTGGCACGTATTCTTGATGAGGAAACAACAGCTTATGGCGCATGGACCCGGATTCGGAAAATTTTTCTGAACAACAAGGGCGCCCGTGCAGCAGCCCTTGAAACAGAGTTTGTCAATCTTACCTTGCGCTCCATGCCCAGCCTCCAAGACTACTGTCAGCGTCTCAAGTATCTGGCTGACCAACTGAAAGCTGTTGAACAACCAGTCACAGAAGACCGCCTTGTCCTGCAGCTGGTTCGCGGCTTACCCAATTCACTCACCCAATTCACGGGTCCGCCCCTACACCCTTAAAAATGTCCTTTACACCCCAAATATTATCCGAAACCTTGTTTCAGTTCGTAAATTCACTACTGACAATATGGTTTCCATGTCTTTTGACCCTTTTGGCTTTTCTGTGAAGGACTACAAGAATGGAACGCTCCTGAGCCGCCACAATAGTACCGGCCCACTGTACTCCTTCAACACCACAACCAACAAACCTGCTTCCGCTTTGCTTACTTATTCGCTCTCTAATGTTTGGCATGATCGCCTTGGCCATCCTGGCAATTTTATTATGGATTTCTTAGTTTCTCGTAATTTAATTTCTTGTAATAAATCTAAGAACAATTTCTTTTGCAACTCTTGTCAAATCGCTAAACATAAGCGTTTACCATTTCATGATTCTGATTCCGTTACTTTCCAACCTTTTGACATTATACATTATGACTTGTGGACTTCACCTATACCTAGCAACACAGGTTACAAATATTACATGGTCCTCATTGACGACCACACCCAATTTGTTTGGGCTTATCCACTCAAATATAAATCCGAAACCTTCACCAAATTTACTCAATTTCACCGCCTTGTCCAAACCCAATTTAATAAATATATCAAAAGTTTTCGTGTGACATGGGTGGTGAGTTTGATAATTCCAAATTTCAATCATTCGCTCTCACTCACGGCCTTCAATTTCGGTTTTCATGTCCCCAAACTTCACAACAAAATGGTAAGGCGGAACGTATGATCCGACGAATTAATGACATCATTATGTCCCTCCTTATCCATGCTTCCCTACCTTCACATTTCTGGGTTGAAGCACTTCACACTGCCGTCTATTTACATAACATTCTTCC
Source organism: Scalesia atractyloides (assembly GCA_947069175.1). Lineage (NCBI taxonomy): Eukaryota > Viridiplantae > Streptophyta > Magnoliopsida > Asterales > Asteraceae > Scalesia > Scalesia atractyloides. Next base: position 2,783,707 of record CAMTDV010000026.1, on the reverse strand, counting down.
TACCAAACTCCATAACTTTCTAACCCCCACATACAAACTCTATCACCGGCATCCCACCTACACTCACCTTCGCACCTTCGGGTGTGCTTGTTTTCCAAATCACAATGCCACTCGACCCCACAAACTAGCCCGCCGTTCTACTCCATGCATCTTTCTCGGATATCCATTGAATTATCGTGGATACCGATGCTTAGACCCCTCAACTGGACGTGTCTATTTATCCCGTCACGTCACCTTTGACGAATCCACATTTCCTTTCTCTACCCCACCTACACCTCATACCACCCCATTCTCTCACCCTGATTCGGAACCTTCACCCATGAGTACCCCGTTTCATTTCACCTCCTCTCCTCCCACAACCGAAACCACTACTACTTCCAAACCATCTTCCCCACCCATAACCCACACCTACAGCCGACGAAACAGGTCTGACCCAGCAACATCCAGACCCATTTTTTTTCCAGCCCATGCTTCCACACCCACCCCCACCCCCACGGTCTCACAGCCACATTCCCCACCCCTTACCCACACTTACAGCCGCATAAACAGGTCCGATTCTAATGCATCCAGACCTGTTTTCTTCCCAGAACATGTACATAGCACCCTAGCTCCTTCACAATCTAACCTGCCTCCGCCACCCTCTACCCACCCTATGCAGACCCGGTCTAAAACTGGTTCCCTACCCTCAACAGATCCCACCCTCTTAGCCACCTCCGAGCACAATATTTCCCCACTACCCAAATCCCACACCCAGGCCTTGACCGACCAGAACTGGCACTCGGCTATGACCGACGAATACCAGGCATTAATAGCTAATAATACATGGGAGCTTGTGCCAAGACCTGCAGATGCTCATATTATCAGATGTATGTGGCTATTTCGCCACAAATATCATGCCAATGGTACATTACAGCGCTACAAAGCGCGTTTGGTTGTAAATGGCAAATCTCAACAGGTGGGTGTTGATTGTGACGAGACATTCAGCCCAGTGGTTAAGCCCACTACGATTCGTACCGTCCTCAGCTTAGCAACTTCACGTTCTTGGCCCATTCATCAACTGGATGTCAAGAACGCTTTCCTACACGGGGACCTTAATGAAACTGTTTACATGTTTCAGCCACCTGGGTTTGTTGACAGTAAAAATCCAAAGCATGTTTGTCGACTTCAAAAGTCTTTATATGGGCTAAAACAAGCTCCACGTGCGTGGTACCTCAGATTTGCTTCCTATATACAAAAGTGTGGTTTTCGGTCTACCACGAGTGATACTTCTTTGTTCGTCTACAAACAGGGTGATCAAATGGCATATTTACTTCTCTATGTAGACGACATCATCTTGACAGCCTCTAATCCGACACTTTTGCAGCACTTCATTGCCACTCTTTCCAGGGAATTTGCCATGTCTGATCTCGGACCACTACATCACTTTCTCGGGATTGCGGTAACCCGACGAAATGGTGGCCTGTTCTTATCTCAGACCACATATGCAGCAGAGATCTTAGCTCGTGCTAAAATGGAAAATTGTAAACCATGTGCCACACCTACTGACACCAATTCTAAACTAAGTGCTACTGCTGGAGAACCCTTCTCAGATGGTGCCTTATATCGTAGCCTTGCTGGTGCACTGCAGTATTTAACCTTCACACGACCTGATACATCATATGCAGTGCAACAAATATGTTTATTTATGCATTCCCCTCGAGATCCTCATTTCCAGTTCATGAAACGGCTCCTTCGATACCTCAAGGGTACACTAGACTATGGAATCTCTATTTTACCATCCAAATCAGCTCATATCACAGCCTATGCTGATGCGGATTGGGGAGGCTGCCCTGATTCACGAAGGTCTACTTCAGGCTACTGTGTCTTCCTCGGTGATAATCTGGTTTCTTGGTCATCAAAACGTCAAGCGATTATCTCACGTTCCTGTGCCGAGGCTGAATACAGAGGTGTGGCCAACACCGTTGCAGAAACAACATGGCTCAGAAACCTACTTCTCGAACTCCATCTTCCTATTACCCAGGCCACAGTTGTCTACTGTGACAATATCTCTGCTGTCTACTTATCTCAGAATCCGGTCCAACATCAACGATCCAAGCATATCGAGATTGACATACATTTTGTTCGCGAAAAGGTTCGTATGGGTTCTGTCAAAGTTCTTCATGTTCCTGCAGACTATCAATACGCTGACATATTGACCAAGGGTCTTCCACGCCAGTTGTTTCAACGATTTCGGTCCAGTCTATGCATCGGAAGACCTACTGCTACACTGCGGGGGCGTATTAGCGGATGTATATCCGTTTTATATTCTATGTATTTCTTATGTATATCCGTTTTATATTTTATCCCTGATTTCCAGGGAATTAGTTAGGAATTAGTTAGGGTCTTGTATTATATATTGTTCCCTTCTTCATCAATAGAGATCAAGGAATTCAGATTCAATTATAGTAATATCATTGCAATAGAGTGATGTTTAATATAGAACCAAATTCAAGCAACAACTGCATAAACATTAAACTACGTGTATCTTTGGTTTCAACTCTAATGCATAAGCCGGTTATATTATACAACTGCCTATTCCACTCTCATTCTCTCTAGTCTCTCCATTAAATCAAAAATCACTATGTACAAGTTTGTTATAGAATCTCGCACTTACCTACAAGATTTAATGGTTCGGTATTGTATTTACGCGCCCCTTTTGTAATAATCTAGCTTCTATTAGATTATATAACAAATTATATCTTGATAATTATATAAAAAAATTAAGTGCTTTATGGATCAGCCAGCCAATCCGATCAGACCCATTAAACATGTACTAAACGTTACCCATTAGACCGTATACCAAGTTAACCAATCCATTTTTTTCAAGTGAAAGGGGTACGAAACTCAAAATCCAAACAACAATTGTTCAGATACTTCTACTCAAATTTCTTATCAAATAGATGTACATAAATTTAAACTCGAATATATCAATTGAAAATATACAGTATACTTATTATCAGTGTGAATATTAAAAATATTACCAATTAAAATAAGACAGACAATGTACCTGGAGCGTTGTCACTTGGGTAGAGAGTGTTGTTGCCTCGTTTTGAAGGGTCTGCACTTTCCTCTCCAACTCGCTCGTATACCTTATTTTCCTCTCTTTAGAACGAGCAGCCGATTGTCTGTTTGCAAGAATCCTACAAAAAAAAAACAAGCCGAAGTTGTAAGAATCACGAGACTTTTTTTTTTACTATTTTAACATTATTTACGAAAGTAATAGATCAAATAAGGGTAAAATGCATATACTAAACTTTCAATTTACCATTGATAATCAATGAGAACCGACTATTTGGCCCCTAAATTATCAATGCAATCATAATCAAGTTAAATAAAGGATAGAACTTTGAGTTCAAAACTATGGGATAACACTAAACTTTTAACGGTTCAAGAGGGTCTCTAGCCATATTGGGTTCGGGTCAAAACAAGTTATGACCAAAATGTGTTTGATCCAAAACAGGCGGCTTTAAAAATAATAATTTTGTTTAGGACAAAACAGGTTCCAACTAAAATGAGCTCGGGTCAAAATGATGGCTTTAAAAAAAACAATTTCGTTCAGGTCAAAACAGATTATGACCAAAACGTGTTCCAAGTCAAATCAAGCGGCTTTAAAAAAATCAATTTTGTTCATGTCAAAACATGTTCCGACACGGCTTTAAAAGAACATCTTTCTCTAGTCAAAACAGGTTCTGAACAAAATGAGTTCGGGTCAAAACAGGCTTCTTTGCTTTAAAAAAAAAGGCAAATTGGATTTTAATAATCCAATTTGGCTATTTTTGGCCAATAATAATCCCAACTGATTTTATTCCCGACAGTGGTCCAACCTTTTTTCATTTTGTTTGTATAATGGTCCGCCGTTAAAAAAAACATAACGGAGTTAAGTTTTTTTCTGAATTACTAACTTATGTTTTAGGGCTTTTGATCAGAACGAGAATGATGTAAAATTTACCTCGAAACAGTGCTCCAAATGACGAAAACGGTGCTTCAATTCGGGCGTTTAAACTTCCAATTAACAAAAATCAACCCGTTTAGAGCACCGTTTCAAGGTAAGTTTTACATCAATCGACTCTTATCCTTGTTCTGATCAAAAGCCCTAAAACAACCGTTTGTAATTTGGAAAAGAAAACGCTTAACTCATTAAGTTATTTTTAACAGCAGACCATTATGCAAACAAAATGAAAAAGGTTGGACCACAGGCAAGAATAAACTCAGTTGGGATTATTACCGGCCAAAAACAGCCAGATTGGATTATTTGTTTCGCGGTAGCTAGTTGCGATCAATGGCGGCAGTACCGCTGGTTGAAGTGAGGCGGTAGAGGTGTTTACCATCATAAGAACACCAATCACAAGAAAAAGATTATATCTTTATATCTTAACAAAAACATTGGCAGAAACAACACTAAATATATCTTTATATCTTCATAAATTCATCAAGAAATGAACAAATCATACCCCAATTAAACAACCAACAAAAAATATCATATAAAACTATAAACCACCAAAAAATAAAAAAAGATTAAACCTTTTCGCTCTTTTAGGATCAATCAAAGCAAGTTCAGCCAACTTTTCCGGTGCAAGTGCTTTCTTCGAATTATCCACCATCATCAACACCGAATCCCCTTCAAACGACGTCGTTCCACCCCCACCCCCCTCACCAAAACCTAACCCTAAGTCAGTAAAAAACCCTGCATCCACCGACAAACTCCGGCCATGACTCACCGGCGGCCTACTCGCCGTCGACTTAACAACCTCCGACGACTCTCCGGAAGACTCGCCGGAGATGGTTGGGTACAAACCGTCGGAAGAAAGCGACGGTAACTCGATTCCGGCGAAGTTGAAGTCCGCAACGACGTCGTCGAGGAGGATGTCGTCGTCCGGGAACCGGAAAAACGTCTCTGATTGGGCTCTCCGGTGGGCGGTTGATTTTCCGGCGAACTTTGGGTCCATAAGTTTGTTTTCCGGCGAGTATTTTTTTCCGGTGAAGTTTTTAAGTTTATAAGTTTTGTTTTTATTATTGCTGTTGTGAAGAGATATATGGTGATAAAAGGGGTGTTTGTTGTTTGATGATATGATTATAGGGTGTATTTGGTGTAATAAGTAGTTTTATGTCCCGCTGGTGTTGCGGGCTCTGAGGCGTTAAAGCGAATATTTCACAGTTTGATAATTGTACTCTTGTGTTTCAGTTACTTGTACGTATTACTAATAACACGATCTTAATAAAAATTATATTGAGTCAACCAATTAAAAAAAATATTAACATACTTTTGCTTAAAAAAACTAAAATGATTGAAAGATTATAATTTTAAACTGGGAAAAAACTGTAATTTTTCAGGACAAATGAGCCAGTGTTAGACACGAATAAAAATGACATCAAGTCAACCAATTAAAACAAGCATGACTGTAATTTTACACTGGGGACAAAATCAGAATTTGACAGGAAAAAATGACGGCAAAACAGTAATTTTGATTTGGGGGTAGAATTGTAATTTGGATGGGGAAAAACAAAAACGATGATAAAGCTATAAATTTGAACTGGTTAAAATCATAATTTGACAGAACCAATAGAGAAGTATCTGACACAATTCCCTTCCGTGTCCTTAGTAGTTATATAATCATATAATTAGAATTAAAAATTAAAAAAATATTTAAAGTGTATGAATAATATTATTATTTTTTATTGATGTGTAATACTAAAATATCATCCTTTGTGATAAAAAATAATTATAAGATATTATCATCGTTTTTGAAAAAAAAAATATTAGACATGGTGATAGTTAATTGATGATATTCTCGCATCTTAGGAAATGATAGGCATGGAAAGAAGATTACACGTTGGCGTGTTCAAGGTATTAATTGGATCGGATGGTTCGTAGCGAGACATTCTGATGCAGCGTAGTAAAAATGTTAATTTTCAAGTGGTTAAGGGTTTTAGTCCGGTAATGAATGTTGATGTATAATAAAGATTAGTGGGTATGTTAGTCGTTTAGAATAAAAAATGATATCAATTTGTTTTATTTTAATAGTTTAGAACACATGTTTGTTTTTACTTTTTTTAAAAGCATAATTGTATTGTATTTTTAGATTATATGGATAGTTTATTAAAACGATAAAGAAAAGTATATTATGCTAGACGAAAATGGTTTTTTTTATTTGTAATCGCGCATACTTTTTTTTCATAATTGCCCATACTTTTGTTTTTTAAGCTTATCACAAAGAGTTGCTATGCGAACAACTTCTAAACCCTACCGAATAGAACCTAATGTTGACCCAACACATTTTAAACCACCAAACGAAGACACTTCACCACATGCCATGTGCAATTAGGGGACATGATTTTATTATATTAGTGACATCTTTGATGGACTTATTAAAAATTATGTGATATGTCTACAAAGTATGTATCATACTTATATTGTTTAAAAATAGAGTGAATCACAAATTATTGTTCAGTCTAATGGAATGGATTAGTTTGAACGGCAAATATTATATAAACCGTATTTTCTCATAAAAGTATTTTAATAATTTTTTTATGTTAAAAATCAACATACTTTTTTTCTTTTCTTAATAAAGTCATTTAACAATTTTAAATACATTAAAGTTCCTATACGTATTAAATTTGAATAAAATTATAAAATTATATATTTATTAATACTACATGAGGAAAAATTGAGATGAGTTAAATGTTTTAAATTGCACACTTAGCAAGATAGGAATATTCAATGTTCATCTTTTCTTTTCCAATTTCTAATTTTATAAGGTGATAATGATAAATAATCTTTCAAAAACAATATAATAAAAATTGATAAGTGTGGATGATGTGACGCAAAACAATATTAAAAAAATATATATAAATGGGTCTATATAAATTTTAAATCGTTAAAAAGTTATAAACAAATGACTTTTATCGTTATTTGTGTTTTTATGCACCCTTCAAATTTAATATTTATATGATAAAAAGCACAAAGCATGTTAATTTTTTTATGTGCAACACTTTTAAAGGACTTTTACAATAAATATAGAAAGTGTGTTGGTTTTGTATGAAAAAAATTGTTAAAGGAATTTTACAATAAAACCAAAAGGTGTGTTGTTTCTTATGGTATTTGTTGTAGTTAAAAAGTTCAGACTTGTTGTAATGAGATCTTTAAAATTTATAGCATCCCATATTTTTTGGGTATTTTAAAATTATATAAATTGGTGAAAGGTTTCATTTACACTAGTTATACGTTTTAGTATGATTAATAGACGTGTTAGTCATGTCTTGAAGGTTAATAAGATGCTTGTCTAATTACGGAATGTTGGAGGGTTTAGTTAGTTATGTTAAAATGTGGTGTTAGTTTGGAAAAATGTCCAAGGACTATAAGTGTTAATAATAAAACATGATTATATGGTTAGTGAAACTTTAGGGATTCCTTTGTCATTCTTTGATAGTTGAATTAAAAATGCTCAAAGAAGGATTAACCTTCTATTTTTGAATTAAGATATGTGTGTGTATGGAAAAGGGACAGTGAAGAAGTAAGAATCAGTGAAGGGTTTTAACAATTGAAATAGGGATGAGAAACCAAGGAATTGGAAGCCACATGATCATTCACTAGTGTTAACAAGTTGGGCATGTAATCATGGAAAAACCTATAAATACATGTTAAAATAGAGTAATAGTGGTTTTCTTGTATTGTGTTCTCGAGTTTCATTTAACAAAAGAAAAGAAAGGTTTTGAAAGGATGTAAAAAAAAGTCGTGTTTTAGAGTTTTTTTTAAGGAAAGAAAATGAGAGAAATAAAAGCAAAACTTATGTCTTTTTCTTTCATTTTTAATCCTTCCAAAATGGAGAGATTTGGAAGGAAAGGACATTTAATATAAAATCCTTACTTTTCTTTTCATTTCCTTTGAACTCGTGAACACGGTAGTTAACAAAATTGTCTATTCTACTCCTTTTCTTTTCTCCCCTTAATTCATTTTCTCTACTTTTCTTTCGTTTATTTAACTCGGGAACACAACGTTAAGGTTAGGATATGCTATAACTTGCAGACCTCCATTGTTGATGAATGACTTTGTGTGCATATTAGGGTTTTTGATTCTATAAGAAATATTACGACTTAAAATTATGGATTAATGAAGATGTTGACTAGTTGAAATAACAGCTGTATTTTGTTATATCAATGGTGAATTAGGCTTGTAGAAAACTAGAGGTAGAGAATGGGGTGAATAGGTTTTCTTAAAAAGATCTTTGTTAAATACTTGTTTAGTTGTTTAACCACTTGCTAAAATCCAACAATGCATTTGTAAGCAATAAATAATAAGTTATGCAACTATTTAAAGGGGTTAGGGACAGAATGACAAAACCGATTTATAGAGGTGTAAGATATGTTAACTAACGATGTCCTCTCCCTATTCCTCCAATCAAGAGTATCTCAACTAGTCATCTCCTAAAAGACGTGATCATATTCTACGTCTCACTTATTTTAAATGATTGTGATCACACTATCTCTAATCACTAAACAAACTTAGTGATGCCCCTTACATTTTTCTCACAACAACAATAATAATGCTTAAATACATGCTCAAGCACAAGAATGAATAATGGTATAGTTATAGAACAACTCTTCTATTTTGCTCTTGATCTTAATTTCTCTATTTGATTTGGAGTTTTTATCATACTGGAATTAGAGAATATGATTTATAATGATACTATAGAGTGTTAGAGTAAAAGGGCGAGTTAGAATCAAAGTGGGTGGTTCTATTCATAGGCACATACACGAAAAAACAAGGAATGACAGTCTATGATCCTGATGGTCGATGGTATTGACTGCCGACCGTCAGGTTGTCCAATCTCTATTGTTTTGTGTTGTGAACAATATGAATTGTCTCGTTCACTTAACCAAACCCATTTTAGCAAATTTTCATTTGATTTTTTAGTCTCAACAAGATACCATTTAACCTTAAGATTTGAAAACAAGTTTAACACAAAAATTTTGAGTTTGCTTTTGAGATTTGTAAAGGTTTAAGATGTTTTACTGAAGTATTTGTCGTTAAATCATTTTAAATAACTTTGTTTTCAATGTAGTAACATCTTACACGCGCTTACAATTTGGAAAGATGGGTCTGGGTTTGATGATTTGATCTCTTCCCTATTGGATAGCGTGGGGGAGACGGGGGCTTCAAGGGGAGAATGCAGGAGAGAGGAAGACAAAGAAAGGAACCCTAATATTAAGCAATGTCTTCGGAAAGTCAGGGATGGACATTTCATAGCTGCGGTTAAGGTCCTATGCTCTAGTGGAGTTGCCCCTCTAGGTGATTCGACATTGAAAGCTCTTATTGATAAACACCCAGTGGTGTCGCCCCCGTCCTTGCCTTCCAACCCTTTGGCCCAACCCACTCTTGTTGTTGATGGGGAGTGTGTACTCAAATGTATTCGATCCTTTCCTAAAGGAACGTCATGTGGCAGAGACGGGATACGGGCCCAACACCTGCTAGATGCTATTGGTGGCGAGGGCTCGGTGACTTCCTCAGGTTTGCTTACGAGCATTACTGAAGTTGTTAACTTATGGCTTGGGGGATCCTGCCCTAAGGTGCTTGCTGAGTTTGTTGCCTCGGCCCCCTCACCCCCTTATTGAAGCCTGATAAAGGAATTCGACCTATTGCTGTGGGGGGTATTTGGCGAAGGTTGGTTTCAAAAGTGGCGATGAAGAAGGTCGGGAAAGAAATGACCCAGTACTTGGGTGACTATCAATTTGGGTGGGGGTGCCAAATGGGGCAGAGGCGGTGCTTCACAGTGCAAACAGGTTTCTCAACTCATTTCATGCAGATGGTTCCTTAGCCTTGCTTACTGTAGATTTCTCCAATGCTTTCAACACAGTCGACCGCACAGCTTTTCTGCACGAGGTTCATCAGCGTTGCCCGTCAATCTATCGGTGGGTCCAATTTCTTTACGCCCAGCCTGCTAGGTTGTATGTTGGTAACGAGTGTATTGGGGCTACTACCGGAGTTCAACAAGGAGATCCCTTGGGGCCCCTTCTCTTTGCCCTTGCCTTACATCCCCTTATTCTCTGGGTTCAGGACCGTTGTAAACTCCCGTTTCATGCTTGGTACTTGGATGATGGGACGATTATCGGCAACGCCTCTGAGGTTGCTAAGGCCTTAGACATCATCAACGAGGAGGGGCCATCTCTAGGGCTTTATCTCAACATTAAGAAAACAGAGGTTTTTTGGCCGACATGCGACGGGCGGAAAGTTCAAGATGGGCTTTTCCCGAGAGGGATCGGTAGACCAGAGAAGGGGATTAAGCTCCTTGGTGGAGCTGTTAGTCGGGATCCTAGCTTTATTGAGGAGTTGGCAAGGCGGCGAGCCTCGGGGGCGGTTGACCTCATGAAACTCTTACCCTGCCTGAGAGATCCCCAATGTGAACTCCTTCTGCTAAGGTCGTGCATGGAGGTCGCTAAGTTACTTTTTGGGTTGCGGACTTGTCAACCGTATTTTATGGAGGATGCGGTATCTCGGTTTGATGATGGCCTTAGAGAGGCTATAGAAGACATAGTAGTCGGTGGCAGCCCCTTCTTTGGTGACCTACAGTGGCGTCTAGCATCTTTGCCAATGCGTCTAGGTGGTTTGGGCCTCTTCTCAGCTCGAGATGTTCGGGCTTATGCCTTTGTGGCATCTAGAGCTCAGTCTTGGGAACTACAGGATCATATCCTTCGAAACTGTGAGGTCGTCGGGCTTGACCCGAACTATCAGCAGGCGCTTGAACGCTTAAATGTCTCTCTCCCAGACTTGGATATTGGCGGTTTTTCTAATAAGGACACCTTCCCCTCGAAGCCACAAAAAACTTTGGCGAATGCTCTGTTTAGCAAAATCGCTCAAAGCCTGGGAGAAGCTTTTAATTTGTCATCCCGCCAGAAGGCGGTGTTTGAGTGCCTGAAAGGTCCCCATGCTCAGGAATTTTTTACCGTATACCAATTGAGGGGTTGGGACAATGTATGTCTGCAGTAGAATATAGAGTCATTCTCAAATACCGGTTGATGATCCCTATGTACCCGGAAAATGAAACTTGCCCGATATGTCGTAAAGCTTGTATGGATAAATACGGGGAGCATGCAGTTCACTGTAAAGAGCTCCCTGGGTTCAAATATCGGCACGACTAGGTGCGTGATGCTTTGTGGGACATCTTAAAAAGAGCTGGGATTTCGGCTAAGAAAGAGGCCCCTGTGAATTTCCTCACGGACCCTATGGAAGGGAGATCTACTCTGCGACCAGCGGATCTGCTCGTCTTTGGCTGGGCTGGGGGGAAACATGCTTGTGTAGACCTCACAGGGGTTTCCCCTTTGGTTGGTTTAAGGGAAAACGGGTTTGTAGCTGGACAAGCGGCAAGAAAGGCAGAATCAGAGAAAGTGGATAAGCACGCTAAAGCTTGCGCAAAGAACCAGCATGTCTTTGTCCCTTTTGCCTTTGATACTTTTGGCTCCCTAGCGCCAGAAGTTATCCACTTCTTGACGAGGGTTCAACGGGTCGTCAACAGCAATTGTTCAACCCCAAGGGGGCAAGGGTTTGTATTTGGAAGGTTAGGGTTTGCAATTCAGAAAGGATTGGTGGTGCAGCTTGTTGCCCGGCTACCTTCTGTTTTGATGTAACTTGGCAAGTTTTCTGAATTTAAAATAATATTATGCATTCTGAATCTTTATAAAAATTGACAAGCTCCATTCACCAACTTTCAAATTCAAATTATTTCAATAACTTTTTTATTTAAATTTGCAAGCCTATAAATTTTGTAAAAAGTAATTTGACGTTTTAAAAAATACCTTTATGGAAAACATTAAGACTTTATAGAAATGATATTTTTATAAGTCTGTTATTATATGAAAACTATTTTATTAAACCTTTCTTGATTTCCAGATGATTCAATTGTCGGTTTGGCTTTTATCTTCGCTTGGTGATGTCGGTTTCAATATGTTGATCTTTGTAAACTTTCGAGTCATTTTCTTTGACTTGTATCCACTTTCATCTTTAATCAATTGATGTCAATTGCTATTGATCTTTATTAATTTTCAATCTATTGATGTATATGGATCATAAGGCTACTCGGTGTGGGTGACGGGCCTCTCTTCAGGACGACCCGCCACGTCAGCATCCACGTCAGAGGCCTTGGAGGACGCCCCTCCAAGGATGGAAGCAAGGAAATGGGTGATGACCCGACCCCACTTAATTAATTTATTTTTCTTTTTTTTTAATTCACCTCCCCACCACCGCCGCCGGCACCACCACCTTTTTCTGTCAAGTTCATCACACCACCGCCACCACCACCACCTCTTCTCCCCTACAAAAACCGTCACACTTCTCTCCACCTACCCAAACACCACCGCCACCACCACCACCTATTCAGTTTCTGGCAGCCACCACCACCACCTTTTTCCAGACAAGTTCATCACCACACCACCACCACCTCTTCTCCCTACAAAAACCGCCACCCACTCCGGCAGCCACCACCACCACCTACTCCGGCAGATGAACTTAAAGAAGAAGAACAAAGAGGCTCAGATCTGTAAACAATCAGAACAAAGAGGATAAATCCGCCATGGCTGCAACTCTCTCGGTTGAATCAATGGTAGTTTCTACCACAAAGAAGAAGAATAAAGAGGCTCAGCTTTGTATGAGTTTTTATGTTTGCCCCAAACCCTAGTTCTTAATGGCTATAAATTGAAAGAATCCGGCCCGTCTCCAACGTCTGCAGGCGAACGATGAGGACGCCGACGACCCACCCGGCGCGTCGCTGGTCCAAGCCGGGCCTGAACGCCCCCCGCACTAAGTGGCCTAATCATTAATCTTTAACCAATCCATTCCAATTCTCCCATATTAGTCTTATTAGACAACCAATACCTAACTCATTTCAATCCAATTGAACTTCTAACTCCTCTCCTCGTCAACTTTCTTGATGTATACAATAAGTGTACTGGGACATGTACGTGGTATATGTACATTATTTATCAACAAATTAATAAATAATAACAAAAGTCACTAATTTAAGGGATCTTTATGCTTGAATATTCCATTTGGGTTAGCATTAAGTTCATCAACAATTAATATCTAAACACACTCTTGCTCAACAAGGTGAAAGACTAAGACCGTGTACACGTACTTTGATGATTTTGTGTTAGAATACGTGTAAACCATCGTTAATGGGTGAGTAATGTCAAGGCTTTACATAATATGTTTCTAACATGTTAATGAATGCTTAACATGGTTTCTAAGCCAAAAAAATAAGGATGAATGAATGAGGCTTGGTTCGAAATCATAAGAATAGACAATGTTGAAGTCACAACTTTTAACATAAATTTTTGGTGTCACTTCGAAAAGTTATATAAAATCAACTGAGTGTTAGTTTGGGCCATTTTTATTTTTATATTGAAAACCCATTTTAGTTTATTTTCTAAAGATCTTTAGAACATGAGCAAACATGGGCATTAGAGGGGGTTAAAAACGTGAACACAACAGATGCGTAGAAACTATAAAAACATTCAAAACTTGTTTGTTGACTTGCAAGTTCGCTAATGTAGAAGCTTGGAAGTTAATGGGTCGGTGAAAGACTGCAAGATCTAGCTGGTCCTACATGCAAATGTGAGTGGTTTATAACCAACATTTAGAAGGCATGCGTAGAACTTGGAGTATAAGAGCATTCATATCTCATTCTTTATCATTATCCATATAATTTAACTAAATATATTATTCTATAAATTTATTTCTATTTTTTTAAAACCCCCTACATTCCATTCCTTATCCATAAAATTATAAGAATTTACTTAAATTTTTCTTAAATATAAATATTCACTCTAGCTTTCCTTAAATATAAATATTCACTTTAACTTTCCTTAAATTATATGAATAAGGTATAACAATTAATGAATGAAATGACGTGTTTCGATAAACTTAAAACACAAAACTCCATACACGCTATCAAATTTCCAAATTATCTGAGTCAACCAAGGCAAAAGTCAAACTTATCATTATTACTATTATTATTACTATTATTATTATTATTATTATTATTATTATTATTATTATTATTATTATACACCTAGCTTAGGTGGTTTATAAAATAACATACTTGTTGGCTAGACCATGCCATGTGTAGCCAAACAATCAAATATGTATATGACTCATCTTAGTTATTGACGGACTTCAATAATTTAGTAAGGGAAGTTTGATTTTCTATGATCACTAATGTTTCTTGTATAAAAAAGAACTTTAATATATCATATCTTAGTTATTGACTTACGTGAACAATTTAGTAAGGGAAGTTTGACTTTTTATGATCACTGATGCTTCTTGTATAAAACATAAACTTTTAAATATCATATTTTTTATGATGGTATGAAACATGTTTTCATAACTTTAAGATCACGATTATTTCGAAAGAGACATTTAACTTTAAGATCACGATTATTTCGAAAGAGACATTTAAGGAAATTAAATATTTATTACATAATGAGTAATAGGCATACAATCAGATTAAATGAACATAAGTAGATCTTTGTTTGTGCTTGCTCATTTAACATTAATAGAACATGAGTACTTAAATGAATGAATTTTTATGTTTATTAAGAAAATAAACACGTGATATGCGCTTGTAAATATTTTGTGAGACCCAATCTTAAATAACTAAAAAGTTTATGATTTTTTGTACATTTATATATATATATATAATGCAAATACCCGTCCAATCATTTTTTCGAGTTTATAAAACCTCATAAAAATTAGGACATCTTAACATGTTATCGTAGTTTAGTTTCGTAAACGACTAAACATTATGCGCATGCTTAAGTAAACCGTAAGCCCTTTCACTTAGTCTCGTAGGCTATTTCTTTAGGCTTTCACCTTTTTAAGGCGAGGCCTCTAAGGTCCATTTCTCTCGATTCGTGACCCGAAGGTCATTTTGATCTCGTAAACCTTTACCCGTGTCATTCTTTAAATGTATTTGGTGTCAATGCACCCCTTTTATGCTTGAAAGAAAAATCATTTACCTTGTCTTTTCTTTTATCTGCCAATCATGGCCTTTTTTACTATGAAGGCTAATTTAATTCTATTTCAACTATGGCCCCTAGACCATGTTTGATCCGTATTGGCGATATTTCCATTTCCATAACCCCGTGAGTCATTTATGTGTCACATTCACTAGTCAGATCTAATAATCGTCTCATCCCAATTGGGTGATGGTCACTCGCGCCTAAACCTAGCGCAAGGGTCAAATGGCATTGACCACTCGTCACCACCGAGTCACAACTACCATCTTTAATAGCAACCACCGCATTCTGTGTATGTTGCCTAAAACACCCATTCTCATACACAGATGAGACACCGTCTGATGGTATCCGCGTGCATGTCCGCGCGATCGTAGTCCATGACTAGATCGTTTTTCATTCGGAAAACTCTTCCGCTTTCTATGACTTTGTACGTCATTTATGTGTCGGTTTTTCTCACGCTTCCTGTTACCCGGTTTGCACCTATATTTCGTTACAACCCATTACATGGGTTCTTTGTCCTAATGCTTTAACGCTCCTGTTATCTGGTTTGCGCCTATATACCGGTCTTTTACCAATTTATTTGAGGTAACGTGCATTCACGATAGCCCTATGTGTTGTTTACAACACTTTTAACCATTATAGACCGTTAATAATCATAATGACTTACCTGGTCATGCGACTAAGCCTCGAACCGAACCCATTTAATCTTTAACATTGAGCTCTGATTACCAACTTCTAAGACCCATTTTTAAATAACTAAAAAGTTTATAAATTTTTTTTAGGTGTTACAAGTCTACCCCCTTAAGGAGGCTTTGTCTCCTAAACCTTTCTTACTGATCGGAGTGTCGCGCCCTGGTCAAAGATAATATTTATATGCCCTAATTACCCTTAACAATGTGTTAGTGGTAGTAAGGGGTCGAACCACGAAGAGTTTGTGGTTTGCGAATGGATGTGATTGATTTTAAGTAAAAGTGTCACTATGAAGCTTGCTATTTTGATTGTTTAAATAATTGGTTTGTTTGAAATGGATGTCGGATTATCCGACGAGCTTGTTTTGACTACTTAACTAATAACTTAGACACTTGCACGTAAACGGAATTACTTGATTAAAACAATGATTTGAAAACAAGGTTCACACCCGGTTCAACAAATGCAAAACCTAGGGTTACTAACAATTTTAGATTGATTCAATTGAATTTGTCATTAACGGTTTTGATATCACAAAGCTTAGGTGCTAATTGCTATCACGTATATGACGGACCACAACACACTTTGTTACTTCGGACAAATAATCCCTTTTGAAAGATAAGGCATAAATACACAAACTTGTTTCACAAAGTCAAATTTTATCATCATTCGACAATTTGCAAATATAGTTCAAATGTAAGACAATCATCAATCAATTCAAAATACACATCAATTTGTTACAAAATCAACCAAAATCATAAAGTAACCCTAAATCTTACAAATGTCTACACCAGGGTGAAACCTTCGAAGATTAGCCGCTCATGACGAACGGAACTTGATCACCGGATGATTGAAGCTTAATCACGATCATCTTGAACCTTGAGATTGAGTATGATGACGGTTAGGGTTTATGGTTGATGATTAGGTTAATGGATTGGTGAAAGGATGATGAAGATGATGATTAGGTTAGGGTTATGATCAAAGATGATCAATTGGATGATTCGATTGATTGGATATGATGTGGGATCAAGATTGTAGTGTTCTTGGCTCCCAAAAGGTGTTTCAAGGCTCAAAATTCGGTAACTCCTCACAAAATGGTCAAAACACAAGTTAATACCCGTCCAAAATTGAATCTCAGCGACAAGGAAATAGGATGGGCGTCGCCGACGGCCCCCGGTTTGTCTGGTTCTCCTCCGACGCTCTAATCCACTGTCTACGAACATTTTTGGCCGACGGATCTATCTGAGGGGCGTCGCCGACGGCCCAGGTGGCGTCGCCGACGGCCTCTCTTAATCATATTTTCCCGTTTTTCCATTTTTCGATCCCGGTTGACCTGTTTTTTGCCCCGATGCTCCGAAAAGCTCCCGAATAGCTCCTTAAACTCCGTAAACCTGTAAAACACAAATCCAATCAAAAGTAGGCTATTCGAAACTAAAAGTTACGTAAAACATTAACTTAAGCTTAATAGGAACATCAGTTTTCGATCACGTATCACTTACGTAGTTCCTTGGGTTAAACCCAATGGACTTGGTTTCGTTTCCCCTTGAGTGTTGCTCATATTTTAATTATTCAGTAATCTTACTAGGAAGGTATGATAATTTCTTTCGAACTCCCAAATGGTACCTGACTCCCTTCTTGCTCCTTTCTTGATTGACATTTTGTTTTCAAGGCATTTAATCTTTCGGTCAAAGGTTGCCATATGCTTTGTTGCGTCCTCCTTTCAGGTGATTCAAATCCAATACCTATAGGAGTTTATAACCTAACAAATCGAACCCGAAAACCAAAAACAACAAAACACACTTTTTGCCAAACCAACCAGCCGTAATGGGTTGTAACGAAATATAGGCGCAAACCGGGTAACGGGACGTGTGAGACAAACCGACGCATAAATGACATACGAAGTCATAGAAGTGGAAGAGTTGTCCGAACAGAAAACGATCTAGTCATAGACTACGATCGCGCGGACACGCACGCTGATACCATCAGACGGTGCCTCATCGATGTATGAGAATGGGTGTTTTAGGCAACATACATAGAATACGGTGGTTGCTATTAAAGATGGTAGTTGTGACTCGATGGTGACGAGTGGTCAATGCCATTTGACCCTTGCGCTAGGTTTAGGCGCGAGTGACCATCACCCAATTGGGATGAGACGATTAGTAGATCCGACTAGTGAATGTGACACATAAATGACTCATGGGATTATGGAAATGGAAATATCGCCAATACGGATCAAACATGGTTTAGGGGCCATAGTTGAAATAGAAATAAATTAGCCTTCATAGTCAAAAAGGCCATGATTGGCAGATAAAAGAAAAGACAAGGTAAATGATTTTTCTTTCAAACATAAAAGGGGTACATTGATACCAAATACATTTAAAGAATGACACGGGTAAAGGTCTACGGGATCAAAATGCCCTCGGGTCACGAATCGAGAGGAATGGACCTTAGAGGCCTCACCTTAAAAATGTGAAAGCCTAAAGAAATAGCCTACGAGGCTAAGTGTAAGGGCTTACGGGTTACTTAAGCATAGCGAAGAACTGAACACATTCAAAGATCAAGCTTCCGCATAATGTTTATCCGTTTACAAAACTAAACAACGATAACATGTTGAGATGTCCTAAATTTTTATAAGATTTTATGAAACTCGAAAATATGATTGGACGGGTATTTGCATTATGTGTGTGCGTATATATATATATATAAATGCAAAAAAAATTATAAACTTTTTAGTTATTTTAGATTGGGTCTTACGTATTTTAAGCAAACATAAATTAATATTAATGAATACAAACACATACACAGTAGCGGAGCTTCAACAAAAACTCGGTGAGGGCCGGACTCTCTAAATCCAAATTGGTAGGGGCCAGATTCTTAAAAATCCAATATTTTACATAAAAAAAAAGTTTTCTTATGAATTTTCGATAAAATTAAAACTACGAGCGAAAAAAATCGATAGGAGACGAGAAAGCTTCGCCCCTACACACAAATGAATATAAACAAAAATACACCTAAACCAATTAAAAGTCGAATACAAGTAACATTGGAGTATGGCATAGTGTAGATGGTTTTATAATCAGTTGGACTCAACTAGGAGTGTAAACAATTAGAGCCGAGTCTTAGCTTGACTAGGCTCGATCTTGATTAATTATCTAAACCTCAAGCTCAGCTCATGAGTAGTTTTTCAAGCTCAAGCTCGACTCGTGTACTCGACTGGTTTATTACTTATTAATTATTTTATATCTATTTATAATAGAGTATACTTTTAGTGATTATAGCTTTTATATTTAACATAATAGGATTAGGATCGTGTGAGAAACACTAGGCTAATTGAGAAACTTGAGAAGCATTCTGGACTACACATTTTTCCTAAGTTTTTCGTAATATATACATATGTATAGTTTAAAATTGACTATATACATATGTGTATATATTCAATAATTGAGAATATACATATATATGTATCTAGTCAATTTTAAACTATACATATTATATCTCTAATACAAAAAGCAACATGCATCCTCTTGTTTAGGAGACATGCTCCTTTGATAATTAATACATACCTTTTAGATAAAGTAACTCACATCCCAAAGAAAAAATTACAACGCTTCGAATCTCATGCATAACTACTGCCGCTTGATTAAGAAATGAAGGGGTGTGCTAAAATTAAAGAGTACGTCGGGTAGTTAACAAATACAAGACTGCAATAACAATCCAACAAATTTGGCGGAAATATGAAAACCGATATAGTAATAACATAACCGACCGACACATGTCCCTTGCTGTTACAAATGAAACAAAACTTCCTATTCTCCGGTCACGACTGCGTTTATACTCCGGCTAATTAAACGCGACCGTCGGCACCCTTCTGCTCTTGCCGTTTTTCAGGTCTATTTCCGTTCAAATCATATATTTGTTCATGCAAGTTGGTTTTATTTTGAAACACAACGTGTTTTATATGGTATTAATTAAGTAGTGTAGGATTTCTATATTGTTCTCATTCCGTCAACCCTCCTTCGCAAATCAGAACTAAAACATCATTCACGTTCGACATCAACTCAGTCACTTTTCATCAAAGTTTATGTACGAAACAAACCGCATACATACATTGGGGATTTACTTGGGTCTACTATGACTATTTGTTGTTATGAGGTTATGTTATATTAAAGATTCTTTTATCATAAAGTTGGCTTTCGATGTTCCTATCGTGCTTAGGAAGTATAATAAATATGAACATTAAGCATACCATGCTTGATATGTCTCATGTTTCACTATGTCAATGATGTGTGTATAATATCAAAGTTCCTTCCTATAAAAGGTTATTTTTTGGTTTATTTCAATATGTAGTTTTATTGTTCTACTATGCGTATTTTATAAAAGAGATCAACATGATTCCTGACAAAACCAGCAAGTTGTGTAACAGAAAATTAAAACTTCTGAAAACAAAATATGAAAGGGATAGAGATATAATACGAGTTTTATTGAAAACTATATATTGTTATCATAGACCATCTGTGTGGCTCCAATACTTTTCCCTACATGTTTGAGAGAAGTACAAAAGAAATAGTTAGGCCAAACATAGAAAGCATATCGATCACAAATGGATACATCTATTGCAAAATGCATAAAATTAAATCTGTTAAACCAATATGTAATATCTATTAAACCATTTCTTGCGATATCCATGATTTTTGCTCTTATCTACTTTATATCATATTGTGTTCAAACCTTGACATAGTTATTTGTCAAATACATCTTCATTGAATAGATAGGACATACATGTCAACTGTGAGGTTGGTAGTTACATTTGGTTAGTTTTCATAATTTTTTTTTTGTTTTTTGTTTTCAGCTATTGGTTTGGAGTTGCAGATATGTTATGCTTTTAGCCGTTTTTTAGACCGTACTGTGTGGGCGTCGAAGACAACATTGTTGCCAATCCACGCTCACATAACCACCCGGTGCCCGACGTTGTGCTTGGGGCTTGAGGATTTCCACCGGCGTGGTGACAAACGTGTGGGTGAGGTGGAGGCTCTTGATTGGTGGGTGCAGTTTAGGTTTGTTTTGATTGGTTGATGTTATTTTTATTTATTTTTTATTCTCTTTCACACAACTTTCCCACCCCGTGTTTTTTTCTCCACGCCACCATGCTGACGTGGTTGCCACGTGTCGCTCAACGCCTTTCCTTCTAGACCCCTCCACACCGTGTAGTCTTAACGTTAAAAACTCTTAAAGGTTGGGTTCCTATATTTTAGAATTCCTTCATTACAAAAGTAGTACTCTCTTTTTTTTTGGGGAATTTACTGCGTGTTAAGGATGTTCTGTGTTGTATTGGGATCTTTTATTTCATATTTTTTAAGCTATATTGTCTTCAATATAATCTAACCTTATGTGACATCTGTTGTTAACCCTATATCAGTTTTAATATTAAAGCATTTCCTTATGGTTATCGTTTTAAATATAAAAAAGCCAAGTTTAATGTTAAAAGAAAAGAAAAATAATTGGTTTGCAGCCAGTGTACCGTCAATAATCCATCAAAAGCAATTGTATATCCTAAAAATGAAACATGCTATAATAAGTTGTTTATTTGTATGATATGAAAAAAAACATATAGAATTATCTTGGTTTTCTGCCATTCCGCAGTAACGCGCGGGGTGACGTCAACTCGTGTTTATATTACAAAAAGTTTAGGGAAATGTATGGTTCATGATGTTTTTTAAGTTTCTCAAATATGGTGGATTTCTCTTAAGATCCCTACCCAAACATTATATATTTTTTAGTTATTTTTAAGGTTATTGGATTTTACTAATTAATTAAAACCAAAATATATTTTAATTAATTAGTTTAGGGGTAATTTAGACCTTTTGACCCTATTTATTTATAACTAATTAAAATTAATTATCAAAATATCCCTAAATCCACACAGATTAATTCAAACCAAAATTTGAATTTTGTAACATATCCAGATCAAACCAACCTGCAGGAACCACCAACAAAAAAAACGTAAGCACACCCACATAATCGACATTAGCACAATAAAAAAGGAACTTCCATTATAAGCATTCTCGTTTCAGTCAAAAAAGGAACTTCCATTATCAACGACATTAGCACAATCAAAAAACGACATTAGCACAATCAAATAACGACATTAGCACAATCAAAAAACGACATTAGCACAATCAAATAACGACATTAGCACTCTCTTAACACCATCACCAGGGCATCCGATGGTAACACCAACATAAACAACATTAGCACAATAAAAAATGACCTTCCAACGAACGAGCATTATCAACACTCTCGTTTCAGCACCAATTGATTTATTGATTATTGATTCACCAAATCTCACATAAAAAAAAACGAAATTCCAACTTCCAAATTTCATTATTCTCAGGAACAACTATACCCAAAACAACTTCCCCTTAAAAACCTTAAAAAGAAAAAAAAAAGAGAGAGCAATACTTGCAGGTTGAGAGTTGTACCTGATTTCAAGTTTCCAACAATCAGCATAATCTTCACAAATCGGAGCCGTTCAACAGATACTATTACATAACTAGCACAATTTCCTTTTTTTTAATTGTATAAACAACACATACTGATACATACTAGCACAATTTCATGTTTTCGTTTTAATTTTGTAAATAACACATGCTATTACTAAACTAGTAGATTACAAATTTATTTCCAAATAGGCTCGAAAAATAACAACACATAAGAATTACATAACAAAAAAAGAACTTACATATATATTTAAAATCAACACAATACATTTTTCATATTAGCACATTCCAACTACATAACTAGCACAATTATAAAACATCTTTTTGTAACTTTTTTGAGAAGTCACTTTTATAAATAAAAAAATTATAGCAATATGATACTGATATTAAAGATAAAATATACTTGATTTTATGGTATAATTTTTTTAAAAAAATAATGAAGTATATAAAAGTTATTTTAGTTTAAAAAACTTGGTGGAATTAGTATTTAATGGGAAATGGCTAAATGACTAAAAGGGAGAGGTTCATTTGAGAAATTTTAATTGAGAAGAAAAAGAACAAATGGTACAAATGTAAAACATTAAATAGTTTTTCTCCCATCTCATTTATTGTTTATTTGACTAATTAATTAGTCATAAAAACTATCATCATTCACACTAAAAACTTTTGCCTACACATATCAAAAGTTATCCTACACATTCCGAATTTTATCTTATACTTTCCAAAATTTATCCTACACAACTCGTAATTTGATTTACACACCTCGTAATTTATCCTACACTCTAAATTAATTTTTTTTTGAAAAATATATATTTTAAAAAATATATATTTTGAAAATAAGTGACAAATTTAATTTAGTTAGTTATTAAAGACGAAGACTACAATTTAATAATCTATGAAAGTTTACCAATATACCTTACAATGACATTAAATACAAAAATTTAATGAAGCAAATTGAAATATTCCTATTGGTTGAAATTTCTTCTTTTTTATTCTTACAAAAAAATTCTTCTCATTTGAACTCTCCACATGACTAAAATATCTCTAACTTGATAGCATTAATTATTAATTATAGAGGTTTTATTTGTAATTAGTATCAACCATCGATTTAAACTATTAATGGCTTAGACATATTCTTACGGTTCTTACAGTTAGCGGTGTTTGTACAGGATCTCAACTCTTTAAATAATAATAAAGTCAATAACATATCTTATTGAGTAAACTTCCAATATCGTTCCTGATGTTTGGGCATTTTGACAAATCCCTCCAAAAACTTCTTTTTTTATTAATTGAAGCTCCGAGGTTTCAAAACCCGCTGCCAGATGCTTCCATTTTTCTAACTTCGTCAAGAACTAATGTTAATTGAGGGATATTTTGGTCTTTTTCTTTATTTATTTAACGTTTCTATTTTTAAACCTGGTATCCTTTTTCCCATTTTAAGCTTAGTAATGTTAGTTTTTGACGTGGTTAGAAAAAATGGATGCATCTAGCAACGATTTTGAAATCTCAATGATCCAGTTCAGAAAAAAAAAGTTTTTGGATGGATCAGGCAAAAGGGCCTAAATCTCATGGAAAATTTTGGCAATTTACTCTATCATATTAGTAGATGATTAAAAATACAACTACTAAACATATTTCGCAAAAATGGCGCAAACAAAGCAAGTAGCACACAAATTAACTAGCGGAAAATCAGCTCTTGCGACTAGCAGAGTAAAAAAACCACACAGATTCTGACCAGGAATGGTGGCATTGCTGGAGATCAGGTGGTACCAGAAGAGTACGAAACTTTTGGTCTGAAAGCTTCCGTTTCAACGACTGGTGAGAGAGATTGCACAAGATTTTAAGATGAATTTGCGGTTTCAAAGCAACGTTGTTGCCGCGCTGCAAGAGGCGTCAGAAGCGTATTTGGTGGGGTTGTTTGAGGATAAGAATTTGTTTGCAATTCATGCGAAGAGACTTACGATTATGCCCAAGGATGTGCAGTCGGCTAGGAGGATTAGAGGTGAGAGAGCTTTGGTAGTTTTTGTTTGGATTATAATAAAACTGGAATTTGAATTTGAAGAATTCTTTTGAAATTCTATAATGTATTTAGTTGGTATAATTATTAATAAAATTAGTATAATTCTTTTGAGATGAACAGCATAAGGAATGAATCTATCTAGATTTCATTCCATACTGTACAAAGAACACTAGGTGGTGGTAAATGGTGGTTGAGTGGGTGGTGGTGGTTGTTGTTGTTGTAATTGGTTTAATGGAATATAAGTGGTTTTGTGTTTGAATATTTATGTTATAATTGTTTTTTAGTTTGATTGGATGTTATATTTGTAGTTATTTGATCTGAATGCATTATGTTTATTATGAGAATAGGTAAGAACACTATTTTTTTTGTCCAAATTTATCATTAAAAAGCAATTATTTTAAATGTTGAAATAAATCACTTGTCTTAGAACCACTCTTAACTAAACGATGCAAGTAAAACTTAATGCAACTTGTTAGTTAGGGTTTGTTGGTGATGGTCTTTTTGATTAGATTGCATCATATTTGTCATATGGATTGAATTAAGAAAACTAAATGATGTGTGTAAATGTTAGTGCACTGTCACAGTTGTGATCCCATTGTTGTTATAATATTTCTTAAAAGTTGACAATATCGGTTTGATTTGGGTTATATCCACTTTTAAAAAGGATCAATTGAACTGAACCGATGGTAATTAACGCATTAGAAAACAAACCGAACTATCATTGTACTTTTGTTGAAAGATTAATATCATTGAGGTTTGATTTGGGTTATATTTCCTCAAATCACAAGCTATGATAATTGGTTCGTTTAAGCTCGTGAGCCTAGGGATGATAATAAAACGACTATTGGTAATCCCAGTCCGATGTCCGATTGTAAAACCATATCACATATCCGGCCTGATACCCCTTTGGTATGTGTCGAGTAATTACTTGTCCTGCATTGCGCACAACCGCAAGTATCATGTATATATGTTATTTTGTTAATAAATGTTCGTTGAGATTTTCAAGTACATTTATTTTTCTTATCATTGTGATTATTATATAATTTTCATGTTTATAACAAACTACAAGAAGTTAAAAATTAATAAATTACATATATATTAAAAATATTAACATAATATGTTTGAAATATATAAAATATGTAAATTTTATGATGATATATCTCAAGTTAATACCTCTAGCATATCATTAATATCATCATTATAAATATAAATATAAATGATATAATCAAATACATCTCTCCAAAGAAATTTAATTTTCCACTTAATAAAGTTATAATAATGAATCATTACTAGGTAAATTTTAAGAAAAAAAAAACAAAACAAAAATCTTTGGTTATATGGTTTTGGATAATATCTTGTAAAACCTTAACACATTTTAATCGAAATACGCATCGGAAATGCGACCCAAAAATTTCTTTTTTTATTAACTTTCTAACATGCTTGAAAAACCGTTTCAAACAACCCTCATAATAATTACATCTCTCCTTTATTAATTTGGATTTCTAATACAACACACATTTACAAATCTATAAGACCTCACTCTTGTACAACTCATGCTCTGACTCGATCTTCACTATTTTGCATTTCATAAGGATGATCCGTGATCCATGTGTGCAGTCACTATATACATTCACATCATTAGTAATCGGTGACAACATACATAATTTAAAGCATATATATATATATATATATATATATATATATATATATATATATATCGGAGTGTTCAAATTAGAAAAAAATTGTAAGAAGGAAAAAGAAAAAGTTTCAACCAATAAGAATGTTTCAGTTTATTTCATTTAATATTTGCATTTATTTTTAATGTAAATGTATATTTGTAAACTTACATATATATTATTAATTTCTAGTCTTCCTTTTTAACAGCTAACTATATTAAATTTGTAACTTATTTTCAATATATATATATTTTTAAAAAATAAAAAAAAATAATTTAGAGTGTAGGACAAATTACCTAGGTGTGTTGGATAAATTACAAGTTGTGTAGGATAAATTTCAAAATGTGTAGAATATTTTTTTATTTGTGTAGGCAAAAAAATAGTGTAGATGATAATAGTCTTTATGACTAGTTAATTAGTTAAAGATGGTAATAAATGAGATGAAAAAAACTACCTAATATTTTACAATTGCACCATTTGTTCTTTTTCTTCTCAGTTAAATTTTCTTCTTAAATGAACCTCCCCATATATATATCCAACAAACAATTAATTATAACAAATAAAAAAATATCTAAAACAATCTAAATCATAACTAAAATAAAGAAAAGGTCTGCTCTTCTATTCGAAACGTCTAGTGATCTTCAACCAATTATGAGCTTCAATATAACTACCAGGAGTAAGTGTTATAGCCTGTTTCCAATACTCAGCGGCTTGGTCGAACCAAGCCTCCGCAATTTCAGAATCCCCCTGGCGAATGGCCTGTTCTCCCCGGTCGGAACAGGTGGTTAATTCCTTCCCTTAGAACCGTACTTGAGAGTTTCCTACCTCATACGGCTCACCAGTCAACTCTTTTTGTATCCCATTTGAATCTACCATATCTAACTTAATAATATTTCTCGTAGATCTATCCCATTTTTTCGGGTTAACGAAAAGAAGTTAATAAAATGAGTTTCAAACTTAAATCTTAAGTTTGGATTAAAAATCCAGTTTATTTTAGTTTTATCTTTTTCTCCCATCTTCAGAAGAATAAAACAGACATTTCGCCTATCATTAGAATTTTCTGAAAGGTAACTATCTCAGTTTCATATCATATAGAAATTGATATTATATAGAATTTTTGAAAAAGACTTTCGAAAGGAAAGACTTACTATCTTTGGGATCTGATCCTACACCGTTGCTCAATACCTTAGTGGATCGACTCTATTACATAAGTAGATTCCTAACGTTTGTCTGACATCATGACATAATATATATATATATATATATACATATATAGGATTGAGATCATTTGTGAACAATTTCTTGAGAGTGAACTGAGTGAACTAATCTTGACCCTTGATTATTTTTTAGTTATAAAGGATAGGATTGTAATTATACATTAAATTATTATTAATTACTATTTTAATTAATCCTTAGTAGTTACACTTTTCTATTTTTTGTGATTATTCAAAATATCTTTTAAATCTAAACAAGATCTATATCATAATCACCGGTCAAAACACACCATATTTTTTTTTCAATCGAGCAGTTCTTCATCATTCAGTATTTTTTTCTTTGAACGTCATATAGTTCATCTTCATGATCTTTCATGGTCGACTCAAGTAGTAACAACCAAACTAGTGACGGCCAATATAACAACCACAATAGTCCAATTAACAATCATGTGTTCGTATTCGGTTTTGCTTCATGCTGATTTCATCGCTCTGTATATGTATTCTAGGTTTGCAGTTTTTATCATCATGATTACAGATGGTTGGGATGTTTGTATTATGTTTTATCTGAAGGATGATGTTGTATACTTATATACACAGACGTATATTGATAACAATACTCATAACTTTCGTGGTTTTATATTATCCCCATGTTATAAACATATGTACAACTCATGTTTTTTCTTTCTAAATCTCACAGACTTTTTGTAATGGTTGTTTATACATATTTGTACAACGAAATTTGCTTCCAATTCCATAGGTGCCCTTACAGGTTTTAATGGTACACATCGATTCCCGTTCATTATCCACATAATTGCAGTTTGCAGTTTTATTTGTGATTATGCAGTTTTGTTGTAAACGTTCAGTTGTTGCAATTCAGTACACATGTGTATAGTCGCGTAGTATATGCATTATTACATATCAGGATGCAGTTTCATAGTATATTCATTATTTAATACACATGTGTATACTGTTAAGATGATGCATGACGTTATATAAGTGGATGCAGCGTTGCTGTCAACCTCTAGTTGATACTATACAGTACACATGTGTATAATTTTAAGTTCTGCATTATTACATGCGAGTATTCAACTTTGATGCAAACCTCCAATTGATACCATACAGTACACATGTGTAACATGGTAAAGTTACTGCATTACTATAAATCGAGGTTGCAGCTTTGTTGTAGAATTCCAGTTTATAATATACAGTACACATGTGTATTAAATAATATACGCGAATTTGGAGGAGCAAGTAACAGGCGAAATATATAGCAACTTTGGAGGAGCAAGTAACTGGCTAAATATATGGCAACTTTTCATGTTTCCAGTTTTAAAAAACAGACCCATCATGTAATTATAGAATTATCCTTTTTAATTAAATTTAAAGGAAAAACAAATCTCAATAATTACAATCATGCCACTAATCAAAACTTTAGGATGATGAAAATTAATGGTCTAGATCAGTTCACATGGTTCACTCTTATAATGTTGTTCACTCTAGATCCTTACCATATATATATATATATATATATATATATATGGGCGGGATTTAGAGAAAACGCCTCTAAGTGTGAAAACGATGAGAATGCCTCTCATCTGTTGGATCAAAACAATCTATGGATTAGATTGGCGCGGTGGCGTTTTCATAAGTAAGATCAATTTTATCACATTGATGCGCTTCATTAAGGGTAAAAGGGTCTTTTAACTTCTCTAAAACAAAATGCCAGACTCATGCATCAAACGCCATTAAAATTCCTGCCTTAAACTACGAGCCATGTAATTAGTCCCTTCGAGATGAAAAGCCATATTTATATAAAACGGCAAGCATACAAACGCCAAAAAATGATGATGGGACGTGTTACAGTGTTAACAGAAACAGCTGAACAAACAGTATCTGAAAAATTAATATAAAAATTCCCGCCTAAACTACGCGCCAAACACATCATTATATAAATGATGTTAACATCCCTCCCATTCATAATACCTAGAAGGCGTCATCTTTAATTAAAACGCCAAATTTCAAAAAAACTCTGAAAAAAAAACAAACGACAAACATCGTTTCATGGAGATTCAACACTAGAATCAATAAATTCATAATCCTCTTTGAAAACAGAAGAAGAGTGTTTGTGAAAACAGCCAACGCCATACTGAACTTGGACGAAGAAGTTCAAAGGGGGATCCTAGCACTTGGTATTCCTCTTGATAACCTCTGAGAGAAAACACAGACGGTTAGAAGAAGATTAAATAAAAAATTTGGACCGTACCCTGCAAATCCAATTGTGGATCCAGTCATCTAATCTTGGCGTTATGATGAAAACACAGACTTAGTGAGTGTTGTATGGGACAACGGGAGCAGGAAGCCTACACGATTGAAAACATCATGACTGAACAGAGGCTTGTCTTCCAATAGGAGTTATGCAACGCAACATGTTTGAATCCAGACATGACCACAAAATTGGCGTTGTTGACTGACATGTTTATATGGAGGTGTCAAAGTCTTCAAGATGAACGAATGATGACAGTGAAGATCTAGATGAGAATTTTGATGAAGAATCGGAAGAAGAAGACGAGGGGAGCGATGATACTTTTCAGACCAAATCCCTTCTATCGGGGGGTTTTAATTTTTTTTCTTTTCTTGTCTGTGGTGTGTCATTTTCAGTAGTTTTTAATAAAAATACTTTATTTCACTAATTAGATATAAAACGCCAAAATGTCCACAAACTATAGTAGTTCCCTCTAATCACATATTATTAAAAAATCCAAAAATTACAAAATTGTATAATAAAACAAAATGCAAGAGAATATTAATTAAATTATGCAAGTCTGATATGTCTCAAAACGCCATCTTTTGTTTAAAATGCCATAACATTACTTTCACTTACAAAACTTAATTAGTTGTATTTTCCCATTTTTTTCTAAAACACCATTCATACAAAACGCCAAACTTAGTGATGCGACGGACGCGTTGCAGAGTTAACAGATAAAGCTGAACAAATAGTAACTTAATGATGGGACGTGCCACCTTTATTTCTAAAATTTATTATAGAAAATTCCCGCCCAAACTACGCTCCAAAAACATCCTATATAAATAACCGCAGGACCTTCCATTGATTACACCAAAAGCAAACGCCATATTTTACTAAATACAATATGGCAACCCTCGTTTCTTGGAGATTTAGTTTTGTTCTCGATAAAGTTTCACTGAATGAGGTGGACAACATTCTTAGGTCACTCTTAAGTGAGCATTAACAATGTTGTCCATCTCATTCAGCAAAATCTTAAGGAGATAATCCTCACCTTATTCGAATTAAAACGCCAAATAGTACAAAAATCACATATGGCAAACCCTGTAAGTTATGTGTTCTAACATGCTCAAAGATTGCATATGAAGAAAATAAAAACGCCAAATGTGTGTATTTTCTGTATTCTAACATGCTCAAAGATTGCATAAGAAAAAAAAATTAAAAATATAAAGACGCCAAATTACTCATCACTTGCTCTCGAAGAACGTGTTGTTCTTCTTTTAATTATGGGCTCCTTGCATGTCGATGCATAGTGTCCGAAAGCTTTACAATTCTTACACTATCTTTCTTTTACCCCGTGCTTAACTTTTGTTTTTGTTTTTTCAATCGCTTTCTCCTATTTGGATTTCAAACGTTTGCGAGATCCATAACCTTTTGACTTATACCCAACAAGGACTCTTATCGGATTCTTTTCGTTTTGATATTGCCTTGTTATCTCTCCAAATCTATCCCGAGTATTAGGAGGAGGAACAACAATCTGCATATCTTGAACCTTCTTCATATAAGTTTGAACATGATCGTCGAATAAGGATAGCTCCTCCTTATTACCAGATAAACGGTTCAAAGTATAATCCGTTGCAAAAATAATTTATCGCATCATACTTTGCACATCGGGACCAAGCTCGGTTTGGATAAAATCACGACTCATTGAGTAATCTGAAGAGTAATTTGGCGAAGCCTCTTTACGCCATCTATTCAAAATATACTAGTTTGGAAATTCCCTAATATCCAAACTTCTCAAAATATAAAATATATGTCTACATAGCAGACCAAACTGCTCAAAACGCCTACATGAGCAAGTGCTGGTGCAATCAGACTTACGGTACATTACCTGAAAAACGCCAAAGACAACAAATGTATAAAACGCCATGCAGACACTGTATGTGTAAAAACACCATCAAACAACAAAAAAAAATTCAGGAACAAAAAATATTAATAAACGCCGTACTCAGACGCCATTATTTATCTCGAATAAGGATGTACAAGGCTGCTAGAAATTATTTATGTAGAACTTAACAAAACCATCAGCCTGCTATTCGTATAGTTGATTTATGCAATCCACAATCCCAATTAGCTCTAGGCTTAAATGTCACAAAAAATAGTTTTTGTGTATATCTCAACAGCTTGACTCTCCAACACTTTATAATTACTTTTCAACTTGGGTCGTTTGTATCGAGATTCATGATCATTTTTCCGGGGCGTGTGATGTTGTCCTTCTATTGCAGTTTCGTAATGAGTCATGAACTCAGTAAGAGTAGATTTTGCATTGCACACTTGGCCAAAAAAAATGGTTCTAACTCTCCGACCTCGATGTCGTACGCATAAGGCCCGACAGTTCCTCTATTCTATAGTATGAAGGAATCCAAGAATCCCTAAGGGCAAAAATATCAAAAAGCCAGTCATTATCCTTTAAATTGAACTCTTCAATAACCTCTTCCCATCCTGATTCAAACTCTTCGGGTGTAAGAATATCTGTCCACACAACACCACAAATGCGTTCTTTGAAAGTGGTTGAATTGCATAGCCTAACACCAACCTATATAAAACATGAAAACGCCATGGAATAAAATACTATACTATATAAACAAAAACTAACATGGAACACACTTATGAATAACAAAACGCCATATATCTTAAAACGCCAAACACATGAAAATAAGAAATTCAACCTTTAGATATAGTTTATGCATCACGTGCCACATGCATAACTGATGTCTCGTTTCAACAAATACAACAGAATTAGCCTTCTTCATTGCTGGATCTTGGTCTGTGACAACAACTTTTAGTTGAGAACCTACAGCTTTTTCAAAAACTCTCAACAACCAAATATACGTATCGGTAGTTTTTTACGCCAATAATGCAGCACCAAATGTAACATTGCAATGGTGGTTGTCTATACCAGTGAACGGTACAAAGACCATAGAGTATCTGCATATGAAAACGCCATTGATTAATGAAACGAGATCAAAACGTCAATGCATCTAAAAGGTGAAAAAACGCCAAAACACACAGAAAAAGTAGAATTATAAAAATTACTTGTTTGAACGATGTGTGGCGTCAAACGAAATCACATCACCAGACACACGGTATTTCGTTTGCATTGATCATCACACGAAAAAAGTCCCTTCAAACGACTATCATCATCTGTAAAATAATCGTACTAGATTTTAGGCTGGGACTGTTTTTTTATGCAAATGTCTCACAACCATCTCTGCGTCATATTCCCCTATAAACAAATTAATTTTCCTTTTGTAGTTCTTAAAATCAACTTTACTTGCACCCACATCTTCAAAACCACCAAAACAAGTCTTCATAACATTAAACGCCTTAACCGGTCCCAAATTCAACTTAGACATGCTATGTATAACATGCTTCTGGAACTGAGTGAGGTGTCATTCAGACGGAAGAAAATGATTATCAGCCTGTTAAACAAAATCATGGTTGTGCTCCTCAGCAAACTTATAAACCTTCCATGATCCAGCCTCAAATATTACACATAATTGTGCTCCATAACAAGTCCTCTTTGAAAAATTGGATCGCACATTCCTTTCCTTTTGATTCAGGTCCAACGTATCAATCTTCTGGTCCTTATATACCCCAGATCTCGTACACATGTAATACTTAATATGTGTTTCTCCTTTGACGTTTATCTTTAATGTCCTTTTCTTGACAGAGAAACCACAAGTCGTCGCATACCTAACATACAATGAATAACAATCATTGAGGCTTGGGAATATCATGTCTATTTTTGGCTTTATCTCTTCACTAACGTCGGGTATGATCAATGGAAAACCAGTTTTTGGCAAAACCTTTCATTCAAAGAAACATCCTCGTATGAAGATAACATTATCGATGAAAACGCCATTAATTGAATAATAAACAATAGGAATAACTGATAATAAACGCCATTAATTGATGTTACTTTCTTAATAAACAATAGGAACAACTGATGTTACTTTCTTAATAAAACATATTAATAAAAACGCCATGATGAATGAGCCATAACAAAAATGGCTTTAGTTGAATAATTATCAATATGAAGAACTCATAATACAGTCTTCCTAAAACATGTTAATGAAAATGCCATAAGTTGAATAATCAACAAATAGTAAGAACTAATGTTTACAAATTGACGCTAATATCTACAACTAATTAGATGCATGTAACCAATGTAAAACGTCATTGATCGTAAACAAACAAGCATATACTATATCCCAAACAACATTTAAGATTAATAATGAAAAAGCCAAATATTGAATATATGAAGAACAACATTACAAATTATAAAACGCCATCTTCAAATATTATTTGAGAAAAAAACTCCATTGAAATAACCATAAAAAACGAAAAACACCATTTCTGTTACATGATCCATATTGAATATATGAAGAACAACATTACAAATATGAAAAACAACATCAGAAATTACTTTGTAGATCATAATCCGCATTGCACGCCATAGATCTCGAAAACTTGGAGAGGAGGTAGCTAATACGAAATTTTTGGAATTCTGTTTGAAACGAAATTAAAACGCTTTTTATTGGGCAGAAACTGCATAATGACAATCGTATCCTGCATATCATTTATTGCCCCACTACCATGTGTTCGACCAAGATCCGTTCTTACCGTTTTTACACTTCCAATCATTTCCTCCTGATCTCGTTTCTCTCTCTCTCTCTCTCTTATATATATATATATATATATATATATATATATATATATATATATATAGGCTAGGAGTTAGCTACAAAAATATAAATTTCCTACAAAGTGTAAACAAGTCATAAAACACCATAATGTCGACCATAAAACACAGCAAAAACCCACAAAAAAACATAATAATGATTACTAAAACATCATGTTTGTGGGTTTGTGTTGTGTTTTGGATGATAAGGCTCTGATTATGAAATGACAAACATTATTATGTTTTATATTGATTAGCATATTGTGTTTTATATTGATAGTTCTACGATGGTGTGGTTGATGTTTTTGTGGACTATTAGGGTTTGAATATGGTGTTTTAATAATTTTCACTTTGTTATTTGTAGGTTTTAGGTGTGTTTTATGGCTGAAATTATAGTGGTTTATGATTTTTTTACACTTTTTAGGAAATTTGAACTTTGTAGCGAACCCCACCCTATATATATATATAAACAATGTATCGCATTCTTCCAACGTGTGTCAATTCATTCGTTCATTCTTCCAAATTCAATCATTGCATCCCGGCAGTGAACTTTCGAAGAACCAATAATGTCTTACCTGCACTTTCATTCCATTCTCATAGCAACCATGGTTAACATCATTAATACTCATATGTATTAAAATTATGTATACATGCATACAAGTCCCGTTCATTTGTATATATACGTGCATACATATCTTTATATCCTAACTCTTACATACATCTTCATGCTCATGAATTCATATATACAAATCCGAGCCACAAACATTCGTTCATACTTAATTCGTACATACGAGTTTGTTCCTATTCATGCTTACCTATGGGTTCCATCTACTAACATACAACTAGATTCACACATACATACTTACATACTTATTTCGCTCCTACATTTACTTGCAGACACGCTCCATTCTTACCCGCACCTCATAAACACTCTTTGGTAAGTTTGGGGTGCGTTTCGAGAGCTTAAATACGACTCCCATACTCAATCATACCTTACACAACTATCTTTTAAGGTTAAGGAGCATATTGGGTGGTCTAATGAGGCTTAGGATTGAAGAAAACACAAATACAGGCTTACCGACGTCGACGGGGTTCATAGACAGCAGGTTAGGGCGTAGATCAGCCCCACGGCGACAGCGACTTCACTTCTAGGTTATTTCAGGATGCTGGATCATTTATCACCTAATCTCATACCTACAAAAATCATTAAATCTAATCACATACCAATGAAAATTTTCAAAACTAATCTCATACCAGGTCCCATGCCTGAATGTTCCAGGTTTCTACTTTTTTTCATCCCTACGTGAGCCGAATCAAGCTGAATATGTAAAGCTCAGGTCAGAGCTCGTTTATGATCGATTTAAACTTTTAACGAACCCATCTCAAAGGTGCACCTTGCTTGGTTTAAGTAATGAAAAGTGAAAGAATTGATTCATATTTCTTCTTTGACACATAACATTCTCCCAACAAAAACCAGGCTATGTTCTCCCACAAAATCCAATCACGAACCAAACCACTCACATCCCACCTCTTTCACCATTCAAAACCCCTCTTCTCCACCCACACCACTCCATACATCAACCCCAATCAACAACCACCCGAAACCCATTTACAACAAAGCATCACACACACCAACATATCCCACTTAACCAAAAAGATCCACAACCTTTGTACAATCCACCACAATGTAGACGAAGCAATTCGTCTAACCACCCACTTACACACCCACAAATACCCCATCAACCCTCTCAACATAAGCCGCATTGTACACGCGTTATGCCACTGTTACCGCTTTGCAGATGCACATACTTTCCTGACTTGGTTTCTTTCGTTCGGGAATGGTTGCAGCCATGGTATTGTTCCAGATGAACGAACGTGCAATGTGATCATAGCGCGCTTGTTGGATTGGAAAAGACCGGATATTACATTGCGGGTTGTGAATCGGATTACTGTGTTAAAGCCTTGTTTTGTGCCGTCCGTTGTGAATTTTAACCGGTTGATTGATCAGTTTTGTAAGGGGTTGAGGGTTCGGGTTGGGCATATGTTGTTGTGGAAGATGAAGGGGATGGGGCAGTGGCCGAATGTGGTGACGTATACGAGTTTGATTGACGGGTATTGCGGAATTGGGGAGGTTTGGGTTGCACGTAAGGTGTTTGATGAAATGTCTGGGTGGGTGTGGAAGGCGAATTCGCTTACATATAGTGTGTTGATTAGCGGGGTTATTCGTAATAAGGATGCTGGGTTCGATAGCTCATCGTTGGTTGAGAAGATGTGGGAGCACATGGATGAGGAAGATGATGTTCTTGTTAATCATGCTGCGTTTACGAATCTGGTTAATAGTTTTTACCAAGCAAGGTTGTTTAAATCGGTTTTTGATATTGCGGAAAAGATGCCTGAGTGTAAGAATATAAACGATGGTTTTGCGTATGCGCAAATGATAGATTCGCTTTGTAGATACGGAAGGTATCATGGTGCGTCGAGAATTGTTTATATGATGACGAAACGAGGGTGTGTTCCAAGTTCCGTTTCGTACAATTCCATCATTCATGGACTTACTAAAAACGGTGGGTATCTGAGAGCATATCAATTGTTAGAACAAGCGGTTGAAACCGGCTACACGCCGTCAGAAACCACTTACAAGATTTTAATCGAACGTCTTTGCTTAGAAGAATACGATCTTGTGAAAGCAAAAAAGCTACTTGACATCATGTTGAACAAAGAAGGGGTTGACAAAGCGAGAGTTTACAATATCTATTTACGCGCTTTATGTCAAATCAAGACCGATGTTTCAACCGAGCTTTTGAACACACTTGTTACCATGCTTGAAACAAGATGTCACCCTGACGTAGTTACGCTAAACACGGTTATTAACGGGTTTTGTAAAATGGGAAAGGTTGATGACGGGATTAAGGTGCTAAACGATATGGTTATGAAAAAGTTTAACTTTTGCACTCCGGATAGCGTGACATTTACGACTATTATTAGTGGATTATTAAGCATTGGAAGGACAAAAGAAGCGTTAGATATACTTTTTAAGCTTATGCCCGAAAAGGGTTTTCACCCGAATGTGATAACTTACAATGTTGTTCTTTGCGGGTTGTTTAAGTTAAATCTTGCAAATGAAGCGATGGATGTGTTTAACCGAATGGTGGATGGTGGTGTGGATGCTGACTGTACCACACACGCGATTATGATTGGGGGATTATGTGAATGTGATCGTGTAGATGAAGCGAAGGTGTTTTGGGATGATGTTATCTGGCCGTCGAAAGTTCTTGATAGTTTCGTTTATTCGGCTATGGTTAAAGGGCTTTGTTGTGGTGGGAAGTTTAATGAGGCTTGTGATTTTGCATATGAATTGGTGGATTCTGGGGTTAGGTTAAATGTTGTAAACTATAATATTTTGATTGAAGGTGCTTGCAAGTTGGGTTTGAAGAAAGATGCTTATCAAATTGTTGGAGAAATGAGAAAAAATGGGTTAGTTCCTGATGCGGTTACATGGAGGATTATTGACAAATTACATAAGAAGAAGGTTATTCAAACAGTGAAAAGTGACTATTCGGATAATCACTTTCAAAACGCACATCCAAACGCTCCCCTTATTGTGTTATAAGTTATCTATGATTTTGTGTTTCAATGTAGTCCATAGGTTGATTGAACGTTAGTTTGCTGGTTCCATTTGGCATTAGCGGAAGGTGAACGAGGCGATCAAGCAAGCGCCTTAGGACCTTGAAGCAATGCCTATTCAAAATAGGTCAAATTTTGGGTTTGTGGAGACTGGTATGTGAAAACAACCAAATAGATGAAGAAATTGTGAAAGATTTGCTTGATACAAAGATTGATATACAAACAAATTAGGGATGCAATCGAACCCCGAACCCGATGGGTAAACCTGAAACCTAACATATTTGGGACGGGTTTGGAATTTGGGGATATGTCCGTTTACCCAATAAAGTTTATACATTTACCCGATCTATTTTGTGTGTGTGTGTATATATATAATATATATATATATGTGTGTGTGTGTATATATATATATGTGTGTGTGTGTATATATATATGATACATCCAGCTTTTTAATACATATACGTATTTTATTTTGGTATTTTATTTTGCATACATTCTAGTTATTTGATATTTTTATAGTGATAATACTAAATGTAATTTAGTTACCCGATAGAGACCTGATGAGTTTTGGGTCCAGGAATTTGATCCGGGTGTTCTATAGGATACCATCAAAAGCAAAAATTCTAATATGCCTAGCCGTATGGATAGACGGGTTAGATAACAAAGTCAAGATATTAACATTAAATAAACATGAAGTTCTGATATACCTAGCAGTATCTAAGAACGAAAACTGTAATATACTGCTTTGAAAGCCGTTAAAAACAATGATATTGAATACCAAAGCTTGTATGCCTATGAATACAATTTCCAACCTGTTGTCTATAAAACACGAACTAAAATTGGCTCGTTATAAATAAAACACGACCTAAATCGGCCCGTTTCAAGTAAACAGCTACTAGCAAATCACGGACAAGAATTTGAAAACAAGCAACGGCAGACCGTTTACAAGAAGTCCGACAGCTAATACGCAAAAAAAAAATTAAACAA
This sequence comes from Scalesia atractyloides, assembly GCA_947069175.1. NCBI lineage: Eukaryota > Viridiplantae > Streptophyta > Magnoliopsida > Asterales > Asteraceae > Scalesia > Scalesia atractyloides. The sequence goes on along the minus strand of CAMTDV010000026.1, from coordinate 2,744,974 downwards.
AAATTTCTGAAAATAAATAATTCAAACTACCAACACGAAAAAGTATCGGTTAAAAAGACCAGAATTCATGAAATCTTGAGTTTGAAAATAAGATTAAAGGAGTACTCCTTCAAACCCGAAGCAGCATACAACTTCCAATGCACAAGGTTCAAGTGAACAAAGCATCTTCAGCCTCAGGTTTCCTCTAAAACAAATAGTCGAATGCAACCAAACAATCACCCCCAGCTGACCCGACCCACACATATGTATCTGTGTTTGATTTCTTTCGAGTAGTAAAATCTAAACCCGCCGACATAATTACGGAACCATATGGTCAAACAATGCTAGGTGGGTCCCCTTCCCAGTTACACACGGCCCGAGCCCACCGAGTCCTGATACAATCCACTAAAGGAGCATGTTGAGCGGGCTCAGGTTTAGACACTTCAGCCATTGCATCTTTGGTTCCAGAACCGTCACCACCACCTGAGCCGGAGCTAGAGCCTGGTAGGGATACATTAGCCATAAACGCTTCTGGGGTCCACCGCGGTGGAACCGAAACCCGCAACTTTGTTAACCGTGGTCTCTGTACCGGTGTCTCACCACCCGAACCACCCAAAACTGATTTTGCTATCCCGTTGAAATGATAAAGGTCGAATACCTTTTTACCCATTAGACCCGTCGAATCCTTTAACCCACCTGAACTTTTGTCTAGATCCAATAGCACTTGCCAAAACTCGCTCCATACAATAAACCCGGAACTACAAAGATTGTTGACTTTGTCAACCGGGAGGTTGACATTTGCGTCTTTCAAAACTTGATGGAATCCTTCTACACTTATGAAACCGCCACCGCCGCTTTGATCTTGTGCATCGAATGCTCTACGGATCGTTGTTTCTCGACTCTCGAATTCATTTTCTTCTTGTACTCTCGGTCCAGAGCGAATAAAACGGTGTAATGTGATTCGCTACCAATTACCCAGATTGGCCATTTTGGAGATTTTAAGGATTGACCGACTTTACAAAAGTTTAAGGATTCTAGTAATGTGAGAAAACCGACTTCAACTGGGGTTAAAATACCTTTGACGAACATCCCGCCACCTAAGTCCATTTTCCCGTCAAAAACGTTAGCTACGGCCATCCCGGAAAGCAGCAGGTTAACAATTTCCTGAGGGTATTAATAATCAGAATCAGATTATATCAAATTTAATAGTCAGAATATCAGATAGTGTAGGGTACATTTCTTATTGTTACTAGAAATTAGTACTTCAAATAACCAAAATTAAAAATAACATTTTTAAAAAATAGCAGACCTGGTTTTTGATATTGTAACTGATTGTTTATCCTAACAATTATAACTTGATAATCAATTATAAAAGGTGAATCCAAACAACCCTAGAAAAGTATGTGAATACCTGTGAAGCGTGCCCAAACGGGGCAGTAACTAATGGTTGGGTGGGGTCGTCTCTATCAGCTTGAACGGTTTCCTAATAAGAAAAATGAGGTAAAAATGAACCGAGAACATTAGCACAAAAATAAAGGAGGTTATTTGACTTATTTCAACTCTTTTACTGATAAGGTGGTTTTATAAAACGAACAACCTATAGATCGTTTATTCCAATATTTAGATTACAAGTAAGAAAACTGTTTTTGTAATTATAAAGTACAGATTAATTATTTATAATAGAATTAGAAAATGGTCAACCTCCTAAACCATTTTCATAGATTTGGATTAAATTGTAATAAAACTGTTTCCATAATTATTGACATACCAGTCCCCGAGAAAGCAAAGCAGATAATAGGAATAATAATGCCCCCATACGACTTCTAAAAATTGGAATAATTTCTTCAAGCCTTTGCATTGCACTGGAAAGAGATGTAAAGGTGGTAACTTTCAAAGCTTTCTGAAGGTCATCACCCGATTCAATTGAAAGCCCATCGAGAGATCTTGCAACAATCTGTTAGAATTGATAAATATTATGAAATGGGCTATCTTTTATCACTAATGGGTCAAATAAAAAAAGTAACAAAATGGTGAACAGGTCAAATGCACCGACATACACCCAAAATGTAAATATAAGGATTAATCTCATATATACCCTTACAAACTTGAAAATTTTTCTATATACCCAACCAAAACTAAAAAAATCATATATGCCCTTACAAAGTAGTTAAAAAATCAAATATACCCAATTTATTAAAAACAATCTTATAAATAATCATTTTACACTTATTTTTTTAAATGTCAAGTTTTCATAAATGCTCACTTTTAACTTCATATTTTTATATAACACATTTTAAGCTGAAATTAATTTTTACCCTTTTTTTCTATTTTTTATTTTATTTTTTCATAAACAATAGTATTCTTCATATATAATATTTTAGCTAAATAAACAAAGCTAGAAATGAGTAAATATAATATTTGAAGTTAAAGGTCGTATATGAGATTTCAAAGTTTTAGAAACATAAGGGTAAATTTGTTATTTATTAAACTGTTTTTATTGAAATGGGTATATATGATATTTATAATTTTTCAAGGGTATATATGATACTTTGCAAGTTTGTAGGGGTATATATGAAATTGCCCTTATATTTAATGTTGTAAAACCTCATAAATCATCTCATTTAAAAAAATTTGAAATAATATAGATTTCAACTTGCCTCATCTTTTGTGCTTTGATCTTTACCCTCAATCTCATGGTCGAGAACTTTAAGAGATGCAATTGTTGCACTATTATTATTTCCACACAAAAACAATATTTCACCCATGCTTCTGACCAAAGCCCTGCAAGGAACATGTTAAGTTTAAAAGTGTCAAAATTACCAAGCCCCTCAAATTAACTCACTGTTTCTGTCTAATACAAAACTTTGATTATTTTTTCAGTGATGAACTCTAAGCAAGTGATAAAGGAAGAATAATCACCTCGATTTAGTTTCTTCTGTTAGGGATCCAAAGATATTTGTTGCAGAATCTTGAGTTTCTTGCAATCTTTTTGAAACGGATATTATTGGTGTCTTTGGTCCATCTTTAACTAATTCTTGGGGGAAGAACAGGAGATATTTAAGAACAAACGCCTGCAAATGGAAACAAATCGTATTGTACAAAATGTCAGTTTTTATCAACAACTTTCAATGTACCAAAAAAATAATTGTTTAATGAGCCAAAAACTGTTCCTTAAAAGATTAGGGTTTAAAACTAAACCTGAATTGTCTTTTTCTAACTTGTAACTATGGTATTTTTAGGTTTACATCATTCAAATTAAGACAATCCAAATATGTATTCTACACAACATTAATTCACAAATAAAGAGGTAAACTGAGAACTCAAGATGTTTACTTGTATAGCTGCTAATACACCACACGGCCCACCTTCATGCTGAACTAATCCCATTGATGTTTCTTCATCAGGACTAAATCTACAAGATTATTTTTTTATTAGAATAAGCAAGGAGAAGGGATTTACATAGCATGCAAAATAACATGATTTCCTTTTAACGTAAAATAATAAATTATGAAGAATGCAAACAGATTGTCTCACAAAAGATAATCGGCATTAACTTAAACCAATTCAATTTACCACAGCCACAAGAAACAGTAACCAAATAAGTAACTTCATATGAAAGCATAGAGTATACTTATCTACATTGTATACCCTACCGTACTGTCCCAACTATTTTATACATATCATCAGCAAAAATGCAATTCATAGCATTCCAGACCATCTTGAACAATCATTAGGGTTGTTACACAATAACTATTTAAGAAAATGTATGTTCTTGTCCAATAACAGCCCTCAACCAGATTTTTTCTTTAACCTTTATGTTTAGCGCACAACTCATGAACCAGTTTTCTATTTAAGCCAACAATATTAACCATTTAACCTACAAATCACAAAAAAGATACAATTTTCAGTGATATATGATCTCTAAAAACAAAGTTGATTCCTTCAAAGTTGTATCAGGTTACAGAGCTTGTTACTAAATTTCTGGCATTTTACTACTTCATACGTTACTATTATCCTTATTAAGAAAATTTATCAAAATCTAAAATGCACCAAGTTATCTTTTATTCGTTTAGAACTGAATAGAAGAACACATCCCAAAAATTCTGGTCTCCAATGAAATACTAAGGCTTTAACTATGTAATGTGAGTTCGTCTGTTGGATTCCTAAATGCAATAAATAACAATAATGATGCTTCACTGATGTCATCCTTGTTCAAGTATATGGCACATTAACTCTCCTTTAGTTACTGCATATATTAAATATATGCTTTTATATTTAAATTCATAACCTAGAGCGAACTGCTTAACATGAATAACTCAAAGGTTTTAATTTTTAAGGCGGTCCAGAAATTAATTATATAAATCATCAAATATTGATCACAGTAAATAAAAAAAGTAAGTCAAGTGCGTACCAAAACTAGGTGTCCGCATATTCAAACATCTAATCATTATATGTTACTATGGCTACTAGTGTAGGATGGAGCTAAACATAAACAAAAATTGTTGCACCAGAACGGATATTCTTCCCTTGTTCTAGTAAAAAGAAGAATGTTAACTTGTATTCACTTTAATCAAGAATTCTAGCATCTCAATGACTCCCATGCCTTAATGGAACACGACAGCGCGATATAACCCCACTTAATGGTCAGGATAATCAGCTTATCCTAACAATCCAGTGCTTGGAACAAAATTAAGATTTTTTAAATTATTAACCAATACATAGGCTAGAAGCAAGTTCAATCAAGTCACAGATCAAAATCAACATTAGACTTTATCCACTTCAATCAAGAATCCTAGCATCTCAACAACTTTCATGCCTCAAAATTGAACACATTGTGATAACACCACTAAATGATCAACAAAGTCAGCTTATTATAATAATCCAGTGACTAGAGCAAAATTTTGATTTTTTTTTAATTCTCAACCAATAATAGGCTAGATAGAAGCAAGTTCAATCAAGTCACAGATGATAATCCACATTAAACTTTATCCACTTTAATCAAGAATCCTAGCATCTCAATAACTATCATGTCTAAAGCTGGAACACAACATCACGGTATAACACCACTTAGTGGTCAACATAGTTAGCTTAGCATAACAATTTACACTTCAGAGCTTAGGACAAAGTTTCGAATTTTAATTTCTCAACTAATATATAGGCCAGAAGTGTGTTATATAAGTTCACAGATTAGAATCCACATTAATCCACTTTAATCAAGAATTCTAGCATCTCAAAAAACTTCCATGCCTAAAAATGGAACACAACATCGCGATATAGCACCACTTAAGTCAATATGAGCAAAGTTTTGATTTTTCAGTTCTCAATTAATACATAGGCTAGAAGCATGTTCAATCAAGTCACAGATTAAAATCCGCATTAAACTTTATCCACATTAATCAAGAATTTTAGCATCTCAATAACTTTCATGCCTCAAAATGGAACACAAGAACGCGACATAACACTGCTTAATGGGCAACATAGACAGCGTATGCTAATAATCAGTGCCTAGAGCAACATTTTGATTTTTAATTCTCAAATATTACATAGGCTAGAAGTATGTTCAATAAAGTAACATATGAGAATCTACATTAAACTTTATCCACTTCAATAAAAAATTCTAGCATCTCAATAACTCTCATGCCTCAAAATGAGACACAACATCGCAATTAACACCAATTAAAGGATAACATAGTCACCGGCAGAATCCACATTAAACTCTATCCACTTTAATTAAGAATTCTAGCATCTCAATAATTTCATGCCTCAAAATGAAACACACCACACCACCATGATATAACACCATTAGTGGTCAACGTAGTCAACTAATCACAACAATCCAATACTTAGAGGCTAGAGCAAAGTTTTAATTTTAAATTCTTAACCAATGCATAGGCTAGATGTATGTTCAATAACGTCAGAAATGAGAGGCCGCATTAAACTCTTCCACTTCAATAATAAATTCTAGCATCTCAATAACACCACTTAATGGTCAACATTCTCAACTTATCTTAACAATTCAGCGCTTAGAGCAAAGTTTTGATTTTTTTAAATCTCAACTAATGCACAGGCTAGAACTATGTTCAACAAAGTCACACATGAGAATCCACATTAATCCATGCACTACAAAACTAAAAATTACATATAAAAACACTATATATAATTGAATTGCATTAGGTAACCAATTCCCATACCTAATCCCCTGATTGCTCCACTGTGCAAGTATTCCTTTCGAAACTTCATTCCCAAACACCATCGAAAACAGCTGATGCGCCTGCTCCACTGCCAACTCGTCCCCCGAACTATTCTCCTCCTTCACCACTGGCACACACTCATCCACCTTCATCTCCAAACCGTCCGAACCTCCCGAACAAACACTCTTCGGCGCACTACTACCACCACTCTTCGCCACAGCAGCCGATGCCGATGCCGCCATCCGCTTTTCCGCCGCAGCCGCCATCAACTCCCGCTGCAACCTCCGATTCTTCACCTCCGGCGACTCCTCCATCGGACTGTCTTTGCTCCTCTTCGGCTCCGGCGGTTCATATTGCATGCTCATCCGTAACGCCTTCTGCAAATCATCCTCCACATGATCCTCCATCAAAATCAAACCAATTCAACCAGATCTCCGAACACAAAACCTTCAAACAGTAAAACTAGGGTTTCCGAAATCAAAAACTCAACAAATTACACACATATATACACAATCAGAATCCTCCACATGCTCCATCAAAATCGAATCAATTCAGATCTTCCGTTACGAATCCGAACCAGATCTCCAACCACAAAACCTTCAAACCGAAATTAGGGTTTCCGAAACCGAAAAATTGAACAAATTACAGATATATATACACATAAACCGATCAAAATCGAGAAGTTAAGCTGCAGAAACGTACATTACACGCTTGAATTTAGAGAATTTGAGCTTACGGAAACCCTAAAATCTTGAATTGTATGTGTGTGTGTAAAGAAGGGGAAATTGAGTCCGTTATTGGGGGTTTTAACTTATTATTTAAACCTACTTTTGGTTTTTATATCTAACGAACATAATTTGGCGTCTGTTGAATAGGGGGCCAACGACGTCGTATTGAGAAGAAGAAAGGATTGTTTGATTGGGTGGGTTTGCATGTGGAGGGTGTTTTGGTCATTTGAAGATTAGAAGTATTAAATTGTTGTAAAGGAGATAATATTCTTGGCTTGTGTCAAGAGATAAAAAAAATGGTGGTGGTGTCATGAAATGTGGAAATGTTTTGTTGGAAAAGCAATATTGTTAAGTTTTCTTGAGTATCAAAAGATTAGAATATTATAGAATAGCTATTGCACACAAATACATTGGCTCTCAAGCAAACTTCATTGTGTATTGCTACTTGTTTAGATTATGCAGGGAGGTCGAGGAAGACGCTGAACACCTGCTCGTTTCTTGTTACTTTTCAACTTTAGTGTGACAAAAAGTTGCAGCCTGGTGCAAGATCCTTGAACTATATGTGTTCAATTTTCGCGATCTACTTCAAGTATACTAGGGTTTGAGGGCATCCGATCTTAAAAGACAGTTGGTGCAGGTAATAATTCTGGCTTCATGTTGGCCGATTTGGAAAGTAAGAAACGAGCTTATTTTCGACGGATAACGAGGAACTATTGATAGAGCTTTTGGTAAGATGCAAAGCTTAGCCTTTTGTGGATCAAACATAAAGCAAAAATCGGCCGATTTCTTTGTTAAAAGGTGATGCAATTTGGCTAGACATGAGAAGGGATTTGTTAAACAATGATTAACTTTGGCTAGACACTAAAGCAACCAAAATGTTTTGTTTATTTTTACTCCAACCTATCTAAGTAACTTTGACAATGATTACCTTTGGCTAGACACTAAAAGCCGCCAGAATGTTTTGTTTATTTTTACTCCAAAAAATCTAAGTAACTTTGAGAACTTCATCTTACATTCCTCGAATTCAAGAACTCAAATTATAGCTTATATGTACATCAGGGAGTAAAAGAGTTCCAAGGACAAAAGCTATTACAAGCAAGAATGCATATATAAAGAGTAAATGTCAATTTACGTCCCTGAGGTTTACACCAAAACGCAGGAACAACCCTCATTTGAAAAAACGCAACAATCAAGTCCATGTAGTTGTCGATTGCGTTCAATAATGTCCCTCCTTATATTTTCCCGGTTTAAATATTATGAAAAGACTAAATTACCCTCAAAACTTTCATGACCATATCGGTCCCTGCTATAAAATTTCTTAAGTTCCCTCCATATTCAAAAGGTTTCCAAATCTTATTACCAATCACCCTAATCAAGTAATTGATCAGCAACCACAACAACAAATCAACCACTTCAATACTTGTTCACAATGAACTGAATGTATCAACAACATGAACGACATGAACAATCTGAACTGACCCTAAGTGAACGGACTACATGAACAACATGAACAATCTGAACTGAAAGCACATGTGAACCTATAGTCTGAAGTGAATGCAACAATCTGATTGCAGCAAGCTTATGATACCTATTCAACTTACAATCTGAACTGAATGCAAGTGAATGCAACAAGGTTATGATGCATGTTCAAACAAGCAGACTACAACAATCTGAACTGAATGCAACTGAAACTTATGCACAACCTATAATCTATTCAAACAACACCTCAAAATGAACCTGAAGCTAATTGATAGCTTATAATCTATTTAAACAACAACTGTAACTGAACCTAACGCGAATCTGTTCAAACACCAACAACTAAAACATAACCTAATACTCAAGAACTAAGAAAAACATCTATTATAACACAATGATCATAACAATTTAAGTTTAAGTTAATAGTTATACAAAAGAAGGGTAAACTCTGATCATAAACATCAAAAACCCAAAAATGATCAGAATCATTCCAAAATTAACCCTTATAGTTATCCTAAGTTACATATATAATATGTACAGCCAACCAACCACCATCAGAGTCATGGTCGGCGGCTAAAACAGAGTTCAATCCTAAACCCTCTTCCACCCCTCAAAAGGACCCCCCAGTATTGGATCCTAATGAGTCATTGAGTGACTAGCACTCGAATTCCGACTGGAATTCGAAGAAAACCAACCCGCATTTCAGATTATACGATGGGCACGCATATCAAAATCATAGATTAAATTTAAAATTAAGACAAATGTCGTACCAATCACGTGGAGGGTAAACAAGATCACCTAGTATTGCCTCATCGATGTAGGAATCGCATCTGTTCTTGGACGGAATTTTTCTCCGATGAGGTAACAAGTGTGGAAGAAGGATGGGGGATTGAAAACGAGTCTCTAAAAGAAGCTTGGGGATTAATACGGAAGGATGGTCTGACTTTTGGGTGAATTTACCATTTTACCCTTTAACTTATTAATCAAATAAAAGGATAATAATTGGAAAATATAAGGAGGGACGTTATTGAACGCAATTGACAACCACAGGGACTTGATTGTTGCGTTTTTTTTCAAACGAGGGTTGTTCCTGTGTTTTGGCGTAAACCTCATAGACATAAATTAACATATACTCCATATATAAAAACCAAAGAACTTTCATTTTTTAGCTTGTTATAACAAGCCCATTTGATATGTAAAATTGACACTAAACTTCCAAACTCATTTGAATTGAGTTCAATTCGTTTCATAAAAAAAATTAATAGGGTTAGAATTAAAAGAAGAGATGAACTCAACCAAAATTAAGAAGATAAATATCTAACCACAACTTTTGAAATGATACATAATCTCTCACTTAATTACGATGATGAAATTGTGAAATTCCATTAATAACATGTTAGTAGGATTAATTGTCACACCCGGGTGTGCGACCAATCGATTGGTACCCTATTTTTATAAATTCACAGTGGATAACATTTGTCATTCTTTTGTATTTAAACAACTCGTAATCTGAAAAAAATATATGCATATAGCCAAGGATTTAGACACCCCTTGTTTTTACAAAATCATCTCTTTACAGAAAGCTATTCAAAATTTGTGAACTAACAGTTTACAAATTTTCCTACCACAAAATAATATTCAGAACCTAACATTGCTAATCACAACCACTCATGGTTACTTGAATAATATTTTGAAAATAATATGGCATCGATATAAGCTGATTAATATTATTAACAGACACAAAACATTTTAAGCATGAATAATGCTAAAGTTGGTTATGTTGGAATTGGATGTCTAATTATCAAATATTTAACGTTACTAATAAGGTATGATTCAAAGAGTTACACTTTGGACGACGAACAAAAAATGATGTGTTAAACATCATGTATCACAAAAGCGGATTAATTATGAAGAACATTTATGTAATACTAGGAGACATTAGTTGTTTACGAAAGAATTAATTTGCGAAAATTCATTGGTGACGTTTATGAGTTAAACGGGTGTTATTTTATCAAGAATAATTATTAAGAGATAAATGAGTATTTATTATTATTAGATAATAATTTTAAGAGTTATTTTATTATTCGATAATGATGTTGGATTTTGAAAGGTTATATTTTGTAAATCTTTTGTAAATTGTTTTCTAATTCCATGCTTGTGCTTTAACCAAGTAAATGTTTTTCCTTCTAGTTGCAATGGTTGATAGCCTTTGAAGATTGACGATAGAGATGACATGGACAAAACTTTTACTTGATGACCTTGAAAGTTTGTTAGTTTGTTCCGTCTTTAAGAAAATCCCATTCTTACTATTGGACTAGCATGCCCAAGAATCAATATTCAATACTACTAATAAGCAATACTTTTATGACCGTGCTGGACGTTGAACCGGACTCCTTACAGGACCACTGGTCAGACCGGTTAGATCGAATGTAAGAGCTTGATGGCGACGTAAAATTTGTAAAAATAGATAGAGTAAAATTGGAAGAATTTAATAAGTTTATGGTTTGAACCCTCTAATATTCCATGCTACTATTAAGCAATGTTTTCATGACTGTGCTGGACGTCGAACTGGTCTCCTTATAGGTCCGCTGGTCGGACCAGTTAGATCAAATGTAAGAGCCTGATGGCGTTATAAAATTTATAAAAATAGATAAGTAAAATCGGAAGAATTTAATAAGTTTATGGTTTGAACCCTCTAAACTTCTGATTCAATTGGCTAGTTTACCAGTCCAACCTCCACTTCGCATTGTGTTGATTCTAACATCCAAACCCGGACTCGGGTAAGGCCCTAGTTCCTGGTCCGTTTCAGGTTTCAAAACATTGTTTAATAAGGTACGATCCAAAATGTTACAAATTTGGCAATGAACAAGAAAGGATATTTAAGAGTTAAATATTTTAACACGAAAAAAGGTGTGATTTGGAAATAAATTATTAGTTGAATAATTTATCTAATTTAAAGGGTTTGTTTTTAAATAAATAAGCTTTAAGTGTTATTAATTAAAGAGTTAATGAATATTATTGTTTATTTGCTTATAAATTAGTTGATAAGTAATAAAGAAAAGATAATTATAGAATTCAACTTAATTATCATTCTTTGTGATAATTAACAATTTGAATTAAACTCTAACTTGATTTCAAAAGTCAGGAGAGACTATAAATAGAGGGTTAGGGTTATTAAGAAACCTGGATCACTCACAACCCCCTCTCTCTATTTGTGCCGACCACCCTAGTCATCGCAACCACCACCGTCAACCGGCCTTCCGCCGCCAATCAGCCTCCCACCATGGTTACCGCAGCACGCCACTGGTGTAAATCAGTGGTGACCAATTTTGGGTTGTCTCGCAAGTTGGTTTCAAAGTGTTCGAGATTAACGGGTGTTTCGTGTCGTTGGAACTAGCAGCCACTTTGTTGAACCAAGGTATGATGATGACTTGGTTAGCCATATTATCATCGAAAGGTATGTTTAGCATAACACCATGGTTGTGACTTATTGTTTCTATTTGGTTTGCATCTGGTACACACGCTTCCGCTATTTATCATAGCAGTTGTCACACTGATTCGGTAAAAAGAAATGTTTTCATTTATTTAATCTTTGATGATGTTGAGATTTTGAAAGGTTAAAGATATTGTGATCCCATACTTGTTCCTTAACCAAATACATATATTACCTTCTATGTGTAGTGTTTAAATAGCCTTTGAGGACGAGGAAGCGATAATCGTAGAACCATCCAAGCGCGGAAAGTGAGACCGAGAGTCCTATTTTACATTTTGTCTCTTTTATTATTTATTTTCTATAAAACTTTATTAATCAAGAAATTTTTACGGAAATAATGCAGGTATTGTGTTGTTTTCGACCCGTTGGATGGATCTTCCAACATTGACTGCGGTGTTTCCATAGGAACTGTATGCCAACTGACACCCATCTAAACAAATTTAATTTTTATGTTTATATATATTTTATAAATTCATTTACATATACTGAAAACTCTTTAAGATATCTTGATTTTGTGGCGTGATGAATTGAAAGCCTTTCATCTAGATTTTTGGGATTTACATGATAAAAGACGCTGGTGCGGCCCGTTTAGAAGATGTTCTTCAGCCCGGAAAGAATATGCTGGCCGCTGGATACTGCATGTACGGTAGCTCTTGCATGGTGAGAATAATCTCGTTTCTAGAAGTGAAAAATGGGGGAACGGGCCATGGGTGGTAAAATTTTGGTACGGGTCAACAGTAAAAATGCTATGTGTTACATATGTATAGAAGTTATACTATATTTTAATTGATATAATTTTTATGAAAAAAATCGTTTAGGAGTTTTGATGCATTAATGATTAAACAACCTTTGGGCGATAATCAACCCGTTTGACCCGTTTCCTTTTTAGCTATAAAAATGCAGTTACGGTCGAAAACATTGAAAACAAACTGTTATCTTCTTTTTCACGTGGTTACGAAGTAACTCGTTTAGCAAATGTTATGTGAAGTTTTTGAGATATTTTGATTGTTGGCGAGAATGTTTATTTTTTAGTTAATTTATTCACTGAGATATATATATATATTCTCAGCTTGTGTTAAGCACTGGATCTGGTGTGAATGGATTTACTCTTGATCCATCTTTAGGGGAGTTTATACTCACCCACCCGGACATTAAGGTACGCCATCCTTTTAACCTTTGTGTCTTTGTATATTAAGTGAAATCAACTGTTATTAGTAACTGATTTTATTTTATTTATCATTGAAGGAAAAATTTGGTATTTTAAGTGTATTGAAAGGGTAATTAGAATATTGTGAAAATTTGAAGTGTATATGTATACTTTCTGCACCTAACACTTTCCTATACAGATCCCAAAGAAAGGAAAGATTTATTCGGTTAATGAAGGAAATGCTAAGAACTGGGATGGACCTACTGCAAAGTATGTTGATTATGTTATGTCCATTCGCATTGGTGATTTACGATTCTTTTTTTTTTAATTTTTTTTTGCATTTCAGGTTTGTCGAAAAATGCAAGTTCCCGAAGGATGGTTCACCTGCAAAATCTCTTAAGATATATTGGAAGGTACTTGCTTATTATTTTTCACAATCTTAATGGAAAAATGTCATAAAATAACCACATACATTGACTTCATTTTTATTTGGTCAATGGACTTTTAAAATTGGTACTAAAACCATTGTATGCTTTTCGAAATCGATTATTTTGGTCAACTTTGACTGAGAAACCTGTCAAGTATTGACCTAATTGAATGATTTCTAATTTCTTTTTTTGATTTTTGATACTTGGATGGTTTAGTTTTGTAACTAGTTCTTGAAAGTTGGATTGTTTGTGTAAGGTTTTAAAGTCAAGTGATCAAATTTGAAATGAAACGACGATGCATTTATATGAGTGTCATTCAATACATAACTAATTTTAAGTAGAGAACTGCGATAACAATGCAAACATTTGTACATATTTCTTTAACTTTAATTGTGATACATAGGGCGATTATGTAACATTATAACCGTCTCGCTTTCTCACTACCACTATATCTAACAAGCACTACGTACAGGTGATCATGCGGTTCCCTACTTAAAATTTGCCGAGCTTATGATGTGTATTCTTACCGAATATGGTCCGTTTTCTTCCTAACACAGTCTTCATGTCATTTTTCAAGTCCTTTTGAGGAACAACAGTTTTGTTTTTGTTTGTTTTTTCTTTAAATTTTATTTAATGTTTCCTAAATCCTGGTTTCCTACTATCTGTTACAGTATGGTTGCTGATGTTCATCGCACCCTACTTTACGGGGGCGTGTTTTTGTGCCCTGCCGATAAGAATAGCCCGAATGGAAAACTAAGGTACAAATACTAGAACATTTAAGATATTTTCTTAACTACTTCATAATGGTTGTCTGTATAAATAACCGAATTAACTTAACCAAACCAAACCGTCCCTACACTAAACCAATATTCATATTTGTTTTATTTATAAAAAATATGTTTTATATCGAAAAAAAAGCTGTCATATTTTTTTATATATAATATACATGTTTTCGCCCCTTATAAATAAAAACTCTAATCCACCCACATCCGCAACCATCTTTTTAATAACTGAAACCAATCAGTTATAAAATCTAAAACCCGAAACATCCCATAAGGGTTCGGTTATAGCGCATCATCAACCCGACCCATGCACACCCCTAAATCGGTTTGTGTTACCACTCTATATAAAAACAGGGTTCTCTATGAAGTCTTCCCTATGTCATTCTTGATGGAACAAGCTGGAGGACAGTCGTTTACCGGGAAAGAACGGGTAATTTCTAAATTCCGGTTGTATTTTATGGTAACGGGTCAACCCGTTTTTTTAAAACACTTAGCCCACATGAGCTTATAACAACATATTTGATTCATAGGCTCTTGATTTGGTCCCCAAGAAGATACATGTAAGATCTCCAATATTCTTGGGAAGCTATGATGATGTGGAAGAAATCAAGGCTCTGTATGCAGCTGAAGAAAAGGCATAAATAAGGTTGTTCTTGTGCAATGTGCAGTTGTATCCCTCTTTTTCTTTGTTCTAAATCCAGTTTTTTTACAACTTTTTTTTGTTATAATTTGTTGTATTTGATATGTGTCTATTTAATTGTCATGTAATATTGTGATTTTTATTTTTATAATAATAAAATAATAACCACCTTATAAAATAATCACTTGCCCTTTTACTTTGTAAAAAATCCAGGATTTTATAACTTAATGTTGTTATAATTTGTTGTATTTGAAATGTGTTTTATTTAATTGTCATGTAATACTGTGATTTTTATTTTTATAATAATAAAATAATAACTACTTAAAAGTTGGGTACACACTACAAAACATCGCGATAAATCCTTATCAGTATTATGTCAGTATTTTTAATATCAGTTACAAAAATAACCAACACATTTGTCCTTACATTTATTCTTACATTATTGGTGTAAGTAGAGTAGCTATAACATTTGCCGTTTAAAAAAATTATACTTGATATGTCGAACTTTTGTGTACCTACATTTATCTTTATAACACAATGTGATTCTTATAATTAGGCTTGATAATAACCACTTCTTAAAAGTTAGGTATACATAGCAAAACATCGCGATAATCCTTATCATTGTCACGTCGGTATCCTTATCATTGTCACGTCAGTATTTTTAATATCAGTTACAAACCAGCCAATGCATTTGTTCTTACATTTTTCTTACATTATTGGTGCAAGTAGACTAAATGTAACCGTTAAAGAAAATTATACTTGGTATTTATTGGACTTTTGTATAACTACATTTGTCTTTTAACACAATGTGATTCCTGTAACACCCAAAATCCTCATATGTATATATATATATATGTGTGTGTGTGTGTGTGTGTATGACAATGTTAAGGCAAGAATGTAAATAAAAGTTAAACTTAAAAAGGAAAGGTTTAAGCCAAGAATAATATGAACTCCATAATTGAGGGGCCAGAAATGCATAAGTTAAAAGTTTAGTGCATAAATTTTAATTAAAACACAAGTACACACACACCTGATGTGTGTATCGATCAAGCAGGAGGGAAAAAGGGGAAAACCCTTGTTCTACACAAATTAGCAAAATTTATAAGGAATTGAAGTTATAATTGATGCATGTTATTGGTTTCTTGATCATCTAAGCATGCTAAACTATAAGGTAAGTGGAATTTTATCTTTTGATGATCTTGTATGAAGTGGGTTCAAACAAAACAACAAATTTATGAGAAATTGGTATGAGTATGAATTAGAAGCATCACATAGGACAGGAATTATGCTTGAATTCAACTAAATCGATGTTTCGAGTGAAAACGCACTTGAAGTAGGAGCATTGTGTAGAGTAATGATGAATTATGTGCAAAATTTGTGTAGTAGTTATGTATGATGTTGCTTACAATGAATATTGGAATGATGAAACTGAATTTGAATGAGTATTGTATGAGATTAGTTAAATATGATAACCTTGATATGTATTAGTACGAATACGCATAAGATACTTGTACTTTGTGCTTTGCTAGTGGTATGCACTCCAGGTGTTCGATGAAATGCCTGGGTATTGGTTTTAAGTAATAAAGATCAATTTATATGCATATGATGGTAATTGACTTAAAATAATTAAATGTCGAGTTGTTAGCTCACTATGTTAGTATAAATGTGAAGATGAGAGCATGAGAATTGAAAGAATGTTGAATGTGATATTGTAGGTGTAAAGGAAGAAGATACAAGTCAATCGGGTTAGCAAGCAACGCAAAGCAAAGGTAAGTTCACTTGAACTTCATTTTGTATTAGCACTAATTGTTAATTAGAGTTATGAATGGTAATGTAAAATGATGAACCTAGAGGAATTTGCTAAATGATAGTATTTAAACGTATGTGCATTAACCCATTGTAAATGGGTTAGAATGAGTGGTTAGTATGGTGATAGAAATTTCGAACATGAAGACTCGTAGAAAACGTGTCAATAAGAATGAAATGTTTGTTGCATGAACCCGTAAGATCGGGTCGGATGAATGGTGTAAATGTGATATAAGAATATAAAATAACGATTTCTTTGTAGGCGAAATCTGTTATAAGGATGGAATGTAAGTAGAAAGAATGCTTCAATATCATGGTCTTGATTACGGGTCAAATAAGGGAATAAAGGATGAATGAACTTTTATGTTAACAAGTTATCTAACAAATGCGTTTATGTTGTGTATGATAGGTAAATTGCAAAACTGATAACGGCGTACTTGGAATAAACACACACCGCATCGCCGCATTTTCACGCTTCCGTCTCAAGTTTTGATGCCAACGGGTCAAGGAAATACTTTTGGGATGTAATGTCATTCTAAATACACTTATGACTTCATGTGTAAACTTAAAGTCTGAAATTGGTACAATAAATTAGGTTATGCCCATAAATTTTCTAAACTTGTGTTCGATTTGTAAGAATAGGAGGGGCAAATTTTGTTCAAAGTTTTACATTATGTTATGAAAACTTAAAATATAATACTATTTGACCTTACGGCGAAATGGATGTTACAAGTTGGTATCAGAGCCTAGGTTTGAGGGATTCGAACATGAGATTAGTGCTCGAACTCAAACCGAAAGCTCTCGAAGAGGTGTGTGTTCGCTTCAAGACGCAACAGAAAGGTAAACATTTAATTATTCCTTTAAAGATTTAAATACGATCAGGCCATGTTATGGGAAGATTAGTAATAAGTGAAAGCAAGTTAATGGTATGTTGGAAGATCTTCGGATCTGGTTTAGTCAAACCAATTCCGATATGGATCAAATAAAAAGGAAAGATTCAATATGCAGAGAACAACCGTAAGCTACGGTAAGTCCACCGTAGCTTACGGTGAAGCACAATTAGTTGCATAATCCACAGCAGATACTGGCCATAACCTACGGTTGGTGGCCTTAGGCTACGGTGATAATAATCTGATTGCTTTTAATTGTAGAATACCACCACCGTAAGCTACGGTAGGTGTGCCGTAGCTTTCGGTGAATATGAAATAAAAGGATTAAAGGTGTCGTAGGCTACGGTAGGTGGCCGTAACCTACGGCTAAGGATTTCTGGTTATAGTATCAGATGCCTACCGTAAGCTACGGTGGTGGAACCGCAGCTTACGGCGGGCTTTGCCAAATGATAAAACTTGATTTCCGAGTATCCTGTTGTGCCCCGAAACCCCTAAGTCCTCTAACATTTATGTTAGGACCATAATAAACCTCCAACGGTTACTTAATCCATAAGGAGATAATATGAAATAATTGTGTTATGTAATTTCGAAATGCACGATGTGGATACGTAAATTAGAACGGATCAGGATTCTTGGTTTTTGCCATTAAAATGTATGCATGATACGATCCGCCATGATTATTGATTATAACAGTAAATAAGAATCCAAAGTCAATAGAATGCAATAACGAAGACAAAAATGAAAGTTAACAAATGCGATAAATGTTTATGTAGATGGCCGATGAAATTAATGTGAATGATAATGAAGCGGCACAAAAAGAAGCAACGAACAAGAGGATCTCAAATGAAGTAAGGAAGGCTATCGAAGCCAACCTTCCTCAAATGGCTCAAGAAGTAGAAAGTCGTGTTCTAGAAGCAGTCGAAGCTATGATAGAAAGCAAAATGGAAGAATTAAAGAATACGATCGGTGAATTCCAAAGTAAGAAGGGAACCCGTAGATGTACGTATCGGGATTTTATGGCGTGCAACCCCGCGTCATATAACGGTGAAATCGATCCAATAAAGTGCCAAAGGTGGATCGCTAACATGGAGGCCGTCTTTGTCCGTAGCTGATGCGAAAAGGAAGATCAAGTAATGTTTGCTACGGGTCAACTTCAACTTCAGGCCAAGGATTGGTGGGATGCCCACTGTAAGGAGCTAGGTGAAGAGAAGCTTCAAATCTTAACATGGCAAGAATTTAAAGAACCGTTCTTAAAATACCATTGCCCACAGTCAGCGATTGATAGAATTCAAGAAGACTTCTTACGTCTTCGACAAAAGGAGGAATCGATCGATGAGATTACGAACATATTTCTTGACAAGTTGAAGTTTTGCCAAGATTTTGTAAAGTCAGGAAGAATGAAGATAAATCGATACCATGACATGTTGAAAGCTGAGTTTAGAGAATCCATCACCCCATCAAAATGTGAAACCCTGAACGAACTCATCAATTGGGCTCGGGATAGGGAGATTGAACTGAAACAACAAGTGGAAAGGGGTGAGAAAAGATCATCTGAGAAGTTCGCCAGTTCGAATCCGTCAAAGAAGCAAAAGTTTCAAGAGCACGGTAAGAAGGATAAAGCGAAGGGAGGTATTCCCAAATGCAAGACTTGCGGGAAGCTCCATACAGGGGAGTGCTTATTGGGTAAGAAGGGATGTTATAACTGTGGCCAAGAGGGACACCCATACAACAAGTGTCCAAATCCCTCGAGAACATGCTTCAACTGTTTCCAACCGGGACACATTAAGGCCGAATGTCCAAAGCTTCAACAAAGAACGGGCAAGGAAGGAAAGAAAGAAGAAATTCCAAAGGCTCGAAGCAGAATGTTTCAGATATCGTCTGAAGAAGCTAAGGCACTTCCGAATGTTGTGTCAGGTATATTTTTAATAAATTTGATGCCTACTTATGTATTATTTGATACCGGAGCTAGTAAGTCCTTTGTGTCAAGTGATATTATATGTCATCCATCATTCAGAATAGAAAAGATGCCGATACCCTTAAAAGTAGAAATAACCGATAGCAAAAGCTATCTATTACATGAAATATGTAAGGGTTGTAAAATAACGATTGATGACGAAGAATTCGATATTGACCTTGTTCCCATGATCTTAGGGGAGTTCAAAGTGGTGGTTGGTATGGACTGGTTGTCTCGGCATCATGCTGAAATTAAATGTTAAAGTAAGACCATTCATGTGAAGACGCTTAGTGGTAAACAAATAACTGTGCATGGGGAAAGAGAAGTTAAACCTACATTGTGCACTCTTATTCAAGCGGTCAAATACATCTGAAATGGGAGTAAGTCATACTTAGCCTATGTGGTGAGCACCCACCATGGAGTTCCCAAATTTGAAGAGGTAAGAATTGTAAATGA
Source organism: Scalesia atractyloides (assembly GCA_947069175.1). Lineage (NCBI taxonomy): Eukaryota > Viridiplantae > Streptophyta > Magnoliopsida > Asterales > Asteraceae > Scalesia > Scalesia atractyloides. The sequence continues at coordinate 2,725,004 of CAMTDV010000026.1, read as the reverse complement.
ATACCCTGATGTATTCCCGGACGAATTACCAGGGCTTCCACCTGAACGAGAAGTAGAATTTCGGATTGAGTTAAATCCGGATGCAAAACCGGTAGCTTAAGCACCCTATCGATTAGCTCCTACCGAGATGCGAGAATTGATAACTCAATTACAAGAATTACTTGACAAGGGTTTCATACGCCCAAGTGTATCACCATGGGGTGCACCTGTACTTTTTGTGAAAAAGAAAGACGGCGCAATGCGAATGTGCATTGATTACCGAGAATTAAACAAATTGAAAGTTAAGAACCGTTATCCCTTGCCTAGAATTGATGACTTATTCGACCAGTTGCAAGGAGCTAGTTGGTTCTCGAAAATCGATTTACGATCGGGGTACCACCAACTTCGGGTACATGAGGATGATATAGCCAAGACTGCGTTTAGGACCCGCTATGGACATTCCGAGTTTTTGGTAATGTCCTTTGAGTAGACTAATGCACCAGCCGCGTTTATGGATTTAATGAATCGAGTTTGTCGGAAAATGTTAGACAAGTCGGTGATAGTCTTCATAGATGATATATTGGTATACTCCCGAAGTGAATCCGATCATGCCCGCCATTTGCGTGAAGTGTTAGAAACGCTTCGTAAAGAAAAGTTGTATGCTAAATTTTCCAAGTGTGCATTTTGGCTAAGAGAAGTGCAATTTCTCGGCCATGTGATAAATGAAAGAGGTGTTCAAGTAGATCCTTCTAAGGTAGAGGCTATAATGAAATGGGTTCCTCCAAAGAACCCAAGTGAGGTAAGAAGTTTCTTAGGCTTAGCCGATTACTATAGAAGGTTCATTCAAGGTTTTTCTAAGAGAGCCTTACCCATGACTAAGCTAACAAAGAAGAATGAAAAGTTTAATTGGAGTTCAGATCAAGAGAAGGCTTTTCAGACCTTGAAGGAAAAACTTTCGAGTTCGCCGGTACTAGTATTACCCGATGGTACAGAAGATTTGGTTGTGTACACGGATGCTTCGCATCAAGGTTTGGGATGCGTCTTAATGCAAATGGGCAAGGTCATCGCCTATGCCTCTAGACAACTAAAATAGAATGAATGTAATTACCCGACTCACATCTGGAGTTGGCAGCGGTAGTGTTCGCCCTAAAGATATGGAGACATTACTTGTATGGAACAGAGTGCATGATATACTCTGATCACAAAAGCCTTAAGTATTTCTTCGAGCAAAAAGATCTTAATATGAGGCAACGGAGATGGCTAGAGCTTATCAAAGATTATGATTGTGATATCCACTATCATCCCGGTAAGGCTAACGTCGTGGCAGACGCTCTAAGTAGAAAGGAGTACCCACCCCCAATTCGGGTAAAATCAATGAGAATGATAGTTACACCTAATCTCCTTGAAAGTATACGAGAAGCTCAAATCAAGTCGTTAAATACGGATGATCCAAGGAAGGAAAGAATTAAAGGTTTTGCACACAAGTTAGAAGAGGATGCGAAGGGATTAAGAAAAGGTATGGCCGAATCTGGATACCATGGCGTTGTGATGTAAAAGAGTTACTCTTTGAGGAAGCTCATAAGTCACGATACTCGGTTCACCCAGGAGCCACGAAAATGTATCGAGACTTAAGAAAGAATTATTGGTGTCTAGGAATGAAGCGTGATATTGTTAAGAACGTCGCGAAATGTCTGACATGTTCTCAAGTAAAAGCAGAACATCAGAAACCGTACGGGAAGTTGCAACCCTTAGAAATCCCGGTGTGGAAGTGGGAGAACGTGACCATGGACCTCGTAACTAAGCTTTCGAAAACAAGGAAGGCGCATGATGCAATATGGGTCATTGTCGATCGCCTCACTAGAAGTGCCCATTTTCTACCTATTCGGGAAACATATCCCTCAGAAAAGATAGCGGAAATATTTGTGAATTAAATTATATCCTGTCACGGCGTGCCCGTATCCATTGTGTCTGATCGGGATACGCGATTTACTTCCCTTTATTGTCAAAAGTTTCATGAAAGTATGGGTACTAAATTGCACTTAAGCACCGTTTATCATCCTCAAACGGTATGGTCAATCAGAAAGGACCATTCAAACACTTGTGGATATGTTAAGGGCATGCGTTATGGATTTTAGGGGAAATTGGGATGAACATCTACCATTAGTGGAATTCTCATACAACAACAGCTATCACCATAGTATCCAAATGACACCTTATGAGTTATTGTACGGACGAAAATGTAGAACTCCTGTGTGTCGGGAGATGTTGGGCAAAGAGAGTTTACCCGAAGGATGTGATAGCTAAAACAAATGAAAAGATTGACCTTGTACGGGCTCGTTTGAAGGCGGCGCAAGACCGGCAGAAATCATACGCGGACAATGGAAGGCGTCCTATTGAATTTCAAGTTGGAGACCATGTTTTTCTGAAAGTCTCCCCATGGAAGGGAATAATCCGTTTCCGTAAACGGGGAAAGTTAGGACCACGTTATATAGGGCCTTCCAAGGTCCTAGCACGGGCCGGTAGAGTAGCTTACCGGATTGAATTTCCCCTTCATTAAATGGAATACACAACACGTTTCATGTGTCACAATTGAGAAAATGCCTTACAGACGAAACATCACATGTATTTTTAGATGATGTTGAGTTAGACGAACAAATGAATTTCATTGAGAAACCGATAGCCATTAAAGACTACAAGGTAAAGTACCTATGCAACAAAGCTATTAAGCAAGTGTTGGTACAATGGCAACATAGATGGGGATCCGACCTTACTTGGGAGTTAGAGGATGAAATTCGTGAACATTACCCGTTATTATTTGGTACGTACTTAGGTTTCGGGGACGAAACCTTCTTTAAGGGGGTAGATTTGTAACACCCCAAAATGCTCATATATATGTGTGTGTGTGTGTGTATGACAATGTTAAGGCAAGAATGTAAATAAAAGTTAAACTTAAAAGGAAAGGTTTAAGCCAAAAATAATATGAACTCCATAATTGAGGGGCCAGAAATGCATTAGTTAAAAGTTTAGTGCATAAATTTTAATTAAAACACAATTACACACACCTGATGTGTGTATCGATCAAGCAGGAGGGAAAAAGGGGAAAACCCTTGTTTTACACAAATTAGCAAAATTTATAAGGAATTGAAGTTATAATTGATGCATGTTCTTGGTTTCTTGATCATCTAAGCATGCTAAACTATAAGGTAAGTGGAATTTTATCTTTTGATGATCTTGTATGAAGTGGGTCCAAACAAAACAACAAATTTATGAGAAATTGGTATGAGTATGAATTAGAAGCATCACATAGGACAGGAGTTATGCTTGAATTCAACTAAATCGATGTTTCAAGTGAAAACCCACTTGAAGTAGGAGCATTGTGTAGAGTACTGATGAATTATGTGCAAAATTTGTGTAGTAGTTATGTATGATGTTGCTTACAATGAATATTGGAATGATGAAACTGAATTTGAATGAGTATTGTATGAGATTAGTTAAATATGATAACCTTGATATGTATTAGTAGGAATACGCATAAGATACTTGTACTTTGTGCTTTACTAGTGGTATGCACTCTAGGTGTTCGATGAAATGCCTGAGTATTGGTTTTAAGTAATAAAGATCAATTTATATGCATATGATGGTAATTGACTTAAAATAAGTAAATGTCGAGTTGTTAGCTCACTATGTTAGTATAAATGTGAAGATGAGAGCATGAGAATTGAAAGAATGTTGAATGTGATATTGTAGGTGTAAAGGAAGAAGATACAAATCAATCGGGTTCACAAGCAACGCAAAGCAAAGGTAAGTTCACTTGAACTTCATTTCGTATTAGCACTAATTGTTAATTAGAGTTATGAATGGTAATGTAAAATGATGAACCTAGAGAAATTTTTCTAAATGATAGTATTTAAACGTATGTGCATTAACCCATTGTAAATGGGTTAGAATGAGTGGTTAGTATGGTGATAGAAATTTCGAACATGAAGACTCGTAGAAAACGTATCAATAAGAATGAAATGTTTGTTGCATGAACCCGTAAGACCGGGTCGGATGAATGATGTAAATGTGATATAAGAATGTAAAATAACAATTTCTTTGTAGGCGAAATATGTTATAAGGATGGAATGTAAGTAGAAAGAATGCTTCAATATCATGATCTTGATTACGGGTCAAATAAGGGATTAAAGGTTGAATGAATTTTTATGTTAACAAGTTATCTAACAAATGCGTTTGTGTTGTGTATGATAGGTAAATTGCAAAACTGATAACGGCGTACTTGGAATGAACACACACCGCATCGCCTCATTTTCACGCTTCCGTCTCAAGTTTTGATGCCAACGGGTCAAGGAAATACTTTTGCGATGTAATGTCATTCTAAATACACTTATGACTTCGTGTGTAGATTTAAAGTCTGAAATTGGTACAATAAATTAGGTTATGCCCCATAAATTTTCTTAACTTGTGTTTGATTTGTAAGAATAGGAGGGGTAAATTTTGTTCAAAGTTTTACATTATTTTATGAAAACTTAAAATATAATACTATTTGACCTTATGGTGAAATGGATGTTACATTTTTATAGTGTCCGATTCCGGGTACGATTTTTTTATGCACCTCTAGTTTCGGGTGAGGCCAAATCTCAAAATTTGGGATGCAATTTGACATCCACGTTCAGCTATGGACGTGGTAAGAAACATATGAGGATCGAGAACTGAACCGGCTACTTGTATTATTAGGTTTCGCGGGTTGGTCTAGGTCGGTTTCTCAGGCCAAACCCGATCTTGCTCGCCCTTACTAAAATTTTGCCCAAAAGCTTGGATAAATATATTTAATTTAATAAAAATACGCAAGTCATATTTTTCTTACATGTAGAAAAAATATAAAATAGACTTTAAAATAGTACGACGATTATAAAGTAAGTCGTTGTCGATGATGTGACTATATTTTATGAGTTTCTTTGACAACTGTCACTGATCAAGAAAAAAAATTATAGCCAAGGAAAAAGTAAAATTACTATGTAAATAATAAAATATAAAAAAATTCATGTCATTACAACATTATTATTGTCAACATAATAAAGAAATAAATAACATTTTCAAAGTTAACCATCACGTCACATAACATATTATAATTTTATGTGGTTTACAGGTTATGAGTACCCAAAACTTATTTTAAAATTTGTTATTTTGCAATATCTGTAGCTTTCCAACAAGTACACGGATGTTATCACATCTTTTATTTATCTTTATTAACGTATTTTTTAACAGCTAACAGAATCAATCTCGAGTACGAATATCTATTGGATCAAACGGGATACTCTTAGAGTAATCCAAGTTCACCAGTAATTTCAGGGAAAATCCGGTAACCCACCCATCGTATACACAACAGTGAAATTACTGGTTAAATCCGTTTGACTTAAGAATCAAACCCAATTTTCTTTGATTCTTCTATCATTGCCCACCAGGTATAAAATTAAAATATTAGAGCAATAACTCTGACCAACACACAATCCAGATATACTAAAAGTAATGTCATGTATCTTCGTTTCATGTTTTGGGCAGAACCGTTCAATATTTACATAGAGTAATGTGGGTAATATAAGGTGACTTACAATTTAACTCGAATAATATTTTATACCAGCTTTTTTAACCGGTCTGAACCGGCTCATACCAGTTCGAGGTGCCCTTCAAAAATTTCGTTTGAAATTGAACCGATTTTTAAATTCAAAAAATAAACCGATTTGATTAAAACCCGGACCGTTTTTTTAAATAAAAAAACGTTTTGTACATTAAGTTTAAATGCAATAGGTGTAAATGATTAAATAATGAGAAAGTAAAAATGGGTAGTTGTGACTTGTGAGTAACAAATAAGGGCCAATTTCAGATTAACTTACTGAAGAGATAATTATTAATTGTTGAGTTAATCCTAATTGAAGTTGAATTGGGTTTAAGATAATTAAAAGTGTTGAAGATCATTATTAGTTTATTATATATATTTATCTAGTTAGGGTTTAATAATTATTTAATTGGTGTTTGAGTCATAATAGGTTTAGGTTTAGTTTAGTATATAAATAATGGTTAGGTCTATTGTAATTTGTCTGCTTCATTGATAATATTAAAAGAGTCGAACAAGTTTGTTCATATCGCGTGTTTATTTATTGAGATATTGTATTTAAATAACCCTAACCTTCATCAATTGGCCGATAACACTCCAAACTTTCGATTTGTACACAAGCACTCCCAACTTTCAACTTATTGGCTGATAATACTCCCTGACTAACAGAACCCTAACACATTTAGCTGATGTCAGCTGCCATATCATCAAAAAAGCAATGTCAGCTCACACATCATAAAAATGCCATGTCAGCGGCCACATCAAATGCCACGTCATAAAAAATGCCCCATCAGCTACCATGTCATATGCCACATCAGCAAAACCAGCCACTTCAGATGCCACGTCAGCAAAAACAAACTGGGTTAGGATTCAGTTAGTTAGAGAGTGTTATCGGCTAATAAGTTGAAAGTTGAGAGGGCTGGTGTACAAATTGAAATTTGAGAGTGTTATTGGCCAATTAGTGAAAATTAGGGTTATTTAAATCCAATATCCGTTGTTTATTTGATCAACGGCCTGATTTCCAACAATAACATTAGATATTTTCTCAAATTATACTTGAAAAATATTAAAAAAAAAGTATTAAACATTATACATTAAAAATTTATGTTTTAGAAAAGTAAGTAATTTCCCCAAATCATGCTTCAGTTGTATTGGAAACTAATTTATGTAAGAAATTAATAGTAAGAGTGAATAAAGCAGGGATATGGAAGGACCTTGTGTTGATCATAAATGATGTGACCAAAGCAGGGATCAGGGAGCCAAAAAATTTGGGTTTGTCTGATGTAAATGGGCGTGAGGAGTTCTATGTATCATTGTTTCGAGAGGTTGTTGCCGAAAATATTGGGGTCGGTTCAAGTGGCAGTCGTGGGCGCCGAAAAAGGTTTTTTTTTTTTTTTTTTTTTTTGGGGGGGGGGAGGTCTGGAGGGACCATTGAGCACTTGATTGTTTCTTGTCCTACTAGTGTTAGTCTAATGGTGGAACATTTGGGTTTGGCTCAAAATTTCAACAGGTACACAATTTGCTTCTGTCTTTGAGATGCTAAAATGGATCCATCAATTGAAAGAGTCAATTAAATGGAAGAAAGTTATTTTCGTCATTGTGTTCGTGACTACGTTGATTATATGGAAAACAAGAAATGAGCGGATCTTTGAGGGGATGCAAGTGCGGGTGGATCGAATGGTTGATAGGATTAAAGAAGAGTCCTTTCAATGGTTAAAGAATAGGTCTCCGTATATGAACCTTGATTGGGAGAGATGGCATGATTTTAACGTCCGAGATATACTTATATAATTTTTTTTATTTTTTTTGGGACTTCCAGCTTCCTGTTGGCCCCTTGTATCTATTTTATGATTTTAATAAAATAGTCGCGGTTAAAAAAATAGTAAGAGTAAACTAAAAAATCGAAGGTGTCAAACTTTAAATGCTTACGCTTTTTCAATAGAGTACTCCAAAATCTATTTTTTTAATATAAACTCTTAAATCTAAACAGGTTAACAGGTCAACATATCCAGCAGATGGTGTTTAGGTTAACTTAAGTATCAAACGAGGTATGTTTAGATTGATCCTTTTTAATCAACGTGGTATATTAGCGAACTAATACCAAACCATTTTTATGCGTGTTTGTGTGATGACTTGGGCCGGTGTTAGTGAAGAATTGTTTATTTTTTTTCCAACAGAAAAAAAATGTTAGGAAGGGTTCTCTTTATAATATCATTTTAAGCTTATTTTTATATAATTTTTCTTTGTTTGACACAAATTTGGAGTTGACAATCTCCTTGGAAATCCCCTCACCGGTGGCCGAGTTGTAAGAGGTTTGGAATTTTCAAATGGAGATTCAAGTACAATTTTCACTTGTGTCATATGAGCTGGATATAAACAATGAAGGATTTGAAACTAGGTCTTTTGTAAGGTTGTCAGTTTGATTTTCGAGCCCAACCGGGTTTTCGTCCCACCGTGTGTTACGCCAGAGAATTCTGCTCTTGTGGTGGCACAACGACTGTCAAATGACATCCGGCGATATGGTTTCCCCGGGGAATGCCCAAAAAAAGCCAAACTTTGAAGCCAGCGTGAGCCCGGTTAAGACAACATAGCCTGACCAGAGTAAGGCGATACAAAACTCTCCGATTTAAAAAGTGTGATATTCTTATACATGAAGTTCACCATTATAAAAAAAACAAGTCTCCTTGGAAGCAAGTTCTTAGATGTATGGTTAATCTATATCAATAATTTTGTTATAAGCAAGATTTTATGAATAAGGATTTTTACATATTTCCTCCTCTTAAGCCACCTTATTACGTATTTCTTAAAAAAAATTACATATTTCCCTTTTTTAAGAAATTACCCATGTAAAAACCCATTATCCAACAGTTGGTTTCAACTTCCCCTAGTATACGTCCAACAAAACAAAACCCTACACCAAACCATCGACCCCCTTCTGCAGCCAAATCCAGCGTTCGCTTCATCGGTTCATTTCATCAATTTGTTCCAGGTATGTATATCAATCGAGTTTTATTGTACATATTTAATCGAGTTTTATGTTAATCAGTACATATTCAATCAAGTTTTATGTGCATCAATACAGTCAATCGACTAAAGTCCCAAACTATTGCATATTAGATTATGTCTAGTTGAATGATAACTCTAATTATTAAAAGCAAGCTTACAACAAAAGTTCATAACTTATATTTATTTAGTATTCATAATCGAGAAATATATTGGAATAATCGTACAGGAAAAGTGTGTATTAAATTATGATTTAACATCTTGTCATTGGGTATATGTATTGGAACAGCACACATATTTGTATGTATTTTGTTATTAAATGGTCCAAACTGCATAGTGATTATAACATCATGAGGCCTTAACAAGTAAAAAGTGACAAGGAAAGAGTAAAAAAACGTGAGAGTAATTAGTTAAAGTTGAGTGATTGATTTTTAATTTTTGGTATGTTATTTGTACTTCTTAAATTTTATGAAACTTTATTTTTTTAACGGAATTGATTATGAACAAGTAAGGACTGCATTTTAATGAAAGTTTGTGTTTTTTTATCATGAGTATCATGGTTTTGTTTGTATTGTTTGACAAGAGTAACAAGTAGAAGAATTTGGGAAATACGACATAAATTGAGTAAATATGTAATTGATTAATGATGTTAGAAAGTAGTAATATGTAAATATTCATTTAATAGTTCATTAAGGGTAAAATAGTCATAAATAAAAGTTATTTTAATAAAAAGATGAAATATGTATTATATATATATATATATGGATTAGGGAGTGGAAATATGTAGCTATTTTTTTTTGGTTTGGGAAAATACGTAATAGGGCGTCTTAGGAGGGAGAAATATATAAAAAACCAAAGAAAACTGTAGACATATTCACATGTGTTGTAACATATTTAAATACTTGAGTGATCGCATACATTATACACTCCAATAAATACTCTAATTGCTTAGATGGTTTTTTAGATGTTTAATTAACCTAACATTAAATATGATCTATCAATTTTTTGAATAACACTTTTTTATTTAGGAGATTACTTATTTTCTTTTTGGTTCGAGTCAGATTTGAACAAACCGAAATTCACGTTTTTTATTTTTTGAATCGGGCTAGCATTCGAATTATCTTTGTATTTATGACTTTGTAACTAATTCATTATACGAATATCTAAATTTGGATAATTATATTTATACATGTATATAATTATAAATATTTATATATACACACACATAAACACTTTCTATCTCAACACACACCCTCTCTCAAAATACCGGACCACTACTACCACTTGTCCCCACCACCCACCACAACCTCCACACACTCCACACCACTTGTAATCGCCACTCGAACCCACGACCACCAATCCCAGCATCACCCACTCCACACACCACCTATCACCACCACCAATCAAACCAACCACCAACATTTGCCCCACTACCATCCACCTACCACCACCTCCACACACAACACCCCACACTACCTGTCATCGCCACTCGAACCACAACCACCTATCCCCCCCCCACTACCCACTCCACACACCCCATATCACCACCAATCAAACCAACCACCAACATCTACCCCACCACCACCCACCTACAACCACCCACCTACCACCACCTCCACACACCCCACCCCACACTACCTGTCATCCCCACTTAAACCCACCACCAACATCTGCCCCACAACCACAACCCACCGCTGCAAACCATAATCCCCAAACTCCATCTTCCACAAACACCTACAACCAATACCGTACCAAATACAACGTCCCCACTGTTTTTCGGCGATGACTTATTAGGGTTCCTGGACGACGACGGCTTCTGATTTTAGATCTATGGAACGAACGACGACGACGAATCTATGGAACAAACGGCGATAACGACTTTTAGGGTTTCGTTGAAGGTTTGTTAGATAGGGGGGAGAATGAGAGACGACGAAAACGACCGTTATAGTAGTGGTGACACTGTAGTGCTATGACGGTGGTGGTTCTATGGAGAGGTGTTGTGATGGCGGTGGTGGTGCGATGGCGAAGGTGCTATAGATGGGCGGTGGTGGTGTGATGGCATCAGTGGTGCTATGGGCGTCGGTTGCCCAAATTGTTGAGAAAGAGCTGAGGGAAAGAGAATGAGTTTAGAGAGAGAGAGGGGTTTTATGATTATTTATTTTAGTATTTAGGGTAAAATAACCAAAATACTCTTACGTGGGATTCACTTGGTTAGATTTAACCATAAAAACTAACTGAGTTTAGGCTAAAGAACAAAAGGTCAAGAGTTTACAAATATTGAGTACGTTTTTTTATATTTTCTTGAGATAAATGACACACTTTGCAATTTAGTTTTAACGTAAAGGACATTTTTTAAATTACTCTTTATGAGGTGAATTCTAATTAGGGTAATTTGGTAAAATAAATTGCAAGTCCAAATTAATCCTTATCCAGGTGTGGGTCCCGACTTAACATCTGTGAAACGGACGTGAGTTAAATCAAGAAACCATATGACGCTTCAAGTGGGACCCATGGGAGAACTAGAGACATTAAATTACAAAACTACCCTTAAGTAATCCATCCACCTTAATCACCTGATTTCACATTTTCTCATTTCAAAATCAATTACTTCAATTTAACATTCCATATTTTTTAGAAATATTTATAAAGAAGGCTTACGCAACCATCTTTTTATATTTTCTTTAAAATACAAATTCTCTTAAATATAAGTATACGACACGTAAAGAGTCGACAACAACGACCCACATCATATATTTATTTGGGAAAAACAACATTCGTAAAATTTTATATCCCTCATTTTCTATATATATTTTTTTAGAATTATCGTCTTATTAAACACAAACCGTTAATATGCTTATCTCAAAACATAATCAAGATCGTCATGGAAAGAGTAGTAGGGTCTCTTTATTATTGGAAAGTTTATTCTAGTTCTTTTAAACACTAATAATCTATAAACAAACAAACCTAAAAGACTTTTGGGTCCACCCATATCAACAAGTAGAGAGACTAGTTGAAATCTAATGGTATAAGAGATGCATCCACTAGTCAACTTGTAAGTTTTGTTATGTCAACTTGTATAAGTCTCCTAATGAAGCTCGAATCCTCACTAGCGTTCTTATGATCAACGGGCTTGAACCTAACACCAACTTTAACGCCTACACTCACCGCTACGCCACCAACCGTTCTTGATGTTTAAGATCCTTCCGTATAGAGGTACCATGTTCGGATATTGTATCGTAACAATAGTTATTTAAATGCATATCTTCTTCTTCTTCTTCTTCTTATTATTATTATTATTATTATTATTATTATTATTATTATTATTATTATTATTATTATTATTATCATTATTTTGAAGTGGGCTATCATGCAAAATGATGGGGACACATAGGCCAAAGCAATTAGTGATGATGCTCAATATGGGCTTTTGAAGTGCCTACTTTATAGCGTCTTTACACACAAAGGGTCCTACTCAATAGTGACCCAATGCTCATCCCTAAATGTTACTACCACAACCACAATTTTCAAGATGCCATTTTCACAATTACATGGATTAAAATCGAAGCAAGAGCTACTTTGATCACTATAATGGTGTTGTTATATGAATCCTCCACCAAAGGGCAAATATGTATTTGCATAAAAGTACTAGTGGCATATTCATGCTCTTATAATTGTAACAATCACATTACTTGTTACTCGTTTCAATCAAATACGTGTGTATAACTATATATATATGTGTATGTGTATATTCGGAAATACTAATAAAAAGTAACTTATGATCTATTGATCTAATAAAAAGTAACTTATGATCTATTGATCTAATAAAAAGTAACTTATGATTTATTGATCTAATTGTATGGTGTTTGTTCCCATAAAGTGATGTGGATTCAAATACCTATAATTGTAAGGTAAGATAGTAATTAGGTATATAAAACTAGTAAAATAATAAATAGAATTAAAAGATTTTATCATGTCAATAATTTAACCTAAGTGTCACTTAATCCTATGCTAATTCTTCATCTACTTACATGACCACTTTCAAAGTTCACTCAATGCTTGTGTGTATATATGTGCGTGTGTCCCCGTCACACTATATATATATATATATATCAATAGAAGGGTGTTCGTGTAATGCGACGGGAAAGATAGACACTAATATTCAAGTAACATGTCAACTTATTTAAAATTAAAAAAAAACCTACAACAATATCATACTTAAATTAAAGAGAATAAAATGTCCGCTTTATTGTGTAAATTAAAATGAACAACTTGTTAACAACATCCACATATATAGTATCCACTTGTGTTGTTGCTCTTAAACTTTACTTACTAGTGGTGGAAGGCAGGGGCGGACCTACCTTAATAGAAGGGGTAGCCTACGCTACCCCTTGGCGCTCCGGCGATAGTGTAAAATTTGGAAAAATTTGACGTTTTTTCGATTTCGTTACCCATTTTTATAAAACGTTACCCCTACGAAAATTTTCTAGATCGTCAATCAAAAGTGTATATTGAGTGAATAAGTTGCCTATTGTTAGAGAGAAAAGACATTATTTAGGAGTTAGACTGACCAAAAGTTACGTTAAAACTTCTAATAGAATCACCATGAATATCATATATAATTTCATACTTTTGTTATAACCCTCACCTTTCTAGACTCTAGAATGCTCCATAAAGTCCTTTTGGTTGTTTGAGATTATGAATCACAGCGTTTGCTCTCTTCTGTGAGCAAGCTTACTGACTTTAAGGTATCCATAAAAAAATACAAATACTTTGATCTTTAAAACTTGCTAAAATGCATATTCCCTTGCTATTATTAGCAACTAGAATTATTCCCTGCATTACGGGTCAGTTTTTTTAACGTGATTTAAAAGTACTGATTTTTTTTGTAATTACTTAACGATCAAAAGGTAGACCGACAGAAGAAAAATCCATAAAAATAAGCACACAAATATATTATATTTGATATGATTCATTAAATGTAAAGTAACTCTAATTTATAAAGTCTAAAGAAATTGTTCTGTTAAAATTTAGGCCAACTGAAAACGTAAAGTAACTCTAATTGACCCGATTTGTTTCCGAACAAAATTTACATCAGAATGTAGGCCAACTGAAAATGTCCACAAAAATAAGCAGAAAACGTATTATATTTGACATGACTCATTTTCGATAAAAATTACATTGAGACGTAAAACGTCAATTTATACCCGACGTATCCATAATAATAAGCACGTAAAACTCTAGGGGGTGTCAAAATGACATGTTACAAAGTTTTTTAGAAATTTTAGAGCGTTTAAATGTCAATCTTAAAAGTTGAGGGATGAAATTCACAAAAAGACAAAAAAAATTAAATGAAAGTTGAAGGGTGAAATTTAAAAAATACAAACAAATCAAATTATTGTAGCTAACAACTTGGTTTATTATATATATAGTAATGTTGTAAATCAAGATATCGGAGGCCGAGTACTCCCTGTGTAATCGCTACAAGGTAAACTGCTGAAACGACTTTCTTCAACTTCACCTAATAAATCGGAATCAATCAAATGCGGTCAACCTCAGCCAAAATTCGATGTAATAGGTCAACTAGGGCCGGGTTTGACTTAAAAAAATAAAGATAATTCTCATGTCTAGCATATTAAAGAATAAATAGCATTTTAGAGGAATGAATATCAATCTTATAGCATTTTAAAGAAATGAATATGAAACTTTACTACTTGTACATGTATATTTTTTGTTTATATTAATATTCACACTTTTTGTTGTATATTAGCATGGGCGAAGGTTAGAAGCGGCCGGGGGACCCCCGAACGTTTCGCTCAGTAGTATTATATATGTAGCTTTGATATAGAAATTTTTGGGTATATACGTTTTCGACCCCCTGTATAATATCTCAAGCTTCGCCACTGTATATTAGTAAATTTATAATATTTGACATATATATAATTTCTCGAAGACTAATTTTTTTTTAGTTTAACATTGGGGGTACTCGCCGCCTAGGCTGAATACTTTCAACTCCCCTGCCGACTAACTAGGGAGTGCCTAACGACTCTTGAAACCTTGATTATTAGAAAGACATATATTAATTACGGTTGATTGTAATAATATTTACTATAATTTATGATTTGATTAAGTTTTCCTTTATAATTATTATCATTGTGCTCTTATAAATAGTTGATTAATAATACATAAAATCTTGTTAATTTTCATTAATTTATTAGTTTTAGTACTCCACTTCAAATACATTTACTTATTTTGAAAGTCCTCTAGATGTACACAAATCCGTCGAAGTTAATTCAGTTGGAGCAAAGCAAGTTGGCTGGGTTAAACATATTCTGTGTATATATATGTATACACACGCATATATAGTTAATTGTTCTGCTTAAAAATAAGATTTCGGCTGACAAGTATAAAAATTAAGTTATAACGGTGGGTTAAAAATTGTAGCAGTGCGTTAGCGTGCTTTTCTTCAATGGTGCATCGACGCATGTTTTTTAACACTACGTGAACGCGTATTTTATTGTTCCCATATTAGACAAGTAGCGTCTTCTAATGACTTCCTAATTTTTTAGTATAATTTTCTTTTAAGCATAATCTTTCCCGCACACATAAATGCACCATACACATATATATATAAAGTTATTGTGTATGTGGTCAATTGCATAGATCATCTAATTGAATCCATATTCAAGGTATCTTCTCCCTCAATTATTGTGTTTTTGCGTTTGAAATGCTTAATAATTATTTTTATTTTATTTTCAGGTTTCTGAATTATGATTAGTTGACAAAGAACTACATAATTTTTGTTGGTGGAAGCATTCATTGTAGCTACCAATGCAATTATGAATATTTTTATAAATATTTACATTCCTCGTTTTATAATAACAAACTTACAGCAATAAATCTAGAAAACTCTTATAAGGGCAACGTTTCAAAAAAAAGGTAACACAATAAAAAAAAGTTAAACTAAAATTTACACTATAATCAAAGCATCACAAGGTAATAGAGGCTACCCCTATTAACAAGCTAGATTCAACCCTGTAAACTTACAAAGTATAATGACATAACTAATATATCATTTGTCGTGTAACTTTCTATAATACAAGATGCAAGATTATTGTATTAGGAAAAAATAATGATCGATAAACAAGTTTTCTATAATAAAAAAAGTGTTTACAGAAAGGATATAAAAATACTCTTTTGTAAGAAGAGTTATTCTACTTTATAGTCTTGAATATTATGACTTTTTTACTTCCATTAAACACCTTCTATATGGGAAAATTGTCTCAACCTTCAATTCACCAAACACATCTCAAGAATTTGAAAAGTTTTCCAAATCATTCTTTTTAACTATGAGGAAAATTTAATTTAAAAGAGTGAAAAAAACACCGTAAAAATTAAAATAAAGATCAAACATACACCGATTTATTCAATCCAACAGATGTAAATTTTATTAAAAGAGTTAAGAAACACCGTACAAATTAAAACAAAGATCATCAAACATATACCGATTATTTTCTCCGCAATCTTGAACGTACGAGGTAAATCAGATTTCTCATCCCACGCTCTCTTATAAGCCATAACTTAGTATTATTATTATTTCTTGAGTTAACTTTATATAATACATTGAAGAGAAAATATATTAAAAGTAATCGAGTTTTATCAATTACAACCAATATCAAATTTCAAGGAACAAAAGTTGGAAAACTTATGCGGTATCGACCGTGGATGCATCTTATAAAAAGATTTGCTACAATACTAAACTTTTGCGATATATACAGCGGGTTACGTTAAAATGAAAACTCATACGGTTGTGAAAACTTAAAGAATTACGAAAGGTTTTTTCAATTTTTTTTTACTAAAAATCCTTAAAAAATCAACTTTTCAAAAAAAAAAAAACCTAGTTTTTTTTACACCAGCCGTAAAATGCGTAAATGCTGTAAAGGGCAGAAAAACACCACTTCGAAATTTTTTATAGCCGTCTTTGTAACGTTTTAATGTAAGGGAGTGAAAAAATGAGGGCAAAACTCGCATGTGAAACCGAGTTTTCTACTTGATCCGAATCCTATACGTACACACACATAAAACTGAAAATTACATATAAAAACTCTAATCTGATTAATCCTAATAAATCCTAATTAATCGTTAGTCGGTACTCCACCGGTTGACTAGCGATTAGAGATTTTTACAACCATAGTTATAACCATATCTGAAACCGAAAATCAAACCGGTTTAGAACCGATTAAACTTGTAGGTTTGAGACTGCTTTGGGAACCCCCTCGTTGAAACCACTTTGGAACGAAACTGATCATTTTTCACTTAGAAAACCAGTTTTAACTTTTGTTGATTGAACCAAAACCAATTTGGATAAAAAAAATTAATAAAACGATTTATACACCTTTACTATCTTAGCTATTGCAATAAATATTATTTTACTGGATACATTTTGCTTATAAAAAAAATAACTGTTAAACTACAAAGAAATTTTCAAACAATGAGATCTCACATAACTAAGCAAGGATAATGTGATGTAGTTTGTTGGATAACACTAGGGTTAATGGCTAATTTTAGTTCGTCTAACCAGTGAAATCAATTAGCTTTTGTTTCTATAATATGTAAATTAAACCGTTTAAAGTAGAGAAAATCATCCAAATTATAATTACTATATCTTTTTTATACGATTAGACTAGGTTAAAATCTTGTGTATTACATAATTTTAATTAGTAAAACTTGATTTTATTTTTGTAATTTTAAATATATGTGATATAGGGCCGGCTAACCCGTGCCGTCGTTCGAGACCAAAATTTTCAAAGGGTCCGAAAGATTTTTATAAGCTTTTATATATACACTAAATTTTATATTTACTATATGCATACATTTATTATGAAAAAAGGGTTGGTGGTGGAGTGAAAAAACCATCTTTAAGATAATGTAAAGGTTTCAAGTTTAAGTTTTGGCTTCACCACTAATGTTTTATTTTTTTAATTTATTTCTCCTTAATTACAATTTTAGGCCTAAAATTTTTTTTGTTGCCCACGGGTCTATTTTTTTTTTGAAAATTCTTGAGGACAACTCTAGAGATCATAAAAGAAAAGAGGACAAATAGAATCATAACTCTTAAATTTTGAAAGACATAAACAAAACACAGCCAATCAAATGTTATTATAAAAGTAGTAAATCTTACATAATAAAACGTGCGGGCTTATGAAAACGAAATAAGAAATATATTAAATTTAATATTGAAAAGAAAATCGGGTACATTTGAAATGGGTAAGGATTCACGTGTAAGTTAAATGGGTATACAGTTTAGACGGAAAAACAGAAATTAAATTAAGGTTGCCTAGAATTGTACCGTTTTTATGAAAGAGTCAATTTGAAACAAATAATGATCCAATAAAACGGGTAAGGATCCATGTGTCCCATAAGATTTTTATCAAAAAAATATGGATAGAGAGAAAAGTAGATTTAACATTTAAATCAAAGTTATCGTAAACGATAAATATGAAAAAGTGAGTCTCCTACTGACACGTGACATTATTCAAAATTATTTATTTTAATAGGTATACGTTTATCGTAACATTAATAGTATTACAATTAAAACATATCTATTTATCAAATGAATATAAAGTAGGATACGTGTCATTCGCAATCCTTCCATACCTTAAATAAAGAAATGCTATACAAATAGGAGAAACTAACTTGATTCTATTTTAATATTAATAATTTCTTTTTACCCAATTGTGACTAGGGCTGTTTAAAAAGCTTACGATTCGGAGCTCACTTGAAATTCGTCTGGATTTAGCTCGGAAAAGCTCGCTCGATGTGGCTCGGTTTGAAAGTGAGCCGAGCCGGCTTGGCTCAGTTAAAAAGTGAGTCTAGCTCGGCTCGGCTCGTAACGAGCCGAATTGGCTCGGTTTGGCTCGCATACTAGCTCGGTTTGGCTCGCATACTAGCTCGACTTTGCTTAGCTCGTATCATTTTACTTTTAATATATTTTATTTTTATATAAATAATATATCACAAAAACTTATTATTATTTACATGTGATTAGGAGTGTAATTTGATATCTATATCACATTTAAAGGTTGATTACCATGCTAATGAATTTATATTGTATTTCTTTGAAATTAAGAACGTATTTTGTGTTTATTAAACTTGATTTTGGCTTGTAATGTATTAAAGATGAGCTTATTTTGGATATATTCTTTTGAATTATTGAATAATATTTTAATTACTGAATTTGAGAGCCATGTATTAATTTTTCTTTTCAAAATTGAGGCAAACCAAGCCAAGCCAAGCCAGCTCAGTTTAAAACCTAGTCAAGCCCGAGCTTAAATTTCCAGCTCGGTTTTAAATCCGAGCCGAGCCAGCTCGGTTTATAATCGAGCCAACCCCGAGTTTTGCTCTAGCTCGGCTCGGCTCGGCTCGGTTCAGCTCATGAATAGCCCCAATTGTGACATGATAAATTCACAATTAATTATAAAAATGTTTTATTCGTCATACATAAACTGTTAACTTAGATCATAATTTTTTTATAATAACGAATCATTAATCAATCTGCATAAAAATTACTAATAAGAATAACAAATCTAATTTATAACACGACAACAAAATTGTTTTCATTTACTTTAAATTAAAGTTACATACAAAAAATACACGATACTAAAAATGATATTTGTTTACATTACTATATCTAAATCTAATGTAATACGTAAATTTCATCATATAAAGAATATATATATATATATATATATATATATATATATATATATATATATATTTATGTATTATTTATTTTTAATATTCAACATGTATAATATACGGGCTATTATAATATTTCACTATTACTTATTAATATAAGTCGGTTTTATGATAAATTCAAGTTATTTTTCTGATCTCTCGTATGACAATAAATATCAATCAAATAAAGTTTTTTACATACTACATAATATATTGTTTCTATTATACAATTTTGTGTAATATACAAGTCACGGTCTGTGAAGGTGCATTGTGCATTATACACTATGCAATATAAATTTTTAGACACAAATTCCGATCGCCCCCCTTATAAGTTCGACTAAGTCCGCTAATTAGCCCCTCCAAAATAAATTTGGGCCCGTCACTGCTCACAATCCGACGGTATAAGATAGGATACCGAGAAATTTATCAGATTCCTTAGAAAGTGACGGAGATGATGCAAGGAGAGATTGACTCAATTAAATTTGTTTAGTTATGTAAGAATTATGTAGCTATGGTGTTGAATAATGTTCTATTTCAAGCATTTTAACAACAAAATCTACCAATTGAACATTGTATTTGCATACAACTATGCAAGGAGTATATGAATTGAATATTTAATTTCGACAACCTTGTAAAGGAGAACAAAAAACTATGCCAGACAGATCCTAAAAGAAACATGTTTTAAAACTTAAAATAAAAGATAAAATACTATTTTTTGATACACAAGCACAACTTGTAATAAGACGTATAATAGAATACTCATAAGGTGCACACGGAATACTTTAAGTTAATATAGCATATGAACATCATTCCTTCTCAAACTGAATAGCTCTAAGGAGAGTGAATTTTCTCATATATATGCTTGAGAAGTCTTGAAAAAAAAACCATAGGGGAGTTCATTAAGTCAGTTTTCGGTTTATTCGGCTTATTTGAACATGATAATTTGAAAACTGAACTCGAATTTGAACAAGATTCAGAAACCACTGAATTCGAATTTGAACAAGATTCAGAAACCCATTCATGATCAAATAAGATTAGAGAACCGATTTCGATAATCTTACCTGAATATGGGTCTATTTGAATAAACCGAATTAGGAAAGAAAATTGAAAGTTTGAAAAAAATTACAAAAAATAAATAAATGGTAAGATTTAGAAAGTAAAATATATAAAAACTAGTCTTAAGTACCCCGTGTTGTGGGGCGAGAGGTGTAAAACCGTGCTCAGTAATAACTGAATGGCGACCAAAACGGGAAAATCGTAAAACAAAAAACACTAATTTTTTTACACCAAGTGACTTAAGTAACGTAAAAAACACCGTGCTACGTGGCAAGTGAATGCCAAAAGAACAAGTTCGGCCAAATATACGAAAAACATGAAATAAAAACTAATAAAAAACTAAACTTGTTTAACTTTTGTGGCAAAAGTATTAAAACCAAAGTTTTTTTCAAAAAAAATGAAAAAAACCCTAAAGTTTACTATGAAAAAAACCCACAAAAGATATAAATAAACGTTACTGTTCCTCCTCATGTTTCAAATTAATATATACAGAAAGAATATATATTATTCAAATTTGGCTTATTCGGGTTGTTTGAGTTTGAGATTCCGAACGCCACTGGATTTAGATAAGCACCCGATTCGAATAACCAGAACTCCATTTCCGTTCGGATCGAATAATGAACACGCTACAGCAAACAAGAATACTTGTCAAATATGTATGATGGTATACCAAATAAATTTGATAATATGTAATGCATTTTCCTTTAAAAAAATTATATATCAAATAGTATCTCTCTCGCACAAATATGCATGGTTTTGTTCATCATTCTCGGAATCGGATTAAACCAATTGGTTCGATTAGGAGCCGGTTACATAATAAGCATAACTAAGTCTATTTGAGTCACCTCTATACGAACTAGATAATTAAGTCGATTTGAGTCACCTCTATACGAACCAGATAAAGCGAAGAACTGACTGGACCTAATTTTATATTTTTTTCCTTTCAAAATCTTACGTAGTAGTTGATTAACTATTGTAAACTCTAAAAAAATCTTCATGTTTTGGTTAACACTCCATATCATACCAAAAGATTAAAAAAAAAACAAAACAACATATATTTTCTTTGAACAACAAATAACCTCACGTATAAACTCACCCTACTCAGGGCTATGTCCAAGATCGACTCATCGACTGCCATGAGACCATGCCCCCTAATGTGCGGGAACTGAATGGAATCTATAGATTCCAATCCTCCGTCAGGTTCGAACCCAGACGTCATTCGAAAATGGCCTAAGCGTAAATCAAATCTGCGTCTACACTAGGGAAGGCATGCCTTTTGTGCGTCCCTCAAATAGTTTATGAGATCATTTATCTTTTAAAACCAGTCTGACCAATTAACCGTTTTTGTTGAGAACTCATTCTAAAAACATAACTGTAGATAATTAAATGTAGTAAATTACACCAGCTTTTGTGCATCTTTACATATACATTAAAAATGTAGTTATATTCAAAGATGCATTTAATAACATGATAATGGTGAAAGATACATAAACATTTAAAAAATTATATAATAATGCCCTATGTTGCTTGCGATCAAATTGTGCATCAAATAGAAGTCAACATTCACGTGGAAACCACGTAGAAGAATGGTCTTGTGATCCAAACTACCATTCACCCCCGCAAGTTACCATAACCACAAGCTTGTAGGTCTTCATCATATGCTTTAAATCAACTATTAAATTTATAGATGTGTTCAACTAGAGATATTCATGGTTAGATTTATTTCTGTTTGAGTCGAGCGGTTTATAAAAAAAAAAGACAAACCGGTCCATGATAATAAAAAAAATAAGGATTGTTAATGGATACACACATATACAGTCGCTAGACGCTTTCTAGTCGGTCGAGCAGGGAGTTGAGAGTACTCGGCCTAGGCGGAGAGTACTCGGACAAGCAAAATTATTAAAAAATTAGTTTTTGGAAATTAATTGTATGTCAAATAACATAAATTTACTAAGGGGCTGTTTGGCAACTTCTGAATGGTTAAGTGTTGAATCAATAAGAGGTGTGAACCATTATATGCTAAACCAGTAAGATGTTTAAACCATTAAGAGCCAGTATAATGCATAATCGTTCAGAGACATATGTCTGACCAATTCAGATTAAAGGTATTAATCATTCAAACTCTGTATAAATCTTAACCATTCAGAGGAAAATATATGAACCATTCAGACATATGCTTGCGAAACAATCTGAACTATTAAGTGCTGAACCAGTAAGAGGTCTGAACAATTAAGAGCCTCATTAAGAGGTAAACAAACAGCCCTAATACTTATAACAAAATATGTGAAAATAATATTCATTATTTAAAATGATAGACATAGAAATTATGTTTTATTTTTTACTAAAGTCAAACTCGGCTTGAATTGTGCTACTAGATCCGATTCTTGCCGAGGTGACCACGTTTGATCAATTCCGAGTAATTAGGCGGAGTTGAAAAAGTCGTCTCGACAGCCTACCTTGGACCGATAACTCGGAGAATACTCGGACTTGGAAACCTTGTTTTACAATCATGATTGAACATACTTTAAAAGTAAAAAAACATATGTTAGACAACCTGTTTAGTTTATACGGTTAGTACCAAGGTTAAAAACCACCAAATTGTTAGAATCTAACCATGAATCGGCCCGCATGTCTTTCAAACTTGTCAAGCCGTCAGACTTTCTTTGATTTGGAAAGTTCAATAGGTTTTGACATTTTATAAACACCATTCTGTTGGACTATGGGTTACTACTCAACATTTTATAAACACCTTTTCGTTGGCCACTTAGGCTTTGGATTAGTAGTCAAAAGAAATTATCTTTTGCGAGAATACCAATGTTCAATCGTTAAAAGATGTAATTTAGTATAAGATTTAGGAGAAGAAAGCTTAATCGTTTAAAAAAACCCTTATTTAGTAGTTATTACTAAATATTTAAATTTAGAGTTATTTTTTCAAATTAGTAGTTATTACTTGATATTTAAATTTAGAGTTATTTTTTCAAAAGTTAAGTGATATTGATGTGGGCGTTAGATTAGTTGTTTTTAGTGGAACAAAGTCGTCTGCTTTTATCTACTTTGGCACCATTGAGTTGAATAGTCTTTAGTTGGATTACTTTTTCAAACCGAAATTTATATCATATATTTCATCAAACAAACCTAAAAACAAATCAATTCGGTTTACATGGTTCTTCGAATAATTTAGTAATGTACATAATTATAAAATATTCTTTTTAAATAATTATGTGTTTTATACATAAATGCGTATGTCACTTCTAGTACAATTTTTTTTTTATCATATTACTTTTATGTTGGTGTAGTCAACAAAGTAAAACAACCATGTTTACCAAACAACAAACTAAACCTTGGTGATATATGTCTCATTTAGCTTAAGGATACCAGTAACTATTAGAACACATAGTTATTGCAATAACACGAAGAACAAAATAAATTGTTAGTTGTTTAGTCTTATAAACTATTTAAATATAAGAAACTGACTGATATATAGATAAGAGATAATGTACAAAAGAGATTTATTGTACGAAGTGTAGGAGACAAACTCAGCATCTCTCAAGATCAATGTCTCAAAATTAGGAGAGACATTATTGTAAATCCCAGGTTTAAACAATTAAAAAAACAACAAAGAAAGAGTATTTTGGTCCTTTTTCACTTGAACTCTCCCTGATTTTCAAACGACTATAATTTTTTTATACGTTAATATTTTTAAAAACAAAAAATTACACCATATTAACGAGCACTTAATTCTCTATAATTCTAGCAGTCTGTTGTTATACTTTTCTTAAAAAAACATTCTACATGATTTTGAATACCTATTACGTGATTTTGAATACCCAGTACATGACTACGTGATTTCAGATACTCATTATGTGATTTCATTATATTATATGAAACCGTAGTAAGTAATTATGTAACAATAGTTGACTATGTATTAATTACGTGACTACGTGATTTCATTATAATGGGTACTAGCTTACAAACCCGTGTATAACACGAGTTGAATGACGAAAAAAATGTAAATTATAAATTTGTATATAATCCTTATTAACAAAATGACTTATTAGATAAAATAACAAAAGAACAATTATATTTTTAGCTATTCAAAATAATTTTCTAAGTTTTCACTTATCTCTTAAGATATTACAATCTATCTTATTATATGACTTTAAAGGAGTAACAGTAAAAAAAATAATGATCATAAAAATGTAAGTATTTTTAAAAATAATTATAAGTTATTAGGTTATGGTAAATTAATTGTAATAAAATTCTACCATGTACATTAATGATTTAATAAATACTTTGATATAAATTCTATTTTTTGATATATGGATCATGAGACGAGATATGAATATCATCATACTAAAGAAAATATTACATATTAAAATAAAATCATACTACAAATAAAGTATACGTTTTAAAAAATAAGAATAAAGTTTTTTAAACTATAATTTTGAGTGTCTGCAACAACCTCTTTAATTAGGTCGACATTTAAATATTCAAATTAAAACTCATATGCAAAGTCCGAGTTCACTAAGTTCTCACAACTCAATGGGGGGTTTTCTCTTAACTCCTAATGGCCGGAATTTATAGGGTTTTGCTAAAATCTTGTTGGAATCGCCGGTTTTTGGCCAGCGGGTTAGGGCCGACTATTAATTAATCAAGCAATTAACAATAAATTACTCAGTGACCGACCGACTAGTCCCGATTTTTACAATACTGGTTATAACCGAACCAACTTTTTGCCCACCTCTAACTGGTAGGATCTTAGGATGCAGAGATGGTAAGACAAGAACAAACCTTACGGTGTAGGACCCCTAGCTCTAAAGACCCCTTTTTTACATCCGATGACATAGAGCGTGGCTAAGCGGCAAAAAATATTGCCTTTGCTATTAAGTACAATCAATGTTAATCTATTTATCTTTGAAATCAAAGCCTATTATAGCATTTACAACTATTTAATTGGTAGATATTATATACCAAAGTAACAAATTACAAACAAGTGGCAGGTAAACGGGCAACAAGCTGCGCCGCAACCCCCTTTTGAATTGCAAAACCAATCCTACTAAAGACGAAACGGCCCTTAAAGTTTGAAAGATTACTATTCGCAACCTGTTGGACCATGTTTAGAAATTCCACAGCCTCTGGGGCTAGGGACCCAAATGTATATTTATCTTTGAAATCAAAGCCTATTATAGCATTTACAACTTGAAAGTAAAAAAGAGTAATATCCCTAATAACTTTTAATTATATGATAAGTACTTTTCCTAACATAGCATTCACAACTTGAAAGTAAAAGAGAGTAATA
Organism: Scalesia atractyloides; assembly: GCA_947069175.1. Classification (NCBI taxonomy): domain Eukaryota; kingdom Viridiplantae; phylum Streptophyta; class Magnoliopsida; order Asterales; family Asteraceae; genus Scalesia; species Scalesia atractyloides. Next base: position 2,699,322 of record CAMTDV010000026.1, on the reverse strand, counting down.
TCCCTAATAACTTTCAATTATATGATAAGTACTTTTCCTAACAAAGTGTCCTTTATATTATTTGTCAATCATCTTTAGATGAAATACCACATGTTTTCATGTGTGAGAACTATGACATGAAAGAGAATCCACTAGGGTTGGTTTGCTACGTTTTTGTTTCATCATAAGCTAGATTTTTTTGTAGTTGTAATATTATCAAATATTAGTATAATGAGAATGAAATTATAGCAATCTTCTTCTTAAAAAATGAAAATAGTTAAGTGACTTAAACTAGGGTTGGAAATAACTAAATAATTCTATTCGTATCCGATCTAGATGAACTTTTGGCTGTAATAATAGATATGGTACAAGAACTGATTACATATAACTTTTGGGGTTCCAATTTTTAAAAGGTAATTGTGTAAAAATGTATTTAATTTGATTTATGTTTTATTGTATGTAGTAAAATTTCAACTTATCTATTGATACCAAAGATTTGAAACATAACTTTTAATAAATCCAAGGTATTAGTATATTTATATCATGTATGCAGTCAATTAAATTTAATGGAAATATTCTTATAAGTAGGAAAACTATTGACATACATTAAAATGGAGGCAAATGCTAAAAAGTTTGATACATCATAATTGTAATAATTTATATAAAGCTTGATACATTTTAGTTGTTAACTCAATTTAATAGGTTATTTGTTGGTAATAGTTATAATTTATATAAAGCTTGATACATTTTAGTTGTTAACTCAATTTAATAGGTTATTTGTTGGTGAAACTCATTGAAAATTTAATGAAAACAATCAGTTTAAATTATGGGTTCATGATCTTCTTGGTGAAAGCTTAACAATGAGCATAAGATGTTGTTTGTTTTTTAAGAGGTAAAATATCTTCAGTCTATGGACCACATCTACAGACATCTGTAGAATAAGATGTAGACCAAACTAGATGTATGCATTAGAAAGAGTAGAAGGAATTATTAAAAGTACGTTAAAAAGAGTGAGTTTGAACTCACTTAGAAGGCTTGAGAAACCTTCTGTTATGAATCTGATCGTTTGGAGAGAAATCAGTAAGTTGGAGAGTGTTCGCGGAGTGAGCAAAGGGTTTAGGAGTGGAATGGAGTGCGTTTTTATAGGAAACATGTGTAGTTCGTACGAGCTGGGCACCACTTCGTACGAGGTGGCTTCACCTCGTGCGAGGTGACCTCACTTCGTGCGGAGTTGACTTGTTCTAGTCGTTTTTCACGTGTTTTAGCATGTTTTAAGTATTTTAAGCATACGATAGGGTTGTATAAGTATAATGCACATAAAATTGAGTATTCAAGTATTCTAAGTATAAGTTTCTTGCATATAATCACGCATTTAAGATTGTAACGTATATTTTAAGTATGTAACATGTGTAAGTATCAAATAAGTTTTCCAATATGATCATAATCTCAGAGTACAAAGGTTGGAAATGAATGATACGAAAAACGATACAAGTTTCCAAAAATAGAAATATGATAACACTTTCTAAAAAAGGAAAGTACATAAATACGGAGCGTTACATCCACACACCCCACCCCACCTCACACTACCTGTCACCGCCACTTAATCCCACCTCCAACATCTGCCCCCACAACCACAACCCACCATACGCCACTACTACAAACCATAACCCCCAAACTCCCTCTTCCACATACACCCACAACCAACACCGTACCAAATACGACGTCCCTACTATTTTCCGGCAAAGACTTATTAGGGATTCTAGACGATGATTTCTAGTTTTTAGGGTTTCGTTGAAGGTTTGCTAGATAGGAGGGAAGAAGAGACGGCGACGACCATTGTAGTAGTGGTAATGATGTAGTGGTATGGTGGTGGTGATGCTACGACGGTGGTGGTGATATGGCAAAGTGTTGTGATGGAGGTGGTGGTGCGATGGCGAAGGTGATATGGGAGATGGTGGTGCTATGGGCAATGGTTGCCAAGACTGTAGAGATAGAGAGAGAAAGAGTTAGTTGAGGGAAAGTTACTGAGTTTTGAGAGATATGTGTTTTTTGATGATTATTTAATTTAGTATTTAGGATCAAATGACCAAAATACCCTCTTGTGGGATCCACTTGGTCAGATTTAACCATGAAAACTAACTGAGTTAGGGCTAAAGGATACCATGTGCAAGGTTTGCAGACATAGTACGTTTTTTTGTACTTTTTAAGATAAAGGGCATATTTTGCAATTTAGTGAATATAAATTACGTTACTTTTTATAATTTACTCATTAATATATCTTTGAACTGTGTTCAAAGGTATGAGTTCAAAGGGTAGAAATCTTTAACCATGATACTAAGGTCTCTACTTCGTGTATTGTTAATTGATCAGTCTCGAACTTGATTATAAAACCATGTATCCTACTCCATCCAAATGTATGTTTCAGACAAGTACTTTTTGGACGTCATGTATCGAGTTTATAATTGGTTTGTTTAAAATTACCTGTTGGTTTTTTAATGCATTTTTTACTATTTTAATTATTATTTAACTTTTTATCTAGGAAATTTTGATATATAAATATTATTAATAGTGGAATGGTATATTACTCTATTATTATATTTTACCCACAAAATTTAGATATAGAAAACTATTAATGAGTGGATTTGTAGATTACTCTATTATCTAAAAATAAAGTAAAATAAAAAATAAAATACAAATATGGTAAAGATATACGGGTATGTATGTTCCAGTTAATGGTATTGGGCATCATCTGATTCCATGCCATTCCTATATTCCCCCAAAAAATCAAATTAACTAAACGTTCAGTGAACAGTTACTGAACCGTTTGATGGGAATTTCGTTTACATTCGTTCGTTTAATAAAGAACGAACATGAACAAGAAATATTGTTCGGTTAGTTCTATGAACGAACATGAACATAGGTCTCATTCATTCGTTCGATTGTGTTCGTAAACGTTTAGTAACGTGTTCGTGAACGTTCGTTCACGTTTGCTTGTTTTTTTTGTTGTTCATGAAAGATTTCTGTACCTTTATTTTATCTAAACTTTTAAAATTTTATTTATATTATTACCTTAACTATTAAATAGTAAACCCTATTCCCACTGTGTTTATGTATGATTCCCATTCCCTCAATATTCTCATCGACCCCCATCCCACAATTATGGCTTCAAGTTCCAGCGATGCTCCCTCTCTGTCATTAACCACTAGCTTCCATCGGCTTTCTCTGATTTTGTTTGTGTTCCTTTGTGTTCTTGAACACGTTCATTTCCTTAACGAACGAATACGAACAAAGCCTTGTTCGTGTTTGTTCTGTTCGTTTACAGCCTTACCCGTACTCCATTCCATATCCAGATATCTGTCCTAAATTTTATATTTCAAGTTTACCCATCATACTCAAGTATGTTTGTTATCCTATATGGTGTTAACCCTTAGACGATCTATAGTGGGCATGTGGTTGGTCAAACCATATGCTCAAAACCAACCCCTCCTTATGTAGTTTGGCATTTGGGGTATTGTTTGTAGTTTGTATCATGTAGTCCAAGAGAGAGGTTGATTAGTTGATGATTATCTTGACCAATCAATTGTTTTTTTTTCAATTCTGAAACCAATAAATTTACATGCTTCATCACTACTCCATCTTACCCAAATTTTTAAGCCTTGATACCGTGCACATTACATGACAAAAAAACTACTTGAGTAACCACTACACATAATCTTACACAAATAAAAACATACCCTAGAGCATTTCTTATAACATCGATAAAAGGTTATAAATATAGTTTTCAATCTGACAATTATGTGGGGTATAACTACTATTCCCACCGAATGTGAAAATGTATCATAATTTTCATAAATGTAACTACTTTTTCATAAATGTTTGTACATGAGCAAAGCATTCATACAACATTATTACTTGACCTTGAGAGGGGACACGATAAAAAAGAAAAATTAGAATATACAACCAATCTTACGATATATATGAATTTTTAGTTAAGTTATTCACTTATGCTTAAATATTTGTTTATATTATACTTGTAGGATCTGAGAGAGTTTGATGTGTGTGAATTTGATTGAACAAACTGAATCGATATAAATTTAAGTAAAAACAGTTAATATGAACACATCATTACTAACACCTTTGAATTGGGGAATGATTGCATAAAAATTCATTAAACAGTGTTTATAATACAATCAAAGGTACACAAGGTACTCCTCCTCACCAGGTGTACTCTCTCTCTCTCTCACTAAGTTCTTATGCCATGTGGCTTTTAGTGTTGATGTTACAATCAATACGAAGAACTATATATATATATATAGGAGGAGAGAACTGTTAGTGAAACTGCTGGATAGTTATACTACTACATTGAACTACTGCTTCTAGTGAGAATAAGAGAAAACAATTGGATTCTCTGAAACTGCTGGTGTGAGCCAATACTTCTAGGACTCCAGAACATCTGGTCTTTCACTTGTTGGCTTGATCTTCTAGTCTTCGATCTTAACTTTTGTTGACTTGACTGTTGACTTGTTAACCAGTACTTTGACATTCCAAAATTGTTCTTTTGTTCTATATTCTTAAAGGCAACAATTATACACCAGGAGTTTGGGCAGCTGTTTTGAGAAGCCTTCAAGGGGGAAACTTTTGGACCAAGGATCGTACTTTAACTTATTCCATAACGTAGGGAAACTGATTTCCTTAGGTTTTGGTTTCCTTCATCAGCAGATCTTATATAACCCAACAATCTCCCCTAGATCCGTCGATGCCAAAATGACACTTATTAATGCATGTCTTTTATTTGAGTTGATGAAGAGTCCTTGATGATATTTGTTGCACTTGTCCTGGACAATTCCTTTATCTTCATCAAAGTAACGAACCTTGAATTTAGAGAAAGGTTCTATGTCTTCACATCTTTTAATATGTAAGTAGTTTGTGATCTCTAAGTCTCTAGGTTAGGGAAGATTAGAGGCTACCCTTCAGATCTCTGAAGAAGGAATAGAATTCCTCAGCTTCTGAGAGATGTGGCATAATTTTGTTTTACAAAGCCTTTATCAAGAAATGATAAGATTTAGTTTTTTTGGTGTATGTTGATAAGGCAAAGACCTAATTTTAAAACTGCTGAATGTTCCGTATTTAAGCTTCCAGTTATTTATCAACTAACAGTTTTTAGATCTGAAGGATAGTTCCACACTCCTTGATCAGTGATGATATGAAGTTTTTGAAGAAGAATCATCATTTCAATACTTATTTGCTTATCGTCTTGATTCTTCTATGCTACTCTAGTGATTTCTATAAGCTTATAGAAGATAACAGTTTAATTTTGAAGGGTAGAAAGAAAATTGGCTTTTCTTGAAAGTTTTCCAGATTCTTAAGTCTATCTTAAAGGTAGGATAAATACATGGTATGACAATTATGATTAATATTTCTCTTTTTGGTATCAGTAGATGTTTTGAATATTGTAAATTGCACCACTAATGGTTAATGAGATGGTTATTTCCTCACCAGTAGTTTGGCTTTCTGTGGCTGGAAGTTTTTGATAGTGATTAGAGGTTTTAAGAGATTGAGCTCCTCTATAGGAGGCCAGTTGTTGGGTGTATTCATGGTTCATCTAGACTTAGCTTAAGGCATTTTGGTGAGCATCTCAGCTTATGTTGTCAATTCCATCAGTTTTAGATGCTGACATCAATCAAACTGGTGAATCATATGCCCCCACAAAATGTAGTTGTATCACTAGTTTTAACAAACTATGATGCCCCTTTTTCTTGGTACTAGGGACTTCCGGCAGTTTTTCTTCTAAGAAGGCAAAGTGTTGTTGCCTGCAAGGTGGTCTTACTTATGTTTCCATTGGCAATCTATGAAACTAAAAGAGTGCAAGCCACACATGCAATCTCATCATCAAGATATACCTGAGATGGATTTCACATATTCTTCATGTGGGTTAGGAAGTGAACTCTATAACATCTGAGCATTGGTCTAAGTATTATCTCTTGAATGTGATAGTGAGATTTGCTTATTTAATGATCTTAAGATGTTCTTCCATCATGAAATATTGAATTACTGCTATCAAGATAATGAGCAGCTTTTTATTTAAATGGCAGTAGTTTAATAAAACATCAAGATTAGATGTAAAGAAGTAACATCTATCTTTTATATTAGTGAATCTGTGTGTCACTATATTTGGAGGTAGGTGAGCTTGTGAAAAATGGTATAACATGGCAACATGTTTTGTGAATAGTGTTTTTGTCTTGCGATACCATAGGAAGGAAATTTTCCTTGGATAGATAGAGGTAATGGGCCCAAAGAGATAATAGACAAGAAGTGATCATACATGTTCTTACCTACATTCCTTTATTTGAGATGTATAAGTTGTTGTGATAAAAGTGATGTTTTTGAAAACTACTGGTAAGTAAACCAGCCTTTTGGTAAACTAAGCCTTTTGGTAAACTACTGGTATATGACCAGAAGTTTATTCTCTTTTTGGTAGAACAATTGGAATGCCCAGATGTTTTAGTTTTTGAAATTTTTTAAAGGAGAAAAGTGTGTAATATATATATATATATATATATATATATATATATATATATATGATTCACTCTAATTCTAAGATTCTAAGCCTAGAGATTAGGCTTTGAAATCTTATCGTGTCTAGTGGTTTTGTGAAAATGTCTGCAAGTTCATTTGCAGAGGACACATGATGGATTGAAATTAGACTTTTTTCATAACAATATCTTACAAAATGGTGTCTGATATCAATATGTTTGGTTCTTTAATGTTGGACATGATTTTTAATAATATTTTGTGCAACTTCACTGTCCATTTGATAGGTGTTTTAAGAGCAGTGATACTATAATCCAGTAGTTGATTTTGCAACCTGAGGATTTGAGTTGTACAACTGGCTGCTACAATGTATTTTGCTTCAGCAGTTGAATTTGACACATCAGTTTGCTTTTTTTACTCTACCAAGATATTAATGCATCCCCTAAGTATAGACACCCTTCTGTGGTTGACTTCCTTGTTCTGAGATAACCTACAAAATCACTATCTGAAAAGCCAACTAGCTCCAGATTATCATTAGCTAGATACCAGATTCCCAGGGTTGGTGAACCTTTCAGATATCTGGATATCCTTTTAACAACAGTTAAATGTGAATCTTTTGGAGAGGCTTGATACCTTGCACAGACACATGTGGCATACATGATATCATGTCTTGATGCTGTGAGATACATCCAGGGTCCTATCATGCATTCCTACAAGGTCTGATATACTGGTTTGCCAATTGGATCAACATCCAGTGATTTTTATTTGCACATAGGTGTAGTGCGTATTTTACAACTTTCTAGGTCAAATTTCATTAAAATATTTTTAACATATTTCGTTTGATATATAAAAGTCTTTTTTTTTCAAGTTGTTTAACTTGCAATCCTGGTAAACATTGTAGTTCACTCATTGCACTCATTTCAAATTTTGAAGTCATGTGATTTTGAAAAGCTTCACAAAGTTTTGTATTTGTTGAGGCATAGATTTTGTCATCAACATAAATCTAAGAAATGGCTAAATCACTTCCTTCCCAATTTTAAAACAATGTTTTATCAAAGGTTCCTCTTTTGAAATTGTTTGCAGTTAAGAATGAGGATAAAGTTTCATGCCATGCTCTTGGTGCCTACTTAAGTCCATACAAATCTTTGTCCAACTTCTAGACATGATTGGGATGGTGAGCATCTTCAAATCCTGGAGGCTGGCATGCATAAACTTGTTCATTTATTTTCCCATATAGAAAAGCACACTTTATATCCATTTGGTAGACTTTCATTTTGTGGGTTACAACAAATGCAAGGAATAACATGATGACTTCTAATTTGGTAACTGGAGAAAAATTTCATCATAGTCAATACCTTCTTCTTTTCTAAATCCTTGTACTACCAATCTTTCTTTGTTTTTCACAACAATACCTCATTCATCAAGTTTGTTTTTGAATATCCTTTTTGTTCTAATTGGGTATTTTCCTTTAGGTAAGGGAACTAATTGCTAGACTTCTTGTCTTCTGAACTGAAATAGCTCTTGTTGCATTGCCTCAACCCAGCTGTTGTCTTTTAAAGTATCTTGGTATTTCATAGGTTCTTCCATTGATAAAAAAAATCTAGTAAACAAAAAGATGTTTGCTATTTGACTTCTTGTAAAAACCCTTTGCTCATGTCCCCTATTACCAATACTGGAGGATGAAATCTAAAGAAATGATGACCTCCAACATATGGAATGACATCAATGATAGTGTTAGAAGATCTAGTTTCAGATTGATTGTTTGAACATGATGCAATTTCGCGTGCAATCAAGTGGCTCATACACAATGATTCATTCAAAGACTTGGAACCGAATGGTTCAAAGAAACCTCAAGGTTTTCTTTACAATAATCAAACTCAAAAACTGAAATACAACAAATCCTAGCACCTAATTTATAATTAATGAAATAGAGATAAAATAGGAAATTGAAATCTAAATAAATAATAAAAACAACTATTAGTATAATCTACATCATTCTCCCCATCTTCAAAAAAACGCGTCCTCCAGTTTTGTCTTCGGACCAAAGCCACCCGGGTCAAACGGACCATCAACCCGATTCCTCTACACTTCGATCACGACCCGTCCAAACAATTCAACTTCACAGGTCTTCTTGCTTGACGTTAGACCTGTGCCACCTGGATCAAATGGAAGTCTCCCATTCACTCGTGTCACTGATTTTTTATTTTTCCTTTCAGTAATATCGAACATAATTTTTTTCCAAGCAAACTTCCGTCAGCAAGATTATCTACATTATTCATACCATCACATTTTTGTTTATTTACATGCACCATCATATTCCATCCATCCATTTGTTGTTTACCATGACCTTTTTGATTTTCCGTTGGCCAAACACAAGTCCCCATGGAGTTCCATGCAAACCACATATATATGCATCCTTTAAACCCACCGTGCAATGAATATACACTTTGAGGCCCACCATAAAATTTTGTTTATCCCCCACATTTGGAAAGAATGACGACTTCATCACAACTTCAATCGATTTATTCATATCCATGATTTTGTCAATAATAATATCTTTTATTTCAATTAAAAAATTTGAAATAATAGATATCTTACCACCCTTTAAAGTACTTATTCCATTTTGAATCTCCAAAACAATAGGAGGTACAACATTTAAATATTTTATCAAATCATTTTCCTTTTGACATTGTTCATCCGGCTTGAAAGGACTTACCATAGATTGCACCCAACTACCACCACATGCCGTAGAATCACTTATCATGACCGTAAGGCCGCCATTAGCTATCACCGCAACACCAATGTTTTCAACCGGTGTAACACCTTCAACATTATGACTTTTAGAACTCACTTCATCATCCGGTAATCCCGTAACCCAAGAATACCATTCCTCGTCCCGTATACATCATAAAAGGGAGGAGAATCATAGATAGTGTCGCCATTGGTAGGATGCTCCTCATCCTCGGATAACTCGTCCCGGACAAGTTCTTCCGGTTTCGTTTCCTTCCATGACGAAGAGCTCTCAAGATCCTGGATCTGTTTCTTAAGTCGCCTAATCTCGTGTTGTAACTCAAGATCTTGGACTCGTTTTCGGAGCCTTTTGATCTTAAGATCCCACGGGTCGGGATAAATTCTACAACTGCCTCTGTTGGCGGGTCTGTTAGTAGAATATCGATCTCAACCGTGGGCACGTGAATCGAACATACTTATGTCGTTGCCTCTATCGATGATTCCAGATCGAGCAAGCATCTCTCTCCACGCAGAGCCATTTGACAAACCAAGCTATGATACCACCAGATGCAGTTTCGCATGCAATCAAATGGCTCATACATAATGATTCATTCAAAGACATGGAACCAGATGGTTCAAAGAAACCTCAAGGTTTTCTTTACATTAATCAAACTCAAAAACTGAAAAACAATAAACCCTAGCACTTAATTTATAATGAATGAGATAGAGATAAAATAGAAAATAGGAAATAGAAATATAAACAAATAATAAAAACAAATATTAATATAATCTGCATCAGAACAGGTTTCATGTGAATTTAAGTATTGTGGTGGTGGTGGGGGATTGGACCAAGAGGTTCTGTTAAACTGTTGTTAGCTTCTTTAGAGAAACAAGTAGTTTGTGCTTTAAAACTACTAAAATTCATATGACCCTTCAACAAGTGCTAGAACGTATATTCCAAAATCAAAAATTTCATAAACACTTTTGTCATTTTCAATTGCTGGAGAGAATGGTGGCAAAAAAAAAACTTTTGTTCTATAGTTAGTTGGTGCCACCCCAGTAGTTAGAGTGCTATTGGAAACCACTGGATCAATCATGGGTTCAAATTCTGAAATTCCTAAATCAAACAATTCAACTAGATTAAACTTTACATTCAAAGTTTCTTAAGTCACTTTAGCACTTGAGTTAAAAACTCTATAAGCTTTTGCTGTTGAAGAGTACCCAACAAAATGACCACTATCAACATTGGTAGCAAATTTTGAGACTGAATCCTTAAGATTCATAATGAAACATGGACACCCAAAAACCTTGAAGAATGAAATTAGAGGTTTGAGTTTGAACAATACTTCAGTCTTTTGATGTCTTTGATTCATGAGTACCTTGTTCTGCATATAACTAGCAGTATTCACTACTTCTGCCCAAAATAATAAGGGTAGCCCAGAGTCAGCTAACATGGATCTTCCTACTTTAATCAAGGTTCTGTTCTTTCTCTCCACCACCCTATTTTTTGTGGTGACCTTGGTACACTGTACTATTAAACAATTCCTTTGTTTTCAAAAAATGAATCAAGGGTGTGATTTCTGAACTCAATTCTATTATCACTTCTGAGTATCTTGACGGTAGGTCATACTGCTTTTCTATCATGATAATGAAGCTTTTAGTAATTTCAGCAGTTTTATCCTTGGAATGTAAGAAATATGTCCAAGTGAATCTTGAGTAGTCCTCAACATTAACTAGACACTATCTCTTCTTGGCTAGACTTATTATCTACACACGACCAAACAGATAAAGGTGAAGCATTTGAAGACAACCAGTAGTTTTGGATTCTTCGATTGGCTTATATGAGACCTTATGTTGTTTTCCTTTTAGATAAGAGACAGTGTTAAACACACTTGCAACTCTTTCTTAGGAAGCCCTATTACAAGACCTAGTTTGGAAACATCATTGATTGTTTGTAGGTTAATATAAACCTAACCTTCTATGCCACAATTGAGTTTCTTTTTGTGATGCCTTAGAAAATATACACACTTTGTGGCATATGGGTTATTTTTTAGAATATCAACCACATATACATTTCCATTTCTATTAGCCACAAGTTGAGCATCATTAGCAATTAAGCACTCAATTATACAAGAATTCTTTGTGAAAAATGTATCATATCCCTTGTCACACATTTTGACACACTTAGACGATTAAACTTCAAGTTATCAACAAGATTGACATTCTCAAATTTTAAATTCCAATATTTACTTCCCCTAACCCAAGAATTTTTCCCTTTGAGTCATTTCCAAAGGATATATCTGACCCCGCATGAGCCCTAAAGTTGGACACAAGATTCTTACGACCTATCATAAGCCTTGACCCACAACTATCACATACAACAGACTATCAAAATGTGAGAAACCATTTTTTATAATCTCATTTTTGAAGACAAGTGCCAAATTGGCAGACATTGTTCCTTGAGAGTTAACAGTTGTTCTTTCAGAATTTTCACAAATGGGTTTTCTTTGAAAAATTCTTCAGATTTATTGGGATGAGTATTAATTCTTGTTTCTTGATATCAATTCCAAACAAGGGTATCATCTATGATTTCCTTAGGTATATTTCTCTAGTCAACAAAGTTTTGTGTAAAAAACTTTGGTGATCTGGTTTTGGTGTAGGACAAAGCAGTTTCAAGGAACTGCTGGTGAAATAGCCTATGTATGTGAAGAAGACTGAGCATCTGCTTGTGGTATGTGAACTTGAGCAAATTGATATTGTGGTAGCCCATTAGCATACCGATATGCGAGTTGATCTGGTTCATGTGCTAAATGAGTAGTGTACTATGTAGATAGACCAGGGCATTTTTGGGGATAAATTGATGTGTATTTTGTAAGCTTGAATACTAACCAACAACTGATTTACCATACTGATTAGGATAAATCACACTTGGTAAGGAAGTTTGTGCAAGATCTCTGTTTTCTCTAGCCAAGTGACCTATCCTATGGCACTTATAACATTCAACTCTTTATTTATCTTTCTCAAACTTACCCATTCCCTTCAATCTAGGAAATCTCCTACCCGTTTTGTTATAAAATTTGTTTGATTTAATGTTCAAAAGTGCAAGTTGGTCTAGGAGATCAAATTCTTGATGGTCAATTAGGTCCACGAGATTCTGATCATACATCGTCAAAGCATAATTCTGATTTCCAACATGTAATGTGTCAATATGAGAATTGAAACCAAAAGGTATATCAACAAAATGAAAATGAAGAGAGTTTTGTTCTAGCAGGAGGGGGTTAATCAACTATATAATCGGAAACATGAGAAAGAAGATAGTTTGTTCTAGCAAATAGGATGGCGTCAATGAAGAAACACCAGTTCCAATCACTGAGGATAGAACTATAATGGTAGTCTCGACAAGGGGGTTATCTTCTTAATCTCTTCTTCAATCTATATAACTTGAATGATCTACAAAACAAAACACTGTGAGCTCATTACGAGACGGAGAGGTCGAGGGTTCTTCTCGTAACCACCCTCCGGCTGAGAACAAGTATTGTTCTTACTAGGAAGTAAGAAAACAAGTGTGTGTACAAAGTGAGAAAGCAAGAAATCAGATCTTTGAACCTTTGGTAGAGGTTGGTATTTATAGCTGAAGGCTTTGAAGAAGGGGATGGGTTGATTGGCTTATGAGCCGAACGTCGCCATCAAGAAATATCCATTTGGTCCCCTCTGACACGACATGTAGTGTCTACAGAGGCAGAGGTATACTGGTGCATCGTGATTGGTTAACGTCGTTTGTCAAATGTACTTATTGTCGTGTTTATAATCAACTGTTAGTTGAGATCCTAGTGCAGCGAATAGCACATCCTTATTGGTTACGCGTCACTGTCCTTTTGTACTATTTGTCCCTTGTACGATTGATCATCGTGGGGATTGGTTGTGGGAGAGCGTGACGCACATTGATTGGTTGCAGGTTGCTTCCACTTGTATTGGTTGTACTTTACGAGTTGTTATCGACGTGCATGCACGGGAGGATATCACGCAAGAACCTTGGGACAAGCTAAGTTTTTGGGAATTTGTAGGATCTGAATTTTTAATACTTGTGGTTTTAATCAACACAGAACAAACAATTTATAAATTGAAATGCAAGTAATGAAATAAACACACAAGTAGAAGGATATATCAACAATTGTTTCTATTGAGATTCAAATGTTTTCAATTATAGTATAAAAAGAATGTGATAAAGTAATTAATAGATCTTTAACATGTGAGATCTATTTATACTAAGTACAAAATGTATGTTTGCAATCAGCTAACATCACCCTGATAGTGACATCTCACATTCCTAACAGAAAAGATTCCACAAATTTTAGCAAACTTCTGTGGAGATCTAACATCTGATCTATTACATGAAAAGTCTGTTACAAAGCAAGTACTGTTGTATTGATGAAACCTCTGATCTTCAAATCGTTGTTGGTTTGTTCCAAACATCTGTTTGCCCAAAACAGATTTATGGTCTTCATGAGCAGAGCTTTGCTTCAACAGGGCTTTGGCCATTTGATCAGTGCTTGGTTCTTCTTCAACAACGGTTCCAAGGCTTGAATAGATGTTAGTATGTCTTCAACAGATGTTCTAATTAGCGTTCAAGATTCACTATATTTAAGAGGAGAACGCGTCATCTATTGTATATTTCTTGATCAGTAGGCCATGTTTGGCTTTTGAATATCATCTCTTCTTTTGTAGGTCCAACTGGACTAAAGTGTGGGTATGGCATTACGCGCAAATGCTTGTGCGATATTTGGGACCATATCCCTTCAAGGAGGCTCATGGTTGGCATGGAAATATCCATGCTCACCATGCATGGATTGAGAGAGGGGTGTACCACACTAATCATGTTCCATGTGAATCCATGACCCAAACCATCATCGCCACACCCCACAACCTTTAAGAAAAGTAGCTAGAAGGTAATCTAGTACTAACCAAAGTTCATTTTGGGGTTTCTACTCCACTTACTTTACTTTTGATTATTAATGGTAACCATTTTATGTTTGCGATCATACATGGACCAAACAAACACAAAGGATTCAGTTAATGTCCGCAAAGTTAGTTTTAATCGAACTGTAACATTTGTAAAAATCGGGTTTTCAAAACCCGCTCCGTTTTGTAATCGAATATCAAGTTATAAAAGTCACGTTGAATATTTATGATTATTTTGATTTAAAATGATACATAATTAATAAATAAACTAAACTATAAAAATTATATTTGATAAAATGTTAAAACAAAATAAATAAATAAAATATGTTGCTGCCGGGACTCGAACCCGGGTCAGCCAAGAACAACTCCAACGACTTAACATACACTCACATCACCACTCCGCCACTTTGTGTTTTCTGTTATCTCTAGGAAACAAATGAGATTTATATACAGACTAGGTTAAACCGGTTTCGCCGACTGAGAAACGGAAATCGGCAAATCAATCGTCAAATCGTTTGATTTCTCGCGTATTCACGTTCATAACCGATGAACCGATGTCTTTAATCAATTCAGAATTGATTGAGCATCAAGTCTCATCATTATCGGTTTTCATAACCGAAAAGTAATCAAATCCAGAATACTTCAACTCAAGACCACTCTCGCGACTCAGAAATATCACACCAGCATCCCATTTCACATTCGTCACATTTTCAGACCATCAGAACGCTTAAAACAGCTCGCCGGAATTTTCTGCAAAAGTCGTCGGAAAACCGTATTCATCCTCAAACGGTAAATCTTTCAGTATTCGTTGTAGTTCAACAATTATTAGACTATTTCTAACTTAAACCTCTCAATTGAAATCGAACTCAGGCGCTGTATTCAACTAATTCCAGTTCGCCGGAACTCCCCTGAAAGTCTTTATTTCCGTCTGTGAAACGGTAAGGACCTTCAAACACATCGTTAACGTTTGTTTATCACTTCAATTCCACAATCGACTAATCAAAACAGTTAATTATCTTGTTCAGTTGAAGAGCATAAAAACAGGGACCGCCACATTGCTGGAAATCTGAAATAAACCGTTCATCGGTATGTTCACCTCTAATTACCGTCTCTGCCATTTCATTTAAGCTTTAATAATGTTTGTAAATCATAAAAACAAGGAACGGGTTAGTAAAGCAGTTGACTGTAATTTGAATGAAGAAGACGAAGCTAATTAAGTTATAAGTATATTTAAAACTAGTAAAATGAACGGGTTAGACACACAGTCCAGCGGTGGACTGTGTGCAAAATACATACGCACGTCCCGAGTTCGATTCCTGCTATACGCACTCCTTATATAATAAAATGTCTTTTTGTTTAAAAACTAAACCGGGTTAACTCAGTTAGTTGTTAAGTATAATAAAAACCGAGATAATAACCAGGTTAGACACACAGTCCAGCGATGGACTGTGTGTAACATTAAGCCATACTCGCGCGTTCGAAACCCGTCACTAGCACCGGTCCGTTGAATTAAAATGTTTTTGCAATTAAAAAGAATTTCGGTTAAACTGAATAAGTGTATAAATATAATTAAAAACAAGATTATTTCGGGTTAGACACGTAGCTCAGTTGGTAGAGCTGTGTGCACGCGTACGGAAGGTCTCGGGTTCGAGCCTCACCCAGCGCAAACTATGTCCCTGACCGAACCGGTCAACAAGTCAACAGGTCAACGGTCAACGGTCAACGTAAAATAAACAATTCTTTTTATATTTTTATTTATTTAATTTATTTTAAAAATCAATTAAAAATACTTAAAAATAACATTTTTAAAGATAGAAAATAGCCTTAAACTCACAAAAATATATCTAAAAATTCATTAAAATCCTTAATAAAATCCACTCATTTAATATATTTTTCCGTTATTATTTAGGTTAGTATTTCTCGTTGTTCCGCTCATCTAATTCGTGCGCATCTCACCATGTCCAATCCAACGCACCCAATGTGAGTGAATCTTTACAAATTCCCCGTTTAATCACGTTTTGGGGTGTATCATGTGTCTGGATATATATATTATACTTAAACCATTGTGCATACATCATATCATGAACTAGTGTATTCAGTTTGTTTCTGTTGTGTAGTTATTGTTGGATGCAAGTTTATTATTTTCAGTACATGCAATTTCATAGGCCGCCGCTCCCCATTACATTATGAGCGTTGAGCATGTTCCCCATTTCATTATGAGGTTGAACCTGGCGTGCCCACATACGATCGGCTCCGTTTGATTGAGCCTTGATCGCACAGACATTTTCATTTTCAGTACATGCAATACGATCGGCTCCGTTTGATTGAGCCTTGATCGCACAATTTCATTTATATTATTTATCGTATGATGTAGGTATGTTCATGTATGCTGTCATATGTTATTGTATGTTATAGTTGTGACTGCTATTTGCCACTGCTTGATTATTTTGATCGCACAATTTCATTAATAAATGTTTATCTAATAAGGTTCACTCGCCAACTTATGTTGACCCAAAAACCCCCATTTTACACATGATACGGGTGAACCAGCAGCAGCTAGGAACACATAGGACTTGGACTAGAAGAATAAAACGATTTAGAGTTGGGATTGTTATGTTTGGTTTATTTTCTTTGTATTGAATGAACATGTTTGGATATTTGGAAATGTAACTTTGACTTTATTAAATATGAAACATATTAGTAAATGTCATGAGCTTTGGTGATAACCCAATTATGCCCCGACTCTTATTACGCTGCGGGTCGGGGTGTGACGAACGATGAATAGATACATACAAGTTAACAAAATTTGTGTGCTCGAACTACTTTAAAAACGAACATTTGTGACTGTCTTGTGACCGGTTTGGAATACAACATTTGTAACCGTCTTGTGACCGGTTTTGACAGTGACTTATAGTTGTATCCTCGCCACAAGTGACTTTGGGACCAAACTACTTTGTGGCCAATTTAATGACCAGAATCTTCGCCTCTAAATTAACGATTGATTTAGCCAACAGGGTGTCTTACAACTAAAATTAGCCGCTTTAACCTCTTTTTGGTAAGAATGACGTAGTATTGTTCAATTGGTATGTTAAGAAGAAGCAAAATTTCTTCGTGTTCATTTAGATTCATTCGTGTGAACGCTAAAGGGGCATAAACTAACAAAGAAACATAGATCGTTTGAATGCTAAAGGAACATAAACTAACAAAGAAACATGATGCAGGGGAAAGCATCAACTAGTTTCTTAATACGAATAAAATGACTTAAAAACTAGTGGAAATTAATAAGTCGTTTTCATGGTGAGAATAAGGTTCAGATTGTATATCCATTTGATTATTTCCAATTACATATTATTTAATTATTTTTTTTACATTATGTGAAAAATATAGTGGATAAAAATGAAATTTCAAATTGTGAGCTACACAATAGTTATGATATTATGTGGTTTTTATACAAGAATTACATTATAAAAATCCATTTAACCATTGATAAAAGGTGAAACTAAACCTTATAATTGACGGAACTAAACTTTCTTGCTCTGAGTTTATCATAAGTTTTTATTTCTCCGTTGGCTTAACTAAGAAGTCAAAACTATATAGATATAGATATAGATATTTAAAATATAATAATATCTGACAAATTACAATAATCAGGGATAACGGACCATCTTCACCCCATCGTTTACGCCTTACACGTTTGTGCTCTTAATCAATGTAATCGATTGTAAATGTGTTAACAATTTTGATATGATAGAAACTTAGTAGGTAAAATGCAAGAAAAGGGATGGGGAGTTTAATTCCATGGGCACATGGATGACCACATGATACATGTTCATACACCCACATGGCCACCATGTTCAATTAAACCCCTCTTTGTCATGTAACTTTTTTTATAAAAAATACAAAAAAAACTAATATATATATTTTTTGTAAACCCATATGATGCCATCAAAGGTTTGATACGAGACAGCTCATATTTTGGTCCATATCAAGGCTTTTGATGAGACAACTCACATTGGTCCATGTTACCACCATTAACTTTCACTTAAATTTGTTTTTATGTTTTTCATGTTCAATGTTCAATAATTAAGTTTAATTGCTTTAACTAATCAATCACATCTAACCTAATGAAAATTACTGATACTTTAAGTTTAAGAAATCTTCATTAATTGTAGTTGCTTTATTTTTAAAAAATTTCTTCAACATGCTAACAACTTATTTAATCATGATTAAACTCATGCAAAATGCGAGTCTTCTAACTAACCAACTAAACGAAGATTGAAAGTGTAACTGCCAACATTAGTCCTCTTTCTAGATAGAGACGAATTTTAGCCAAAGATTTACTACAAAAGGACTACATGCCACTATACCACAAACTTGATAGCGGAATGTTTTGAAATCAAGGTTGGATATCATGATTCATGGCAATTTACCCATGACCTAGCACTCTAGTGCCTGTACTCCACAAAAGTGATATGGGTACAAATCTTTGTAAATGCAAACTCAGGTGGCATTTAAGTGTAAAAATGCTTTTTGAAAAAGATATCGTAGCAATTTTCATTATATATATATAGGAGGGTTATCTTGAGAACGTTAAATATTGCGAGAACCGTGAGAACGCATAAAAAACAATTCAAAAGCATTTTTTTAGTACAATCATTATTTTAATTAAAATACAACATCAAAAAAAGAAATTATAACATCAAATAATTCATTTCTCCTCTCAAAATCACTCTTTTTAAATTTTTTACACATGTGTAAATATAACAAATTTACACATGTGTAAATTTTCTTTATTTTCGAATTCACGTAAATTTAAATATGTAAATTAATTTTCTAGAATTGTATTCGAATAACAATGACAGGTGTAAAAAGAAATTTTGAATTTCACTTGTTTTTGTACAGTTATTATCAAAACTTATAACACACTGTT
Organism: Scalesia atractyloides; assembly: GCA_947069175.1. NCBI lineage: Eukaryota > Viridiplantae > Streptophyta > Magnoliopsida > Asterales > Asteraceae > Scalesia > Scalesia atractyloides. Next base: position 2,680,193 of record CAMTDV010000026.1, on the reverse strand, counting down.
AATTTGGGTTATGTCCATTGCGTTTTTATCAGAACCTATAACACAATGTATGACACAATGAAGATAGTGTTATGTTTGGGTTTTCCATACATTGTGCTATAGTTTATAGTCATTGTGTTTATTATGCTATCGATTATGTTTTAATCTGTTGTCCATAGTGTTTTTGTTTTGTTGCGCATTATGCTTTAATCCGTTGTTCATTGTGTTTTAGTATGTTGTCCATTGTATTTTAGTCTTCTGTCCATTGTGTCTTTTATCTGCTGTCATCAGTTGCGTTTTTAGTTTGATACTCATTGTGTTTAGTCTACTGTCCATTGTGTCTTTTATCTGTTGTTATCGATTGTGTTTTTGGTCTACTTTCAATTGTGTTTTTAGTTTGATAGTCATTGTGTTTTATGTTATGTCCACTGTGTAATGCACAACTGGGTTTTCTCATTATGTTTTATGTTATGTCCATTGTGTAATACGCAACTGGGTTTTAGTATTTTTTTAAGTATAACAATAGGGTACTCATATTAAAGATAAAAAACGCTCGATTTTATGGTATAACTTTTTTAAAAAACAAATGATGTATAAAAAAGTTACGAACGTTTAAAAAAATGAGTGGAAAATAGCATTTGACTTGCATGTGCATAGTCTTTTTATTCTCTTTTACAAAATTATCCTTCTCATTTAATTTTTTTCTCAACACTTATCACTTTACAATAACTTCTTATATTTCTTACTTTGTATTAACACTTAGTATATACTCCATCAACCAGAGTAGAACACGCTAAAAAAAATAAAGTAAAATAAAGTATGTACACGCATTAACAACTCATCAACCAAATCTATCCGGTCTATTTTATTGGCTACGCTCAATCAGACAGGAAATTAATTTAATCCAATATATTCTTATTTGAGTAAATTGTCATTTTGGTCTGATATTTGAGCAGTTTTGTCACTTTAGTCCAAATCAAAAACTTTTTGCATCTGGGTTCCCGTGTTTTCAGTTTTATTGCTATTTTTGTCAAAAAGTGATTTTTGTCTTCTAAAATCCTGCTATTTTGTCCTTTTTATCAGGGGTGAAATGGTAATTTTAAGTAGAGTTTGAGGTTTATTTATATATATATATATATATATATATATTATATTAATGCTTAAAATGACCATTTTGCTCATGAGGAAAATGACAAAATAATAGGATTTTAGAAGATAAATATCACTTTTGGACCAAAATGGCAATAAAACTAAAACCACAGGGACCCAGATGCAAAAAATTGAGATTTGGATTAAAGTGACAAAACTACCCAAATCTCAGAGACCAAAATGGCAGTTTACTCTTCTTATTTTAATCTTTTAAAAAATATTTTTATATTATTTTATCTATAACATGTATAAAGTCCACCTATGATTGTGACTTTAGTGGGTCGGTGCTTTGAGATTGGTTTACACACATATTCTTTATCGCATTGGTAATTTTAAAAGTTAAAAAGAGAGCTAATTACATGAACGTTTTTTAACGGCAAATTACACTCTTATTCAACACACTCAAAAATTTGTTCAGCAAATTATATATGGCAAATTATATATGGTTAGTAAGCTACTAAGTCAACCACCTAATACTTGTTTTTGTCTTACCAAACTACAAAACAGCAAATTGAACCCATTTGCTCCATTTCAAATTGCTTCTCTTCGCTCGATCCTTGATCCACAGAAACGTGGTTGCTTGTTTCTCCCTAAAAATCGCTTTGATGTTTACTCTTTTCCCCCGAATATGCTCTCATTTCTCGCCTTCCATACTTCCCAGCACGTTGCCAAGACGATTAGTTGAATATATTTTCTTTCCCATCCTTCGATCAATGCTATTTTGTGATATTCTAACAAGTCTTTCATTAAGAATGTGAATATTTGTTGTATCTACACCACATAATTACCTTGTTCCATAATATTGCCACTATAAAACAGCCCGTAAAGAGATGATTCGTATATTTATCCGATTCTCCACACAATTTGCAAGTTGGAGATCCGGGAAGCATACCTCTCTTTTTTAAACCTCTCATCTTTGATAATCGGTCTTGCACTCCACGCCAGCCAAATCTATTTATTTTTTTTGGTGCCCATTTAACCCACTCATATGGGTAAAACGGAACTGCATAGCGATTTAACAACTTCCGAGCAGAACTCACCGAGAACCTACCGTCACTTGCGGGTTTCCAGATCCACTTGTCCCTTTGATTCCCCAAATTTGTTGAAGACATAACATTTGTTAGATGTTGTAAATGCCTAAGCTGATCGCTCGTACAGGGTTACTTCTCCATTCCCATTCCACGTGTCACACCCCAACTGATGGCGGAAACATCGGGATGAGACGAACAAATTGTTCAAAACTTCATAACGCTATGTGACAATATAGATTAAATTCAAATTTCATTCAAGACTAAATTGTCATACAAAGATTCTAAATAATAGTCAACAATTGTTTCACAACGACATAACATCAAAATAGACAAATTAATCTAGGTGTGCATCTAAGTCCACCTAAATCTTGTTTCATCTTGAAACATCACCTCATCAATCAACCTGCAACATGTATTAAAATATATCAACAAAAAGTTGGCGAGCATACAAGTTTTGCTACATAGCATAATATAGAATAAATTTGTTTAAAGTCTCATATCCAACATGAACCATAATATGCAAGTTTACTAGCATGCCGAAACGGTGTACTATATGTTCAAACCCAAGAATCCAACGCGTTAAAATAGCCTATCCCAATAGAGTAGCGGGAGGTTAACATGTTTAACTTAACAATACCCCAAGTTTCATGGGTGGTGCGTTAATCCTATAGCGCTATAATTGTTAAGGTAGGCTAGCAAAGTTAATGAAGCATATATCGACACAAATAGTTTACATTAGCATAACAAGTCTAAACAAGCATCACATAGTCTCATGTTAAGCATTGATAGAGATTAAAATAGTTTAAGTGGTGCGATTTTGTATAAAGTACATGTTGCACCCAAAGTGTAAAAAGGAAACACGGATCGAGTATGCTCACGGTTTTGCAAGCTTTCCCACTTGAAATCCCGCGAACGTTGTTGGTTGATGGATTAGTTTCGAGCACCTTGTCCTTCTACACGAAGAAACATAGGCATGTGAGTATTGTGAATTAACGGAAGGTTATGGATTCGGAATTAAAATAACGTGAAATTAGTATTATGAAAGTAATCATCTTGTACTCATAACACTTGTTCTTGACACTATAGAACCTCAAGGGTTTGGTATGTTTTTATGGATTCAAAGATCCATTAGAATCGTAACAAGTGTATGGTCTTTAGATGATGTAACCTACTATTTTGACAAATGACCACTTGTTCATCATCAAGAGTTTGATTACTTTGATAATATATAAGTATTATATAATGTACATTAAGTCATATAGGTCAAGCATGAGGTAGGAGGTTGAACCATCCATTTAGGAACCTCTTTGTAGTTTACATAAGTCAAGTAGGAGGTGGGAGGATTTACCATCCACTTAAGACTTCTTTGGATTCACCACTACACATGTGACTTAGACACAAGGAGGGTCATGAACTTACAAGTAAGGAATGAAATGAGACAACTAAGCTATGAAAATCATCAAGTAGTGTGTGGATTCAATGATGGATAGCCCAAGCTAATCCAAATATCACACATTCATCAAGCTTAACTTGAACACTACTTGTGAGTGTAAACCCTAGTCGAAAACAGAAAGTTTGTGAGGTTTTATCTTCTAGTTTGACGTGTCTCAACCTTGTTTTTAAGCCTAACCAACCATAAGTGAGGTTGTAAGCATTCGGACATAGGTTTGAGATGAGTTAGACTCAAGTTTGAACAAATTTAACAAAGTTTGAAGAAGTAAAATGAAAACAGTCCACTTTGGAGCCTTTTTCGTGACATTCCAGGGCCTGATTTTCCATGGAAAACCATTGGAAATGTGCACAAGGTCAAACCAAGCAAGTGGGAAAAAGAATGGATGAAAAAGGTTAAGAAATGAGTGAGATATGCTCACTTTTGTAAGAGATAGAAATTCTGCTCGAATCTTGAATTCACAGCTAATTAAAGGAAGTTTTGAGAGTGTTTTGGTGATTAGAAAAGTGTAAAAAGGCTTGGATTATCTTGGGTTTTATAGGGAAATATTAGGATTGGGTTTGGTGAAGTATTAAATGTTAAAACATGTTTAAAACTCAAAATAAACCCAAAACCCGCTCAAATTCGCGAGCTAAATGGTTCTGGTCGCGCTGATCAGGCCTTTTAACGAGTGTATAAGGGTTTTAAGTGCTGGGTTTTGTTCAATGTGATGACCATGGTGGAGTGGCTGTGCGCGTGTTTGTTGAGGCTGGTGACCCGGGTTTGAGTCCCGCTGTCATCAGTTTTATTTATTTATTTTTTTTTCTTTTCCTCCCTTTTATACCTATACTTTCAGCAATTACCCAAACGGTCCCTGTACTACAGTTTCAATAATTGCACTTTTAGTCCCTCACATTTAACTAACTAAGTTAAATGTAATACTTGGATTTAATAACTCAATAACTTAAAAAAAACCTTAACTAAGTTAATGAATAATTAAACTTTTTAAAATAAAAAAAATCTTATTCTTTTCTAAAAATTTAATGAATAAACAATCATTTATATAAAAATAAATAAATAAAGAATGAGTAAATAATGATTAAATATATATTTAAATGAATAGATAAATAACTAAATAGACGCGAAAATACGGAGCGTTACAGTCTCCCATACTTTAGGAGATTTCGTCCTCGAAATCTTTAAGAGGAAGATTGATCGAAAAGCTGGTAACTACCTCCGAGGTAAGGAAATCACCCCTAGCTCTGTCACACCCCGACCCACAGCGGAAATGGTGATCGTGGCATGATTGGGTTTTCATAAAAGCTCATGACATTTACTATAAAGTTTCATATTTATTATTTCTCTTTAAAGAAGAATTTACAATAAACATACAAACACAACATGTTCAAATACATTTTCATTCACATTACAAACCAAAGTACAATTACAAAGGAAAACAAAACTAAACGTTCATTCCAAGGCATTAACTTGTTTATTCTTCTAGGCCATCCTATGTGTTTCTTTTCTCAACCGGATCACCTGTATCATGTGTAAAATAGGGTTTTGAGTCAACAAAAGTTGGCGAGTGAATCTTATTTAAATATTTGAAAGGATTAGTTATGTTGGTGATTTGAATAAAATTGTGCATAACCAAATATGAATAAACGTAAATGTAAATTTAATCACAAAACACATATATCAATTAATGCACAAGCACACACACCAAATGATGAATAATGAGATCAAGGCTCAATCAAACGGAGCCGATCAAATGAGGCACCTGATGCTCAACTCGTCTCCCACGAGGAACTGATGGGCCTAATGCATGATTTGCACACAACATGACAAGAATGTAAACACGTATCACAACAATCAATATTTACATCATAAGTTTAGGTCATATAATGGTAATAGCACAAGTTTGAATAAACGAAATAATTAAAGCGACACATGATACACCCCAAAACATGAATAAAAAGGGGAATTTGTAAGGATTCACTCACAGTGGGTGCATTTCCTGGATGACGATGAATGCGCACGAATTTTAGGATTTGATCGACGAGGAAAACTAACCTAGAATAATAACGAAATGGTTCGGTAAATAAATGGATTTTATTTGAGATTAATAATTTTAATTCATAACCTTAATAGGATTTTTAGATTTATTTTTGTGAGTTTAAGGACATTTTCTAACTTTAAAAATATTATTTTTAAGTATTTTTAAATAATTTTCTGATTAAATAAATTAAAAAAAGAAATAAAAAATGTTGACTTTTGACCATGTTGACCGTTGACCGGTCGAACTGTGTTTATTCTATGCACTGAGTGAGGTTCGAACTCGTGACCTCCCGTATACGTGCACGCAGCTCTACCAACTGAGCTATGTGTCTAACCCGAAATAATCTCGTTTTTAATTATATTTATATACTATTTAGATTAAACTATATTTTGATTTAACAAAATGATTTGCATATTATAGAGACAGGGTCATGGAACCGGCTCGAACTCACGACCTTTGCTTCGCGTGTGCACACAGAATTGGGCTGTGTGTTTAACCCGTTGGATATAAGATTTTTATTTCTTTTATATACTTACTGTCGAGTTTCATATTTGAGTTTTATAAAAAGGTTTGACTATTGTGACGAATCGAAAACAAGAACAGAATCGAACCCGAGACGCATGCTTTGTAATTTGCACACAGTCCACCTCTGGACTGTGTGTCTAACCCGGTATATTTACCGATTTTAAATTCCTTTAAACACATTTCAAACTTCATCTTCTTCAATTCATGAAACCAGAGCATTAACCCGACTGTTTAATCAAATCTTATTGAATTAGCTGATTGATTATTACTGATAACGAAAATAATTTAAACAGAAAAGGATTTAAGGATGTTGTACCGAACAGGTGCGATCTCCGATGAAGTTCCGTTGACTGAAAGAAATTCCGGCGAAGTGTAACTTGCGACAGAGGATCTACAGGAAGTTTGAGGTGAGTGTGGGTGACTTCTGTCTGAGCTCTAGAAGTCCTATTTTTAGAGTAAGGCAATACTGGAATGGGTTCGGTTTTCCGGCGAGACTCCGACGGCTGAGGTCAACTCCGGCGAAGTGCAGAAAAGAAAAGCAGAGAGTTTTGAGTGGAAATTCGAAAGAAATGAACGAGATATTGAGGTAGGAAGCATCGATATATATAGTGTGGATATTCAATCATGAGACTTCGGTTACAAGACCCAAATTTAGGAGTTTTTAAATTTCCGGTTGACCTTAGTTGATTTCGCATTTTGAACCTGAATTTTCGGTTGCATTTTTTGTAAACGGTTAAACGTTTTCAACGAGAATAATCGCGAGTTTATGGTTGTTGATTTTTGCCAGTAATTGATTTGGTTAACTGATTTGCAGGTTTACATTCAATGAATATATAAAAGTTAATCGTTATGGGTTTTAAACCAAGTAGTGCGTGTAGCTCAGCGGTGAATATGGTGTGTGTGGAGTTTTTGGATTCGGTGGGGACCCGGGTTCGACTCCCGGTTATCCCCTTTTTGTGATGATTTATTTATTTATTTATATATATTATTTTATTTATCTTTTATTGATTTGTATTATGTTTATTTATTGGTTAACTTTTTACTTATGAGTTTATTTATTAATTATGAATATTAATAACTAACACAATAAATACGCACGAATTTTTAACCGAATTATTCGATTATTAAACGAAGCGGGTTTTGAAAACCCGTTTTTCGACGAATGTTACATAGCTCATTGGTGAAGTTGAAAAGTGAGCGAAGTTAATCGTCAAGGTAAGGAAATCACTCCTAGCTTGATGATGAGCTTCCATGTTTGGGAATATGAGTACTAGCATAAAAATTTTTCAACGATTCACATGACATTGGCATGTGAATAAGCAGGTCAATCCATCGTGTACCGCAATTGAATGACTTAACATGACCCCAAGACTCGTGGGCGGTGCGCTACTCCTATAGCACTACGCATATGCTATACATGTTAAGGTGTGGCTTCTTACGAAGTTAATGACAAGTTTATCACATAAGAATCACCCAGTGACACGAACCCAGTACATAATGTTTCGAATATTTCACATAGCATAACATGAATTTCACATAGTGTCACATGTAAAATGAAAGTGTCGTAAATTTAGTTCGTTCACGAGAGATTATGATTATTAATTGTTTTAGATTGCGAAAATAGTGTGTAACGTGTTTTCAAGCTTGAAATGAAAGTAACGCTCAAATATAAAACACATTATAATTGAGATAGCATAAAAGAGGTTTTATCATAAAACATTATCGAAGTCCTTTTCGAACTAAGGGAACGTGCTTTGGCCTAATAGACAAACACTCTCATCGAGAAGCGACTAACGATATTTGCCCTTCCAGTTACTGCACGTACCCTAACGTGGTTAGTACTTATCAAAAGATAAGGGTCCACTAGAGTAGGAAATGGAAGTTTTCCATCAAGATGTGGATGTCACTCCTAGCTTGATGTCATAACTTCGTACAAAATTGAATACACGGAATGAGAGACTTCACCAAAAATTGTGGGCCATTGGGCCTATCTTGGTGCAAATCGCCTCGTTGGTAAAATATGAGTGTTTTCAAAGCTTCAAGTGTATTTGTGTTGGCCTTAGGAAAGGCATATAAGTTTAATAGACCAAGAAGGAGAAAAAGAAGCAAATAAGGTAGAATTAATGAAGTTTTAAACAACAAATAAGAATCAAGTTCCTAAAACTATAGACTAGGGCAAAGCATTCCTACTTTTCCTAATTCCCTATAGTTATGGCTCTGATACCAATCTGTCACACCCCAACCGATGGCGGAAACATCGGGATGAGACGAGCAAATTGTTCAAAAGCATCATAACACTATTGTGACAATATAAATTAAATTCAAATTTCATTCAAGACTAAATTGTCTTACAAAATTTCCAAATAATAGTCAACAATTGTTTCAAAACGACATAACATCAAAATAGATAAATTAATCTAGGCGTGTATCTAAGCAATCCTACTAGATTTCTTGCATCATCAGCTTTCCTGCAACATGTATTAAAAGCGTAGATCAATACAAAAGTATTGGCGAGCATACAAGTTTGAAAATAAAATCTAAGTGAAAGAGTTTATTTCAATCATGACGGAAGTATAATAAAGCTGAATCGCATATATATGTAGACAACTCACACATAATAATAGCATATAATTGAATACCTTAAATAGCATGCAAAGTAACATAATCATAACAATGTCGTGAGAATACAAATTAAAACTAATAAGCATAAACAACTCAAACGTAACAAGTAGCATGTATAAACGAGGTTAATCTAACATATATAATCCACATAAGCGTAATTGATAACCCGTTTGGTATTGGGCACACATCTAATCTTGTTAAAAATAAATTTTGTAATTTACATATGTTGCACCCCAAAATGCGTTACAGTGTAAAAAGGGGTCGAGTATGCTCACAGTTTTGTAAAGTTTCCTTTGGTGATTCCTTGAAGAGTTGGAGGTTGGAGCTTCAAAGCTTCCTTTAAAACACTTAGTGTTTTCTTTTAGAACTCTTAGAGTTCTCTTCCTTGCTTGGAAGATTTGAGAGAAGTAGAGAAGTTGAGAGAAGAATGGTGTGAAGAAAATGGTAGAAAGAGGTTGGTATTTATAGGTAGAGAATGTGGAAAAGGGTGAAATATGATTGGTTAAAAAAAGTGAAAGAGGATTGAAAAGATGATTGGTGGAGAAATTAGGTGAAAAATGGTGAAATATGATTGGTTAAAAAGGTGGAATAGGATTGAAAAGATGATTGGTGAAAAAAGGAGGTGGAAAAGGGTGAAATATGATTGGTTAAAGAAGGTGGAAGATGATTGATGAGATGGAAAGATGATTGGTATATTTCTTGGTATTTCTTGAGTATATATTATTTTATTAAGTATATAAAAAGTATAAAAATATAATTCAAGTATTGAGGATGTGCGTATAAGTATTTATACGTATAATTATGTCGGTTTGCGTATAAATACATATTTAAATGATCGGTTGTGTGAATAAAAAAATATGTATAAAATATGAATTTTATTATGATTAATGCCTCGAATTGTGAGATTGAAATAAAAATACGAATGTAAGGTTCCTAAAATTAGAATACGAATACGAATACGAATACGAACATTTTTATAATAGAAATACGAAGATACGAGGCGTTACACGAATAACGATTAATAATATATATATATACACACACACACACACACATATATATACATATATTTTTATTATGTTTTAACACCTCGAATTATGATACAAATATTTATTTTCTACAATAAGTATGCGAAAAAGTGAGGCGTTACAGTAGCATATATCGACACAAATAGTTTACATTAGCATAACAAGTCTAAACAAGCATCACATAGTCAGCATGGATAGAGATTAAAATAGTTTAAGTGTCGTGCGATTTTGTATAAAGTACATGTTGAACCCAAAGTGTAAAAAGGAAAAACGGATCGAGTATGCTCACGGTTTTGCAAGCTCCCACTTGAAATCCCGCGAACGTTGTTGGTTGATGGATTAGTTTTGAGCACCTTGTCCTTCTACACGAAGAAACATAGGCATGTGAGTATTGTGAATTAACGGAAGGTTATGGATTCAGAATTAAAATAACGTGAAATTATTATTATGAAAGTAATCATCTTGTACTCATAACACTTGTTCTTGACACTATAGAACCTCAAGGGTTTGGTATGTTTTTATGGATTCAAAGATCCATTAGAATCGTAACAAGTGTATGGTCTTTAGATGATGTAACCTACTATTTTGACAAATTACCACTTGTTCATCATCAAGAGTTCGATTACTTTGATAATATATAAGTATTATATAGTGTACATTAAGTCATATAGGTCAAGCATGAGGTAGGAGGTTGAACCATCCATTTAGGAACCTCTTTGTAGTTTACATAAGTCAAGTAGGAGGTGGGAGGATTTACCATCCACTTAAGACCTCTTTGGATTCACCACTACACATGTGACTTAGACACAAGGAGGGTCATGAACTTACAAGTAAGGAATGAAATGAGACAACTAAGCTATGAAAATCATCAAGTAGTGTGTGGATTCAATGATGGATAGCCCAAGCTAATCCAAATATCACACATTCATCAAGCTTAACTTGAACACTACTTGTGGGTGTAAACCCTAGTCGAAAACAGAAAGTTTGTGAGGTTTTATCTTCTAGTATGACGTGTCTCAACCTTGTTTTTAAGCCTAACCAACCATAAGTGAGGTTGTAAGCATTCGGACATAGGTTTGAGATGAGTTAGACTCAAGTTTGAACAAGTTTAACAAAGTTTGAAGAAGTAAAATGAAAACAGTCCACTTCAGAGCCTTTTTCGTGACATTCCAGGGCCTGATTTTCCATGGAAAACCATTGGAGATGTGCACAAGGTCAAACCAAGCAAGTGGGAAAAAGAATGGATGAAAAAGGTTAAGAAATGAGTGAGATATGCTCACTTTTGTAAGAGATAGAAATTCTGCTCGAATCTTGGATTCACAGCTGATTAAAGGAAGTTTTGAGAGTGTTTTGGTGATTAGAAAAGTGTAAAAAGGCTTCGATTATGCTTGGGTTTTATATGGAAGGATTAGGGTTGGGTTTGGTGAAGTATTAAATGTTAAAACATGTTTAAAACTCAAAATAAACCCAAAACCCGCTCAAATTCGCGAGCTGAATGGTTCTGGTCGCGCTGATCAGGCCTTTTAACGAGTGTATAAGGGTTTTAAGTGCTGGGTTTTGTTCAATGTGATGACCATGGTGGAATGGCTGTGCGCGTGTTTGTTGAGGCTGGTGACCCGGGTTCGAGTCCCGCGGTCATCAGTTTTATTTATTTATTTTTTTTCTTTTCCTCCCTTTTATACCTATACTTTCAGCAAGTACCCAAACTTTCCCTGTACTACAGTTTCAGTAATTGCACTTTTAGTCCCTCACATTTAACTAACTAAGTTAAATGTAATACTTGGGTTTAATAACTAAATAACTTAAAAAAAACCTTAACTAAGTTAATGAATAATTAAACTTTTTAAAGTAAAAAAAATCTTATTCTTTTTTTTTAAAATTTAATGAATAAACAATCATTTTATAAAAAAAATAAAGAATGAGTAAATAATGATTAAATATATATTTAAATGAATAGATAAATAACTAAATAGATGCGAAAATACGGAGCGTTACACCACGATCCTTTCTTCGACTGTTACTCACTTATGTTTTTCTAATTCAAACAACTTCGGAAAAGTGTCTCTCAACGATCTGTCCCCAACTCACCAATCTAGCCAGAATCTGATTTCCCTCTCATTCCCCACTTCCCCTTTTATCAATTGCCCGGTATATAAGTTGTATTTTTCTAGCTCTTTACCCATCTTCACAATATTGTTCCATGTGCCCGAGACATTCCTTTATTGGTAGATACAAAGACGAATGTTGATGTGAATGGATTGCCATGATTGTTCTTCCCCATAATGTGTCTTTCTCATGCTTGAATCGCCACTACCATTCTAATATTAAGCTCATGTTCATGTCTTTAAGGGATCCCAACCCTAGATCCATCTTTTCCCAACACACCACCCAGTTCTTAACTTTTTATCATTTCCACCCCCAAAAAATCTTCTTCTAAGTGTTTCCAAAGTATCCAAAACACCTTGCGGTGCCTTGAATACAGAGAAAAAAAATACAATGAAAGACTACTAATGTTGCTTTTAACAAGGTTAGTCTCTCACCTGCCAAAAGCATCTTCCACAAAGATAACCGTTTTTTGAAACATTCTACAATACACTTCCAATGCCGGATTTGATTCATATTTGCCCCGCAGTCACCCCGAGATACTTACAAGGAAATTTCCCAACTTTGCAATTTATTAGTGATGCCATTTGATTTAAAAAAAAATTCGCCCACCCCAACCTCAAATAAATTAGACTTTTTGTGATTAATTTTCAAACCCGAAATGAGGTAAAAGCCCAACATTAGATGAATAATGTTGCGTATGGATTTTTCCTCCCAATCCCCCATAAACACAACATTATCCGCATACATCAAGTGAGTTATGACCGGCCCATTATTAGGAAGTGAGATACCCTTAATTAATCCTAAAGTCGCCGTTTTTGTCACGAAACCCGTTAACGCTTCCATAGCAATTATAAAAATAAACGGTGACTATGGATCACTCTGGCGCACCCCTCTATAACATTGGAATTCTAACGAAGGTGAATCGTTTATTAGAACCGATGATCTAGAGGATGCCAAAATACACCTTATCCATTTTCTCCAAACCGTTGGGAAAGCCATTTGTTGGAGAACCCGATCAATAAGATCCCAATTTATCAAATCGTAGGCTTTTTCAATATCAATTTTTAAAAGAAAAGCTTTCTTTTTGGATTTTTTCACCCAAGAGTACTTAACTGAGAATTAAAGGTCCATCTAAAATATTCTGATTTGACAAGAAACTGGATTGACATTCAGAAACAACCGAACCCACTACCCCTTTGAGTCTATGGGCCAGTACCTTCGAAATAATATTAAAGATACTCCCAATTAGACTTATTGGTCTATAATCATTAAATGAAATTGGGTCCGTACCTTTTAGGATTAATGCCAAGAAAGAAGACCCACAACCACGATTAATGGTACCATCTCTGTGGGATGTGTCCATGATCTTCAACAAATCCTCCTTAAAGCTCTCCCAATAATACTTTATGAATCCAAAATTGAAACAATCCAAGCCCGGAGGTTTATCATTCTCACAATCCCACACTGCCTTCTTGATTTCAATGATAGTAAAAGGTGCCACTAGCCCTTCGGCTCATCACTCGACAATTGTTTTACATTTGGAGTAGTGAAATTTAGTCTATGAAGCAGTGGTTCCCGAAATATAAAAGCAAAAAAATTTCTAGCTTCTAGTTTTATTTTTTCTGGCTCCGTCACCCAAACACCATTAATATTGACCTCGTAAATCCTTTTATCTAAGCTATTTTTATTAATGAGTCCATGAAAATACGCTGAATTCTCGTCACCTTCCACCGCTCGATTTTTATTTTAAATCACCTGCCTTGTTTAAGAGTAAATCATGAAATTGTTTTTTGCTTTTGGCCCATTGTTGCAATTCTACAACACTTAAAGCTCTTTGTTCCATTAACGCCTCTAGTTCCTCAATTTTTGATTTTATTTGTCTACTCAAGGCATTTACCCTATCAGGTTCAGTATGAACCAAACCTTTATCCCTTTTTTAATAAGTTTCAATTTATCCGCTAAAACAAGATCCGGAGGTCCCACCAAAACCGATTCTTGTATAGCTTGATTCACCACCACATCCAACCCTTCCCGACCCAACCATGAATTAAAAAATCGAAAGGAATTGAGCCAAAAATTTCTTAGCAAAGTAGTCAACGTGATTGGAGTATGGTCCGATTCGCACCTTGGAAGTGCCATTACTGACGCATCCGGCCACCGATTCCAAAACGCAAATGATACCAAGAACCTATCTAATTTGCTTAACTTGTTACCCGACACCCTTGTGTATTTCCTGCCTCCCATGGGATATTCCAACAACCCGTTTTCTTCTATAAAATCATTGAAAGCTTCCGCACATCCCGGTATGAATTCCGTGTTAAGACGCTCTTCTGGGCACCAACCGCATTAAAATCTCCCATTAATACCCAAAGTTCCTCCATCGTTCCAAACTTTTCCGCTAGAGTTCCCCATAACTCTTTTTTATAATTCAAATTTTGAGACGCGTAAACATTAACAAAATGGATTACCTCTCCGTCTCCTAACTTGCTTGAGATCATGAGAAAGTTTTGATGTCGAGTAATCCCTGTCTTCGAGAAGAAAACTCGATCCCACAAACACATCAGACCTCCCGATCTACCATCCGAGCTAATCCACTCACTATTCACCACCCCATTCCCCCAAATTCTATTCGTTGGAACTTTTTATCCATCTTAAGACAATGTTTCCTTAACTGATATAAAATTTGGTCTCTCCGATTTGATTAGATCCCCCAAAGCTAAGATTTTATGGTCCTCGTTATTATGATATATTTCAAGTTTTGATAATCTTTCTGTAAGTTATGTTTATAGTCTTGTAATGTTTACCGTCACTAACACATTTGATTTTTTCGTTGACTAATGTAACTATTAATTATACCCTTTTATGCAAAAATAAAAATACAATGATATAAAAACTGCCCAAAAACGCCTACCCACCACCATTCGTGCACAATGTGCAGTTCAGCCTCGTAGGCTCTAATCAGTTGCGGATCTAGAAAATTTTCGTATGGGTAACGTTTTATAAAAAAGGGTAACGAAATCGAAAAAATGTCAAATACACTACCACCTGAGCGCCAAGGGGTAGCGGAGGCTACCCTTTCCTCTAAGGTATGTCCACCCCTGGCTCTAATACTTCCTTTCATTGATCTCTTGGTCTCAGAGGTCCACGATGTAACATCCGTCGAAAAACGGGTTTCCAAAACCCGCTTCGTTTATTAATCAAATATCCAATTATAAAATTTCGTTGCGTATTTATGGTCAATATTAATTTTAAACAATACATATTCAATAAACATATTATAATTTAAAAACTATAATTGTTAAAAAGTAAAAATAAGTGCAAAAAAAAATAATATCAAGCTGCCGGGTTTCGAACCCGGGTCAGCTAGTTCATCAAACAAACACTTAACCACTCCGCCACTTGACTCATTTGTGATATCTATTAAAACAAATAACATTTATAATGAAACTTGAAATCGAATTCAGTCATCAGCGCGCCCAATCCGCAATCGCCGGAAATACCGACGATTTCGCCAATTGTCGACGTTTCCTTTGACTAAACGCGTGCATTAACCTCGACATCGGTTATAACCGATGTCTAATCCCGCGAACTCAGTCATAACCGCCGGAGAAAACCTTGACCATGAATCAAGACCAAATTCAGACTCAATTCATCCTGATTCTTCCTTATAAATACACACCCAAGTCTCTGGTAATCTTTTCGCTCAAAATCGCACAAATTCTCGAAGCAATTACACTCGCCGGAGAAATTCTGAACTCGCCGGACTTTCACCGGAAAACCGAGACTTACACCAAATCGGTAAATTTATTGACTCTTTCGTTTTCAATCCATTGTTAGACTTATACTAACTTCAATCCATCAACCAGAATCAATCCCAGACGACGTTGCTGGATATTCTACACTCGCCGGAAAAATTCTGGAAATTTCCGAAATCACACTGTAAATCGGTACAATCATCTAAACCCCCTAATACTCTTTGTTTAGTACCTTAATTGCACAACTCACTGATCAAAACCGTCGATTGATTCACTCAGACGAAGATCGCCAATCAGAGCCGACGCCCCCTTGCCGGAAACCTGAATTAAACACGCTGTTTTGGTACACTCTGTTCTATAATCCCGTTTACTATTACATTTCAACCAATTATAAGTTTTGATAATCAAGTTAAACAAAACAGTCGGAACTCTCTGATTTGGGTGTTTGTAAACGAAGAAGATGAAGTCAGAAATAAGTATAAGTATAATTAAAATCACATAATCAAACGGGTTAAACACACAGTCCAGCGGTGGACTGTGTGCGCAAACAAAACAAACGTCACGAGTTCGAATCTTGCAACGTACCGACTTTCAGAACTAAAACCAATTTTTTTTTAAAACTGAATCAGAACAGGTCCCAGTATGTTTATAAGATTAATATAAACCGTAAGTTAAACAGATAAGACACACAGCCCAACTGGTTGGGCTGTGCGCTTACAAACCGAAGGACCCGAGTTCGATCCGGGTCCCTGCAACAGGTTCAACCACTTTAAATCCTTTCAATATAAATCAAATAAATTAACATTTAATTAGTATATATATATAATTAAAACATAGAATATTTCGAGTTAGACACGTAGCTCAGTTGGTAGAGCTGCGTGCACGCGTACGAGAGGTCCCGGGTTCGAACCTCACTCAGCGCACCAATTACCACTGTCCGACCGGTCAACGGTCCGGTCAACGGACCGGTCAACGGTCAACAAAAAAAGTCAATTTTTTTTATTTTTTTATTTATTTATTTAATTTAAAAATCAATTAAAAATACTTAAAAATAATGTTTTTAAAGTTAGAAAATGACCTTAAACTCACAAAAATAAATCTAAAAATCCTATTAAAATTGTTAATAAAATCCACTTATTTACCGAACCATTTCGTTATTATTTTAGGTTAGTTTATTCTTGTCGATCAAATCCCGAAACTCGTGCGCATTCAACATCATCGAAAGAACGCACCCAATGTGAGTGAATCTCTACCAATTCCCCGTTTTAATCACATTTTTGGGTGTATCATGTGTCGCTTATTATTTATTACATTTAAACACTTGTGCATCCATCATATCCATGATCAAATGTGTATCCAAAATGTATCAATTGTTTGTGTGGTTAATGTTTAGATTAAATTTATCATTTTCAGTACATACATCATCATAGGCTCGTCTGTTCCTCATTACCTATGAGCAGAACGTGACGTTACCAACATACGATCGGCTCCGTTTGATTGAGCCTTGATCTCACATACATCATCATAGGCTCGTCTGTTCCCCGTTACCTATGAGCGGAACGTGACGTTGCCAACATACGATCGGCTCCGTTTGATTGAGCCTTGATCTCACAATACATTATCATTCATGTCATATACTCATGCAAGGTGGTTTGTGATTGTTTGTTTATTTACGTTTGCTCACATATGATTATTGCACAATTTTCCCATATTAAATACAACAAGAAATCAATAACAAATGTTTTTAACAAGGTTCACTCGCCAACTTTTGTTGACCCAAAATTCCCTATTTTTACACATGATACAGGTGATCCAGTTGAAACAAGAAACATATAGGACGGCCTAGAAGAATAAATCAGTTTAGACTTTGGATTGTTTTATTTAGTGTTCATTTCCTTGTATTGTATGAATTTGGTTTGAACATTTAAGTGTAATTTGAATTTAATAAATATGAAACATTTTAGTAAACATCATGACCTTTGGTGATAACCAATTATGCCCCGACTCTTATTCCGCTGCGGGTCGGGGTGTGACAGATTCGTATCAGAGCCATGACTATAGAGATATAGGATAGGTTATTAGACTCTTAGAGCCTATACTATAGTTTATTAGAATTTTTAAATTGTTTGTGTGTTACATGCAAAATTCATGATGTTTATATGCTTTATGTTTATTGTTACATTCAATGTTATGCAAGCATGTTCATAAGTACATATTATTATACAATGCTCATCATGAATCATATCCTCATAACATACCATATCCATGAGAGCACACACCTCACAATTCCTATGATTTTTGCAACGATTTTTGTATTTTCAAATCACATCAAAGTGAGTTCTCATGACGGGCATGTAGTAACTGGAAGGGTACAAGTACCGGTAGTCGGAACGTCCTGTCTAGGCTTGGCATTCGTATAAATCCAAAATAAAGGACCAGTTTGCCTACCTGGAGACTAACGATGAGAGTACGAAGGACCTATTAGGCCAAAGCATACTATACCAAACGTCGTGTGAGCTAACCCCACTTTGAGTTGTCATTGTGTCTATACCTGGACACCCTCCGACCATACATCTCGCAAACATATTTCATGGTTTTCATTCGGGTGATGCGAGTGTTAAACCGCCAACACCAATGTGAATCCTACTAAGCCAATAATCATGGGGGCCCACATGACTATACAAGCGATGGTATGGGGGAGATTGGAGGCCCAAACATGAGCAAACCCAAGACATCCTATGGATGTAGTTGCATTATTGATGATTATGTTATTTTATTTCTTTTAACGACACATGACACCTAAAAAACTCCTTAAACTCACAATCTTCATATGTATGTTCCTGTAGATGTCGGCTAGGCAGCTACGTGGAGGTAGAAAGTCAGGAAGGTCAAACGAACGCTTGGCCACCCAAATTGCAAAAAAAATGCTGTGCTTCCTGACATCGTAATTCAAGTCCAACAAGCTCTCACCGCGAATCCCATCAACCCTCCCAACCAAGAAGACCAGAACGTCGACAACCCTCCCTCCAAAAAGTGCTCCTACAAACACTTCAAGTCTTGCGATCCCCTAAAGTATGAAGGGACCGAAGGTGTCACTGCTCTCCTCCACTGGTTTGAGGAAATGGAGAACACCTTCCTCAATTGCGATTGTCCCGAGGATCGCAAGGTACGTTACGCAACCGGGAGACTGTTTGGGGTAGCCCTGACCTGGTGGAACACAGAGAAGGGTAAGAGAGGAGTCGAAGATGCTATGGCCTTAACATGGGAAGAGTTAAGGGAAATAATGACAAGACGCTTCTGTCCAAGAAGCGAAATCAAGAAGTTGGAAGATGAATTCCACTCATTAAAACAAAAGGAAGGAGATCATACTTCCTACAACAAAAGATTTCTCGAGCTAAACCAAATGATCCCCAACTTGTTCACCCCAGTGTACCGCTTGGTTGAACACTACATTCGAGGCCTCCCCTCGAAAATTCAAGACTTAGTTCTAAGCACTTCGCCTGCGACACTTGAAGCCGCAATGGAACTAGCTACCGAACTTACCGAAAATCGCATCCGAAACGGTAAATTCAAGGAGGAGAAAAAGAAAGCCCCCATTGAGGCTCAAACTTTAAACCATTCTGGCTCCTCTTCGAAGTTAATGGTAAAAGGAAGCGAAACAACAGAAACTTTGATGTCACTCAAACAAACCCTCCTATCACTGCCGCACCAATCACCCAAGTTGCTCCCTCAGCTGCACCATACAAAAAGCCATACTCAGGCCCCTACCCAAAATGCAACCGTTGCCAATACCATCACTTTCCCGAACACCCCTGCCAACATTGCACCAGCTGTGGCCATGCAGGTCACACCATCCAAACCTGTCGCACACTTCAACGAATAAACCGCAACCAACCCTCAACCCAAACCCACCATCAGATAGTGGGTCAAACCCAACAACCCTTACTTCTACCACCTACACAACATGCGGCCCAATCCTACTACCAACCCCACTACCCCATGATGCAACCCATGCGGGCTTGTTACAACTGTTGAGACCCAAACCATTTTAGAAACACTTGTCCACGCTTGGTGAACATCATTCATGCCCAGGCTCAAGCAAATCCGGTGAACCAAGCTAACCAAGCTCCTCCACCTGCTAGAGGAAGAGCTTTCAACATCAACGCCAATCAAGCTAGGGCCGACAACAACGTGGTTAACGGTACGTTTCTCATCAATGGTAGTTATGCATCCATGTTATTTGATACTGGCGCGGATAAGAGTTTTGTGTCCTTAGAATTTGAACCCATCCTCAACCAAACTCGTGATAATCTCATGGAGTCCATAACGGTGGAAGTTGCTGACGGAAAACCGGTCTCATTAAACTCTATTATATGAAATTGTACCCTCACTCTAAACGATCACGATTTTCCAGTTGACCTCATTCCTATGAAGTTGGGAAGTTTCGACATTATAATCGGTATGGACTGGCTCAGCCAACATCATGCTGAAGTAGTATGCGTGAAAAGTTCATTCGCATTCCTCTTGCAGACGGTCAAACCCTACGAATCTTTGGAGAAACCCCTTCGAAAGGACTCAAATTGATGTCCTGCCTTCAAGCCCGAAAGTATCTCCGCAAGAACTATGTCGCATTCTTAACTCACGTCGTCAAGAAGGGAAACAAGGAGAAGAAACTAGAAGATATACCTGTAGTGAAAGAATTCCCACAAGTCTTTCCCGACGACATCTTAGGACTTCCTCCCATGAGAGAAGTCGAATTCCGCATTTATCTTATACCTGGCGCTACACCAGTCGCAAAATCTCCTTATAGGTTAGCCCCATCCGAAATGCAAGAGCTGGCCAGTCAACTGCAAGAGCTGACTGACAAAGGATTCATACGTCCTAGCTCATCGCCTTGGGGTGCACCTGTTCTGTTTGTGAAGAAGAAAGATGGAACGTTTCGCATGTGTATCGACTACAGAGAACTCAACAAATTAACGGTCAAGAACCGTTATCCATTACCTCGCATCGATGACCTACTAGACCAACTTCAGGGCGCCACCTGTTTTTCAAAAATCGACCTTCGTTCTGGTTATCATCAACTCAGAGTACATGAAGAAGACGTCCCAAAGACCGCCTTCCGAACTCGTTATGGTCATTATGAATTCATGGTCATGCCATTTGGATTGACCAACGCCCCAGCTGTATTCATGGATCTAATGAATAGGGTATGCAAACCCTATCTCGACCGTTTTGTCATAGTCTTCATCGACGACATCCTCATCTATTCAAAGTCTAAATCTGATCATGAACGACACCTTCGACTCATCCTTACACTCTTAAGAACCGAAAA
Source organism: Scalesia atractyloides (assembly GCA_947069175.1). NCBI lineage: Eukaryota > Viridiplantae > Streptophyta > Magnoliopsida > Asterales > Asteraceae > Scalesia > Scalesia atractyloides. The sequence goes on along the minus strand of CAMTDV010000026.1, from coordinate 2,659,178 downwards.
GCTGTACGCTAAATTCTCCAAATGCGAATTCTGGTTAAGAGAAGTACAATTCCTTGGACATGTCGTTAATGACAAGGGAATACATGTCGACCCTCAAAGATCAAAGCAGTACAGGAATGGCAAGCGCCACGTACCCCTACCGAAGTAAGATCATTTCTTGGTTTGGCTGGTTACTATCGCTGTTTCATTGCAAATTTCTCCGTATTGCTGTACCACTCACGGCTTTGACACATAAAGGAAAACCCTTCATATGGGGACCTAAACAAGAAGAAGCCTTCCAAACCCTTAAGCAAAAGCTTTGTGACGCACCTATCCTCACACTTCCTGAAGGTTACGATGACTTTGTAGTATATTGCGACACATCAGGGCAAGGACTAGGCTGCGTATTAATGCAAAGGGGAAAAGTGATATCCTACGCTTCTAGACAACTCAAAGTTCATGGGAAGAACTACACCACCCATGACCTGGAACTTGGAGCCGTTGTGTTCGCTCTTAAGATATGGAGACATTACCTCTATGGTACCAAGTGTGAAATATACACCGACCACAAGAGCCTCCAACATATCTTTAACCAAAAGGAGTTGAATATGAGGCAACGAAGATGGGTCGAACTTCTTAATGACTACGACTGTGAAATTCGGTATCATCCTGGCAAGGCAAACGTGGTGGCCGATGCGCTCAGTCGAAAAGGTTATGCGAACTCCATTCGTCTTCTATGTTCGCAAATCATAACCGACATCAAAGATTGAATCCGAGAAGCTCAACAGGTTTCTGTAACAGAAAACGACGTACGCCATGAGCTGTCTTGTGGAGCAGAACTTAAAATCGAAACCAAATCCGACGGTATTCTGTACTATCTATATCGCATATGGATTCCCGATCACAATAACCTTCGTGATTTCCTTATGAATGAGGCGCACAAAACACGATACTCTGTACACCCAGGAGCCGACAAGATGTATCAAGACCTTCGATACACCTACTGGTGGCCTGGCATGAAAAAGGATATTGCTGTTTTTGTATCCAAGTGCCTTACCTGTTCCAAAGTAAAAGCTGAACATCAAAGACCTTCAGGACTTCTAACTCAACCTGAAATACCTGTATAGAAGTGGGAAAACATAACCATGGACTTCATTACCGGGTTACCTCGCACCTCCAGTGGGTATGACACAATATGGGTAATCATTGATCGTCTCACAAAATCAGCTCACTTCATTCCAATTCGCGAGGACTTCAAGAACGAGAAGTTAGCTCGTATCTACATCAGCGAGATCGTAAGCCGTCATGGTGTACCCTTAAGCATCATTTCAGACCGTGATGGTCGTTTCACTTCACGAACATGGCAAGCCGTACAAGCCGCCTTGGGTACACGATTAGACCTCAGTACCGCTTTTCATCCTCAAACTGATGGACAATCTGAACGCACCATCCAAACTCTTGAAGACATGCTTCGAGCATGTGTCATAGACTTCAAAGGGAATTGGGACGCTCATCTACCATTAGTTGAATTTTCGTACAACAACCGCTATCATCAAGTATCGGCATGGCACCTTTCGAAGCTTTATATGGTCGTAAGTGCCGATCACCAATATGTTGGCATGGAATTGGAGAAGCACAAATCACCGGTCCAGAATTAATACAAGAAACAACGGACAAGATCCATCAAATTCGAAACAATCTTCTAGCGGCACAAAGTCGTCAAAAGAGTTACGCAGACAAACGACGAAAGCCCTTGGAGTTTAACATTGGTGACCAAGTACTTTTAAAAGTATCACCGTGGAAGGGAGTGGTTCGTTTTGGCCAAAAAGGCAAGCTAGCACCACGCTACGTAGGACCTTTCAAGATACTCGAAAGACTAGGACCTGTAGCATACAAGCTTGACCTACCAGAAGAGCTCAACAAAATTCATCCCACATTTCACGTATCCAACTTGAAGAAGTGCCTCGCCGATGAAAACCTCCATATTCCTCTAGAAGACATTCAAGTCGATGAATCCATGCATTTCATTGAAAGACCAGTAGAAATTATGGACTTCGGAGAGAAACGTTTAAGACGAAGTCGTATTCCAATTGTCAGGGTACGGAGGCTACCCTTTCCTCTAAGGTATGTCCACCCCTGGCTCTAATACTTCCTTTCATTGATCTCTTGGTCTCAGAGGTCCACGATGTAACGTCCGTCGAAAAACGGGTTTCCAAAACCCGCTTCGTTTATTAATCAAATATCCAATTATAAAATTTCGTTGCGTATTTATGGTCAATATTAATTTTAAACAATACATATTCAATAAACATATTATAATTTAAAAACTATAATTGTTAAAAGTAAAAATAAGTGCAAAAAAAATAATATCAAGCTGCCGGGTTTCGAACCCGGTCAGCTAGTTCATCAAACAAACACTTAACCACTCCGCCACTTGACTCATTTGTGATATCTATTAAAACAAATAACATTTATAATGAAACTTGAAATCGAATTCAGTCATCAGCGCGCCCAATCCGCAGTCGCCGAAAATACCGACGATTTCGCCAATTGTCGACGGTTTCCTTTGACTAAACGCGTGCATTAACCTCGACATCGGTTATAACCGATGTCTAATCCCGCGAACTCAATCATAACCGCCGGAGAAAACCTTGACCATGAATCAAGACCAAATTCGGACTCAATTCATCCTGATTCTTCCTTATAAATACACACCCAAGTCTCTGGTAATCTTTTCGCTCAAAATCGCACAAATTCTCGAAGCAATTACACTCGCCGGAGAAATTCTGAACTCGCCGGACTTTCACCGAAAAACCGAGACTTACACCAAATCGGTAAATTTATTGACTCTTTCGTTTTCTATCAATTGTTAGACTTATACTAACTTCAATCCATCAACCAGAATCAATCCCAGACGACGTTGCCGGATATTCTGCACTCGCCGGAAAAATTCTGGAAATTTCTGAAATCACACTGTAAATCGGTACAATCATCTAAACCCCCTAATACTCTTTGTTTAGTACCTTAATTGCACAACTCACTGATCAAAACCGTCGATTGATTCACTCAGACGGAGATCGCCAATCAGAGCCGACGCCCCCTTGCCGGAAACCTGAATTAAACACGCTGTTTTGGTACACTATGTTCTATAATCCCGTTTACTATTACATTTCAACTAATTATAAGTTTTGATAATAAAGTTAAACAAAACAGTCGGAACTCTCTGATTTGGGTGTTTGTAAACGAAGAAGATGAAGTCAGAAATAAGTATAAGTATAATTAAAATCACATAATCAAACGGGTTAGACACACAGTCCAGCGGTGGACTGTGTGCGCAAACAAAACAAACGTCACGAGCTCGAATCTTGCAACATACCGACTTTCAGAATTAAAACCAATTTTTTTTAAAACTGAATCAGAACAGGTCCCAGTATGTTTATAAGATTAATATAAACCGTGAGTTAAACAGATAAGACACACAGCCCAACTGGTTGGGCTGTGCGCTTACAAACCGAAGGACCCGAGTTCGATCCGGGTCCCTGCAACCGGTTCAACCACTTTAAATCCTTTTAATATAAATCAAATAAATTAACATTTAATTAGTATATATATATATATATAATTAAAACATAGAATATTTCGGATTAGACACGTAGCTCAGTTGGTAGAGCTGCGTGCACGCGTATGAGAGGTCCCGGGTTCGAACCTCACTCAGCGCACCAATTACCACTGTCCGACCGGTCAACGGTCCGGTCAACGGTCAACAAAAAAAGTCAATTCTTTTTATTTTTTTATTTATTTATTTAATTTAAAAATCAATTAAAAATACTTAAAAATAATATTTTTAAAGTTAGAAAATGACCTTAAACTCACAAAAATAAATCTAAAAATCCTATTAAAATTGTTAATAAAATCCACTTATTTACCGAACCATTTCGTTATTATTTTAGGTTAGTTTATTCTTTCGATCAAATCCCGAAACTCGTGCGCATTCAACATCATCGAAAGAACGCACCCAATGTGAGTGAATCTCTACCAATTCCCCGTTTTAATCACATTTTGGGGTGTATCATGTGTCGCTTATTATTTATTACATTTAAACACTTGTGCGTCCATCATATCCATGATCAAATGTGTATCCAAAATGTATCAATTTTTTGTGTGGTTAATGTTTAGATTAAATTTATCATTTTCAGTACATACATCATCATAGGCTCGTCTGTTCCCCATTACCTATGAGCGGAACGTGACGTTGCCAACATACGATCGGCTCCGTTTGATTGAGCCTTGGTCTCACATACATCATCATAGGCTCGTCTGTTCCCCATTACCTATGAGCGGAACGTTCCTTGCCAACATACGATCGGCTCCGTTTGATTGAGCCTTGATCTCACAATACATTATCATTCATGTCATATACTCATGCAAGGTGGTTTGTGATTGTTTGTTTATTTACGTTTGCTCACATATGATTATTGTACAATTTTCCCATATTAAATACAACAAGAAATCAATAACAAATGTTTTTAACAAGGTTCACTCGCCAACTTTTGTTGACCCAAAATATCCCATTTTTACACATGATACAGGTGATCCAGTTGAAGCAAGAAACATATAGGACGGCCTAGAAGAATAAATCAGTTTAGACTTTGGATTGTTTTATTTAGTGTTCATTTACTTGTATTGTATGAATTTGGTTTGAACATTTAAGTGTAATTTGAATTTAATAAATATGAAACATTTTAGTAAACATCATGAGCTTTGGTGATAACCCAATTATGCCCCGACTCTTATTCTGCTGCGGGTCGGGGTGTGACACACGATCTCCGTTTTACTTCACGTTGTTTTCTTCTCGATGAAATCCTCCTCTATTTTGCATTGTAGGAAATATCTCGTTGTTTCTTCAAGAAAAAAAACATATTAACATGTGTGTTGGAGCCTACAATGGGAAGATCGAAATCTACGAGGGTGTTGGTGAAGAATTATGCTCCAGTGAAAACCCTTTATGTAGATATATGATGTATAATTGGTTAATAAGACTAAACATATTGTGAATACAATATATAAATTATAGTGCATGCACCAGTGAATTCATGTACATACTCAACTACTCACTGGTAAATATATAACAAGCAGACGCAATGCTCATTAAGGATGAGCATTTGGTATTGGGTACCGGTGCATTGGTATCGAATCGGTTTCGTACCATGTTGATCACTTTTTGTAGCAGCACCTATTTTTCTCGTTTTTCAGAACTGATACTGGTTCGGTACGTTACCAGTATTTTGATTGATTTTCCGATAGATTATTTTCGATATTTTACCTGTTTTCCTGTTTTTCGGTATTAATACTGTTCCGATACCATATTCATAACGATCTGCACACGTGTGTGTATAGACATTTTAGAAAAGAAGGTTCCCATGAATTTTGAATATAGATAGAATAATTTAATTTGGAAGATTTGTAGTTGCTGATTTTTCATTATAATAGTTTCTTTAAAATTATTGGGGTTGGTGATTGAATGGAAGAAGCAAAGCTTCTAGTAATATTTAAATTAGAGATCTTATGTGTTCAAGTTTCACAAGCAGTAAAATGAAATTTGTCGTTAAAAAAATAGTTTCTGCAGTTTTATTTTACCTCTGATAACTTTTATATACTTTGTTAACTTTTACAAAAAGAAAAAAAAATCCATAAAATTTAAATTTTATTATCGTTAGTTTTGTAACAGTCTATCTATATATTGTTTGATAATAATGGCATTTTTAAAAGAGATCGAGTTCGTAATTGATTATCTTGGTGTGTCTAAGGGAGTATGTTTTACCATTATAATTGTATGTCTAACTTCTTACTTTTAACTTTTGTAATGAGATTTGGTACGCTGGTAACTACAATGTTGTATCACTTCATTACAATTGTGTGTAGGGCTACAAACAAACCAAACGTTTAGTACACAGTTCGTAAACCGTTTGACGGAAAGTTCGTTTAATAAATGAACGAACACGAACAAATAATTTCATTCGTTCATAAACGAACATGAGCATGGGCTATGATCATTCATTTATGTTCATGAATGTACGGTAGCATGTTTGTTTGTGTTCAATAGTTTATTAGGGTTTCTAACTTTTAACTTTTATTTAAGTACTACCACTAATAAATTATTTATTAAATGTTGTCTCTTACATATAAGTGTTACTCCTTACTTGCTGGAAACCCTAGTTAAAAATTATTGTTTCCGCTCACATTACAGTCTCCGGTTTAGGTTTTTGGCTTGTGTTCTTCGTCATTCTCAATACACGATCGGGGTGGTTTGGGTTCGTTTATGTCATGAACGCTTGTTTGTCTTCATTTATGTTCGTTTGTGTTCATGAACGTGCGTTTGTGTTCGCTTTTGTCCGTTACCTAAAATTAACGAACAAACACAAACAAAAACACGAACACGTTCATTTTCTTAATGAACGACAAACAAAAAATCTCGTTTGGTAAGCGTTCATGAACAGTTCAAGAACACATTGTTTCCTTAACAAACGAATACGAACAAAGATGTGTTCGTATTCGTTCGATTCATTTGAAGCTCTAACTGTGTGCCAATCATTCTAGATCTGTTAACTGATACAATGAGTTTTAATTGCACAAATGCTATTCCCCTATTATAATTACGAAGTTTACCCATTATATTGGTGAGTTCAAATTTATATTGATATTAAAATGGTTTGTATTTAAGTGAACCCATTGTGTATATCTATACATATGAAGATAAGAAGATAATGAGTTAATTATGTTTTTTGTCTCTATGGTTTGTTAAAAATCCTTATTTCAATCTATTAGTTTAAAAATTGTGAAAACAGTCATTGTGGTTTCACTTTCGTAACTATTACAGTCCACCAACTTAACTCCATTCAATTATTATGTTAAGTTTTGATAAAATGACCAAATTGCTCCTGTGGTTTAATTTAAAAAACGCTACTGGTCACAGGTTTAGAACATGTTACCTTTGCTTTGAAATGTAGTTGTTAAACCAATAGGTCATGTATTCAAATTGTAATGGAATTCAAATCATTTTCCTTATAACATAAAACTAGTCAGTTTTATCTCTTTTAAACATATAACTAGGTTAAAGTCTTGTTATTCCCACCACCATCACTCTCTCTCTCTAAAATCGCCATGGTTTCCCACTCTCTCTCTCCTCATCGCACCACCATAACACCATCACATCCCTGCGATCCTCCGACGTTCCGTTTAACCAGAATCAGACCTCCTTCCGGCGATATCACCGATTATTTGGAGGAAGTTAGTTGGATCTGATTCAGAATCCCAGCTCTGCTGAAATCACTCGTTTGCTTGGTTTGTAAAACATGTGATGTTATTATTAAGATATTTGAATTGTTTTGGTCAGTTGATCTTTTATTAGTTTGTAAATGTTTTCTTTTTTATGGTAATTATTAATAGGTTTAAGAGCTAGGCTGGATGCAATTTTCAAGCAATGTATGGATTCATCAGCATATCAGATTTACCTTGTATATGCTTTTATGTCCTCAAAGAATGGTATTAATGAATGGGTACCACAGGTCGAGCTAGGCTTGAAAGCAGCGGCGGTGCCACTGTGACCGGCAGAGTTTACAGTGACCGTTTTCACAATTTTTAAACTAATAGACTGAAATAGTGATTTTTGACAAATCACACAGACGAAAAAACTTAATTAACTCGAAGATAACTTTACATAATTTAAACACTTTGTATAATAACAAGCCTCAAAAACATATACGGTAAAACCTCTATAAATTAATACTCGATAAATTAATAACTTTGATAAAATTAATAATTTGTCCCGTCTCAACTTGGGACGAATACAAATTTGGACCTCAATCGATATAATAATAAGATAATAACTTTTTTGAAATCTCAGTTTATATATATTGGTACCAACGAAACTATAAACTAAGAATTACTAAAAGATTTCAAATTCTAAGATTGTCTAGTAAAAATGAATTTATTTGTTTTTTTGTTGAACTTCAAATCTATCTTGAGTTTATCTTTAAATCTCCTCATTGCACATAAGAGTTGGGGCATTGTCTTATCGTATTACAATAAAAAATTGTGAAGAGTTGTTGCCGCTTGCAATGCACTTAAAAATGCGTATTGAAACTTGTTTTTGTAATTTATTTTTGGTACCATGAATTAACTTTTTGTATTAAAAAACAATAAACTTGACAGATTCAATTAATTTGTGAATGTACATTGAACTTAGAAATTTAAAGGTCATCTGTAAAACACGCTAAATTAATAATTTATTAATTTATCAATATAATAATATTTCGCTAAATTAATAAAATATTTTGGTCCTAGCATTATTAATTTATAGAGGTTTTACTGTAGTAATATCATTTATAACAGACTGTTGAATTTTTTCCATACTTAAATAGTTTTTGTAAAGTTAAACCATAAAAACAAGTTTATTCCCTTTAATTTGAGTATGATATTGTTATAGTTTTTTTTATTTTATTAATTAACATGTTACATAATTATCAATGTATGTGTTATTTGTTATATCACGCGAGCACCCTCTAGTGTGTGTGTACGTGTGATGTGTGTGTATAAAGAAATGTAGATCAGTTTTATATGTAAATAATGGAATACAAATATATTTGTGTACCTAGTAAGTCAGCAACCGCAACAAAGAGGGAAGTAGACGACATGATTGTCAGATTGACTGAGTTCTCGTTTAGGGTGTACAGTTAATGATGAGTTTAGGAGTTCTAACGAACTTGTGATTATGGAGCGAGAGCAACAAAAGATGAAATGATTTGTTATGTTATTGTGTAACCCTTATTCTCTCTAATTGATCTTTTTATATACATCCAAAGAAGAAACCCTTCATTAGTTAATAACGATAATACGATTTATCAACGATTACCAACTAATATATAATAAGGTATGATTTAATATTTTGATTAATAATGACCATACAATAAATGTAATAAATATATTTAATCATACAAGAAAAAGTAAAGAAAACAATATTGAGAAGTTGTTTTATTGTATACTTTTGTAGCATTTACAAGAAAAAGTAAAGGAAATAATATTGAGAAGTTGTTTTTATTGTATACTTTTATAGCATTAATGAAAAGGTAATTCAAATCATGTGATAGATAAAGTAATGGAGTAACTTGATAAGAAAGTGAATGGACGGCATGAGGCATCATCCAATCATTGACATCGGCCCGGGGTAGTTTCGCCATTTAATACAACAAAAGTAAAACATTAGTGGGAGCACATTTATTCAAGGGTGTCATACAATATATATATATATATATATATATTTCAGAATAAAATCTTTAAACAAATATATTTTCACCCATGTTCTAAAATAAAATCTATTTCAGAATTACATTAGCGAGCGAAGTCTTTGATTCAAGAACAGGATGGCCCAGCTTCACTAGAGAAAAGAATAGAAGAAACGTCTGACTCATTCATGCATGCTCCACTTGGCTCGGAAAGATATAGCTCAGTTGGTAGAGTTTCGCTCTTTCAATTGGGTCGTAGCGATTACGGGTTTTGAAGTTTATAAATCTGTTTCAGATGTTTATTAAGAGACGTAAGACGTTAAATGCCAACATATGTCATGCATGAGGCATTTTGTACATTTTGCGAATTCAGAGTCCCTCGTTGAGGTTGTATTCCTTTATCGTCTCCAACCTCTTCATTGCTAAACACATACGTAGTACTTGTATCTACAAAAACTTGCTAAAGGCACTAAAAACAATAGAAACAAATCAAACATCAACATTCTGAGTGAATAAGAGGTGACATGACAAGCGACAAATATTATGATCGAAACGCTAAGGCCAACAATGGTTTTTTTTAAGGAAGGAAAACCTGGGTTTAAATTTGAACCCTCTTGTTTAAAACATTAGGAATCTTTCACGCCAATAATGCACCCTGTCTTCATCTTTCTATATATTCTTTTAAAATTTTTTGAAAGTTTTCTTATAACACCTGAGAATGTAAGATATGAATAATTATATTTAGCACTTATATCATATATTCATAATATTTATATTATTAAAATGAAAATTTATATAACAAACAACCAAGTATGACCAGCTAACTTCTATTCGGTTGTAGAAGTTGGAAGTGAGTTAACTCTATGTTTTTGAGCCCTTAATTTTCTCACATGTTGGCAACTCAAGTGCTTGAGATATTGGAGAACTCGCGTTTTGTGGCGAGGGACTTCATGATTAAAAAAAATAAAATATAAACATAGATAAAAAAAACACTTCTCAATGAAAACATAACACGTACGCTGCGTAACGTTTGTATTTTGTTAAAAGCACTTCTTAACGAGAACCTTATATAAGAAAAATTAACACGTAACACGCGCCTTGCGTATCTTTTTATATTGTTAAAATCAAATTTACCCGGAACCCACCCCGACCTCATAATAGATTTTTCACTTAAACCCTTATATTAATAGTTAAAATACAAATTAAACTCTCTTGATTTAATTTCTTTTCACTTAACCTTTATAGTAATACATAAAATATAAATTAAACCCTTTTACTTGTTATAAGATGTTATTTTAGGATTTTTTTTAAATCAATTAATATATTTTAAATTTATGAGTTTAAAAGTATCATATTTCACCTCTTAATTTTTAACAACTTCTCCTCTCATCCTACAAAAATGTATAAAAAATGTCATCTTCCAACTACTACACTACAAAAATATATTGAAGTTAAATATCAATTAGTTAACAATGGTTAGGTAATAATTAAAAAACATTTTCACATTCATATGGCGACTATGCTCCTATAAGCAAATAAATGTGAGTTTCTACCTTGTCTACATGACAGTAAGATGATAACACTTTGTTTACACATCTGATCACTACGTATGATCCAATAATAATAAAATATTTAATTTATCACAAAACACGAATATTGTTTATTTGTTTACTCCAATTATTCTACTATGCCAGTACAAAATTTGATATTTTATTCCCGGATACATGGATTACCCTTTGCAAGCATAAGTCGCTAATGGAAAACTAAATTAACAGCAATTTCAAGTATAAAGTTATAGATGGACACCAACAATTGGATACATGGATTAACCTTTGCAATCATAATTCGCTAATTAAAAAGTGAAAAGCCAATTTAACACCAATTTCAAGTATAAAGTTACATCATGAATGATAATAATAATAATGTTAATAATAATAACAACAATAACAATAATAATCTATATATTCTATACTATATAATAAAAGTTGAACTATTGTTGTCATATGTCATTTTCATATGTATTCTCCATTATTTTTTTCTGCCTAAGTACATTCTCAAATTGTTCATGGTATTATAGCCTAATGACATCTTAGGGACGGGATAAAGCTTATTACCATCAGGCTATGGGTTCGATTCCCACAACGGGGGTTTTTTCCTAGATTTATTGGATTTCCTCCTAAATTGGTGTATAGCCATTATTGCCTGATGGAGATGGATATGGTTGAGTGGTTCCGTTGATGGCAAGATGATACTTAAGTGGTCCGTCAGTGATCCAAATTTGTCAGTGATCCAAATTTGTCGTTAAAAAAAATACTTTCCCAAATTAATTGAATCTATTTTAATCATCTTCTTTATTTTAGGCAACTAAACTAATGATCGTTTTAAATTTTATTTATAGATATTGGAATTCAATATTTTCTTTATCATCAATCAAATTGCTTAATCATATATATGTTTTTTAGTTCTATAATCTCAAAACTTATTTTATAGCCAAATAGAATCCAATGAAAAGATTTAAAAACCTATAATCATATATTTACATATTCAAAGATCTAATAATTGATATGATTTGTTGAATCCTACAATATTTTTTGACATATCATTGTAGCAAAATTTATGAACTATAATTGTGACTTATCATTTGTCATTAGTAACTAATAGGCTACCACCCGCGTTTTGCGGAGGGTTCAAAAAATAGATAAAAATAAGCAAATTGTGATGTAACATTCTAGGTGACAAAAAAACCATATCGCAACAGTATATTTGAAAGTAAAAAAAAGTTACCGATTCAGATCGTTACTATATCAACACTTGTTATAACTATAAAAACAAATGCCCACATTAGGATACCTTGCATACAACGTACATATAAAAACATTATGTTGAGAAAAACTAAAAAGAAATGACAAAAAGGATAAGTAAAAGAAAAAAACCTAAAAAGTTTAGGGTTTAAATAGTAATTACAATAAAGTGTAAAAGGAGAAAAGTAAAGTTAATGGTTGAAATAGTAACTATAATAAAGTGTCACACCCTGACCCGCAGCGGAAATGGTAGTCGAGGCATGATTGGGTTTTTATCAAAGCTCATGACATTTACTTTAAAGTTTCATATTTATTATTTCTTTTTAAAGAAGAAATTACAATAAACATACAAGCACAACATATTCAAATACATTTTTTTCATGACTTCTTTATTTTTCTTCTAAGGCAATTTCCTATGTGTTCCTTGCTTCAACCTGTCCACCTGTATCATGTGTAAAAAAATAGGGTTTTGGGTCAACAAAAGTTGGCGAGTGAATCTTATTTAAATGTTTGAGAGAATTAGTTATATTGGTTATTTGAATAAAAATATGCATAACCAAAAATGAGTATACGTATATGTAAATTAAATCACAAAACACATAATGTCAATTAAAGCACACACACACATACCAAATGATGAACAATGAGATCAAGGCTCAATCAAACGGAGCCGATCTAATGAAGCACCTGATGCTCAACTCGTCTCCAACGAGGAACTGATGGGCCTAATGAGTGATTTGCACGCAACTTGACAAAAATATAAACTCGCAATACAACAAACAACATTTACATCACACGGTAATTCATATAATGGTAATAGCACAAGGGTTTGAATAAACGAAATGTATGAATGACACATGATACACCCCAAAACATGAATAAAAAGGGGAATTTGTAAGAATTCACTCACAGTGGGTGCGTTCCTTGATGATGATGAATGCGCACGAATTGAGGATTTGATCGACAAACGAGTACTAACCTAAAATAATAACGCGATAAATTGATAAATATAAACCGATTAATATTTTAATTTTTATAATTTTTATTAGATTTTTAGGTTACACAAATTAGCCTATGAAGTTGTTTATTTATATGATCCTATATTTATTTACAGTTGGTCATACAAGTAGAATAAAGGAATAAAGTATATAAAAATAAAAATAAAATGAATAAAAAATATTCTGTCAGGCTGACAGGAAAGGTTGGACCGGTTTAGAGATGGATTTTTGGCATCGCATGCGGGATTCGAACTTGAGACCTCTCGTATGTGTGCACGCAGCTCTTCCAACTGAGCTACGTGTCTAACCCGTCATATTCTTGATTTTAATTATACTTATGTTCTTTTTAGGTTATAACAGAATTCACTTAGGTTAAAAAGGATTTTAATTGGCGGGTCACTGGGGAGATACAAGATTCGAACCTGCGGCTCTGCATTGCTCTGCACCCAGCCCAACCAGTTGGGCTGGGTGTCTAACCCATTTGATTTAGTGATTCTGTTATACTTAACAACTAACCAAGAGTGTTCTGCAGTCATATAAAAAATCAAAATCTATTACAGAAAACCGGTGATCTAGAGACTCGAACTTGGGATGTGTAAGTTAACCGTGCACACAGTCCACCACTGGACTGTGTGTCTAACCTGGGTATAAACTGTTTTTTTAATAACTAAATGCACATCACCAACTTCGTCTTCTTCATCTAGATAATACCAGAACTGTGAGTATAACTAAGATAGTTTGCTTAACTGATTTCATGAAATCAAAACAATATTTAACGTAAATGTTCGAAGATTTCGAGATTCATACCAACGAGATCAGCAAGGATCTTGGGTTTCTCTTGGTGATCGACTCCGGCGACAAACTTCACAACAGGATTGGCAGTAAAACTTCGTAATGATAAAGGGGAAAAAGAAGTAGAAGAATTGAACGAATTTTTTTGCAAGATGATGTCTGGTATTTATAGATCCGCTGGAAAACTTCGATGTGATTTAATTGGCCGAAATCAAGATTGATTGCATACCAAAATTGCTTGATTGAAGTTGATTAGGAAAACTCACGCGTTCTTGACAGCTAGCTCCCTGAAGATTTACAGAAATGGAACGAAATCAGCGGGTTTTGCTGATTTGAATTTTGCAGGCAACGTACAGGTTATATATATATATATATATATATATATATATATATATGTTGGATAACTTCGAGATCTCAACAAAAGGTGCGGGTGCCTTGGTGGTGCTTGATGTGTGAGTTTACCCGGGTAACCCAGGTTCGATTCCCGTTTGTCCCTGTTTTCTTTATTTTATATTTTAATTTCTTAATTATTGGTATATACCTATTACATATATATATATATATATATATATTAACAATATATTAATTATCTAATTTATTATGAAGGTTATCTAACATATTTTATAAAATGAACAAATGCGTAACGAAATATTTAAGTAATTTCCAAAGTTTTAAACAGAGCGGGTTTTGGAACTCGTTTTTACGACAGATGTTACAGTATTCCCTAATTTTAGAAATTTCGTCCCGAAATTTAGGTAGAAGTTGTAATAGGGATAAATTACAGGTATTTTGCATTGAGTCTTCGAGTTGCCGAGTAAACTCAGGTTCTCGTTCTGATTCCCAACGTACTCTGACTAAAATCTGAATATCTCTTTACAGGAAAAGGGTGGTGCGATGTTTGGATTTTGATTGAGGTGGTAAAGTTCCTAGTATGGGTTGAATACCCTGCTACAGGAATCGTTTTTTGATGCCTAAGATAAGAAACATTGATACACAGAGTTGTTTGACTGGATATGATCACATGCATAAGAGTTTTGAGAGATTTGATACGTTTGAAAAGATAAGGTTATATCATAAAACAAAAACTTCAACCATGACGATATTAAAACCTACACGGAACTTCTCATAACCGCCTGAAAATGCTTTTGATCCTTTGACAAGAATACTTATATATAAGAAGTACCAGCGGCGTATCCACCATATTCTTGTCAAATTTTCATTGGCTTTGTCAGTAAGTTATGATTAGTTCTATGTGATTCTAAAATCTACAAAACATAAACAAACACAACAGCCAAAGCTTGAGTCTCAAATCTGAAAGAATACATGACTGAGTGACGATAGTACCTCTCTCGTTTGTTATGATTAAGGGGTCAGTCTATGAAAAAAAATGAGACACAACCCAACTTCTTTAAATGATGAGATCGAGATACGTTGTGATGTATGATGATATGAAAGTTAAATCAATGAGTAAAGATATAAAATAAAACTGTAATATCAATTCGCATTAAAATTCTTGGATATATAAATTCCCAATTTACGTAAAGATTGAGAAAAACATTAAGAACTAGACGGTTGGAGTTGAGTCTTGATTCTTGGTGAGGGAAGGCTAGTTGGGTTGTTCGTTTGGGCCGTTATTATCTTCAACAGGATTGGCGTTGATCTTGTAAGCTCTTCCTCTTGCTGGTGGTAGTGCTGGGTTTTCTTGATTTGCTTGGTTAACTGGGTTTGCTTGAGCTTGGGCGTTTATGATGTTAACCAATCGAGGGCACGTGTTTCTAAAATGGGTAGGGTCCCCACAATTAAAGCAAGCTCGAACATGTGAAATCATGGGGTATTGGGGTTGTTGATATGATTGGATCATGTTTTGGGTAGGGGTGAAGCTTGGTTTTGAGGGGTGCGACAAGTTTTGCTCAAATGACCATAACGCCCACAATTAGCACACAGTCGACAAGGTATGGTAGATGGATGGTGATAAAAACAGGTGTTGCATTGAGGGTGAGGTCCAATGTAAGGTTTCTTATTTGGGTAAGTAGAGTTGGGTGCTACTTGAGTGATTGGGATAGCTTGGAGGGGTACGGCTTGTGGAGCCGGTTGATTGCCTTGGGTGACAGCGAAATTTTGCCCATCTCGTTTTCTCTTAGGAGTGGGTTGAGAAGAGGATTCGGTCTGGGTTGAGTTTGAGGTTTCGGTTGATGCTTTATCCTTCTTCTTCTCCTTCTTGAAGTCTTCATTCCGTATGTGGTTTTCGGTGAGCTCTGTAGCTAACTCCATTGCTGCTTCCAAAGTTGCAGGTGTGGTACTTATTACAGGGTCTTGAATTTTTGAAGGAAGACCTCGAATGTAGTGCTCTATCAAACGGTAGAAGGGAGTGAACAAGTTGGGAACCATCTGATTCAACTCAAGGAATCTCTTGTTGTATGTGGTGTGGTCGCCCTCCTTTTGTTTCAAAGAGTAGAACTCATCTTCTAATTTCTTGATTTCGCTTCTTGGACAGAAACGTCTTGTCATGATCTCCCTCAACTCTTCCCAAGTCAAAGTCATAGCATCCTCAGCACCTCGCTTGCCCTTCTCTGTATTCCACCATGTAAGTGCTACTCCGAACAAACGACCGGTAGCATATCGCACCTTACGATCATCGGGGCAGTCACAATTGAGAAAAGTGTTTTCCATCTCCTCAAACCAATGGAGGAGAGCAGTGACACCTTCAGTCCCTTCGTATTTTGGAGGATCGCAGGATTTGAAATGCTTGAAGGTGCATTTAGTGGTGTTGAGGGGAGGGTTGGCGACATTTTGTCCTTCTAGATTGGTTGGGGTGATAGGATTAGCGACAAGGGCTTGTTGGACTTGAACTACGATGTTGGGTATTACAGCGCCATTTGTTGAGCGATTTGGCAGCCATGCGCTAACGGGATTTTCCTGATCTCATACCTCTACGAGAGAGACTAGAAGACATCTACAGGGAATACGTATCGAGAGTATGAGTTTGACGTTTTAGGTGTCATGTGTCGTATTTAGAAATGAACATTCACAAAACAAATGAAGAAAACTAATTTGCTACATCCATAGGATGTCTTGGGCTTTGCTCATGTTTGGGCCTCTATATGTCCCCTTACTTAGCCTTGGTAGTCATGTGGGCCCCCATGACTACTGGGCTCTGGTAGGGTTCATATTGGTGTTGGCCTGTTACATTCAAACTACCCGAATGAAAATCGTAAATACATGATTGCAAAGTATAAGGTCGGAGGGTGTCCTGGTATAGACACATGACAACTCAAAGTGGGGTTAGTTCATGCGACGTTTGGGTGTGGCATGTTTTGGCCTAATAGGTCCTTCGTACTCTCATCGGTGGTCCCCAGTGTCACACCCCGACCCGCAGCGGAATAAGAGTCGGGGCATAATTGGGTTATCACCAAAGCTCATGACATTAACTATTATGTTTCATATTTAATAAAGTCAAAATTACATTTTCAAATATCCAAACATGTTCATTCAATACAATGGAAATAAACCAAGCATAACAATCCCAACACTAAATCGTTTTATTCTTCTAGTCCAAATCCTATGTGTTCCTAGCTGCAGCTGCTTCACCTGTATCATGTGTAAAATGGGGGTTTTTGGGTCAACATAAGTTGGCGAGTGAACCTTATTAGATAAACATTTGATAACGATCTTATGGTTAGTTTATCAATGAAAAATTTTACATAATCATAGATGAGCAAATGTAAATAATCAAGTAATGGCAAATAGCAGTCACAACTATAACATACAATAACACATGGCAGCATACATGAACATACCAACATCATACTGTAATTAACATAATTGAAACTGTGCGATCAAGGCTCAATCAAACGGAGCCGATCGTATTGCATGTACTGAAAATGAAAATGTCTGTGCGATCAAGGCTCAATCAAACGGAGCCGATCGTATGTGGGCACGCCAGGTTCAACCGCATAATAAAATGGGGAACATGCTCAACGCTCATAATGTAATGGGGAGCGGCGCCTATGAAATTGCATGTACTGAATATTAAATTGCATCCAATGATAACTACTTAACAGCAACAAACTGAATACACAAGTTCATGATATGATGTATGCACAATGGTTTAGTAATATATATATATATATATACAAAGACACATGATACACCCCAAACGTGATTAAAACGGGGAATTTGTAAGATTCACTCACATTGAGTGCGTTGGATTGGAGATGGTGAGATGCGCACGATTTAGATGAGCGGATCAACGAGAAATACTAACCTAAATAATAATGGAAAAATATATTAAATGGATGGATTTTATTAAGGATTTTAATGAAATTTTTAGATATATTTTTGTGAGTTTATAGCTATTTTCTATCTTTAAAAATGTTATTTTTAAGTATTTTTAATTGATTTTTAAATTAAATTAAATAAATAAAAATATTAAAAAAAATATTATTTTTTTAGCGTTGACCGTTGACCGTTGACCGGTTCTGTCAGCGAATTGATCTGCGCCGGGTGAGATTCGAACCGGCGACCTCCCGTTCGCGTGCACACAGCTCTACCAACTGAGCTACGTGTCTAACCCGAAATAATCTCGTTTTTAATTATATTTATACACTTATTCGATTTAACCGAATTTCCTTTATTTGCAAAAACATTTTAATTCAATCGGACCGGTGCTCGTGACGGGTTTCGAACGCGCGACGTGTAGTTCATGTTGCACACAGTCCACCGCTGGACTGTGTGTCTAACCCGGTTATTATCTAGGTTTTTATTATACTTAACAACTATCTGGGTTATCCCGGTTTAGCTCTTGATCAAAAAGGCATTTTATTACACAAGGTGTGCGTGTAGCAGGGATCGAACTCGGGACGTGTAGAGTTTTTGTTTGCACACAGTCCACCGCTGGACTGTGTGTCTAACCCGTTTATAATTCCGATTTTAATTACTCTTATGTCATCACTGAACTCGTCTTCCTCATTACAAACGCAGACATCAATCAAACAACCGATTCGTGATGAATTTAGTTAATAAACATGATGTCCAGTTTGAATGTATTGAACCGAAAAGTTTGGGGAAAGAAGATACCGAATAGGTTGTCTTCTTCAGCGAGTCCGGCGAAACTTGTCGGCTCTGTTTTTGAAACCTTCGGCTATGAGAATCAATTAACAGGTTTAAGGGATTAGATGTGAAATTGAACTAATGAGTATTGATTATCAGTACGTTGGAATGTGCATACCGGTAATTAGCGAGAATCCGACAATTTCAGAAATTTTCCGGCGAACACAGAAAGTCCAGCAATGTCGTCTGTGGTTGATTATGAGTGATGGGTTAATGTTAGTAAGGTTCTAACAATAGATTGAAACCGTAAAGTAGAAGTATTTTACCTGTTTGAGTTGAATACGGTTTTCCGGTGACTTTTGCAGAGAATTCCGGCGAGCTGTTTTAGGCGCTCTGATGGTCTGAAAATGCGACGAAAAGGAAATGGAGTATTGGTATGATCTCTCTGAATCGCGAGAGTGGTCTGGAGTTTGTGTAATTCTGAACTCGATGGTTTTTCGGTTATAAAAACCAACAATGATGAGTCTTGAAGTTTAATCAATTTCTGATTGATTAAAAACCGTCGTGCATCGGTTATAAACTGAATGTGTGAGATAAACAACGATTTGACGCTTGGTTTGCCGATTACCGTTTCTCAGATGGCGCCATCGGTTATAACTGAGTTTGTGTATAAGATTCATTTGTGTTCCTAGAGTTAGCAGAAAACACAATGTGGCGGAGTGGTCTAGGGAGTGAGTGATAAGTTGTTGGAGTGTCTTGGCTGACCCGGGTTCGAATCCCGGCAGCTTCATTATTATTTTTTTTTATTTTTTTTTAACTTTTTATCAAATATAATTTTTATAGTTTAGTTTATTTATTAATTATGTTTCGTTTTAACTCAAAATAATCATAAATATTTAATATAACTTTTATAACTTGGTACTTGATTACAAAACGGAGCGGGTTTTTGAAGACCCGATTTTTACAAATGTTACACCCAGGTAGGCAAACTAGTCCGTTATATTGGATTTATACGAATGCCAACCTAGACAGGACGTTTCGACTACCGGTACGCGTACCCTTCCAGTTACTACATGCCCGTGGTAGAACTTACTTTGAGGAGATTGAAAAACGAAAATACCACAAAATCTTGAATAAAGAAAATATGAGGATGATTGGAATATGTGAACATTGAAATATGCGTGATGAATGTATATGTAAGCATGTTATGTTTGACAACAAGTATAACTCATTAAGTATCACACAAAATGATAGTGGAAGTGCTTGCATGCATTTGTGTGTGTAATAAATACGAAACAATTAAATATCATGAGTTTGCATGTAACCACATAAATAATTAAAATTTAATCAACTATAGTATAGGCTCTAAGGATCTAATATCCTATCCTATATCCCTATAGTCAAAAGCTCTGATACCAATCTGTCACACCCTGACCCGCAGCAGAAATGGTAGTCGGGCCATGATTGGGTTTTTATCAAAGCTCATGACATTTACTTTAAAGTTTCATATATATTATTTCTTTTTAAAGAAGAAATTACAATAAACATACAAGCACAACATATTCAAATACATTTTTTCATGACTTCTTTATTTTTCTTCTAAGGCAATTTCCTATGTGTTCCTTGCTTCAACCTGTCCACCTGTATCATGTGTAAAAAAATAGGGTTTTGGGTCAACAAAAGTTGGCGAGTGAATCTTATTTAAATGTTTGAGAGAATTAGTTATATTGGTTATTTGAATAAAAATGTGCATAACCAAAAATGAGTATACGTATATGTAAATTAAATCACAAAACACATAAATGTCAATTAAAGCACACACACATACCAAATGATGAACAATGAGATCAAGGCTCAATCAAACGGAGCCGATCTAATGAGGCACCTGATGCTCAACTCGTCTCCAACGAGGAACTGATGGGCCTAATGAGTGATTTGCACGCAACTTGACAAAAATATAAACTCGCAATACAACAAACAACATTTACATCACACGGTAATTCATATAATGGTAATAGCACAAGGGTTTGAATAAACGAAATGTATGAATGACACATGATACACCCCAAAACATGAATAAAAAGGGGAATTTGTAAGAATTCACTCACAGTGGGTGCGTTCCTTGATGATGATGAATGCATACGAATTGAGGATTTGATCGACAAACGAGTACTAACCTAAAATAATAACGCGATAAATTGATAAATATAAACCGATTAATATTTTAATTTTTATAATTTTTATTAGATTTTTAGGTTACACATAGCCTATGAAGTTGTTTATTTATATGATCCTATATTTATTTACAGTTGGTCATACACGTAGAATAAAGGAATAAAGTATATAAAAATAAAAATAAAATGAATAAAAAAATATTCTGTCAGGCTGACAGGAAAGGTTGGACCGGTTTAGAGATGGACTTTTGGCATCGCATGTGGGATTCGTACTTGAGACCTCTTGTATGTGTGCACGCAGCTCTTCCAACTGAGCTACGTGTCTAACCCGTCATATTCTTGATTTTAATTATACTTATGTTCTTTTTAGGTTATAACAGAATTCACTTAGGTTAAAAAGGATTTTAATTGGCGGGTCAGTGGGAGATACAAGATTCGAACCTGCGGCTCTGCATTGCTCTGCACCCAGCCCAACCAGTTGGGCTGGGTGTCTAACCCATTTGATTTAGTGATTCTGTTATACTTAACAACTAACCAAGAGTGTTCTGTAGTCATATAAAAAAATCAAAATCTATTACAGAAAACCGGTGATCTAGAGACTCGAACTTGGGATGTGCAAGTTAACCGTGCACACAGTCCACCACTGGACTGTGTGTCTAACCTGGGTATAAACCGTTTTTTTAATAACTAAATGCACATCACCAACTTCGTCTTCTTCATCTAGATAATACCAGAACTATGAGTATAACTAAGATAGCTTGCTTAACTGGTTTCATGAAATCAAAACAATATTTAACGTAAATGTTCGAAGATTTCGAGATTCATACCAACGTGATCAGCAAGGATCTTGGGTGTCTCTTGGTGATCGACTCCGGCGACAAACTTCACAACAGGATTGGCAGCAAAACTTCGTAATGATAAAGGGGAAAAAGAAGTAGAAGAATTGAACGAATTGTTTTGCAAGATGATGTCTGGTATTTATAGATTCGCTGGAAAACTTCAATGTGATTTAATTGGCCGAAATCAAGATTGATTGCATACCAAAATTGCTTGATTGAAGTTGATTAGGAAAACTCACGCGTTCTTGACAGCTAGCTCCCAAAAGATTTACAGAAATGGAACGAAATCAGCGGGTTTTGCTGATTTGAATTTTGCAGGCAACGTACAGGTTATATATATATATATATATATATATATATATATATATATATATATATGGGTTCGATTCCCGTTTGTCCCTGTTTTCTTTATTTTATATTTTAATTTCTTAACTATTGGTATATACCTATTACATATATATATATATATATATATATATATATATATATATATATATTTAACAATATATTAATTATCTAATTTATTATGAAGGTTATCTAACATATTTTATAAAATGAACAAATGCGTAACGAAATATTTAAGTAATTTCCAAAGTTTTAAACAGAGCGGGTTTTGGAACTCGTTTTTACGACGGATGTTACATAAAGTGTACGGTTAAACATCAAAAATAAAAATAAAAATAATTATTAAAGTTAAAGGGCTAAACATATTTTTACCAAAGTTGAAAAATATAAAGGGAGAAAATTAAAAGTTGAGGGAGACAACATGTTGACGCCCCGCTTGCTGTGTGCACATATAATTTATATATGTGTGGGCTCTCGGGGGGTAAAAGTGAAATTGCAATAATTCTAACGTCATTTTACTAATTCGTAAAAATAACGTTAAAAGCGGCGAACGGTTAATCATGTATTATGTGGTGGCGTTGATAGCCGAAAGACAAAATGGTAAATGCACTAATCGATCTTTGTCCCAATTGTTGAGTGTTATGCGTCTTATGTCCAAGGCTTGATGCAAAACTACTATCGAACCGGGGGTCTCACTGGAAGCAGGCTTTCTATTCCTTTGGAGTATAGGTAAGGTTGTCTACATCTTACCCTACTCAGACCCTATTTTAGCTTTGCTATTGGTGGGATTTACCTAGTACGATGACGATAATGACGACGATGACAAATAAATGTAAGGATAAATATAAAAAAACTTATTAAAGTCGGAAGACTTTTTAGGAAAGTTGAAAAGTGTAAAGGGAGAAAACTAAAAGTTAGGTTCAAATAGTAATTATACTAAATGTAAGGATAAATAAAAAACATTATTAAAATTAAAAGGTTAAACATGTTTTTATAAAAATTGAGGACCTAAAAATGATTGATATTTACAATATAGTCTTTTTAATATATATGATAATGATAATATGTAATTTCATTTTAAAATTTTATAAATTATATTTTTTTAATTATTTAACTCGTATAATGTATGAGATTATAATTTACTAATAATAAAAACAAGAATGATTATAATATAACCAATACTACTACCATTAATGAGTGGCATAATATTTTTACACCTTTGAATTTCTAAACTAAAATTTCAAAGCCAACTAAGTCACCATCAATGTAGGACCCGATCCCATTACGTGGATGCCCAAGCACCACACTCCTAGTAGCCAAGTTGTTAAAAACGAAATTTAAAAGTCACTTTAATTATTTAATGTTGTTATTGTATACTATTGAAAGGTTAGGGTTATAAACATTTTTAAATTTTAAATTAGTCTTGAGCCCTCAAATTGCGGGTGGGGATGTAAAAAGTGCTAATCGAATGACGACCAAGATCAAGGGAAAACATAAATAAAAACATGAATTTTCTAACACTGAGTGATTTACTCGACGTAAAACATAGACTAAGTCGAGGAGGTCAAAACAATTGTAAAAAGTTTTTAGAAATTGGTTTGGGGGATGTGAAACTCTGAAAATTAAGGGGACTTAAAAAAACCTTTCACTAAAAGGTAAAAGGAAAATAAAACCGAAGGGATCAATGTAACAACTAAATAAATTTTAGAGTCTAAAACTAAAAGTTCTGAA
Source organism: Scalesia atractyloides (assembly GCA_947069175.1). Classification (NCBI taxonomy): domain Eukaryota; kingdom Viridiplantae; phylum Streptophyta; class Magnoliopsida; order Asterales; family Asteraceae; genus Scalesia; species Scalesia atractyloides. The sequence continues at coordinate 2,635,189 of CAMTDV010000026.1, read as the reverse complement.
CTTTATTGTTCTTAACAATACGCACCGGTCAAAAGTTGTAATGAAAGTGTGAAAACGAAAAGTCTCAAAAGGTTTGGGCGGAGGTGAAAATTTTGAAAATTGAGAGGACTTAAAAAAACCTTTCTCTAAAAGGTAAAAGGGAAAAAGGAAAATAAAACTTGAGGAACCAAATGTGATAACTAGACAAATTTTAGAGTCTAAAACCAAAAGTCCCAAACTTTATTGTTCTTAACAATACGCACAAATCAAAAGTTGTGATAAAAATGTGAAAACCCAAATATGTACTAACATACAAAACTTTGTGATATAACTGTGAAAATCAAAAGGTTGTGGTGAAAGTGTAAAACTAAAAAAGTATCATGTAGTACCTCAAAGCTTTCCTTTTAAACGAGTATCTGTCCCGGCTTGACTTCTGAAAGTCTCACTTGTATTGCCTAAGGGTTTAACCCAAGTAGCCATTAGCGTGTATGTCATTCATATATTTTCCAATGAAGGCTCTTTAGCATTCCTTCATATCATTCTCATAATTTTTTTTTTCAAACTAAATAGCAAGTTTAAACCTTTTCTTAGACATTTTATCAAACATATTGTGGGCGTAATATTTAAGCTATTTTACTAACTAAAATTAAAAATCTCTAACCATGTAATCTCAACATAACAAGTTCACAATTTCATCGTAACCAAATTATGACCTAAATTTCAGTTTATTATATAATGATACATAATTTTGGCCCTCATGTTTTCATGAATTCTACTCTTTTGTCAAAACCCACTTCCATACAAACATGGGTAATGATCCGAACACCTAATTTATGTACTTCACTATTTCATCAAGTATGATAACCCTAAACATTCATTGTTATCAATTTGGTTATTTCATCAATTAACCTTTCAAATTTACAACAACTTAGTTCATGTTTATACTACACTTTGCCAAAAAGATGAATCACAACATACCTTATAAATATTAGATTTAGATGATCTAAATTTCAAGTTCATGCATATGATTTAGACCCAATCAACCCTTCAATTTGAAGAATTCAATGATTGAGGGTTTTGGTGGTTTCCTCTTCTTTCTCTTCTCTGGATCGCCACCCATACACATATGTGTGTATTTTTTTCAGCTTTTAACGTTTTCGAATTATCCAACTTAGGCCCTTTTGTTTTTGTTAGATTTTTAGAATTAGACACCTCGTTTATGTTCTTAAAACATAAGGCTAAAAAAATAACTAACTAGGTTATATAATTCAATTTATATACCAATTTGGTAATAATAATATACTTGGGGTGTTACACCAGCCACTTGTTATCTTCGATAGCTTCTCACCGACTATTGAGTCGTCGAACGTCCTATGATCGCGGATCATCACAGTTGTCGTGTCACACCCCAACCGATAGCGGAAACATCGGGATGAGACGAAAACTATATTGCAAGAGGCTTCATAACGCTAATGTGTCAAGTGTTTAATAATTACCTTTTTACATAGTTTAAATCAAATAATACAAAATTTAGATCCCGACACGTAACAAATATAATTTCATTTCATTGATAACGATTTAATACAAGATATTGAAACGAAATACATGTTTGAAACAAATACAATACAAAAAGTATTTAAAGTTTAAATGCGTTTCTAGGCAATCCTACTAGATTCCATGTGTCATCAAAATTCCTACAACATGTATTAAAAGCATAGATCAATATAAAAGTATTGGCGAGCATTGAAATTAATTATAAGTATAAAAGTTGGTTTTGATTGTGACAAGTATATATTCAAGTCGAATCGCACGAATATGTAGACCACTTTCGCATAACAATAGCATATAATCGAATTCCTTAACTAGCCTGCATAGTATTCTAAGCATAACGATATCATGAGAATACAAGTCAAAACTAATAACAAACTCAAGCATAACAAGTAGCATGTATAGACGAGTTTAAACTAACACATATAACTCACATAAGCGTAACTGATGGCGCATTTGGTATTGTGAACACATTTAATTTTGTTTAAAATAAATTTTGTAATTTATACATGTTGCACCCCAAAATGCATTAAAGTGTAAAAAGGGGGTCGAGTATGCTCACGGTTTTGCAAAGCTTTCTTTGGTGATTCCGTGAAGAGTTGGAGGTTGGAGCTTCAAGCTTCCTTTAAAACACTTAGTGTTTTATTTTAGAACTCTTAGAGTTCTCTTCCTTGCTTGGAAGATTTGAGAGAAGTAGAGAGATTGAGAGAAGAATGGTTGGAACACTTAGTGTCCTTTTAGAATTCTTGATTTAGAAGGATTGAGAGAATTAGAGAGATGGAGAGAAGAATGGTGTGAAGAAAATGGTGGACGCTATGGTCATTTGAGCAAGGTTTGCCGCACCTTTCAAAAACCAAACCTCTTCCCCTACTCAAAACATGGCCCAAACTTATCATCAACCCCAATACCCCATGTTCCCATATGTTCGAGCTTGTTTCAATTGTGGCGACCCTACCCACTTTAGAAACACATGCCCTCAACTGGTTAACGTCATCAACGCTCAAGCCCAATCAAACCCAGTTAACCAAGTAAACCAAGAAAACCCAACCACTAGGCCACCAGCAAGAGGAAGAGTCTTCAACATCAATGCCAATCCGGTCGAAGATAATGACGGCCCAAGCGAAGATACTCAACTAGTCCTTTTCACTGAAGATCCAGATTCAACTCCTATCGTTTAGTTTTATGTTTTTCTTTATCACATCAAACCAATCATAACTTAAGGATAAAGCCAATGAAACTTCGACGAGAATACGGTGGATACGCCGCTGGTACTTCCTATATATAAGTATTCTTGTCAAAGGATCAGAAGCATTATCTGGCGGTTATGAGAGGTTCCATGTGTAGACTGTTAGAGTAATTATTGTTTATTATTTTCTGTATATGCAATTGCCGAGGCCGCCTGCTCCCCATTTATGAGCGTTGAGCCTGTTCCCCATTTTATTATGCGGTTGAACCTGGCGTGCCCGCATACGATCGGCTCCGTTTGATTGAGCCTTGATCGCACAGTTCATTTTACATTTTCATTACATGCAATACGCTCGGCTCCGTTTGATTGAGCCTTGAGTGCACAGACATTTTCATTTTCAATACGATCGGCTCCGTTTGATTGAGCCTTGATCGCACAGACATTTACATTATCAGTATCTTATGGTTGTTGTGTTTGTTGTAGAGTCGCATATAACTAATCATAACTTGCGGATAAAGTCAATGAGAATTTGACAAGAATATGGTGGATACGCCGCTGGTACTTCCTATATATAAGTATTCTTGTCAAATGATCGGAGGCATTATCAGGCGGTTATGAGAAGTTCCATGCATAGGCTGTTTGTGTGACTGTTGTTTAGATTAAGTTATTCATTTTCAGTACATGCAATACGCTCGGCTCCGTTTGATTGAGCCTTGAGCGCACAGACAATTTCATTTTCAGTACATGCAATACGATCGGCTCCGTTTGATTGAGCCTTGATCGCACAGACATTTTTCATTTCAGTATTTTATATATGTTGTATTGGTTGTAGAGTTATATATGACTAACCATAATTCACTGATAAAACCAATGAAAATTTGACAAAAATATGGTGGATACGCCGCTGGTACTTCCTATATATAAGTATTCTTGTCAAAGGATCAGAGGCATTGTTAGATGGTTATGAGAAGTTCTATGTAGGATTTAGTAGTTCCTTGGTAACTAATCATAACTTGTGGATAAAACCAATGAAAATTTGGCAAGAATATGGTGGATACGCCGCTGGTACTTCCTATATATAAGTATTCTTGCCAAAGGATCAGAAGCATTATCAGGCGGTTATGAGAAGTTCCATATAGGATTTAGTATTGCCTTGGTTAAATTTTGTGTTACATTTATATCATCTTGCTATTTAAAGAGATTTGATTGTGTTCCATTTCTACATAAACTAACCTCTCCATCATAACAAACGAGAGAGGAACTGTCACCATCCAAACATATATGCTATCAGAATGTGGATTCAAATATTAGCTGTTGTGTTTATTTATGTTCAAATATTAGCTGTTGTGTTTATTTATGTTCAAATATTAGCTGTTGTGTTTTATTTATGTTCCATGTAGGTTATAGTATTAGAAGTTTTGCCTTAGGATATAACCATACCCTTCCAAACATATCCAAACTTTTATGCATGATATCATAGTTAGCGAATAAATTCTGTTTATCAATACTTTTACAGTAGGCAACAAAAAGCGATTCCTGTAATAGGGTACTTAACCCTTACAAGTAACGTTACCGCCTCGAACAAAAACTTAAACTTTTATTTCTTCTAAACATGTGACTGTCAAACTAAACACCATCATTCTTTTAGTCAAATATATCACTATTTAAATTTCGGGACGAAATTTCTAAAAAGCAGGGGATACTGTAACATCCGTCAAAAAACGGATTTACCAAACCCGCTCCGTTTATTAACCGAACAATCAGTTAAAATTTTCGTTGCGAATTAAATGCCCAAAATAATTTTAAACGATACATAATCAATTATTATATGGGAATATATAATTAGTTTTTGAAAAACTGTCAAAAATAAGAAAATAAAAATACTTTGGTTCTGCCGGGTTTCGAACCCGGGTCAGTACCGGTCAGCAAAGTCTTAACACTCAACACACAAACCACTGCGCCACTGATGCTACTTGTTAAATGTTAGGATCATTTAATTCATATCATGAGTTTCCGAATTCAAAACCGGCGCCCAAAGTTCAGTCGTCGGAAATCCCGGCAATCTCGCCAAGAATTAACGACATCTTCAGTTATAACGTAAAACTTAAACGCTACATCGGTTATAACCGACGTCTGAGTCCGCGACACCATCTATAACCGCCGGAGAAATTATAACCGATGAATCAAGTCGGAAATCAGACCAAGTTCATCGATAATTTGCCCTATAAATACCCCCTCGAACCTCTGCAAACCTTTTCGCTCAAAACCGCACCCTTTCTCGGCGAAAACTCACTCGCCGGAAATCACCTGCAAATCGCCGGAAAACCGGGTTCCTCATTTATGAGCCTTACTGAACCCCCTAAGCTTATACCGAAGTCACCCACATCCTTTGTAAGCTTTCTGGAGACTCGCTGCTGCAAGACACCCGACGCCGGAGCCTGTTGCTGTCGCCGGAGTTACGCCGGAAAAACAGAGGGAGCCAGTCGGTATACCTCACGCCTAATTTCCTTTCTTTTACTTACATCTCATCTGTAATTAACCTAAAAACGCTAAAGAATCCTGATTAAAACTTCGAACCAGATCGTCATCGTTCCTGGTTAAAATCTAACGAAGAAGACGATGTTGCAGTAACATATAAGTATAATTTAAATCAAGAAATTACTCGGGTTAGACACACAGTCCAGCGGTGGACTGTGTGCACATTAAACACACAAAGGTCTCGAGTTCGAATCTTGTTCCACACACGCCGCCTTAATAAAAACGCCTTTTTTTTGTTAACCGAACCGGAAGCACCACTGTTATATGTTAAGTATATTAATAATCGGAATAATAACCAAGTTAGACACACAGTCCAGTGGTGGACTGTGTGTATGTTTAATCAAGGCGCACGAGTTCGAGTCCGGTCTTCTGCATCGACCCGGACAATTATTTACCTTTTTAAATAAGTCAGAAATAAAAATAATTAGTTTGTGTTTAAGTATAATAAAAATCAGTTAAGTTAACAAGTTGGACACACAGTCCAGCGGTGGATTATGTGTTAGTATAAGCCACAGGTCACGGGTTCGAGACCTGTGGAGCGCACCGATTCTTGAATTAAAAATCGTTTTTAGAAAATAAAGGATTTTCTGTTTAACCTAATTAATGTATAAATATAATTAAAAACAGAAATATTTCGGGTTAGACACGTAGCTCAGTTGGTAGAGCTGCGTGCACGCGTACGGGAGGTCTCGGGTTCGAGCCTCACTCAGCGCACAATTACACGATTCGAACCGGTTAAAGTCAACGGTCAACTGTAGCAAAAAAATCAAAATTTTTTATTATTTTTATTTATTTATTTTAGTTAAAAATCAATTAAATATACTTAAAAATAACATTTTTAAGGTTAGAAAATAGCCTTAAACTCACAAAAATACACCCAACAATTCTACTAAAATGGATTAATAAAATCCGTTTACTTACCGAACCATAATGCTATTTATCTAGGTTAATTTCACTCGTGGTTAAAACCACTTCGCGTGCATTCAACATCATCAACCGAACGCACCCACTGTGAGTGAATCTTACAACTCCCCCTTTTTAATTACACGTTTTGGGGTGTGTCATGTGTCACAAATTAATTAACTTGTTTATTTAAACTTGTGTCATACCATATCGTGATCTAAACTTAGATTGTTTATATTGTTGTGATTACTTATTTCATTTTGTCAAATTATATGAAATTCATTCATTAAGCCCATCAGTTCCTCGCGGGAGACGAGTTGAACAACGCGTGCCTCAAAACCAATCCATTATTGTTCATGTGTGTATCATTGAGTTTATATTGTTTGTAGTTGTGTCATTCATATTATCATGTTTATGCAATTCATTCATTAGGCCCATCAGTTCCTCGTGAGAGACGAGTAGAGCAACGCGTGCCTCTAAATGTTCCATTATTGTTCATGTGTGCTTTATTTAATATCTAATGATTGTTGAATAAGTTTACATCTATTTTTACTCATGTTTGGTTGTGCACTTATTTCATAATCAATTAAATAAACTTGTTCAAATGTTTTCCATAGGATTCACTCGCCAACTTTATGTTGATCCAAAAACCTTTTTACACATGATACAGGTGAACAGGTTGAGGCAAGGAAAACATAGGAAATGCCTTAGAAGAGTACAAAGAAGCTTAGATTGATAGTTAGAACATGTTGTAATATTTATTGTAAATTTCCATTAAATTGTATTTAATGAATATGAAACACATAATAAATGTCATGAGCTTTGATGATAACCCAATCATGCCCCGATCACCTTTTCCGCTGCGGGTCGGGGTGTGACAAAAAAAATCTGTATAAAATATGAATTTTATTATGATTAATGTCTCGAGTTGTGAGATTGAAATTAAAATACGAATGTAAGGTTTCTAAAATTAGAATACGGATACGGACATTTTTAAAATAGAAATACGAAGATACGAGGCGTTACACGAATAACGAATAACAATTAATAATATATATATACACACACACATAATGTTTTAACGCCCCGAATTATGATACAAATATTTATTTTCTAAAATAAGGATGCGAAAAAGCGAGGCGTTACAGTTTCCCCTACTTTAGGAAATTTCGTCCCGAAATTTATTTAAGAGGGAGACTTTAGAATAATAGGGCATTGAAGCATGTATGGGTATAATCGCGAAATAGGTTGTGAGTGATTAAAGTTTGTATTAAACATAGTAGTGAAACACCGAATTTCTCATGGCACGTTTTACGAAAGTTTGGTAATATGGTAGTAACACTTATATATAGGAAGTACCCGCGGCGTATCCACCATGTTTATACATATTACTTTTGTTTCGCTAATCGGTGTCATGTTACGTTCCGTGTCACAATTAGGGTTTATTAACGTATTACAAGTGAGAATGATAGCATATATAGAGTCTCAAGTATATAAGTATAATTGCATTTAAGTATGAGAGAGTATACTGTATGAGTATGAGTATAAGTGTAAGTGTGCGTATTCGCACATTCGTGTACAATACAGAGGGTATATTTTAGTTTAACCAAGATTAACGGATTACTGGCATGTGAATAAACAGGTCAAACCATCGTGTACCGCAATGTACACTACCCATCATCGTTAAGGGTGTAAAATAGTTTACTTAACATGACCTCAAGAATACGGGCGGGCGTCACTCCTATAGCGCTACACAAGCACTATACATGTTAAGGTGTGGCTTGATCAAAGTTAATGACGACTCTACCACATAAACATGTGAATAAACAAGTCAAACCATCGTGTACGCAATGTTGACTAGTCAATATTGTTGAATCATAGTGTAAAATAGTTTACTTGGTATGAAATAGTTTACTTAACATGACCCCAAGTCTCAAGGGCGGTGCGCTACTCCTATAGCACTACGCATAGTGCTATACATGTTAAGGTGTGGTTTTATAACGAGTTTATCACATATAATGTTCCAGTAATCCCAAATCAAGTATGATGTTTAGTATGCACCTGTAGAATCGTTGCGTAATAGATTTAGTATAAATGCGAAGTTTGTCGTGCATAAATTTGATTTTAGTATAGTGTGACATTAAAAAAAATGAAGGAATAAGAATAATATAGCATAAAGCATAAAAGAGAGGCTTGTTAAAATGTTGGAGTGTTTCGGTTTTAGAAACTTCGACTATTCCAAAGTGACTCGTAAGTTCTTTCGAATTAGGGAGACATGATTTGGCCTAATAGGTATAATACTCTCGTCGCCAAGCGATTAACGGTACTTTACCCTTCCAGTTAGTACATGTCCCTAATTTGATCGAAAAATATGAAACTTTGGCGAGATTGAAAATTGAGGAGCGGAACCAGTCATCAAGGTGTGGATGTCAATCCTGGCTTGACAATTTCGTCCCCAAATTGTGTTTTATTGAACGTATCAAGATATAATCTCAAATCGTCAATAAGGATCCACTAGATTATGAAATGAAACTTCCATCAAGATATGGATATCACTCCTGACTTGATGGTGAATTTCGCACAAAATAACATGTAGAGCGGATTAAAACTCGTCACCAATGGCGGGAATCACCCCTGTATTGATGAGTATTTCGATTGTGGAACAAGAATATACTCAAAAGCGTGTGTTGTGTTTCATGTCTTAGGAAAGACATATTGTAAGTTTTTGGATCAAAAGGGGGAGAAGCATGATAGAAATAATAACTTTTTAGACAAGTATCACAATGGTCAATGGTATGGTACTTAAACTATAGACTAGGCCGAACATGACAATTCTACCTAATTCCCTATAGTTATGGCTCTGATACCAATCTGTCACACCCCAACCGATGGCGGAAACATCGGGATGAGACGAAAACTAGATTGCAAGAGGCTTTATAACGCTAATTGTGTCAAGTGTTTAATAATTACCTTTTACATAGTTTAAATCAAATAATACAAAATTTATGTAACATCCGTCAAAAACCGGATTTACCAAACCCGCTCCGTTTATTAACCGAACAATCAGTTAAAAATTTCGTTGCGTATTTAATGCCCAAATTAATTTTAAACGATACATAATTAAGTATATTGGAATATATAATTTATATTTGAAAAAGTATTTAAAATAAGAAAATAAAAATAAAAGGCTTCTGCGGCTCAGCCAGCGATTTCATCAACGCCTTAACTTCCAACCATCCAACCACTGTGCCACTTGTATTTCTTGTTCATTATTGGAAACAGTTAATACATAACATAAGTCTCGAATTCAAAACCGACGCGCCTAATCGCAGTCGTCGGAAATCCCGACGATTTCGCCGAGATTGGACGGTTTCTTCAGTTTTAACTGAAGCCTTAACTACTACATCAGTTATAACCGACGTCTGAACCCACGACGCAAGTCATAACCGCCGAAAAACTTATTGACCGACGAATCAAGACGAAAATCGGACTAAATTCGTCGATGTCCTGCCCTATAAATACCCCCTCTAATCTCTGTTAGCTTTTTCGCTCACAATCACACCTTTTCCCGACGTAATTTCACTCGCCGGAAAATTTCTGCAACTCGCCGGAAAACCGAGCCTTTCACCTCTGAGCCTTACTGAACCCCCAGAGCTCATACCGAAGCCACCTACACTCACCTCAAGCTCGCTGAAGACCCTCTGTCGCAAGACACACGTCGCCGGAATAGCTTGCTGTCACCGGAGTTTCGCCGGCGAAACAGAGGAGCCCTGTTCGGTATACCTTACACTTAATCTCTCGTTCTTTTATTAATCGCACATGTAATTAAACGCAACACACTAAAAGAACTTGATTAAAATCGATGAACCAGTCAGACTCCGATTCTGGTTAAGTCTGACGAAGAAGACGAAGTTCAGTATTATATAAGTATAATTAAAATCAAGATATATCTCGGGTTAGACACACAGTCCAGCGGTGGACTGTGTGCAAATAAAACACGCTTACGTCCCGAGTTCGATTCTTGTCCCACGCACACTCGCCTTAATAAGAATGTTCTTTTTTTTAACCGAACCGGATTCACTGCAATAGATGTTAAGTTTAATAAAAACCGGAATAATAACCAAGATAGACACACAGTCCAGTGGTGGACTGTGTGAACGTTTAATCACACGTCACGAGTTCGAGTCCGGACTACCGCACCGGTTCGGGCAATTATCAAACTTTTTATATAAAACAGAAATGAAATTATTTAGTTTATATATAAGTATAATAAAAATCAGAGTATTTACCAAGTTAGACACACAGTCCAGCGGTGGACTGTGTGTTAACCTAAACCACATGTCCCGGGTTCGAGACCTGTGGAGAACACCGGTTCGATGCATTAAAATCGTTTTTAAAAATAAATGATTTTCGGTTTAATTCAATTAGTATATAAATATAATTAAAAACAGAAATATTTCAGGTTAGACACGTAGCTCAGTTGGTAGAGCTGTGTGCACGCGAACGGGAGGTCTCGGGTTCGAGCCTCACCAGGCGCACACAATTACACAGTCTGACCGGTCAACAAGTCAACGGTCAACGGTCGCAAAAAGTCAACATTTTTTATTATTTTTATTTATTTATTTTATTTAAAAATCAATTAAAAATACTTAAACATAACGTTTTTAAGGTTAGAAAATAGCCTTAAACTCACAAAAATATATCCAATCATCCTACTAAAATTGATTAATAAAATCCGCTTATTTACCAAACCATTATGTTATTATCTAGGTTAGTTTCACTCGTGGTTAAATCCAACTTCGTGCGTATTCAACATCATCAACCGAACGCACCCAATGTGAGTGAATCTTACAACTCCCCTTTTTAATTACATGTTTTGGGGTGTGTCATGTGTCACCAAAATTAACTCGTTTATTTAAACTTGTGCCATACCATATTGTGATCTAAACTTAGATTGTATATATTGTTTGTAGTTATGTATTTCATATTGTCAAGTTATATGCAATTCATTCATTAGGCCCATCAGTTCCTCGTGGGAGACGAGTTGAGCAACGCGTGCCTCAAAACAAATCCATTATTGTTCGTGTGTGTATTATTTAGTTTATATTGTTTGTAGTTATGTATTTCATATTGTCAAGTATATGCAAATCATTCATTAGGCCCATCAGTTCCTCGTGGGAGACGAGTTGAGCAACGCGTGCCTCAAAACGATCCATTATTGTTCATGTGTGCATTATTTAATATTAAATGATTGGTGAATAAGTTTACATCTATTTTTACTCATGTGTGGTTGTGCACTTTATTTTATAATCAATTAAATAAACTTGTTCAAATGTTTTTCATAGGATTCACTCGCCAACTTTTTGTTGATCCAAAAACCATTTTTGCACATGATACAGGTGAACAGGATGAAGCAAGGAAAACATAGGAAATGCCTTAGAAGAAAACAATGAAGCCTAGATTGATGTTTAGGACATGATGTAATAATGATTGTATATTTTCCATTAAAATGTATTAATGAATATGAAACGTTATAATAAATGTCATGAGCTTTGATGATAACCCAATCATGCCTCGATCACCTTTTCCGCTGCGGGTCGGGGTGTGACAATTTAGATCCCGACACGTAACAAATATAATTTCATTTCATTGATAATGATTTAACACAAGATATTGAAACGAAATACATGTTTGAAACAAATACAATACAATAAGTATTTAAAGTTTAAATGCGTTTCTAGGCAATCCTACTAGATTCCATGTGTCATCAAAATTCATGCAACATGTATTAAAAGCATAGATCAATACAAAAGTATTGGCGAGCATACAAGTTTGAAATCAATTATAAGTATAAAAGTTGGTTTTGATTGTGACAAGTATATATTCAAGTCGAATCGCACGAATATGTAGACCACTTTCGCATAACAATAGCATATAATCGAATTCCTTAACTAGCCTGCATAGTATTCTAAGCATAACGATATCATGAGAATACAAGTCAAAACTAATAACAAACTCAAGCATAACAAGTAGCATGTATAGACGAGTTTAAACTAACACATATAACTCACATAAGCGTAACTGATGGCGCATTTGGTATTGTGAACACATTTAATTTTGTTTAAAATAAATTTTGTAATTTATACATGTTGCACTCCAAAATGCATTAAAGTGTAAAAAGGGGGTCGAGTATGCTCACGGTTTTGCAAAGCTTTCTTTGGTGATTCTGTGAAGAGTTGGAGGTTGGAGCTTCAAGCTTCCTTTAAAACACTTAGTGTTTTCTTTTAGAACTCTTAGAGTTCTCTTCCTTGCTTGGAAGATTTGAGAGAAGTAGAGAGATTGAGAGAAGAATGGTTGGAACACTTAGTGTCCTTTTAGAATTCTTGATTAAGAAGGATTGAGAGAATTAGAGAGATGGAGAGAAGAATGGTGTGAAGAAAATGGTAGAAGGAGGTTGTTATTTATAGGTAGAGAAGGTGAAAATGGTGAAATATGATTGGTTAAAAATGTGGAAGAGGATTGAAAAGATGATTGGTGGAGAAAGGAGGTGGAAAATGGTGAAATATGATTGGTTAAAGAAGGTGGAAGTGGATTGATGAGGTGGAAAAGATGATTGGTATATTTCTTGGTATTTCTTGAGTATATATTATGTAATTGAGTATATAAAAAGTATAAAAGTATAATTCAAGTATTGAGGATGTGCGTATAAGTATTTATACGTATAATTGTGTCGGTTTGCGTATAAATATGTATTTAAATGATCGGTTGTGTGAATAAAAAATATGTATAAAATATGAATTTTATTATGATTAATGCCTCGAGTTGTGAGATTGAAATTAAAATACGAATGTAAGGTTTCTAAAATTAGAATACGGATACGGACATTTTTAAAATAGAAATACGAAGATACGAGGCGTTACACGAATAACGAATAACAATTAATAATATATATATACACACACACATAATGTTTTAACGCCCCGAATTATGATACAAATATTTATTTTCTAAAATAAGGATGCGAAAAAGCGACGCGTTACATGTCGCCGTGCTACCACTAGCCACGTTGATCAGGCTCTTTCGTTTGGCCGATTGGCACCATCAATTGATTTCACTTTCGACCATACATAGCTTACGAACCAATTCGATAACTAGATCCCCAAATCTAAACCGAAATCAACAGAGTAAACGGAGATCAAAACAAATAAACGTTACTTAAACAAATTCATCATCAAATCCTTGCTTGAACTTCTCTATTTCTCTTCTTTCAAAGCTCCAAAACTTAGTGATACACCCCATGAAATGAGGTTGCTAAGGTTATTAATTCTCTAAACTTCCTCAAGTTTTGGGGAATTATTCACATCAAATCCCTCACAAATCAAACCCACTAACATTACATACTTTAGAATTATCATGAGGGTTACAACGTATTATAAGATAATGTAACATCTAGCCTCTCGTAGCACTAATAATGCTCGCTTTATCATAGGATCTCACAAAGGTCACCCATCCTAGTATTACTAACACCTAAGCAAACTTTACTGTGGAGTTGTGCTCTCATTCATTACCATTAAACTCGTTGGTAATATTTGAGGCTGAAAATTCCTTATGATCTACTATCTCTTTTGTGAATAGAATATAATAAAACGATGTAGAATTTGTCTAAAGTGTTACATATAATGTACGTTAACAAAATACGATAAGCTACTTATCATAAATAACAAGATAAAGAGTTTGATAAAAGCCATCACCACTTTGGTGGAGTGATAGAGGCTTTGTGCCTCTTAGAGAAAAGATCAGGTTTCAATTTCTGACATAGTGTAAATTTGGTGTAATTTAGGAGTAGTGATTATCTAACATTTGTCGTTCAAAAAAAATAAAGGAGTTTAATAAAGTAAATAAATACACGAACGTGCACATAATGGTAGTGAACATTGTTCTTGATGGAATCCTTATTCAAATTAATAGTATTCGCCTATTAATAAATGTTCATCTTGAACCACTTGTTGGTTCTTTGGCTTCTTTCTTTCCTATATGTAAAATGTCTTTTTGACACAAGTGGATCTTCAAGTCACTATCATCATTAGATAAGATACCGTGATTCTTTAATTTCCTTTTCCGCTTAACTTTCGAGGCTAACTTTCAAGCTATGTAGTGCATTATTTTATGCCAAAATTTGTTCTCAAGTATATCAACTATTGTCAACAAAGATTAAAAACATTTATTTCCTAAAAGACAATTATAAACAATCATATCTTAGTTCGGTTTTATAAGGAAAAAATCCAAGGGCGGATCCAACCCATATATATGGGTTCCCAGGAACCTAGTGCGTTTAGAGAAATATAAAAAATCAGTGAGAATCTTATAGAATTTAGAAAAATTAATAGTAAGAATCAAAGAGAATTTACAAAAAAAAAAACTTACTATAATAAAATCCTGAATTCGTCATTAAAAAAAATCATATGTGCATATATGTATTTGCATGTGCATATGGTTTATATATTTGTGTGATTACAACTAAAAACATTGGAATATTTTAAGAATGTAATGTCATGCTACGTGCTTTAAAGAATGTAATGTCATATCACAAGTGATAAATAAGAACATACAACTCAAAACATTATCCGTCATTGTGTTTTCTTTACTATAATTGGAATATTTTAATTTCATATTATAATTATAAGTTATTATTTTTGACATGTATACATTGAGAAATACTAGAAAGAAAACTTATTTAAGTTGAGAAAACCTTAAAAATCATATGTAATACCATGTAACACGACGTTTGAAAATGTATACTGCATACCCTAATTTTTTTTTATAAAAAACTATTTATTACATAGTGTTTTCATGGGTCTTCTCACTTAAAGTTTTTATAAGAAAGAAATGAAGAACAAGATATTAGGGTCAGGATTTTTAATAAATATAATTTTATTAATAAGAACATGTTAATTATATTAAAAAATAAAAAAAAAACATCTTAAATTCCATATCGTCATCACTAGTTGTCTTCATTAAATAAAAAGAAACAAAAAGAAACAAAAACCACATCATCACAATTATCTATAAAATAGGTGGAAAAACCTATAGTTTTTGTATAACACAAAAGTTGAGTGAACTAAATGAGACAAAAATAAAAATAAAAAATTGAATGATTTAATTGAAAAGATTTAAAAACTTAATTACTATTCTATAAAGTTCTCCTTTGAAAAAATAATGATATTTGGTAAAGATGGTGTTCATACCAAATTGAACTCGAGATGTCACAATGGCTAGTCTAATTAGTTAATATTGGTTCAGTTGATCACTTGTATCTATTTAAATGCAATATTATCAAGTTTTATCTTAACTTTAAAGGGAAAAAACATATATCCATATATACAAATGTCCATATGAATGTCAACTTAAAAAATAAAATACAACTTATACACTTTTACAAGTGGGTGTATCATTAGGATAGTGAATTGAGGAACGGGGTGTCATCTTATAAATTATGAAGAAGAACATAACTCGAAATATATTATTACTTCTTATATACCGTTTGAAATAAAAATAAATATATGTGCATCTACATATGTAATGTGTGTGTATTTAAAGGGTATATAATTTTATAAACACAAATAATCTGTTTATTTACGGCAAATTTCTTTTAATCACTGTCGTCTGTGAGACTTGAACCCAAAATCTCCCCCTCCTAAACCTATGTGTTTAATCATTTTACTTTTGTTAATTGACCACCACCTATTAGTAGATAATCTGTATGTATAACTACAAAATGTATGACATTATCATTTGGTGCATTTAATACTACAAAACATCTTTGAAGATCACTTATACAAGTTTTGAATTTTATTTTATTTTCTTTTGGAATTTTCATACTCGTATTGCTTGAAAAATCTAATGAAATCCCTCTGTGAGATTCCGGATTCATCACTCCATTTGAATCTGCACCAATTCACAAAGCCTTAAAAACTCCATAATGAAAACCATGTAAATGTATATTCAAGATGACATTGGTAGTCCTCGTGGTGGTGGGTTGACAAACCAAAATACATCCGTATTGTCAAAAGCGTATTCGTTTTTATGGTTTTCGACAGTCGAAAATACGTGTCGCTATCCTTTTAGGGTATCACAACTTTACTTTTTTGGTTACATGAGACAAATTTTGCATACTTAAACAACAATGCACATAATTTTTTACTAAACGGACCGAACCAATATCCCCCAAGCATCATCAGTATCGACAGGGCATCCATTTATGTTTTTTTGTTTGGAAATATTTTCACGACCCATACACAAGTGGTAACTTACGCAATGTACGTAACTTTACAAGTCATAACTTTTGTTTTTAACATTTTTGTTAGGTCAATGCTAATGTAAACATTATTTTGTATTTTGTAAATGTATTGTAGTATTGCCACATCACACATGAAAATCCCACTAGTTAATATATATGTATATAATGTATCTTATATATGTATATATAATAAATAAATGTGAAGCATGTTAGGGGTAAAACAGTCAAATCAAATTAGTTTCTATCGTAAAGCAAATTAGCAAAGTAGCAAACAAAAATACCCACTGAAATTCATAAAAACAATGCCTGTAAAGCAAAGGGGGGCTAGGTGGGTCCCACTTTAACTATATTTAGTTGGACAGACGATACCCTTGTAATTTAAGTTGCTCCTTTCCATAAAAACATTATTCCAAACTGTATTTTCCTCCACTAAAAGATTTGAATCTTTAGATAATTTTTGTTAACTTTTACATAATTTAAAGTAGGATAAAATATAATCTAAAGTGAAAGCATGAAGAAAAGAAAGTAAAGAGATATTACACTCACTTCTATAAAGAATTTGGTGGCTTTCACTTGTTCAACCAAAGATTGTGGTACATCAATCTGTCTCGTATAACATAGCTAGTCAAACTGTAAGCGTATAGAATTTCCCCTTTGATCTTGTTGGGAACCTTTGGCTGTCACTACTCCTATGGCCTCATCGTTGTTTATGTCCCATTTACTCTTTGCAAACAATCCTAAATACTTGAACTAGTTTTCCTTCATTGGTGATTTGGATTAATGTATTTGAGGATTATTGTTTGTAGTATGACGGGTAATCATATTGAAATATTTTATGATAATTTAATGGAAAGTAATGAACATATGGCTTTGTATATGTGTCTATGTTTATGTTAATTCGACAAACAGTTTATCATCGGACATCTAATTGTGTCAAGTACACTCCGAGTTGGCTAGGTTAAGGATCACACATTTGGTGGGTAAGTATAGTGACCGTGCTACATGTTAGTGGTGAAATTGATATTGATGGTGTCTAATAGTCTATTTAGTCAAATCAACAATGAAATCTACAATTTGATCAAAATTCCCAACATCGGACATGACTATATTTCCATATAATCATACAACTCTTTCGATTAATTCATGTATACATGAAATTAATCTACAAACCAATCAATCAACTTTTACTTTTATCTTTACAATTAATGAATGCAAGTATAAAAGCACGTATACTCTCCTTATGGATACGATACCTATACCTGCTCCATCAATTGTAGTGTAGAAAAGTAAGGAAACACTCTATTTTTTTTATTGATGCTTCAACACTTATAACCCTTCCTTTCAATGTATTACTATAAATCAGGTAACATTTTTTTCGTTGATTGCATGATCCATTAGCGTACTCGCAACAATATTATTTTTTAACAATAGTTTTTAGATTTTTAAGATAAATACGATAAAACCTTTACTTGAGGGATTTGAAATTTCAATCTTTTTATTATGGAATATACATATACCAAATAACCACTACAATGTCTCCTTGAGACCTTTACTTAATTTTGATTTACAAGACCATTACGAGACAATAATGATGTTTTTGTCTCTTTCTATAAATAAGTCATGCTTAATCAATGGGAAGGGGGTATATATTGTTTGTATGTGTGGTAAAAATCTTTTATGTCGCCATATATTTTGTGTTAAATATTAATGAAGTTATGAAGATCCGCAAGTAACATATTCTTAGGTGGCATTATCTCTTTTGATTTGATCAACATCCAACATATATTATAATAATGTGATAGGCTTTTAGGTAATAATACTAAGAGTTCTCTGTTTTTCTTTTCTTTTTTTTTCATGAAAAAATTGTTCAATTGAAGATTGGCTAATCTCTTTAAGAAAACGTCACATCAAAAAGATGTTATGAAGTTAGGATGAAACAAATAAGAAAGTAAATTGTAAAAAGGGTATCAGACGGACTCTAATTAACCTCATTTAAGTGATATTAAAATCGTTTTATCGAACTCTACGATATGAGATTTAGCTTTTGCTTTTTGATTTTTATCTTGTAAATTTTAAATTTTTTTTTAGATTATTGTGTCTTTTCTGTATTTGTGTTTTTGTGACTCATTATATCTTTTTTCCTTGAAATTATATTATATTTTTCTTGACAGTGTGTTATCTTTTTGCGATCTATTGTGTCTTTTTACCCTTCTTATTTTTAGGAGACTTTAAAGAATAACTTTACACACATGTTATGGTTTATAACTTTTATTTAACTTATATCTAATTTATGTTTCCTTTTATTTAACTTATATCTAATTTATTTATCTATTCTATAATTAATAAATTTATTATATATTTATTAACTATTTTTATATTATTTTTAGTATTTATTATCTATTATATTTATTTAATAATAAATTTAAAATAAAATACAACAAAGAATAATTAATTTTTCAAACGATTACTTTTTGCAATACCTATTTTTCAAACAACTACATTTGCAACGACTATTTCTTTACTGACTATAAATTCAATTCATATTTCAACCCACATGGGCACTACTCAACTCACAATTCACTATAAAGACTCATGAAAAATGGCAAGAAGACATTGGACTTAGAATGAAGACAAAACTTTGGTCACCTCTTGGATGGATGTGTCCGAAAACAGATTAGGAGTTGTTGCATTTAGAACAACCTTATTTCAAGAATTTCATCAACGTGCACGTAAAATCAATCGCTTTTTGCACCAAGTATTTTCAAGGTTTAGTAATTTGTTCATAGAGGTTTGCACATTTCCTCAGCTCATCAACATTATGATAGCTCGCGATGACGAAATAACAGAGGTAGAAGCGATTGCCGAGGCCATTTAGGAATACTAGGATACAAACAATAGAAGATTTACTCACATCTTGTTATAGAAATAACTAAGAAACCATCCTCGTATGCAACCACTTGTGCATCTGGATACCAAATCTGACAGTTCAGTGTTTTAGTTTAATTATGTTGTTATTTAACTTTAATTATCTATTTGTTTTAGGTTTAATTATCTAGTTTATGTAATGTTTTTAATTTTAATAAAAAAATGTTTATATTATTTTTGTTTTATACATTTGTTTTTTAAAATCTATATTATTTATATTTGGTTTTCTATACATTATTTTATTGGTTTTGATTATTGTGTTTTTCAACTGGGTGGGTTTTCTATACATTGTGTTATACGTTCTAGTCATTTTATTTAGTCTTCCATTGTGTTTTAATTTTTTGTCCATTGTGTTTTATTGTACTGTTCATTGTGCTTTTAGTCTGTTGTTCATTGTGTTTTTAGTTGGTTGTTCATTGTGTTTTAGTTTGTTATTCATTGTGTTTTCAATCTGTTGTCCATTATGTTTTAGTCTGCTGTCGATGGTGTCTTTTATCTGCTATCAACAATTGTGTTTTTAGAGTACTTTCCATCGCGTTTTTAGTTTGATACTCATTATGTATTACGTTATGTCCATTGCGTCTTTTATATGTTGTTATCAATTGTGTTGTTAGTCTACTTTTAATTGTGTAATACGCAACTGGGTTTTTCGATTTTTTTAGAGTATAATAATAAGGTACTCGTATTAAAGATCATAAGACACTCAAATTTATGGTATATTTTTTTAAAGAAACAAATCACGTATGAAAAAGTTTTGTACATTTAAAAGGTGGGGGGGGGGGGGATTAGCATGTGAGGTATATACTTTTTTTATCTTAGTAAAATTACACCTCCCACTTGATTCCTCACTGGACACTTCCCATTCTATGGTAGGGATGAGCAAATGGTACCGGGTACCCGTTCCGAATTTACCGAACCGAAACATTTCCGGTATCGATTCGATACCGACTTTTGACATTTTCGGTACCGGTATTTACCGGTTTATACCCTCAAATACCAGTACCGAATCGTACCGGGTATATTCGGTACCAGTACCTATTTTTGGGGATTTTCGGTATAGGTTGGTACCAAGCTCATCTCTACTGAATGGGCGCAATGGAATATAATATGCTTTAGGCCTCCAAATAATGATTCTGAATGGGTGCAATGGACTCACTCGATGAAGGTTTTAATTGAGGTAAAGCTCAACGATGGTGAAGATGTTTGGACTTGGAAATCTTCTGATAACAAAGGTTTCAGCGTGGTTGCGGTTCAAGACCAAATAATCAGAGCTTCAGTTACTATTGAAGATGCTTGGCTCTTCTGGAACCGGTGGGTTCCATCGAAAGTAAATTTGTTCACGTGGAGGGCTGATTTAGGCAGGATATCGGTTAAGAGTGACCACGTTAAACGAGGTGTGGCTGTCCAAAATCAGTTGTGTTCTAGCTGTGAGGCTCATATGGAATTTGTCACACACATGATCTTTGACTGCTTTTTATTGAAATCGATTTGGTGGAACATCTTTGCACGGGTCAGTTAAAGAAGCTTTGGAGCACATTAATTCCAGGAAAGGATCAACCAAATAGAAGAACGTCATCAACTTAATAGTTCAGGCAAAGTTGTGGAATATATGGAAGGCTCGCAACAAGAAGGAGTTCAATAGGAGCAGAATCCCGGGTAACAAAGTTGTAGAAGACATCAAGGCTAACTCTTTCCTTTGGTTAAAGATGCAGTCGAAGTTCAAAAGTTTAAATTGGGATAGATGGGTGAATTTTAACGTTAGAGACATTATATAGTTTGTTTTGGGGGTGTAGTTGCTTGTTGGTTTCCTTTCTTGTTTTGTTTCTTTTGGGTTTTATAGTATATGTCGGCCCTGTTCTATAATCATAGAATCATGTCGTTCAAAAAAAAATAACCCTCTGTGTGCTAAGCTTATGTGACTTTGCTTCTAGGCATCTATGATTTCGTAGGACACATTTACCCCTTAACACTTGGTACACTAACGTCTCACGGTTATTTTTCACACTCTTAGAACCCTAAGATTAAAAAAAAAGGTTGGGAAAAACATGAGATTAGGAGTCGTGGCGTGGTTTCACATGTAATATGTAATTGTATCTTGTTCGATTTTGGTGTATGTGTTTGCTCCTGGATACAATTTCATAGTTTTCTACTTAAAGTTAGTTGAATATTAAAGAGGTGAAGGGTTCAAATTTTATTTAGTGTCCAAATAGGAAAAAAAACTATTAGTAATATATTTTACAAAACTAGCAATAAGTTTAACTAAGTCCGATTTTATGATAATACATCACAAATCAATTTTAGCAAAAGAGGTGATCAAGATAAAATAAATGACAAACGTATTATTAAAAATTTTAATTTATAATAATAATTATTATTATTAAGTATCAATATGTATTATGTCTTGATACCGTACTCAGATAAAAATAAATGACGAACATATAATTAAAATTTTAATTTATAATAATAATAATAATAATATAATAATAATAATTAATAAGTATCAATATAAATTATGTCTTGATACCGTACTCAGATAAGTTTAAATGGGGTATATAAATTTATGACTTAGTTAAATAGATCAACGACAACAGTTCAATAATGGGTAAAATATAAAATGGGTCATGCTCACCACTCATTGATGTTTTTATTATAGTTCCTTTTGGCATTTCTTTAAATGGTTTATAGTCATTTCTATTAATCCAAAATTATCTGTATAGTAATTTTTTAAAATAAAATAAAATAAAAAACCTATAGTTTATTCTTTTTAATTTAATTAGACTCTTACTAACCTTATTTACAATCTTACTAGAGGTGTACAAATCGGTTTTTTCAAAAACCGGTTTCGGTTAATAATCGAACTGGTTATTATGATCGTTTTAAAAAACGGTTAATTAAAAATCGGTTCTGGTTATAAACCAGTTTTTTTAATGGAAATGTGTAACCGGTGGTAACCGGTTTAAGGAAAACCCCGTTTTTTATATATAATAATAATCAGTTAAAAATCGGTTCTGTAGAAATTATCACAGAATGTTTTTTTGTTGCTGTTTTGCAGCTTTTTTTAGTTGAAATGCATTTTTTTATATAAAAACTTAACAATAAACCGGTAAAAATATAATACCATTAAGTCTTGGTACAAACGGTTACATAACAATGAAAATATGAACGCTAAACGTTACAAACGAATTACATAAAGTTATAAGGTTATGCCGCAAGAACGTCCACTAATATATATTTTTTTGGTGAGACTAATATATATCTTGAATAGCCTCGTTTAATCTTCTTCGCTCGAACCCGAGCTTGAACTGTTGTGTAGGAAGTCATCCAATGCGGCTTCTTCGTCGGTCATTGGGGTTGTCAATTCGACTTCGACCTCGTCCTCGTACACTTCGCCTTTGTAATCCAATTCTCCCTTGAGTGAACGTATGTGTTGATATTCTCCGCCGCATCCAAGTAATCTTTCAAACAAATCAATATCTCAACTGGCTTTGGTGTTAGTCGAGTCATACTTATCGAAATCACCCTACCACTAATAGAAAAAAAAAAACTTTCCGAAGCTACCGTGAAAGCTTGGACCGTTAGTAAATCTTGGGCTATTACGGCTAAGATCAGAAATTGATCTTCCTTACTTTTCCACCAAGCCAACAAATCAAAGTTTTTAAATTCTTGTGAAGTCATTATTTGTAGGAACCATGCCGACCAAGTTCGCTACTAGTAGTGTTACCACGTTGCATTTGACTCGACTCATTATACAATTGGTTATAAACATACAAATCTTGATCTTCCATACTTGAATCTTCGAAGCGGCATTTCTCATTGACTCGTGATTGGGTGACGCGGTTGTCCCATATTTTGTTACATAAACATCAAACATTTTGAAAGTTAATTGTTGAAACGACTTTTTGCGGCTTCACCAAAGTTAGGTTCTTGTTCGGTGTTCAAATTCAACTCGTTTGCAATTTTTTCAATCAAAGACCCGGTTCCAAAAACATTAAAGCAAGGGTTTAAAGTGGCGGCACAAGTGAACACCGCAGGTAATTCTTTAAAATATTTTCTTAGTTTTTCCTTCATTGGGGTTACCATATCACAATATGGTCTAACTCTAACCGACATCTCGTTCAATTTTAAACACATTTTAAACAAATTATGAAGCACCGATGAGCTTGTTGGATTTAAACCCCCGATAAAGTCTTTGTTGATGTCTTGAAAACTTGAAGCAATTGTGTAACCGTTCCAATAGTAGCCCAACCCGATGGGTGGTAAGGCGAAACCTTTCTACGACTAGACAAAGAGTTATGAAATTCTATTAAACTTTTTTTTTTTTTTGCAAAATAGCTTTTTCACACATGGTGCAAGTCGAGTTTCATCTATGAGCAACGTCCCAATTAGGTCCCAAGCATATTCAACTCGCTTCCTTACACATTTTTATATATTTTGAATGTCTATGCGTGTGACTATATATATGACATAACATTATTTTGAAAGCTTCTTTTTGTGGTTCAATAACCTTTAAACCGTCTTGAACGGCCAAATTTATGATGCGTGCCATACATCAACTATGGAAAAAAATACCCTCACAAATCGATTTGTATTTTAATTTTAAATGCATTACTGAAACTGTATTATTTGTGGCGTTGTCAAAAGATATTGAAAAAATCTTTTTTTTTTCCAATTTGTATATTGTAATAAATTTGTCGATTGCTTTACATATAGCTTCACCGGTATTAGGGTAATCAAATAATTTAAACAAAATCGCGTGTTTCATCATTTGCCACGTCGCTGGTTCAATCCAATGGGCGGTGACATAAATATACTAATCGGGTGAACCGTGCGGTGCGGACCAAACGTCGCTAGTCAAGTTAACACCGGTTTCTAATTTTTCAAAATAAGAAATTAATTATTGTTTAGTATTTTTCCACAATTTTGAATAATCTCTCCTAAGAGTAGCACGACTTACATGGGTGTATCATAGTTGGAAAGTTTTTTGAACCATCCGTGTGTAGCGTTGGTTGTCGAAATTGTTGAACGACAAACTTTCTTGGATTACAAACTTCGCCATTTCCTCCCTAGCCATATCATAATTGTAGGCGAACAAAGAAGCGCCTTCACTTGCCATGAAAGTTTGACCACTAGCGGGTTGTTATTTCAACGCCTTGCAAAATGGTTTTTCGATGTGTTGTCTCAAGGTGGTGTTTGTTCCTTCGGCGTAAAAACCATGATAATGATGACAAGGCGTTTTTTTTCCCATTGGCCATCTCGCACAACTCGAAATGTGACCAAATTTCAGGGTTGCGCTTTATTGGAAGAACACGAACCACCATGTTGGTTGTAGACTCGCCAACATTGACCGAATCATGAGCATTAGAGCTTGCCATACTTTTTTAAGAATTATTGAACAAGATGGTGAGCATTTTTAAGAGTTTTTGAAGATTTAGAGAGTGGTGTGATTGAACCTAAACACTCACCACCCTTCTATGCTAGTTGATTTTATGGTATATTTTTATTTAAACAATAGCGAAGCATATAAAAATAACTTTTTACCAAAAAACCTGTAAAATTAAGATAAACACATATAAGACATGGACTTTCTAGTTTTTACTCATTTCAGTCATAAATGGCTTGCATTTTATTACGAAATTAATAACGTGTCATCTTAGGCTGGACGAGGCGTTCTTAGCCGAACATGTGTGAACCCTTACCACCAGCCAATTATAGTGACACCTCATCTCAACACGTGTGAACCCAAACTAACCCATACCACTTGTAGCCGTGTTCTAGCTTCATCACTCGAACCCCCACACTTCCTAAGAAATTCAACACCCTCTTTCTCCTTCCTTTTCACTCAACCATTCTTCAGCCCGCCCTGATTCTCGAACCCAGGATTAATCCCATTAAGTGAGATTGAGGTTATGACGCTGTTCTCATAGACCCCGTACAACCCCAAATGCTATCACATGACGCCCCTTCCACCCTTACACAAACTCATTCTCTTCAACATTCCATATTATTTCTTAAAACTTTTGGTAACTTTTTACTAAAGAATATTTCATATGCATATATAAATAAAGAAAAGGTGAGGAGTTATCTATCTGTGCCATTTACTGCCACATAAACCAAAGTGACCCCTTGTGGTGGTGTCCCAAACTTTTCTTAAACAAGCAGATGAGATGAAGGGAAGAAAATATTAATAATTCCAAAAGATTCCCCAGCTATTTTTAATACATTTTTTACTGCCACTTTTTTAATTTATTTATTCATTCATTCACACATATTTATTTTCTCATTTTCATTTTCTTTTTGGTGCGAGTTTGACAGCAGATCAGATCCCCACCGAAATAAATTATTAAATTTCACCATTATACCCCCAATCTTACATAAAACCCTCAACATTTCACCATCTTTTTTGTTTTTTTAATTCTTCACCCAACAGTAGTATCATCTTCTTCTTGCTCTTCTTTCCCCCATCATTTATCATGCTCACCGGAGTTTCCCCTAGCTCCGGCGACTCTTCCGCCGCTTCACCGGTTCAACCCCCGCTACCACCGAGCTAGGCAGTAGTGGTTTCAGTGAAGATGAAAGAGGAAAACCCGACGACGTCGGTGGCCGTAGCTCCGGCGGAAACCGGTGGCCCCGGCAGGAGACCTTGTATTTACTTAAAATACGCTCAGATATGGATGTGGCGTTCCGTGATGCTAGCCTCAAAGGTCCTTTATGGGATGAGGTTTCTAGGTAGTTTGGAATTTCAAACCCTAATTTCCTTTTAGGTAATCAATAACTGACTACGAGATCTACTGTGTAACGGATTGTAGAGCTCGTGTCGGTTTGAGAGGATTTTGTTTGAAAAGTATAATTGTTTGGGTAAATATATATATATATATATATATATAATATATATAATTGTTGGTTTTTGATTTGTTTAGGAAATTAGCATCGCTTGGCTTTCATCGAAGTGCGAAGAAATGCAAAGAGAAATTCGAAAATGTTTATAAATATCATAAGAGGATTAAAGAAGGAAGGAGTTCAAAGGCAGACGGAAAAACCTACAAGTTTTTTGAACAATTACAAGCTCTAGAAGGTAGCCCTTCCGCCGCCGGTAACCACCACCAGCCGCCGCCGCTTCCGCCTCCGGGTGTATCGAAACCGGCTCAAGTTACAATCACATCAATGCCTCCTGGTGTAACTCCGATAAGTAGGTTGGAGTTGCAACAGAATAATGTGGATCCGATCTCGGTTGCGGCGCCGGCGGTGGCGGTGGCGATGGATGTGAATGTTAGTAATGCGTGTGGGTTTCCGTTTTCGCAATTGAATGTGTCGGATTCGAATTCGAGTGGTTCTTCGAGTTCGTCGGAGGAGGATGATGCGGTACCGGAGAAAAAGCGGAATCGGAAGAGGAAATGGAAGGAGTTTTTCGGGAGGTTGATGAAGGAGGTGGTTGAGAAACAAGAGGAGTTGCAGTCGAAGTTTTTAGACGCGTTGGAGAGGCGAGAGCGCGATCGGATGGCGAGAGAGGAAGCGTGGCGGATGCAGGAAATGGCGAAAATGAAACGAGAACACGAATTGCTGGTTCAAGAAAGATCCATGGTCGCTGCGAAAGACGCTGCTGTTGTTACTTTCTTGCAGAAAATTACCGAACAGAACCCGAATGCGGTTATACCACAAATGCCCGCAATGCAGTTACTCCAACAGCAGCAGCAGCAACAACCGACACAGGTGGAACAAGCACCAGCACCAGCACCACCACCACCAATGCAACAGCAACCACCGCCACAAATACAACAGCAACCACAGCAACAAACACCGCCCGCCTTGGCAGGTGCAATCATTCATCCAGTTTTATAATCACAATTAATAAATTTGAGTCTCATGATTAATTTATTTTGATTTTGTTGACTCTGATGTACTATTTGAGATTCTACTACGTACGTTTGATTGTTAATTCTGACGGTACCTATTGCAGCTACACCTGTATCTGTATCCGTGCCTGTACCTGTTCCAACTGCACTGCCTCCGGCAGTGAAGAATCCCGAAATCGCCACGGGAGAGAACGTGCTACAACCGAGCCCATCACGATGGCCGAAAGCGGAAATTAACGCACTCATCCAGATTCGAACAAGTCTCGACACGAAGTACCAAGATAGCGGACCGAAAGGGCCGCTATGGGAGGAGGTATCGGCAGCGATGAGGAACCTAGGATACAACCGGAATGCGAAACGGTGCAAAGAGAAATGGGAAAACATCAACAAGTACTACAAAAAGGTTAAGGAAAGCAGCAAGAAACGCCCCGAGGACTCGAAAACCTGCCCGTATTTCCACCAGCTGGACGCCATTTACCGCGAAAAAGAAAAAGCAGCAAGCGGCAGTAATAGTAATCCGGGTCTCGGCCTAAAACCTGAAACCCAAATGGCTCCAATAATGGCCCAACCGGAGCAGCAATGGCCGCATCCGGCCGTAATTCAGCAACAACAACAACAACAACAAGCACACCAGTACCAGCAGAAACAACAACAACAACTGCAGCAACAGCAGCAGCAGCAGCAACAGAATGCGGATCTGAACGAAGATGATTATGACGATGAAGACGATGACGGCGACTATGAAGATGAAGAAGGGGGTGAGTATGAGATTGTTCCAAACAAGACATCATCAATGGCTTCAGCTGAATGAATGAAATATATAGAAAAAATGGAACAGAACACACTGCAGATGTGGGTCATCAGTTGCAGAAATTGTCCAGTGGGTAAACGGGTCGGGTTGCGGGTTGAGTTTTGGATACTTGAAACAACAAACACATGTGGTGGGGGAGGGTGGTGTGACTGTAACATTGTAAGTTTTTGTTTTTACAGTGGTATACTGTGGTTTACTTTTTTATGATTTATTTATTATTTTGCAAGAATAAAATAATGAGGGAGATATAGATTCAATCAAATAATTTAATAAAAAAAAATTAAATTGTAATTTTGTATTTTTGTTGATGGGGTGTAAATGTGAGAGATACTTTTCTTTTATATTTATCAGCATTTATGTTTGCATTATTATTATTTTATGTGCAATTTTAATGCCTGTTTTATTTGTTTTCTATATTTTATATTTTGTCAATTTATTTTAGTTTTAATGAGTGGGTTATATAATCGGTCCAGTGTGGCTTAGCCACCTCATTATCTTTGGAGCCCCTCCCCATCTTTGGGGTGCTGGGTAGGGGTTATAGATCTCTTCGCCACAGGCGTTTTGCACTGATTTCGAGAAGGTCATAGATGACCGTTGGTAAACGATCAAATTTAAAAAAAAAGAAACAAAAACTTAAAATTGTCTCGGTAAATCCCATCAATAGCAAAGCTATGGTAGGGTCTGAGAAGGGTAGATGTAGACAACCTTACCTCTACTCCGTAGGAATAGAGAGGCTAATTGTACGATTTTGCTTAACGTACGCTGCCTAATGCGTGATTAGGTTTTTTACCCCATGCGTGATTTCTGATTTTGTGGATGCGTGATTATGGTTTTCAACATGCGTGATTAGGGTTTTTGAGTTATATAACGTGCGTAATTTCATCTCATATACATCGTACGTTAACGAATATTATACGTTAACCAACCCCTATACATCTATTACACAAACCAATCACAAACTCATTCACTAAAACCTACAAACTCTCTCAAATCATTTATAAAAAATATCATTGGACTCTTTATCCGATTCGTCCAGCTCTTCATTAGAGGGAGTGATCGACGATATGCTTATCGCAATGACTTAGGAGGCGATCCAGAATTGGCGAGAAGAAGTCGAATTGTCTACAACGCGTAGCAGACAAGCGCCTCTTGAACGAGATCCGTTATACGACATGAATGGTTATGTTGGTGAAAATCCGGCGATGCACAGTTTAGTCGTCGGTTTTGTATAAGTTGTCACCTTTTTTAAGAATTTATGATGATCTTGCGGGCCAATATCCATTTTCACACAAAGAGAAAGTACTAGTAAAAAATGGATTGGAATACAAACGTGTACAACCACGATTCGGCAACTGCCGTACAGTATGGCGATAGATGCGTGGGACGAATACTTAAAGATATCAGACAGAACTTGCCGTGATAGTCTTGACAGTTTCTATGAAGGTATTCATTTATTATTATTGTTATGACTATTGTTATTTATGTAACATCCGCCAAAAACCAGATTTACCAAACCCGCTTCGTTTATTAACTGAACAACCAGTTAAAAATTTCGTTGCGTATTTAATGCTCAAATTAATTTTAAACGATACATAATTAATAAGTATATTGGAATATAAAAGTTATATTTGAAAAAGTATTAAAAATAGTGATTTAAAAACAAAATGCTGAAGCCGGGTTTCGAACCCGGGTCAGCCGAGAATCATTCAAAGACTTAACTCACACGCGCTCAACCACTTCGCCACTAGTGTTCTTTGTTAACATGTTGAAACAATTAATACATAACATAAATCTGGAAATCAAACCCAGTTACACAGCGCGCCCAAATCCGCTGACGCCGGAAAATCCGACGATTTCGCCAATCATCGTCGGTTACCTATGACTTAACGTAAGAATTAACAACGACATCGGTTATAACCGATGTCCAGTCCGCGACATTAGTCATAACCGCCGGAAAATTTTGACCAACGAATCAAGACGGTAATCAGACCAAATTCGTCGATGTTCTTCCCTATAAATACACCCTCTAGCCTCTGTTAACCTTTTTGCTCACAATCACACCAGTTCTCGACATAATTTCACTCGCCGGAAAATCTCTGCAAGTCGCCGGAAAACCGAGATTTCATCTACACGGTAAATACCTCGACGTTTTCTGTTTTAACCCATTGTTAGACTATTACTAACATAAATTCCTCACCCAGAATCTATTCCGGACGTCGTGGCCGGATTTTCTGTTATCGCCAGAAAACTTCTGAAAGTTTCGGAAACTCGCTGTTAACCGGTATGATCCTTCAAACCTACTGATAATCGTTACTCAGTAGTTCAATTTCACATCTAATCCCTCCAAACTGTTAATTGATCCTAACAGCCGAAGGTCACCAAAAACAGAGCCGGCGAATCGTTGCCGGATTTCTGAAGAAGACGATCAGTTCGGTACAATCATTTCCTCAAACCCTTTTCCGTTCAATACATTGCAATTGTTTATAAATTCGTTAGATTAATTTAACAAATAACTGTTAGTTAACCGTTGTCTGTGTTTTGGACGAAGAAGACGAAGTTGTGTATGAGATAAGATAAATTAAAATCGGTTTTATAAACGGGTTAGACACACAGTCCAGCGGTGGACTGTGTGCAAATAAACACGCATGCGTCCCGAGTTCGATCCTTGACACACACACGTTCGCTGTAATAAAATGTTTTTTTTTTAAACTGAACCGGATCCACAACAGTAAGATGTTAAGTATAATAAAAACCAGAATATTTACCAAGTTAGACACACAGTCCAGCGGTGGACTGTGTGCCAAACTAAACCACAGGTCCCGGGTTCGAGACCTGTGGAGAACACCGAGTCGATACATTAAATCCTTTTTAGAATAAATGATTTCCGGATTAACTTAATTAATGTATAAATATAATTAAAAACAGAAATATTTCGGGTTAGACACGTAGCTCAGTTGGTAGAGCTGCGTGCACGCGTACGGGAGGTCACGGGTTCGAGTCTCACCCAGCGCACACATATAACAGACCGAACCGGTCAACAAGTCAACGGTCAACGGTCAACAAGTCAATGGTCAACAGTCAAAAATCAACATTTTTTTATTACTTTTATTTATTTATTTAAATTAAAAATACTTAAAAATAACATTTTTAAAGTTAGAAAATAGCCTTAAACTCACAAAAATATATCCAATAATCCTACTAAAAATTGATTAATAAAATCCGCTTATTTACCGAACCATTATGTTATTATCTAGGTTAGTTTCGCTCGTGGTTAAATCTAACTTCGTGCGCATTCAACATCATCAACCGAACGCACCCAATGTGAGTGAATCTTACAACTCCCCTTTTTAATTACACGTTTTGGGGTGTATCATGTGTCACTTAAACAAATTCGTTTATTCAAACTTGTGCCATACCATATTATGATTTAAACTTAGAATGTAAATATTGTTTGTAGTTATGTATTACATATTGTCAAGTTGTATGCAAATTATTTGTTAGGCCCATCAGTTCCTCGTGGGAGACGAGTTGAACAACGCGTGCCTTAAAACTCATTCATTAGGCCCATCAGTTCGTAGAACAACGCGTGCCTTAAAACTCATACATTAGGCCCATCAGTTCCTCGTAGGAGACGAGTTGAACAACGCGTGCCTCAAAACAATCTATTATTTTATGTGTGTGCATTATTTAATATTAAGTGTTTTGTGAATAAGTTTACATCTACATTTACTCATATGTGGTTATGCACTTTATTTTATCAATTCAATAAAATTGTTTAAATGTTTTTAATAGGATTCACTCGCCAACTTTTGTTGATCCAAAAACCATTTTACACATGATACAGGTGAACAGGATGAAGCAAGGAAAACATAGGAAATGCCTTAGAAGAAAATAATGAAGTATAGAAAGATGTGTAGAACATGTTGTAATTATGATTGTATGATTCCCTTTAAATTGTAATAATAAATATGAAACGTTATAAATGTCATGAGCTTTGATGAAAACCCAATCATGCCCCGATCACCTTTTCCGCTGCGGGTCGGGGTGTGACAGATTGGTATCAGAGCCATAACATAGGATAGGTTATTAGACCCTTAGAGCCTATACTATAGTTGATTAGATTTTAATTGTTTATGTGGTTACATGCAAACTCATGATGTTTATTTCTTTCATATTTATTACATACACAATTGCATGCAAATACTTCCGATACTACATTTTGTGATACATAGTGAATTATACTTACAGTCAAACATACATGCATACATACATACATACATACATACATACATACATACATACATACATATTCATCATACATATTTCAATGCTCACATATTCAAATCATCTTCATACTTCCGTTATTCAAGATTTTGTCGCATTTTCATTTTTTTCAAATCTCATCAAAGTCAGTTCTGCGACAGGCATGTAGTAACTGTAAGGGTACAAGTACCGGTAGTCGGAACGTCCTGTCTAGGTTGGCATTCGTATAAATCCAATATAACGGACCAGTTTGCCTACCTGGGGACTAACGATGAGAGTACGAAGGACCTATTAGGCCAAAGCATGCCACACCAAACGTCGTTCGAACTAACCCCACTTTGAGGTGTCACCGTGTCCACACCTGGATACATTCCGAATATCATACGTTACATACATATTTCTCGATTTTCTCCGGGTTTTAGTGTACGTAACCAGGCTAACACATGCGAACCATATGAAAAACCCGGTAATCATGGGGCCCACATGATTACGAAGGTGAAGTATGGCGGCATGCAAGGCCCAATTACGAGCCAAGCCCAAGACATCCTATGGATGTAGTAGATTTATTTTATATGTATTTTATAAATGTTCATTCCTAAATACGACACATGATCCCTAAAGCATCCAACTCATACTCTTGATATGTATTCCTTGTAGATGTCTTCTAGCCTCGCTCGTAGGAAGATGAGATCAGGAAAAGCCCGCGAGCGCATGGCTGCCCAAATCGCTCAACAAATGGCTGCCGTAATACCCAACATTGTAATTCAAGTCCAACAAGCCCTTAACGCTAATCCTGTCAACCAAGGAGATCAAAATGTTATCAACCCTCCCCCAAATACCACTAAATGCACCTACAAGCATTTCAAATCCTGCGACCCTCCGAAATACGAAGGGGCTGAAGGTGTCACCGCTCTCCTCCATTGGTTTGAAGAAATGGAGAACACTTTTCTAAATTGCGATTGTCCCGATGATCGCAAAGTGCGTTACGCTACTGGTCGTTTACTTGGAATAGCACTTACATGGTGGAATACAGAGGAGGCCAAACGAGGTGTTGAAGATGTTATGACTTTAACTTGGAACGAATTGAAGGAAATCATGACCAGACGATTTTGCCCAAGGAGCGAAATCAAGAAATTAGAAGATGAATTTTATTCGTTGAAGCAAAAGGAAGGAGACCACACCACATACAACAAAAGATTCCTCGAATTACATCAAATGGTTCCCAACATGTTCACTCCCCGCTACCGTTTGATCGAGCATTACATTCGTGGTCTTCCGTCAAAGATTCAAGACCCTGTAATAAGTACCAAGCCTGCAACTTTGGAAGCAGCAATGGAGCTAGCAACAGAGCTCACCGAGAACCGTATACGGAATAAAGACTTCAAGGAGGAGAAGAAGAAGGATAAAGCATCGACTGAAACCTCAAACTCCACCCAAACCGAATCCCCTTCTCAACCCATTTCCAAGAGAAAACGAGATGGGCAACTTTTCGCTGTCACCCAACGTAATCAATCAATTTCAAAAGCCATACCCCTCCAAGCTATCCCAATCACTCAAGTAGCACCCAACTTAACTTACCCAAATAAGAAACCTTACCTTGGACCTCACCCTCAATGTAACACCTGTTTTTATCACTATCCATCTACCTTACCTTGTCGACTATGTGCGAATTGTGGACGCTATGGTCATTTGAGCAAGGCTTGCCGCACCCCTCAAAACCAAATCTCTCCCCCTACTCAAAACATGATCCAAACATATCAACAACCCCAATACCCCATGTTACCTTATGTTCGAGCTTGCTTTAATTGTGGCGACCCTACCCATTATAGAAACACGTGCCCTCGATTGATTAACATCATAAACGCCCAAGCTCAAGCAAACCCAGTTAACCAATCAAATCAAGAAAACTTAACCACTAGGCCACCAGCAAGAGGAAGAGTTCACAACATCAACGCCAATCCGGTTGAAGATAAAGACAACTAGTCTCCTTCACCAAAAATCAAGATTCAACTCCAACCGCTTCGTTTTTATGTTTTTTTGTTTTATGTTATCTCAATTTTCACGTATCTCAATTATAAATTGGAAATTTTATCCAAAGATCTTAATACGAATTACTATTTCAGTTTTGTTTTTATACCCATTAATTTAACATTCATATCATCATACATCTCAACGTATTTCAATCTCATTATTTAAAGAAGTTGGGCTGTGTCTCACTTCTACATAGACTAACCTCTCCATCACAACAAACGAGAGAGGAATTGTCATCATTCAAACATGTATACTATCAGAATTAAGACTCAAGCTTTGGTTGTTGTGTTTGGTTATGTATTAGAGTCACGTAGAACTAATCATAACTTGCGGATAAAGCCAATGAAAATTTGACAAGAATATGGTGGATACGCCGCTGGTACTTCCTATATATAAGTATTCTTGCCAAAGGATCAGAGACATGTCAGGCGGTTATGAGAAGTTCCATGTAGGATTTAGTATTGTCTTGGTTGAAGTTTGTGTTATACTCACTGATTTAGCATTCATATCATTTCATCATTTAAAGAAATTGGATTGTGTTCTATTTCTACATAAACTAACCTCTTCATCATAACAAACGAGAGAGGAACTGTCACCATTCAAACATGTATGCTATCAGAATTAGGACTCAGACATTGGTTGTTGTGTTTATTTATGTTCTAGAGTCACATCATAGAACCAATCATAACTTACTGATAAAACCAATGAAAATTTGACAAGAATATGGTGGATACGCCGCTGGTACTTCCTATATATAAGTATTCTTGCCAAAGGATCAGAGGCATTGTCAGGCGGTTATGAGAAGTTCCATGTAGGTTTTAGTATTAGAAGTTTGTTTTAGGATATAACCTTATCTTTCCAAACATATCAAAACTCTTGCGCATGAAATCATACTTAGTGAATCAACTCTGCTTATCAATATTTTTTACCGTAGGCAACAAAAAGCGATTCCTGAAGCAGGGTACTCAACCCTTACAAGGAACGTTACCGCCTCAAACAAAATTTAAACTCTTACTCTCTTCTGAGTATGTAACTGTCAAATTAAACACCATCCTTGTGAGTCAAAACATGCCACTACTTAAATTTCGGGACGAAATTTCTAAAAGTAGGGGATACTGTAACATCCGTAAAAAACCGGATTTACCAAACCCGCTTCGTTTATTAACCGAACAACCAGTTAAAAATTTCGTTGCGTATTTAATGCTCAAATTAATTTTAAACGATACATAATTAATAAGTATATTGGAATATAAAAGTTATATTTGAAAAAGTATTAAAAATAGTGATTTAAAAACAAAATGCTGAAGCCGGGTTTCGTACCCGGGTCAGCCGAGAATCATTCAAAGACTTAACTCACACGCGCTCAATCACTCCGCCTGTTTGTTAACATATTGAAACAATTAATACATAACATAAATCTGGAAATCAAACCCAGTAACACATCGCGCCCAAATCCGCTGACGCCGGAAAATCCTACGATTTCGCCAATCATCGTCGGTTACCTATGACTTAACGTAAGAATTAACAACGCCATCGGCTATAACTGATGTCCAGTCTGCGACATTAGTCATAACCGCCGGAAAATTTTGACCAACGAATCAAGACGGTAATCAGACCAAATTCGTCGATGTTCTTCCCTATAAATACACCCTCTAGCCTCTGTTAACCTTTTTGCTCACAATCACACCAGTTCTTGACATAATTTCACTCGCCGGAAAATCTCTGCAAGTCGCCGGAAAACCGAGATTTCATCTACACGGTAAATACCTCGACGTTTTCTGTTTTAACCCATTGTTAGACTATTACTAACATAAATTCCTCACCCAGAATCTATTCCGGACGTCGTGGCCGGATTTTCTGTTATCGCCAGAAAACTTCTGAAAGTTTCGGAAACTCGCTGTTAACCGGTATGATCCTTCAAACCTACTGATAATCGTTACTCAGTAGTTCAATTTCACATCTAATCCCTCCAAACTGTTAATTGATCCTAACAGCCGAAGGTCACCAAAAACAGAGCCGGCGAATCGTTGCCGGATTTCTGAAGAAGACGATCAGTTCGGTACAATCATTTCCTCAAACCCTTTTCCGTTCAATACATTGCAATTGTTTATAAATTCGTTAGATTAATTTAACAAATAACTGTTAGTTAACCGTTGTCTGTGTTCTGGACGAAGAAGACGAAGTTGTGTATGAGATAAGATAAATTAAAATCGGTTTTATAAACGGGTTAGACACACAGTCCAGCGGTGGACTGTGTGCAAATAAACACGCATACGTCCCGAGTTCGATCCTTAACACACACACGTTCGCTGTAATAAAATGTTTTTTTTTTTAACTGAACCGGATCCACAACAGTAAGATGTTAAGTATAATAAAAACCAGAATATTTACCAAGTTAGACACACAGTCCAGCGGTGGACTGTGTGCCAAACTAAACCGCAGGTCCCGGGTTCGAGACCTGTGGAGAACACCGAGTTGATACATTAAATCCTTTTTAGAATAAATGATTTCCGGATTAACTTAATTAATGTATAAATATAATTAAAAACAGAAATATTTCGGGTTAGACATGTAGCTCAGTTGGTAGAGCTGCGTGCACGCGTACGGGAGGTCACGGGTTCGAGTCTCACCCAGCGCACACATATAACCGACCAAACCGGTCAACAAGTCAACGGTCAACGGTCAACAAGTCAATGGTCAACAGTCAAAAATCAATATTTTTTTTATTACTTTTATTTACTTATTTAAATTAAAAATACTTAAAAATAACATTTTTAAAGTTAGAAAATAGCCTTAAACTCACAAAAATATATCCAATAATCCTACTAAAAATTGATTAATAAAATCCGCTTATTTACCGAACCATTATGTTATTATCTAGGTTAGTTTCACTCGTGGTTAAATCCAACTTCGTGCACATTCAACATCATCAACCGAACGCACCCAATGTGAGTGAATATTACAACTCCCCTTTTTAATTACACGTTTTGGGGTGTATCATGTGTCACTTAAACAAATTCGTTTATTCAAACTCGTGCCATACCATATTATGATTTAAACTTAGAATGTAAATATTGTTTGTAGTTATGTATTACATATTGTCAAGTTGTATGCAAATTATTTGTTAGGCCCATCAGTTCCTCGTGGGAGAAGAGTTGAACAACGCGTGCCTTAAAACTCATTCATTAGGCCCATCAGTTCGTAGAACAACGCGTGTCTTAAAACTCATACATTAGGCCCATCAGTTCCTCGTGGGAGACGAGTTGAACAACGCGTGCCTCAAAACAATCTATTATTGTATGTGTGTGCATTATTTAATATTAAGTGTTTTGTGAATAAGTTTACATCTACATTTACTCATATGTGGTTATGCACTTTATTTTATCAATTCAATAAAATTGTTTAAATGTTTTTAATAGGATTCACTCGCCAACTTTTGTTGATCCAAAAACCATTTTTACACATGATACAGGTGAACAGGATGAAGCAAGGAAAACATAGGAAATGCCTTAGAAGAAAATAATGAAGTCTAGAAAGATGTGTAGAACATGTTGTAATTATGATTGTGTGATTCCCTTTAAATTGTAATAATAAATATGAAACGTTATAATAAATGTCATGAGCTTTGATGAAAACCCAATCATGCCTTGATCACCTTTTCCTCTGCGGGTCGGGATGTGACAATTTATATTATTATTATTATTGTTGTTATTATTATTATTATTGTTATTATTATTATTATTATTATTTATTGTTGTTATAATTTATAGTTTAATAATGTATTTGTTAGGTGTTATCTATCTTTACAGGAGGTGATATATGAGGATGCCGACACCTATCGATGCTCCACGTTTATTCGAGGCGTATCAATGGATACATGGATTCCCAACCATCGGGGATACTTGAAAAGAGTAAAATGAGACATCATGTATACGTGCATCATCTTGTATAACATGATATTGGAGGACCCGAGCAGAGCCTTTTGTGGCGAGTATGTTGAAGGTAACCAACCAGCGAAGCCACTGCTAACCTACGCCCAGAAAAGATGTCCGAGCGAGGATACGTGATAGAGACACACACCATAATCTTCGAGCTGATCTGACAGCGCACCTATGATTTGATAGTGGACAGGGAGACGATGACGAGTAAAGACTTAGTTTTAAGTTTATAATTTAAGTATTTTTTATTTAGGTTTGTCTTTTTTTAAGTATGTGTATTTTTTAAGTGAATTGTACTTTTTGGTATTAAATTATGATTGTTATATTTTATTTATGTAATTTAAATTAATAATCTTTAATTTAATTAAAAAATAATTAGGTAATGATGATAGTGAGCTTGAAATTATTGTAAGGATGTTAAAGGAATGAGCTTTAAAGCCCTTTATATGACTTAATGCTGACAACGGTATAAAGCCCCACACCATCCAGCCCTAGAATCAAAGGACTAATTTTTGGAGTAGCAATATCAAGTTATTGAATAAGGGTTTGCATTTTTTAGTTGTTAGGATATAATCTTTATGGTGAACAAATAGTAGTAGAATTAGAGTGTGTGACTTGTCGTCCTAAAATGAATAAAAAAGCTGAGTTTATTAGAACCATCTGTGTGCGTTGTCGTCCTAAAATAAATAAAAAAGTTGAGTCTATTAGAACCATCTTCTGAAAAGAGGAACCAATCTGTAGTTTGTTATAAGTTAGTTGTGGGGCATGCAAATACACACACATAGAAACTAGAAAGAGAGAGAAGTATAGATTGAAAATCTACTTTACTTCAAAAGAAAAACTTAGTAAAAACTTAAAAATATTTCATTTTTTTATCCAATATATGTTATATGCTAGTAATTTTGTGACAACATAAAAAAATTACATTGCAAAAAAATTACACATGTCTTAACACGTATGACTTCACACGTGTGTAACATATGTGTATATGTATTTGTTATATATTTTTCTTTTAAAACTATTAATGACTTCATCTAGTTTTTAGAACCGGTGGTGAGAAGTGGACCATTAAGGTTACCGATTATGAACATTAGACTCAACCAAACAATTTGTAATCAGTATCTTCATAATAGAGCCAGCTATTGAATCGGTCACCGTATAGATTTACTGACCAGACTAATCAAATCATGCTAATTTAACCGTTAAAAAAAGGATGGTTTACAAATACCGACTCGGTGTTTGCAATTCCTGATTCAACCTGGTTCGATTATAAAAAGATATTGCCTGTAAAAAAGATGAGAATTAAAATATCTAAATAGATATCAATGAATGAATAAAAAGACATTGCTGTTTCGTCAAAGACGAAAATACATTATCTAAAATGAATGGTGATAAAATATACTTTTTATTTATTTATTTTACGAAAGAAAAAACATTTGTCTTCGATAAAAAGTTGACCTGAAAATGTCACTGTTGTGTTTATTTAATCCAATAAAAGCAACCATAAAACACAATTTGAATTACCGTTCAGCAAAAAATTATTTAAAAGATATCATATATTCTATAACCTATTATATTAAATTA
The DNA here is from genome assembly GCA_947069175.1 of Scalesia atractyloides. Taxonomy (NCBI): domain Eukaryota; kingdom Viridiplantae; phylum Streptophyta; class Magnoliopsida; order Asterales; family Asteraceae; genus Scalesia; species Scalesia atractyloides. The sequence goes on along the minus strand of CAMTDV010000026.1, from coordinate 2,595,336 downwards.
TTATATTATTTACCAATGAGAAACCTCAAAAACGGTATAAATTATACACATACACTCAAAACTTATATCATTGTTTTATTAATTAAAATTTCTTAACACATGATATTGATATAATTGTAAGGATTGCCGTTCAAAATATATATATATAATTGTAAGGATTTTTTTTCTCACTTCTGGACCGATTCTCTTTAACTAAATTTTGTAATATTATTTTTTGTTAAACCGATTTTTGACTATATATACAAGTGTATGTAATATCAACCTAACGTATTTAAGCAATAGACCTAAACATAAAAGCATTATATTCGAACTTCAAAGATATGGACATGTTTGTACCAAATCTTAGCAGTTAAAATACAATACAAGGTCTATTTACAGATGAAATTTTAAGATAAAAATATTAGTACATTTGCACGGAAGGAATTTTAGCCTATCAGTACCAAGTTATGTAAATGATGTTCCTCTAAATGGGGTCGAAGGTTCGAGGCCCGTGATGGACACATGTGTAAAATTAATAGCATGTCAGATTTGCTATTAAAAAAATCTATTGGATTCTCCCCCTTACCATTCTTTCTCATCAGTGTTAAAACTTAGAAAACTAACGTTTTTGCGACTATTCATGACGAAACATCCCCCAAACCCTACTTTGTGGAAAGAATTTCAAAGTTATAAAAAATAAGTTGCTTTGTAATTGAAAATAAGTGTCTATTAAAATGACATACTTTTATTTGACCCTATTAGAATCTGATGAACTCAAGTTCAACACTTTGACAAGCTACAAGAAAGAACATGTATCTCATTCTTCAATCGATTGAGCTAAGTTGTAATAACTAATAATAAAGGATCTTATTGATCAAGTACAAAAGTTGTAATTGCTAATAATTTAGGATCTCATTCTCCAACCAATTGAGCTTTATTTTGACCAACTCGACGTATACAATTGTTTTACATGAATACGATAATAAGAGAAGTGGGCGACGAATTAGACATAGAATCAGTGGCGGATCTAGAAAATCTTCGTAGGGGTAACGTTTTATAAAAAAATGGTTCGAAAAAACGTCAAATATTTCCAAAATTTACAATATCGCCGGAGCGCTAAGGGGTAGCGGAGGCTACCCCTTCCCCTAAGGTAGGTCCGTCCCTGCATAGAATGCGCATATTTTAGAAGGGAGAAGCTAAGTCTGAACAAACCATATGTTAAACCATTTATTGTGTAATTGGATAGTAACATGTAAATAGAGTGGTTTTTGCTTTTGATTTCACAAACACAAATGTATATTGGAGATACAATGTTTTTATTTGGATTTATCGTATAAATAGATTAATTTTACGGTTTCATGCATATGTTTCAGTCAATATATTTAAATTTTTTTTTTTAAAGGTTGTATACTTGTATGCACATATTTGGGCCGTCCAAGATATCACTAAATCAACTTTTGGGCCGTCCAACATACTACATCGTTCATACATGACATGTTAATATGTTATCACATGATTTTATCTTGTATTTGATCCTATCAAATAAGAGTCAACTAGTATTAACCCCCCTTCGGTGGGGCGTAAAACCGTGAGATATAGCGTTAATGCCACATCACCGACAATGACCACCAACACTGAAGTTGCGGCGTGTTAATGTGAAGAAATTAAACCGAAATATAAAGTATAGAAAAATAATAACCAAGTCAATTAAGAACCCGCGCGTTGCGACGAACCTGTCAAACATGAAAAAATAGACGACGTGAAAACGTTGAACCACACACGCATGTTGCGTCGTGTTAACTTGCAAAATTTAGAACAAAATGTAAACGAAATGTGAAAATGTTTAACCATATACGCACGTTGCGACGTGTTAACTCGCAAAATTTCGAGCGAAATATAAAACGAAAAATTTGCGAAATATGAAAAGTAGGAGAGCAAAGTTGAAAGTAAAAAAGTTGTGAGGTTAAATTTGCAAAAGATGAAAACCTTTGAGTTAAAAGTAACAAAAATCAAATACTTTTGAGTTAAAGTGTAATATTAATTTTTTTTTCTAAACTTCCCTAAAACGTAGGTTCAACCCAAGTGTTGTAAATTTATAGTGTGAAAATAGTTTTAAGTTATATACAAATGTAGAAAATGGTCATGGTATATCACATCAATACAACAAGAATATGACTAACAGATCTTCATCCCTGCATGGTGATTGAGTTTGTCGAATCTTTTGGCCTAACAGTACAAAAGTAGTAAAATGTTTGAATACCATTCGATTTTCGACGAGCTTTAACAAAGATCATGTCTAAGTAAGCGTTGTCTATCGGACTTTTATAGAACTCATTTTCTCCATACTAGATTTCTCATGGGCATATAAGCTTACATGATATATTGAACAGATTAGGGATGATCATGACACGTGTCTGAACACTATATTGACACTCCGAGTATTAACCAACTGTAAATCCGTGTCTCATACCCGGTGAGTACCCGATTACTCATTATCCGTTGGGTATTTAGTATATCGGTTACTTTGTGTAAAAATAATCGTTGGGACTCCAAATAAATTTCTTATTATTTTAATGTTTATAAATGTTATAATCCTTGGATATAAAAACTAAAAGTTAGTGGATTAGTAAATTATTGTATTAGAAAAGGGCAAAAAAATTGTATTGTTTCAAAATAAATATGTTTACAAGTATTTTTCAGATAAATGGGTGTGTATGTTTCGAATAATCTGGACGAGTATCATCAAATGTCATACTTGTCCTAGCTGTGATGAATCCAGGATTTCTTGTCGGGGTGCGAAAATTGTATTGTTTCAAAATATATATGGTAAAAAAAGGAAATGACATAACGGTTTACAAAATGTTCTAAGTTTTTAAAAAATATCTCTTAAAATGCGTTACAAATACTAGTTATTCTCGTAAAATAATAACTACTAAAAAGTAATAGTTATTTATGTTTATTATCAACTATCTTAATTTTAATATTCTTTTATTTATTCATGTAGAATCCCTAAACAAAATTTGTTTCGATTTCCTAGACACTCTAATTATACCCTAACTTAAACTAACTAATGGGATTACCCTGTGTCACGTGTGTGAAAACTCGGTTAGTGTCATTTTAGTTTGTTAAGATATCGGCATTCGCTATAGCAATAGAAAGATATAATGTGACATCCCATACTTTTAGGTTAACACCGTTAACTCTCTCAGTTAAATCTTTACAATTTATAGAACACTTATAAACACAATTATATTATACGTGCAATTATATTAAACATGCAAGTTATAACTTATGGGATTAATCTAAACTATGAGGACTAATCCCGTAAATACACTTAATGGTTAACTTGGTTAACTTCCTACGCAAGATTTGAGAACTTGTAAACACGAGAATCTTGTTTGGCTTAAACACGCAAAGTTATATGTATAACTTTCTACCCAAGTTTAGGTTTTGTAAGCTTGAAGGACCCAAAGTGTAACTTTATTTTAAAGGAAATTTTTAAAACAATCCTAAACCTTAATTTACCCCATCACCCTCACGACACACCCACCATCGACCTCCCATCTCTCTCGATCGCTCCTTCTCCCTCTCGGCTCTCTAACTCTCTATTGGATCTTTTTCTTCGCAAACCATCTCTCCCGGTAAATCCTAGTTCTTTTGCAATTATAGATGGTATGTGTTTGTTTATGTGTAGGGATGCATGTATAGGTTGATTATGAAAGTATGATCATATGCAAATCGAAAATATGTGTATTGTATGCGAATCAAATGCAAGTCTAGGAGTACGTGTGTGTGATCGTATGTATATATATGTGTGTATGGAGATTTTGGTTTAATTAGAATCATGGTGTTGTTAAGATATGTGTTAAAACTGAACCACAAGGAGTCATACGTGATAAAATAGCCGAAATTGTGATAGCAATGATCGTATTACGCTTTAGGTTATTGCAGTAAGATTTCAGCTTTTGTCCAGATTTTTATGTCAACTTGTAGCGACTATATATTGGCCAAAATGAGATGAAACTGACTAATTCTTGAGTCTAGAGTCAAGTTCAAATAAATAGCTTTCAAACCCCATTGACTTTGTATTTTTCCGGTGAATTTTGGTCAGTCAAAAGATTTAAATGAAAGCAAAGGTCGAAGCTGTGTTTTTTCTATAGGAATTGCAGTCAATTATGGAAGTCATAAACCGGTCAATATCTAGAGTTAAGACTTGCGATTTTTACAGTAGATAGCCTAGGAGATAATGAGATTCTCCAACTGGAATTTCGTCGATTGGGTCAATGGGGATTTTTATATAAAATAAACCGTAACTGTGATCAGGAGATGACAGTTTTGACCTTTGTGAGTTACATATTTTTTGGTGAATTTTCTATGCACATTTGAGCCTTGATAAAAATATACAAGTTAAGGTACACAAGTTGACATGTCTCATAAATTATTGGTAATTTTTTGACCCATTTGCTATTATTTATAAAATTCACAAACAAGCTTAAAAACTGGCGCTATGCTAAAAGTTGCTGAACTTTGTATTATTTTTGTGAGTGCGTCTAGTTTGTTACGCAAAGTGTCCTTGGGGTGTCTAACATCAACAAATGTCGTTTAGCACACATGTGTGTCTATGTGGTACATGTATGTATGAACTTGTCATGATCCTTGCCGTGGAATGTCTGTACGATAGTATACGTGAAATCCCTATGTAATGTCCAAATCACTTAACTAATAACAGTATGTAAATATATCAGGACGTGATTAACCACAATACTTCGTAGTCACACAATTCTAACCGAGCAAACTAAGGTAGATTCACGAACTTTACTCTCTTTCACGATTATTTAAACACAGGGGGAGAAAACATGCACAACATTACGGTAAAGTAATGTACAATTTAATTAGAGTTTTTGTTATATCATTATGGTCCCTAGAGTGAAACAGTTCACAAGTTAAGTCCTTACATTCTCGGACCGTTAGTGATAGACATGCTAACAAGGCAAACAACGCATGACACAATCAACTTTGATACGGACACTTAGTGACATACTACATAGGTTAGCTACCTACAGATATGACAACAAACTGCTAATAACTATTATTAATCTCAAAAAATGAAACAAATATTATTTGAAAAACCTGTGAACTCACTCACCATTGTTGACACTTTTCTTGCATATGTTTCTCAGGTCGCTAAGGTATCTCTCACCGCTAGGTTGCACGCATGGATGTTAAATTTTTTTTATTTATTTGCATGGTTTTATTTCATAAACTTGTTGGTTTATTTGGGTGTTGTTTTCCGTATATTTTTACTTTACATTTACTCTACGTTTTCGCATTTTTATTTAATGATTTGAAAACGAATTTTCATCATATAGAGGTCAATCTATATGACTGGATTCTTAAATAATGGTTTGTCATGTCTCATGGTAAAACCCACGAGTGGAAATTAAGGGTGTGACATATAAGCAAAATGTGTCACACCCCAACCGATGGCGGAAACATCAGGATGAGACGAGCAAATTGTTCAAAAGCATCATAACACTATTGTGACAATATAATTAAATTCAATTTCATAAATACTAAGAATTCAAATACAAAGTTTCGAATAAAGTAAACAAGTATAACATGATATTTATTTAAGGTGCGTTTCTAAAGCTTGTCCTAACTTGATTTCTTGCATCATCAGCTTTCCTGCAACATGTATTAAAGTCGTGGATCAATACAAAAGTCTTGGCGAGCATACAAGTTTGAAAATAATTATAAGTATAAAACTTTGTTTTAATCACGACATGTGTATGTTCAAATCAAATTGCACATATATGTAGACGAGTTTCGCATAACGATAGCATATAACTGAATTCTTTATCTAGCATACATGGCATCTTATGCATAATAATAACATGTGAATACGAGTTGAGACAAATAAGCGTAAACAGCTCAAGCATAACAAATAGCATGAAATAGACGAATTTGAACTAACACGTATAACTCACTTAAGCATAACTGGTAATACGTTTGGTAATTTGAACCTATTTAATATCGTATAATATAAATTTGTTAATTTGTACATGTTGCACCCCAAAATGCGTTAAAGTGTAAAAAGGGGTCGAGTATGCTCACATATTTTGCGAAATTTCTCCTGGTATTTCGTGAAGTGTTGAAGGTTAAACGATGAAACACCAAGGTCACCTCACATGGACAAATGAAGATATATATATTTAAATATTAGAGGTTGCCGAAGTGTTTGTAAAATAAGTATATGTTTGTATTTATTTTTATAAAATTTAATTGAATCCGTTAAGCTTCGTCTTATACTCTTGGCGCGTTTCGAGTTATGGATTTTTACAAAAAAACGGGTAGAGTTTCCTCTGTGTCTTGGACGGACCCGACAACACAAGTTGTCGATATAGTGTTCTCAAAACTCAATAAATATATGAATCAATCTATAATTTTACATATCTGCATTTATGTGTATAACTTCTAACAAGTGCAAAAATATAACGACCATACTAAGTTTATTGGTTTAATCGGCAAAGTTTGTATCATTCGCTATCGGATCAGTTCGAGCTAGGTTGCGTAAAATAAATATAAAATCAACAGGAATAATATAATAAAAGTTGAGCCGTTAAAGTTTACCACTCTTCATGTCGAACGTCGAACCGCCTGACCGAGTTGACCATCTGAGTTAACTCGGTTTGACCAAGCCGAACTACGAATCGCAGTCTCGAAGTGTTGGCCGTCCTTGACCTCGTTTGACCAAACCCAAACCGTTAAACTGCAACCCGTTGACTGCTTCAACCGAACCTGAACCGAGACATAACGCGAACCAAGACCCGAACTCAAACCCGGAACAGAGCCATAACATGACCTAATCCTGAAACCTGAACCAAGCTTGATTCGATTACTTGAGACCCGAGCCCAGGCCGTCTGCTCTACCGTTATCGCCAGCACCGGTGCCTCCGGTATCCCATCGACACCCCAGCTGCCATTACCACCCGAACCGAACCCGATCTGAACCAAACTGGCCCAAAACCTGAACCACATTCCTGCACCATCCCGTTGCCGGTGCCGTGACCTGAACAAGGAAAGATCTGCCGCCGCCGCAGATGACTCCAGATGGTCGGCCGCTCGTTCTAGAGTGAGAGAGAGATGAGCGAGAGTGGAGCAGGGGTTGGGTGCCGGGTTTGTTGTGGGAGGGAGAGAGGTAGGAGGTTGAATGGAAGAGATGAGTGTTCGCCGGCAGCCGGCCGGTCCTGCTCCGGTGACCGGAGCCGCGAGATGGAGGGAGGCAGGGAGATGTGGGTGTGCGGCTTGTCTGTGTGTGTGAGTTTTTAGGTGTGTGCGCAGTGTGTTGTTATAACATTAGGGTTTAGTGGGTAGCTAGGGTTTGGTTGGTTGGGCTTAAAGCCCACAACTCGGTTTCGCGTTCTAAAGTGGCCCGTTGCATTTTAAATATCCGTTCACACCCGGAACTTCATAGCGTGTTGCGTAATATCGTGTTATCGTTTTAGGATCATCATTATTATTATTTATTATTTTTATTATTATTATTATTATAAAAAAAATGAACAATAATAATAATGATAATAAAAAATAGATAAATAAATAAATTTGGTGAAACGATATGTATTTCCTAAAGGTATAGAAGTGCGGAAATACGAGGCGTTACAGTCTCCCCTACTTTAGGAAATTTCGTCCCGAAATTTATTTAAATGAGAGACTTTCGAAAAGATGGCATTTCGAAGCATGTATGTGTATAATCGAGAAAATAGGTTATGAGTGATTAAAGTTTGTATTTAACTGTAGCAGTGAGCACCGAATTTCTCACGGCATGTTTTCATGAACGTTCAGTAATATGGTAGGAACACTTATATATAGGAAGTACCAACGGCGTATCCACCATGTTCATACCATATTACGTCTGTTTCGCTAATCAATGTCTGTTACGTTCTGTGTCACGAACAGGGTTTATGAAAGTTCGAACGGGACCAGATCTTATATAATCGTATAGACCTATACACAGCGTATAGATATCAAGAAAACACCAAATTCACACTCCAAATATTAAGTTACCTTGTATAGGCCTCGTATACGCTGCGTATAGGTATCCTTAAACTCTGTATCTTGCACCAATCAAACACTGAGTTTAATGTAACCCTATACAAAAGAAAAGTGTGTAGATAGCCAGCTTAAATACGTAAATAGTTTTTCCTTAAAAAAACAAACAGAAACACCCTTACACTATTACTTCCACTTAGTTATGATCACCAACCACCATGGTTCACACACTCTCCACCACGCAAGTCACCCAACCCCACCATGCACCTCCACTCAAATCACAACCGTCAACCCTCTAGTCAACTCCAAAACACCACCTTAAAACCCTTTCAAACCCTTTGTTCAAATCATAAAATAATCTAAAAACCTAACAAAAATATCCCAAACCATCAACATATATTGAAAACCAACAAGGCAACACACAAAACCCCAATTAATACAAATATCATAAAAGAAAAAAAGGAAGCTCAATCGTGTGAACCTATTAAATCACTAAAAATGAAAATCCAAACCCCAGATTTATATCTCATATTGTAAATGCACACAAAATACATTTAGAACGCAAATCTACTTGACAAAAATTAGTTACTAAGCAAACTATTGCAAATGATGACACTGAAATTTTAGATGTTAAGCTTATTTGGTAATGGTGATTGAGGGACCAATGTTTGAACGTTGCGCTGATCAAGAATGAGATTTGGTCCTGCGGAGAATTTTTGAGGTTAGAATTTGGGGATGGCGATAGTAGGTTTCTAGTTGTGGTGACGCTCTACGCGTACACTGTGTTGATGGGAGAGAGGACGGGTGATTTCGTATTATGATTTTGTTAATAAAATGGTAATGAAATACCAAGTACATGATATATAACAATTAAACATATATTTTAGCTTGAGGTTACATTTTCAATGACAGTTATAATTATAACAAGTCAATAAAAGTAAGCATAGTGTAAAAAAGTTCTCTATATTAATTTACAACTTTCTATCTCTATATTAATTTACAACTTTTGTTTGTGAGTAAAATCTAATATTAATCTTTTTCTAATTTTTCATATTTATACTTTTCTTCATTTACAACTTTATCACAAACCACTTTTCATTATAATCCACTTTAAACTTTGGTTTTTATATTTTTCATCTTTAACAACTTTGTCGTTTTACGTTTCGTTCTAAATTTTTCGACGTAACATACTACAACGTGTGTGTAGTTCAACGTTTTTTAACGGTTTTTTTTGTCGTTTCACGGCACGTCACTATGTGCAGATACTATTAGTTATTATTTTCTATGCTTTACTTTTCGATCTAAGTTTTGCTATCTAGAGTCTGTAATGTGCATGCATGGTTTACCATTTTTACGTCTACTTTTTATTCGGTGTTTTCGCCGTAAAACGTGAGTCTTGTATACTAGCTATAATAACGTTATAAATTAAACCTTTAAATCTATATTCGTACATAAATTTATTAGTAATTAACCTATTACAACTAAAGGCTACAACTCGTATTTCATTATTAAAAAACTTAACTTTCTTGTATAGAAGTATCGGAAAAAATTAATGACTAAAATTTAGCAAACCGATGACCTTTCAATTTATAGAAGATATTACAAGTACGACAATAAGAATTAAGATTGACTATCTATAAGTTTAATTTTACTTCTATTTTTTGTGATTTGTTTCAAGTTAGACGTTGAATCGAAGCCTGACATTTAGCTTGATAGGTATGTTAGTGATGTCACTACTAGATAGAATATATTACTTTTTTTTTTGAACAGCAAACAACTTTATACCATATTCACTAAAAAATATAAGGCTCAAGGATGCCAGCAGGGAGTTTACATCCAACAGCCAACACCCATATTACGCCCAAGTAACAGTTTGAACTTTTACACCCAAGTAACAATTCAAAACATACAGGTCAAGAGAACTTAAAATCTACCCAGCTCTCCCAATCTATCTTATTGGACTTTGATCTATGTTTAACCCATAGAAAAGTCAATGTTTGCATTTCGCCAAAAACTCGGTCGACTGATGCTTTTTTACCGGCAAATATTAGATTGTTTCGCGTTTTCCAGATTGCCCAGCATGACCCCTATATTATCACCTGAATCAGTCGCCTCTTCTGCTCGGTTACCATCACACCTTTATATACTTGGAAGAGATCTCGGATACTGAAAGCATAGAGCTGAGGTATGTTGCACCACCCACTCACCTTTTGCCACAACAAAGCTGCCATATGGCATGATACGAAAAGATGTTCAGCATCTTCCTCGACATCGCCACATAATCTGCAGAGAAACGAACCCCTGAGCATATTCCGCTTTTGTAGGCCTTTAAGTGCTGCGAGACGGTCTTGTTCGGCCCTCCATGCGAATATATTTATTTTTTTGGAACCCATTTAACCCAAGTGTATGGGTAAAAAGGTACCGCAAATTTTCCGAGTAACTCACGGCACGACGCGACTGAAAAATCCCCATTTGAGTTGAGAGACCACTCCCATTTGTCTTGACCCACATCCACTGATGCGTTTTGGACCAACATTTGGAATCGCCTCCACTCTTCCAACTCGGCTGGACTATTTACACTACGTATCCATTCCTCACCCCTAAGTCTTGTAGCCACTGAAACACTTTTATTCGATTCAAGCGCGAAGAGGGCTGGGAAACAATCCAATAGCGGGCCTTCCCCATACCAAAAATCAGTCCAGAATCGCACGGATTCACCATTTCCAACTTTTGCTTTGATTAGTGTTTTAATAAGCACATTCTGATCCTCTAGTTCCTTTCCAATTTTGTAGATCCCACTCCACACCCCATTCAATCCTTCTTTTATTGGCATGTAAGACCATGCACCTTCTTGAAAGTGAATAGCCGTGACAATTTTCCGCCAAAGACTATGTGTTTCGCTTTTATATTTCCACCACCATTTCATCAATAGGCTTACATTCATATCTCGGAGAGAACCCAACCCTATACCGCCTTTATCAACCGGCCCAATAACTCTTTCCCAACACACCCAACTCATTTTTGCTTTTTCTTCATTGCCTCCCCAAAAGAATCTTCTTCGCAAAGCTTCTAAGGCATCCAAGACGCCTTTTGGAGCTTTAAAAAGAGAGAAAAAATATAGTGGAATACTATCGAGAACCGACTTTAATAAGGTAACTCTACCCCCAATGGACAACGTCTTCGCTTTCCACTTAGACAACCTTGTCTTAAAGCACTCCTTTCCAATTTCGAATTTGGTTCATGTTTGCCCCCACTAGTATTCGCAAGTATCTACAAGGGAATTTTCCAACCTTGCAATTGATGTTATTGGCCACATCTTCCACCACATTATCTCCCACCCCAACACCAAATAAACTTGACTTATTGTGACTTAATTTCAACCCCGAAATGAGGTAGAAACATCTCATTAATCGACAATGTTGCGAATATTGTTTTCCCCCCATTCCCCCATGAAGACGACGTCATCCGCATACATCAAGTGTGCTATAGAGGGGCCATCGTTAGGTAAACGAATACCCCTAATTAAACCCACATATGTTGCTTTATTAATAAAACATGTTAAAGCTTCCATAGCTATAATGAAAATGAAAGGCGACAAAGGATCACCTTGACGCACACCCCGATAGCATTTAAATTCAAGTTTAGGAGCTCCATTGATGAGAACCGAAGCTCTCGACGAGCATAAAACCCCCCTCACCCACCTTCTCCATAAATTGGAGAAACCCATTTGTTGGCGAACCGAGTCGATAAAGCCCCAATTTATAGTGTCATAGGCCTTTTCGATGTCTATTTTGAAAACAAACGCTTCCGATTTCACCTTCTTGGCCAATGATATTATTTCGTTTAAAATGAGAGGTCCCTCTAAAATATTTCTACCGGCAAGGAAACCGGATTGGTATTCCGAGACGACCGATCCAACCACTTTTTTAATACGATTTGCAAGTACTTTAGAAATTATTTTTGAAATACAACCGATTAGGCTAATCGGTCGGTAATCATTAAAAGTAATGGGATCCGTACCTTTTGGGATTAGTGCCAAGAAAGATGAACCACATCCTCGACTAATCCTCCCGTCGGAATAGAATTTTGACATAATACCGAGAATATCATTCTTCAGAAGGTCCCAAAAGTGTTTAATGAAACCGAAATTAAAGTCGTCTGGTCCCGGGGCCGTTCACTCCCACAATCCCATACCGCCTCTTTTATTTCTTGCAATGAAAAAGGGTTCACTAAACCATCCGCCTCGGCGTTTAATAGCTTTTTAATACCGGTACACATGAAATCCGGCCTCCGTAATTTTGGTTCTCTAAATTTGAAGGCAAAAAACTTTCTAGCTTCCAGTTTTATTTTATCCGGGTCTACAAACCATTCCCCATTAACCAAACCAAAATCCCGATTATTCTTTTGCTTATAATATTTTGATTAATGACACCATGAAAAAAAGCGGTATTTTCGTCCCCTTCCATCGCCCACTTAATTCGTGATTTTTGTTTAAGATCACTTGCCACGGTAGAGTTAATTTCTTCCAATATTTTTTACTTTCCACCCAAGAAGCCTTCTCTAAGTCATTAAGGACTCTTTCTTCTAAAACTCGGTCGAAACTGTCAATCTTTTGTACTAGATTTTTTTTTAGTCGCCTCCCCTTTGTCCCTTTCGATCTCCCACCAAACTTTTATAGCATTTTTTATTGTTTTAACTTTATTAGCAAACACAAGGTCAGGGCAGCCCTCAAAGTAATGCGAATTGGCTGCGTTAGTGACAGTTTCGACCAAACCCGACCGACCAATCCATGAGTTGTAAAATCGAAATGAGGTGGAACCATAATTACGTACCGAAGTTGAGAGAATAATGGGGCTATGGTCCGAGCCACACCGGCGTAACGCCATGACCGAAGCGTGTGGCTAGCGGTTCCAAAAATTTTGGCATACAAGAAACCGGTCGATTTTGCTCAACTTTTCGCCCGTATTCGATACTCTAGTGAACTTCCTTCCACCCATGGCATATTCCATCGATCCGTTGTCTTCAATAAAGGAGTCAAGCACGTCCGCGCAAGTTGGACTAAATTCTGTATTCTTTCTTTCCTCCGGAGTTCTTACTGCATTGAAATCACCCAACAAAAGCCACATCCCTTCCATTGTCGCCATAGTTCTTGAAATTGTTTCCCACAAGTCTTTTTTGCACCCAACCCCTGAGTTGCATATACATTCACAACATGAATTGTTTCATTAACCTGACAGAGTGTACCTGAGATCACCATGAAGTTGCGGTGCCTAATCACACTCGAACTCTGGAAAAATGATGGATCCCATAAGCACGCAATGCCTCCCGACCTTCCTACAGCGTTGACCCAGTCGAATTCGACCGCACCTTTGCCCCCAAATCCTCCGAAATTGTATTCTTGAACCGTCGTGTTGGGAATAATTCGAAATTGCTTGGATAAATCTGAAGTCGTGTAATCACTATCAGATCAAACAATTGGAGTGGCTACCAATCTTTGATCGGATAAAATCAGAAAAATTCTAGATTTTTGTATGACAATTTTTTATTGTGAGATTTTGGGGATTCGTCTTCGAATCAAAATTCGTCCAGGGTTTTCTCTAAAAAATTTGGGAGCGTATTTTCAGTTTTTCCCAACTGCTTGCAGTTTCAATTTTCGACCACAGCCAGGGGCTCTGCCCCTTGGACCCCGCCAGGGGCTGCCGCCCTTGGACCCTGCTCCCAGGAGCGCTGCCCCCGGAACTCCGCCAAGGGGGCGCTGCCCCCTTGGATCCCTTGTTAGTCCCGATGACATTCAAATAAGCGTGCACTCTTATTTGAACGTCACACGCAATCTCAAATTACACTAAAATATCCAACATACCTCCCCCATTTTAGTGTAATCAAGAATTACCTAACTTGTTCACAGCAATCAAACAAACTAATGCATAAATGAAATGTCGTGACGATTGAATTTCATATTAGTATATTACACATTTCAAATATTCAAATTTAAGGGTGTCTCTAAGGATTGAACCCTTAATATCCATACTGAATACATGAAGATAATATGCACATTAGTTTACATACATAGATCTAACTTGACACTAACTTTTACTAGCCTATGTCCCTATCCTTCATAAGCATATCAAAGCCAAGTCCAAGCTTCTTGAAGCAGCTAAACTTCATGCTCATATAGGTAGCTCTTTTACGCTTGCACCTGCAAATGCAATTTTTCAAAAGAGCTATTAAGAAGATATACCTCAACCTTACTTAACTTGCAGATCTAAACATATACCTTTGGGATAATTTTAATGTTGTGTTTCAAACTCTAGATGTTAAGCTTTCCACATTGAATTCTGCACCTAACGTCAGGTGGGAATTGGGTATCTTAACATGAGAGTTTTCAGATGGACTTTAACCCTAATCCCACAGCTGATCCTTTCACGAGATCTCTAGTTAACCCTTTGGTTAAGTGATCAGCTAAGTTATGTTGAGTTCTCACATACTCAACCGAAATCACACCATGCATGATGAGCTCACGAACCATGCTATGTCTCACACCTAAGTGTCTTGACTTGCCATTATACACTTGACTATACGCCTTAGCCAGTGTAGCTTCACTATCACACCTTATAGAAATGGGAGCCATTGGTTTTGGCCACAATGGAATCTCATAAATCAAGTTTCTTAGCCACTCAGCTTCTTTGCCAGCTGCGGCTAATGCTACAAACTCAGACTCCATTGTTGAATCAGTTATGCAAGTCTGTTTCTTTGAAGCCCAAGAAATGGCACCTCCCCCAAGTAGGAATACCCAACCACTTGTGGAAGAATGATCTTCCTTATTGTTTATCCAACTTGCATCTGAATATCCTTCAATTACTGAAGGAAATCCAATGTAAATTAGACCATAATCCATGGTTCCTTTCAAGTACTAGGATTGCTAGTAAACCTACTAAGTTTTCCAACAGCATACGCTATATCTGGTTTGGTGCAGATCATAGCGTACATAAGTGATCCAATCGCTCTTGAGTACTCAAGTGGAGATACTGCAATGCCTTTATTAGGTAATAGCTTCAGACTAGGATCAACAGGAGTACTTGCGGGAGAATAATCCTTGAAATTGAACTTGTTCAAGATCTTCTCAATATAGTGTGATTGAGAGATTGAAATGCCCATGTTCTCACGTTTGATTTTAATACCTAAAATCACCTTAGCCTCCCCCATATCTTTCATAGCAAACATAGATGATAAAAATTCTTTTGTTCTATTGACTTGATCTTGGTTAGTGCCAAAAATCAACATATCATCTACATACAAACAGATGAAGACTCCGTTTCCAGAAGCATCAAACTTGCTATAAACACATTTATCAGCTTGGTTTAAAGCAAAACCATTAGACAATACAATCGCATCAAACTTTTGATGCCACTGTTTGGGTGCTTGCTTCAAACCATAAAGAGATTTAATTAGTTTACACACCTTGTTTTCACTTCCAGGCATAACAAACCCTTCTGGCTGTTTCATGTAAATCTCCTCATCTAATTCACCATTTAGAAATGCAGTTTTCACATCCATTTGGTGAATTACAAGATTATGTATAGCAGCAAGTGCTAATAATAATCTAATGGTGGATATCCTTGCTACATGAGCATATGTATCAAAGAAGTCAATACCCTCCTTTTGTCTAAACCCTTGGATTACTAATCTGGCTTTGAACTTATCAATAGTACCATCCACCTTCATCTTCCTCTTGAAGATCCATTTACTTCCCAATGGTTTACAACCAGGAGGTAAATCCACCAATTTCCAAGTGTTATTTTGCAAAATAGAGTCCATTTCATCTTGGATGGCTTCTTTCAAAAATGAAATATCCCTTGAAGCCATTGCTTCACTATATGTCTTTGGATCCTCATCAACATTGAAACACTATTGATATTGAAAATTAATATCAATCCTAGATCCTTCAACTAAGTACAGTTGAAAATCATCACCATAAGACTTGGCCTTTCTTTCTCTTAAACTCCTTTTTGGTTCAGTGCTAGTTGAAGGCATAATTTCTTTTCCACTAGAAATCTGGAGGGAAGGATTCATATCCTTTGGCCTAGGTATAGATGTGAATCTTTCTTCATCATATTCTACATTTCCACTTCTTGCCTCAATAACCGTATGTACTGAAACATGTTCATTTGGTTCTATTACATAGAACCTGTGAGCAAATGAATGCTCAGCATATCCAATGAAAATGCATTCTATACCTCTTTCCCCTAAGTTTCTTATCTTAGGATCATTGAGCCTAACCACGACTCTACAACCCCAAACTCTTAGTTTTTGCAACTCGGGTGGCTTTTTATACCAAAGCTCAAAAGGGGTTGTTTTGTACCTTTTATTAGGAACCCGGTTTAACAAATAACAGGCTGTCAACATAGCCTCTCCCCAAAACCCATTATTTAAACCCGAATGGGACAGCATGGTATTAACCATCGCTTTTAGCGTCCTATTCTTCCTTTCCGCCACACCATTTTGTTCCGGTGTGTAAGGAGCTGTGGTAAGGTGTATTATTCCAGTTGATTGGAAATATTCCAGATCAAAATACCCACCACCTCTATCCGTATGTAGGGTTTTGATCAATTCACTTTGATGAAGCTCTACTTCTTGTTTATAGATTTTAAACTTTTTCAAAGCTACATCTTTTGCATGTAACAAGTAAACGTAACAGAACCTAGTAGCATCATCTATAAAGGTTACAACATACTTCTGGTTACCTAATGATGGTGTACCATGAAAATCACATAGATCACTATGTATCAAATCTAACAATTTACTTTCTCTATTAACATGTTGCAAGAATGGTTTTCTAGTTATTTTATTCAACTTGCAGATATGACACTTTTCATTTGTTAAATTAATTGCCGCATAAGTCGTTTATAATGTACATGTCCTAATCTAGCATGCCATAATTCAGATTTTGACGAATTACACTAGATGACGAATCAATCATACAAACAGAATTATCACTAAACGACACTTCTAGATTTAACATAATCATACCATTACATAAATAACCAAATCCGATAAAAGAACCATGTCTTGACAAGATATACTTGTCACATTCTAACACTTGTTTGTACCCGCAACAATTTAATACGATACCGAATAACAAGTTTTTCCGAATGCCGGGTACATACAATACATTACTTAAACTTAGAGTTTTTCCAGAAGTAAATACTAGTACTACACTTCCAATTCCGTGGATTGGCTCGGTTGCAACATTTCCCATCTTTAAAACAGATCCATCTTCAATTAATGTAAGGTCCTTGAACCATCTTTGATCCTTACATACGTGACTTGTTGCTCCCGAGTCATACCACCAAGCAACAGAATCATCCTGCACATAAAATGCTTCAGAAATTAGTGAAACATAATTCACATCCGAATTATAATTAAAGTTTAATTTCTGACCTTGTTGCTTTGGATCCTTAGAGGATCCACCAGTGCCATCTTCATTCTTGGCTTTACCAACACGACAATCTCTCTTGAAGTGTCCTGGTTTACCACACTTCCAACAGCCTTGATCATTGGTCTGTTTTGCATACTTCACAGCCTTGTTCTTCTTGTTAAACCCACTTTGATACTTTCTTTTGTTGTTTCCCTTGTTAGAATTTTTGCGACTAGGACCACTTTCTTCCACCATGTTAACAGAAGACCCACCAACGTGTTTGTCTTTGTTAATATTTTCCGTGGCCCGACAAGACTCCTCAATTCGAAAACAACTTCCAAGTTCAACCAGATTCATTTCCTCCTACTTATGTTTTAATGTATGTTTAAAATCTTTCCATGAAGGAGGAAGTTTATCAATGATAGATTGAACAGAAATAGCTTCATCCATCTTTAAACCATGTTGTTCGAATTGACCCGGAATTCTTAGACATTCATTGTATTGTTCCATGATAGGTCTACCATCAACCATTTTATAATTCATAAAATCACTGACCAAGAATTTCTTACTAGATGTGTCTTCAGCCATGTATTTGGCCTCTAGTAATTCCCACAGTTCTTTTGCAGATTCAACATTTTGATAAATATCGAAAAGAGAGTCACACATACCATTCAGAATATGCCCACGACAGATGTAATCAGCATTCAACCACTTTCCACGCTTCCTAGTTTGTTCCAGCGGTCCATCCACCACTTCCTCGGGCATTGGGGTACTCAGAACGTACACCACTTTCAAAGTCGTCAACAGAAAATGCATCTTCTTTT
This sequence comes from Scalesia atractyloides, assembly GCA_947069175.1. Lineage (NCBI taxonomy): Eukaryota > Viridiplantae > Streptophyta > Magnoliopsida > Asterales > Asteraceae > Scalesia > Scalesia atractyloides. The sequence continues at coordinate 2,577,066 of CAMTDV010000026.1, read as the reverse complement.
GCCAGCGACGAAAGTCTTGCCCTTCAAACTTGTCCAATTTCGCAATTTTGTTCGTCATAGCCTTCGAATATTCACCACCGCTTGTCATCTTCACTTAAATTGTTTGATATTTGTTGGGAATAATTCGAAATTGCTTGGATAAATCTGAAGTCGTGTAATCACTATCAGATCAAACAATTGGAGTGGCTACCAATCTTCGATCGGATAAAATCAGAAAAATTCTATATTTTTGTATGGCAATTTTTGATTGTGAGATTTTGGGGATTCGTCTTCAAATCAAAATTCGTCCAGGGTTTTCTCTAAAAAATTTGGGAGCGTATTTTCAGCTCGAAATTTAGCCCGAAATTCAGCTCGACCCCAGCCAGGGGCTCTGCCCCTTGGACCTCGCCAGGGGCTGCCGCCCCTTGGACCCTGCTCCTAGGAGCGCTGCCCCCTTGGATCCCCCGTTAGTCCCGATGACATTCAAATAAGCGTGCACTCTTATTTGAACGTCACACGCAATCTCAAATTACACTAAAATATCCAACACGTCGCTCATCATGGTCTCCTGTATCGCTACAAATTTTGGTTTTTTCTCCCTGATTACATCACCCACGACTATTATCTTTGCATCTTCGTTGATGCCCCGGACATTAAATGATAAAAAATTCATTGATCCACACAACGATCACCTTCCTCCCTAATCTCTGCTTCCAAGTCGTTTTCAAAGCCATTTAGCCCTATACCAACCATCTCCCCCACCCCCACTGTGTCGAGAACCTCCATCTCTATTACAGAATTAGCTTGATTTTGGGTGGGGGGAAACCTCTAGATTAGGATTGGGAGTTGAGGAAACTGAAAAATTTGGAAATTGCACATCAGATGTCGAGTTAGCGAGAGGGGTGTATCGATGCCTTCTACTCTGTGCGACACACTTGTAAGCTGGGAAGCCCTGGTATGATTTTCCACAAACAGGTTCTGCAAATCAGCTATATGTCTTGGTGGGGAGCGTTTAGATCCAAGAGGGAGTCCAACAAATTATCATTTTCACACCTGGCCCTTTTGCGAGGCCCAAGGCCCACATCACCCATGCAACTATTGTCAACATACGTTGGTCCCCAGACTTCAAAAGGCTCACTAGAATAATTAAGCCCATTATTTAATGCATCTGACAACACATTTGTTGAAACAGTTTTTTTGGCAGCCTCGAAAAATGAGTAAATTGCACAAAACATCCTTTATGTTTCCTCAAACTTGCAGGTTCCAGCCTTAATGTTTAAAAGTTGCTAAAAACAGTCTTTAAGTTTATTTTTGTTGCGGGTTCAATCCTTTACAGCTAACCACGTTATTTTCTTCAGTTAAGTTCCCTCACATGCATAACATGTGAGGGTATTTCGTCATTTTGGTTGATCTTACACCCACTTCAATTATAAAAAAAAAGAATATTTAAGTTTTAACCTAGTTTAAACAAAGTTTGGTAAAATGTACGCGACTACAGAGGAGCACGATTACCGTTTGATAGTGTTTAAGTCTAACTTGCGGCGTCCTAAGCGTCACCAGTTGCTGGATCCGACTACTGAACACGGTGTTACGAAGTTCTCTGATTTGAAGGCATCAGAGTTCCATGAGAGGTATCTAGGGTTGAAGAGTCGTTTGTTGTTTCCGTCTGATGCGAATTAGGCGCCGATTCTTCCAACTGATGATAATCTTGAAGAGTTTGATTGGCATGATCAAAATATGTGTTACTGCTTAGTGGGCTAGCTTAACAAGATTCCTATCTTAATTCCGGGTTCGCCGGAATCTGGCGAAGTCGGCGGAGAAGAAGACCGGAAAAGAGGGTGTTTTGTTTCTAAAAGTTTGGTTTTATTGCACATTAGTCCCTGCGGTTATAATTTTTTTAAAATAGGTTAAACCTTAAATATTCTTTTTTCTTATAATTGACGTGGGTGGAAGATCAACAAAAATGACGAATATACCCTCACATGTTATGCATGTGAGGGAACTTAACTGAAGAAAATAACGTGGTTAGCTGTAAAGGATTGGACCCGCAACAAAAATAAACTTAAAGGCTGTTTTTAGCAACTTTTAAACATTAAGGCTGTAACCTGCAAGTTTGAAGAAACATAAAGGATGTTTTGTGCAATTTACTCTCGAAAAATCTCAGCCGACTTCTTCCTCGAAACTTGAGCCCTCATTTGTATTCTCCATGCAATTAACGAATGTCTCATGCGTCTCTTGGTTGTCCATGCAACCCTCCATATTCTCCCCACCGGCACCGGAGGTTTGTCCGGTAGATTGATCGGAATCTTTTTTATCTGCAAGATTTTCAATTATCTCCCCCTCTTCAAGACTAGTGTCCATCTCCTGTACCTCATCTTCTTCGACTGGCTTTTGGATACCCGTATTGTCTACCGTCTGAACATCGTTAGCAGTATCAATACGAGCAGATTTACCTGTGGTGCTAAGCACGAAATCGGGACACCAGGTCTCGTCCGTTTCTGTAATCCATACCGGGAATGTTTCATTTCTCCACTGAAGCGTAAGTTCCTCGATAATTCTTCTCCCATTTTGAACCACGATACCCACATTTTCTAAAGCAAGGTTTTCATCTCGCAATGAAGCTGAGGATTCGTGAACCAAGGTGCCAAACTTGGCTGCGATAGAATTGAAAACTTCTTTATCCCAAAATTTAATTGGCACTCCCGTAATCTTTAACCAAGCTATGCGTTCGAACTGATACAGTTGCCCCTCCCATAGCTCGAGCTTTGAAAACCATCCACTCCATAAGTCCACTTTATCGACTAGGAAACAATTGGCCAGTGAGAAAGTCGAGAAGATGAGCATGACTTTCATACCGGTTACGTATTTTAGCACCACGCCATCTTCCTCTATAACCTGTAGGAAATCGTCAAGACGACAGAGTCTCGTAACGTCCTTCACGTTCCCAATCAACGAACGTCTTCCCCACCATATTTGCGCTGTTAACGGCTTATCTGGAATAGCGAGGACAGAGTTTCTCCCTTCGTTGCGTTGTTCCCCAGCCAAAATATTTGCATACAGTTGATTTGTTTTTCACGCCAAACCGAATTGTTGGGTGCGGGGACAGCACCACCCTGGAATAGTGGTCCCGTTACCTGAGTTATTCTCTCCGACCCCGGGTTAGGCCGACGGTCATCCGCATCTTCCTTAGAAAACTTTGCAACTTTTGCAAAAATTCTTCCATCCCCAATGGGAACATTCCTCAGTGCCTTGGCCATTGCATCCTTATCACCCACATTGTCATATCTTACGAACGCAAAGTATTTCCCGGATCGATCTTTTCTTCGAGGAAGGTATGCATCTACCATTTTTCCACAGTTGCCAAACTCCTTCCATAACATCCTTAGCGTACAGTGACTCGGAAGGTTTGCAATGTAGAATGTCTTCGAGTTCTCCCATTTATTTTTCTCACCCTGAAAATTCTGCCGGAAAGGCCACTTTTTCCGACGAGGTTCCTCCATCGCCCACTCTAATAGAGATGGAGGTTCTCGACACGAGATAGAATATATTACTTAGAATTTATTATAATTATCTCTATTATAATTATAGGATATTATATTTCTTTCTAATTATCCACATTGCATATATACACGTTTACCTAAATTGTAGTCGTGAACATTTTTTTTTTTACTCGTTAATTTTTAGTTTGAGTTAATTACACAAGTGGTTTTTGTGGTTTGGCCCAAATGACACCTTTAGATACTATGATTCGAAAGTAAAAAGTTTCTAACTCTAACTTCTATCAAGTTTTTTGTTCCTTTTAGATAAAATGACCCAAGATCATTTAAATTAAAACTACAAATCTCAGACTTGTTACTTTTAAACCCTAATACCAAAATGTGTTACTTCGCCAAACCTTCATATGTGAAGAAGACATCCATTTATAAGTTGATTAATAATACATAATATCTTACGAATTTTTATTTTTCTATATGGTATCGGTGCTTAAGGGTTTTTACCTTCTTCTCTGCCACATATCCCTCTTCATACCACCAAATCATAGTTAGTTGCAAGTCGTCGTTCTCATTGTCGCCTTTGCATGACGGTTTTCTTTCTTTTCTTCACCCTCTCGTCATACCCTAGTGACGCATCGTGCTAATAAAATGATTACATTATATTTATTTCTTATAAATCAGATGTCGACTCCGAATTTTAGAAATTAGAACAAATCCAAGTCAGACACCTACTATGAATTTAACAAATTCAAATCATGCACCAATCCTAACATAAAAACTATGGTAAAAATTACAGCAAATACGAAGAATCAAAATCAAAATATTGATATGCAGTCGTTGTAAATGAACCAAACGTTCGACGAACACTTCGCGAACAGTCCGACGAAAAGTTCGTTTATGTCCGTTCGTTTAATAAATGAACGAACATGAACAAGAAATTTCGTTCGTTTAGTTAATTGAACGAACACGAAAAAAGGTCTTGTTCATTCGGTTGTGTATGTGAACATTCTTTCATTTTTGTTTGTTAATGTTCATTTGTTAATGTTATTCATTAAATATTTTTGCACATTTATTTATTTTATCTAAAATTTGTATATTCTTTTATTCTTATCTATCTTATTACCCCAACAAATAAAATAAGAAACCCTATCCCCACCTTCTTTACACATCGCTCCCCTTTTCTTCTCATTATTTAGGTCGACAAATACTATTGAACTCCTTCCACGATTAGGGCATCAAGTTTCAGTGTTGCTCCCTCCACCATCCACCTCTAGCATTTGCTTCTTTCACCGATTTTATTTGTGTTCGTGAACCGTTTGTGAAAACATTCATTTCCTTAATGAACGAACATGAAAAAAATTCTTGTTCGATAAGTGTTCATTAACCGTTCGTGAACACATTATTTCCTTAACAGACAAAACATGAACAAGGCCTAGTTCGTGTTCGTTTATAGCTTTATATGGACGACTATATTGTCATCTCTATGTGACTTGCAAGACATCTCGCAAGACTTGAGCGAATCACATATATCGACATTGTTACTTAGGCCCATCTTTTAGACTATGGGGTGTGGAGGTGGGTAGTACTCAAAGTATATGATCCGTCAAATAGACGTCCACGTAAGCGAGTGTGGGGATGAGCCTCAATATACATACATATATACATACATATACATATATATATATATGTGTGTGTGTGTGTGTGAGATAAAACGAAACCCGGCCTGTCTTCTTCGTCTTGCCTTCGACGTTTGCAATGGCGACGTGGGGGGGAGTGTTCCGACCCGTCGCCGCTCCTCAATGCCCTGAGGACGAACCCCACACCCATTACTGTTAGATTAAATGTCGATGACTAGTCGGTCTTAGTTGTTTGAGTAGCTCGCTAGTAGTACTTTAGAAGAAAAAAAAATAAGTTCTCGTTTTTAGATATTATTTTGTGTTCTTAACAACAAAAAATCAAAACCTAACTTTCGTTGGATGGGCCCACAAAACATTGGCTGTCTAGGTTTATATTGTTATTTCACATTGTAAAAAAGTACAAAACGACATGCAATTAAAGCCTTTGTTGCCATCTAACAATCGTATTTATCCTTATGTTCCTCAAGGTCCACGTTATCCATTAGGTAGCGTATATTAATGTTTTTTTTTCATATTGTAATTCGGTTAAAATAAACTATATGGAGCTATAATTTGAATTCTAACATATTCTTTTAAATTTCATCGGACAAATCAAAATTCAGTTTTACACTTTTACTAACTTCTTCGTATACTAGTACCAAAATTTCGTCCTAGATAAGTGGGCATATGATTTAAAATTTGACTCGATTTGGTGCCACTATCTCACCTTACACTGAAAAAATGCTTTACCCCTAGATGTCTCGTCTACTGTTGTGCCTCAACATGGAAGAACGATTGATTTTATATGTTTTTCTGTTTTTATTTATTAGCATGAGTATGGATTGTGTTACGTTCTTGTGGGGGGCTTTATTCGTATGTGTAACTCTTAGTTTATGTAGCACCAATGAAGTTGTTCTTTTGTTTTTTTATTGGTGCGTGTAACTCTTAATTTATGTAGCACTCAATGAGGTTGTCTTGTTGTTCTTTAGTTATAAAGGTATGGGCAATACAAAACGACTTGTGGGTGGAGGTTTCACGAACAATCTCAACAACTAGCAGTTTGTAAATGTTCGTTTTGTATTAGTGTCTATCACCAATACATGTAGGGCTACGCACCTATGTTGTATGTTGTCGGATGTACAAAGAAAATCTTCTCTACAACGTTATTATTATTTTCTTGAGTGTAATAAATATAGCTATTTGAATGTGGTAGGTTGGGAAGAACCTGCATTAATAGAGTTTGACCGACTTTGTTTTCATTATGTATCTTCTGGCGCATGTTGAATATGGTTTTGAGGTTGGTCACATTTCTAGGGTTCTGATCCCTTATAGTTGTAACTTTGTTATGTGGATCCACGTTTTGATTTGTCAGCTGCACCACCATACATGTGTTTTATTATCAGATAACCACGTTATGAACTGAACTGATGCCCATCTAGATGTTGAGTAAGTTCATGTTTATGTTCATTCTTGTATCTATCGATCAAATTAAATAGACACCTGGTTTTTAGCTAGAACTTCTGATTGTAGTTGTTTTCTTGTGTTTGCCACCAAGATCACATCTTAGCCAAACCTTGATCATCTGGTCAGCCCTGTTTTTCTTCGATCCTCGAGTGACCATGACATAACCATTCTCATGTCCTCTGTTAATAGCCCGATCCACCAACTCATGAATGTACATCAACTCCTGAAACAATGGTATCGTTAGAAATCTTTAAAGCTTACGGCTAATAGGTGAAGGTATGTGTTATACCTGGTTGGTTTAAAACAAGCCTATCTTTTTAGAAAGTTCACCGCCAGGCACAAACTCTTGAAACAACGGTATCGTTAAACTTTTATAACGCTTCCGACTAATAAGTGGAGAAATGTTATATCTGGTTAGTTTCATTAGCCCCTTGTCTCTTTAGGATGTTCACCACCAAACATGAACTCCTCAAACAACGGTTATGGTTAAACTTTGATACTGCTTACAACTAATAATCGAATAAAAGTTATACCTGATTGGTTTCCTACACCCCATCCCGTTCGGATATTCACGTCCATATCCCAGATAGTTGTTGCCCCAAAACGATATCTCCAACGAATGAAACCGAAAAAAGAGGATTCAAGAAAAAGAACTAAATGAAGAAAAATGAACGAAAATGAAAAAGCAGTATATGTAGTAAGTTTGAACGGAATCTTACGTCGTGTCAAATATTTTGTGCATAGGAGGTGTGTGTGTGTGTATATATAAGTAGGGTTCATGTGAGAACCGTTTTTATAGCGAGAACCACGAAAATCAATTTGAACACAACCAAAATATACTCACCCCACCACCATCCAAAAACCTAAACACCCACCACCACCCCACCACAACCTAAAAAAAACTATACTCCACCAATAACCCCTAAAATACCTAACCACCCCCACCCAAGCCATATGCTAAAAACTAAACCCTAAAGCTAAACCCTAAAACTAAATGATAAAAATATTTTTTAACAGTTAAATCGCAACTTTATAGGAAAAAAATAATTTTTTTATAAATAAAAAGTAGTGATTTTTAAGGAATTTTAAAAAAATGTTTATTTTTAAGTAGCTTTTATTGTGTTCACATTGGTTCTCGCAATAAAGGATGGTTCCTAACGGATCCTTACCATATATATATATATATATATATATATATATATATATATATATATATTGATAAGTTTATTCTATAAAACATAAAAAAGTATATAAATACTTATATATTTAAATATAGTGTTAAGATCAATTAAAAATAAATCTTAACATACAAAATCGTCTTAACGTGAGAAGTAAAGGAAACTTTTTTTTTAATTATTTTCCGTTCTACTTAAGATTGATGTTTAATTGCAAAATTAAAAAAAAATCATGATTTTAGGGTTTTAGAGTAATTAACTAATTATTGTAGAGTAATTATAATTACTCTACATCTACAAAATTACATACTCTACTAGTGTAATATTATGATTTTATTATTATGATACTAAAATACATGTCCAATAAGATGAGAAAAAAATTAAAAAAATAATTACTTCTTCACTTCTTACGTTAATGATATTTTGTATAATAAGACTATTTGTAAAAAAAACCTGACTCTATATGTTTACCACTTATCGTAGAATAACCTTACTCTATATATTTACCATTTATATACTCATCCGCGTACGTCAATTCCCATGCTTGTAATGTGAGCATTTTATATACATACATTTATCATAAATGAGGGGAATAGTGACAGCCTGGCACTTCCTCATTGGTCCAGTCAAATTACGATTTTTTCCCGTTTTTCCCTCTCAGTCAAATTACGATTTTGCTCTCCGTTTACATTTACAGTTTTGTTGATGTTTTTGTCTTTTCTCCTTTTAAATTACGATTTTGCCCTCGGTGTCAAACTACAGTTATGAGAACGTTTTAGTTTTTCTTTTTTTTTCGACAAAACCATGGTAGTGTTTTTTTATTGTTGACTCGGTGTAATTTTTATTCATGTCAGGCGGTTGCCTGGCACACGCTCATTTATCTTGAAAATTACAATTTTGCCCAAGTTTAAAATTATAGTGTTTTCGTCGTTTTAGTTATTTTTTAGCAAAAGTATTGTTAGTGTTTTGTTTTAATTTGTTGACTCAATGTAATGTTTTTTGAAATCGTGTTACGAGTAGTATGTACAAATAACGAAACGCACGTACATGTATGAGAGATAAATATTCGGTTTAGTGCCCCGCAACGCGTGCGAGGCAAAAAATAATACACTACAAAAAGGGTGTGGGTGGATAGTGCCAGGCCTGACACTTCCCTATTAGCTCGGACAATTATGATTTTATCCTCAAATTCAAAATTATGAATTCGTCCATGTTCAAAATTATGATTTTCCTAGGTTCAAAATTACAGTATTGCCATTGCTTTATCTTTTAACAAATTACGATTTTACCCAATTGAAACTTACAATTTTCCTCTAGTTCAAATTTATAGTTTTGTTATCGTTTTAGTTTTTTTTAATAAAACTATGGAAGTGTTTTGTTATAATTGGTTGATTCGATTTAATTTTTATACATGCAAGGAAGATGCCTAACACACGCAAATTGAACTTGTCGAATTATAGTTTTGCACCCAGCTCAAAGTTATAGTTTTACCATTATTTTTGTTTTTTCTAGTAAAGCTATGATATTTTTTAATCAGTTGATAAATATTCATTCTACGCAAGCAACACAGACAAGGCATCAACTAGTTCTTAACAAGGACTCGAAATATGTGGATCTCGGAAGGCCTAATGCACTTGTATATAGAAATGATAAAAGATAATATAATATAGATTTTAAGGTTGCGAAAATAATTTTACCAAAATTACAAATAAACCCACAACTTATTATGACTATGTGTTAGTTTTTACTATATATATTAATCTTTAACAGTTACTATATATTTACTATGGCTCAATCTATTCACACACCCCTGCTGTCTATTTGGACACTCCTAGGGTCAAGACGGGTCGTCTAGGTCTAGACGCCCCGTATAGCACTGATTTTGAGGAGTCAACAAGTAACTGGCAGGGCGCACAAATTTATGTGCTAAGACGGGCCGTCTATACCTAGACGACCCGTCTGCGAACTTGTTTTTTTTAGTTGGAGAAAGGGTGTTTTGGTGGGGTAGATTGGTTGTTGGAGTTTGAAAAAATAGTATTTTGGTGGGGTACATTGTTTGTTGTTGTTGGAGGTTAATTTTTTATTTTTGTTGTGTAATTTTATATTTTTAAAAAGTTTTGTTTATTGTATAAAAATAAGTTATCTTTTTCGATTCTTTAAGTATTGAATTGTTTTTACGTTATGTTTTTTTTAAATTATATTAAAATTTAATACACGTCGATGTAACACAAACAATCATCAAGTAATCGAATAACTGAAAAAAAGTTAAATATTACAGACATAACATATATAACATAACTTTGTACATCCATAACAACAGGTCAAGACGACTCGTACATTTACAATTAAATATTTTTGGTATAACTATTAACACGAAGATGAGTACAGAAACCACCAAGGGATAATAGATATGGTAACAACTACCAAGGCGGCAGGGGACCGGGTAACTACCACCCACAACGATTCTCCAAAACGGTGGTTTCAACGTTGTTTATCACCCTGGGTGAGCATTGGAAGCCCGACAAACAGTCTTGCAATTAGTTAGCAGTCATTACTTCTTAACCCTTGAATCCAAACGCTTGTCCCTACATTCTTCCAAACGAACCAGCTCCTTTGTAAGAACCCTTATTAGAGAATTCCAACGACGAATTGAAAGTTTTATGCGACACCAAATGCTCTGCATGGGTCTATTTAACAAGAAATATACGCCCCGTCTAGGCCTAGGCGAGGCGTATCACTTTACTACTTTACTGATATGCATTGAATAATATCAGATGAAGTAATATAATGCAAAGTTCATGAAGCAGAGAATTCCGACGAAGAATTGAAAGTTTTCTACGACACCAAATGCTTAGCAGGGGTCTATTTAACAAAGAAATATAGAAATATACGACCCGTCTAGGCCCAGACGGGGCACATCACTTACTTTACTGACATGCATGCAGAGCACAACCTCCAAGACTGGTCGTCTAGGCCTAGACGTCCCGTCTTGAGCTGCTCGTCTTCAGCATCCGTCTACTGGTAGACGCCCCGTCTGATGTGACTGATTTGATGTTGTACGGGGCCAGGATTGTGGTTGGAAAAAAAGAAAACCTAGACGACCCGTCTAGGTCTAGACGACACTCTAAGTGTGTAGTATTACCGTTTTGCCCCTGTTGTCAGCCTAGACGGACAGCGAAGCATGGGTAAAATGGACCATTGCCTAGAACAAGACGGGGTGTCTAGGTCTAGACGAGGCGTCTATGCCCAAATAAATTGTTTTTGGTGTAATTAATATGATTTTGTTTACTAAATACACACTTCTTGGGTAAATAAAATTGTTAATTATACCAAAAATTTTCCAGTTGTATACAAAATGTTTGTATTAATTACAAAAAAAAAATCGTACTAAATATAGAAAAAATCATATTAGATTTAGCAAAAAGCTTCATTCTTCCGATTCACAGTCGACCCAGTTAATACTCGGGTTTGAATTTGGTGCCGGATTCATTATTGACGTATACCATTCTATACGGGGCGTGTACATGTCCATCCACTGTTCTGCAGCCGTGCGTCGGTAGGTCAACCACAAATCGTTTACTGTAGGCATCGGAAACTGGCCTTCCAGCTTAATATGTATGAAGTGGTTGTTGTTAACATATGCGAGCTTTATTGTTCGTGGTTCTCGATCCGTCGGAGGGTTGATTATCGGGAAGAACTTGGAAGAACCATTGATGCTTAAGAGGTGAACTACGATACCATACCGTTGTGCAATAAGAAGCCCTGCGTGGGGAATTCCGTCCAACGAGTGGGGGGACAATGCTCCACTGAATCCCAGATTAGGCTCTGACGATGCTTGTAAAAGTATCCTTCCTCCCATGCTTCAAATATTGGCGCCCAGATCGACGCTTTCTGATCCATCTCCTGTTGTAGGTCTTTTCGAATGTGGCTCCACGCACGTTCTCCCATACCCAAGCCCACAGCCACAGACAGAAACCCACAATGACCGTCTGGCCTCACATCTTGTATGCACGAGATGTACGGGTGAATGTCACACCCCGACCCGCAGCGGAATAAAAGTCGGAGCATGATTGGGTTATCACCAAAGCTCATGATATTTACTAACAAGTTTCATATTTATTAAATTCAAATTTAATTTCAAATATCCAACACGAAATTTCATACAAATAAAACAAACGATTGTTCCAACGAAATAACTTGATTATTCTTCTAAGGCCATCCTATGTGTTTCTTTCCTCAACTTGATCACCTGTATCATGTGTAAAACAGAAGAAATTTGGGTCAACAAAAGTTGGCGAGTGAACCTTGATAAAACAATTAAGTAAATGAATTTTATTTTTGTTTAAATAAGATTGTGCATAAATCACATGTGAACAAATGTATATATGTAACAAATCACAAACCACATTGTATGAACATATGACATAATGGATGATGTATGTGAGATCAAGGCTCAATCAAACGAGCCGATGTAATGAGGCACCTGATGCTCAACCCGTATCCCACGAGGAACTGATGGGCCTAATGAAATGATTGCACTGAAATGATAAAATGAATCCACATATAAACCACATAACAAACAATACACATTTGGTCCGAAAATGATGTTAGCACGAGCGTTAAATAAAATAAAGAAATGGTACGACACATGATACACCCCAAAACGTGATTAAAACGGGGAATTTGTAGAGATTCACTCACCTTGGATGCGTATTCTTGAGTGGTAAAGAGATCGCACGAGTTGGAAATTTAATCGACGAGAAAGTACTAACCTAAAAATAATAACGCGATAACTCAATAAATAAATGAAACTAACTTTTTGGTTAAAAAGCTTTGTTTAGATTTTTCAGTTATTGTTGTGGTTTTTATTGGTATTTTAAACCCTATATTTTTAGCAAATTTTATTGATTTTTAGATTAGAAATTATTATAAATCCATAAATTAAGAATAAAATAAAATAGGAAAATAAAATAAAATAAAAACTTGTCAGTCTGACAAGGGGGTTGTCAGACCGGTCGAACAGTGGGATTTGCATGCGTGTGTAAGGCTCGTACCCGGGACCTCTCGGTTGCGTGCACGGTGCTCTTCCAACTGAGCTACGTGTCTAACCCGAAATAAACCCAATTTTAATTATATTTATACACTAGTTAAGTTTTTCAAATTCATTTAAATTTTTTAAAAAGGAATAATTGGTTCAGACCGGCCGCACCAAGAGTTTCGAACCCGAGGTCTCTGTTGTAGATTGCACCTAGCCCGACCAATTGGGCTGGGTGTCTAACCCAATTATTCTTGAAATTTTAATACACTTATATACTAAATAGGTTTATACTGATGTGTTAAATTAAAAAGGGTGATTAAATCAATTGAACCGGGTGTGTGCGTGGGATCGAACCAACAACTGTGGGTTTGGTTTGCACCCGGCCCAACCAGTTGCTAGGTGCTTAACCCGACTGTAAACTTAAAGATAGTAATTATATATATTCATCGCACTTCATCTTCTTCATTTTGATTTTTAACCGACCATGGTTACCCGCCCAAACCTGCTCATTTTGATTCAGATTAACATACATGATTTAAATAAATAACTAAAGAACAGGGAGTCTACCAAATTGAACCGGCGGTGGCTTGGTTCCGGTAACTGTTGAATTCCGGCAAGAAGAGAATTCCGGTGACGAGGTGGATTCGACTGAACAGGGTAAACTTCGAGGTGTCTTTGAGCGAGTTGAGAGTGTGATCTCGGTTTAGTATTTATAGGGGTGTTCGGGGATTTGATTTCTGGTTCTGATTGTTTGACAAAGGGTTCAATCAAGAAATTTACCAAATATGGATTGAACAGCTATTAGTTGGAAGGCAATACGCGTGGGTTACCGATAAATTCCAATTTACCAAACATACTCGATGACGGAGAGAAAAGATGCACGCTGGTTTCGGATATAGTTGCAGGTTCAACTTAGGTTCACCATAAAAGATTTAGGAATCTAAACTTTGCACAACAGTGTGTGTAGTCCAGTGATGTTTGTAGTGTGCGAGAGTCCGAGGGAATATTGGTATCGATCTCGGTTCACCCTCTTTTAATTTATTTTAATTATTTTAAGATAAATTATTTACTAATTATATATATTTAATATTTAGTTGCTTATTTATTTTATAAAATTTATTCTAAACCTTTGTTACTATTATATATATATATATATATATATATATATATATATATATATATATATATATATATATAAATTCTAATGTTTAAAACAATGAACAAAAATGTAAAATCAAAAGATCATAAATAAATACACTGATCGGTAACTTGGGGCGGTTTTCAAAACCAGATTTACATAAGTGTTACAGCGAAACAAAGAAGGAAGGAAAGGCTTAAACCGTTTGATAGCTGACACATCCTCGTCGCCCACTATCATCGGAAAACCATAATCGTCTCGAACCTCTCTTTGTTTAGAACTCGTTGAACGGCTTCGGCCCGCTACGGGTTTTTGCGACTTGATGACCGACTGTTGACTGGCCTGCGACGGAACATACGAGCTATGGCGGGGGTCAATACCGCTTTAATCTTTCCCAGCAAGCTTTTTTTCTGAGTAGGGGAGCGTGACTCTAACTGTTGCCGAACAATGTTCAACTCTTCTACCACATATTGGTATTGATGGAGACTCACACAACTCTTCTATACAAAAACTAATTACTCTCCATTAGTAGACAAAAAATTCGGGAGTTGACCACCTCCTCCAACCCCTTAAAAGCTTTATCCATTACTAGGACTTGACATAAGAAAAATATAGACACGTCCTAAAATACCTTAATGGTTGAACTATTCATGAAGAATATTGCCCCTTAAATGACAGGTATTGTCCAAACTTTTATAACGCAAAACATGATGAGTTCGGTGACATATATGCAAGAATCTCTTTCAATAGTACCAACACGTGACTGAAATGGATTGTATGGATAGATACTCCGTCAGATTAAGTTTTTTAATAAAAAAATCGAAAAGAATAACTAAACATTTTCAAATTTGATGGGATGTGAGTAACGATCCCATGTTAAAGTTCAATTTTAAAAATTTTCAAATATATAGATAAAATAGTTTTCGATGATTTAAGGTTTATCTAGGGTGATTTGATTTAGTTAGTGTTGATTAGTGACGGTTAAGATTGTGGTTAATAAGACTGGTGATAGTTATCAAGAAGGGAAAATGTCACAGAATAATAACCAAGTTTCAAAAGTGTTCTAATTAGGTCACTCGTATCGTTTTTGTCTGAATTAGATAATTTAACATTCAAATCGAGTCATGTCCTTTTTTCCATATGTCGAGAGAAAAATCGAGCGTAAGATGCTAGGGTCAGATTGTATTAACATATGAAATTTTATTTATTAAAAATAAAAACACTTTAATTACATTAAAAATTAAAAAAAACAAGTTAAAATCCACGTCATCACTGGAAGTTAGCATCAAATGAAAGGGAAAAAAGAAACAAAAATTCACATCACCACGGTTACCTATGAAATGGATGAAAAACCCCTTAATTTTAATAAAAAATGAATGTCGAGTGACCTAATTGAAACAATTTTAAAACCTGAGTGAACTAATTGGAAAACTCTTAAAACTTGATTACTATTCTACAAAGTTATCCCTATCAAGAAAATATTAGTATATTTTAAAATGTTTAACTAATGAATTTATTAAAAAACATTGTATACAAAATCAAATTACACAATAAAAAGATTGAAAGACGGAAAAAACCTATAAAACGGTGTTATTTTAATCGATGGAGTAAGGCCGGTCAAAAATATGTTTAAAAATTGTCTTTTTGCGCTTTACTAAAATCCAAAAGGAATTGATGAAAATTGTTAAATTTCATTGTTTTTTTTTTGTAATTATCTAATTCTAAAACTATCTCTTTTTGCTGCTTGAGAGAATTTTGTTAAAATGAGTTTTGTTATAACAGTAGTAAATAGTTGTGAGAAATGACCAATCTCCGGGTTTTCGGGTTCTGACGAAAAATCGGGTAACCTAATTACCACCAATTGGAAATCACATAGACATGATTTGTTAATCTACTTGTTTGATAAATAACGAACAAATAATATACTTGGTTGGAATGATCTACGATCAAAACCAAAAGATTGATGCAACTGAATAGTAACCTAGTTAATTACCAATCCTAGTATTTCTAAACACAAACAAATTCAATGATTAAAGGTTAAAGAACAATCACAACTTAGAATATAATCACAATTGATGATGGCAAAACCAGATAACTGATGAAAAAGTGCGTATGCGATAATCTAACAACCGGTTAATAAAGAAAAAGTAAACATAAAGATAAACTGACTGAATGATTAGACAAATGTCAATCCAAAAGTATGTAAATATAAGTTGACCCGCTTCCTAAGACAAACCCTAGCCCCGGAGATGATCACAAGTGGTCTAGCCGCTCATATTCATCATTGGATCTTCAAATGATGTTTTGGATCTCGGTTGCATGAAAGAATTGAATGGATTGAGGTTGCGAACTATAAAAATCGTCTTTGGGAGTGGAAAATGGCTAGGGTGGATAATAACTGCGTTTGGGAATGTTTGAACTCAAATAGGGTGAAAAATATGGAAATTCATGAGTCGGATCTAAGGTCAGTGCCAGGTGGCACTGAATTTGAAAACCGATCATTGTGCACTGAAATCAGCGCAAGGTGCCACTGATTACTACCAATCATCCTGTTTTTCGAGTTTTAAGCTTCCAACTTGTGTGTATGTGTCCAATACTCCATAATATCTCCTGAAAACATTATGCTCTAAAAGCCATCTTCAGGTACTTGCAAATCAAACATCATAGGTAAACACTTTAAAACATGGTTAAATAGCCTCACATCACATCCCCACACTTGCATTTTGCTTGCCCCCAAGCAAAGCTCTCTTGCAACCATCCAATTATCATTCACAAATACACTTCACAATTCCCTTATAAAATCTCAGCCATGGTCCAAAATGATACCAAACTCACCATCACTGACACATTCAATAGGTTTATAATCTCAGTAAGTAAAATTGGTGTTTCGTATAGAAACAAAGAGTATACCAAAATAAATCAAGCCCACTCAAACCGGGGTGGTAAATTTCGCCCTTTGGCTAGCTTCTTCACATCTCTTGGCATTGTTTATCGATTTTCATATCCTCATACCACTACGAATGAACAAAACGGCTTTGATAACGTTGTCACCGCCATGTTGTTGAAACTGGTCTTACTTTCCTTGCATAATCCCATGTTCCTTTCGTTCCCTGAATTCACAAATAAAAATAAGTTGGTACATGGTTGTTTTTGGCATCGCTTTTTTTTTATTTTCAGCAAAATAATTATATTCTAAAATGTTAACATTTTGCTTCAGTTTTATTCATAAAATACCTTGATTATTGACATGTCCTTCTTTTTCTTTATGCAGCGTGTGTTGTTTTAAAAGAAACTAAAGTTTCTTAACTTCTCATAAGTTTTCATAACCAAGAATTAGTTAGTTTCAAATATATAACCATTTAAATCATTTTCAAAATACATATTTTAACAAGTATTTATCGATTGTCTAGCATAATAAAAAGTACTATCTTTGTTTAGTGTTCTTCGTCTCATATACCAGCAGCAAAGTAAGAGGTAACACTTTCTTCGTCAACTTAATTTCAATTGTTAATTACTTACTTTGTCATTATTTTAGTTTTGTACTTATTTAATATGTAATATTCAATTTCATAGGTCATTATTTTTATTATTGAGTTTTAGTTATATTTTTTTTAAATTGTTCAATCCATGTATTACACGGGTACCTAACCTAGTACCTAATAAATAACAATCTTAGGGACACATGACATAATTTAGACATTCTTAATTGTTGTTTTTCCGCCTAAACTATATACCTATTTAAATTACATACGGATTCTTACCCGTTTCAAATTTACCCAATTCATTTTCAATATTACATTTAACACATTCGTTATTTCGTTTCATCAATCTCACATGTTTTCATTATTTAAACATTACTAGTTTTATAATAAATATTTAATTTACCATTATTTTGTTTCACATGTTTTCATTATTTAAACATTACTAGTTTTATAATAAATATTTAATTTACCATTATTTTGTTTCATTGTTTTCTAAATTATGTACTTAAGAGTTGTGATTCTCATTTTCCTTTTTTGCTTTTTATGATCTCTCATTTAAAATTACAAAAATAAAAACAAATTTTACGAATTCAAGCCGTATTAGAGGTGTACAAAAAAACTGATTACGCAACTGAAACCGAAAAAAAACTAAAACCGGTTATTTTTAAAACCGGTTTTTTTTGTAACTGGTTCGGTTACTAACCGGTTTGACCGGTTATTAATCGGTTGCATAATTTGGTTGCCGGTTCGGTTTAGAAACCGGTTATAAAAAAAACCTGTTGTAAACTGGTTAAAGGTAAAACCGGTAAAAAAATTGGTTATTACAACAACCGGTTACGATAAAAAACCGGTTAACCGGTTACGTTTATTAAAAAACCGGTTAACCGGTAACGGATAATAAAAAACCGGTTATAACCGGTTATTTGTGCCCAGATCAGAAAAACGATCGACCGTTAGGACCTTAAAGTAGCCGTTTTTTGTTTTTTTTGGGCCTAAAATACAGCTCCAAAGTAGTATAAAAGGGTGGTGGGTGTTTTGGTTCAATCACACCATTCTCTAATCTCCTAAATCTCTTAAAAACGCTCACTTACGCTCACTTTCTTGTTCGGTAACTCTTACAAAAAGCATGGCAAGCTCTAGTGCTCAAGATTCGGTCAATGTTGGCGAGTCTACAACCGATACGGTTGTTCGTGTACTTCCAACGAAGCGCAACCCCGAAGTTTGGTCACATTTCGATTTGTGCGAGATGGCGAACGAGACGAAAAAAGCACGTTGTCATCATTGTAATGGTTTTTATGCCGTAGGGGCAAACACCACCTTGAGACAACACGTTGAAAAACCATTTTGCAAGTCGTTGAAACAACAACACACTAGTGGTCAAGCTTCAATGGGGAGTAGCGAACTCGGTCGGTATGGAAGATGAAGATTTGTATGTTTATAACAATTTGTTAGATGAGTCGAGTCAAATGCAACGTGGTAACACTAGTGGTAGCGAACTCGGTCGGTATGGTGGGTCGAACTTTCTACAAACAATGACTTCACAAGAATTTAAAAATTTTGCTTTGTTGGGTTGGTGGAAAGGAAAGGAAGATCAATTTCCGATCCTAGCCACAATGGCCCGAGATTTACTAACGGTCCAAGCTTCAACCGTAGCTTCGCAAAGTGCTTTTTCTATAAGTGGTGGGGTGATTTCTATACGGAGGACAAAGCTAACACCAAAGGCGGTTGAGATGTCGATTTGCTTGAAAGATTACTTGGATGCGGCGGAAAGATGTCAACACATACGCTCACTCGAGGGAGAAGTAGATTACGAAGGCGAAGTGTACGAGGACGAGGTTGTAGCCGAACTAACAACCCCAATGACCGAGGAAGAAGCCGAACTAGATGAATTCCTACGCAATAGTTCGAGTTCGGGTTCGGGCGAAGAAGATTAAACGAGGCTCATCAAGCTTGATATATTAATTAGTCCAACTAAAAAAATATTAGTGGACGTTCTTGCGGATTAATATTTTAACTTTATGTATTTCGTTTGTAACGAACAACTTCGTATTTTCATTGTTATATAAGCGTTTGTTCCTAAACTTAATCGTATTATTATATTTTAACCTTTATATATTGTAATCCTTATGATTTTAAACAAAAAAACAACATTTAGGCCTTAAAAAGGAGGGTAAACAGCAAAAACAGCATGTTTTAAACATTCTGCACAAGTTTCTGTAGAACCGGTTATTTTACCGGTTTTTTTCGACCGGTTAGTAAACCGGTTTTTAAAACCGGTTATACAATCAATTAAAAAACCGGTTATTACAGAAACCGATTACTAACCGGTTGTAACCGGTTATAATCAGTTACAGTTTTCAAGTACAAAAACCGGTTTTTAACCGAAACCAGTTATTGAACAACCGGTTTTCAGAATAAAAAAAACCGGTTCGGTTTTTAACCGGGGTTTTCCAAAAAAACCGTTTCGTACACCTCTAAGTCGTATACCCATTTATCTTACATACAGATCCTTACTCGTTTCAAATTTACCCAATTTCATTTTCAAAATTACATTTAATACATTCCTTTATTTCGTTTTCATCAAACTCGCATGTTTTCATTTTTTAAACATTATTATTTTTATAATAAAATTTTAGTTCACCGTTATTTTGTTTCCATTTTTCTAAATATGTATTTAAGAGTTGTGATTCTATTTTCCTCTTTTGCCTTTTATGATCCCACATATTAAAAATTACAAAATTAAAAACAATTTTTACTAATTTAAGTCGTGTAAAACACAAGATTCTAAGCTAGTTTTTCGACTTTACCATATGAGGATTTAAAAGTAATTTTCACACAAAAGTAAAGTTTTAAGTGCATCTATACGCGTTCCAATCAATTTGTTATAATCATAGTTAAGAGATGTGTTGAATCAATAAATAACCAACATGGTGTGGTATGGACGTCTTCTAGGCTTTGAGGCTTCTGCAAAACAATAAACTGTTAGTTTACACAGGTGGGGGTCTTCCACGTTCGGACTGCCATGTAAGAATAAGTTAGATGTTCACGGGGAGTGTAAAGAATTAAGAGAGTGAAGTGAGTGTGAGTGTGCATGTGCGTGTGAATGTGAGAGGAGGGAGTGTAGAATGATACATGAGATGCCTAAGACATCTATACCTAGTGATTAACCTGAACCCAGCTAGCTTGGGCAGCCAGATCAGAGGCTAAAGAGGGTAAGGGAAACTCTCCTTTCTTGGTTGCAGATAAGACTTTACCCTTTTAGGCAAGTGAGGGTTTTATATGGTGGGTATTAGATTTCACTCACACAACCATGTGTTGCAGCGAGCATGTGGACTCGTATTCAACGAAATGTTACTGCTGACATGGGATGTCAACGTAGACTTCCCATCACAGTAGATGCTTTGAGCCTTTAACCATTTGAGCTTGGAGGACAAGTATTTAGCTTTGAGAAGAAAACCCTAAGACCGTTCTTTCCTTGCTTTGTGTTCATCCAATTTTGAGGTTAGTGCTTTCTATTCTTTGAAATTTCTTTGTAGTCATGGGTGCTAAGAACGATATGTCCATTCAAGTTTCACAAATGACCCTAAGACGAGGTCGAAGATTTCTTTTTTGAAAAAGGATTGATTTGAAATACAAACTCACTACTCCAGGTCTTGACAAATTTGTTGACCAGTGTCCGGATGGTTCGAATGCCTTGTACGCTCGCCATTTTGAGTTTCCAATCTCCTTTATCTGTTTTATGTCTTTGTGTTGAATGTTATGCAATATTATCCTTCTTCATTTAGTCATGTTGCTCCTCTAGATTTATCTAGGGTTTTGGGTTATGATTCGTCATTAATCATGTTTGGGCGACATTTTCATTTAGCTAAGAATGGCAATTGGTATACTTTTGAGAAATCTCAAGTTGAAGGGCGTTTAGTTTCCTCGCCGGTTACCACTCTTGGGTCATGGAAAAATTGTTTTTTCTAGATGTTGAACACCATTGTTCCCTTTATCATGATTTGGTGGCATCTTGATGCTGTTATGAATGAACCAGAACCCTCCAAGAGGCTTTAAATCAGGTTTGTTGTTAGCGCTTCATTCCTCTGCTTCTAGGGTTTATCCCTTTCTTGAACTATTACTTGTGTTGAGGTTTAAGCACTATATGGGAATTGTCTTATCGTGACCCTTTAGCATCTAGTTATAGCGAGCGTATGCTTCTAACTTTTATTTGTTTGACTTTTTGCACTTTTATACTTATTGTGCTTATTTTCTTGCTTACAGTTATGAGTGCCCTAGATTTTGTGAGGTCAGATATGTGGTGTTTACTAGACGAGGATGTTGCTATAGAAGGTGAGGGTGTGTTGTTTTTTACTCGGAACGCCCGTCATGAATTTGGTCCTTATAAGGGTGTTCCTGAGGCCACTTGTTTGTAAAAGTTGAAAGTCAGAAGCCGGTTTCTCGACGGGTAAACAAGAGGTTGACTAGGGCTTCTACGTGGTTGGATGCTTCAAAGCTTGACCCTGTGGAACTAACTGTTGATGATGTTATTTCTTCGCTCATGGGAAGTGATGTTGCTACTCCACCGAGGGAAAGGGGAAGGATATTGTCGTTGTTTATTTGAAAAGGCTAAAAAACTATCGTTAAACTTGCTTCTATTAGTAAAAGCAAAAGTCAGGAGTTAGGCCAACGTTTTACTTCTTGTATGAAGGGAAAGGTATATGTTCCTTTGTGGTTCATTATGAATGATGACAATTTTTCAAATGTTGTTGTTTATCAAGAAGCATTGGCACATTTTGCTACCCCAGGTGAGAGGGATGTTCAGGTAGCTTTATCTGGTGATGCCCTGATGGGGGGGATCATAGTGAAGGCTGCAAGGCTTGTATCCTTGCTTCCTAAGGGAGTTCATCGGTGGAAAAGGCACCTGAACGAGTATGTTGAGTTTTCGAAGAAGAAAGACAAGCTCAAATATGTTCTTGCTAGTTCAAAGAAGGAGGTGGAGATCTTAGGTGCTTGTGAGGAAGAGTTTTTATCGGAGCTTGAGGTTGCCCAGGCTCAATATCAATTGGATAAAGGTTGAAGAGATGTGCAAATGGTTGGTGACAAATCAAAAGCAGTTGTTGCTGATCATGCAGTGTTGGATGTGCATAAGAAAGCACTCCTTGAAGAAGAAGAAGAAGAAGAAGGGTGCTTGAAGTCTTCACTGATTCAAGCTAAGGATGAGAATGACAAACTTAGTGCTGACAACACGTGGTTGGTGCAACATGTCTTTTAGCAGGTGGTCACTACCTTCTACACTCAGCCGAATTTAACTAAGCCCTTGGTGACTTTTACAACAAACTGCTTGCCTATAGTTGCCATCAGGATTTGAGCACTATATAAAGCTTCTCAAGCTGGGGAGCCAATAGACCAACATTCATATTTGAACCCTTCTGCTTTCCATACCTTCAAAGAATTTGTCCATGCCATGGAACGTCTCAATTACGCTTTCATTGAAAAAGTTTCCTGATGTGTTGGAAAGCCTCTTCCTGTTTTGCTGGTGTTAGATACCAATAGTTTAAATAAATGGTTGGAGAGGTTCGTTTTGAAGTCTCTTTCCAAAAAAGAGGCCTTTCACGAGTGATGGTGAAGAGATCACAACAGATCAAGAAGAGAAGGAGGTTGAAGGCTCTCATGCTTCAAAGGATGCAAGTTTAGAAGGTTCAAACATTGGTACCGTCACTTCTAATGCTGCAAAAGATGTTTCCAAGAAGAGGGTAAAGAAAGTGTGGAGAAAACCACCAAGGGTGTGGAAGTAAAGAAAACCAAGGTGATGAGGATTTTCACGCTCCTAGACATGCAACTGTATGATGAAGAGACTGTTGTTGTGACTATTCCTGATCCACAACCGACGAGTGATGGTCAGCCTTGAAGATTATTTGTAGCTTTCTTAGTAGCTTGTTATATGTTTTATGTTTTTAACAACTTATCTTTTACCTTAGTATTTGAAACCATGTTTGTTGCTCAGGTATTGTAACCGTTAAAGCTTTTAAGCATATGTTAATATGGCCCATTTATGGCCGCATAAAGCTAACTGTTTTAAGTCTTTTGTAGAAATTGCACTTGTTGCATTCTTATTTTATTCATGTGTTTTGTTCACTTGCGAACTTTTGTTTACTCGGCATGATTTTACATGGACGATGTTGCTATTTGTTACTTATGTCTTTGAAATTTGATAAGTTTTTCCTTATCATGGGATGAATTTGTGCCGTTGTTTTTGCATTTTTCAGTGTGGTATTACTAAGTCTTCTTAAAATATGGTGTTGCAGACACCTTATCTTAATAGGAACAAAGGTAATTAGAACACTTTATTCTATGTTTTACACTCAACTTTGACTTGTTTAAATTTGTGAGTTTTGATCATAAGTTGTTAGCAAACTTATGGAACAGGTTTTTATAGGAAGTTCATTCCTGTCTATGGGCAAAAGTATGATTTAGAAAAGTCCCATGGAGTTGTATTGTTTTAGAAACTTACCCTGCATATTTTTAAGCCGATTGAGCATTTTAGGCTAGGAGCTCATCCCCTTACATGAACCTTTTCATTGAACTTTATTGTGAGGTGCTCACCTTATAATAGGATAAAGAAGACAAAAAAATGTTTATTTAAAGTATTCATTGACTGTTGATTTTTCATCATTTCATTCCAAATACAAGGAAAAGTGGCGGAAAGACTCACGCCACTTTTTGTTACATTTTTTCCTAGACAAAGAACCGTTTAGGGTGTTTCCCATTCCAGTGTCTTGGAACCTTTATGTTGTCCTTGTCTGTCAATTTGTAGGAACCGCCTTTGTGTGCGTCAGGCCTTCAGCGGTAAATAAGGTCCTTCCCACTTGGGGCCAACCTTCCCAAAGCTTTATTGCTTGCTAGCTTTGTTGCATCTCAGGACCAGGTCACTAGGCTTGATGGCTTCATGTTTAACCTTGTTGTTGTAGTAGGTCTCCATCTTCTTCTTATACCTTGTTTCTCTGATCCTAGCATGCTTTTTTTTCTTCCTTAGTGAGATCGATGTTCAACGTCACCTCAAATTTATTTGATCTTAATTGATGTTGATGTTGCGAGCAGTTGTAACCCCGATCTTGGCAGGAATGAAGGTTTTAGATCCATAAACTAAGCTGAACGAGGTTTTGTTGTGGGTTGTCCTTTTCGTGATACGTGTGTTACCATGTAACAACCCAACTGTCAGTGGAATGTGTCAACGCGTGATGTGCGATTATTCTTAACTTATGACACTATTTAAATGTGATATATTTAATCATACTAAATTAAATGTCAAACACAAATAATCAAATGTCTCAACATAAGATAAT
Source organism: Scalesia atractyloides (assembly GCA_947069175.1). Lineage (NCBI taxonomy): Eukaryota > Viridiplantae > Streptophyta > Magnoliopsida > Asterales > Asteraceae > Scalesia > Scalesia atractyloides. The sequence goes on along the minus strand of CAMTDV010000026.1, from coordinate 2,552,355 downwards.
ATAAAGTGATGTAATTCATTAAAACTAACTCCCGTGCTTCCTATGTGTGTCATCATGCTTGATAACATCTTAAACTGCATCACCTGTATCATGTATAAATTAAGAGTTAACTAACAAGTTGGTCATTAAACAAAGGTTAGAATACCCATAATAAGAATATGTAGGATCTGAGTATAACTTGTATGCTTAGGGTGAACAATAATGAATGAATTTCAAGATACAAATGGTAAATGCAGAATTATATGAGCATACAAGAGTGGAAAGTTCTATCAAAACTGCTTTTCTATTAATAATCAGAATATTACAATAATACATAAATGATTATACAAACTCCCCCTTGGCCTGATCAGACACCATACTGTTCATACAAAAGGAATGTTTGTGATGGAATAGATCTCTAACACATAAGATCTATTTATACAAGTACGAAAGCTCTGTTTCCAATCAGCTGACGTCACTCTGATAGTGATATCTAGCATTCCTAACAGAAAAGATTCCACGGATGTTAGCAAACATCTGCGGGAATTTAACATCTGATTTATTACAATCAAAACTTTGTTCTAAGCTAAATACTGTTACGTTGAATAAACCTATGTTCTTCAAACCTCTTCAAACATCTATTTGGCCAAAACAAATGTTCGATCTTCTTCATCAGTGCTTTGCTTCAACAGGGCTTTGGCCAATGTTTAGTGGTTTCTTCTTCTTCAGTAGTGGTTCCAAGGCTCCGAATAAATCTTTGACTGTCTTCGACAGAAGTTCTTCAAGATTCACTATCTTTGGGAGGAGAAATGCATCATATGTCTATTTATTTCTTGATCACCAAGTCATGTTTTGGCTTTTGAATACCATCTGTTCTTTTGTAGGCACAACATAATAAAATAGCGAACCATAAGTCGATGATATAATTTAAGCGTATAAGTATAAACGAGTGCAATGATCAAAACTTAATTGACTAGAATCAAGAATTTAGTGAGTTTCGGTACCCAAATGCCATCACAGGTCAAATTTGGGTGGGTATCAATCAGTAGCGCTATTATATACTACTTTAGGCTTAGTTCATAAATGATTAAAGCTAGATAATAGGGTTTAGTCTTAGGCTCGCAATAAAAATAGTTCTAACACATAACACAATTTAACACATAGACATAATAAATTCGCATAACTTGGATAAAAGAGTTTGAATATTGAAATAGATATACCTGATACACCCCAAAACATAAAATGAAAAAGGAGCTATGAATACTCATTTGTTGTAAAGATAACAAATTACAACTTAGCAGAAGTTGTAGCGTTTTGGAATAAATTCCAAATTAATCCGAACAACATAATATATATATATATATGTATATATATATAAGTATAACTAAAACGAATAAAACAGATAGAATAGAGATTTCTAGGTTTGTATGATTTAGGGAATTTTTAGTTTTAGTTAGTGAAACTAGTTAAAGTGTATATAAATACAAATCATACTTCGTATTTTAGAATATGAAAATAGAATAAAGATAGTTGCGTGATTTCGGCTAAAAAGATATAATATATTTATCCTAAAACAAATATAAAATCTATTCGAGTTCGACTAAAATAACACATAATGTATTTATTTTTAGTAAACACACATTTTATATATATATATATATATATTCTAGTTTAGCTAAAAGTCCATCCAAGTATTTATTTGAATAATCTAGTCAAAACATACATTTAACAATATCGTATACGAATTTCCATAATAAGCCTAAAAATGATTATGAAACATAGATTTATAAGTTTATGAAAATAGTTTTGAGTACAAGTCTAAATAATACAATTTATTTATTTATAAAAGCTAAATATTATAATTTATAAATGAAGACGAAAATACTTGTTTTACCAAATATATACAAGTAACTAAGGTGTAAAAAGAAGTACATAATAATGTTGGTATGTAATAGTCCATTGTTTATCTAAAGGCAGAAGTATATATAATATTCAGTTTTTCCAAAAATCACTAAATGCGTTCAATTTTATTAATTTAGCCAAATACTTTAAGACTAATATTAAATTATTAAGTCTATAGTTAAAAATAATATGTCTAAATTGTCTGACATCTAAAGGTACTAATATAGATTAACCAAATATAGGTTTTAGCATTTTATATATTTTGCATAACAATACACAATTTAATATAATAGTCTATATTTAAATTAGTAATATAACTAATCTAAATTTATTATCATAATTTTCTAACATAAATATATTAACACTATATAATGAATAATATCCAGATTATAATGAAATAATTCTTAAAAATTGGATAAACAAGTATGACATAATAACTAATGAAACTGCATCATAAAAATGTCTTAAGATTAACATAAAATAGTTTAATTAAATTAATTTAGGAGAATATAAAAATCCCAAATTTAATAACAACCCTAGAATTATAGATTTCTAATCAATTTCCTTCTATCAACATAAATCGATAGAGTACTATTGTAGAGGATTAAAAGAAAAGCGAGTTAGGCTCAAGAATTGTCTAAATTGGATGAAAAAAAGAGTTTGAATTGGATGATTGAAGTTACAAGTCCTAGAATTTGGATCTTCAAATTTGCAGAGAATAAACAAGATTAGAAGTGTGAGTCTTTAGATGATGTCGAAATCCAGGTTGGATTTTTGATTAAGTTCTAGTTCCCCTTGAAACTAGCAAATTTAGATAGGTTTGAATGGGTGATGATGGGTTTTTATTATGGTTTTAATGGTGTTAATTAAGGGTGAAATAATGGTTTGAATTAACTAGAAAACAGGTCTAGATACATTACAAGTGTTTTGAAACCGAAAACAAAGCATAACATCATGAATTGATGGAGTCCAAGTGTTGCTGGTTGACCAACTCGCGACCTGGTCCGGTTTTAATAGACAGCCCCTTAAGCCATGCGGCAGAAAGTTTGTCTTCTCACGTGGCACGACGCGGAGTGACTCTTCGTGTCATGTGGGAGCCTGAGTAGTTCTCTGGGTGGCGCGGGTGAGCTAGGATTTCAGAAAGTTTGGAATTTTGTCATGATTAGCCACTCAAGTTTAATAAATCATAAAAACGTCACGTTTGGTCAAAATTAACGAATGTATAAATGCATAAAAACATGTATAAACTAAAAATTAGCATTTGTAATAATATAAGTCTCAAAATACGCAATAACACATCGAATTCTTAAAGATTAAATCATAGATAAAGAATACGTATTCTGATGAATATGAAAGGCTACCGATCTGAAACTTTGCTTGATTTCTAATTCCTCACACCATGCGCTAAAAGGCTTCATTGTTAAATGTTTGGGTCTCACGCACACAAAGACCTGAACATCGCGTTAGACCGGTTGGTCAAAATAGAAAAAAGACGAGCTGCTAACATTAACATGGAACGAGCCTCTCTTTCCTTGTTGCGGCTGGTCGCCTTAGTTCAGTCGAATGACTTTTTAGAGGTGAAACCAAACCGCCTGACATCTATACAGCCTCACTTCCAAGGATAATTGAAAAATTTCCCTATTGTCCTGTCCCCACTTCTACTTCCCCTCTACACCCTTCCCTAAAGCCTGGTCCGTCCAACGAAAGTAATTCTGGTCTTTGCTCCGAATATTCCGAAGTTGAGGATCAGGAGGTTATTGGTACTGCTGCTGTGGACTTCTTTTCGAATTGATTCTCTAAAGGTACCCGCAACCCTTCTAGTCCTTTACTTGATGCTATTCCTGTTCTAGTTGATGCCAATATGAATTTCTCTCTATGCACTCTTCCCACGGAGAAGGAAATTAGGCTTTATCGAAATTCTCTAATTCATGATTTGTTAGCCACGATTTCCCCCGATAGTGTATACCGACCAACAATGTTCTTCCAGTCAAAGTTGGTGGCTTGCTTTCCTGTGGTAGGTGCTAAGGGAATCACCTCGGGCCACTTTGTGAACCAATTGATCACCATAATGAAGAATTGACTTCCTTGGTGCCTTTGGGAAAGGAGAAATAATATATGTGTCCTTTCAAATAAAGGCCATGCTTATAAAAACAGGAGTAAGACATGTTTTAGGTAATTAGCTATGTAGGAGTGGAGTTGGCAGCCTTCACATTTGTGCTCTTAGGTGCATCATGGTGCATGGCTAGCCGATGGTAACCCAAATTCATCAACCTTGTAACCACTGACCTCGGACCATAATTTTCCTCACAAATGCCTTCATGAATTTCCATGATCAAATACTTTCTTTGTTCGAGACCAACGCATCAAAGCAGGGGTGACAAGTAACCCTTTTTGTAAAGGATTTGTTCCTTGATCACACATTGCTTTGCTTTGATTTGAAACCTTGAAGCTTCCCTGTTGTCTTCTAGAAACTTTCCTTCTTTCAAGTAATCAACAATTGGGTCATCCAATTTGGACCTTCTTCAGTGATTACATCTTGTTCTTCGAGTTTGTCTATTGATGGACCTTTAAGGACTTCTACAAGAGCATTTTTGGTGAGATGGGTGAAAGTCAAGAAAGCTAACTTGCTTAAGGCATCATCCTTCTTTTCATGTGAACGTGACACTTAATAAACCACATAGCTTTTAAACTTGCACATGAGTTCCTTGCACTTTGACTTATACCTCTTCACGGAAGGTTCCTTTGTTACATAACTTTCATTTACTTGACTTGCCACCAATAAAGAGTCGATAGAGACATGAAGCTTCTCACCTTTCATTTCTTTGGCTAATCTCAAACCATCCAAAAGCGCTTTGTACTCAACTTCGTTGTCCGTGCTAGGAATCTCAAGGCGAGGGGCATAAGTGAATTCCATACCATCTAAGGTGATCAGGACAAGACCAGCTCCAGACCCTTCAATGCTTGAAGCCTCAACGGTGAATAACTTCAGGCTGCTGAATCTTCAAACTCTTTATCAATTGAAATTTCATGTACTTCTTTGGATTCTTCCTTGGTAATATCTACAATGAAATCAGCTAAAATCAAGCCCTTATTACAATACGAGGTGCATAGGTGATCTTGGGTTCCCCTAAGTCAATGGCCAATTTGGCTAAGAGTCCCGAGATTTCAAGCATCTCCAATATGCTTATAATGGGTTGATCAGCAATAACCTTGATGGGATGTGCCTAAAAGTACCTTCGAAGCCTTCAAACTATTTAAACCAAGGCAAGTGTTAGCTTCTCCATTAGATAATACTTTGTTTAAGCCTTTTTAACAATGTGTTTCTTCATGTCATGGAAGGCTTTCTCAGCTTCATCAGACCATTAGTGAATTTGTACTTAATATGTTAACTTGAATAATATGTAAGTTGGTTGAATATCAATTAGTTGTTGCTTCTAATTGCTACTTCTTCAAGAATTACGATTGCTGCTTCTCAGTATTTTCAACAATTTGTTGCTTCTTCAATATTTTCAACAGTTTGTTGCTTCTTCAAGAATCATACCTTCAATTCATTTTGATGGAATGGATTGAAATAAAGGAAGATTGCTTGATTTGTTAATGCCATACACCTTAGTTCAAAGCTTGAATTGAATATTTCAATGTTCAGGAACTTCATGTGGTTTCTGTGTGTACAGTGGCTTCAACTAAAAGAGGGAAATGTGTTTTATTATCGGGTCGGGTATTGACTTACGGACTGACAGACCTGTATTCATAAAGAACCGAAACCGAGCCAATGTTTAAGGTATTAAATCGGGTATTAAAGTTCAATGATTTCGGTTCTCGAGTCGGGTAACACTCGGGTTGGGTCAATTAGTTTAAAATGCTCACCCCTACACCACTCTATCGGTTGGGAATTTTATATGTCTGTGGCCTGTTGAAACCACTACCCCAAAGGTGAAAATTCCAGGTCTTCCCAGGATGATATCACAACTCGAACTCAAATGGGTGTTTATGACAATGAAGATAAGGTTTTTAGTTCAAGCATGTTCCTCTTCCCGTAGAAAAACATCGAGGGTGATGTGTCCAAGAGGACGGACATGCACACCGGTGTTCCATTTGATGGATGACTTAGACCTTCGAAACTTTCCCTTTCTTCTTTACTCAGACGTATAAAGCATTTCTCGAACATGATTTCAGTTGCAGCATCGATATCCATGTAAGTAGATTCACTGTTGAGCCCAAGATTCAAGATGAGGATTTTTGTTGATGCCTTCATCTTCGTAACAAACCATGTTAGCTTTTTTGCTTCGGCCTCTACTATTCTTTGTCTGATGATCCTTGATACTTTTAACCAAGGGATTCCCCCGATTTTACAGCATCCTTAATCTTTTTCTTCAACTAATAGCAATGATTTATGTTGTGACCCTTAATTTGATGGAACTCACAATACTTGCTCGAGTTCCAGCCTTCCCTATTTTTAGGTGAAGGCGAGGTGGTTGGAAGCTGCACTTTGCCTCTTTCGTGGCTAGAATCTCTTGAAGTGTTTTAGTGAGGGCTGCAAAGCTTTCAATTTTCTCTTTCACTTTCAAACCGTTTTGTCCATCATGCTTACGAGCTTCGAAGCCTTGGTATTGTTTTTCAACAAAATGCGGAAATTGTTGCTTCTTCCAAGGAGAGATGTAGTTCCACCAACTTTTGAGAGTTTCATTTTTAGACTCTTGGGTGTTCGCGGCCTCTTTTTCCCGTAGATATTTTTCTTCTCACCCAAAAGCTTCTTCAAGGGTTCGGGGGATATATTTGTTGGAATCCATGATGAGGTAACGGTCTCTGATAACATTCATGAAACAAGCTACCCTTAGCTTCTCTATTGTACCATCGTAAGACAAGGCAGGTACTACCTCCTTCTTGTATCTGTTGATGAAGGTCTTCATGGTCTTTCTGCCTTGCTTGATAAAGGATGGTGGTAACGGCTGGCAGGACCATAGGTCCTTGGATTTGTAATGGCTACTCAAGTGTACACCTTCGATGTACATGAATTACCTTGCATGGAGTGGGAGGGTTAATGTTCTATGGTGTATTCCCACCCAGAAGTGGAAGGTAAAGGCCCGTGCTTTGACCTCTTGCAACTCTCAAAGGTTTGAAGGCCCTACTGCCACCCGGGGGTAGTGGTAGGGATGAGAAGGTTACTTTGAGGCTCTTCATTGTAAATAAGCCTGATCGTTATGCCCTTCGAGTGTTCCTCACGAACATAAGTGTTAAGTAAGTTTCTTAATTGTAGGAAGTTTCTTTTGACCCCTTCAGGGGTAAGATCCACTTGGTCAACAGATGATAACCTGCCGGATGTGGGCGAAGGGTGTGTAACCCTATAAGGAGATGGTGTTCCAAACAATGTATAGTAGGCCCATCTAGTCTTGGAGACAGTGTCGTTGGTTTGGCCGGAGAGATATGGTTTGGTTCCAAAAGTAAGCAAAGCGGCTGAGATGATGGTGTAACCTCACTAGGAGCGTCTTCCCCTACCATGAAGGAATGGAGATAAAAACAGGAAGCCGACTAAAGGAGAGGCTTGTTCAAATTAGCACGGCCCAACGGTGGTTGCCAACTTGTTGAAACAACAAATAGCCAACATGGGATGGTATAGGCATGTCCTAGGCTCCGAGGCTTAAAGGGTTCTGCAAAAGAATAAACTATTAGTCCTAATGCAGGAGGGGGTATCTTGCGTTTGGACTCCAACATGAGAATAAGTTAGATGTTCACGGAGAATGTAAGGAATTGAGAGAGTGAAGTGAGTGTGAGTGTGAGTGTGAGAGGAAGGAGTGTAGCATGGTACCCGAGAGCAACGGTAACCTAGTGTAGATTGTATTACCCACGAACTGAATTCCAACGGAATATCCCACTAGCTATCACAAACAGATTTTTGATGGATCTGTCTGAAAGTGTATGTGGTTTAATTTGGACTTTCCCTGTGCGAATTCATAATTATTACGAAGATAAAGAAAGAAAAAGTCTCCACCACCTACTTACATATGAAAATATCGTAAAGCATTCAATTTACACGTATGAATTATCTTACTCCAACATTTTAGTAAATCTTAAGAAATGACAAAAGCATATTAAGTTTTTTCTTTTTATGTTTCTTTATAAATAGCAAAGCTACACGAGTCCAGAAGACATCAACTCAGGCCAAAAAAAGTTCAAACAAAACCATCATGAATTCACTAAGAATTGTAATGGCTTGTGAGAGCAATAAAGTATACATAGCAATGCTTATTGTCCAAGCAATATATGCAGGCATGGCTTTGTTATCCAAAGCCTCCATTTCTTCAGGAATGAACCCTTTCATTTTTGTTGTTTACCGTCAAGCTTTCGCAACACTTGCACTATGCCCGGTTGCATACTTCTTTGAAAGGTTCAAACCTTCATCCATTTCATGCTTACTTAAGTAATTCTGATCTAACACTTCTTGTTTTCTGAATATAACTAAAAAGTATAAATTTATATACCAAGTATTATTACACGAGCGTTTATAGAGAGAATTGATGGTCTAGTATGAAAGATGATATGATGAAATACGACGTAAAATATTTGAAGTCTTATAGAATGATTCTTTACTTTAAATCCTAATGTAGAAGTTATTTCAATATTGTGCAGGAAGAATGTAGCTCAATTATCCTACACTTTGATATGGAAGATTTTCTTCAGTTCTTTATTAGGGTACTTACACAAAAAATCCAATTTTGGCTAACTAATTTTCTTCAATAATTGCCTATGATTCTTTGGCTTTTTATTCAAACATGTACAAAAATTTTATCAGGATGACGATATGTTTGAACATGTACTATCACGCACTCGATCATACATCTGCAACGTTTGCTGCTGCCACGACTAACCTGATTCCGTCTATTACCTTTGTCATAGCTCTTATTCTAAGGTATGAAATCCACCCTTCTAATGTTGTTAATTTATGACACTGATTCCGTTCTTTGAATGAAAAAATTAACTTCAGGATTGAGAGAATGTACATAAGAGAATTGCATGGTTGGGCTAAATTGATTGGATCTATAGTTTCTGTTTCTGGAGCTCTTGTGTTTGCTTTTGTTAAAGGACCAAGTTTGAACTTCAAGACTTGGTACACATCAGGTAGTGATATTGTTGCTTCAACAACAAATATTAGCTCAGTATGGGAGCTTAGTAAAGGCCCCTTTTCGATGCTTTTCGCGAACATTCTTTGGTCTTGTTGGAGCATCATGCAGGTGATATTTTCAGTTGAAACATTCAGTGTTTCAAGTTATTCCTTAATTAAATAACTAAGTCTTAATCAGCTTCTTTGTGTTCTTGCAGGCACCTATTGTGAAGGAATATCCAGCAAAGCTATCACTAATTACTCTTCAATGTTTTTTTAGCTTGATACAATCAATGGTTGCAGCCATAATCATGGAGAGAAACCTATCTTCATGGAAGCTTGGATGGGATGTTAAATTCGTTTCTGTCGCTTACTGTGTAAGCAATAGTCTCTTCAATTCTACTATCATATATATATTATTTATTGTTTCAATTTAAAGGTGTTCAATTTATTTTCAAAGATCTATTCATATTGTTAACACTTGATCACCATGTTTCTTTCTTCTAAAATTACTTTATAAAGTTAAATGAGTCCTAAGACCTAAGTCATAATCATAGCAAAGGGATATTGATCAATATCTACTGTGGTTACCACCAGTCTCCTTTAGTGTCACATAATGTTGACAAGTATCACTTCATCTTGAGCTCTTAGTGATTTTTTTTTTTTTTGAAATAGTAGCTTCCTTTTTGGACCTTTTTCTCAACTCTAATGGAGTAAAAGAAATTAGGGTTTGATTGCCACCTTAAAAGTTTTCAAAAAAAAAGGGCCACACAAAGGTCAAAAGCAATCACGATTTGATTGTCACGTTAATAAGAAAAAAAAAACAAAGAGCCACGCAAGGTCAAAACTTATGTCCACTCTTTTTGCATCAACGGTATCAACAACATATTTTACTCACACTTTTTTTATGGATAGATAAAACTCCCACGCACATTTATTATGTTTAGTGACTCCTCCACGTGTAACTAAAGAACAAAAAAGGTGTCTCGTGCTAGTTTCGCATGGAACACGAAAAGACAGACAAGATCTTTGTCGGCGGCGTGTTATTATAGATATTGACATCAATATCATGGAGTTGTTTCCTATCATAGTATATATAGTATGAAACAACTCTTGCATTTATGTGAATGGTTTTCTCACATTGATTTTCTTACCTACAAACCTAACTTGAATATTAAACATAAAAAAATAAAAAAACACCTACACAAGACTTGATGAATCAAAAGGTTTCCCACTTAATCTATTATTGACCGCACGAGACGCATAGCCCATAACTTTAGGCAATGGGGTCAAACGAAAGCTAGAAAAAAGGGCCAGGGCATATATACACAAATGTTTCTCTTACATGCTTATGCATGCAACTGACACCACTCTAATTTGTTCCCACATATAAAACTTACAATCTGTTTGTACTATTAATATATTGATTTCATATATGTTCATTGTACTACCAATGTATTGATTTCATGTTGTTGGAAATGACAGGGAGTAATTGTGACAGCATTTACATATTGGTTGCAACTATGGTCGATAGAGAAGCGAGGGCCAGTGTTCACCGCGATGTTCACTCCATTGGCCCTCATCATCACCGCAATCGTCTCAGCATTCTTGTGGAAGGAAACCCTTTACTTAGGAAGGTTCGTCCTGATTTTCTTTAGAGATGATATATTGTAAGAAATTCGACAGTAACAAAACGTAATAAAGCAACAGTCTTCCGTTGTTAAACCCTGATACATTTTGTACTGAATGAACATACAAGTAAAAGCACTATATTAATGAAAACTACACTTATAGCATTGATATCCCATATATTATTATATACCATGTACACAACACCCATTTTTCATATATATTAAAACATTATAATCTTATCAGTTACTTGTAGGGGTGTTCATGGTTCAGTAGTGTTGGTTTTGATGAAACTTCTAAGTCAAACCACAAACTAAGGTACCAAACCAGCAGGGTTGGTTGGGTCGGCGGGACCACTAAATCGTTGTGATTCAGTTTTCTTCAATACATTATTTTTTATAAGTTCTATAAAAACGAGAAAAAAATGATTCTTGATATTATACATAGAAGCCACCGTTGGTTCTAAGTTTCAAATTGTAAATTGAACCGCTAAAATCGATTTTTTCAAACCGGAAACCATACAAATCTGAGACCGCTAAAACTTTAGGTTACATTTTTCTTTAAAAGAAACTTATACGACCCCCTTGGTTCCGCCCAGCTTTCTTTTCAAATAAAAAGATACATATTAAGTTATCCAAGTAACTTACATGAACCCTAAAAGGCATCCGTCCATATATATTACCTCGATTAGTTATATTATATCAAACACTTAACGAACCGGTTATCTTGTTTCAGTGTTTTCGGTGCTGTGCTACTAGCAGGAGGTTTGTACTGTGTCCTATGGGGAAAGAGCAAAGAAATAGAGGGTAAAATCACTGAACAAAAACTTGATCAAGAGGAAACCACGTTGGACTCCATTAAAACACAAGAATGATCAAGGTTGCGGTACATGATACGTCAAGTGGCGGCCAGCTGCTGATTGTGTTGATGATAGTGGCCATCATTGAAGATAAGACACACCCTTTGATTTTGCCATTGTGGTCGCCCACACAAACATATATATACACTACTTATGAACCACAGGAATATGTATTTAGTGTTAAGTTCTGTAACCACTTAATTGATTGATAATAAAAGGATGGCTTAAATGTGCAACTAAATTGCGTCATGTACTTCGTCAACTGAGATGTTTATAAGATAAAGATTCCATGATTGTCAAGGACAGAATAGTACACAAAACATTAAAAATGAATTAAGGATTTATCATTAGGCATGCATGCACTATACACACATCCTTTACTTTCTAATTTCACATACGTACATCCTTTACTTTCTAATTTCTCACCCTCTACAAACGGCCATTTAAGGTATTATGGAACGGTCGTTTAAGAAAACAACGCTGACATCTTTTACTGACAGTTATTTGGGCAACAGTTAGAAACAAGAAACAGACGGTACGTTCAATACATGGGCTAACGTCATAGCGCAGCATGAACAGTCGTCAAAGTTAGGCAAATGGCTATCTGATGATTCTTTAAGAGTAAAATGCCAAAATCGTCTATCAGGTTTGGGCATATTTGCTACGTCCATCCAAAAAAGGTTTTTTTTTTTTGCAACTGGACTCTTCATATATGTGTTTTGTTGCCAGTTCCATCCAATTCACTAACTCCGTTTGTTTATTTTGTTAAGTCGTGAGTGTTTTTGTCTTTTTACCTTTTATTTTTGTTTTTTTTTTATATTTTCATTCTCTTTTTATATTTAAATAAAAATAATACAACTATTTATAAATGCTCTTACCCACCCCACCACTCCTCTCTCTCTCCATTTATGCCCCCCCCCAACCCGATCATTCATGCCCAGATCTTCGATCTGCACAGTGAAGCGAACCTTATGTGGTGGAGGTGTTGCGTCAGTGAAGAGGTTAGTGCGGCAACGGTTGTTTTGTGGTGGTGGTTGGGCAGCGGAGATGGAGGTTGGTGTGGTGGTTATTTTGTGGTGGTGGTTCTAAGGTTTCATTAACAAATGGTGGTTTGGTAGTGGTAACAGTGGTGGTGGTGGTGAAGGGTTAATGGTGGTGGTTCTGAGGTTTCATTAACCAATGGTGGTTTTGCAATAAGAACATCCTTTCATTTCCAATTCTCTGCCCTTTGGGACTAAGTTGGATGGTTTGGGGAAGATTGTCATGGGTATTCTTAGAATCACTGATACGTGGTCAAAAGTCCAGTTTTCTGTATTTAAGTTTTTATTTTTACACGAATTTAAGTTTCGAATGATCTACTTTGATATAGTTTGCGTTTTGAAGGTCTAACGAAGTTAAAAGAGCATTCCAGCCTTACGGGACATCGGGATGAGGCTAGGACTAATCCGACACGAGAAACGAAACAAAACGGATGAAAAATGGTTCTTTGCGTCAACGACTTGGCCTTTGGCCGTCGCCGACGCCATTCGCGTTGATCACCATCACAAACAAGCAAGCTTTATAATTTCTAGGGTTTGACATTTGTTTTAAGATTTGATTTGTGACTAATTGCGTCTGAACATTTGAAAAGTTTATATTAATTGTATTGTATTTGTTTTGAATTCACGAATTGTCGAACAAATTAGTAACTTTGACTTCGTGCAATGAGTTCATACAATTGTGCCCTTAATAAAGACTAGGGTTTACAAGTTCTTGGTAACAAAAGACATCTTTGTTCGTCTCTTTTGACATTGATAACTATCGGCACCTAAGCCTCGTAACACTAAATGTCACACCCCGACCCGCAAGGAAAAGGTGATCGGGGCATGATTGGGTTTTCATCAAAGCTCATGACATTTATTATAACGTTTCATATTTATTATCACAATTTTAAAGAAGATCATACAATCATTTCATACAAGTTCAACATGTCCTATACATCTTTCTAGGCTTCATTATTTTTCTTCTAAGGCACTTTCCTATGTGTTTCTTGCTTCATCCTGTTCACCTGTATCATGTGTAAAAATGGTTTTTGGATCAACAAAAATTTGGCGAGTGAATCCTATGAAAAACATTTAAACAAGTTTATTGAATTGATTATAAAATAAAGTGCATAACCACATATGAGTAAATGTAGATGTAATTTTATTCACAAAACACTTAATATTAAATAATGCACACACATACAATAATAGATTGTTTTGAGGCACGCGTTGTTCAACTCGTCTCCCACGAGGAACTGATGGGCCTAATGAATGAGTTTTGAGGCACGCGTTGTTCTACGAACTGATGGGCCTAATGAATGAGTTTTAAGGCACGCGTTGTTCAACTCGTCTCCCACGAGGAACTGATAGGCCTAACAAATAATTTGCATACAACTTGACAATATGTAATACATAACAACAAACAATATTTACATTCCAAGTTTAGATCATAATATGGTATAGCACGAGTTTGAATAAACGAATTAGTTTAAGCGACACATGATACACCCCAAAACATGAAAAAAAGGGGAATTTGTAAGAATTCACTCACAGTGGTTGCGTTTCTTGGGTTGATGATGAATGCGCACGAATTTGGATTTAACCACGAAAGAAACTAACCTAGATAATAACATAACGGTTCGGTAAATAAGCGGATTTTATTAATCAATTTTAATAGGATTTTTGGATATATTTTTGTGAGTTTAAGGCTATTTTCTAACTTTAAAAACGTTGTTTTTAAGTATTTTTAATTGATTTTTAAATTAAATAAATAAATAAAAATAATAAAAAAATGTTGACTTTTTGACTTTGACCGTTGACCGTTGACCATGACTGTTGACCGTTGACCGGTTCGGTCGGTTATATTGTTGCACTGAGTGAGACTCGAACCCGTGACCTCCCGTACGCGTGCACGCAGCTCTACCAACTGAGCTACGTGTCTAACCCGAAATATTTCTGTTTTTAATTATATTTATACACTATTTAAGTTAATCTGAAAATCATTTATTTTAAAACGGATTTAATTGTATCGAATCGGTGATCTCCACAGGTCTCGAACCCGGGACCTGTGGTTTAGTTTGGCACACAGTCCACCGCTGGACTGTGTGTCTAACTTGGTAAATATTCCGGTTTTTATTATACTTAACAGCTAACTGCGAGTGGATCCGGTTCAGTTTAAAAGGGAACATTTTTATTACAGAGAATGTGCTTGTGTCAAGGATCGAACTCGGGACGTGTGTTAATCGTTTGCACACAGTCCACCGCTGGACTGTGTGTCTAACCCGTTCATATAACTTGTTTTAATTAAACATATATACAACCGAAGCTTCATCTTCTTCGTTAAACTTTACCCAGAAAAATCAATTCGACTGTTTAATCGAAAATTCTTGTTGAATTAGTTGATTGCGTATACTGATTGACGAAATTAATTTAAACAGAAAGATTTTAAGGAGGTTGTACCGAACAGGTGTGATTTCCGACGAATTCCGGTGACTGGAGTTTTTCCGGCGACGTGTATCTTGCGACAGAGAATCTTCAGGAAGTCTAAGGTGAGTGCGGGTGACTTCTGTCCGAGCTCTTGATGTCCTAATTATAAGGTGAAGCAACAGTGGAATCGATTCTTCGGTTTTCCGGCAAGTATCTGAGGATTCCGGCGAACACAGATAAGTTCCGGCGACTTGCGGAGACTGATTCCGAGTGTTTTAGCGAGAGTTTAAGAGAGTGTTTGAGGGATTAAACGGATTGGATTGAGAAAATTAGCCCTGTATTTATAGGCTGCTATGCGATTTGATTTCTTTTGTTAATTCGGCGATTATGACCAAAATTAGTGTTAGATATCGGTTATAACCGATGTCGTCGACGGTTATACCGTTATAGTCAAAGGAATACTGGCTGAACTCGCGGATTGCCGGATTTTCCGGTGATTGCGAGTTTGGCCGCGCTGAAATCAGATTTTGATTTCGAGTCTTTACTTAAATATTATCTGTTTCAGTATTCTAACAAAGAATTCAAGTGGTGGTGAAGTGTTTGTGTGATAAGTCTTTGAGGTGATCCCGGCTGACCCGAGTTCGAAACCCGGTATCAGCATTTAATTTTTATTTCATTATTTTTAATAGATTTTTAATTATAAATTTTATATTCTAATATATTTATTAATTATGTATCGTTTAAAATTAATTTGAGCATTAAATACGCAACGAAAAATTTTTTAACTGGATGTTCGGTTAATAAACGAAGCGGGTTTGGTTAACCCGGTTTTTGACGGATGTTACACTAAACCCGTTGATAATCAAGTATGATTAAATTAATTCTAAAACGTGTAGGAACCCTAGGTCTTGCAATTTCGAACCGGATGTGAACCTTGTTCCAAATCATTGTGGTCCAATCAAGTGCTTAATTTTTCACCATCACAATCAACGAATCGTTTTCATAGAGTAGTAATAAATTATCGGTTCACTCTGATTTTCATTCAAACCAAACAATGATAATTAAATAAGAAGCTTCATAAAGTTTTCATAATCAATAATCGACTGAATCCTGACACAGACCATAAAGTCTTTGTGGTTCGACACCCTAACTGTCACTTATTATTTGTTTGAGGTATTTAGGACTTGTAAATTTATCTTTAACCGGACCGCGACATTCCAATTATTAACATGAACAATTTTTAGTTATCGTTTCACACGCTACATCACTGGCGGTCCTGAGTTGAATAATGACTCAACGGCTGTACGGTTTTTTGTTTTAAGCTAAAATGAGTGTTTGCTCCTGATCAGGCTTACCTAATGCTTGTAATGAATTATTGCCCGTCTAAGTGGGAAAATGTTATGTTTAATATATTAATTATATTTAATCAGGTAGCCATTATAATCATTTATATTATATTAGATCAAAATAATAAATTATACCTTATAATAATATTAGTTGGTAATTTTTTATGGATCATATTACCCGTACTAACTAATAAAGGGTTTTCTCTTAGGTGTATTTAAGGGGATCATTAGAGAGGTTAAAGGGTAAGAGTCATAACATAACATCATTAGAATTCATCCTCCTCTCTCTCCAAACAAGCACAAGTTCATCACCTTACGAACTCAGAATCACCATCATTCATATACACACTAAACGGGAACCAGGTCAAGCTGACAATCATGACTATCCCTACTGCGATTGTTGAATTACTAAGTATATTTTTACATGTTTTTTATTATGCACTTACAAAACTGATCAGCACATTAGGATTTGGGCATTAACGTTTTTGCGATTTATGATTCACTTTTTATCCAAATAGAGCTTTTCTATAAAATAGTTAATTATTGACATTTGGAAAAGAAAGTGATTGCCATCATTTAAATGTGATTAGACACAAAGATTTGAAGTTGTGGATGAAAACATTGTGATTCTTATAATTGTGGATTATATTAAAATGCAAAGACTATGTTTATATGAGGGGGTTTTTTACTGAGGTTAATTCTGATATATCATATATATTTGTTATAGTCTATGACATTATAGTATAGCGGCATTTTAGGGGCAGGATAAGGCTTCGAGACCATTAGGTTTTGGGTTCGATTCTTATAAATGGGGTTTTCCCAAATTTATTGGGTTTTCTCCTGAATCGGTGTATAAGCATTATTGTCTAGTGGAGATGGATATGATCGGGTGGTTCCGTTAGTGGTACGATGATACTCCAATGGTCCGTCAGTGATCCAAGTTTGCCGTTAAAGAAAAAGATATACTTGTTATGATATGTGTAAGATGTTGTAACTAAGAATTCAATTAATCATATGAACTATGTAAGTTTGGATTTTCAAACAAGTCAAAGAGTTGAAAATATAACCATGGGTTCATTTGTCATCCTAAGTAAAAAAAACATTATTCTCTCAAAAAAACAATAATAACCAAGTATCTTCTATAACATGTGTCGTGTAAAGAATTTATATAGGTTGAGTTTGGGTTTATAAAACAATTGGCTCCCTAACTCCCCTGCATGCCCTTGCTCTTTTAAATCCTGAGGCCTAGGTAGACGTAGGTTCTGGTCCTGTTGAAGACGATTTTTAACGTTTGTTTTCTAGAATTCCGTAATGATACCTCAAAAGTTGGTTTATTTACCCTCAAGGTTTTTTCTTCCATAAGCTACTTTTTTATTAAAAAAAACAATCCTTTCACACTTAAAACCCAATAACATTTTTAAGTTTATGTTTTTTTAACAACAAAGATTACATAAGGCTACTCGGTGTGGGTGATGGGCCTCCCTGGAGAACGACCCGCACATCAGCGTCACGTCAGAGTCCTTGGAGAACGCCCCTCCAAGGCTGGAACCAAGGAAATGGGTGATGACTCTACCCCACCTAGTTAATGTATTTTTCTTTTTTTTTTAATTCAACTAATTTTTAACATTTACTAATATAAAATAAAATCATTACTATTAAAAACCACACATTACATAACCTAAAAAAACAAAACCTAAAAAATAAAAAAATAACCTAAAAAATAAAAAAAACATAACCTAAAACCAATCCTAAGAACTCCACTTTTTCGCGATCTTTTCTTTCATTTTTCGTAAAATCGGTCGATCTTCTTCCGGATACGAGTTTATGTCGGTTGTCATTATCTCCCACTCTTTATATTTGTTTTTCTCATTCTTCAACCGAATCCGTTCCATCTCACGTTCCTTCGCTCTTGCCTTTTGGGTCGTGACCCCGGTGAACGCTTTGAATTGTGCCATAAACTCGTCCATTTTGGAACCGCCCCGGTCGCGGCTTGTTTTTTTGCAGCTGCCACCTTTTTAGATTTGTCCCTGCCCGGGTGCGTTCCTCCTCGCGAACCACAAACTCTTCATCGTCAAATTCGGGCTCGTCGTTTATATTTATTTGGCATCGTGCGTCCGAGCCCCCCGCACTATAACTACCGGTTTCCGAGGTTTTTGTTCGTTTAGCCATTGCAACCTCATTTGGAACCGCTGCCCACTTGTTACTGGTTCGCAAAACTTCCCAAGCCCGTACGTGGGGGAAAACGGCCCGATGCGTATCTTCGTATTTACGCATCGCCTCTTTAAAAACGTCTTCGTCACTCATCCCACTAGACGACCAGTATATAAGTTATTATATATCGCCAAAAACCGGTTAACGACCGGATGCATCTTTCTCCACTTCGAAGAGATGGAATCGATATCGCGATAATGACCTTATTCCATAATCGCAAGAAACTTCGATAGTATTTCTTTCCAAAACCCTTCGCCGGTTTGCTTGTTACCTATATTTTTAGAATGTAGTAAAAGTTATATTAACAAAAGTAAAATCTATAAATTTTTAGTATAAAATTTATATATTTTTATATACCGATAATGGGACTTTTTGATGTGCTAACCCACGCCTTGGCTAACGCCTCCTCCTCGATCTTTGTCCAAAGTTTTGCCTTCCCTTTCGAAGGTTGATTTTTCTCACCCGTCAGTTGCTTCCCTTTTTTTTCGTTTCGCGGATTGCGGTTGCGTCTCCGGAACAAATTCTTGAACGTCATCTTCTTCGGGTTGTGGTTGGGGAGACTCCGGTGTTAGGGAATGTTGTGGTTGAGATTGAAATTGCGAGTTGAACGGGTTTCGCATCTGCAACGACTGCATTTGTTGCATTGATTGGAGTACTCATTTGAGAAAAAGCGTTGGGGTTTGTTGAAAACCAGAGAAAGCGTTGTACGAAAATTGCGAGGATGATCAACTCGGTTCCGTCGTAGGATAGTAGTTGGGTACCGAGAAAATTTTTTGATTTAGGTTCGGGTTGTATTGATCCATGGCAAAAGTGGAACAATTGTATAATAGGTAGAAGAATTGTAAAAAAGTAGAAGGATTTTATAAATTTAAGAGGGAGAATTTGTTGAAGTGTGTAAAAAGGTGGATGATTTTGGTATATTTATAGGTAAATTTATTAGATTTAAAGAAAATTATTTTTTTTAAATTATAGTGCGTTGAACGGCTACTTTTTTGTCCCCACTCAACCCGTCTCCAACGGCTCCTTGAAGACTTTTTTGATGCCGCCGGCCCATCCGGGGTGGTGTTGGGGGGCGTCGTCGGGCCTGGACGAGCCCCCACACCGAGCGGCCTAATCACTACTTATAAATTACATCAATTTTATGTTATGCCAGGTATTAAACCTTTGTCTCTTCTCAATAAACACAAAGCAGCTACCACCAGTCACAGGCACTCCAAATTCGTAGGGATGCCATGTATTGACATACAAATTAATCTATAATGATTTCTAAAGAAAGTATTTAATATAGCTGCTATTATTATGTAGAGTATAAAAAATAGTTGCTACTATTTTTTATTTATTTATTTATTTATTATTTGAACAAGAGCCAAATTGATGTACAGTTGACACATGACAGCCAGGGCCTGAGGACTGAGCCA
Organism: Scalesia atractyloides; assembly: GCA_947069175.1. Taxonomy (NCBI): domain Eukaryota; kingdom Viridiplantae; phylum Streptophyta; class Magnoliopsida; order Asterales; family Asteraceae; genus Scalesia; species Scalesia atractyloides. The sequence continues at coordinate 2,532,463 of CAMTDV010000026.1, read as the reverse complement.
CGGGTGGGTTCACACCATTAGTTTTTGTCCTTTTCTGAACCTTTCTTTTAAATTGTTTTCTTTTTAACGGCAAAAAATTAAACTCATCTTGATCGGGGCTTTGTCAAAGTTCAACTTCTCGACTACTATAAAACCATGCCGCCCTGATGCACGGGAACCGGATAGAATTCGTAAAACCTCGCCCCCCGTCAGATTCGAACTCGAGATTAAAGTCCCAATTCGTCCCTTCATCCAGATATCCCTCAAAATTGGCCTAAACGGAAATCGAACATGCGTCTCCACTAGAGATTATAGGCCTTTAAATTGTTATCATTACTATTTTCTTTATTCGGATAAATTAAGCTAATTTCATAAATAAAATTGGTTATTTTTTAACATAACATTCAGCCAAATAAGAATAACACAGACATTTTTATTTACATTACACATAAATATTACTCTATCCAATAGCCATTTTAGCTACGTTTTTAGTAATGTTTATCGGTGTTAGTGTAAAATGAAAACTCATACAAGTTATAGGAACTTAGAGAATTCAGCTTTGCGAAAGGTTTTTTCAAAAAACAATTACCAAAAATCTTTAAAAAATGAACTTTTAAAAAAAACAATCGTTTTTTTTTTTAATTTCCAACAACCTTAAATATTGTAAAAAGGTGATGTCATACTTATGTCATCAGTTTTTTACAGCTGTTGTAAAGGGCCGAAAACATCACTTCGAATTTTCTTTTTTGACAGCCGGCTTTAAAACATCTTAAACTAGAGGTGTAAAAAAATAGGGTCGGTAACTCGCATAGAAAAGCCGATTAAAACTTTTCATGTTCTTTAATGTTCAAATTATAATTATAATACTGGAATCAGACCCATTTCCAGGCCCAAAAGAGGTGGCCTGAAATTAGAATAGAGTCGACAAAGTTTTAAGTCCAAAAAAAAATGGGCCCATCTTTCTTTGTCCAACCTGCCAAAATATAATTAGTCTTCAAACAACACATGCATTCGTCAACCTAAATTGCAATAAAGTCAGAGATCAATTATTTGCAGTTTGTCAATACCCCAAACTCTTACCTACGCAGAGTTGATTCCTCAACAGTCCTCAGATCAATGATTTGACTCTATGTAATAATTTGTTTCTAGTTAAACTAGCACTGGATTCTTCGTAAAAGAACTACAGTCACACATGGCATTATAGACTAGTGGCATCTGAGAATGGAATAAGACTTAGAGACTATTAGGTCCTGGGCTCGATTTTCACAAATGAGTTTTTCTCAGATTTGTTGAGTTTCCTTCTGAATCGGTGTATAAGCATTATTGCCTAGTAGAGATGAATATGATCAGGTGGTTCCGCTGGTGACACAATAATACTCCAGTAGTCCGTCAGTGATTCAAATGTGTCGTTCCTAAAAAAAGAACTATCGTTTATGGATTTTGCATAAAAGAAGCACCGTCTACAAGTAAGTGTGAAAACTAAGAGAAAATTAAGTTATTTTAAAAATAAACTTTATGAAACACAGGCTCTAATTTAAAAGAAAACAAATGACCACGATCTATTTTGTAAACATGTTTTTTTTAAATGTTCTAAAATAATAAGGCATTAGAAAGAGAAAATGATGTTACAAACAATATAACATAAACAAACTAAAAACATATATTGTTTTTAATATATTATTGTTTTATTAAAAATTTAAAAGAAAAATTAATGCATTAAAAAGAGAAAATGATGTTATAAACAATATAACATAAACAAACTAAAAACATATATTGTTTTATTAAGATTTAAAAAGAAAACCATATCATAGGGTGAATCAATACGATTCATACCCATAGCCTTTTAACGTTTTGTAAAAATATGATGTTTCAAAAATTATATAAAAATATTAAAATCATATTTGCGAATAAGAAGATTTTGAAAACAAGTTGATCATAAAAAAACATGACTAACCTTATATGTGTTTGTAAAGGAGTTAAATATTTGAACCGAGCTCGAAAAACTCACAATTCAAGAAAAACCGAATTTGAATCTCACTTGATTTCTCTTTTCGAATAGAAATAGCAAACGATTTAAAATTAAATGTTTGATTTTTTATATAATTTAATTAGATTTGAATATTTGAGTTTTAATTAGACATATATTTTTTTACCTGTTAAATGTCATTTTAGTTCTTAGGGTTGAAGGGGTACTCCCCAAATGGGGAGTGGTAAACTTTTTTTAACCAATAATATGATAACATGTCAACTCACCACTTCATTTCCCTATTTGCACTTAAATACTAGGGGTGCTCAAACACATAAGCTTTAAAAGATTACCCAAACACATGGGCTGTAAAAGTGAACGGAGGAGGAAGCAGCTTCCTCTCTTGTTCATCTGTGTTATTTCTATCACTTTGATTCTTTGGTCTTGGGGCAGGAACCCAAACACCTTTCACATAACCTCCTCCTTATCTCATCCTCCTCCTCCTCAGCAGCAGCTTAATCCAGGTTTCAATTCCTTCCTCATTTGATTTGATTTCATTTCATTTGGTTTGATTTGGTTTCTATGAGTTGTGTTAGACTACTTCCCTATTATTCATGGAGAAGTAAAAAAGGTCAAAAAAAAGTCCAACGGTAACATGCAACGGTCAAAAAAAGTCCAACGGCAACATGCTTGTTACTCGGTGACTAGTCGCCGAAATGGGGACTCCCTGCGTGCCACTTTGATGGTGGCGGCACCATTACCGATCGGTGAAGGGGTTTACCGAAGGGGTCACCAGAGGTGCCATCCCTTCCATCCTTTTGGTTTGGATCCTTTTGCTAGTTTAGTCCAAATATTTTATTTTTCATTTGATCCAAAAAGGTTTCTAAATACATTTTATAGGTTTTCCCAAGAAGTCCATTTAACCATAACAGGAAGCTACGAACCCGAATGCTGATACTCTATTTTGAGATTTTGGTGATATATATTTTGGAAGTTGCAATTTGGAATTTGGTCATATGGTATATTTGTTTTTGTTTTTTTTTTTGTTTCATATTACTACTTTATATATATTTTGGACGTTGCAATTGGATTTTGGCCATATGGTATATTTGTTTTTTTTTTAGTTTCTAAAAGAAATTTAAGTTTTACTGAAAATAAAAGGTTGAAAATTGGGTGTTTTTTTAGCATATTAAGGCTTACAAGTTAGTTTCCGTATTTTTTACAAGTTAATAAAGAAATAATAGAGTAAAAGATAATAAACACATGAAAATTGGGTGTTTTACAAGTTAGGTTCTGTATTTTTAAACTACCAGTATTCAAGATTTATAATTTTCGGTTTATGTATAAGTCAGTTTTGGTATTTTTGAGCTAGTGGTATATATGCAAAGCATAAGAAAAATTGGGAAAACCTCATGTTAGCCCCACTAGTTTATATACAACAATCAGAGGGTGATCAAGCTATTTAGTCATGCCAAGATTATATCACAAGCCTATATTCTTATCATTTAAGAGAACATGGAACACCAAGGGGTTGTCTGGCAACTTCTAAATTGTTAAGTGCTAAACCAGTACGAGATCTGAATCATTAAGAGTCAATATAATGCTTAAACGTTCAAAGACAAATGTCTGAGCAATTCAGATTAGAGGTCTTAACTATTCAGACTCAGTATAATATTTAACCATTCAGAGTCAGATGTCAAAACCATTCAGCCATCTGCTCGTGAAACAAACAGTCTAAACCATCAAGTGCTGAACCAATAAGAGGTCTGAACCATTAAGAGCCCCATTGAAAGGTAAATAAACAACCCCTCCTTGAGTGTACGTTCAATATTCATGCATGCAAAATTTTTATAAATAAAAGTTTAAGTAATAAAAAATAATCAAGTGGCATAGTAACATGTAGAAACCGGAGGTTAAATCAATGCTCGAAGAAAAAGTTTAAGATGACCGAAAGATGAAGATTTTAATAAGAAATGAAGGTAAAATGTTCATATTTCACAAGAAAGAGGAGATCTAAATACATAGCTTATACGTCACTAAGATCATCTGTAGTGAGAGGGTAAATAATGCCTCTATTTTTAGGTGTTTTTTTATTATGTGTCAGTACAATCTACAAAAATGCATTATTTTAAAATGTGTATAGTGGTAAATTAGGTATAAGGTAAGTATATATATACTTTTATATATATATAAGTGAAATAAAAAATAATATATCCAAGCATATTTAAGGTTGCATGTCATTGGCCAAAGAAAACAAAGAGGGGCGTGAAAAAGGACGTCACATACATTTTTTTGAAAAAAAACTCCCAAGGGGCAGTTTCAGGGTGTGTTTGGGTGTTTTTAGAGGGGAAACGCCAAAAACACCCCACTACGGGTGGTCTAACAAGATGGTTCAAATAATTCTGTGTATCCGTAGCTAACCTCCTTCGGCTCAGTCTATTTGACTTGCATATAATAATTATTTTTAGTATGACTTACCAAACGGTTTGGAGTCTAATTGTGTCAATACTTTTTCACTTTCAACTTTGATCACCTATACTTTTTATCTTTTATAGTTTTTTTTCCATTTTACGGTTCGGTCTAAATTTTGCAAGTTAACATGCCACAACGTGCACGTATGTTTCAACTTTTGTATGTCTATTTTCCCGTTTAATAGCCCCAGTGCAACGTGCGGGCCTTAGATCGACTTATTATTCTTTTCTATATTATACGTTTTCGGTGTATTTTTTGCGCAGTAACACACCGCAACGGCTAACAGACGTGCGTGGTTCAACGTTTTTACGTCTACTTTCCGTTCGGTTTTATTTTTATTTTTTCGTTATTTTTTAGTTTGTTATACGAGCTTTTCCAGTGTTTGTAGTCACGGTCGATGGTGTGGCATTGTTGCTACTATTGTCACGGTTTTACCCCACCGCAATGCTGAAGACTTAATACTAGTTGTTTTAAATTATTATTCTTATGGTAATTTTATCATTTCCGCACTCTTACAAAGAAAATGCGCATCAAAATCTAAAACTTCTAACAATTATTTGATCGAGTATAAAGTAATTTTTTTGGGCAAGACTTTGAAGCTTACAAAGAATCCAGAAGGTGACACGTGTATTTTATATGAGGCTATATTCATCCGTATAATTCTAAGTGCTTTAAGACGTATTGTTGTAATTGTTTAGACACGTTATTGTAACCATACATGAAGTTCATGTGTCATCTTTGAACATGTTGGATGTATCGTCGTATTAAGTTAGATAGTTGTGTTTCTACTAGTTGTACCTCACGCATTCGGGATTTAATATGCATCTCAGGTTTGTAATCTTGGCTTTGCAAGTTGTTTCCTTTAGTGATTTTTAAGTTGTGGTTTTAGTGGGGTTTGACTTCACTCAGAGTTTCGACTCTCTCTCTCTCTCTCTCTCCTCTCTCTCTCTCTCCTCTCTCTCTCTCTCTCTCTCTCTCTCTCTCTCTCAGACGTCTGTCGCCTGCGATAGCAGGACTTACTCTGATTGTTGGCCTCTACAATGTTTATAGGTATATTCTTCGTGTTGTTATCTTCGTTTAGAATTTTAACGTGTTTTTGCGTCGTTAGAAATGACGTATTACACTTTAGGGGTTTTCGTTTATATTTTACTGTTGGGGTTTTGTGTTGGTTTTAACGATTTGTCGTTGCATGCCCTTTTTTGGGAGTGTACAGTCATCTGATTTTCAATTTTTTGGTATGGGTTTTGTGCATGTGTTAACTATCTGTTGGTGCATGTGTTTTTTTATGTTAATCGGGGTCACAATACTAAACATCTGATGTAGGGATGAACATGATACCAATATCGTACAATCCCGAAAATACCGATACCGAATTCCGTCAAAACTGGATACCAATACCGAAATATTTGGTACGGTACGATATGGTACCGGTATCGGTACGGTGTTGGTATTTGAAGGTAATATTTGGTATTTTACTGCTACCATACCGAAACACCGTACCGATCCCGAAAATACTGATACCGAAAATGTCAAAATGTGGATGCCGAATTCGGTACCAAAAAAATTCGGTACGGTGTTTTCGGTATCAATACGTTATTTGATACCAAATGCTCATCCCTAATCTGATGTTAGGGTTTCCTTGTCGAATATCTGGTGTTGTTGTTTGACCATGGTTTTGGTTTATAGTTGTTTTGGGTTGTTTGGATGAGACATTTTGAGTTTTCTAAGGGTTTGTGAAAGTGTGATGATAGTGTTCAATAGAGATCTTTTGTAACATTTGTCAAAAACGGGTTTCCAAAACCCGCTCCGTTTTGTAATCGAATATCAAGTTATAAATGTCACGTTGTATATTTATGGTTATTTTGATTTTTAATGATACATAATTAATAAACAAACTAAACTATAAAAGTTATAATTGATAAAAAGTAAAAATAAAGTGTTTAAAAATAAATTGGGGCTGCCGGGACTCGAACCCGGGTCAGCCGGATTATAACTTCAAAGACTTAACATTCACCCGCATAACCACTCCGCCACTTGTTTGTTTTCTGTCATCTTTAGGAAACAAATAGATCTAATAGACAAATGTAAATCAATCGGTTACGTCAATTGTAATTGAAATCGGTTATCAAACACTCAAAGACGATTTGAATACTCGCGATTCAATGAGTATAACCGATAAACTGATAAATCCAATCAATTCTGCTGTGAATGAAACTTGAATTCGGAAGTGAATCGGTTTAATAACCGAAAACTTTCAATTCTCGGATTACTTCAATCTTAGACCTCTCCTGCGACTCAAAATACTCTGCAAGACCTTCAATTACATTTCCGCACATTTTACTGTCCACCGGAGAAGGTTATTTTACTCGCCGAAAAAATTCTGCAAGTCGCCGGAAAACCGAGACTCACATCCACACGGTAATTCCTTCGACTCTTTCTGATTCAATCGTTTGATTAATCTGTCTCTAACACAACTCCACCATCAGAATCAATCCCAGTCAAAGTTTGTCGAAATTCCTACCTTCGCCGGAAAATTTCTGAAACTTCCGGAAACACACTGAGAGTTGGTATGATCTTTCAAACTTCTGTTAAACTTTGATTAAGTACCTCAACTTCATAAATAATCAAACAGAACTGTTAATTGATTTCAACAGCCGGAGTTCAATATCAGAGCCGACGGGCCTCTGCCGGAATTCCGTGAGAATCACTGATCGGTACATCCTTTCCCCCAAACTCTCTCCATTTCGTTACCTTTAAATTACTCATAAAGTTTAAAAGCCAGATTAGGCATAAATCAGTCAAAACAGTTGGACTTGGTTTTCTGGGTAAAATTAACGAAGAAGACGAAGACGCAGTATAATATAAGACTAATAAAAATCGATATAATGAACGGGTTAGACACACAGTCCAGCGGTGGACTGTGTGCAAACATATACACATACGGCGCGAGTTCGAATCTTGTCCCAGCTTTACTCTCTATGTAATAAAATGCCTTTTTGTTTAAAACTGAACCGGGTTAATCTTTGTTAGTTGTTAAGTATAATGAAAACCGAAATATTAACCAGGTTAGACACACAGTCCAGCGGTGGACTGTGTGCAACACTAACTCGCACGTCACGCGTTCGAGTCTGGTTAACAGCACCGGTTCGTTGATTTAAAATCTTTTTAAAAACAAATGAATTTTGAATAAATCGAATTAGTATATAAATATAATTAAAAACAAGATTATTTCAGGTTAGACGCGTAGCTCAGTTGGTAGAGCTGCGTGCACGCGTACGGGAGGTCTCGGGTTCGAGTCTCACCCAGCGCATACATGCACACTGACCGAACCGGTCAACAAGTCAACGGTCAACGCAAAAATAAACAATTTTTTTTATATTTTTATTTATTTAATTTAAAAATCAATTAAAAATACTTAAAAATAATATTTTTAAAGATAGAAAAAAACCTTAAACTCACAAAAATATATCTAAAAATTCCATTAAAATCCTTAATAAAATCCACTCATTTACTATATTTTTTCCGTTATTATTTAGGTTAGTAATTCTCGTTGTTCAACTCTCCCGACTCGTGCGCATCTCATCATCTCCAATCAAACGCACCTAATGTGAGTGAATCTTTACAAATTCCCCGTTTTAATCACGTTTTGGGGTGTATCATGTGTCTTGCTATATATTATATTTAAATCATTGTGCGTACATCATATCATGAACATGTGTATTCAGTTTGTTTCAACTGTTGTGTGGTTATCGTTAGATGCAATTTATTATTTTCAGTACATGCAATTTCATAGGCCGCCGCTCCCCATTACATTATGAGCGTTGAGCATGTTCCCCATTACATTATGAGCGTGAACCTGGCGTGCCCACATACGATCGGCTCCGTTTGATTGAGCCTTGATCGCACGGACATTTTTCATTTTCAGTACATGCAATACGATCGGCTCCGTTTGATTGAGCCTTGATCGCACAGTTTCATTCATGTTATTTATCATATGATGTTGGTATGTTAATGTATGCTATCATGTGTTATTGTATGTTATAGTTGTGATTGCTATTGCTACTGCTTGGTTATTTACATTTGCTCATTTATGATTATGCACAATTTTTCATTGATAAACTAATAAGTAAATCAATAATAAATGTTTATCTAACAAGGTTCACTCGCCAACTTATGTTGACCCAAAAACCCCCATTTTTACACATGATACAGGTGAACCAGCTGCAGCAAGAAACACTTAGGATTGGACTAGAAGAATAAAATGATTTAGAGTTTGGGATTGTTTTGCTTGGTTTATTTTCTTTGTATTGTATGGACATGTTTAGATATTTGGGAATGTAATTTTGACTTTAATAAATATGAAACATATTAGTAAATATCATGAGCTTTGGTGATAACCCAATTATGCCCCGACTCTTATTCCGCTGCGGGTCGGGGTGTGACATCTTTTATGTTTTTAGGGTTGTGGTTGGTCTTTCTGACGTTTGTTTGTTATGTCTATGAAGACGACTTATAGCTCATCGGACACTGTTAGCTATGATGTTGCTTTAGGCTTTGTTTGGTAACTTATGTTGCAGTCGTCTATTTCCTTTGACCTTTGTTTTGTGGCTTTTTCAATGTTAATTATAGCCATTTGGGTTTTGTTGTTCTTGGTTCATGTACATTTATTTTGAGCTGGGTGGTTCGAAATAGTTTATTATGTGGCTTTGGCCATGGCTTGGTAAGCTAATCTACAGTCGACTGTTGCTTAAACAACTTTTTGTTTAGTTGTTCGTTTTAAGGGGTTGTGAAGGTGTAAAGATAATATTCATCTAAGAGTATTCGCATAAGGATAATATTATAATGTGGCGTGGTTCTATACAAATAACGAGGTATTGTTTGGTTAACCCAGTCGATAAACTATTCGCATAAGGTGTTGGTTGAATTTATAACGTGTGTTTATAACGTGTTTCTTAAAGACAAGGGCTTTTGTCGTAAATTGGCTTTTGCATATGAGTGCAGTTTGTGGTACAAAGCTAAGGGTATAAACCTAAGATGCACATTAAAGCCCTAATGCGTAAACCCTAATAATGGTTTTGGTTTGAAAAAAGATGATAATTTGTTGTGTGTCGTAATGGAAAGGACCCTCATGGACTTTCTAAGGCCAACCTTGGATAATTTGGGAGCAGAATTACCGCCCCGGGGTGAACGCTAATAACTTCGAACTAAGACCACTTCTTATCCAAATGCTACGAAGACCCACATCTCTATATTTCCAACTTCTTAAAATATGTGAGACTTTTAAAATAAATGGTGTTTATGACGACACCATTAGACTCCGCATGTTCTCGTTATCATTAAAAGATGATGCAAGGCTAAATAGCCTTCCCAATGGTTCTATAACCATTTGGGAATCCATTGTTCAAAAATTTCTCTATAAATATTTCTCACCAATTAAAACTACTAAATTAATGACTAAAATTATTTATTCTCTTCAAGAAGATAGGGAATCGTTATATGATACATGAGAAAGTTTAAAGAACTTTTAAGAAAATGTTTGCACCATAGATTAGAAGTATGACAACAGGTTTCCATCTTCTACAATGGCCTATCACCCCCAAACGCGACAAATCCTATATTCCAACTGTGGGGGAATCCTAGAAAATAGGCGACATGCTGAAGTATTCACGCAAATTGAGGAAATAGCCCAAACAAGCTTTCAGTGGCATACACCTCGAAATGCTAAAGTGAAAGCCTCTGGTGCATACAAAGTTGACGAGACCACCTCATTTCAAGCCCAAATCGAAGCGTTAACAAATAAAAGTAATAAGCTTGAAGTGAGTAAACCCTTTTTCCACTGTTATGGCTTGCAAAGGCTGTGGGGGACCACATGAAAACTGGAGTTTCATCTAAGAAGCTGAATACCAGTAGGAAGAAGACAACTTTGTAAATAATAGTCCTCGACCACAAGGTCCTTTCAGCAACACTTACAACTCCAAATGGAGAAATCGCCCCAATTTCAACCGGAAGGACCCTTATAACAACAACAACAACAACTACAACAATCTTTTAACCGAAGGAACAATTTCAAAGGAACGAGCAGCAGTTTTTTTATTCATTCCTAATATCAAAGTAACAGTTCCTCTAATGATATATCCAGATTAGAAGATACAATCGCCCGCCTTTTTCTCAGAAGCTGACAAGATGTATGAAGAACGTTTCTCTCAACATGAAACAGACATACGCAACTAGAGAGCCACTCTTTAAACCATCGAACAACAACTAAATCAATTGGCATAATCAATTCATGAAAGACCTCTAAGCTATCACACCCCGGCTTTCACAGCCAAATCCTAACATCGGTGGGCCCGGGTGGGGAATATCATGACGTAAGTTGATAACATCATAGACAATTAAACACAGCACATCGGAAGTCTTGGAGTAAAATTACTATTACAAACCAAATGTTCAAAATACAAAATAATATACAGACGGCTCATAATAGAAGATCCACAAGCGGATCGCAAATTGTACAAAAAGAATGTAAAACGGACGTTGGGCAGATCTAGGATTTGCAAGATCCTCTTATCACTACCGAGCACTTCAGCCTATTTTCGTATTGTACCTGCAAGCTTAGTCTTTTGAAAATACGTCAACTTTCGCTGGTAAATACACAAATTAAGAATAAAAAGAGAAGAAATCATATATATATATATATATATATATAGTGGAGAGTTCAAATGAGAAGAAATCATAAATTAAGAATAAAAAGAATAAAGGATACAAAGGTAATTTAAACAAATCATTTAGTAACTCTATCATTTATTTTTAATATTTAGATTAATTAACGAACTCTAGTCATTTAATGAGTTTATCCTATTAAATAGTTGTGCACCTTACACAATAAAAAAATCGCACATAATCCTACATATTTAATATTTCCTACACCATAAAAACAAAGTTTCCTACATCATAAAAATAATGTTTTGGTGTACGGTACAGAATGTGTAGGACCCCAACCATTTTAAATAATTTTGCGACTCATAATAAAAATATGTGTAGGATACAATACTTTTAAATAAATTTGTCTCCTAATAAAATTGGTGTAGCACACAACACATTAATGGTGATGAAGGAGGAAAATATATGTAGGATACAATACTTTTAAATAAATTTGTCTCCTAATAAAATCATATCTTAATCACAACACCATTTATCAAAAAAATATAGGGTCTGAATCAATTTATTTTTCTTCTTATAAGAATATTGTTCTCAAATGAACTCTCTCTCTCTATATATATATAGTGAAGAATTTAAATGAAAAGAAAATTTTTGTAAGAATAAAAAGAATATCTTTTAAACCAATAGAAATTCTCAATTTACTTCATTTAATGTGTGTATTTAATATTATGAAAAAGGGCATATAGGTAAATCTAAATTGTCATTAATTAGCTAATTAATTAATTTGTAACTCATTTTTTTTTCATATACTCTTTCAAGATAAAATAATTTATGGTGTAGGACAATTTTGAAATTATGTGTAGGATGAATTTTGAAATGTGTAGGATAAATTTACATGCGTGTAAGATAGATTCCGGTAAATGTAAGACATATGTAGGATAAATTTTGTAATGTGTAGGATATAATGTTTTTTCTTTTTTAATGATAGATAACATAATTAATGAGAGTATTTATAAACTATTTAATGTTTATTATTATGCTCTTTTTTCTTTTTCTTCTCACATAGAATTTCTTTTTAAATAACATTAAATAGTTTACAACTACTCTCATTAATTATGTTATCTATCAAGCAAAAACATTATATCCTACACATTTCAAAATTTATCTTACATATATGTTATACTTATCGGAATCTACCCTACACACATGTAAATTTACCCTACACATTTCAAAATTTATTCTACACATACTAAAATTTATCACACACATGTCGAAAAATGTCATTCACCATAAATTATTTATTTTGAAAAAAGTATATTAAAAAATGAGTTACAAATTTAATTAATTAGCTAATTAATGACAATTATAGTTTTACCTTCATACCCTTTTTCATAACATTAAATACACACATTAAATGAAGTAAATGGAGAATTGTTATTGGTTTAAAAGTTACTCTTTTTATTCTTACAGAATTTTTCTTATTATTTAAACTCTCCACTATATATATATGTATATATATATATATATATATACTCTCCATTTACTTAATTTAATGTGTGTATTTAATGTTATGAAAAATGGCATATAAGTAATCTATAATTGTCATTAATTAGCTAATTAATTAAACTTGTAACTCATTTTTTTCATATACTCTTTCAAGATAAAATAATTTATGGTGTAGGACAATTTTTGATATGTGTAGGATAATTTTAGTATGTGTAGGATAAATTTTGAAATGTGTAGGGTAAATTTACATGTATATAGGGTAAATTTCGGTAAATGTAAGACATATGTAGGATAAATTTTGAAATGTGTAGGATAAATTGTTTTTGCTTTATTAATGAGAGATAACATAATTAATGAGAGGAGTTATAAATTATTTAATGTTTTACCATTATTTCTTTTTTTCTTTTCTTCTCACATTAAATTTCTTCTCAAATGAACCTTCCTTTATATATATATATATATATATATATATATTATATATGTAAGGTGAGGTTCTGGAGTGAACACTTGTGTATTTGTGAACTGGGTGAACAAATCTTGGCCATTGATTTACATCATCAAATCGTAAAATACACTAGTGTATTTTCATCATCAAATCCTGACCATTGATTTACAGTTGTGTTTACAATTGTGTATTGAGGGCTAAGATTAGTTCATTAATCACTAGTGTTCACAATCAAAGAATTTGTTTACTAATGAACCTAACCCTATGTGTGTGTGTATATATATATATATATAATTTTATAATTGGTGTGATTTTTTAAGTAGTAACAAGTAAAGTCTTGCATAAAATGTAATTAAACATAATTATCACATCATTTTAAAACGCTTCAACCGGGCATATAAGTTACAATTTGATGTTTCATCTATCAGTTTTATCAAAATCGTTACTGCTATTCATTTTTATGGTTTTCGATCAATGCAAATTAGGTGCCAATATACTTTTGAGCATATTACAACTTAATTTTCAGGTTTTATCTTTTGATTACAATACCAAATGCAAATACCATACGGAAGCCACAATAAACCTAAGCAATACGGATCAAATTCTTGTCGCAAGATGCGAAAAAATTCCACTAGTTTTAAGTAATAAAAAGTCAAGTCACTTATAAATCATAGTTAAAAACATAAAATAACAACTTTTTAAAAAAAACCGATTCACCCAATCAGACCGGTTATACTACGATAGCTTCATCTATCATAAATCTTGAAAGCTCCAGCCAACAATATTGCTGTCTAACCCTGCCAGCATCAAGGTTCAACAAGACATAAAATGAAGTGGACCACCTAAAACGTGTAAGAGAACCGCAAAAGCAAAAAATACAGTTCATCCCCACACAACCCAAGACAATTAACATCAACCGGTCAAATTTAATGAAAACACCAAACAACAACCGTAGTAGTGTGCAGTCTCATAATTTATTTTATTTTATAAGTCCTTTTAGTCATCTTTTTTTTATTTTATTTTATTGTTATTGTTTTGTAATTAATTAATAGTAATCTTTACCTAAATTGACGGAGTAGCTGTGGTCAAATTCATATTACTTTCCTGTGTTTGTATAAGTCTTCTGTTTTTCTTGTGTGAATCTCTGCGATAATTACAATTTTTGTGTGGTTCATAATTTCATTGGGCGGAAGTGAATGAAACATCTTGAAAATACACACATAAATTGTTTGTTCGGTATTTGGGTATTATTATTATTAATCCTGAATTAAGGGTGTCTTGTTTTCCTTGTGTTCTTGAGGTTGAACTCAAAAAGGCCTCAGCTTTGGATTATTTTTTTCAATTTTCTTGAAGGGTTTGGGTGGGTTTTTCTTGTTTTTTTTGTGAAAATTAAGAAATTGGGTGTTCTTGAATTAAGATTGTCTTGTTTTCCTTGTGTTTTTTAAGTTAAAACTGGATTTTTTTACTCAATTTCAGATTCAAAGAAGGCGTTTCTTGAAGGGTTTTGGTGGGTTTTTCTTGAATTTTGTGAAATTCAAGAAATTGGGTCTTGAAAAGTTTCCATTTTTATGAGTTAGGTCAAGTGGGGTTTTGATTTGCTTCAAGGGTTTTTGTGGTTCTTGATTTGCTTCAAGGGTTTTGGTGGGTTTCTTGATTAACCTCGTACAAATCAAGAATTTGAGAATTGAGAGGTGGTGGTGTTCTTGAAGTTCATCAGATGATATGGATGAACAGTTAAAGATTAAAGTTGCAAATGAAGAATCTTATGGTGCTAGTACTTCTAAACAAGATGTTTCATCACCTAAAGAGGTTTCTAAACCCAAAGATTTGAGTTACAGTGCTCCACCGCATCCTCGAAAGGGTTAGTCACCATAATTTTAACTTGCAATACTTAGTATTGATGTTAGATTCACAAAATTTTGAGCCAGCTACCCCACAGTTGCCTAGCTTTTATGTCGGGGACATGTGTTCCCGAAGCGAAATTGCTTAAAAGATTGCTTTATTCACTGTAAAGTGATCATTTACCGTCTTTATTGTTGATGTTAGAATCTGATTTTTATGTGGTATGGTTTAGTTCTTAGCATTCATATCGATAATAAATTGATAATCATGCTTGCCTGTAAATTGTAATTGAGTTATCAGTGTCTGGAATCATCATAGTTGGTTTTTTGTTGCAAACAAAGCAATTCACAAAACAAGGGATTTTGGACAGAAAACGCGTAAAAATTTCTGCATTTTATCCAAATCTGCAAATTCTTACATGATCATGGGTGTTTTTATCTTTAAATTCTCGCAAGAACAATTTTTTTCACCAAAAACAAGTTAAATGGCTAACAGTATTATTTAGTCTGATTATTTTTATGATTTTGCATTTTGTCATATGAAATTAACTTAGTAATGGCTAAAAGGGGCCTGAATTTATTGATTTCTTATATGTTCTTTATGAGATTTCAGCATGCACTTTTCATGATAAATTTTATAACAAGAAAAGTAAATTAGATATAATTCTATGAATTTGTTCTTGTGATCTTAATTTTCAGGTGGGATTTTAAAATTTTAATTAATGCATTGGTTAGTCCTTAATTTTTTTTTAATTAAAGTTTGAATAGTTTCAAAAGTGGTCCACTTTATGCTTGTTACATGAAAGTAGGCACTAGTTCGCTTCGAAAGTGGTAAACAAATTGTATTTATTTATATTGTTTATCATCATATGCGAATTTTATTTGGTTTTTGGTTCTGCATTTTAACTTGTGTTTCTTTTTTAAAGCCTTGAATCATAGTGTTACAGCACCTGCAACCGTTCGCCGAAAATTATTCGCTGATCATAAGGAGGCTGCATATTCTAAATCCATGACTGAAAAATGGTGCTCACAATCATGGATTCCAAAACATGAACTTAAATTAGACCGATTGTCAGAACGCGAAAAGGTAAGTTTTAACGTCTCCTATTTAGATTTTATATTGAATACAAATATGTATTTATATCTATACTTATGCTGCAGTTAATATCGGTGATATATCACCGATATATTGGTTTTGAGTCCCCATGTAAAATATCGGTACCTGTATTATCGGCGATATTGACCGATATATCACCAATTTCCCGATATCAGTACCTTTCTTCTTAGTTCGACCATTTGTCTTTCTTCCTATTGCTGTTAGTGTTTTAAGTCTTAATGAGTTCCTACTTGCTACAATTGTTAGTGTTTTGCAAGTTGCAAAAGGTTAATTTGTTAATGGTAGGAGAGTATACTAAATTGTTAGTGTTAAATTGCTATATATATAAATTTTGCATGATATTAAAATTACCGATATCCCACAGCGATAACCGATATCTCAAATATCGGTCCTTGACCGATATCCTATTTTTTACCGGATTAACTGCTTAGCTAGTAGTTATGCATTATCACTATCATGATTTATGGACGAATTTAAATTTTCATTTTGATTGTTAGCGTTAGTACTATTATTAAATTTATTATTTTTGAATTTTTCAGCAAAAGCTTATTGTGGAACTCGTAAAAATTCAAAGTGATGGTACGGTGGAAGTGAATTTATCTAAAAGTGCACCCGTAGCTTCGGAGTTGTTTGAATATGAGAAAATTGAAGGGTTTCACCCGGATATGGATTATATTGTTACTGATACTAATAAAACGGTTCCAAAGTTAAATATTGCAGTGCTTGTGGTTGGTACACGAGGAGATGTTCAACCTTTTCTTGCTATGTCAAAGAGACTTCAGGCATGTTTTTGCTAAACAAATACACTCGTTGTCTAAAAGTATTATATTTTGCAATTTTTCTTTTTCCCATGAAAAAAAGTTCATCTTTAAATATAGAGTAAAATGTCATTTCCGTCCCTGAGGTTTGGCCAGTTTTGCGACTTTGTCCAAAGGTTTATTTTTTTCACATCTGGATATCTTGCCATTTTCATCCAACTCGTTAACTCTATCCAGGTTTCTCCGTTAGGTCAAGGGTATTTCCTTCTTTTTGTTGACTGAAAGGGCAATTTGATCATTTTCGCTTTATGTAAAAAGACCGAAAACCCCTGAAAAAGACTGAATTGCATTTAAAGTTAACAAAAACGAAGGAAATACCCCTGACTTAATGGAGAAAAATGGATGGAGTTAACGAGCCAGATGAAAATGGCAAGATTCCAAACCTTTATCCAGATGCGGAAAAACAAACCTTTCGACGAAAGTCGCAAAACTTGCCAAACCTCAGGGACGAAAACGGCATTTTACTATTAGAAATCTTGGATGCATTATTATGATTTGGTAGAAAAGAGAACATAATATTATTCTTTTAAGAGGTTACTTCTCATTAATAGGTTATTTGCAGGAATTTGGTCATCAAGTTAGGTTGGCAACGCATGCAAATTTTCGCTCTTTTGTAGAATCCACTGGTGTAGATTTCTACCCTTTGGGCGGTGATCCCCGTGTTTTGGCTGGATGTAAGAGGTCTTTCACGTAAAATTAGTTGTCCAAAGTTGGCGGATGGGAGTTATGTTTGTTTTAAAATGGGTCGGGGTCGGATCGGAATGAGCCGAAACATTTTTGTCAATAAATTTTAAGTTTTCTTTAAACAAGAAGTGTGCCGAATATGATCATAGAAGTGATATTATTACAATAATTTTCTAAACCTTTTTTTATAAAATCATTTAGGAGGTTATAATACACTGTGGGCAACATTGTTTTTATGTCGCATGTTTGACACGTTAGTGATAAAACATTACCCAAATCAAATCTTTTGTAAAACGGTCGAAAAAATCATTTCTGGGTTTAACCATTTTGTTGTGACTATAACAAACTGATATCAATATCATTTTTGATTATTATGTTTGATGCCGTTGTTATACGTAAAAATATATATTTTTTTAATCTTAGATATGGCGAGAAATAAAGGTCTTATTCCGTCAGCACCTGGTGAAATATCTACACAAAGGAAGCAACTAAAGGCGATTATCGAATCACTTCTTCCTGCATGCACGGAACCGGATTTGAAAAGCGGGAAACCGTTTCGGGCTCAGGCAATTATTGCAAATCCTCCTGCCTATGGTCAGTTCAGGTTACCTTTTTAACTGATTATTTTCTGTTGATTATTATTTATAATTATTTTTTTTCAATAGGGCATGCACACGTTGCGGAAGCTCTTGGTGTACCTCTCCACATGTTCTTCACAATGCCTTGGACGTGAGTTTTGACTTTTCAATCTCCAACATTTTGACCAAATAACGCCTTTTTTATTATGTTGATGATAAAATTGGTCATTGCACGTCTTTTGAACTCTATTAATCAAGTTAATTACATTTACAATATGCAGGATCATATAACTATTGAAATAAGAGTAAAATACACTGATGGTCCGTGTGGTTTACCAAACTTTGTATTTGGTCCCTAGCTTTCCAAAAGTACACGGATGGTCCCTGTGGTTTGTACTTTGTAACGCATTTAGTCCCCAGCCAACAAATCTAAAGATTTTAACTTGTCTAAGTTAGGGACTAAAATGCGTTACAAAGTGCAAACCATAGGGACCATCTGTGTACTTTTGGAAAACTAGGGCCCAAATCCTAAATTTTGGTAAACCACAAGGACCATCCATGTACTTTAATCTTAAAATAATATTATTAGATCTTACGTCTCTTTTGTATAGGCAGGCCGACATCGGAGTTCCCTTCTCCATTGGCGCGTGTGCCTCAAAGTGCTGGTTATTGGGTACATCTTCATTCATGAATATTTCAACAATTAAGGTCTCTAATCTTGTTTTCAATAACAAATTCATGATTTTTTTTCGTATCCAGCTGTCGTATATAGTTGTAGACCTTTTGATATGGTGGGGCATAAGAGGATATATAAACGACTTTAGAAAAAAGTTGAAACTTGCTCCAATTGCTTATTTTAGCATGTATCGTGGGTCAATATCTCATTTTCCGATTGGCTACATGTGGAGCCCTCATGTTGTATCTAAACCAAGCGGTAAGAATAGTTTAGCATGCATGTGAAATAGGTGGCAAAATGGGTGGGTCGGGTAGGTTTGTAACGCGTTATGGTCAAAATGGGCGAATTTTAGTACGCGTTAAAATGGGTTGGGTCATATCGGATAGAAAAACAACCATGTCAGGATTTGAGTTTAATATTGTTGTGAATGTTTAAGATGAAATCAATGGAAGTGGATAAACATGTATGAATAGTGCAGCGGAAATAATAAGCTTTGAATTCACAACAATAGGAAGATTGCTTTCACAAGCATGCTTTTATAAATTTATGAATTTACGTATGCATGAACGATTACAAACTCCCCCTCAGCCAAGATCACGCTGACAAACCACCTATTTTTTTCGTTTTCTTTCATCTGGTCTTTTTGTAAGGTTCAGTTTCCAACAAACCACCTATTTTTTTATCTTGAAATTTTTAAATAGTTCATCTTTTAAAAGTAAAGTAGATGGTCCCTGTGGTTGACCATTTTGGATGTGGACCCTAACTTTCCAAAAGTACGTTGATGGTCCCTGTGGTTTGCACTTTGTAACACATTTAGTCCCTAACTTTGGTCAAAAGTACATGGTTTGTCCCTGTGGTTTTCAATCCAACGAGCAAACGAATTAGCAGTGAGAGCTGATCTGTTCAAATCATATTGATTGTTAAATCAAATTCGATTGACCAAGCTCTGATACCAATTGTTAGGATCTGAGTTTGATATTGTTGTGAATGTTTAAGATGAAATTAATGAAAGTGGATAAACATATATAAATAGTGCAGCGGAAATAATAAACTTTGAATTCACAACAATAGGAAGATTGCTTTTACAAACATGCTTTTATAAATTTATGAATTTACGTACGCATGAACGATTACAAACTACCCCTCAGCCTAAGATCACTCTGATTTGCTCGTACACAAAATGTCCAAGGTGAAGTGATGAATAGAACAGTACATGCATTGTTCTATTTATAGTACAGAGCAAACCGCTGAGCATCTTATGCTGACGTCACATTGAAAGTGGCATGTAACAAAATGAAACAAATTACATCTGCTAAGCTAAATACTGCTATAAACTATATAATACAACGTCTGATAGTAAACACTGATGAGACATCCTTTGTTGGGTTTCAGCAGAGTTTTGCCTTGGCAGACCTTAGCTTTAGTGTTTAGCAGAGCTTTGCTTTGCCAGGCCTTTGAGTCTTCATCAGAGCTTTGCTAAGACAGACCTTTGACGTTTGTCTTCAATAGAGCTTGGCTTCAGCAGATGTTCATTTATTATAAGGATTAGAGGTTGTAGAATATTTTGGCTTTCTATCCTCTATTCTTTTTATAAGGTTTAGTTTCCAACAAACCACCAATTTTTTGTCTTGAATTTTTTAAATAGTTCATCTTTTAAGAGTAAAGTACACAGATGGTCCCTGTGGTTGACCAATTATGGATTTGGACCCTAACTTTCCAAAAGTACACTGATGGTCCCTGTGGTTTGCACTTTGTAACACATTTAGTCCCCAACTTTTGCCAAAAGTACCCGTGGTTTGCACTTTGTAACACATTTAGTCCCTAACTTAGACCTCCTTAAACCTTTAGATTTGTTAGCTAGGGACTAAATGCGTTACAAAATGCAATCCACATGGACCATCCGTGTACTTTCAGAAAGCTAGGGACCAAATCCAAAATTTTGGTAAACCACAGGGACCATCCGTGTACTTTACTCTTTTATATAGTAATTCCATAAGTATTTCATATTTTCCAAAACCTCGAACATGTTATTATTACAATTTAAAAAGTACAAACAACAGAATCACGTAGAAACACTATCGTGTACAACGTGTTTGTCACAATTATCTTATTTTGGTTGTTTAATATTTCACATCCCATTTGCTTATGTGTGGCTTCTATGCAGACTGGGGCCCATTGGTGGATGTTGTCGGTTATTGTTTTTTAAATCTTGGTTCCAAATATCATCCACCCGAAAAATTTGTCAAATGGATCGGAAAAGGATCAACTCCCATATATATTGGGTTTGGGAGCATGGTATGGAAACTAATATGCTATGGGTATGTTTGGCATGGACCTTTTAGAAGCTTTTAGGAGCTTCAAGCTTTAAGCTTTTAAGAAAAAGCTCCAACTTAATAAAAAACCTTGTTTGGTTGAAGGAGCTAGAAGCTTTTAGGTTAGGAGCTTGAAGCTTTTGGTTAAACGCTCCTACTAGTAGCGTTTAGAAGGAGCTACAAGCTTTTAGGAAAAAAATGACTATTTTAACCTCTAAAAATAATGAACTTTCTAATGTACCAACTTTTTAATGTCCATTTTGGTCATTTTATACATTTTATTAAAAGCTCCATCTACTCTGCCAAACACCTAAATATATCTAAAAAGCTACAACTACAGCTACCAGCTTCTAGCCTCCAGCCACCAGCTTCTAGCCTCCAGCTTCCAGCTACCAACAACAGCTACTTTTGCCAAACATACCCTATATCTTATATTACAAATGACATTTTTTGTATTATGTTTTGACCATAGAAGTCAAAGTTTTTTTTTTATGAAGCTTAACAATGTGATATACGTTTATGGTTCAACGTCTATTTAAGTATATTTAATCGTGTTATAATATAAAAAACTTCATTTGTTTTTTAAAGCCTCTTGAAGATTCGGCAAAAACAACGAATATCATTTTGGAGGCGTTGAGGAAAACTGGTCAAAGGGGGATAATTGACCGAGGATGGGGAGATCTTGGGACTTGTAAGTTTCTTCAATTTCATATATTCTTTTGTAACAAAAAAAACAGTAATAATAATACAATTGCTTCTTTATTGTTGTGGCAAAATGAGGTTTGGTTGCGGGTCAAAACAATTTATTTGAGCCAACCCACAAACAAATTCTTAATCTGCTTATTTATATGAACTAATAGTATATAAAGTTTGACTACATAATTGTATTATTACAAGGATAATTTATCTACAAACAATTCCTTTATCTACTTTTGTCCTGTTCCCTTTTCAGTTAAAATATGTATCCAATGTTCAAATGCATATATTTGTTTGATTATTTGACATCAGTTCTATATTCATTTTCTTGACCCATTGGGTAAAATTGGAAATTTACAGTTCCAGATATTCCGGATGATGTTTTTCGTCTAGTGGATTGTCCTCATGATTGGCTCTTTCCTCAATGTGCAGCCGTGGTGAGTTATATATTACACGTTTCTAATATGGGTGTGCATATTACCATTACAAAAACTTTAGTGGTCACACTGTCACGGAGTTATCTTTCGACCCGTGTGTGGCGTCCCCGGTTACCCGGGGATAAACCAATCCATCCCGCTCTTGATCTGGGTTACTGGTTTCGTCCTGCCTTAGACTCATTGGGAGAGCGACAACAACTCTCGGCCAGTGGTGCGTTCGTCGGATAGACACGTACACCGCCTTATCCGCTGAGGCCGTCCTTGATAAAGTCTTGGGCTGGCCAGTGAACCCCAAGTGTTCATGTACAAACCCTAGCAAAACGACCTTCATACATATGGCCAGTGACAATGCGCCACTATTACGTAAAGATTTAATTTTTATTTTCTTCAAATGCAATTTTTTGTGAGGATACATATTTAATAGGTTTATCTTGTCGGCCCATATTCATTTTTTGTGATTGTGACTCCCATTTCATGGTTTGCATAGTTGAAATCATATTATATCGATGATATATTTTGTAACTTTGCAGGTTCATCATGGAGGTGCTGGAACTACTGCTACAGGATTGAGAGCGGGGGTAATACTTTAGGCTATACATACGTACATACATACGTACATAATCTTTCAGTTGGTTTGTTCATGCGTTTATTAAGTTATATTGATTTTGCATACACGCGTGATATAAAACTGCAGTGTCCGACAACTATTGTTCCGTTCTTTGGAGATCAATATTTTTGGGGTGATAGAATATATCATAGAGGATTAGGCCCGAGCCCGATACGGATTTCTCAGCTCACCGTTGAAGCACTTTCACTTGCAATAGATTTCATGCTACAACCAGAGGTCAGTAAAATAATAATCCTTTTTAGAATTAATCTTATATATACCCTTTTATAAGTTAAATTATTTTTGTATTTTACCCTTTCAAAATACTAAAATTCTCCTATTTACCGTTTGCAGCTAAAATTATATCGTTATTATCGTTTACTTATAATGACGCGTGTCACTAAATAAACGATCAGGGTGATATAGCAGCTAAAATACCCCCTGTTCTATCATTAGTGAAGGGTATTATTATATATACTACAATTATCACTCAATTATCAATCATGCGTGAATAGTAATTCGAGTGTGTTTTCTTTTTGTCTATTTTGTCTTTTTGCTTCTTTTTTTTCCTTTTCTATTTTTTTTACTTTTACCCCTTCACTTTCAGTATTGATACTTACAACCCCTTAACTTTCTAAAGACTTTTTAATCAAGTTCTACGTGTTTATTTTTATGTACATATGGGTATAAATTCAAGTTGATTTACATTTCGACATAAATTTTTCCAGGAAATGAGTCGGGTCAAATATAATATGTTCTTATGCTTACTATTATGTACGTTTTCAGTTGGTCTACGTTTTAACGTAATTTTTTTTCCGGAAATGAATCGGGTCAAATATAATACGTTTTCGTGCCTATTTTTATGTACGTTTTCAGCTCTACGTTTTGATGTAAAAATTTTCAGACATTTAACGTGTAGTTAATTTTGGAATTTACTCACTTGACACTTTGTAGAACAGACTTAAATTTGTCTGTTAAAATTAACTTGTTGAAACTGGTTAAATTTTCATAGGTTAAAACTCGAGCAATGGATTTAGCAAAGCTATTAGAAAATGAAGATGGTGTTGCAAACGCAGTCGACGCCTTTCACCGCCACTTGCCGCCAGATGTGCCGCTGTCATCAGCACGGCCCTCACAGCACGAAGATGAAGACGATCCAAACCCTTTACAATGGCTGTTCACTCAGATTGCATTATATTGTGGTTGTGGTCGATAGAGTGTGTTTATATACGTTTCTCGCGCCCATTTTTACAAGTTGTTTTTCGGCATTTCATTCATTTTGTTCATGGTTTTGAGCTCCAAGAAATAAGGGTTTATCGTCGTCACATGGTAATGGTTTGGAACAAAGCATCATGTTTTTAAGGTTTGGTTTGGTATGTGTAGGGTAAGTAGCTTCGGTGATGCGTCGGTTGTACATTGTGCATGGATAGTTGTACAGTGCATGTAGAAGTGACACTATAAACGTTCACAATACATGTGGATCTTTTTTCGAATATTTTAGCGTATTCATCCGTATATATATTAGTCGCGGATCTATAGAACCGTAGTGTATTCGTTAGTGAATACATTAAATCTAAAATTCTTATCTAATATATTAATTGACAAATACATTACGTATCAGTATGGTATTACAGGTTGAACCGTCCGGTATCAAGCGGCGGTACCGTATCAATATACGGTGCCTCTTATTTATCGGTTCATTTGGGCGGCATGGATTGATGTTTTATTTTTTTTATTTTATTTTTTCTACTTTACCTACATAATTTGAATTTATAAGAAAACAATTGCTTGGTTATTTTACCATTATAGTTACAATAAGAAATAAGAAGTTACATGTATAAATGTGGGCCGATTTTTCTTTTATCTTTTAGTATGTTTTTTAAACTTTACACTTTAACTTTCTAAAACTTTATAATCATTTTTACGTATTTACGTAATGTACATGTCGGTATAAATTCAAGTTAATTACGTTCTTTAAAAGTGGATAGACTCAGATATAATATGTCTTTTGCTTTTTTATATACGTTTTTAGTTGGACCACGTATTGCCGTTTTAACATAAATTTCGTTTTACAACAAGTCGAGTCTAATATAATACGTTTTCAATAGACCGTATATATTCGACTTACTTTATGTTTCGGCGCCACCGCAGTGCACGGTACCATTTTAACTTGAAAAAACATAACTTTGTACTTATTTTTATGTACATGTCGATATAAGTTCAAATTGACGACGGAAAATTTGTTTCACTAATAAATCAGGTCAAATATAATACGTTTTCGTACTTATTTTTATGTACCTCTTGGGTATAGTAACGATTCGGATCTTGACGGTACAAATCCGATTTATTTTACATTTATACCCGCCGCAACGCGCGGTGAAATTTACTAGTTATGTATCAATATGGAAGTACTTGATATAGGAACCGAATGAGGATGTTCGGTTGGTATTGATACGGTAGTACCGGTTGAACCGTCTGGCATACCCGGTAGTAGGTTCAATACATACTACCTTATCGGTTGAACCGTCCACCACTAATACAACTAAACCGGCTGGTAGTACCGATTGAACCGTCCTGTACAACCTGTTAAACCGTCCGGTACACCCACTTGAACCGTCCGATACACCCGGTTGAACCGTTTCTGAGCCAAACCCCGTACGATATAACGGTTTTTAAACATTAAAAGGATATCAATACATTTTTTCATCGTTCGAAAACCATAAAAATGAATAGCGGTAGCGCTGCTGATAATACCGTACCGATACACGATTGGAATCAGTTCAGTTCATCTTGATGTTTTTATTTTGAACAAGTTATAATGGCTCAAGCTTTATTTATCGTTTATACATTGACATATTTTAACCATTAAATAAATATAATCAGTTTTATCATATGTTATTTGAAATACTAGTTCATGTACCATTTTGCTTTACTTGGCCAAGCAATATAACATAATTTTGCTCGTGAATCTCGCAACTCATGATTTCTATATTGGAGTAAAATCCAAGTAATGTTTTGTCTCTCTATATATGTGTATGTATATGCACGTAGAGAAAGATGATCAGTGAGATATTGGTACAGTGGTCAAAAGACATGTCCTTCCTAGTGGAGACGTAGGTTCGATTTCCGCTTGGGCCATCTTCGAGGGGCATCTGGGTAAAAGGACGAATCGAGGTTTTAATCCTGGGTTCGAACCTGACTAGGGGCGAGGGTTTACGGATTCCATCTGGTTCTCACACATCAGGGGGCACGGTCTCATGGCGGTTGAGGAGTCGACTTTGAACATAGCTCCAAGTAGGATGGGTTTACACGTGAGTTTTTTGTTGTTAAAAAAAAGATTATTAGATAAAAACATTTTCTAAGAATTGTAGAAAGAATTTGTAGTGATATATGTCTTGCATTTTTATACTCAAACAAACGGGTAGTTTTTAACAAACTAACAAATATATCCTATACCTGATGAATATTACATCGCACACATCTTTTACTGGCGAATCTAGAAAACTTTCATAAGGGTAACGTTTTAAAAGAAAGGGATAACGAAATCGAAAAAACTTCAAATTTTTCTAAAATTTACATTACCGCTAGAGCATCAAGGGATAGCATTATTATTACTATGTACATCCACAGTTTCACACATAGTTGTAATATCAAAATAACATATATTATCGCTTTTAAATCGGTATTTATTATATAACGGGTTAACCCACTAGATCAATAAAGAATTCGGTTCTTTGTGTGATCCGATTTTCAAAACGTTAAAAGTGAGTAAATTTGAACGTGAAAAGTGGTGCGATCCCCTGAGCTAGAGACCACCAGAGGTGGTGGTCCGGATTCACCGGATGGATGCACGTGGCAGACAGTAATTTTCGTATATTATTAAAATAAAATTCTAAATTATGTGCTAATGATGACAGCTAAATATTTGCTAATTACAAGGTTATTCCTTCTTATTTCCACTTACAAAAGGCTATCATTGGTGTATCTATCTTCTCTTCAGTCAAAAGTTATGATTTTTAATTGCACCTTGAAAACATATGATAAATATGATTTGTCTATCAAATATGATTATGATTGGCTAGTTGGCTTAAAGGACATTTCATGCTTAAAGAAAGCAAACTTGAATGTGTGTTATTTTGAAAGGCAAAATTTTATTAGAAAAGGAGGAAGGAAAATAGAAAGAGATTATATACAAGATAGAAGTAAAAAATAACAAATGTGATAAATAAATAATGTCTATTTTTGACCTATTTTTTACCCATAAGAATTCATACATCTTTATTTCATCCACCAAGTTTGCGATGTTAACATTCTTTGAGGAGAATATCACTTTCTTTCTTCGCTTTCAAATGGCCCAAACAAGATATTAGTATTAAAGCATGAAGTGCTTATTTCTTAACAACGAACCTAGACACTAATTGTAGAACCTGAAAATAGGAGGGATATCACACCAACCCGTGATATGTTGCCAAACAATCGTTGCAACATAGCACCCAAAAATAGGTGCTATGTGGGAATTCTATATAGAGTCGCCCTCCAACCAAATTACATGGCGGACAAGCTTTTACGGCTACAGGTATACCTCTTCTCCTTAAGGGAACCCTTGTGGGAATTCTATATAGAGTCGCCCTCCAACCAAATATGTTGACCTTCTTTAGTACCCATTTATTTCGGTTAAATTTGTATCCTTGAAAGATAGCTACATTAGAAAATAGGATTTTATGCAATGATTGCATCGAGAATACTCTTTCCTGATTCCTTAACCACCTCCAAGAGTCTTGGAAGCCGATTTCCCAACTTTTCCAATGAGTACAAGCAAGGCATCGAATTCAATAAGCTCCTTAGTCGATGAAGGTGTGTAATACCAGTTCCATACTACTAGTGCTTCCTACCCAATCCATGTCACATCCTGACCCGCAGCGGAAATGGTAGTCGGGGCATGATTGGGTTTTTTACCAAAGCTCATGATATTTACTATAAAGTTTCATATTTATTACTTCATATTTAAAGGGGAGATTACAATAAACATACAAGCACAACATGTACTAAAGACAACATTCATGAACTCTTTATTTTTCTTCTAAGGCCAAATCCTATGTTTTCCTTGCTTCAACATGTCCACCTGTATCATGTGTAAAAATAGGGTTTTGGGTCAACAGAAGTTGGCGAGTGAATCTTATAAAACATTTGAACGAATTTATTATATTGGTTATAAAAATGTGCATAACCACATATGAGTATACATATATGTAAATTTAATCACAAAACACATAATAGCAATTAATGCACACATACACACATCAAATGATGAACAATGAGATCAAGGCTCAATCAAACGGAGCCGATCTAATGAAGCACCTGATGCTCAACTCGTCTCCCACGAGAAATTGATGGGCCTAATGAATGATTTGCACGCAACTCGACAAAAATGTAAACACGCAAAACACAAATAACATTTACATCACACGTTAGATCATACAATGGTAATAGCACAAGTGTTTGAGTAAACGAAAATGTATAAACAACACATGATACACCCCAAAACATAAATAGAAAGGGGAATTTGTAAGAATTCACTCACAGCGGTTGTGTTTGTTGGAGTTGATAGCGATGGCGCACGATTTAAGATTTGCTCGATGAAGGAATCTAACCTAAATGATAACGCGATAATTCGATAAATATAAACAAATTATTATTTTGATTAAATACTTTTTGTTAGATTTTTTTAGGTTATTTTTTTGTAGTATATATTGAGATTTTTAATCCTAAGAAATCTTGTTTTTAAGTGTTTCAAATTGATTTTTAAATAAAAATATACATACAAAAATATGAAATGAAATGAAATAAGAATAATAAAAAAATAAAAACCTTGTCAGGCTGACAGCGGGTCTGACCGGTTCGATGTGGGACATTAGCAGCGTGTGTTGAGACTCGAACTTGTGACCTCCCGTTAACGTGCACGCAGCTCTTCCAACTGAGCTACGTGTCTAACCCGTAAGGAATCCGTTTTTAATTATTCTTATATACTTGTTATAATATTTCAGAAATTTCTTAAATTAAAAAGATTTAAAATCCACTGAACTGGTGCATGACTACGTATCGAACACGTGACCATCGACTTAACTTGCACCTAGCCCAACCAACTGGGTTGGGTGTCTAACCCGTTATAGACAGAATTCATATTATATTTATATACTCGCCTGATTAACTTATGTTTTTATCCATTAAAAAGATTGGTGATATGAATGGATCGTTGTAAGTAATGAGACTTGAACCCGGGTATCTCTGCTCGTGTTGCACACAGTCCACAACTTGACTGTGTGTCTAACCCGGTGATACTTGGGATTTTAATTATATTTATACACCCTCTTAGACTTCGTCTTCTTCATAACAAAACAACCGTTAACTGATAAAATTTAATACAATTGGTTTTGTTTGTTTATGTTTATACACGATATTATTGACATGAGGGAATTGAAATAAGAGTGAGAGTTATACCGGCTTGATGTTTCGGTGAGGCTCCGGTGGTTGTTCCGGCGAGTTCCGATTTCCGGCGAAGTGGGTTTTGAATACCGAGAGCGTTTAAAGAGATTTTGTGAGATTATTAGAGAGTGTGAGCGAGTTCTATTGAGTTCAAGGGACGCTATTTATAGGTAGATGCTGGTTTGAGTTTACATTTCAGTTTCAAAAATTTTGGTTAAGATGCAATTATCAACATGATTGCTTAACCGATTTCAATCATTGCTGACCCACTGATTTCGTTTAACACACATATAGAAAACATTTTCTCCAATTTAAATCGGAATTGAAACAGAGATTAAATGATGGATTGAAGGTTGTAGCCGTTTCAGGCGGTTTCTTTGAAATTGATTTCAGCGATTAGTTTTGATATAAAGTTTATTTAAGTCAATTTTATTACAAATATGTATGTGTAGTATAGTGGTGTGTTGTATGTTTTAGTTTGTGGGAGACCCGGGTTCCATACCCGCGGTCACCCTTTGTTACTTTATTTCTTTATCCACATTTTAATCATTATATTATTATTTTAACTATATAAATATTATTATTGTTATTATTATTTAATGCTACGAGTTTATACGTTTAACATAAATACGCATCGAAACTTCATATCGTAAATTTATAAAACGGAGCGGGTTTTTAGAATTCGTTTTTCGTCAGATGTTACAGTATCCCCTACTTTTAGAAATTTCGTCACAAAATTTAGGTAGAAGTTGTAATAGGAAAGATACGGGTATTTCTCGCGCATTGGGTTTTTCGTGTTCCCAAGTAAACTCAGGTTCTCGTTTTAACTCCCGACACACTCTGACTAAAAATCTGAATATCTTTTAACAGAAAAAGGGAGTGTGAGGTTTGGATTTTGACGTTTACATAACCAGAGGAGTGTGAAATTTTGAATTCTAATTGAGGCGGTAACGTTCCTAACAAGGGTTGAATACCCTGCTACAGGAATCGCTTTTTAATGCCTAAAGTATAAAAATGAGAAGTATTGATAAAGGGAGTTGATTGACTGGGTATGATATCATACATAAGAGTTTTGAGAGAATTGATGCGCTAAAAAGATAAAGTTATATCACAGGACAAAAACTTCAACCACGATGATATTAAAACCTACACGGAACTTCTCATAACCGCCTGACAATGCTTCCGATCTTTTGACAAGAATACTTATATAAAGGAAGTACCAGCATCGCATCCACCATATGCTTGTAAAATTTTCATTGGCTTTGTCAGTAAGTTATGATTAGTTCTATGTGATTCTAAAATCTACAAAACATAAACAAACACAACAACCAAAACTTGAGTCTCAAATCTGAAAGAATACATGACTAAATGACGACGGTACCTCTCTCGTGTGTTATGATGAAGGGGTCAGTCTATGAAATAGTGAGACACGACCCAACTTCTTTCAATGATGAGACGAGATGCGTCGTGATGCATGATGATATGAAAATTAACTCGAGGAGTAAAGGCATGAAATAAACAATGATATCAATTTGCAAAAAATTCTTGGATTCATAAATTTCCAAATGGAAACAAGGATATACAAAGATTGAGATTTATAGAAAACATTAAAACTAAACGGTTGGAGCTGAGTCTTGACTCTTGGTGATGGAAGGCTAACTGGGTTGCTCGTTGGTACCGTTATTATCTTCAATTGGATTGGCGTTGATGTTGTAAGCCCTTCCTCTCGCTGGTGGTGGTGCTGGGTTTGCTTGATTTGCTTGGTTAACTGGGTTTGCTTGAGCTTGGGCGTTTATGATGTTAACCAATCTAGGGCACGTGTTTCTAAAATGGTTAGGGTCACCATAATTAAAGCACGCTTGAACATGTGGAACCATGGGGTATTGGGGTTGTTGATAGGGTTGGATCATGTTTTGAGCAGGGGGTGGAGCTTGGTTTTGGGGCATGCGACAAGTCTTACTTAGGTGACCATAACGCCCACAATTAGCACACAATCGACAGGGTATGGTAGGTTAATGGTGATAAAAGCAGGTGTTGCATTGAGGGTGAGGTCCAATGTAAGGGTTTCTTATTCGGGTGAGCAAGTTGGGTGCTACTTGAGTGATTGGAAAAGCTTGGAGTGGCACGGCTTGTGGAGCTGGTTGATTGCCTTGAGTGACAGCAAAATTTTGCCCGTCTCGCTTTCTCTTTTAGTGGGTTGGGAAGAGGATTCAGTTTGGGTTGGGTTCAAGGTTTCAGTTGGTGCTTTATCTTTCTTCTTCTCATCCTTGAAGTCTCCATTCCTAATGTGGTTTTCGGTGAGCTCTGTAGCTAACTCCATTGCTGCTTCCAAAGTTGCAGGTGTGGTACTTATTACAGGGTCCTGAATATTTGAAGGAAGACCCCAAACGTAGTGCTCGATCAAACGGTAGAGGGGAGTGAACAAGTTGGGAACCATCTGATTCAACTCAAGGAATCTCTTGTTGTATGTGGTGTGGTCGCCCTCCTTTTGTTTCAAAGAGTAGAACTCATCTTCTAATTTCTTGATTCCGCTTCTTGGACAGAAGCGTCTTGTCATGATCTCCCTCAACTCTTCCCAAGTCAAAGTCATAGCATCCTCAGCACCTCGCTTGCCCTTCTCTGTGTTCCACCATGTAAGTGCTACTCCGAACAAACGACCGATAGCATATCACACCTTGCGATCATCGGGGCAGTCGCAATGGAGAAAAGTGTTTTCCATCTCCTCAAACCAATGAAGGAGAGCGGTAACACTTCAGTCCCTTCGTATTTTGGGGGGATCGCAGGATTTGAAATGCTTGTAGGTGCATTTAGTGGTGTTGAGAGAAGGGTTGGTGACATTTTGGCCTTCTTGATTAGTTGGGGTGGTAAGGGCTTGTTGGACTTGAACTACTATATCAGGAACAACAGCGGCCATTTGTTGAGCAACTTGGGCAGCCAGACGCTCGCTGGATCTTTCTGATCTCCTACCTCTACGAGAGTGTCTAGAAGACATCTATAGGAAATGTGTACGAGATTAAGAATTGAACGTTTTTAGGTGTCATGTGTCGTATAAAATGAACATCCACAAAACAAATGAAAATAAATTTGCTACATCCATAGGGTGTCTTGGCCTTTACTCATGTTTGGGCCTCCATATGTCCCCATACTTGGCCTTGGTAGTCATGTGGGCCCCATGACTACTGGGCTCTGGTAGGGTTCACATTGGTGTTGGCCTGTTAATGTCACACCCCGACCCGCAGCGGAATAAGAGTCGGGGCATAATTGGGTTATCACCAAAGCTCATGATGTTTACTAATATGTTTCATATTTATTAAATTTAAATTACATCTCAAAGTTCTAAGTCAAATTCATACAATACAAGGAAGGAAAAGTTAACTAAAACAATCCAAAATCTAAACTGGTTTATTCTTCTAGGTCGCCCTATGTGTTCTTGCTTCAACTTGATCACCTGTATCATGTGTAAAAATGGGGAATTTTGGGTCAACAAAAGTTGGCGAGTGAACATTGTTAAAAACATTTGTTATTGATTCATTATTGTAATTAATATAGGAAAATTGTGCAATAATCATATATGAACAAATGTATGTAAACATAACGATCACAAACCACATTGCTTAAGTATATAATAAGTATGACAATGTATATGTTGGCAACGTCCCGTTCACGCTCATAGGTAATGGGGAACGGACGGCCTATGCTAATGTATGAGAGATCAAGGCTCAATCAAACGGAGCCGATCTTATGTTGGCAACGCCTGGTTCACGCTCATAGGTAATGGGGAACAGCTCACGCTCATAGGTAATGGGGAGCGGCGGCCTATGTAATGTATGTACTGAAAATGATAAATTAAATCTAAACATCAACCACACAAACAATAGATATATATAGGCAACACATTTGATCATGAACATGATGGATGCACAAGTGTTTAATTAAAATAAATAAATAGCGACACATGATACACCCCAAAATGTGATTAAAACGGGGAATTGGTAAAGATTCACTCACATTGGGTGCGTTTGCTTGAAGATGATGAATGCGCACGAGTTTAGAGGATGGATCGACGAGGAATAACTAACCTAATTAATAACGAAAAGGTACGGTAAGTATGTGGATTTTATTAACTATTTTAGTAAGATTTTTGGATATATTTTTGTGAGTTTAAGGCTATTTTCTAACTTTAAAACGTTATTTTTAAGTATTTTTAATTGATTTTTAAATTAAATAAATAAATAAAAATAATAAAAAAAATATTGACTTTTGACCGTTGACCGTTGACCGGTCCGGTCGCTTATATGTGTGCGCTGGGTGAGACTCGAACCCGTGACCTCCCGTACGCGTGCACGCAGCTCTACCAACTGAGCTACGTGTCTAACCCGAAATATTTCTGATTTTAATTATATTTATATACTATTTAACTTAATCCGAAAATCATTTATTTTTAAAAAGGATTTTAATTGAATTGAACCGGTGTCGTTAACCAGTCTCGAACCCGGGACGTGCGAGTTAGTGTTGCACACAGTCCACCGCTGGACTGTGTGTCTAACCTGGTTAATATTCCGGTTTTTATTATACTTAACATCTTACTGAGTTAACCCGGTTCGGTTTCTAAAAAAAACATTTTTATTACAGAGGTTAAGGTTGTGATAAGAATCGAACTCGCGTCGTGTATGTAATTGTTTGCACACAGTCCACCGCTAGACTGTGTGTCTAACCCGTTCATAATACTAATTTTAATTAAACTTATAACATAACCAACTTCGTCTTCTTCGCTCAAGAACACAGAAAATGACAACTCAACTGTTTCAGGTCTAATTCGATTAACAAGCATTTTAAGTAATTGAAAAGTAATGAACGGAGAGAGTTTGGGGGAAAAGATGTACCGATCAGTGTCTTTCACAGAACTCCGGCAAAGATTCGTCGGCTCTGTTTGTGAACTTCGGCTGTTAGAATCAATTAACAGTTCTGTTCGATTAGTTATGAAATTGAGGTACTTAAACATGGATTAACAGGAGTTTGAAGGGTTATACCGATTCACAGCGCGATATCAGAAATTTCAGAGGTTTTCCGGCGAGAGCTGAATATTCCGGCTACGTCGTCTGGGATTGATTCTGATGGTTGGATTGAAGTTAGTAACATTCTAACAACGGATTGAAACAGAAAGAGTCGAGGTATTTACCGTTTTGAGGTGAGTCTCGGTTTTCCGGCGAAAGTCCGGTGATGGCAGGTTATTTCCGGCGAGTGAAATTTCTTCGAGAAAAGGTGCGATTTTGAGCGAAAAGGCTACCAGAGACCTGTGGGTGTATTTATAGGGAAAAACATCGATGAATTGGGTCTGATTTCCGACTTGATTCGTGGGTCAATAATTTTTCCGGCGGTTATGACTGATGTCGCGGACTGGACATCGGTTATAACCGATGTAATATTTATTATACGCGTTAAGACACAAGAAACCGACAGTGAAGGGCGAAATCGTCGGGATTTCCGACGACTGCGAATTGGGTGCGTCAGATGACTGATTTGAAATTGAGATTTTGATATTTGAATTAATTGTTTTGATACATTACCAAAGAACACAAGTGGCAGAGTGGTTTGGTGAATGAGAGTTAAGTCATAGGCTGACCCGGGTTCGAATCCCGGCAGCCTTGTTTTATTTTTAATTTTCTTATTTTTACTTTTTAACAATTTTTGTTTTTAAATCCTATTTTGTTTATTAATTATGCATCGTTTAAAAATAAAATAAGTCATAAATAACAACAAAAATTTAAAACTGATTGTTCGGTTAATAAACGAAGCGGGTTTGGAAAAACCCGTTTTTGACAAATGTTACAGTTAACACTTGCGCCACTCGAATGAAAATCGTAAAACATGATTACAAGTATAAGGTCGGAGGGTGTCCTGGTATGGACACAATGACAACTCAAAGTGGGATTAGTTCGAACGACGTTTGATGTGGCATGCTTTGGCCTAATAGGTCCTTCGTACTCGCATCGTTAGTCCCGAGGTAGGAAAACTAGCCCGTTATATTGGATTTATATGAATGCCAACCTAGACAGGATGTTTCGACTACCGGTACTTGTACCCTTCCAGTTACTACATGCCCGTCGTAGAACTCACTTTGATGAGATCGAGAAACAAAAACATCTCAAAATCTTGAATAAAGAAAATATGAGAATGATCTGAATATGTGAAAATTGAAACGTGTGTGATGAATGTATATGTAAGCATGTTATGTTTGACAACAAATATAACCCATTAAGTATCACACAAAATGATAGTGGAAGTGCTTGCATGCATTTGTGTGTGTAACAAATACAAAACAAATAAACATCATAAGTTTTGCATGTAACCACATAAGCAATTAAAATCTAATCGACTATAGTATAGGTTCTAAGGGTCTAATAACCTATCCTATATCCCTGTAGTCAAAAGCTCTGATACCAATCTGTCACACCCTGACCCACAGCGGAAATGGTAGTCGGGCATGATTGGGTTTTTTACCAAAGCTCATAATATTTACTATAAAGTTTCATATCTATTATTTCATATTTAAAGAGGAAATTATAATAAACATACAAGCACAACATGTTCTAAACACAACATTCATGAACTCTTTATTTTTCTTCTAAGGCCAAGTCCTATGTTTTCCTTGCTTCAACCTGTCCACCTGTATCATGTGTAAAAATAGGGTTTTGGGTCAACAGAAGTTGGCGAGTGAATCTTATAAAAACATTCGAACGAATTTATTATATTGGTTATAAAAATGTGCATAACCACATATGAGTATACATATATGTAAATTTAATCACAAAACACATAATAGCAATTAATGCACACATACACACATCAAATGATGAACAATGATATCAAGGCTCAATCAAACGGAGCCGATCTAATGAGGCACCTGATGCTCAACTCGTCACCCACGAGAAACTGATGGGCCTAATGAATGATTTGCACGCAACGCGACAAAAATGTAAACACGCAAAACACAAATAACATTTACATCACACGTTAGATCATACAATGGTAATAGCACAAGTGTTTGAGTAAACGAAATGTATAAACGACACATGATACACCCCAATACATAAATAGAAAGGGGAATTTGTAAGAATTCACTCACAGCAGTTGTGTTTGTTGGAGTTGATAGCGATGGCGCACGATTTAAGATTTGCTCGATGAAGGAATCTAACCTAAATGATAACGCGATAATTCGATAAATATAAACAAATTATTATTTTGATTAAATACTTTTTGTTAGATTTTTTTTAGGTTATTTTTTGTAGTATTTATTGAGATTTTTAATCCTAAGAAATCTTGTTTTTAAGTGTTTCAAATTGATTTTTAAATAAAGATATACATACAAAAATATGAAATGAAATGAAATAAGAATAATAAAAAAATAAAAACCTTGTCAGACCTGACAACAGGTCTGACCGGTTCGATGTGGGATATTAGCAGCGTGTGTTGAGACTCGAACTTGTGACCTCCCGTTCACGTGCACGCAGCTCTTCCAACTGAGCTACGTGTCTAACCCGTAAGGAATCCGTTTTTAATTATTCTTATATACTTGTTATAATATTCCTGCCTGAGTCCCCTAGCCTTAATCGGTGTAGTCACATCTGTCCATTTAACCCATGCCATTTTGTTTTTCCCCGACAAGCCTCTCCGAAAGAATTTTTTTCCGAATTCTTTCCATTGATTCAAGCATTTCATTCGGTGCTCTAAACAAGGAGGAATGATGTGTTGGGAGGCTATCTAACACTGGTTTAATTATTGTTACCCGCCCGCCAATGGACGTAATGGTTGCCTTCCAAAGTGACAGATGATTCTGTATAGTTTCATTGACCAGGGCCCAGATAGATATACGGTGGACGAAGGCGAGATTGTCTAATTTCACATATGCCACCCCAACTCCATACAATCATGATTTTGTTATGGTTGATTTTCAGTCCAAATGTAAGGGAGAAAAATCTCATAAGTCGTGAGATATTCTGGCCTTGTGAGCCGGCCATTTTCCCACTATAAGCACGTTATCTACAAAAACAAGTTGATAAAAAACAGGGCCCTCCTTGTGGTAGGGAGATGCCAAGAATAGCACCGACCTCTAATGTACTTGAAATAAAAGATGAGATTGCTTCCATGGGTAGATAGAAAAGGTGACAATGGGTCTCCTTGCCTAATCCCCCACTCGTAATGGAATTCCAAGGTTGGAGACCCATTAACAAGGACAGGGAATTTAGAAGAGGCAAGAATACCTTTATCTATTTCATCCAAAGTTAAAGATTACTTTAGAATCAAAGGCTTTGTTAAAACCCCATCCACAAAGACCAAGAAATAAAGTCAAAGGCTTTGTTAAACTCCACCTTAAAAAGTAGAATTTTAGATTTTGTTTGCTTGGACCAAGAAATAATCTCATTAATAATAAAGGGGTCATCGAGCTTATTCCAGTTATCATGGAAGGATAATTGTTCCTTCGAGACAACCAACCCAATAACCCATTTTAGTCTATTTGCCAATACCTTAGAGATTACTTTATTCACACACCCAACTAACTAATGGGCCTAAGGTCATTTAGGCTCACCGTATTATTGTGTTTCAGAAGTATAATGATGAAAGATGAGGAGCTTCCAAGAGGTATGCTCCCGGAACAAAAAAGAATTAAGCATGTTATAGAAATCCTCAACCAAAATGTTCCAAAAATGTTTAATAAATTTAAAATTAAACCCATCCGGACCCGATGCCCTCCCAGACCACATTTTTTACTTCCAATCATGAGAAGGGTATAATAAGGGACTCACCTTCAGAATCTGATAAGTTTGGAGGTTATGGCAATAGAAAGTCAGTCGCTTTCTAAATGGTTTTTTGAAACCGTTGGAAAACAAAGAGAATACTCCTGCCCATTCTACTATTAATGTATCCGTGCAAATATACAGAATTTTCATATCCATCTGAGGCCCATTTAACCCTAGACTTTTGCCTGAGATCCGGTAGTTTTGCATCCTTTATTTGTTGGATAATCCTCTTATTTCTCTCATTTTGGGAAAGGTCCACAATTTCCCCCAAAATGTCGAAATTGTTTACCACTGACTCTACCTTTGTTAATAATGCTTTATGTGCTTTTTTTAGTGATTGCTACCTACTTATTTATTGTTTCCTTTATTCTCCTAAGTTATTTTAGAGAAATGCGTGTTGAAGGTGATACTGGCTTTGTGTGGTAATACCCTAAACCATTTTAAACAAAAAGTACGTAGCGGAATTGCGAACTAAAAAAACCTTTCTTTATAATCATTTTAACATACTTTAAACCATTGGGATAATCCTTTCTACAAAATATTGCATCCTCCATTCTAATTTAAAAAGATAAAATATAATCTACTTTACAACTACATAACCTCGCTCTAGTACAATCCACGTTCTTTAACTCGATCTTCAACCGCTTACACTTCATGATGATGATTCGTAAATTAGTGCAACCTGCGGTCACCATATAGATTTACATCATAAAGACTTGGTCACATTATACATAATCTAAACATACATAATTAAACATTCACGTCGTGTCCTATTCTCATGTACATTCCATTATGTTCTCCTTTGGAATTCAAACATTTGTATCTAGGTGTATACCCTTCAATGAGCCAATTATAATATACTCATATATATTAACACCATACATACATACATACATACATACATACATACATACATGCATGCATGCATGCATACATACATACATACATACATACATACATACATACATACGAGTCTCACTCATTCGAATACATATGGTTCAATAACACGCATACATATTATCTAAGCCAACTCTTTCATGTATAATAAATCCTACTACATACATACCTACCTCCCTATCCAAACTCTTTCAAACAACTTACATTCTCACATACTCATAGTAACAAATCTTAGTCACAAACATCTATACATATAAGTCTCCTACATACCAACCAACATGCATGCTCAT
This sequence comes from Scalesia atractyloides, assembly GCA_947069175.1. Lineage (NCBI taxonomy): Eukaryota > Viridiplantae > Streptophyta > Magnoliopsida > Asterales > Asteraceae > Scalesia > Scalesia atractyloides. Next base: position 2,493,201 of record CAMTDV010000026.1, on the reverse strand, counting down.
TTCCATTCATGCTTACCTATGGGTTCCATCTACTAACATGCAATTAAATCCACACATACATGCTTACATACTTATGTCGTTCCCACACATACTTGCATACACACTCCCTTTTTACCCGCACCCCATAAACACTCTTTATTGAGTTTTGGGTACGTTTCGGGAGCTTAAAAACGAGTTCTATACTCACTCGTACCTCACAAAACTATTTGATAAGGTTGGGGTACATTATAGAAGTTTAACGGGGCTTGGGAATGGGTCTATAGGGTTCGGAATCAAGGAAAACGAAAAAAAGGGGTTGCTAGCATAGACAGGTCCCCACGGTTACCACAGCCGTGGCTATAGTTGGATTGCCTGATCCTATTTATGTAGAAGGCTTGAGGAGTGGAGTTTGATAAGGAACCCTGGGCTGGTTGTAGTTGATACCGTAGACGGGGAACAAGCTACTGGATTGTTTGGACTATATCAGCCGGAACCAATGGTGAGGCGGTTGTTGTAGCAGTCGTGAATGCTTGAGCATGGGTAGCCTTGATTGTGGGGTTTAGATAAAAAAAAACTCATGGTCTGCAAGGAGACCAGGAAGTTCATTGAATTTCACGGTAAAATGTCTAGAAAATAAGGTTTGTTTGACACCATTGTATTCCTCGCGAAGACCTACAACAACAAGCATAACAAGATCTTTATCTAGCATCGATTGTCCAATGTTTGCAAGGGCGTTTGCATACTCTTGTGCCCCCGCAAGGTATGCAATCGACGTTTTGTCTCATTTCATCTGAATATTCAACAATTGTGTTTTCAAAGTAAATTCTCTAGAGGAGGTATGTGGGGCATAGGCTCGTTCAAGACCGAGCCAAAGGTCACGTGAAGTGACACTTGAACGTGTTGGGAGGAAATTTCTGAGTGAGTTAAGATAATCTGCATTCGGACCTGTGCATCATTGCACAACCAAGTTATATAGTTAGGATTGGGTTAAGTACCACGGTTGTTCCTTTTTTTACAGAAGTTCCTAGAGAGGTGATGGTTGCAGGAGGACATGGAACACTCTCATCGACATAGTCCGATAGGCTGTGGGTTGTAAGGAAGGATTGTATCATGAGTTTCTAATGACCATAGCGGTTGTGAAGGTTGTGAGTTGTTGGTCGGCCATTGCGTGGATCGATCAGAAAGGTGACATCAGTTGAGAAAGAGAAAAAATGATAGAACCCTAGGCTCTGAAACCAAGATAAATTGGGTAAAAGATTATATTTGATTATTTTAAAATTTTACGTTATTATGAATACAATAGGTTTATATATATATATATATATATATGGGATAAGGATCCGTTAGGAACCACCCTTTATTGCGAGAAATGTGAGAACCAATGTGAACACATGGCAAACTTGTAATTATGTTATCACTTTCAAGTTTAGAATTTCTAGGGTTTCTTTCATTAGAGCAGTTCGTATACCATCAACGGCGTTCACAGATTTCACCTGATTTCACGGCGGACGACAGTTGGCACGGTGTTTACAGCGGCATCCACAATGAACAATAAACCATTTACAACTAACATACCCTAACAATAACTCTACATCACTATATGGAATCCTCTGATTCATCATGTGTCGATCCTCACACATCTGATGTTCTTCCTCATACATTCTCTGATAATCCTCCTCATACATCTGATGCTGACATTGTTGGTAACATTGTTGGTCCATCTGTTGTTAATAGCGTAGACAGTCACAAGATTATGTCTAAAACAACTGAAAGTAGACATGTTTCTCATAACTTAGAAATCCTGCCTTTTGACTCTATATCTACTTCAAATAATGTTATCTTATCTGACAGTGTTACTGTATCTGAATCTTGTGACATTACTTCGACTAGGACAACACCTACAAATACAGACTATCAACATTTGCAGTTCATACAGTTTGAGACTAAAGGTATTACATGTCTATTTTTTGTAAATTATACTTCATTAGATGATATGCACATTTTCACCACGTTAACAGTTACATTATGTTGTAAATGATGCTTCATTAAAAATATATGCACATGTGCATTATGTTAGTTACATTATGTTGTAAATGAAACTGCAATAAAAATATATGCACATGTGCATTATGTTGACAATTACATTATGTCATTATATATTAACTGATAATGCAATGTGCATTCTGTTGACAATTGCATTATTCACATGTGCATCATGTTGACAATTACATTATGCATACATTTAATGATAATCTGTAAACATCATAAAGTAATCATCATATATAAACTTTTATCCAACTGTACATAACCATACGTATGTTAATAAAATAACTACTACCACATAGTTATCATTAATAAACATTATACAACTAACTTGTTGTTTTCATACGTATATTACTTATCATACACACGTGCAATACTTACAACATTACACATTTTTTATTTATTATTTACACAGGAACGTTTACATTCTACGTTACAATGGCACCCATATTGGATACCCGAAGTTGATGTTGAATACATTCCTACTATAAACAGTACGTTTAACCATTGGGATGATGTCATGATGTACAACACGTGTGTAACTATTATGATTTATAATATTATAACAAATTAACGATATGCACATGTGCAACTATTACATTCATACACACTTTCCGTATTAATACTTTTCAGACACATTTTTCTAGGTACAAAATGAATTTTTGTGCCATTTACCGGAGTTGATCATCACAAAAATGTGTTATATTTGGTGTTGGCATGTTATATGATGAGACTATTGAGTCATACACATGGTTACTAAACACTTTCCTGACTGCCCAGAAAAAACAACCAACATTTATACTCACTGACTAAGATGCAGCAATGAAACAAGCTATGTCAATCGTGTTCACATAATCCATTCATCGTTTATGTATGTGGCACATCATGAGAAAGCTTTCGTCCAAGGTAAACACTATATGTTCATATTAAACCGTTTTCAATTAAATTATATAATACGATTTCCGATTTTGATTATTGTGTTTGACATATCTTTTTTTCAGATATCAAACGACATCCTTGAGTATTTACAAAATTGCCCCCTGTTCACATTGGTTCTCGCGATTCTCGCATGAACCCTATCCTATATATATATATATAGTGGAGAGTTCAAATGAAAAGAAAAATTTGTAAGAACAAAAAGAATAACTTTTAAACCAATAGAAATTATCCATTTACTTCATTTAATTTGTGTATTTAATGTTATGAAAAAGAGCATATAGGTATATCTATAATTGTCATTAATTAGCTAATTAATTAAATTTGTAACTCATTTTTTTCATATACTCTTTCAAGATAAAATAATTTATGGTATAGGACAATTGCCGACATGTGTAGGAAAATTTTAGTATGTGTAGGATAAATTTTGAAATGTGTAGCGTAAATTTACATGTGTGTAGGGTAAATTCCGGTAAATGTAAGACATATGTAGGATAAATTTTGAAATGTGTAGGATAAAATGTTTTTGCTTTGAATGAGAAATAACATAATTAATGAGAGAAGTTATAAACTATTTAATGTTTTACCATTATGCCCTTTCTTCTTTTTCTTCTACGCCCAATGGCACCCATATTGGATACCCGAAGTTGATGTTGAATACATTCCTACTATAAACAGTACGTTTAACCATTGGGATGATGTTGTCATGATGTACAACACGTGTGCTATAAAATCCGGATTTTCTACTCATATTGGCACATCAAAGAACAAAAAATATCCCAACAATCCTACCATGAACATACGTACACATCGATATATATTATGCTCAAGAGAAGGACAACCAAGAATCACCGAATCTAAACCCAATGCTCCATCCAAAAAACAACACCGACGAAGCCGATACTCAGTTTTCGGGTGTCATGCGCGTATCAAAGTGAGTTATGACCGTGACACTAAACAATTCAAGATATACGATTTCATCCTCGCGCACAACCATTGCATGATTGGTAGCAATAATGCTGACATGTTGAAACAAAATAGAAAACTCGGATTTGAAGAACAACAGTTCATCCACAAAGTTAGCCTTAACAAGATCGGCCCAAATGTTGCACATAACATCCAAGTATCACTAAAATGCAGGTCTCACAATGTTCGTGGCACTAGAGAATATTTCAAAATTGTTCCCGAGACATACGTTTATTTATCGGTGAATGCGATACAGACATTATCTTACACACCAAAAAATCCCGAGTTACCAACCTCAAAGAATTTTATTTGACTACGTTATAGTTGATAACGAGCTACGATAATTCATTTGGGCTGATTTTGTATCGTTACGTAATTACGAGGCCTTTGGTGAGGTGTGCGCATTTAACGCTACTTATGACACTAACAAGTAAGCTATTCTACTTTCCAACATGTGTCATATTTTTTATTCGTTAACATTATAACAAATTAACGGCCTGCATATGTGTAACTATTATGATTTATAATATTATAACAAATTAACGATATGCACATGTGCAACTATTACATTCATACACACTTTCCGTATTAATACTTTTCAAACACATTTTTCTAGGTACAAAATGATTTTTGTGCCATTTACTGGAGCTGATCATCACAAAAATGTGTTATATTTGGTGTCGGCATGTTATATGATGAGACTATTGAGTCATACACATGGTTACTAAACACTTTCCTGACTGCCTAGAAAAAACAACCGACATTTATACTCACTGACCAAGATGCAGCAATGAAACAAGCTATGTCAATCGTGTTCACAGAATCCATTCATCGTTTATGTATGTGGCACATCATGAGAAAGCTTTCGTCCAAGGTAAACACTATATGTTCATATTAAACCGTTTAGAATTAAATTATATAATACGATTTCCGATTTTGATTATTATGTTTGACATATCTTTTTTTCAGATATCAAACGACATCCTTGAGTATTTACAAAGTTGCCCCCTGTTCACATTGGTTCTCGCGATTCTCGCATGAACCCTACCCTATATATATATAGTGGAGAGTTCAAATGAAAAGAAAATTTTGTAAGAACAAAAAGAATAACTTTTAAACCAATAGAAATTCTCCATTTACTTCATTTAATGTGTGTATTTAATGTTATGAAAAAGAGCATATATGTAAATCTATAATTGTCATTAATTAGCTAATTAATTAAATTTGTAACTAATTTTTTTCATATACTCTTTCAAGATAAAATAATTTATGGTGTAGGACAATTGTCGACATGTGTAGGATAAATTTTAGTATGTGTATGATAAATTTTGAAATGTGTAGCGTAAATTTACATGTGTGTAGGGTAAATTCCGGTAAATATTAAATTCCGGTAAATGAAAGACATATGTAGGATAAATTTTGAAATGTGTAGGATAAAATGTTTTTGCTTTGAATGAGAAATAACATAATTAATGAGAGAAGTTATAAACTATGTAATGTTTTACCATTATGCCATTTCTTCTTTTTATTCTCACATTAAATTTCTTCTCAAATGAACATTCCCCATATATATATATACATACATACATACACACACACACATATATATATACATGGAAGAGTTTAAATGAGAATGCTAAATATCGTGAAAACCGTGAGAACGAATGGAAAAACCAATCAAAACCATTTTTTTAATACAATCATCATTTTAATTAAAATACAACATCAAAAAAAGAAATTACAACATCAAATAATTCATTTCTCCTCTCAAAATCACTCTAATTAGATTTTTTGCACATGTGTAAATATAACAAATTTACACATGTGTAAATGGCAAACTTACACATGTCTAAATTTTCTTTATTTCCGAATTCACGTAAATTTAAATGTGTAAATTAAATTTCTAGAATTGTATTCGAATAATAATGATAACTGTAAAAATAAATTTTGAATTTCACTTGTTTTTGACCAAGTTCTAGTAGTTTTTTCATTCGTTCTCACGCTTCTCGCGATATTTAACATTCTCATTTAAATCCTCCCCTATATATATATATATATATATATATATATATATATATATATAGTGGAGAGTTCAAATGAGAAGAAATTACAAATTAAGAATAAAAAGAATAAAGGATACAAAAGTAATTTGAACAAATCATTTAATAAGTCTATTATTTACTTTTTCTATTCAAATTAATGAACTCTAATCATTTAATGAGATTATCTTATAAAATAGTTGTGTACCTTACACAATAAAAAAACTTGTACATGATCTTACATTTTCAATGTTTCCTACACTATTAAAACAATATTTTGGTGTAGGATACAAAATGTGTAGAATTCAAACACTATTAAATAATTGTCACTCATAATAAAATATGTGTAGGACACAAAATTTTTAAATAATTTTGTCACTTCTATAAAATTGGTGTAGGAGTCAATACATTGATGGTGGTGAAGGAGGAATTTATGGTTGTATTAATAAGACTTGAGTAACTCTTTAAAATATTTCTACATCAAAATGTCTATACTACCCTTAGTAATTAAAGTATTAATTAAAAGTGGACAAAAATGATATCTTGATTCACAACCATTGATCAAAAAAATATATAATCTAGATTAACTCGTTTTTTCTTCTTTTAAGAAGATTCTTCTTAAATGAATCTCTCTCTATATATATAGTGGAGAGTTCAAATGAGAAGAAAAATTTTGTAAGAATAAAAAGAATAACTTTTAAATCAATAGAAATTCTCCATTTACTTCATTTAATGTGTGTATTTAATATTATGAAAATGGCATATAGGTAAATCTATAATTGTCATTAATTAGCTAATTAATTAAACATGAAACTCATTTTTTTTCATATACTCTTTCAAGATAAAATAATTTATGGTGTAGGACAATGTTCGACATGTGTAGGATAAATGCTAGTATGTATAGGATAAATTTTAAAATGTGTAGGGTAAATTTACAGGTGTGTAGGGTAAATTATGGTAAATGTAAGACATATGTAGGATAAATTTTGAAATATGTAGATAAAATATTTTTACTTTATTAATGAGAGATAATATAATTAATAAGAGGGGTTATAAACTGTTTAATGTTTTACCATTATGCCATTTTCTTCTTTTTCTTCTCACATTAAATTTTTTCTCAAATGAACCTTTATATATATATATATATATATATATATATATATATATATATATATATATATATATATATATATATATATATATATATATATATTAATACAATGCATTAGGTTCGACTATAATAAACTAGGGTCGGGCCAACACTAAGCTAATACTATCGATTAATACATTTTGTAAACGAATCTTCCGTTGCATTTTAGAATTAAACCTAACATAAAATCTCAACATAAAAACGATTGTTTAGCATCAATCAAGATATGTAAGAATTGCTACATGTTTATACATATCGTCTACACGTGTATATATATAATAAATGTATTATACTTCATTTATTGGAAGTTGTTGAAGATATACATTAAATTTCCATCATTCATCACTAGTCCCAGTCATTGTTGTGCAATTTGTAACCATCTACTCACCATGACTTGAAACATCTTTAAATTTAAATATATCGTAAATTGAAGCCTCCCCTTAAGACTTTAGGTAACATGATCTTTAAAAATTCAACTTACCATTTTAAGGCTTATATATGGATGAGCATGATTTTGGTGTTGTTAGGTTCGGTTGTGACCTAACTAAAACCGACATTTTAAGTCATTAGAGTTTAATAATCGATTGGTTTCGATTATTAGATTTTTGTGTTAATTAATGATTAATTATTATTATTTTTTTAGAAAGTGGAAATGAGTGGAGCATTAAAGAAAAAGAATGATTAATAGTAAAAAACTGTTGTTAATAATACTATAATATATTGATATATATTAACTAATGCAGAATGGTTAGAGCATAAATTCAACAAAGTTCTTAACCAACACTCTAGCTTATTGAATTAAAAAAAAGCAGGGCACATGTAATTACAATAAAAAATGACTAGAGTTTTAAATGCAACAAAATTTTAACCAAAAATACTAAAAAAATGTACTTCTAATCCTAAGCAATACCAAAACCAAGCCGCAGCTATTCACTTATGAATCACAACAATACAAAATGCCTAGAGTTGAAACTATTTAGTCGGTTGGTTATTTTTTATTATGAACGCAAGCATAACCGAAAACAGAAACCATCAGTTAATTCGGTTTTCGATTATTTCGGTTTCAGTGCATGTAAGACCCTTGCTTTATTAAAAGAGATTCTATAAAAATTTTGCATTTTAATATATAAATGCAAATACACGTCCGTTCAAAATTTCGAGTTTCATAAAACTGAATAAAAATTGAACTTTTCAACATGTTATCGTTAATTAGCACCGTAAATAATTAAACGTAAATGATTCTTCGTTGAGCTTCATCGTCATTCGGTGCTTCAAAGCAGTACCTAGATTTCTTCAATCATGAAATATGTTAGTTATAATAAGTTATAACACTTCCAATTAAGCCCGAAAGCCAAACACAACAAAACCACAACTTTTATTCATCACCCGTCGTAAGCTACAACTTCCTGCTGTAACTTATGGCACGAAGATTCTGTTTCAAATAGCAATCACCTGCCGTTAGTTACGGCAGGCTACCGTAACTTACGGTAGGCTGCTGCTGCAGATTCAAGTTTGTCGTTTTCATTACGAAAACTTACGTCACTTGTTCAATTCGCATCCGTTTCACTTGAAATTTGTTTCTAATTATTCGTAAAACGTTTTCCTATGTTATCTACTCAAGATCCTTAACCCAGATTCATGATTTTTATAAATTACGCAACCATCACTTGGTTTATGCATATTTTTATTTTGACCCGTTTCAAGATTTGAGCACTAAGCTCAAATTTCACCCTTTCTCTCCATACCTCCTATTTCAACATTGAGGCTTCTACTTATCTTATACCACAACTTTACTTGTAATGGGTTGTTCTAGAAAATCATTATATTCCGAATTTTCCCTCCGGTTTGTTAATTTACGACGATACTTCGTTTGGATGCATTAAGCCAAAAAGGCTTACACCTCTCACTTTTATACTACCGGAGAGGTCTAACTTATTATAAAACTCATTATTAACTTACCCTTAAGGGTTGTTTACCCGATTCATCATCTGGGGGTATTTTGGTCAATTTTAATCCGTTAACTACGAAGGACATTAAAAAGTTTGTTTTGACCTAGCGGGCACCTTTAACCCGTTTTCCATTTAAAATTTATTATGCTTTAAAAACATAAAAGTCTCTCATCGTTTAATATTATAAACTTCTTAAATGCACTTTTCGCTAATAACATGTCTTCGGCTCTAATGGCCGTTTTACCCAAACACAAGATATACCTCACTTGAGGTGATTTAGTGTCCACCCGTAACTCGACTAACTTTAGTCGTACCGGAAACCCTCATCGAGAGCATGACCACTGCACATACCTGGCGCGGGTCAAAGTATTGACCCGTTAGCAATACCTTGCGATTCTATATACTAGCTCGTGGCAATGCATGTCCACAAATCATGATTACCTGTAAGCATGAAACTTAACAAACAAAATATTGAATATCATTTTCAAATGATGATAACATCACCATTTGATCCAGTTGTTCGTTTGACTTGTTTCATGGCTTGCTCTTTTTACATATCGATAAAACCAAACACTGTTTATTGTAAAAAAAAAGATATTTACTTATCATTTATTTGGTTTGACCCGCTATGGTCCGCACCAAAGAGTTCCGTTTATAATTTTTATTGTTTTAAAAACCAATGTATGATTATTCGCCATTTTGCTCGTTTGACCCGTATTGGTTCACGTCAGCCAACATTTACATCAAAAATCATCTTTATTCGTTTGACCCATTATGGTTTGCACCATAGAGTCCCGTTTCTAAAATTCATTATATTAACCGATATATGGTTATTCTTTATTTCGTTCCTTTAACTCATTATCGATTACACCATGGGGTCCGAATCCTATACTTCTTTGTTTATTACCAATTTATAATGTAACTAATTTTACCCATTTTGACCCGTTTCATGGCTTTCGTCATGGAGGTCTCATCTTAACATTTCTCCTTTGTCATGAACATTAGTTCGTCATAACTTATCCATTTTGACCAACTTTATGGTTTACACCATGAGTCTCGTTTCGACATTTTTAGCCATTTAACGGCAAACGTTTTTTAAATCAAATACCTTCTATCACATATGTAACGGTCCTATTTTAGGAGGTGTAAGTTTTACTTACCTTACATCCGATTATGCTTTCTCGTATTTTTGACCCGCTTGACCCATTCCTATCAAAGCTTCACTTAGCTTGTCAAGAGTCAAACTATAATACAATATCCACAAGATGGTTAGATTAGTCATCAATATCATGACCATCACCCTTAAGAATTTTTACCATATTTCACATTCGACTCCATTATTAGTCAGTTTGACTTTTAAAAATAAAACTACCAATTGACATATATATGCACTAACAAAGATCAATGAAACTCATTTAGGCACTTTATCAAACATTTGGTATTTAGGCCACCATTTTAACTAAACTCCTCAACCAAATTCATCTCATTACTTTCAATTTAACAAGATCATACCATTATTGACATCATGTTAACATAGTTTTTAGTCATCGTATGCTAATTCATCAATCAGTCAATCATAGTAGAATTTTGGGTTTTTATCTTTTATGAAAAACCCATTTCATCATATTTGCTAGACCTCATCCGAACACCTAATATAATCAAGTTCTCCATACAAACTAGTAGGCAACATGATTTCAAACACCTATTAACATTGACATAACATTATTTTCATCATATCATACAAAACCCATTTCAAGTCATGTATGAATACTTATTCGAACCTCTAATTTGTTCAAGTATCTTACACATACATACAAGTACGATGATCATGAACACTTATATATCATCAATTTCATCATATAATCAAAACCCACTTCACATAAAAATCATCATATACAAATTCATCACATACCTTAGGTGTAGGATGACGTTAGAAGCTAGAATCATCAATCATGCAAGTGAAATTACTTTGATTTCACCTTCAATTTATTAGTTTTGTGATTTAGGGCTAAAGAGAGGATTCTCTTCTCTTCTTCCTTCCTGTACGTTCCACACACACTTTATGTGTGTGTTTTGATTTTATTTTTTGTTTTATACTTACAACTTCAAACATAATCCACTTCAGCCCCTAAGATTTGGTCTTGATATCTTGTTTGCTTATAACTTAGTCTTTATAAGTAGACTACCATGTTAACTAGGTTAATAATCCTAGTTATATACTTCTTCCCGATTCATTAACAGAATATTATAATTCAATTAATTAAGTTCGGGTTTGTTACAATCCAACTTAACTTAAGCCCCGATAGCCTTGGCCATTTATAAACTTTATTTACTAAAAAGTATTTGTTCACTTCTTAATTAACATTAGATTTATTTAATTAAATCCTAATATTTACCAGATTAATTTTTACTCTTAACAGTATGTTATCCGCTCATTACAATTAACCTGGTTTAATTATCAAACCGCTTTCAGGGTGTTACAGTGCATAACTTAAATGAAAAAGACAATGAAGTAGATCATTGTTACTAAGCAATCATAGCCATGAACAAAATAATGTCAATGGTGTGTAGTTATAGACAACGTAGGTTGTTAACGTCTTTATATTTTGTCAAGCATACCCGTCATAAAGTAATATGTAGATGATATATTTTTATTTATAGTAGTTATATGAAATTTGAAATTTATTGAAGATAACTTTTTCATAATAAATTTAATGCGAAGACTATTTACCAAAAGTAAAACATTGAGATGGTCCAACTAAAGAATTAAATATATAATATCTTGCTTAAAATATATAAAACTTGTTTTTTCAATCAAATTCTTACTTTTTTTCTTAACCTTTTTGTTGTTTAGAAAGAAAATGCTGCTAATGTAATAATCATCACGCAAGGGAGTCTGTTGGCCCATCAACAAGTTAAACTATATCGTCTTAGTTACCTTTATTATTATTTATTTTTTTATCATGTTATAATTCATTAATAATCAATTATCAATCACTAAAAATACTAAAACAAAATTACAAATTATTATATTTCAGCCATGAATTGTATATCATTTTCCAATAATGAAATATAGTGAATCAAAATCATTTTAAGGTAATGAATTAAATTTGACATAATATACCTAATAGATAAATATTAGGTTGTGTCACGTATCACAAATATACGAGTTTAATTTTATTTAGTCCGTTCTCTTATTACTACAATACAATCATATATATTTTTTAGTTTAAAAATGTTAACTAAAAAACAATACTAATAATACATCTTATTTTAGTATAATAGTTTTATAAATTCTAGATTTTTATTACTGACTATTTAAAATTTTAGTTTTTCGATCTATATAATATAATCATATATATTTTTTAATTTAAAAAAGTTAACTAAAAACAATACTAGTAATACATCTTATTTTAGTATATAGTTTTATAAATTCTAGATTTTTATTACTGATTATTTAAAATTTTAGTTTTTCAATCTATGTAATTTAAGAGTTTTAAACTAGTGGTAATATATTAAAAATTGATTAAACTTACATAATGTTATAAAAGATAAATTAGAAAACTTTACTTCGACGAAAATATTGTTTATGTTTATATTTATATTTATAAAAGATTATTGCAAATAAATAGTGTTGTGAATGATACAACATGTAGGTCAGATACAGGAATTAATGGCATTATGCCAGCCAAACTATTGACAAGAATCCGTCGCCACATGTTTTCTTATTTATTTATTTATAAATAATTATAAATAATTATTGCATTTTGTTTTGTCACCATCTTTCTTCAAGAATGTATGTAAAAGAAATTATTTTAAACATTAAACACTTCATGGCCCATTGTTATAACATGTGGTTTTACTTGCTCTTTCGTCACTTCACATGCTTCTTCCTAAAATACTTTTGTATGCTTTTTTATTTGTCAATATAGTATTTTATATATTATTTATATTTTAATAGTATTATATTTCTAAAAAGGTTGAACAATTATATAGAAACTACAATGCTATTTCAAATCAAATGATTGATTCCATATAAAAACACCGTGACCTTGATTTAAAGGATCCTAAGTTTGGATTTTTTTTCTATATATGTTTATTTTTCTAGCTGAAAAATCTTATACTCGAGCATCACTTACAGACTTAGTTGAGTTAAAAGAAGGGGGACATAAAGTTAAATTTTAGGCAAATTGGATTTAAATAATCTAATTTGTCTGTTTCTTTGTTAATATTGATTCTAACTGAGTTTATTATCGTAAGTGGTACAACCTCTTTTATTTTGTTTGTATAATGGTCCACCGTTAAAAAAACATAACGGAGTTAAGTTTTTTTTTTCGAATTACAAAACTGGTGTTTTAGTCGATTGATGTTTTAGGGATTTTGGAGTATCATTTCGAGGTAAGTTTTTCATCAATTGACTTGTATCCTTGTTCTGATCAAAACCCCTAAAACACTGGTTTGTAATTTGGAAAAAAAAACTTAACTCCATTAAGTTATTTTTAACGGCGGACCATTTACAAATAAAATGAAAAAGGTTAGACCACTGACGAAAATAAACTCAGTTGAATTATTATTGGTAAAAACATTCAGATCCAATTTGCCTATATCTTATAGTGTTATAAATTCTAGAAGCAAGTTTTCGTTTTAAAAGTAAGGTATGATAATTGATCGTTGGGTATATAAAACAGGTGATATAAATGAATAATGAAATTATAGTCTAAAATATTATGATATCCAACATCGACTGTGAAGGAAAACAAAGGCTTCCTTATAAGAGACTGGATACTTTCACTATCATGACGCGTTTTAAAACCGTGAGGAGCAGGCGCTGAGGGCGTGCTGGCTGCCAAAGCGGACAATATCATGGTGCGGTTACGCTGGGCTGTTACAGATGATATCAGAGCCAGGGCCGGACCGGTGGTGCCAGGTCCCGCGAGGACGCTGGACCCCTTAAGGGGGTGGATTGTGATATCTCACATCGGTTGTGAATGGGAACAAAGACTTCCTTATAAGGGGCTGGATACTTTCACTATCATGACGCGTTTTAAATCCGTGAGGAGCAGGCGCTGAGGACGTTCTGACTGTCAAAGTGGACAATATCATGGTGCGGTTACGCTGGGCTGTTACAAATATAGCTCAAATACGTGTTTTATAAAATTTTAAACATATAATATAATTCCATACATTACATTGGATCAATAATTTTTAGATATAATTGGTGAACGAATCAAAAGGGGTAACCTTGGGTACTCTGAAACATTTTGACAAATATGCTTTTATTATTAAAACTAACAATTGGAGTATGTCTAAAAGGACATAACATAGGCCTACACTACTAACACAAATCTTCAAAAGCATATGTTAATGCATTATGTTTGGCTCTGTTGTGTGTTTACACACACACATAAGTGTCTAATTTACATGAGTAAACTTTGTCACTTTAATATTAATTTGAGCCTTTACTTCTTGTTAAATAGTGACAATTTATAGCTTTCTTTACATATTATATTCTATTTCAATGTGACAAACAAACAAATGTATATGTATTTACAAACAAGGTGTCTAAACTGTAAAATAAAATAGCTAGAAAGTAAACGTAGAAATTAATAAAAAATCAAACTAGTTAAAAGTCCGCAAATATGTTTTTTTAACGACTAACAGAATCAATCCCAAGTATTCTTGGGGCATCCACTGGACTAAACGGGGGACTTCGAGAGTAATCCGAGTCCACAACAAACTCCGGAGAAAACCAGGTAATCCGCCCGCCCGTAGGCATGACAGTGAAATTACCAGTAAAACCCGCTTGGCTCAAAGATTGAACCCAAATTTCTCTGGGTTTTCTATCATTGCCTACCAATGTCTCACTATGCACCAATTGTGAGTTAAAACTGCATCTTAAAAGAGAAATACAAGCCTTGGATCACTTGACCTATACATCATTGACAATATGTATTTATTATGTATTAAACCTCTTAAATGGTCTTATATATAATAGTCTTAAAATAATACAACTTTTATGATTATATATTATTTATGTAAAAAACCATTAGCATTTTTTATAAAAAAATATATCTAATTTACCTGACGTGGCACCAAATAAGTGCAATTCTGTTTCAATAGTATAATTTCATTAATTGAAAGGTGTTTTAAACCTATTTTTCATTTGTTATATTTAAAGCATTATTGCTTTGTAGACATTGACAATTATTCTTTATTTTTTTATTTTCATAGTAGTCGGCTTTAACTGTTTAAGAAGTGTGATCACCAAAAATAGTAGGATTCCCATTGATGCACCGACGCAAACGATGTCGTTTGTGCATATTTCCATCCTTTCTTGTGTCTAGTTTTCTTTGTTTCTTAGTATTACTAATATAGGTAATATTACCAAAATACACTCCTATCTTGTTGAGTTGGCTTCAAAAGTTTACTATATTCATAACTTTTAGAGTAAATTACATTGATAATTCCTATACTTTACCAAAATTTTAGATTTGATTTCTAGCTTTTTAAAAGTACACGAATGGTCTTTGTGGTTTACACTTTGTAACACAATTAGTCCTCAACCAACAAATCTAAAGGTTTTAACATGTCCAAGTTAGGGACTAAATGTGTTACAGAATGCAAACCACAAGGACCATCCATGTACTTTTAGAAAAAAGTTGGGGACTAAATGTGTAACAAAGTGCAAACCACATAGACCATATGTGTACTTTTAGAAAGTTAGGGACTAAATCCAAAATTATGATAAACCACAGGGGTCATCCGTGTACTTTACTCTAACTTTTAACTTTGATCATATCTCTTTTCTCAAAACGTTTCATTATTTTATACACTAGGTTATGATAAAACTTGTGAAAACTTGGTTAAAACCAGCATATTATACGAGTTGAATAAAAAGAATATTAAACAGTTAGTAATGGAAGTTTAGAAGAATCTAAAACGATATTTTGAGATATATATATATATATATATATATATACATGATGCAATTACTTAATTATTTATTAGGTATACATTTGATTCGTTATCGGTTAAATATAAATATAACATAGGACGGTTAATTGTCATGTACATTAATAAGAGTTAAGTTTATCTGTAACCTAAGCATACTCAATAAAGAAGATAACTTGAACCATAGATCTATCATGCCCAATGTTTTAAAAATCATATTGATTGTTAAACCAACAACCGAACAACTCTTATGGTTTGGCGATTCGTCCAACCACCCAATAAAGAGAAAAGATAAGTATTCGTAATTTTCCACCGGTTTTACTTCAATCTCACATTTTTCGGTCCGTTCAAACTGACATGCTAATTTGTGGAGGATTTATTAGCTTGTAACCAAGCTAGTGACACCGACGACCTAACCGGTCAACCCGAATTAAGACACAATTTAAATGATTTTTAAATGAATTCCTCAAAATTAAAAATCTATTAATTTGTGAACAAGGAAAGTTAAAAAAAAGGTATTTATTTCGTAGCAATAGCAACTTAAGCTCTAACCAATCATTCAATTGACATTAATAATGTCACATTATTGTTGAAATTGACTGATGACGCCTAATAATGTTGTTATATGTAAATATATCACCTTTAGTGGGAAAAGCACATATAACACATCAAAGTAGAATGGACAAAATGGTGGGTGACAATCCACCCTATATAACATCATATATTGTTTTACGGAAATAGGTTCAATCTTGTATCTATCGTATTTTAGAATTTTATACAAATAAAAAAACACTAACTATTAAATCAATATAATCAATGATAAGATATTTTTATACATATTTCTATTCAAATACCACAAACGTGTTACTACTGATGTGTTATAAAAACTACAATATAATATAATATAATATAATATAATATACATACTAGTAGGTTGCTCGCGCGATACGACAGGAGCGACACATCGCATTGCGATACTCGTTTCTGGTAATTTTCTTATTCATATAGTATTTATTGTAGCATTATTGTGATAGATATACATCAAAAGCGAAATAATCGGGTGATCCATTTCATTGTGATGTGCATGGTTCAGTTAGTTCGGTTATTATCCTCAACCGAAACCGAGACCAAAGTCATCGGTTAGTCTATATTATTAACCAATTGTTTTCGGTTAATCACTTTGGTTTATTCGGTTAGATTGATGGTTTTTGGTTTGGTTCATTTAATTTTAGTTAATAGCAAAAACCAAACTTGGGCTAAAACTTTTGCTTATAAATATATGAAACTGAGGTATAAATACATGAAATGAAACTATAAATATATGAAATGGAGATACAAAATATGAAATATAAGAACCAGAGGTATAAAAGTTATAAATATATGAAAATATGAATGATTCGGTTCGGTTCATCTATTTTTTGTTAAACGAGAATACAAAAAAATGATAACCAGCGGTTTTGGTTGATTTCGGTTTCGTCCGTTTTCGTTTAATTTAACGATTTAGTTATTGCTCACCGATAACCGGTCTTGGTTAATAACCATAGGTGCGCGCGCGATGCGGCGGGAAATACAAACATTGTCACGGTGTGCACTATTCGGTTGGTTAGGTTGTTATCCTCAACCGAAATCCAGGTCATCGATTATTCTATTTTATTAACCAATTCGTTTTCAGTTAACCGGGTTTTTTTCAGTTACGTTGACACTTTTTGGTTTGTTTCATTTAACTTCGGCTAATAGTCAAAACCAAACTTGGGCTAAAATTGTTGATTAGAAATACATGAAATTTAGGTATAAATACATAAAATGGATGTATAGGTATATGAAATGGAAGTAATGGGGATTTAAATATGAGATACATAAACCAAAGGTATAAAAGCTAGAAATATATGAAAATAAGAAAGGTTTGGTTCAGTTAATTTTGGTTAAAGGAGGGTACAAAAAAATCGATAATCGTCTTTGGTTAATTCGGGTTTCGGTTAATCAGTTTCAGTTAGTTTAGTTTTTGGTGATTCGGTTTGGTTTCGGTTAACGATTCAGTTATTACTCACCCTTAGACACTTTTAATAATGTAACATATCAATATTTTAATTAAAAAATATAGCAATAATATACCCAAATTAAAGAGAATCAAATACTCGTTTATATGGTGTAAATATATATATATATATATATATATTAATGTAACAAAAAGTTATGAGCGTTTCAAAATTGGGAGGGGGTTAGTTTTTTTTATAAGGGGATGAAGTGTAACTACTAACTAATTATCTATAATTTTGTTAAAGGTGAGGGATTAAAGGGTAATCTATATGAGATGATTAAATCGACGGTATTTAATCACTTGACATTTTGTAGGCACTGTAGCTATTAAACGCATTTTGGGATAATGACTAAGTACGTTGGGCTTTAATCACTTGTACACTAAGGCATCATCTACTTGTACATTTTAATCCGCACATCAATACTGACCAAGACAATTATCAAACCGTCCACAAAAATGAGTAGATCATCACGGTACTTTTGTTTTTATTAAACAATATAGTTT
This sequence comes from Scalesia atractyloides, assembly GCA_947069175.1. NCBI lineage: Eukaryota > Viridiplantae > Streptophyta > Magnoliopsida > Asterales > Asteraceae > Scalesia > Scalesia atractyloides. The sequence goes on along the minus strand of CAMTDV010000026.1, from coordinate 2,474,646 downwards.
ATAAGATACGACAAGATATGTAAAAGAACTATAAGTTTGTTGTGGAGCGAGAAAATTGTAACTAGTTACCCACAATTATGTTAAAACTCATGGATTTAAGTGTAATAAGACGAGTGACTAAAATATAATTATTCTTTGACAGACCAATTTACCCTCATTTTAGGGGTGCATTTGTAAACTAATAGGAAAAAAGTTTTTATTTTTTAATATCTTAAAATGCTCTTTCCACATGCACTATAATATGGTATTGAAGCTCAAAACATAAGTAGAATTCATCTATTTAAATTATACCAAATGAATTGTGTTCGTAGGTTAACAAGATAAACCACGAACCCAATATAAATCCGAAAATCATGTTGGAAACATTAACCGGAACATGACACGAGTTTTCATGGATAAAATAAATGCAACCCATCTAACATGAGATGTTTTTTATACTTTACAAGTTTACAAAAAAAAAAACCCTTGACTTGCACATGACCTATTAGCTAGGATTGTAAACAAATCAAGCCAACTCAGTTTAGCTAGTTTATCTTAACAAACCGAAATATTAAACTTGAGTATATCTTATAAACCACTTGAATTGGCACGTGTCTTTTAAAAAAAAATTCAAGCTTACACACATAAATTTACATGCATATAATGCAAAATGTACGAACAAAAGAGTTAATAATATCTCTTAACATATATAGGAATGTGAGTATACATGTGTATTAAACGAGCCGAGTCATGGTGGTCTCGGGTTTGACTCGTTTAAAAACTTATCCGAGCCGAGCTAGCTCATTTATCTTAACAAGCTGAAATGTCGGGCTCAAGCTTGATTCGTCAACAGCTCGAGACAGCTCATGACTCGTTTATTTAAGAAAAGAATTACATTTTGTAAAATACAAATAAAACCAAACAACAACAGGTAAAACAATATTGTATTTACTATATAAAAGGCTAAAAAGACATTTCTTTAGGTTTTATGTATTTCTATATACTATCTAATAGGTTAAAAAACCATTGCTTTAGGTTTTATGCATATGTATATCTATATGTATATGTATATGAGTGTGTATATAATTTGGACTTCAATTTAAATGAGCACGCCACCAATCGAACCTACCTTAGTTCGGACTGACTTGTTTGTAAACCGACCAATTCAGATCAGCCTATTTAAAACCAATCCAATTACGAATCGAACTATTTCGAGCGAGTCGTGAGTTTTTTGAACAACTCTAATTAAAACTTGTGTTATACTTTTGAGTAAAAACGGGGCTTTAATTTAAACGAGCAAATGAGCCGGCTAAACGAGATAAGCTTACAAACGAGCCAATTTAGAGTGAGTTTTGTTCCGAGTGAGCCGAGAGCTTTTTGAAGAACCCTCCTTTAGCTAAAAGTGTTTGTGTGTTCACCCTGAAACTAACCCAAACTTGTGAATTTCTTGTCAAATTCGTACAACTTTCAAAATTCAAATCCCTAGCTTAAAAAGTGTCTTAAAATATGTTTGGGAAGAATGTTTGGAGCAACGAGATTTGTTATTGTTAGTTGAACTTAATTTATAAGATGTAACTATTAGTCGAACAAATGTGTTTGATAAAAAAGTAAATGTATTTGGGGCAATAAAGTGTAAAATGACGTAAAATAACTAGTGTTAGTACCCATGCTATACGGTGGAGCAAGTAATTAATTTATTATCTGTTAGATATAATAATACATAAGTGTAAGAGTTTAACTTAAATGTTTATCTCATCAATAGCTTGTAAAAGGTCCTAATTCGTTTGAATAGATAATGAGGAACTTTACCTACTTTAGTTTTACACTAATCTTGAGTTTCTTATTTACTTCTCTATGTTTGTTTGTATACATATATGTGCAGAACATTAATTTATAGCGTATACATGTTTTAGTTTTTATCCCAATGTATTATATTATAATACAGACTAAAATATCAAAGAACTTACAACTTAAAAAGAATTACACAAAAAGTTTAAAATAGAGTTAAGTGTCATTTACGTCTATGTGGTCTGTTCACTTTTGTTATTTCAGGGCAAATTTCAAAATTGCACCATTTTCCTTCCTGACATTTTGGAAACGTGTCATTTTAGTCCAAAAAATAACCACAGTTAAAAAATCCAGCTAGCTTAGGGTAACCACAGTCAAAATTGCAGCTGGACGGATCGAACCCGTGACCAGCTGCTTAGAAACAAACGAATTCTACCGCTAAGCTAACTGAATTTTTTAACTGCAATTAATTTTTTAGACTGAAATGACACGTTTTCAAAATGTCAGAAAGGAAAACAGGTACAATTTTAAAATTTGGTCTGAAATGATAAAGTGAACAAAACAAAAGGACGTAAATGACACTTTTAACTCTTTTAAATTTGACAAACAAAGATATAACACACATCAGCAAACAAAGGAATAGTACCTTGAAAGAGAATGTTTGGGAAAAAGAATCCAAGAGATCGTACAATTGAATAGTTAGACCATTAGGCTATTCGGTATGAGAGGAGGTTAGTCCTTGGAAGATGACCCTTTATGTCAACGTCACGTAGAATGGGTATGAGGATGAGCCTAAAGGGGATGGACCTAGAAAATGGAGGATGGGGCTATATATATATATATATATATATATATATATATATATATATATATATATAGGTATGTATAAGTGTGTGTATAGAGAAGAAGAGAGAGAGAACCGACAACAACGTCTTTGGGATGATGTTCACGACGCCAACCCGGAAATGGTGTTGAGGCCCGGCGACGGGTCGGAACGGACCAAGCCGAGCCCCACACCGAGCGGCTTAGAAACCATGAAGGTGTGTAAAACAACTAGGATACGATGAACAAATAAAAATAATTCAGTTTGTGTCAATATTTATACTTCTACTCAACATGACATGTTTATGAATTTTAATAAATATTAAACTAAGCATAATAATATTTACCCCACATTTACGGATTCAAGTTTTCATGATTTCCTTACACACCTTCAATTTTATTATTAAGAATATGTTTACTATTTTTTAAAAATTTACATTTTTCTATCATGTAAAAAGTGTTTTAAAATTTACACCACATTTATGAATTCAAGTTTTCATGATTTACCTACACACCTTAAATTTTATCATAAAAAAATTGTTTACTATTTTTTAAAGGTTGCATTTTTCAGTATCATATGAAAGAATTTTATAAAAAAAATAAAACATGTATATGCTAGTTAAAAATGAAATTAAGGAAATATATGAATAAAGATGAGGGGGTAAAAGTGTAAGTATTCTTTAAATAACCAAAAGTTGGGTAAAGACAATGATTTAACCATCCGGGTTTTCTTCCCACTGTGTTTTACGCTAGAGAGTTATGCTCTTTTGGTAGCACAACGACTGTCAAGTGGCAGCCGGCGTTATGATTTCCCGAGGAAACGCCTAAGCCAAACTCTGAATTGAGCCTAAGCCCGGTCAAGTCAACATAGTTTGGCCGGAGTGAGACAACGAGACTCTCCAATTTAGGAAGTGCGCTAGCCTAATATAAGAAAGTTGTCGTTCCAAAAACAAAGACAATCTTATCCCTTAACTAAACTAACTCATTAAGTATTATCATAAGCGGATACAATGTTGTAATTACTTAAATTTTAGAGGCATCTTTCCCAAAAAGACAAGTTTATCCCTTAACTAACTCGTTAAGTATTGTATCATAAGCGGATAAAAAGTTGTAGGATACATATGTGTAAATATCTTTTAGATTAATTAACAAGTCACGTTACTTAGTAAGCTATTCGAGATTGAGTCGTTTAAATACTAGACGTAAATATTATTAACAAACTATAAATTAGTAATATTTGTGTGCATAGAGGTGTGTACTTCATGATTTGGGAGATTTTCAAAAAAAAAAATAAAAAATTAATGTTTCACTTCTAACCAAAACTATTTGTTTTTCTACTTATAATACCAAAAGTTTTTATCTCTTGCAATTAAAACTCACAACTTTTGTCCCCACACTTTTCATATTTAGCAGATTTTCCGTTTTAAATTTTACGAGTTAACACGACGTAACGTGTGTGTATGATACAACGTTTTAACATGTACGCTTCGTATTAGATTTTACAAGTTAACACGGCTCAAGATTTTTACATCGTCTATCTTTTCCCCGTTTGACAGGATCCTTATAACACGTGGGGTCCTAAATCGACTTAATTATTATTTTTTATGTTTTACGTTGCAATCTAATTTCTTCGCATTAACACGCCGTAACTTCAGTATTGGTTGTTGTTGGTGGTGTGGCATTGGTGCTAACCGGCACGAGGTAAATCAAGTTTTATAAAATAAATAAGTTTATTAACTAATTTCTAATTCTAATTGTTTTTCTATAAATGAAAGATATAATTTCGAAACTCCACATTAAAGCATATGAATTGCACGTGACCCAACTATGTCTTAAGCTCTAACTCCTATGTATAATGTCTTCTGTTAACCTATACATACAAGATATTTATACGTATATATACACTACCGCCGCCGCCACCAGCACCGCACCACCGCCACCACAACCACCGTACACAACCTCAACACTATACGAACCAACAACTCAATCAGAAAACCATAAAACCTTATTATTAAACCCCACCGACAGCCAAACCGACGATTTCCAAACACTGAAATTACCACTATACCCCTAACCGGACCCACCTGCGCCAAATTACAACTAACACTCTTCACTTTATCTCTCTCTCACTAAAATCATCAAAGCAAAGATCTGTGTGTATGTGTTCCTTCTCTATTAAGCCTTTAGCTTTCTCTCTCTAGAATTTTTCTAACACAAGTTAACACCTTTCAGTTTTTTACCAACTACCCATTTCATTATATCAATAAACCTTTGTGGGTTTTTATTTTCTTGAATAGTTTCTTGATATTTTATTGCAAACCACATCAAGCGTTTAGCTCTCTCTCTAAAACTTTTCAACACAAGTTAACACCTTGCAGTATTTTACCAACTACCCATTTCATTATATCAATAAATCTTGGTGGGTTTTTATCTTCTTGAATTTTTATTGATATTTTATTATTTAATTATTGTATTGCAAAATATATACGTATTTGCTGTTTACATATCATTTTCAGGTGTATTTTAATGTGGGTTTTGGTTTATATCTTTGATGGGTGTTGTTTAAAGAAAGTGAGGGAAGAAAGAACACACACAAGTGTAGAGAGAGAAAGCTCTCAACTTTCTTGATTTCTTGATGTGGGTTCTTTAGTTCCTCTCAAGTGTGTGTTATCTGGAGTGTTTATGTGTGAGATTAGTGTGTGTTTGTGTGAGATTTAATGGATACTAAAGGAAGGCTTGTAGCTGGTTCACACAACAGGAATGAGTTTGTTCTTATCAATGCTGATGAAGTTGGAAGAGTAAGATTTAATTTATTCATTTATAAATCTTTAATTCCCAATATGAATCTTTGTTTATCTGAATTGGGTTTCAAATCTTGCTTCATTTTATTGCCAATTTTGCAAAAACTTGAATTTTTACCTATATTTGTGCATTTGGAAATTGAATTGCTTGATTTTCCTATATTTATTTCTGTCGGTGGCTTGAATACTGTTTAAGAATTTACCCTTTTGGATAATAAATACTGTTCATAAGTTAGATTTGTGTTTTGTATAACACAATTCATCTAGATTTAGGTTTGAGATTTTCATAGCTAAGTTGACTTTAGATGAAAACTTATTGTAGTGTGGTTTGACTTCTTGATCTGAGATTGATATTAAATTTTATATTTTTTTTAAAAACAGGTGACTTCTGTAAAAGAATTAAGTGGGCAGATTTGCCAGATTTGTGGTGATGAGATTGAAATAACAGTTCATGGTGAGCCATTTGTTGCTTGCAATGAATGTGCTTTCCCAATATGTAGACCTTGTTATGAATATGAGAGGAGAGAGGGTAACCAAGCTTGCCCTCAATGCAAAACGCGGTTTAAGCGGATTAAAGGTAGCGATAATCGTCTTTCTTGTGTTCAAATTTACGTCAGATTTATAGATTTTGCGAAATATAATAAGTTGGACCATGTTTAGGGAGTCCGCGAGTTGACGGTGATGAAGATGAGGAAGGGTTCGATGATTTGGACCATGAATTTGATCTTGCAAATGGTCATGGTGGTTCTGAGGTGGGTCTTTCTTCCCGCCACAATATCGGGCGGGGTGCATCTAATGGTTCCGGTTTTGCCACCCCTTCAGAGGTTGATGCCGCCGCTTTAAACCCCGAGATCCCTCTTCTTACTTACTGTCAAGAGGTACAAAGACAATTCTTCTTTTTGTGATTCTAATTATGTATATGCAACAAAAAAATTACGTATTTGTTTGTTGGGTATGAGATTTACCAAAAAAATATCAAAAGGTACGTTACTCGTCAAAAAAAAAAACAAATTATGTATAACTTAGGTGCAGAGTCAGAAAGTTATGACCGGATGCGTAAGTTCTTTAATTTATGAATATGTTTTGAAAATAGTGAACGCCGACTACAAAAATGTCACACGGCCATCGGTCAAACCAAGTTTTGTGAATTTTCTTGCAATTTCAAATTGTGAAGTTTTTTTAATTTGTGATGTTATATGGAAAAAGTTTAAGCGCCTCTATTAACTACAATAACGTCACATTGTTTTGGTCAAAGTCAAGATTTGTGATTTTATGGCTATGTTAATGTGATTATTTTGTTTGTTATAGGATGATGGGATTTCGGCTGACAAACATGCTTTAATCATCCCACCGTTTATGAACCGGGAAAAGCGAGTTCATCCTATGCCGTTTTCTGATACTGCTTCATCGGTTTCTTGTAAGTATTTTTTTTATCAACTTTAAAGTTTCACTTTTTGTAGATTTCTTGGATTATTTTTAACATGTTTATTGTTGTTTTCTTTTATGTTTTAGTGCCACCTCGTCCCATGGATCCTAAGAAAGATTTGGCGGTTTATGGGTACGGAACTGTCGCATGGAAAGATAGAATGGAGGAATGGAGAAGAAGGCAAAATGATAAACTACAAATGGTTAAACATCAAGGTGATGGTGGTGGTGGTCAAAACGATGGAGATGTTGATGATCCCGATATGCCAAAGTACGTGCTTTTTTTTCCAATATCATTTCTATAATTTGATCTTAATTAATGCTCGTTACTTTAGTTCTCGAACAATGGTATATTGTTTCAAGAAAAACAAATCTTTTAGCAGATAATGTCAAAAGTTTCGTATTTATAAAGTTACTTGAGTTAGTCTTCATGATCTATGATTTATTAATTTATCTAAGTAAGTAATATATTGATTTGTCTCCAAGATTTTGTTCTTTGTTATTTTAGAAGGGTATTTTTGGCATTTAATTGTGGTTAGTCACTTTTAAGTAAACTATGTGCCAAGTCAAATGTTTTTAGGTGCAATAAAGCGTAACTGATCTTGTTGTGTTATAGGCACACATACATGCTTTCATACACTCACCTACTTATGCTAACGTATATATATGTATTTGTTACGTATGTATGTATAGGATGGACGAGGGAAGGCAACCACTGTCAAGAAAGTTACCAATTTCTTCAAGCAAGATAAATCCATACCGAATGGTGATACTGATTCGTATGGCGATTCTTGGTCTCTTTTTTCATTATAGAATCCTACACCCTGTTAATGACGCATACGCGTTATGGCTCATATCCGTCATTTGTGAGATATGGTTTGCGGTCTCATGGATCTTCGATCAATTCCCAAAATGGTTCCCAATTGAGCGTGAAACCTACCTTGATCGATTGTCACTAAGGTATCCCTGTCCCTTTTAACCTTATAAAGCTTACATTATTAGTTAGGTATGCACCTGCATACTGTGTATTCTTTTTTAATATTTTTCTTTGTGATTTATGAAAAATAAAGGGTAAACTGCACTAAAGATAAACAAACTAACATTTTTTTAGCAACCAACTTTAGAATTTAGGGGCATAATAGAAGACAGCTTATTACCGGTATTAGCAACTAAACTCATTTTAGTTGCTGATTTGTCACTGATTGATATTTAATGAATTGATGACATGCCAGCCACTACATCAGATGCCACATGTGAAAAAAGAAAGAGTAAAGTACATGGATAGTCCCTGTGGTTTCTCAAAATTTTGGATTTGGTCCTTAGCTTTCCAAAAGTACACGAATGGTCCCGGTGTTTTGCACTTTGTGACCCCCAACTTTTGTCAAAAGTACACGGATGGTCCCTGTGGTTTGCACTTTGTAACGCATTTAGTCCCTAACTTGGACCTCATAAAACCTTTAGATTTGTTGGCTAGGGACTAAATGTGTTACAAAGTGCAAACCACATGGACCATCCGTGTACTTTTGGAATGGTAGGGACCAAATCCAAAATTTTGGAAAACCACGGGTACTATTCGTGTACTTTACTCAAAACCTAAGTTATGTGAACAAAAGCTCATTATTTTTTACTTTTAAGGCTTGAAATTTGTTCTTTTAAAAAATATTATATAAAAGAGTTGTCAAATGTTGCATCAGATGTCATGTGGCATATATTAAAAATGAAGTTAAGGCGCCACACCGTCAATTTTTCAAATATAAGCAAAATTGACTTACTATTTATTATGGTCTCTGGATTAATCTTAAAGAAACTTTGGATTAGGTACGAGAAAGAGGGGAAGCCATCTGAACTGGCGCCTGTAGACGTTTTTGTGAGTACGGTGGATCCAATGAAAGAACCGCCACTAATTACCGCCAACACGGTGTTATCGATCCTGGCGGTGGATTATCCGGTGGACAAGGTGGCTTGCTATGTCTCTGATGATGGTGCTGCAATGCTTACGTTTGAAGCGCTCTCAGAAACATCTGAATTCGCAAGAAAGTGGGTCCCCTTTTGCAAGAAGTTTAACATTGAACCGCGTGCACCCGAGTGGTATTTTGCCGAAAAGGTTGATTATCTTAAAGATAAAGTGCATCCATCATTTGTCCGGGAACGCCGTGCTATGAAGGTAAGAATATTAATTTGACTTTTTAGGTTAAACCTATTGACTTCAGAATTTTTGACTTGCCAAAATGATCGTTTTCATCCAAATTTGATTGTTCTTTTGCTTCTGTTCGGTAAATCAAATACAAGGTCAAAAGGTTGATCATTTGAGCTCGTTTTTCTTGCATTGGTTAGAAATATGTACTAATTATAAACTATTTGAAACACAGAGGGAATATGAAGAGTTTAAGATAAGAATAACGGGCTCGTTACAATGGCACAAAAGGTTCCGGAAGAGGGATGGACAATGCAAGATGGTACTCCGTGGCCCGGGAACGATGTTAGGGATCATCCGGGAATGATCCAAGTAAGCATAGCATCTAAAGTTTTCGGACTTGGATTTAAGTTTATAATTTATAATTTAATATTAATGAAATATTTTTTATTTTATGAGAATAGGTTTTTCTTGGGAATAGTGGTGTGCATGACATAGAAGGAAATGAGTTACCGCGTCTTGTATACGTTTCTCGTGAAAAGAGGCCTGGATTTGACCACCACAAGAAAGCCGGTGCCATGAATGCTTTGGTATAAATCTAACTTTTAATTCAAGTATTAAATATTTACTAATTATTAAATATTAAATATTAAGTTATAAACAAAAATAAATAAAATTATATTTCGTAGAATTTATGTCATTTAGTATTATCTTCTTTAAATATTATGTTCATTGAATATTTCTTAATTTGGAGAAGACCCGCCTGACTCATTTAACTCGTACCCAAATTCTCTATAAGTTTACCTATGTGTATATACTTTCAAAGGACCGCTTCTGACCTTTTGTTTTCTTGAAGATCCGAGTGTCAGCTGTCATCTCAAATGCACCTTATATGCTCAATGTCGATTGTGATCACTACATAAACAACAGTAAAGCACTAAGAGAAGCAATGTGTTTCATGATGGACCCCACATCCGGAAAGAAAATTTGCTACGTTCAGTTTCCTCAAAGATTTGATGGGATTGATCGTCACGATAGATACTCAAATCGCAACGTTGTGTTCTTTGATGTATGTACCAACCCCTTGACCTTTACTAGTCAACCGTTGTATGATGTATCATGTATGATCGTAATTTCCTTTTTATTTGTAGATTAATATGAAAGGGTTAGATGGAATCCAAGGGCCAATATACGTTGGAACGGGGTGCGTCTTTAGGAGACAAGCGTTGTACGGTTATGATGCCCCAACCAAGAAAAAACCGCCTGGGAAAACGTGTAACTGCTTGCCTAAATGGCTATTGTGTTGTTGCTCGTCGAGAAAGAAGAAAGCCAAAGGAAAGTCAAAGGAGAAGTTAACAAAGAGCAAGAAGAGCAAAGACACTTCGATTCAAATACATGCGTTAGAGAATATTGAAGAAGGAATCGAAGGTAAGTAACATGTTCAAACGAGATCGTATATTTTAGAGTTAAGTGCCATTCACGTCCCTAGACTTTATGTGCCATTTACGTCCCTAATCCCTACTGAGATTTTTAATTGGGGTTTGTTTTTTGGACTGAAATGGCACGTTTGAGAATGTCAGGGAGGAAAATGGTACATTTTTTAAATTTGGCCTGAAATGGCAAAAGTGGACAACCCACAGGGACGTAAATAGCACATAACTCTATTTTTTTAACTATTTTCATTTTGGTAGTGTGGAATAATAAAAAAATAAATAAACTTTTGTAGGGATAGATAGTGAAAAATCATCGCTTATGCCTCAAATAAAGTTTGAGAAAAAGTTTGGTCAATCTCCGGTGTTTATCGCTTCAACACTTTTGGAAGATGGCGGTGTTCCTCCGGGTGCCACGTCAGCGTCACTATTGAAGGAAGCCATCCATGTGATAAGTTGTGGTTATGAAGATAAAACTGAATGGGGAAAAGAGGTATGTGAAAACAAGAATAAGTTTGAGGTGGCAAAATGAGTGGGTCGGGATCGTTAGGTAATGGGTCTAAAGGGGCTTTATGTAAGTGATGTTTTTATATGGCTCGGTTGACCAGAAACAATTTCTTATCCATAGTTTATCCATTTTTAGACATGTTTCCTTGCTAGCTAAGTTTCCTGATCTTACTCATTTGAACCGTTAGAAATGAAACATAACGCACATCAACCCACTTACAAGTAATGGGTCAAAATGATCCCAAGTGAAAGTGGTCAAAAAAATTTATGCGAATCTAGTTGGAACCGAAACACTTTCTAGTTCAACTTTTGAAGTTTTTATATGATTTGTGTGTTTATATGATTACAATAATAACATATGTTTTTTTTAATAAAACGATTTAGGAGGCTATATGCACTAAAGACACCCTTAAGGTGACTCTAAAAACCGTTCGATGATTTCGTGTTAGTTAACTTTCTTGAATTTTCTCCTATGACCCGTTAGAGATGAAAACACAAAATGGGTCAAAATTGGCACCTCTATAGTTTTCATTTTGCTGGTCTCTTTTCTGTAATTTGAGGAGAAAGATATGGGACCCACAAAATGGAGTGTTAGCAACTGTTTCACCATTGTTTATTTTACCAAAGCATATAACTAATTTGTATATGCAAAATAGGTTGGATGGATTTATGGTTCGGTTACAGAGGATATCCTTACAGGCTTCAAGATGCATTGCCACGGTTGGCGATCAGTTTATTGCATTCCGAAAAGGGCCGCATTCAAGGGTTCCGCTCCCATTAATCTTTCGGACCGTCTTCACCAAGTTCTTAGGTGGGCCCTCGGGTCAGTTGAAATCTTGTTGAGCCGACATTGTCCAATATGGTACGGTTACGGGTGCGGTTTGAAACCGTTAGAAAGGTTTTCATATATAAACTCGGTTGTTTATCCATTGACATCCGTCCCGTTGCTTGCTTATTGTACGCTTCCGGCTGTCTGTCTACTCACCGGCAAGTTTATTGTTCCCGAGGTAAGAATCATTTTTTGTTCGAATTTTTTTATGCATTACGCGGGTTGGGTAACCGGTCATGACGGGTATTTTGTAGTATGTGCTGGATCGGGGCCCTAAACACTTTTTGTCCAAAAACAAATTGAAGTCTAAATAGATAATTATTATTATATTACATTACATATGTAACAAAGATCATGCTTCTGAATAGTGAGGTAGTGCTAAAATGCACCCAGTCCTTTTGCTAAAATAAACCACCCTATCTATGCTAAAATGAGCTGCTTCTGTAGTTTGTCTTTTTGGGTGTTTTTTCTTAACTTTCAGTCGCACTCGTATACGTTAAATAACTTGCGTTCGTTAATTACACGGATTGCCGGTATTGTACTTTTGGAGTTTTCCTTTTGGTTGCTATACTGAGCGTCGGTAGTGTATCGATACCTTAACGAGTTAACGAACTAAAGTTATACCGACTAGATTCCCGCCGCAACGTGCGGGGGAAATCTAGTAGTTTTGCTAAAATAAGCCACCCTATCTATGCTAAAATGAGCTGCTTCTGTGGTTTGTCTTTTTGGTGTTTTTTTCTTAACTTTCAGTCGCACTCGTATACGTTAAATAACTTGCGTTCGTTAATTACACGGATTGCCGGTATTGTACTTTTGGAGTTTTCCTTTTGGTTGCTACACTGAGCGTCGGTAGTGTATCGATACCTTAACGAGTTAACGAACTAAAGTTATACCGACTAGATTCCCGCCGCAACGTGCGGGGGAAATCTAGTAGTTAGTGTCAAATATGATTAACAAAATAATATTATTTCAAAATACTAAAGTTTTTAGCTTTTCCCTAATTTTACCGAAAAGTAAATGAATCAATATTGTCACATATTAGCCCATATTGGATTAACTATCTCATGAGATTGTTAATTGTCATTTGCAGATAAGCAATTATGCGAGTATTCTTTTCATGCTCATGTTTTTATCCATCGCGGTTACAAGTATTCTCGAAATCCAATGGGGCGGTGTCGGCATAGACGATTTATGGAGAAACGAGCAGTTTTGGGTGATCGGTGGCGTTTCCGCTCATCTTTTCGCTCTTTTTCAAGGTCTTCTAAAAGTCTTGGCCGGAGTCAACACAAACTTTACCGTCACATCAAAAGGTGGCGATGATGGTGAATTTTCGGAGCTTTATATCTTCAAATGGACCACCCTCTTACTCCCTCCGTTAACCCTTTTAATCATCAACATAATCGGTGTGATTGTGGGAATATCCGATGCGATTAGCAACGGGTACGAGTCATGGGGCCCGCTTTTCGGCCGGTTGTTTTTCGCCATATGGGTGATTTTACATCTTTACCCTTTCCTCAAAGGTATGATGGGAAAACAAAACAATGTTCCCACCATCCTCATTGTGTGGTCCATTTTGTTGGCTTCGATTTTCTCGCTTTTGTGGGTTCGGATCAACCCGTTTTTGGATCATGGCGGGATCGTTTTAGAAGTTTGCGGGTTGGATTGTGATTGAAGATATAGAGACCGAAGAATAAACACGAAACAGTGGATAATGTGTGTAGATAAAAAAGGGTTTGTTTTAAATCTTTTCATTGATTCTTTTAAATTTGGGTAATTTTTGTGGGTTGTGAAGGATAGACTTAAAGAAAGATCTGTAATCCCAGGAAGAACATAAAGTTTAGTTTTTTGTGGTGTAATTTAATGTTCTCTTTCTGTAGAACTTGTTAATGAATCTTTGTTCAGTCTACAGTGATCTTTAGCTGTGATTTTGAGCAGTTTTATCCATCTGATTAGGGTGTTTAATGCTTCGATTCCACTGGTTTCGACAAAGTTTTAAGCTGAAGTAGCGTTAACTATCGTTTTTGGCCGGGTTGAGTAGGTCAGATGGATAGTTCGGTTTTGAGTTCATATGTGATAGCGTGTATTGTATAAAACTAGTGGAATGTATCGTGTGCTGGCATGTCGCAATGGTATGTTCTGAAACAACAAAAAAGTATGGTGTTGTAAAATAGCGTTAAGAAAAATGAAAGCGATCGAAACATAACCAAAAGGATCCCAAATATTTGAAAATCAAGAAAAATGTTACGTTGTAAAAATACATTGCTAGATGAAGCAAAGTTTTTTACTTTCAATGAATTTTGCATTATCAACTACATTGCTAGATGGAGCAATATCCTTACCAGTGGCGGATCTAGAAAATATTCGTAGGGGTAACGTTTTATAAAAAAATGGTAACGAAATCGAAAAAACGTCAAGAAAATGTCAAATTTTTCCAAAGTTTACACTACCGCCGGAGCGCCAAGGGGTAGCGGAGACTACCGTATGTCCGCTCCTGAGCCTTACATGGAGCAACTTCACTTGGAACAACATTCATAGATTGAACATTAGATGGAACAACACTCTTGAATGCCCATGTTCAACATAGATTTCAATTAGCCTAAGTCCTTTTCTAACATGATCAAACATACATTCTAAATCATTGTCCTTAATCAACCATATAAGACTAAAATCCAAACACACATAAGGAGCCTTAGAATGACAGTTAGAAAATGATATCTAACTTAACGCATTTCCTCCAAAACATCCATATCCAGTTCATCAATGTTAACACTGTCAACGAACCTAATCTTACCGTTTATGTATTCCCTACTCAGAAAAATCACCTCCATAGTGAACTTTAAGTGAGAAAAACGTTAGATGGCCACTTGTAAAGAAACATACAACCATGATCAATTACTTGAGTGCTTAATTTCATGATTACAAAGTAATTCTTGAACTTATGCTATATTTCATTTAGGTCGAAATACTCATCATCACCACGAATCCTGCAAAATCCTCCGGCCATTACTTCAATCGATCACCAGAAGCCTTTGTTTGGGTGGAACGATTTGGGATTTTAGGTTTTCCACAAGGTCGTGAATCAAAACAATGAATAAATTTCAAGGATTCAAGGTGTATATCTGATGTATTTGTGGTTTATAGGTGTGAAATGACGTTATTAACCCTGCCTCTAACGCTTAAACTAACAAATGTTGGCTTTAGAGACACAGAATGTAGCGCTTTTTATATGACGGAGACTCAGAAAAAAAAATTTTTTACGGGTACTTAACGTGACACCGCCCCTAAATCTCAAGGACGCAAATTTCACTTTACTCAAAACAAATATATGTAAGAAGCCATTTATTTATTTCTTTTAAGTTTTTATTATTTTTGTTTAAAAAATTCTACATTTTTTAATCAACCATTATCTTTACTACTGATAGTGCTACTGTTTTATTATTATTATTATTATTATACACTAACAAATTAGAAAAAAAAAAGAATTTATTATGTCTTGTTAATAGAGCTTTCTAAAAAGTTTGCGCCTCGAAGCCCGCTTGAAGCTTGCCTGGATTCAGCTTGAGAAAAGCTTGCTCGACATAGTTCGGTTTGAAAATGAGCCGAGCCGGCTCAACTTGGTTAAAGTGAGCCTAGCTTGGCTCGGCTCGTAACGAGCCAGATTGGCTCGGTTTGGCTCGCTTGGTAGCTCGGCTCAATTTAGCTCAACTGATTTTACTTAGAATATATTTTATTTTTATATGCGTCATAATATATTACAAAAAATTGATTATTATTTACATGTATTTATGTTTATAATTTGATATCTATCACATATTTTATATACATTTTAATATACTACAAAAAAACTAATTATTATTTACATGCATTTATGCTTGTAACTTGATATCTATAACATATTTGAAAGTTGATTACCATTCCAATGAACTAATATTGTATTTCGTTGAAATTTAAAACTTATTTTGTGTTATTGAACTTGATTTTGGCTTGTAATGTATTAGGTTGAATTTATTTTGGATATGTTGGTTTGAAGTATTGAATAATATTTTAAACTACTAAATTTTGATAACTATGTATTAATTTTTCGTTTTAAAATCGAGTCAAGTCAAGCCAAGCCGAACCCAAACTTAGATTTTCAGCTCGGTTTATAATTGAGTCGAGCTCGAACTTGCCTTGGCTCAGCTCATGAACAAACCTACTTGTTAAACATTTTGGTTCCATTACTCTGCTCTTACGCATAAAACCGAATACAAAATTAAAAGGTTTTGTCATATAGTTTCAATCAAAACGTCATTTAGCTATACACTTTACCATCTTATGACAACTATTTGTGCAAGGGGTCACATCCCTTCTCCATCACTTTAACCCTTAGCATCAACCAATCATATTCTGATACCTTATTTTCATAACTTGAACTTCATGATATCAAATTACTTGTGGCAATCTTCTTTTCTTTTCAACAACTAAATGTTTCAATCTCTGGGTATTGAACTCATGACTTCTCCTATAAATCTTGCTACACATTGTGAGTAAGGTTGTAAACGAGCTGAGTTACTTGTAAACTACTCGAGTTTGCCTTGAAAAAAAAACTCAAAACAAACCAAGCTTAAACGAACCTGAACCGAGCTTACATATAAGCTTGTTTAGTAAACGAACCTATTATTCATATAAATATAATGTATATACTAAATATATGTAAAAGTAATAGTTATTATAGACATTCAAAAATTATGATAAAATAACTAAATTATATATAAATATATATACACGTGTCTATATATAGATTATATATATATTATGTTGTATATAAATTCTTTTAAAAAATATAATTAATTAATAAATAATAAACAAGCAAGACTCAAGTTTAAAAACTACACACGAGCCAAACTAGAGCTTTACAAAGAATAAACAAAGCTAAAACCAAACCGAGCTCTCATAAGTTAAATGAGCTCAAACTCGAGCCTAGTTCAGCTTGGGCTCGGCTCTGAATCTTTACATCCTTAGTTGTGAGAGTAAACTTCCGTTTTGCTCCCTTTGGTTTGGTCGTTTTAATGGTTTTGCCCCAAACCTTTAAAAATAGCCATTTTGCTCTAATAGTTTGTTATGTTTTCTCCATTTTGCTCCCCACCTCTAACTCAGTTAATCATTTCAGTTAAAAGTAAAGGTATTTTAGTAATTTTATATATAATTGTTTAATATTTATTATTAGTTTGTTAAATATGTTTTATCCTTTTATTAATTGATATTAAATATAAAAAGATTATTTAACTATTAATATCTATATATTAACATACATATAATATAACAGACGTACATACAACCCTGCTTCCCTTTCTCCCCTTCTTCTCTCTACTAACCAACCACCACCACCACCACTAGTCAGCCACAAGAAACTAGCCACCACCACCGTCCCGCCACCACGAACAACCTGCCACCACCGACACCTCGCTTGGATCTGAAACGCCGGAGAACTAGATATGGCTGATATCAAAACGAATCGACAAAAATCATCACCACAAGTATGTTTTACACCACCACCACTAGCCGCCGCAAACAGTTGTACGGCAGATTCCGATGGATAGGTGTTCGGTGAAGGGTTTCCGACGAAGGTTTCAGAACCTGATTCCGATGGATGGGTGTTCGGGTGAAGGATTCCGATGAAGGTATCAAAGCCTAACACCCTTTTTTCTCTCTTTATCCAGTTGAACAGGTCTGTATCCACCATTATCGTGCTTTTAGAATATGAAACCTCCACATACATGACTAGCGTTTGACAAAAATTTGGGGGTTATGGTTGCAGACGAAGATGTAATGGTGTGGGTTGTTGGCGGTGGTCGATGTAGGGTGGAGTGGCAGTGGTGGTTGTTGACGGTGTTGAGGTCGCGGGGATGGTGGTTGTTGCGGTGGTGTCCGGTGATTAAGGAGAGAGAGAAGATATGAGAGAGTGTATGTATGTGATGTGTTTGTATGCATATATTATACATTAAAATATCTTTATAGGTAAATTACCAAAATATCCTTACTTTCATGTGGCAAGTTACCAAAATACCATTTCAGTTAGTAAACAACTTGAATGGAGTTAGAGGCGGGGAGCAAAATGGAGAAAACATAGCAAAGTATTGGAGCAAAATGACTATTTTTAAAGGTTTGGGGCAAAATCATTAAAACGACCAAACCACAGGGAGCAAAACCGAAGTTTACTCTAGTTGTGACTTGTGAGGCGTATGCGCCAAACCTAAAAAAACAAGAGGTAACTTTTGTACACTTAACATACTTGAGGGACCTTTCTTGTAACTAAAATCGCTTATATGTATACCTCGCTAGGGTTTTAGATGAGCTTCACTGGGGGCTACTATCGCCGCACTCGTTCGTATCAACTTCAGGTTCTTTCTTCTACAGATTGTTAATTTCGTGACTGTTCGATTGTTTGAATTCATGTGATAATCAATTATTTGGAGCTTATATCATTTGATTGTAGCTTACTGAACATATTTAGTCTTATGCTTGCTTGAAATCCTACTTTTTTATGTGAATTGATACGGAATGATATGCATCTGTGTGTGTGAACATGTTCGGTTGATGATGTATTTGTTTTGTATACATTTTTTGACTATACGTGTTTATGTGTGCGTTTAATTCAAATGTTGTTATGTTGTGTGTGTTTGCTGATTATTGATTTTGAGCTATTTGATTTGATTTGATTGTAATTAGTCTACAGATTGTTCTCTAGTTATTTGCAATTATGGATTGTTAATTTCGTAATTGTTAGATTGTTGAGTTCATTTGATAATCAATGATTTGGAGCTTGTTTGATTTGATTGTAAGTTAGTGAACATATTTAGTCGTATGCTTATTTGAAACCTGACGTTTTTATGTGAATTGATTTGGAATGATATGGATCTGTGCTCTTGTGAATAACTGAATATGTTCAGTTGATGATATATGTTTTTTTTTTACTTTTAATACAATTTGAGAATTTGTGTTTATTTGTATGTTCAGTTGAAATGCTGTTATGTTTTGTGTGTTTGTTGATTTAGGACGTATTTGATTATATGGAATTTATTCTATAATCATTGATTTGGAGCTAATTGATTTAATCTACTTTTTTATTTGAATTGTGATGTAACGGTATGGATCTACATTTACATAAACGTGTTCAACTGTTATATTAGTTTTTAAACAATTTAATGCGCTACATTACTTGTACATATAATTGAAATACTTTTACATTATGTGTGTTTGTTTGTTTTGGTTATATCTGATGATGTTAATGGATGTTTGTAAATGTTTTCTATTTGTTTGTTGTTTGTAGGTAAGGGAGAAAGATGTCGCACAGGAAGTTTGAGCACCCCAGGCATGGTTCCCTTGGATTTCTTCCCAGGAAGCGTGCTGCTCGCCACAGAGGAAAAGGTAAACATTATCTTGTTCGGTATGTTATAGTGATTTTGTTCAGTTTTGTACTATTTTTTTGAATGTCAAAGATTGTTAATGAAAGTAATATATATATACATAAGTTTATATTTTTAAATTTAAAAGGTTAACCGATAGATGCTAAACAGCCGATTTGGTTTACATGACTTGTTACAACTTCGAAATTGTAAACCGAACCGTAAACAGTCAAATTGTTTAACCTAAACAGTGATTCAGACTGTTTATTATTGATATTGGCTAAACCTGCTAAATTTCTTCAGTTTGGGCTGGTTTCAACAGTTTATGAGTGCTCTTACTGAAAGATTTGGGTGGTCATCTGTTAAACAAATTTTTGTATGTGTGTATGCTGGATTGCTGGCTCAAATTAAGTTGTATGAAGTATACTAATCATATATTACTTTTATCCTATGTATCTTGCAGTGAAGGCTTTCCCCAAGGATGACCCAACCAAACCATGCAAGCTAACTGCTTTCTTGGGTTACAAGGCTGGGATGACTCACATCGTCAGAGAAGTCGAGAAACCTGGATCGAGTAAGCGAATTTTGATGTTATAATACTTTTGTAGTTTCGTGTTCAATTTCTTGTTTCGATTTCTTATTACGAGTTTTGATTAACAGAGCTTCACAAGAAGGAAACCTGTGAGGCTGTTACCATCATTGAGACACCTCCTATGGTGGTGGTTGGAGTCGTTGCTTACGTCAAGACTCCACGCGGGCTTCGATCTCTGAACACCGTCTGGGCTCAACATTTGAGCGAAGATGTGAAGAGGAGGTTCTACAAGAACTGGTGCAAGTCCAAGAAGAAGGCGTTCACCAAATATTCCAAGAAGTTCGAGTCTGATGAGGGCAAGAAAGATATGCAGTCTCAGTTGGAGAAAATGAAGAAATACGCAACTGTCATTAGGGTTTTGGCTCACACACAGGTAAACACTTTCTCTTTAATGTCTAATAGGTTTTGACTCATATACCATGTGTAGGGTTGCTAAACGGGCAGTGTTTGGGGGTTGGCAGGTTTAACCAACCCTAACCCAAACATGAACACAGCCCCCAACTGAAAATCGTGTCACACACATGAACCCGAACACGGCCCGAATATTTACTGGTTGACTTGAACACGACCCGAATATTTACTGGTTGACTCGAACATGACCTGTTTAACCTGTTTTTTTCACATGTTAAAGATATAAAATAAAATTTTACAATAAAAAGTACAAAGTATGTAAAAAAAAATACATTTTAGTTTACATAATGTTATGTCAATTTCTCTGTTAATGTAATTTATGCATAAATGCACAACCAATTTAACTTATGGTATAATTTAAAAATATTAAATATAATATAAATGGGTTGTAATTATACAATGTTATGTCAAATTCAATTTTAATATGATAATTGCATAAAATGCACAACCAATTTAACTTGTGGCATAAAAACACGATTTAAAAAAATTATTATACCTATAAATAAATGGGTTGAACGGGTCAACTCGAACATGCCGGTTTTGACACAAGCCTGACTCGTCTAGCTAAATGGGTTCGCTGGCTCAGCCTGAAACTGACCTGAATACGTGGACTAAACCCAAACCCGTGGTTTTGTGCTTGGTTCTTGTCGTGTTTTCGGGTCGTGTCCTGAATTCACGCCTCTACTAAGCAATGCAATTTATGTACACTGCTCATCGTATGTTTTTATCTTTACTCAGATAAGGAAAATGAAGGGATTGAAGCAGAAGAAAGCCCACCTTATGGAAATCCAGGTGAACGGTGGCACCGTTGCCCAAAAAGTCGATTTCGCATACGGCTTTTTCGAAAAACAAATACCGATTGATGCCGTGTTCCAGAAAGATGAAATGATTGACATCATTGGTGTAACAAAAGGTAAGGGTTACGAAGGTGTTGTGACCCGTTGGGGTGTGACCCGTTTGCCACGTAAGACTCACAGGGGTCTGCGTAAGGTTGCTTGTATTGGAGCGTGGCATCCGGCCAGAGTCTCGTTTACCGTTGCTCGTGCTGGTCAAAATGGTTACCATCACCGTACTGAAATGAACAAGAAGATTTACAAGCTTGGCAAAACTGGACAAGAGTCCCATACTGCTCTTACCGAGTTTGACAGGTTTTATGTTTAACATATTATATTTTTATTATTAATTCGTGGGGGTACCACCCCCGCTCTGCGACAGGTTTGAAACGTTGATAAAAATAAGTAAACGCGAGAGTTAAAGTTGATTTTTCAAGTTGATGGTCTAAAGCTGTTAATTATTAAATTTTAGGGGCTGAAAGTGTTAAATATTAAAGTTGAGGGTTGTTTTAGTTAAGGGTCTAAACATGTCTTTTTTTAAAGATGGGAGGCTAAAGTTTTTTATTGGGCTAAAGGTGTTTGATGTTGATGAAATAGCATAAATATAATATATTTAATAAAAACTCTAATGATTATATGAACCCGTTTCTTTTACAGGACTGAAAAGGACATTACTCCAATGGGTGGTTTCCCTCACTATGGTGTGGTGAAAGACGACTACTTGTTGATCAAGGGTTGCTGCGTGGGTCCCAAAAAGAGAGTTGTTACACTCCGCCAATCATTGCTTGCCCAGACTTCTCGTTTGGCTCTTGAAGAGATCAAACTCAAGTTTATTGACACTTCATCAAAATTCGGTCATGGTCGCTTCCAAACCGCAGAAGAGAAGCTCAAGTTCTACAACCGTCAGAAAGCATAAGAACAGGTATTTATCTGTTTTGGCGATCGTTAAGTAATTTTGATAGTTTGTTTCGAGTACTGCTATACTGCTTCTTGTGAGACTAGTTTTTGTTGGGATATTTTGATGATTACTTTTTATTATGGACTTATTTTCTATATATGCATTTCAGTATCTTTATTTCATCATTGTTACGTTATATTATTTTTTCTTTTTTAACCACAAGTTCGCTTGGTGATTTTTTTCTTTTTAACCACAAGTTCGCTTGTTTGTTTCAACATCTTAAAAAGGTAACACTGATAGTTTGTAATATTGTTTAAACGAACCAATGATTAGTTGAATGTTTCTACAATTTCAAATGTCGTAAAAATGGTTTTACATTTTCTTCCGTGTCAAACTTTAAACGTCAACGAGAGTCGACTGAAGTTGTAATTAGACCCATTTGTCTCATCATTATTATGTTGAATTTACTACCCATTTGTGCATTTTAAGGGGGCTTCTTCTCCTACCCCTCTTATACCTCTTGCCTCAATAATAATGTCCTCCATCATATCACTTGTAGATACATATGCTATTTCGGATCCATACACTTTTAACGGTGCTTCTTCTCTTACCTCTCTTATTCATCTTGCCTCAATCATGATATCTTGTATCACATCACTTGTAAGTTGTACATATGCTATTTTGGATCCTTTGTAAACACCTTGGTACTTGCTCATGAAGACAAAATATGGTATACCCTTATCACCTAAACCACTTCGAATTGGAAATCTTACCGTACCAACTACTATGGGCGACTGGCGCAAGCTGAAGTCCGCCACAAGCGGGCCTTAAAAACCAAACCATCCCAAAATGAAAGAATGTACTGCTCTACCATTTTTATGAAAAATGGTGTACAAACATCATTTTTATGAGCTTAAATGCTTGGACCGGGGGCACATCCGATCACAGCTCCCGATCGCCACCTCCATGCCCTTGGCCCCTACCTCTTCCGCGTCAACCACAACTCCCACACTCTGGAAAATATAATTTCAGGTTCATTTATTACGAGTGAAATGAGAAAATAATGGATAACAAAGAAATTGTGGGTAAAACCAACCCGATCATACCTTTTTGGCATGTGTAAATACAATCTATTATGACCCGTTAACCAACCTGCCTAGCCTGCCCCTTTAAAACCTACTTTGGAACAGTGGCGAAGCTTGAGATTTCCGATTGAGAGGTCGAAAAACGTATATACCCAAAAATTTCTATAAAACCAGGGGTCGAAAATGTATATACCCAAAATTTCTATACAAAAACTACACTCTCCACTACTGAGCAAAAAGTTCGGGGGTTGGCCCTCACCTCCCGCCCCCACTATGCTGCGCCCCTGCTTTGGAATCAGTAACACAATGATGTGTTTTCAAATTATCATCTCGATAGATTATAATTTACCTCAGCCTCTGCCCCTTCCACAACCTCTTCCTCGTACGTTAGGCGGACGATCTTATGCCAACTACAAAAAAAACTTATAAATCTTCTAATATATAACTGGCTGCACAAAATGAAAGATGTTACAATCATAAAAATCTTACCTCCATATTCGTATTCAACTAATGGTGTCACCTGATCAGCTGGAATAGGTGGTTGATACCTGCATTTAGTTAAGAGCAAAAAGATAAGCCATCATTGAACATAAAGCTACAAAATTGTTACTTCAACTAATTAAACTAGGGGTATTTCCACCTGATTACCCGACTAGTGACAGGTCAATCTCCTCTTTCGATAAAGTAATTCTAATCATAGACACATGGCGTGTCGTTTCAAGACTACATTCAAAGATATAGAACTTATTTTCTAGGCATTAAAACATCAGAGGTAATAGTCGATGAAGATTTACATCATAGCAAAGTTTTTTTTTCTGTTATATCATATCGGTAAAACCAACTGATGTAATATGGTGGAGACCAGCGACTCGTCTCTGGTACAAGACGTTTAATTAGAACAAAATACGAAACCTTATCTAGGCTTCAAATAAGGCGCTACTTATATACCCTTGTTATAGCTTTAATTATTTCCCCTTGCCCAGGAACCTGACCTCCTCTTTAAGAGGCATATGATTCCACCAAGTGAGCTACCCCACATTTGCTTTTATATGAAAATCCTACATATCCAAACTCATCACTACACTAAAATTAATTAGGCTTGGTAGAAAGTCACTACATTTAATGCAAATCTAAAGATATAATTAAGGGTTTGAATTTCTCACACAGCTTGAAAACACGTCACGCAGCTAGGACGAAATCCGCGGGTTTGGATTTAATATATAAGGGTTCGCGGGTTGATCTGTTTAACCTGTTTATTTTATGTATTTGGAATGTGTTTTATGTCACTAATTATATTGGTTCGTTATCTTATGCCAAAATATGAAACTTAAAAAGAAATTTACGAAAGATTTTATAATTAAAATATAACTCTTTTATATACATTTGTAGTTTTTGTTGTAAAATTTCATTTTTGAAGTAATAATATTAAAAAAAGGTTAAATTGGTAGTGGTCGTTTCAACAAGATTCTCAGGTTCCCATCAAGTTTAGGTTACATGTCTAACATGATTTTTGGGTTTGTGCTGGGTCGGACCCACGAAAATGCATACACAGCCTCTTTACCGCCCATGCATTGCATCCTGAAGAAAAGTGCCACTATTGTAAGCGTGGCGAACGTATCGCCGATAAGACCACCATCTTTATCTTATCTTTTTATATTTTCATCATTGAAATATTGTCATTTGGAAAAACATGTTAATTTTAAGTAGAGAATCGTAAAATTATAAAGTCACTAATGCGGTGTTGGTCACAAAACTTTTGGTTTTGACGAATTGGGTATATTCCATTAATGGAGATAACAGTGCAAGGGCGTTTTGGTCATACAGTTGAGTTGACGCTAGTGTTAATGAATACCCAATTTTCAGGTTGTTAATTGTTGAGTTTGGTTGATGGATTTAGGAGTTTAACATTGATTGTAGGTTAAACAACATGTATTTGGTACATAGATGTTGTGAATATATGCTTGTTGATATTGTTGATATACATATGCATATTGTTATAGATACATTATACTCTGCATATACTTATACATTATACTAATTGTCTACATATGCATACTACATGCCTATTGTTTTGTATTAACGGTTAATTGTTCAATTTGTAGTCGGAATTAGGGTGACTACTTCTGAATCGCGCTAGTTGGTTGTCAACATCAAGGTGGTCCTAAGGTTCCTCAATGATTGGGCCTTCAACGTCCACCCAGGGGCGGACATACCTTAGACGCAGGGGTAGCCTCTTGGCGCTCTGGCGGTAGTGTAAATTTTGGAAAAATTTGACCTTTTTTTTGACGTTTTTTCGATTTCATTACCCCCTTTTTTATGAAACGTTACCCCTACGAATATTTTCTAGATCCGCCACTGCGTCCACTTCCACCGCTTTCAAACGGGAATGGCCGGACCTCCTTCAACTTCCTGAATGACTGGATAGCTAATTATACTAACTTATGATTTGTAATATATATAAGAATGATTAGGATTTTATGTAGGTTAACTATACTTTTGAATGCTTATGCTATTAGGTTCTTGTGCTTATAGTCTAGATACATGCACACACACAATACATTCAAATGTTTTGACTTCAGAAAGTCAAGTTGGTAATGTTTGACTTTAGAAAGTCAAATTCATATCATTTGAATATGTAAATGTGTTGGTTATGTTTGTAGGTTTAGAATCTGGTAGGAAATTGGGTTTAAAAACTGATTTGGGATTATATTTTGATCAGTTTAACGTCTTAAAAGTAAAAAAATTGAAATGTTGGTTTATATTTGGTGGGAGAATGAGATGATGTAGTAGGGTGTTAAAATTTTAAGACCACGTGGATGCATACTGAAAAGCGATAAATGAAAGAAAAATAATAGACAGGGTAGCAAAATCCAAAAGTGAAGAAAAATACAGATCAATATGAACACAGATGTATAGTGACAAACAAGTGACGGAAATCTTATCAATTTAACCCAAACCAAAAACACTCCAATCACCCAGATCTTGCCAAATGTAAGATCAAACAACAGAACAATACAAAGCAACAGATCTACTGATAACTTTGTTCTCATATAGCTCAACTGATAAAGCTCAACTGAGCTATATGAGAACAAAGTACAAAATCCGATTACACATAATCAAGAACAAACCCTAACAAAGACAAAGACAAGAAGATGAACTGAAGTTATGAGATCTGCACAATGCACACTTCTTTTATACTGACCACAATTCCAACTTACAACCTACACCCTACAATTTATCTTTCTCTCACTTTAGCCCTCCAACTTATTTACATGTACACTTTACACTTTTATTAGTTACATAAATATGTGACAACTTATAAAGGTGTTATAACAACTATAACCAATAACAACAACATCATTGACTGTTTGCTCATGAATTACATAATAGACTTTTATTTTCAACAAAAAGCTTTTGCAAAAGAGAGGCAAAATGAATTTTCCTGCAAACCACATGGAGGCAAAGTGTAATTTTATCTTGTATTTATGATAGATTAATGATGGGTATTGGGCTGTTTGGATCCCCTTCTCTGCCCAATTTTAGCCCAACTATTTGTCATACATTGGGCTCTTAAACTGGGCCTAATTTCTTTTCAATCATCTCACAATTTGACTCATCAAGAGAGGATACAACATTTTACAAATTTACAACTCATACAAGTTTCATCATCTACCGGCTCACATAGGGGTGTTACATGTAGAGATGGGCATAAAAACCGGTTCCGAACCCCAACCGGTAGAACGGAACTGGACCCGGTTCCAGTTCCTACCCGACATTAAGTAGAACCGGTTCCGGGTTCAAAATACCCGTTGGCTCCAACCCGGTTCCACAATTTTACCATTTGAATCGGGTCGTACCCGGTTCCTACCCGTACCTGGTTACTACCCGTACCCGGTTTCACTAGTACCTGGTTCCACGAGTACCCGGTAATGCAGTTCCAGTAGGAACCGATTATAGCCGTTATAATGTTACCGTTGGAACCGGTTATAGCCGTTATAATGTTACCGTTGGAACCGATTCCTGACCGTTGGAACCGATTCTATATATAGTGTTTAGAAATCTATTGTTTAGCACACAATTTCTCATATCTATTCTTCTTGTTACACTTCTTTCTTGTTTTTTTTCACATACTAATCAACAAATGGCCTCAAAGAGTTCCAAAAACGCAAATTCCCAATCCGTTAACAATGTTCCTCAAGATCAATCGATTCCATATGTGGTTGGAACATTGTCTCATAATCGCAATAAGGAAGTTTGGAGCAATTGGGAGTTGGTCGAGATGAGTGACGGCTCGCAAAAAGCTCAATGTAAATCCAGCTTTAAACGTACCGGTGTTGAAGCTTTAATTGATGAAATTTATGACAAGTTGGATATGCATGAGGAGGACCCAACTTTAAAAGCAAAAACAAAAAAAATATTCAATGAGTGTATGGCCAAACTTTATGATCATTATTTTAAAAAATATGGTGAAAAAAATCATACAAATTTGTTTGAGTCTCGGTCCACGGCCTCTAACGATGAAACAAGCGGGGATCCACTTATAACATGTTGAATGTCATTAGAGACGAGACGGCTAGACAACAAAGGGGAAGTGAACCAACAAGTGAACTTGGGAGATATAAAAAAAATCAGTATTCGCTTACTATGACCACCGAGGAGTATAGGAAATTTGATGTTTTGGCATGGTGAAAATCGAAAGAATCCGAATACCCGATTCTAGCCACCATGGCTCGTGATATACTAACGGTCCAAGCTTCCACGGTAGCTTCGGAAAGTGTGTTTTCTCTTAGTGGCAGGATTTTGTCAATTATAAGAACAAGACTAACTCCGGAATCGCTAGAGATGGCAATATGCTTAAAGGACCATTTGGATACCGTTGATCGTGTTCAACATAAAACTAGTCTAGAAGATGAAGTTGAGTTAGAGCATAAAATTGTTGACGAAAAGGAGGACGAAGAAGTGGAGACTAACGATTCGGACGACGATTGTACCGAGGTACCCGCACCTAAGAGAAATGTAACATCCGTCAAAAACGGATTTACCAAACCCGCTCCGTTTATCAACCGAACAGTCAGTCAAATTTTTCGTTGCGAATTAGATGCCCAAAATAATTTTAAACGATCCGTAATCAATTATTATGCGGGGATATATATTTAGTTTTTGAAAAACTGATAAAAATAACAAAATAAAAATGTTTTACCCATGCCGGGTTTCGAACTCGGGTCTGTATCCGGTTCAACCAAACAAACTATCACTCAACCAAACAACCGCTCCGCCACTTTGTTTTTCTGTTAACACAAGGAAACACTTAATTCAAATATCAAGTTTCAAAGTTAAAATCAGTAAATTGCGCCCAAATTAGCAGTCGTCGGAAATCCCGACGACTTCGCCGTTTAATTAAGTTTCCGCTCAAGATAAACCGTAGAATTTACTCCTACAACGGTTATAACCGACGTCTGAACCGCGACATCAGCCATAACCGCCGGAGTACGGTTGACTTCGAATTAAGACCGAATTCAGACCCCATTCATCCCAATACTACCCTATAAATACACCCACAACTCGCCAGAAACCTTACACACTCAAATCGCACCTTTTCTCGGCGAAAACTCACTCGCCGGAACTATCTTATACTTCGCCGGAAAACCGTATCCGTAATCTCTGAGCTTTACTGAACCCCCTAAACCTTTACCGAAGTCACCCACACCCTTTGTAAGCCTTCGGAGGACTCTCTGCTGCAAGATACTGTCGCCGGAAAAAGATTACTGTCGCCGGAGTTCTGCCGGAAAACAGAGTAAAACCAGTTGGTACTTTTCACGTCTAATTCCTTTCCTTTTTACTTTTATCTCGTCTGTAATTGATCGTTAAACGCTAAAAGAACATGAATCAACCTTTCGAACCAGTCAGTCGTCACTTCCGGTTAAAAACAGCGAAGAAGACGACATTTCGGTAACGGTTAAGTATAATTAAAATCAAGTTATTTACCGGGTTAGACACACAGTCCAGCGGTGGACTGTGTGCACATTTAACGATAAGGTCACGAGTTCGATTCCGGTTTCACACACGCCGCCTTGATAAAAATTCTTTTTTTAGCAAACTGAACCGGAGTCGCCTTGAGTATATGTTAAGTATATTGATAACCGAGTTTATAACCAAGTGCGACACACAGTCCAGCGGTGGAGTGTGTGTCCGCTAACCCACAGGTCCCGGGTTCGAGACCTGTGGATCGCACCGGTTTGTGAATTAATTCGTTTTTAAAAATAAAAGGATTTCTGTTTAACTCTAATTAATATATATATATAATTAAAATCGGATATATAACGGGTTAGACACGTAGCTCAGTTGGTAGAGCTGCGTGCACGCGTACGGGAGGTCCCGGGTTCGAGCCTCACCCGGCGCACAACAATACGCCTTCCGAACCGGTCAACGATAGTCAAAGTCAACGGTCAAAGTTACTGTAGCAAAAATAAAATACTTTTTTTATTGTTTTTATTTAATTATTTTTATTTAAAATCAATTAAAAATACTTAAAAATAACATTTTTAAGGTTGGAAAATAGCCTCAAACTCACAAAAATACACCCAACAATCCTACTAAATAGATTAATAAAATCCGTTTACTTACCAAACCATAATGCGATTTATCTAGGTTAATTTCACTCGTGGTTAAAACCATTTCGCGTGCATTCAACCTCATCAACCGAACGCACCCAATGTGAGTGAATTCTTACAAACTCCCCTTTTTATTCATGTTTTGGGGTGTATCATGTGTCGTTTAAACTAATTCTCTTATGCAAATTTGTGTTATACCATTATATGAACTAAACTAGAATGTAACTATTATTGGTTGTGATGTATTCATATTGTCAATGTTGTACATTAGGCCCATCAGTTCGTAAGAACAACGCGTGCCTCAAAACTCATTCATTAGGCCCATCAGTTCCTCGTGGGAGACGAGAACAACGCGTGCCTCAAAACTCATACATTAGGCCCATCAGTTCGTAAGAACAACGCGTGCCTCAAAACTCATACATTAGGCCAATCAGTTCGTAAGAACAACGCGTGCCTCAAAACTCATTCATTAGGCCCATCAGTTCCTCGTGAGAGACGAGTCGAACAACGCGTGCCTCAAAACAATTATTTGGTGATGTGTGTTCAATATTCGATATTATGTGTTGTGTGAATAAACTTACATCTACATTTACTCATATATGGTATGCACCTTATTTATAATCAATTGGATAAACTTGTTCAAATGTTTTCCATAGGATTCACTCGCCAACATTATGTTGATCCAAAAACCTTTTTACACATGATACAGGTGAACAGGTTGAAGCAAGGAAAACATAGGATATGCCTTAGAAGAGAACCAAGAAGCTTAGATTGATAGTTAGAACACGTTGTATCATTTATTGTAAATTTCCATTAAATTGTATTAATGAATATGAAACATATAATAAATGTCATGAGCTTTGATGATAACCCAATCATGCCCCGATCACCTTTTCCGCTGCGGGTCGGGGTGTGACAGATTGGTATCAGAGCCATGACTATAGGGATATAGGATAGGTTATTAGACCCTTAGAGCCTATACTATAGTCTGCCAAAATTTTAATTGATTAGGTGGTTACATACAAACTTGTGATATTTATTTGTTTCATATTTGCTTACATTTCAGTCAAACATACATGCTTATATACATATTCATTATACATATATACATATTCATTATACATATATCGATGTTCATGTGTTCAGTTTATTTTCATACTCGCAGTATCCAAAGATTTTGTGCTATTTTCAAATCCCATCAAAGTAAGTTCTGCGACGGGCATGTAGTAACCGGAAGGGTACAAGTACCGGTAGTCGGGACGTCCTGTCTAGGTTGGCAATCGTATAAATCCAAAATAACGGACCAGTTTGCCTACCTGGGGACTAACGATGAGAGTACAACGGACCTATTAGGCCAAAGCATGCCACACCAAACGTCGTTCGAACTAACCTCACTTTGAGATGTCACCGTGTCCATGCCTGGACACCTTCCGAACATCACACGTTGTATACATATTTCTCGATTTTCTCCGGGTTTTGTGTACGCAACCAGGCAGAAACCGTGCGAACCATATGAAAAACCGGTATTCATGGGGGCCCACATGATTACACAGGTAAAGTATGGCGGCATGAAGGGCCTAACAGCAAGCAAAACCCAAGACATCCTATGGATGTAGTAGATTTATTTATCTATATTTATTTTATGAACGTTCATTCCCAAACTCGACCCGCGATCCCAAAGGCATCCAACTCATACTCTTGACATGTATTCCTTGTAGATGTCTTCTAGCCTCGCTCGTAGGAAAATGAGAGCAGGAAAAGCCCGTGAACGCATGGCTACCCAAATCGCTCAGCAAATGGCGACCGTTATACCAAACATCGTAGTACAAGTTCAACAAGACCTTACCGCTAATTCCGTTAACCCAACCCAACAAGAAGATCAAAACACTATCAATCCTTCAGTCACTAAATGCACCTACAAACATTTTAAATCCTGCGATCCTCCAAAATACGAAGGTACTGAAGGTGTCACCGCTCTCCTCCATTGGTTCGAAGAAATGGAGAACACTTTTCTAAATTGCGATTGCCCCGATGATCGCAAGGTGCGTTATGCTACCGGTCGTTTTCTTGGAACGGCACTCACCTGGTGGAATACAGAGAAGACAAAACGTGGTGTTGAAGAAACTATGACCTTGACTTGGGAAGAGTTGAAGGGAATCATGACAAGACGGTTTTGCCCAAGAAGTGAAATCAAGAAATTGGAGGATGAGTTTCACGCTTTAAAACAAAAGGAAGGCGACCACACCACATACAACAAGAGATTCCTTGAGTTAAATCAAATGGTTCCCAATTTGTTTACTCCCCTCTATCGTTTGATCGAGCACTACATTCGTGGTCTTCCATCAAAGATTCAAGACTCTGTAATAAGTACCTCGCCTGCAACTTTGGAAGCAGCAATGGAGCTAGCAACCGCGCTCACTGAAAACCGAATCCGAAACAAAGATCTCAAAGAAGAGAAGAAGAAGGATAAAGCATCAACCGAAACCTCAAACCCCACCCGAACCGAATCCTTTACACCATCTACTTCTAAGAGAAAACGTGATGGGCAAATCTTCGCCGTCACCCAACGCAACCAACCCGCTTCACAAGTTGTACCTCCTCAAACTATCCCAAACGCCCAAATAGCACCCAACTCAACTTACCTAAACAAGAAGCCTTACATTGGACCTCACCCTCAATGCAACACCTGTTCTATCACCATCCATCTACTTTACCCTGTCGGCTATGTGCGAATTGTGGACGCTACGGTCATTTGAGTAACGTTTGCCGCACCGCTCAAAACCAAACCTCAACCCCTACTCAACCCATGATCCAAACATATCAACAACCTCAATACCCCATGTACCCATATGTTCGAGCTTGTTTCAATTGTGGCGACCCTACCCATTTTAGAAACACATGCCCTCGTTTGGTTAACATCATAAACGCCCAAGCTCAAGCAAACCCAGTTAACCAAGCAAACCAAGCAAACCCAGCTCCACCGCCAGCAAGAGGAAGAGTTTATAACATCAACGCCAATCCTATTGAAGATGTTAATGGTCCAAACCAACCACTTAACTAGCCTTCTCCCATCAAGAATCTAGATTCAACTCCAATCACTTAGTTTTTATGTTTTCTTTATGTTATCTCAATTTTCACGTATCTCAATTGGAATTTTATCCAAGAAATTTTAATGCAAGTTACTAGTTCAGTTTGTTTTATACTCATTGATTTAATATTCATATCATCATACTTCATGACATATCTCAGTTTCATCATTTAAAGAAGTTGAGTTGTGTCTCACTTCTACATAGACTAACCTCTCCATCATATTAAACGAGAGAGGTTTTGTCAAACACGGATACTATCAGAATTAAGACTCAAGCGCTGGTTGTTGTGTTGTAGAGTCGCATAGAACTAATCATAACTTGCGGATAAAGTCAATGAGAATTTGACAAGAATATGGTGGATACGCCGCTGGTACTTCCATATATAAGTATTCTTGTCAAATGATCGGAAGCATTATCAGGCGGTTATGAGAGGTTCCATGCATAGGTTGTTTGTGTGATTAAGTTATTTCATTTTCAATACATGCAATAAGCTCGGCTCCGTTTGATTGAGCCTTGAGCACACAGACAATTTCATTCTCAATACATACAATACGATCGGCTCCGTTTGATTGAGCCTTGATCGCACAGATATATTTCATTTCAGTATTTTTATGTTTGATGTATTGGTTGTAGAGTTATAGGACTAATCACAATTCACTGATAAAACCAATGAAAATTTGACAAGAATATGGTGGATACGCCGCTGGTACTTCCTATATATAAGTATTCTTGCCAAAGGATCAGAGGCATTATCAGGCGGTTATGAGATGTTCCATGTAGGATTTAGTATTGCCTTGGTTGAAATTTGTGTTACAATTACATCATCTCACTATTTAAAGAAATTGGATTGTGTTCCATTTCTACATAAACTAACCTCTCCATCATAACAAACGAGAGAGAAACCATCACCATTCAAACATATATGCTATCAGAATATGGATACAATTGTTAGTTGTTATGTTTATTTGTGTAGATTGTAGAATTTCTGCCTTAGGATATAACCCTAAGCATATTCAAACTTTTATGCATGATATCATTTTAGCGAATCATTCCTGCTTAACAATACTTATACAGTAGGCAACAAAAAGCGATTCCTGTATTAGGATACTTAACCTTTACAAGGAACGTTACCGCCTCAAACCAAAAACTTAAACCCTTCTAAAGCATGTAACTGTCAAAACTAAACACCATCATTCTTTTAGTCAATTATATCCCTATTTAAATTTCGGGACGAAATTTCTAAAAAGCAGGGGATACTGTAACATCCGTCAAAAACGGATTTACCAAACCCGCTCCGTTTATCAACCGAACAGTCAGTCAAATTTTTCGTTGCGAATTAGATGCCCAAAATAATTTTAAACGATCCGTAATCAATTATTATGCGGGGATATATATTTAGTTTTTGAAAAACTGATAAAAATAACAAAAATAAAAATGTTTTACCCATGCCGGGTTTCGAACTCGGGTCTGTATCCGGTTCAACCAAACAAACTATCACTCAACCAAACAACCGCTCCGCCACTTTGTTTTTCTGTTAACACAAGGAAACACTTAATTCAAATATCAAGTTTCAAAGTTAAAATCAGTAAATTGCGCCCAAATTAGCAGTCGTCGGAAATCCCGACGACTTCGCCGTTTAATTAAGTTTCCGCTCAAGATAAACCGTAGAATTTACTCCTACAACGGTTATAACCGACGTCTGAACCGCGACATCAGCCATAACCGCCGGAGTACGGTTGACTTCGAATTAAGACCGAATTCAGACCCCATTCATCCCAATACTACCCTATAAATACACCCACAACTCGCCAGAAACCTTACACACTCAAATCGCACCTTTTCTCGGCGAAAACTCACTCGCCGGAACTATCTTATACTTCGCCGGAAAACCGTATCCGTAATCTCTGAGCTTTACTGAACCCCCTAAACCTTTACCGAAGTCACCCACACCCTTTGTAAGCCTTCGGAGGACTCTCTGCTGCAAGATACTGTCGCCGGAAAAAGATTACTGTCGCCGGAGTTCTGCCGGAAAACAGAGTAAAACCAGTTGGTACTTTTCACGTCTAATTCCTTTCCTTTTTACTTTTATCTCGTCTGTAATTGATCGTTAAACGCTAAAAGAACATGAATCAACCTTTCGAACCAGTCAGTCGTCACTTCCGGTTAAAAACAGCGAAGAAGACGACATTTCGGTAACGGTTAAGTATAATTAAAAATCAAGTTATTTACCGGGTTAGACACACAGTCCAGCGGTGGAACTGTGTGCACATTTAACGATAAGGTCACGAGTTCGATTCCGGTTTCACACACGCCGCTTGATAAAAATTCTTTTTAGCAAACTGAACCGAGTCGCCTTGAGTATATGTTAAGTAAATTGATAACCGAGTTTATAACCAAGTGCGACACACAGTCCAGCGGTGGAGTTGTGTCCGCTAACCCACAGGTCCGGGTTCGAGACCTGTGGATCGCACCGGTTTGTGAATTAATTCGTTTTTAAAATAAAAGGATTTCTGTTTAACTCTAATTAATATAATATATAATTAAAATCGGATATATAACGGGTTAGACACGTAGCTCAGTTGGTAGAGCTGCGTGCACGCGTAACGGGAGGTCCCGGTTCGAGCCTCACCCGGCGCACAACAATACGCCTTCCGAACGTCAACGATAGTCAAAGTCAACGGTCAAAGTTATTGTAGCAAAAATAAAATACTTTTTTTATTGTTTTTATTTAATTATTTTTATTTAAAATCAATTAAAAATACTTAAAAATAACATTTTTAAGGTTGGAAAATAGCCTCAAACTCACAAAAATACACCCAACAATCCTACTAAATAGATTAATAAAATCCGTTTACTTACCAAACCATAATGCGATTTATCTAGGTTAATTTCACTCGTGGTTAAAACCATTTCGCGTGCATTCAACCTCATCAACCGAACGCACCCAATGTGAGTGAATTCTTACAAACTCCCCTTTTTATTCATGTTTTGGGGTGTATCATGTGTCGTTTAAACTAATTCTCTTATGCAAATTTGTGTTATACCATTATATGAACTAAACTAGAATG
Organism: Scalesia atractyloides; assembly: GCA_947069175.1. Lineage (NCBI taxonomy): Eukaryota > Viridiplantae > Streptophyta > Magnoliopsida > Asterales > Asteraceae > Scalesia > Scalesia atractyloides. The sequence continues at coordinate 2,438,959 of CAMTDV010000026.1, read as the reverse complement.
TAACTATTATTGGTTGTGATGTATTCATATTGTCAATGTTGTACATTAGGCCCATCAGTTCGTAAGAACAACGCGTGCCTCAAAACTCATTCATTAGGCCCATCAGTTCCTCGTGGGAGACGAGAACAACGCGTGCCTCAAAACTCATACATTAGGCCCATCAGTTCGTAAGAACAACGCGTGCCTCAAAACTCATACATTAGGCCAATCAGTTCGTAAGAACAACGCGTGCCTCAAAACTCATTCATTAGGCCCATCAGTTCCTCGTGAGAGACGAGTCGAACAACGCGTGCCTCAAAACAATTATTTGGTGATGTGTGTTCAATATTCGATATTATGTGTTGTGTGAATAAACTTACATCTACATTTACTCATATATGGTATGCACCTTATTTATAATCAATTGGATAAACTTGTTCAAATGTTTTCCATAGGATTCACTCGCCAACATTATGTTGATCCAAAAACCTTTTTACACATGATACAGGTGAACAGGTTGAAGCAAGGAAAACATAGGATATGCCTTAGAAGAGAACCAAGAAGCTTAGATTGATAGTTAGAACACGTTGTATCATTTATTGTAAATTTCCATTAAATTGTATTAATGAATATGAAACATATAATAAATGTCATGAGCTTTGATGATAACCCAATCATGCCCCGATCACCTTTTCCGCTGCGGGTCGGGGTGTGACAAGAAAATCATCGGAAATGTGTTGCATCTGTCGCTAGTAAACGATCAAAGAAATAAAATCTTACTGGAACCGGTTCTGAGTAAATTTTTTTTGTAACCGGTTAATTTTTTTTATATATTGTAACCGATTAATTTTTTTTAATTTTAACCGATTATTTTTACTATTTTTATTTATCAATGTAACTAATAATAAAAATCAAACATCACAAACACAATAAAAAGAAACATTACACAAACTTTATTAAAAACACCAAACCAAACGGGTTACATCAAACATTTGAAGAATCGGAGCCGGAACCTTCTCCGGTCTCATTTTTCTTTGCCTTCGTCAATGGGCAATGCCGCTCGGTGTGTTTCTTATGGGTTGAGTTGGCGGCGGCCTTCATAAATTTTCCACAATCTTTGCATCTAGCCATCTCGTGGCTGTTGGACATTAAACAGAGATCAAAATTCTTCCATATATCAGGCTTTCTTTTCGTCTCTAAGACCGTAACAACTTAATCGTTGCATGCCATAGGTATTTGCAAGAACTTAGAAGTTGATTGATTTTGTAAGTTGATGATGGTGAGTGTTAAGTTTAGAAATGGTAAGTAGGAAGGGGTTTATATATAATAAAAAACCGATTTTTTAATAAGGAACCGGTTTCCAACGTTAACATTTATGTGGAACCGGTTCTGAATAGTAAAATGGCAGGTTTGACTATCAGGAACCGGTTCCCAATAGTAAATGGCAGGTTTGACTGTCAGGAACCGGTTCCCAATACTGTCAGAAACCGGTTCCGCACCATACCCGGTTTCACACCATACCCGGTTCCATAATACCCGTACCCGGTTCTACACGGTTCCATATTCTTGGGTGTGAACCCGGGTAGGAACTGGACCCGGTTCCACACCATATACCCGGTTCCAATGACATCCAAGCAAAACCAGGTCCGGGTTGAAACCGGTTCCGGGTAATAATAAAACTCGATTATGCCCATCTCTAGTTACATGTGCATCTTTTGTAAAAAAATATTAATAAAAAATAAATTTTAAAAAATACAATATGAAGTTAACATATAATTCAGTGCATAACATTGATAGGGACAAGCTAAAGAATGTCTAGACCATATGAATACATTAGGTAAGCGGTGATAGTCGCATTATGCTAAACGTGTCGCAAACGAGCTCACGGGTTGGCGATATGAATTTCTAAATTACGTATTTTTATGCTGTTGAAACTAGTAGTCGAGTAGGCCGGTTGTTTACAGTCCATCGTGAGCTTGGCTTATCGTTAACGGGTTACATGAGTCAATCCATTTGTGAGACATGACCTTCTGGACCCAACCGGAAATTTTATTTTGATGTATGGTTTTGAATCATTCGTGTCACTTTTAAAGCTTAACACATATTGGTTTTAAGTTGAAATGTTTTGTAGTTAGACACCAATATAAGATTATAGAGTGAAGAGGAGTTGTGTTTAATAAGTCTATGACTCCTCATTATATATGTATGTAGTCATGTTATTCCTAATCAAATGTATTTTCTTAAAGATATTCTATATCTAATACTAATAAAAGACTCTAAATAATGTCACATGATAATACATTCTTGTTTCTTAAATAGATCTGCTTACATTATTATTAAAAATATCTATTAAATTATTTGTTATTTTCATATCAAAATAATGAAATTAATAAAGAAAAACGTTAATTCATGCTTATCACTTGAATTCATTTAGTTTTAATTTTTGTTCTTAAGCAAACGGCCATTTTATATTTTTAATATGTTAATATTAAATTAATTCATTAATTAATATGAATATCTCAAAATCAAAAGCTTTTTAACCATTAATTAATTAATTATATAACAGAATTATTGTTATATCGCAAAGTTAATTGTTTATAAATTATTATAATTTTATAATTAATATAACATGTCATTAAAATTTCATGATACTTTTTCTTGGTTTTGGGAAGCAAAAAAAATCTAAATAAAAGTGTTATAGATATACTAAAGGATCTCATTACTAGCACATCGGATCCTATTTTCTCTTACTAGCATTCTTCAAAACTACAAACAATTTGAACATTTTAAAAATAGAACCATACTTGCACCAACAAATGATCTTGTATAGAAAGTTAATGATTAGTTTCTTTCACTATTTCTTGACGAAAAAAAAAGAATATCTAAGTTATGTTAGTTTATCAGAGTCAGAGTATCTTCATGATAATTTCTGATGCGAATCTACACTCATCGAATGTTCTTAATGGACTTAAACATTTAAGCTTGCTAAACCATAGATCATTAATAAATGTCGATGTTCTAATAACGTCATAGAGAAATATTGATCAAAAGGTATGGTTTACGTAATGAAACCCGACTACAGGTCCAATCATTGGCGATTGGGTTTTTAAGGCACCAACCTTATTTGGAAGTAAATTTGGCTCTCAAAGGCTTATCTCTAGATTTCAATTAATACCCTCATATAAGATAAAATGACTGTAGATATTGAAAGAGAGAAATCCTCTCGCCGTATCTTCTGTCATTACGATAAATAAAAGTAAAAAACATTCACAATGTAAAGTTGGGTTATTTCTAATAAGAACACTAGCCAACTATATGTGGCATTGTTCAAAGTAAAAAATATAGAGATTATAAAGTTATATAATTTCTAATTTAAAACCCGTGTAATATACGGGTCTAATAATCTAGTGTTTATTATTATTATTATTATTATTATTATTATACGACTAAAATTAATAATTTCATCCATAAGGTTTTTGTTTTCTTTGAACGAACCAATGAAAGGTGACCAATAATGAATTGTGTACCCCACAAGAAAACAATGAGCACATGTCCCACTATATGCGACTATCATATTCCATCCAACATGATGATGATGATGATGATAACGTTACAAAATAATAAATCCTAACATATGTTTAAATATAATATTAGATTTACATACAAAATGATATAGTAAGATGTCATAATAAAATAGAAAACTTAATATCATGTGTCAAAAGTCGCATTTGTCGTTATATAATTCATTAAATTATTGATGTGATTTAAAAGTAGGTTCAAAAACATTTATGCTTTGTCGATGTGATGGGACTACTAATTTTAAGACGACCGGATCTATTGGTCACATATATTCCAACAAAGTAGTTTTGTATTTATTTTATTTTAATAGTAAAGTGATACATGAAGTTTTAGATGGGTTACATTATGACACGTAAGATTATGTTACATGCATAAATAATTCGGTTTCAACCTCCACCTAATTCTAACTCTAAATTTGAATATACCACAAAGTCCATCTATTCATATGTAACCATGTTAAACAAGTCAAAATTTGATAAAACTCTTAGATGACCATGTTAAACAAGTCAAAGTTCGATAAAACTCTTACATAATCATGTAAAAAAGACTTCTGATAATTGATGTATGTTGTAGAATGATCGTGCTAGGCAAGTTCGATGAAATGACAAGGATAAAATAGTCAAAGGTATACATGTCTCAATAAAATGACAATGATAGTATAGTCAAAGGTGTACAGGTCTACTAAAGTCGACTAGGTTGAATGATCGACAACGTACAAACTACATGTAGTACGATGATGGGTCTTGTTGCACGTGTCATCGAGGTAAAGCATGAGCAAGCCTCTCTTTCTTTCTCTTTTTATTTATTTTTTTTATAAATGTTGTCTTGTCATTTATTTGACAAACTCACATAAATATTATTGTACTTCACATGTGCGTCACATAAACTTAAAATGATTATTTGATAAACAAAATAATCAGATAAGTAAAAATGTGTTAATATTTAAGCTATTAATTCATAAACATCACAACATTTCTATACAGACCATCTGATCTTCATGAGAGAATGACCCTCTTCCAATTTTCACAACCTTGCAAGAATCTTGATATGTCTCTATTTGGCTTTCAGGTTAAAAGACAATTTTGAAAAAGAAAAAAACAAAGCATTTGATGTAAGTGTTGATGGATCTCAACCGGATTTATGGCAAAATTCTTAACTATCAATTGACTTCCATCCGTTCACATACCTTGGCTTACCCGTTGGGCGAATATGAACCTCATAAAAAGTTGGAAACTGAAGATTGACGAATCTCAATCAAGGCTATCTTCATGGAAATCGAGCACTCTTTTGTTCGGTGATAGAGTAACTCTTATAAAGGCGGTACTTTTGTTCGGTGATAGCCTTCCGATATACTACCCATCTTTGTTCCAAGCTTCTTTAAAAGCCATTGATTAATCAGAGAGAAGTAAAAGACAGTACTTTTTAGTGAAATAGTAATAAAAAATGTTATATGTAGCATGAGACAACGTGATTGCTCCAAAAGAAATTGATTGCTAGTCTTAGGACTTCAAACCTGCTATATTACCGAAATAGTGGTGACGTTATAAAATCAGACAACCTAAGAGCAATGTTTTCAGGATCGGACTGGATGTCGAATTGGTCTCCTTACCAGTACAGTGGTTCGACAAGCCAGAATGGACGTAAGAACGGAAGGTGTTGTAAATATTATAAAAATATGAATTATGGAATGAAAGTTTAAAATTTGACGTTTTTATTTGTTGTCACCTTATGATGTTAAGGACGTTACAGTTTGACAACAACCTCATCAGTTTCCACTACCCTGAGATCCATGCGACGGTGTTCAGTTCTCGTATTACCTGCACAACCGCAACCACTACCCAACAAACGCCCGAGTACCCTAATAGAGTCCAACTTAAGTAACTTCATCAAACATTAAAAAAAGAAAAGTTAGAAAAAAACAAAAAGAAAAAGACAATAATGTCCAATGCCCATCAATATTTGACTTTGACCTATGTGTTTGGAATATATTCAATTGTTTAGTGGAAGATTTGTAATCAACACTTGGTCCAACCCCCTAATCATTCTTACAAGGAATATTTTTTTACTAACATTTGAGATTTCTATAGAATAAAGCAAAAGAAACTACTTTGGACAACCAGTTACATAATTCCAAGTATGAATTTATCTTAGTACAAATAAATAATAAGAGTTTGTTGTTAATGACAACCAATGTATAACTGTTCTTTATAAAATCAACATTCTACCTAACATTTTTTAAAAGTGATGTAAGTTATAAATATGTATCAAGGTATTTAAAATAAAATAATGGTATATCAATGTATCTAAATTTGTAGTTCTATTAACCAACTATACATATATGGGAAGTTCATTTGAGAAGAAAATTTAATGTGAGAAGAAAAAGAAGAAATGACATAATGGTAAAATATTAAATAGTTTATAACTTCTCTCATGAATTATTAATTATGTTTTTTCATTAATAAAGTAAAAACATTTTATCCTACACCTTTCAAAATTTATCCTACATATGTCTTACATTTATCGGAATTTATCATACACACATGTAAATTTACCCTACACATTTCAAAATTTATCCTACACATACTAAAATTTATCCTACACATGTCGAAAATTGTACTACACCATAAATTATTTTATCTTGAAAGGGTATATGAAAAAAAATGAGTTACAAGTTTAATTAATTAGCTAATTAATGACAATTATATATTTACCCATATGCCATTTTTCATAATATTAAATACACATATTAAATGAAGTAAATGGAGAATTTCTATTGGTTTAAAAGTTATTCTTTTTATTCTTATAAATTTTTTCTTCTCAAATATATATATATATATATATATATATATTATATATATATATATATATATATATATATATATATATATATAAATTGGTTAAATGATGATGTGTTAACTTTACAGGTTTTTGTTTGTTTTTGTGTGTTGTAATTTTCTTGGCATGTTTTTATTTTGTATTATTGATATAATAATTATCATGTAATTGTTTGTTTTTATTTCACATACTAGTCTAGGTTCTTCTTAGTCTAGTTTCTTTCTTTTTTATTTAATAACATGTTGCGTTCAAAAAAAATTTTATAATTATTAAGACTTTTAACATTAATATATTCCCGCAATACGACTGTTGTCGTCCACGTCTACTAAAAGCCTTCTCGTCTCCACCATGATCAATAAGTAGTCGACCACTGCCTTGTTTGGCGCATTTGGTCGTGAAACCAACATGACATCTGTCTTTAAAACCTACAACCATTGTCTCACTCTTTCAAGCAAGCATGCATCGTTTTCATCTCCTCCATCTCCTTAATTGAACTCCAAATTGTTAATGTATCAAATACGCTAAACTCAATTTGTTGGAGGTTTCATTGATTTGAGGTAATTCGCTTATGGGTGGTGGTTTCATGTGAGGGGTTTCAACGGGAAAGTGAATAAGAGTGTTTCAAGGAAACGTTATATTATTTCCTATGTTTTGGCATGATTGTTCGAACATGCGTGATTGTGTTAAATTTATAGTTGGGCCTCAAATTAAGCATCATTGATGTGAAGAGCGGTGAACTAATCATTTTGACGAGGAAGTTGTCACACCATGACCGGCAGCGGAAATGGTAGTCGGGGCATGATTGGGTTTTCATCAAAGCTCATGACATTTACTATAAAGTTTCATATTTAATATTTCTTTTTAAAGAAGAAATTACAATAAACATACAAGCACAACATGTTTTTTCTTCTAAGGCAATTTCCTATGTGTTCCTTGCTTCAACCTGTCCACCTGTATCATGTGTAAAAATAGGGTTTTGGGTCAACAAAAGTTGGCGAGTGAATCTTATGAAAACATTTGAACGAATTTGTTATATTGGTTATAAAAAGGTGTATAACCACATATGAGTATACGTATATGTAAATTTAATCACAATACACATAATATCAATTAATGCACACGCACACACCAAATGATGAACAATGAGATCAAGGCTCAATCAAACGGAGCCGATCTAATGAGGCACGCGATGCTCAACTCGTCTCCAACGAGGAACTGATGGGCCTAATGAATGATTTGCACGCAACTTGACAAAATGTAAACACACATCACAACAAACAACATTTACATCACACATTTAGATCATATAATGGTAATAGCAAAAGTTTGAATAAACGAAATAAATAAAGCAACACATGATACACCCCAAAACATGAATAAAAAGGGGAATTTGTAATAATTCACTCACATTGGGTGCGTATTCTTGAGTGGTAATGAGAGCGCACGAGTTGTGAATTTAACCGACGAAGACGTACTAACCTATAATCATAACGCGATAACTCGATAAATAAATTAATATTTAGGCTTAACTCTTTTGTTTGGGTTTTAGTTCTATAATTAACCCTTGAATTTGTAATTAAACCTGATATTTCTTTAAGAAAACATGGAAATCCGATAGTTAAAATAAACAAATAAATAAATAAATAAAATAATATTTAAAAAAAAAAACTTGTCAGGTTGTCAGGTCTGACAAGCCGGTTCGACGTGGTATAAGCATGCGTGTGTACATATTCGAACTCGAGACCTCACGGTTGTGTGCACGCAGCTCTTCCAACTGAGCTACGTGTCTAACCCGAAGGAATTTAGATTTTAATTATGCTTATACACTTCTTAGGTTTATTTAAATTTCCATTAAATCAAAAAGGAGAATAAACAATCCGGCCGGTGTGAGCCAAGGGGCTCGAACCGGTGACCTTGGTTGTGCTACGCACCCAGCCCAACCAACTGGGCTGGGTGTTTAACCCGACAAACCATGAGTTTTGATTATATTAGTATACTAACTTGGTTTACATAGAGGTGTTGGTTTTTAAAAAAAAGTTTTTAAAGTGGTCAGGCCGGTAAATGCTTGGTTTCGAACCGGCGGTCACAGGTTTAAGTTGCACCCGGCCCAACCAGTTAGGCGGGTGCTTAACCCGTTTACAAATCGTATTTTAAAAATCAAAAGCACACACTGTCCATTGTCTTCTTCGTTTGAACCGACTGAATACCCGCCCACATTAACCCATTAATTCTGATAAACCCGTTAAGGTATTTACATAAAATTCAAAAGTAAAGGATGAGAGTCTACCGAATAGAGGGTCACGATTTCCGGTGGTGGGCAGACTTTCTCCGGCGAACAGGGGTGTTTTGAGCAGAGAAAACAGAGAGTGTAGAAAGGTGCAAGTCTTGATTGAGAAATCGTTTAGTATTTATAGGCAGAGGCAGGAGGTTTCGATTTCGGTTTTTGGTAACAAGATTCGATGATTGATAATTTCCAGCAAGATGACAGCCGGATTGATTTCGATTTGCCAAAAATAGCCGCAACAGTTGTCGAAATTCAAAAAGGAAAAACGCGGCGGTGATACTTGTAACATCCGTAAAAAAAAACGGATTTACCAAACCCGCTCCGTTTATCAACCGAACAGTCAGTCAAATTTTTCGTTGCGAATTAAATGCCCAAAATAATTTTAAACGATCCGTAATCAAATATTATGCGGGGATATGTATTTAGTTTTTGAAAATCTGTCAGAAATATCAAAATAAAAATGTTTTACTTTTGCCGGGTTTCGAACTCGGGTCAATAGCCGGCTCAACAATGACTTATAACTTAACCGAACAACCGCTCCGCCACTTTGATTTTCTGATGAATAAAGGAATCAATTAATTCGTATATTAAAGTTCGGTAATCAAATTCAGTAATTTGCGCCCAAAATAGCAGTCGTCGGAAATCCCGACGACTTCGCCGTTTAATTACGTTTTCGCTCAAATTAACCGTAGAATTAACTCTCACAACGGTTATAACCGACGTCTGAACCCGCGACATCAGCTGTAACCGCCGGAGAACGGCTGACTTCGAATTGAGACCGAGTTCAGACCCCATTCATCTCAATACTACCCTATAAATACACCCTCAACTCGCCAGAAACCTTTCACACTCAAATCGCACCTTTTCTCGGCGAAAAATCACTCGCCGGAAATACTTGATACTTCGCCGGAAAACCGTATCAGTAATCTCTGAGCTTACTGAACCCCCTAAACTTTCACCGAAGTCACCCACAACCTTTGTAACCTTTCGGAAGACTCTCTGCTGCAAGGGACTCGTCGCCGGAAGAACTTGCTGCCACCGGAGTTCTGCCGGAAAACAGAGGAGAAACAGCCGGTACATCTCACGCCTAATTCCTTCCCTTTTTACTTTTATCTCGACTGTAATTGATCATAAAACACTAAAGAAACTTGAATCAACATTCGAATCCGTCAGTCGTCACTTCCGGTGAAAACCAGTGAAGAAGACGACGTTACGGTAATGGTTTAGTATAATTAAAATCAAGTTATTTAACGGGTTAGACACACAGTCCAGCGGTGGACTGTGTGCACTTTTAAAGCTAAGGTCACGAGTTCGAGTATTGTCCCTCACACGCCGCCTTGATAAAAATCCCTTTTTTTCGCAAAACTGAACCGGAGTGTTTTGGGTATATGTTAAGTATATTGATAACTGAGTTTATAATCAAGTGCGACACACAGTCCAGCGGTGGAGTGTGTGTCCGCTAACCCACAGGTCCCGGGTTCGAGACCTGTGGAGCGCACCGGTCTTGTGATTTAATTCATTTTTAAAATAAAGTGATTTCTGTTTAAATCTAATTAATGTATATAGGTAATTAAAATCGGATATATGACGGGTTAGACACGTAGCTCAGTTGGTAGAGCTGCGTGCACGCGTACGGGAGGTCTCGGGTTCGAGCCTCACCCGGCGCACAACAATATGCCTTCGAACCGGTCAACGCTAGTCAAAGTCAACGGTCAAAAGTCAACTGTAGCATAAATAAAATATTTTTTTATTTATTTTTATTTAATTATTTTAATTAAAAATCAATTAAAAATACTTAAAAATAACATTTTTAAGGTTAGAAAATAGCCACAAACTCACAAAAATACACCCAACAATCCTACTAAAATAGATTGATAAAACCCGTTTACTTACCAAACCATAATGCGATTTATCTAGGTTAATTTCACTCGTGGTTAACACCATTTCGCGTACATTCAACCTCATCAAGCGAACGCACCCAATGTGAGTGAATCCTTACAAACTCCCCTTTTTATTCATGTTTTGGGGTGTATCATGTGTCGTTTAAACTAATTCTCTTATGCAAATTTGTGCTATACCATTATATGAACTAAATTAGAATGTAACTATTATTGGTTGTGATATATTACATATTGTCAAAGTTGTATGCAAATTATTTAGGCCATCAGTTCCTCGTGGGAGACGAGAACAACGCGTGCCTTAAAACTCATTTATTAGGCCCATCAGTTCCTCGTGTGAGACGAGAACAACGCGTGCCTCAAAACTCATACATTAGGCCCATCAGTTCGTGAGAACAACGCGTGCCTTAAAACTCATTTATTAGGCCCATCAGTTCCTCGTGTGAGACGAGAACAACGCGTGCCTCAAAACTCATACATTAGGCCCATCAGTTCGTAAGAACAACGCGTGCCTCAAAACTCATTCATTAGGCCCATCAGTTCCTCGTGGGAGACGAGTCGAACAACGCGTGCCTCAAAACAATCATTTGGTGTTTGTATGTTCAATATTCAATATTATGTGTTGTGTGAATAAATTTACATCTACATTTACTCATATGAGGTATGCACATTATTTATAATCAATTGGATAAACTCGTTCAAATGTTTTTCCATAGGATTCACTCGCCAACATTATGTTGATCCAAAAACCTTTTTACACATGATACAGGTGGACAGGTTGAAGCAAGGAAAACATAGGATATGCCTTAGAAGAGAAACAAGAAGCTTAGACTGATAGTTAGAACATGTTGTATCATTTATTGTAAATTTCCATTAAATTGTATTAATGAATATGAAACATATAATAAATGTCATGAGCTTTGATGATAACCCAATTATGCCCCGATCACCTTTTCCGCTGCGGGTCGGGGTGTGACAGATTGGTATCAGAGCCATGACTATAGGGATATAGGATAGGTTATTAGACCCTAAGAGCCTATACTATAGTCTGCCAAAATTTTAATTGATTAGGTGGTTACATACAAACTTGTGATATTTATTTGTTTCATATTTGCTTACATTTCAGTCAAACATACATGCTTATATACATATTCATTATACATATATACATATTCATTATACATATATCGATGTTCATGTGTTCAGTTTATTTTCATACTCTCATTATCCAAAGATTTTGTGCTATTTTCAAATCCCATCAAAGTAAGTTCTGCGACGGGCATGTAGTAACCGGAAGGGTACAAGTACCGGTAGTCGGGACGTCCTGTCTAGGTTGGCATTCGTATAAATCCAAAATAACGGACCAGTTTGCCTACCTGGGGACTAACGATGAGAGTACGACGGACCTATTAGGCCAAAGCATGCCACACCAAACGTCGTTCGAATTAACCTCACTTTGAGATGTCACCGTGTCCATGCCGGGGCACATTCCGAACATCACACGTTGTATACATATTTCTCGATTTTCTCCGGGTTTTTGTGTACGCAACCAGGCAGAAACCGTGCGAACCATATGAAAAACCGGTATTCATGGGGGCCCACATGATTACACAGGTAAAGTATGGCGGCATGAAGGGCCTAACAGCAAGCAAAACCCAAGACATCCTATGGATGTAGTAGATTTATTTTTCTATATTTATTTTATGAACGTTCATTCCCAAACTCGACCCACGATCCCAAAGGCATCCAACTCATACTCTTGACATGTATTCCTTGTAGATGTCTTCTAGCCTCGCTCGTAGGAAAATGAGAGCAGGAAAAGCCCGTGAACGCATGGCTACCCAAATCGCTCAGCAAATGGCGACCGTAATACCAAACATCGTAGTACAAGTTCAACAAGCCCTTACCGCTAATTCCGTTAACCCAACCCAACAAGAAGATCAAAACACTATCAATCCTTCAGTCACTAAATGCACCTACAAACATTTCAAATCCTACGATCCTCCAAAATACGAAGGTACTGAAGGTGTCACCGCTCTCCTCCATTGGTTCGAAGAAATGGATAACACTTTTCTAAATTGCGATTGCCCCGATGATCGCAAAGTGCATTATGCTACCGGTCGTTTACTTGGAACAGCACTCACATGGTGGAATACAGAGAAGACCAAACGAGGTGTTGAAGAAACTATGACCTTGACTTGGGAAGAGCTGAAGGGAATCATGACAAGACGGTTTTGCCCAAGAAGTGAAATCAAGAAATTGGAAGATGAGTTCCATGCTTTGAAACAAAAGGAAGGCGACCACACCACATACAACAAGAGATTCCTTGAATTAAATCAAATGGTTCCCAATTTGTTTACTCCCCTCTACCGTTTGATCGAGCACTACATTCGTGGTCTTCCATCAAAGATTCAAGACTCTGTAATAAGTACATCGCCTGCAACCTTGGAAGCAGCAATGGAGCTAGCAACCGCGCTCACTGAGAACCGAATCCGAAACAAAGATTTCAAAGAGGAGAAGAAGAAGGATAAAGCATCAACCGAAACCTCAAACCACACCCGAACCGAATCCTTTACACCACCTACTTCTAAGAGAAAACGTGATGGGCAAATCTTCGCCGTCACCCAACGTAACCAACCAGCTTCACAAGTTGTACCTCCTCAAACTATCCCAAACGCTCAAGTAGCACCCAACTCAATTTACCCAAACAAGAAACCTTACATTGGACCTCACCCTCAATGCAACACCTGTTTCTATCACCATCCATCTACCTTACCCTGTCGACTATGTGCGAATTGTGGACGCTACGGTCATTTGAGCAACGTTTGCCGCACCCCTCAAAACCAAACCTCAACCCCTACTCAACCCATGATCCAAACATATCAACAACCTCAATACCCCATGTACCCATATGTTCGAGCTTGTTTCAATTGTGGCGACCCTACCCATTTTAGAAACACGTGCCCTCGTTTGGTTAACATCATAAACGCCCAAGCTCAAGCAAACCCAGTTAACCAAGCAAACCAAGCAAACCCAACTCCACCGCCAGCAAGAGGAAGAGTTTATAACATCAACGCCAATCCTGTTGAAGATATTAACGGACCAATCCAACCACTTAACTAGTCTTCTCTCACCAAGAATCAAGATTCAACTCCAACCACTTAGTTTTTATGTTTTTCTCTATGTTATCTCAATTTTCACGTATCTCAATTGGAATTTTTCCAAGAATTTTAATGCAAATTACTAGTTCAGTTTGTTTTATACTCATTGATTTAATATTCATATCATCATACTTCACGACATATCTCAGTTTCATCATTTAAAGAAGTTGAGTTGTGTCTCACTTCTGCATAGACTAACCTCTCCATCATATTAAACGAGAGAGGTTTTGTCAAACACGGATACTATCAGAATTAAGACTCAAGCGCTGGTTGTTGTGTTTGTTTATGTTGTAGAGTCGCATAGAACTAATCATAACTTGCGGATAAAGTCAATGAGAATTTGACAAGAATATGGTGGATACGCCGCTGGTACTTCCTATATATAAGTATTCTTGTCAAATGATCGGAGGCATTATCAGGCGGTTATGAGAGGTTCCATGCATAGGTTGTTTGTGTGATTAAGTTATTCATTTTCAATACATGCAATAAGCTCGGCTCCGTTTGATTGAGCCTTGAGCACACAGACAATTTCATTTTCAATACATGCAATAAGCTCGGCTCCGTTTGATTGAGCCTTGAGCACACAGACAATTTCATTCTCAATACATACAATACGATCGGCTCCGTTTGATTGAGCCTTGATCGCACAGATATATATCATTTCAGTATTTTTATGTTTGTTGTATTAGTTGTAGAGTTATAGGACTAATCATAATTCACTGATAAAACCAATGAAAATTTGACAAGATATGGTGGATACGCCGCTGGTACTTCCTATATATAAGTATTCTTGCCAAAGGATCAGAGGCGTTATCAGGCGGTTATGAGAAGTTCCATGTAGGATTTAGTATTGCCTTGGTTGAAATTTGTGTTACAATTACATCATCTCACTATTTAAAGAAATTGGATTGTGTTCCATTTCTACATAAACTAACCTCTCCATCATAACAAACGAGAGAGGAACCATCACCATTCAAACATATATGCTATCAGAATGTGGATACAATTGTTAGTTGTTGTGGTTATATTGTGTAGATTGTAGTATTGGAAGTTTTGCTTTAGGATATAACCATACTTTTCCAAACATATCTAAACTCTTATGCATGATATCATTTTAGCAAATCATTCCTGCTTAACAATACTTATACAGTAGGCAACAAAAAGCGATTCCTGTATTAGGATACTTAACCTTTACAAGGAGCGTTACCGCCTCAAACAAAAACTTAAACCCTTATTTCTTCTAAGTATGTAACTGTCAAAACTAAACATCATCATTTTTTTTTAGTCAAATATATCACTATTTAAATTTCGGGACGAAATTTCTAAAAAGCAGGGGATACTGTAACATCCGTAAAAAAAAAAACGGATTTACCAAACCCGCTCCGTTTATCAACCGAACAGTCAGTCAAATTTTTCGTTGCGAATTAAATGCCCAAAATAATTTTAAACGATCCGTAATCAAATATTATGCAGGGATATGTATTTAGTTTTTGAAAATCTGTCCAAAATATCAAAATAAAAATGTTTTACTTTTGCCGGGTTTCGAACTCGGGTCAATAGCCGGCTCAACAATGACTTATAACTTAACCGAACAACCGCTCCGCCACTTTGATTTTCTGATGAATAAAGGAATCAATTAATTCATATATTAAAGTTCGGTAATCAAATTCAGTAATTTGCGCCCAAAATAGCAGTCGTCGGAAATCCCGACGACTTCGCCGTTTAATTACGTTTTCGCTCAAATTAACCGTAGAATTAACTCTCACAACGGTTATAACCGACGTCTGAACCCGCGACATCAGCTGTAACCGCCGGAGAACGGCTGACTTCGAATTGAGACCGAGTTCAGACCCCATTCATCTCAATACTACCCTATAAATACACCCTCAACTCGCCAGAAACCTTTCACACTCAAATCGCACCTTTTCTCGGCGAAAAATCACTCGCCGGAAATACTTGATACTTCGCCGGAAAACCGTATCAGTAATCTCTGAGCTTACTGAACCCCCTAAACTTTCACCGAAGTCACCCACAACCTTTGTAACCTTTCGGAAGACTCTCTGCTGCAAGGGACTCGTCGCCGGAAGAACTTGCTGCCACCGGAGTTCTGCCGGAAAACAGAGGAGAAACAGCCGGTACATCTCACGCCTAATTCCTTCCCTTTTTACTTTTATCTCGACTGTAATTGATCATAAAACACTAAAGAAACTTGAATCAACATTCGAATCCGTCAGTCGTCACTTCCGGTGAAAACCAGTGAAGAAGACGACGTTACGGTAATGGTTTAGTATAATTAAAATCAAGTTATTTAACGGGTTAGACACACAGTCCAGCGGTGGACTGTGTGCACTTTTAAAGCTAAGGTCACGAGTTCGAGTATTGTCCCTCACACGCCGCCTTGATAAAAATCCCTTTTTTTCGCAAAACTGAACCGGAGTGTTTTGGGTATATGTTAAGTATATTGATAACTGAGTTTATAATCAAGTGCGACACACAGTCCAGCGGTGGAGTGTGTGTCCGCTAACCCACAGGTCCCGGGTTCGAGACCTGTGGAGCGCACCGGTCTTGTGATTTAATTCATTTTTAAAATAAAGTGATTTCTGTTTAAATCTAATTAATGTATATAGGCAATTAAAATCGGATATATGACGGGTTAGACACGTAGCTCAGTTGGTAGAGCTGCGTGCACGCGTACGGGAGGTCTCGGGTTCGAGCCTCACCCGGCGCACAACAATATGCCTTCGAACCGGTCAACGCTAGTCAAAGTCAACGGTCAAAAGTCAACTGTAGCATAAATAAAATATTTTTTTATTTATTTTTATTTAATTATTTTAATTAAAAATCAATTAAAAATACTTAAAAATAACATTTTTAAGGTTAGAAAATAGCCACAAACTCACAAAAATACACCCAACAATCCTACTAAAATAGATTGATAAAACCCGTTTACTTACCAAACCATAATGCGATTTATCTAGGTTAATTTCACTCGTGGTTAACACCATTTCGCGTACATTCAACCTCATCAAGCGAACGCACCCAATGTGAGTGAATCCTTACAAACTCCCCTTTTTATTCATGTTTTGGGGTGTATCATGTGTCGTTTAAACTAATTCTCTTATGCAAATTTGTGCTATACCATTATATGAACTAAATTAGAATGTAACTATTATTGGTTGTGATATATTACATATTGTCAAAGTTGTATGCAAATTATTTAGGCCATCAGTTCCTCGTGGGAGACGAGAACAACGCGTGCCTTAAAACTCATTTATTAGGCCCATCAGTTCCTCGTGTGAGACGAGAACAACGCGTGCCTCAAAACTCATACATTAGGCCCATCAGTTCGTGAGAACAACGCGTGCCTTAAAACTCATTTATTAGGCCCATCAGTTCCTCGTGTGAGACGAGAACAACGCGTGCCTCAAAACTCATACATTAGGCCCATCAGTTCGTAAGAACAACGCGTGCCTCAAAACTCATTCATTAGGCCCATCAGTTCCTCGTGGGAGACGAGTCGAACAACGCGTGCCTCAAAACAATCATTTGGTGTTTGTATGTTCAATATTCAATATTATGTGTTGTGTGAATAAATTTACATCTACATTTACTCATATGAGGTATGCACATTATTTATAATCAATTGGATAAACTCGTTCAAATGTTTTTCCATAGGATTCACTCGCCAACATTATGTTGATCCAAAAACCTTTTTACACATGATACAGGTGGACAGGTTGAAGCAAGGAAAACATAGGATATGCCTTAGAAGAGAAACAAGAAGCTTAGACTGATAGTTAGAACATGTTGTATCATTTATTGTAAATTTCCATTAAATTGTATTAATGAATATGAAACATATAATAAATGTCATGAGCTTTGATGATAACCCAATTATGCCCCGATCACCTTTTCCGCTGCGGGTCGGGGTGTGACAATACTCGATGATTTCGGTATAGTTGCAGGTTTCCCACTTGGTCTAAGCGTATACATATGCTGATATGCGGAGTTAGACATAAGAAGTGCGTGTAGTCCAGTGGTGTTTGTTGTGTGTGTGTATCCGGGGGAACCCGGGTTCGACTCCCGGTTCACCCATTTATTTTTAAAACCTCTTTTCCTTAGTTGTTTTTATTATTATAAATAAATATTGATTTGTTTTTTCTTAATTAATGGATTAAATCTTTAACTTTTATTTATACATTTATTTTTTAAACTTTTAATTATTATATATAAATAACTAAACACGAAAACAATTATTCTTTGATTGATAACCGAGGCGGGTTTTCGAAACCCGATTTACACAAATGTTACAGAAGTGATGTGATTTACGTATCATTTCTTCATCATTGGACATTGGTGGTAAAGATATTACACTATCTTTTGATGGGCGTCCATCTTTACACTATCTTTTAATAGGCACCCGTGACTGCATGAGGGCCGCCATTAAACACGCCTGGCACCATCCTTGTGAAGGGTTGCATTGAAGCCAACCTCCTTGGTGATGTCGCCTTTGGTGGAGGGCTCAAACAGGCAATTTAAGTAGGTTTGACTCTCTCTCTATATATATTATACACACACGCACACACTGAAGTAAAACAAAAGAATAATCAAATGTTAGTGAGTGAGGGGAAAATTATAACGACTCTTTAATTTGTAAAGTTTGGTTGAAAATGAGAGGACAAAATGTAACCGTTGCTTAAAAGACACATTTACCTCTTAACCATACCATATTTTGATTGTACCTTGTGCATTAACCAATAAAAACTTTTAATTTTGATACTTGTAAGATGTATTATAATATGGTATGGATACTTATAAGGGGAAAAGGAACATGAGGCTGTTACACATATAAGCCTAGATGCGAAACCCATAAAACTACGTACTTTTGATTAAAAGAAATCCCTAAACCCAGTTCAATTAAAATGATTGAATAAATCACATCCCTGCAATTGTTTGTAGTACCATTAGTTCTTCCATGTTACAAATACAGTGGTTCATGAAATCAGTTCCATGTAGCCATTTATAAGCGAAATTAAATTGATATTGATTTTAGTCATTCATCATCGTTTTGTAATATTAATTTTGGCATTCTTCGCCAATTTGATAGTGATTTTGTAGTCGTTGATCGTAGTTTAATATTATTTATTTTGGAATTCTTGGCCATCAAGTTCAGAGCCCAAACAGTTAGGAGCAATTAAATCAATTTATTATTCTTCTTTTGGTTTAAAGGTGTGAATTATTCGTGAATGTCGGGATGTCTAGCATACGTTGTTTTAGCGCGAACCCTCTCGCACAATAGATTCCCAATTTAACCCCCTTAATAAGAAACCCATATCAATCATACTTGAACTTGAGATCTGAAAGAAAAAACTCACCCGGGGTCCACCGTAGAGCACTAGAGATGGTTATTTATTATTCTTCTTGTTTTGTATGATCTTTTAATAATACGTGTTAGTCGGGTCGGGCAACATGTTGCGTCAGAACATGCCATATGAAAAGGGTTATTTTGGTTATAGTCAAAATGGCTCTGGGTTAAAACAGTTTTGAGTCAGAATAAATCATATAATATTTAGCATTTATTAATTAGTTGAATTAATATTTTAGTTTGAAATTTCTTTTATTAGCTTTTTTATAATAATATAATTGGTATTTTATAATACGTATTGATTGGATCACTTACATATGTCAATTATATCCAAACTTACCCTATAACGAAGTGCAAGCTAATTGCTATTTTATATATATTGTTTATGAACTATCATGAATCGTAATTTTAAGTTTAAAATATCGTATAGCTTTTTAATACTTTATTGTATTAATATATTATTTTTAATAATTTTATTTATTATTATATATAATATATTATATATTATATATATATAATATATTATATATTATATATTATATATTGTTTACGAACTACCATAAATAATAATTTTAAAATTTAAATTTTAAATATTGTATAGCTTTTTAATATTTTATTATATTAATATATTATTTTTATTAATTACTTTTAACTTTTAACATATTTTTATTTTTTCTTTTTATTATTATAAATTTTATATATTGTTTATGACCTATATATTGTTTACGAACTACCATGAATAGTGATTTTAAATTTAAAATATTGTATAGCATTTTAATATTTTATTATATCAATATATTATTTTTTTATATATTGTTTACAAACTACCATGAATAATAACTTTAAATTTAAAATATTGTATAGCTTTTTAATATTTTATTATATCAATATATTATTTTTATTAATTACTTTTAACTATTAACATATTTTGATTTTTTTTCTTTTTATTATTATAAACTTTATATAGTTTTTAATATTTTATTATATCAATATTATTTTTATTAATTACTTTTAACTTTTAACATATTTCATTTTTTTCTTTATATTATTATAAACATTTATATATTGTTTATGACTTATATATTGTTACGAACTACCATGAATAGTAATTTTAAATTAAAAATATTGTATCTTTTAATATTTTATTATATTAATATATTATTTTTAATAATTACTTTACGAACTATCATGAATAGTAATTTTAAATTTAAATTATTGTATATCTTTTTAATATTTTATTATATAAATATATTATTTTTAATAATTACTTTTAACTTTTAACATATTTACATTTTTTTCTTTTAATTATTATATTTATTTTGAACTTTTAATGTGTAGTAATTTTAAATTTAAAATATTGTATAACTTTTAAATTTTTTATTATATCAATATATTATTTTAATAATTACTTTTCACTTTTAACATATTTTCAGTTTTTCTTTTTTTTTTTATTATATTTATTTTTAACTTTTAACGTGTTTTATTTTTTTCTTTTCTAAAACCATATTTCCTTTATCATTTATTTTTTTAATAATTTTTTTTTTCTTTTTTTAAATTCATCTTTGCTTTCCCAATCAATTTGATATTTCTTTAATAACTTATATTTGTTATTATTTTTTCTAAAAGCTTAAATACGTAGTTGTGTTTAATTTTTACCCTCGATCAATATAAGTTTTATTAAAAACGAATTTATATTCAAAATAAAATATTTATTTGGTATCGTAATACGGTACGATGATATCATCTGAACCAATTCTAACGGTTAGGCTTTCTAAACAACTTGCTGCATTTTCAAATAACGTTTGTTTTACATTATCATTTGCTCCGTTTCGCCGCAACACGCGACGTAAAAAAAACCTAGTATATATTAAAACACAACTTTGTACTAAAAGTACATGCAAGACCCTTGATTTTGAATATGATTACAAAATGTCATCCCAGTAGTGGATTGTATGAGGGTGTGTTGTGGACTAGAATTGTAGAAATGTCAAGTGGGAATGAAAGCTAAACTTACAAAAGTTTTCAGCTAAAATCCTTTAGTTTTGTTTATTATTGTTTTTTATAATAAGTTTCTTTTTTATTTTAGTTCCTTTTATACTGTGGTCTAAAAATTGTTTCTTCAAAATATTTTTTTAACAATATTAACAACTGGCCTAGTGGGCTGGACGTCAGACTTCTATCTGGAGAGACCGGGGTTTGAGTCCCACGCTCTCTCCCCCCTCCTCCCAACTTCGATATTTTATAAGATTTTTATTTTTATTGGTTTTTTTCTTAGAGGGATATTATTATTATTATTTAGTTGTAGGTTTCTTTTTTGTTAACGTGTTATCATTGCATCTACATTTCCATAAAATTTTGTCAGTAATTGATCCTCTGCCAAGGGATATAACCACTAGTCTATGCCATATTATAATACATATAAAGATGACAAAAAGGTAAATTTACATAAATTTATAATTTTAAGTATTACAACTTTTAAAAATCTATGGTACATTCCTTGAATATTTATTGTTGATTTTTAAACCAGCTAATTCCATAATTTTAGAACAACCTTAGCTTTTTCATACATTAAAAAGATACACCATAAAATTGAGCATTTTATTATGTTTATTTTGAGTATAGTATTTTTTAGTTTTCTTTTCCAAACTTTAAAAAATAAAATGTTGCGGATTACCAGTGTCTGTGTTTCTCAATTATCTGTACAGGCACCCCTCTAGTATGATATTGTATATAATCCCCACCTAATTAACATTATGCGATAATACAAGATAATATAAGATTATATCATAACGTTTAGTGTCTGTGTTCCTCAAGTAACTCTACAAACACCCCTCTGGTGTATAAAATCCCCACCTAATTAACATTATGCAATAAGGTAAGATTATATCACAACGCTTACTAATACATATTCAAGTTTTGAATAAGGAAAATCACTTATTAATAATAACAACTCAAAAAACGATATTTCTATCATACAACATACATGCTAGAAGTAAGAAACAAAGTGTGGTTTAATTATTTGAATCCGTGTTTTATATAGTGTACATACTTTCTCGTATAATGCAATAGCAAAGTTCAATTTGATGTGTCAATAATATACATTTGTGCACTATATTATATCATCATTTCATTTGTAAAGTACCCAATTCCAAGATAAAATCCATACTAATATAATGTCACATACTCATACGACATATAATCCTCCCATCATGACCATTGTAGCTTTATCTTTCCATCCATGTTTGACTAGACTATAAGTATTCGAACATGATTATGGCAAGATATGATGGTTTCTATGTAAAAAATTTACTCCACAATAACTTTTAACACGAGCCAATCAATATCTCAAACATGTATTCTTGACTCATCACATTTATAATTTCTATCAAACCTTAAAACTTATTAACCACTTAAATTAGTCGTCAAAACTAGCCTCAGTTGGAGGATGACCTCGAGATTGTTGATTCAGACTCGGTTTTGGGATGTAACACCGGGAATTGGGAAAGTCCTCTTCTCTTATTTAGGTATTACGGTTGGGGCGAATATAAATAGAGTTAATAATTCGAGACCTATTTTTTATGTTTTTGAATCTAGGCTTTCGGTGTGGAAGATAGAGTCACTTTAATCAAATATGTCCTAAAAAGCCTTCCAATGTGTTATATTTCCCTATACAAAGCCCCGATCGCAGTTATATACGAGTTAGAATCTATCATGAAAAAGGTTTTTGTGGTCTGGATCTAATGGTATCAAGAAAGTTCATTAGGTTGCTTGGGATTGGCTTTCTATTCCTAGAAAAGACGGGGGGCGGGAATAAACAAGCTCAAACATGTTAATGTTTCGTTTCTTTCCAAATGGGTTCGGAGGTATATAGTGGAAGAAGGTAGTATTTGTAAATAGGTGGTGGATGCGTGTCATGGGAGCAAGAAGCGATGGCCCTTTTATGCCATCAAACAAGGCGTTGGCAGGTGTGTTGGAATGCAATTGTTAGATTATAGGCCACTACGAATTTTTCAGGTCTTAAATTACACATATTCATAAAAGGTAAAGCGGAAAACAAGGAGAACATTAGAATTATGGGCCTTGGGCTTTCAATGAACTGCTAGGAGATTTGTGGCTATGTCTGTTTGCGCTCGAAGGAGAGAAAGTTTGTAAAATTAGCGATTTTGTGGAGCGGTCCCAACATAATATAGTTTAGAAGTGGCGGTGGCGTAGGAACCCTCAATCGACTGAGGAGTTAAGGGAGTAGCAGGCGTGCAGAACCTTAGTGGAGATGGTTTCCCTTTCGAATTCAAAAGACAAGTGGGAATGACCTAGGGAGAATTCTGATAACTTTTAGTCAGCTCGGTGAAACGATTGGTAGTTAACAATGAGGATTATAGCCTTAACTACGTTATGGAATGGTTAAAGTGGATTCCATCGAAGTTCATTATTTTCGCATGGCGGTCGACCTAAACAAGCTCCCCACTCAATTAGCCTTAAGGATAAGAGACTTAAATATGGATGAAGAGATTTGTGCCATGTGCAACGAAGACTTAGAAACGGTGGATCACATATTTGTGACATATAAGTGGATGGTGCAAGTTGCCGCCTATTTACACGTTCTGGTTCAAAGACTTAATAGAGATCCACAAGTTTCAACATATGGGTAAGGAAAAGGCTAAAGTTGTTCACGGTATTGTGGTGATTGATGCTTGGAGTATTTGCAAAGCAATAAACTACAATTTTTCGAGGACAAAAGGGCAAGGTGGAAGACATAATAGGATCACTTAAAACGTATAGGTCCAAATATATAGATCTAGATTGGAAAGAGTGATCGATGTATATGTGTGATGTGTAGATGGTTGGTTTTTTTTGGGTTGGTGTTGGTTGCTACCGAGCTGATTGCAAACTAAGGACTGATTTTTTTTATTGAAAGTTAACCTTTAAAAAATCAAAACTAGAAAAGTCTTAAAACACTAAAAACCCAATAAAATAGTTAAATTGTATACAATGATTATAATTGAAAAATACTTAATTATTTATTTTTCTTTTAAATTGTTTTCAGATAAACTAATTAAAATCATTACTCTTTCTCTAGTTTATTTTTGCCATCCTTAAAATCATTTACTCTTTCTCTAGTTTATTTTTCCATGCGACAATTATTATTATTACTACTATTGTTGTTATGTTTGATTGATGGAACATCGTATTTTACATACGATTATCAAATGTTATAGTCCTGATAAATTGGTTTATTGGTTAGTCATTTGATTTATCTCTTTTAGGCCCCAAGTTTAATTTACATTAGCATCATTTTAAAGGACATTGGTGGTAACAATGAAGTTTAGAACTAGGTCTCTTTGGAGGACGCCGGTTTGATACCGAGCTAAACCGGGTTTTATCGCAGTGGGCCTTTAGGTGGGATAGTTTTTCCCAAAACTGATGGCTCGGGTATGCATCTAACTCTGACTATTATGAAGGAAAGAATACATCTGCTTAATTTCGTACATTACAAAATGTTTTTCCAATAATTTAGTTGACTGTTAAAAAAATTGAAATAAAATATTAAAAAAAACAAGAGTAATTAAAACAATATCCACGTGTACTTAGGGGGCGCTTGATACCGTTGAATCGTTTTCTCTACAATAATCACGGGCAGACTGGGCACCCCAATCCGGGCAGCAACCTCTCAAAAGCTCCTGCCACGCCCAAAAAGTTGTATCTATTCTCTCCAACACACTTCTCAGTAGAGAGAGAAAGTGACACATTTTAACATTTTTTTTAGTTATCAAAACAAACAAACAAACCAAAACACTTCACTTGTCAAAACAAACGCGTAACAATCCTACTCAAAATACACAAAATTTCCAAAATCTCTTCGTCTAATCTGTTCCTTGTTCCTGTTTGTAACATCGAGCGTTTGATTCTCATTGTTTCGGTGCTTTTTTAGCTCGAAATGGTGGAGATTTGAGGAAATTTGGGGGTGTGATAAGCTAGGGTTTGTGTTTATGTTGTAATGTTGTGTTTTCGTGTGTGTGTTTTGGATCTGAGGTATGATAGTTGAAGTTGTGTGATATAATTGTTGTAAAACACGTGATAGTTTTACTCACACAAGGCGAAATTTCAAAATCCTTTCGTGTAATCTATTCGTGTATTCTGTTTGTTTAATTTGTTCGGTGTTCGTGTTTGCGAGATTGAGCGTTTGATTCTGATTGTTTCGGTGGTGATGCAGCTAGAAATGGTGGAGATTTGAGGAAATTTGGGGGTTTGAGATGCTAGGGTTTGTGTTTATGTTGTAATGTTGTGTTTTGGTGTGTGTGTTTTGGATCTGAGAGATGATAGTTGAAGTTGTGTGATATAATTGGTTGTAGAACGTTTGTGATGGGGAGAGAAGGTTCAATGTTGGTTGTGATGTTTTGTTTGCTCGTTGTTGTTCATCCGGTGAAGCGAGTTTATGCGAATTTAGAAGGTGTGTTTGTGATTATGTGTATATGTTTGATAGTTTATGTCATTGATTGTTCACTGTTCTATCTGTTAAATTAGGGGTTATTAGGTTGCTATATTTAGTATTGGGGTAATTTTGTTTTGATAATTTGGTTGTATTGCTGTGGCAAATCTTATCTGTTACCCTAAATCTGACTATTTTATCCATAATATGATTAGAAAATTGTAACTGTTAGCTGACTTTATAATCTATTGTAGTTATTAGTGTTTGTTTTTTCTCAGTATTTCTTAAGCTCGTTTGTTAATTATTATTCTATCTCTGTTTGAAGATTGGGATATTTATTTACTCCTTAGTTGGTTATCTTTGTTATTATTGTTGTTGTTATTATGATTATTTCATTGTAATCTATTTACACAAAGAGTACTGGTTTTCAGTTATGCAATACACTGAAAATATATTCACCAACACAGTTTTTAATTTTCTTTGAATTCTGTAAGTAATCATATTTAGTTTATCTTACAACTGATTATGACAAATGTTCTGTTACAGGTGATGCTTTGCATAGTTTAAGGACTAACTTACAAGATCCAAACAGTGTGCTCCAAAGTTGGGATCCGACCCTTGTAAACCCTTGCACATGGTTTCATGTAACCTGCAACAATGATAATAGTGTTATTAGAGTGTAAGTTTCACTAGTTAACAATACATTTAATGAGTACATAGATTATAACCTCTTTTTTGTTTTACTATAAAATTTCAGTGATTTGGGAAATGCAGCTCTATCTGGTACATTGGTTCCACAGATTGGTCTGTTAAAGAATTTGCAGTATTTGTAAGTTATTTTATCAACTGATTATAGAGGGAAATGTAAAGTTAGCGTTATTTTATTATCTGTCTTTATGTAATTTTCAGGGAATTGTACAGCAATAACATAAGTGGCCCAATCCCTAATGATATTGGAAATCTGACAAATTTAGTGAGCTTAGATCTTTACCTCAACAGTTTTTCTGGGCCCATTCCAGTCACATTAGGGAGGCTATCGAACTTGAGATTTCTGTATGTTACTTAACTCATTCTCTGAATTATTGTTGATATTTGCTATAAATTATTCTGTTTACGTGTCGTTTATAATCTTAAAAACTATATATGTTATAAAAATTAATGTGTATACCTATGCAATATAATGTTTGGTGAATTTTGGACGTTTGTAGGCGGCTTAACAATAATAGTTTGAGTGGTCCAATCCCTATGCAGTTGACGAACATCACATCATTACAAGTGCTGTGAGTATTTTATTAATAGAATCTTTCACTTAATTATTCTCATGACGTTATGAGCCAAAAGTGTTGGGTACCGGGTAGCTTTGGTACAGGTCGTGCCAAGTTAGGTTGACGTGAAACACTTTTTTTGTATTATATCTTTCATTTAACTATTTTATGTCAATAAATATATAAGTTTTTGAATAAAATGATTATTACGTTTGATGCCTTAAAAATCCACTTTTGGTGACTTTCAGTTTATGATACTGTTCCCGAATTTAACCAATTACAAGTAAATGGATTATAATTTGCCACCTTTACTCATCGCTTAACCTTGGTTAAAAAAAGCGCGCCTGAGGCGCGCGGCGCAGGTCATGGGGCTTTACTGCTCAGCGCCTTGTGTTTTTTTTTAAGTAAAAATAAGCGTTTTCTAACAGCCCGGGTTTTTGGAGCTGCATTCGTGTGGGCAAGCACGAGTTCTTCCAAATTCCAGCTCCGAAACTCAATTGTTAGCACCCCCCCCTGCGCGCGGGTAGGATTTGTGGTAAAACATGTCATAAAGTTACAATTGTTTGATAAATGTTTTACCTTATAAACAACCATTCCCTTTGTTCCCACACCTATGTGGGACAAGGTATAAAAGCCTTATTTATAGCTATATTTTGGTTAAAGGAAACTAAAAACCTATAGGATATGTATGGGATACATAAAAAAAAATATATAAAGACCTTGCGCCTCGGGTACGAAAAGCCCACCGCTTTTGCGCTTTGCGCTTCGCGCCTCAATTTTAGACCTCGTCGCTTTTGTGCGCCTCTCGCTTTTTTAAACCAAGCGCTTAACCATACACCATTATAATAACATCATAATAATATGCCATGTAGGGATCTATCAAACAATCGCCTCTCAGGATCAGTTCCAGATAATGGCTCCTTTTCATTATTTACACCCATCAGGTATTGCTAATAAAATATGAACTCTGTTTGTCTTTATGAGTTTGGGTTCTAAGAATACAACGGCTCATCTTTTTATCTAATTTCTTTTATTATTACTTTTTTTAAGTTTTGCTAACAACCTGGATCTCTGTGGCCGGTGACTGGCCGCCCGTGCCCCGGATCTCCACCATTCTCTCCACCTCCCCCGTTTGTGCCGCCACCCCCAATTTCATTACCAGGTGATTACCTCAGTTATTGTATGACTAGGTTACAAGCCCCTGTGTTACACGGGTTGATAAATGTAATGTCATATAGTTAGTAATAAAAAATGATTATGTTCTAAAAAAACATAGCATTCAAGTTTGAATAAAGTTTTATACTAATAGAATAAAAGTATAATTTAATTTGTTAACATATACAGTCATCAAGATATGTATTTAAAAAATGAACATTGACATGACAGTTACAGATATTATTAAGTTGATTTTTAAATCATTATTTCTTTCAACTGGGTATTAACTTTGATTTTTTAAATACCACCTATTTTTTTTCTTCATAATTTAACATATGGTATTTTTTTACCATTGCCATCCAACCACATTAAATATTTGAAAATTTATAGAAATTACTCATAAAAACAATTATCATCATTATTTTTTGTTTTTTTAATATTTTAACCAACATAATTTTGAACTTGGTGAAGTTTTTTAGTAAAAATATAAGTTTATTTAAGAAATTAATAAATAATTTCATAATAAATCATTTGTTCAATTATATAATAACTATCCTTAATTAAAAAAAATAAGTATCTATAATTAAGTAGGAGAGAGGCGGGAAAACAAAAATTAGATGGTTGCAATGGCTGACACGTGTCTCTCATGTTTTTCTTTTATTATTTAGTTATATAGATATAGATATAGATATAGATATAGATATAGATAGATAGATTATGATTATCGCATTATTTAGCGATCAAATGGTAGAGCATAATTACCTATATACCCTTATATTATCCATAAAAAGTGATTACCACAACTTTCCGCAGCAAAAGAAAACTCATATATTGTATTCTTCTACTGGATTTTTATTATTGTTATCTAAGTTTTGATTATTTGTATTTTCAGGTGGAAGCAGTGCGACTGGAGCCATAGCTGGAGGGGTGGCTGCTGGAGCCGCTCTACTGTTTGCAGCCCCTGCCATTGCATTTGCATGCTGGAGGCGTAGGAAACCGCAAGAGTTTTTCTTTGATGTACCTGGTTAGTGATCTGGCTCACGGATCACGCGGGTTGGGTAACTGGTCAAAAATCGGTCGGCTGTTTTGACATGCAATGATACAGCCACCTTTCGTTCATTATAATTTTTTTAAAAATGTTTAACAAGTTATCGATGCTTACGGAAACAATATTATTATTAATCTGAATCTTTCAATAAAGTTATTAGGAGGATATATGATTGTATGAATAAAAAAACACATCAGCAACTTTCAACCTGTTTGATCTATTCCCACTGGCTAAGTTTTGTTGTTTGTTCATAAGACCTGTAATGGGTGGGAATTTGTGGGTTCAGATTGGCGGGTTTGTATAATCCAATCCGAACATGACCTGATTACTCTATCTTGTCAACCGTAACTGTTACTTGGAGTTTTGGACACATGTAACCCATGTGACCTGAGCACGTATAACCCAAACATGACCTGTGCAGTCCGATCATCTAAACAGGTCAAACAGGTTGGGGGTAATATTGGCGGTCGACCTGTTTATAGCCAAATTCTGTTCTGTTTGCTTATACAAAACTTTAAGTTTCATTTTTTAGTTCCTTGAAACGTCATATCCTTAAATGGTTATTAGGTTGGCTCCTTAATCTTTAATCCAACCCAAACATGTCTCGCTTGTTAAACTAGTTAGATGTATTGTCTTGTTTATGCCCCAAAACTGTTTATTTCATGTTGGGTTCATGTTGTATTTAGAATTGCCACCCCTAAACGTGGGAACTGTTAACCCAAATTGACCCATTCATAAGTAAACAGGCTGAAATTTCCACATAATCAAAAGGATTAATTTCGTATATACCCTTACAGACAACAAAATTTTCATATATACCCAACCAAAACTAAAAATAACATATATGCCCTTACAAAATAGTTAAAATATCAAATATACCCAATTTATTACAATCTAATAAATAATCATTTTGCCCCTATTTCTTTAACTTCAAGTTTATATCACATTTTAAGCTTAAATTTATTTTTACCCATTTTTTGTTTTATTTTTATTTTCATAAACAATAGTATTCTTCATTTAAGCTAAATAAATTAAGCTAGAAATGAGTGAATATAATTTTGAAGTTAAAGGTCATATATGAGATCTCAAAGTTTTAGAAAAATAGGGTAAAATTGTTATTTATTAAATTGTTTTTAATGAATTGGGTTAATATGATATTTCAACTATTTTGTAAGGGTATATATGATATTTATAATTTTGCAAGGGTATATATGATATTTTGCAAGTTTGTAGGGGTATATATGAATCAGTTAGTTGTGGTCTCAGTAGTGATTTTAAGTTTTAAACATGCGTGTGCAGCTGAAGAAGATCCTGAAGTGCATTTGGGACAGCTTAAAAGGTTTTCTTTGCGGGAATTACAAGTTGCAACTGATAGCTTTAGCAATAAAAACATATTGGGTAGAGGTGGATTTGGGAAAGTATATAAAGGGCGTTTGGCTGATGGATCACTTGTTGCAGTGAAAAGATTGAAAGAAGAACGAACACCAGGTGGTGAGCTCCAATTTCAAACAGAGGTTGAGATGATTAGTATGGCGGTGCACCGTAATTTACTTCGGTTGAGGGGATTTTGTCTGACACCAACTGAACGGTTGCTTGTTTATCCATACATGGCTAATGGCAGTGTGGCATCATGTTTAAGAGGTATTATTGAACCTAAATTCTTAATGATTAATATGTTAGATGACAAAAAAAGTTTGCTGTTACAATGTTAATTAAAATTTGGGGGACTTTTGACCCGTTTGACCTGCTCATTTTGTAGATTTTGCATGTGATAATCTTCACTGTAGTTTGTGCCATGTTATTTTACTTGTATTTTTATAGAAATGATAATCCATGAACTTTTAAGTTATTTTAAAATGAAAATCAGTCATAATTGGGAATTTTTGTGAACCTTTTATATTCAAAAGTGATTTGATTTTCATTGGATCTAAGAAGTTATATATTTTTTATGGATATTCCTATTATTACAACATACGCAGAACCTCCAAACATATGAAATGCTGCTTTTTACTTTTTAGTATATTGTAGATACATCTATGTTCTTTTTCCTACTAAATTTAATTTTTTTTTGACATATTATTCATGTTTGTAGAACGACCGCCAAATGAGCCACCTTTAGATTGGCCAACCCGAAAGCGAATTGCGTTAGGATCAGCCCGTGGGCTTTCTTATTTGCATGATCATTGTGACCCAAAAATCATTCATCGTGATGTTAAAGCTGCAAATATATTATTGGATGAAGAATTTGAGGCTGTTGTTGGGGATTTTGGATTGGCTAAATTAATGGATTATAAAGATACGCATGTCACAACTGCCGTACGAGGCACAATTGGTCATATTGCTCCTGAGTATCTCTCAACCGGAAAATCATCTGAAAAAACAGATGTTTTTGGTTATGGCATTATGTTGTTGGAATTGATTACGGGTCAACGGGCTTTTGATCTTGCTCGACTTGCTAATGATGATGATGTCATGTTACTTGATTGGGTAAGTTAAGCATTTTAACTTTTGTCTAAACTGCTAAATATTTTACTGTTTTTTGCACCCCTTTCAACTTTTATTGGAGGAGGAAAATGGGCATGTGGGCTATGCAGTTAATATCGCCGATATCGGTCCCCTTGTGAGATATCGGTGCAAAATATTGGTTAAAATATCAGCACCGATATTATCGGCAATATTGACCGATATATCACCGATAGTCCCGATATCCAGTACTTGTGTTCTTAGTTCTAACATTTGTCTTTCTTCTTATTGCTGCTATTAGTGTTTTACTTCTTCCTCAGTTCCTACTTGCTACAAGGTGTTTTGCAAGTTGCAAAAAGGTTAATTTGTTAATGGTAGGAAAGTATATTGAACTGTTAGTTTTAAATCGCTATATATAAATTCAACATGATATTGAAATTACCGATATATCCCACTGCGACAACTAATATCTCAAATATCGGTCCTTGACCGATATCCGATTGTTTACCGCATTAACTGCTTAGTAAGTGGGGCAGGTTGTAAAACGGGTAAAACCAGGTTTGCGTCGAAACGGGTACTTTATAGTCTTGGTTGGTTTGTAGAGTTTTTAGTACTTATTCATGTCTTAAATATAATCACAAGTTTTATATTTACATAACAATATAAGTTTATAAGAAAATGATTTAAAAAGATGTATGTATCAAAATACACTTTGGTGACTTTCAACTTTCTAACCAGTTTCCTTTTATTAGCTTAATTTCTTATTTGAACTATTTAACCCGGTTGAGATAATATTGTTTTCACATGAAGCAAACTCATATATATGCTTTTGTGTTTATCAGGTGAAAGGGCTTTTAAAAGAGCGAAAAGTAGAAATGCTTGTGGACCCTGATCTAGAGACCAATTACATCGATTCAGAAGTTGAGCAGCTGATCCAGGTGGCGTTGCTGTGCACGCAAGGCTCACCAATGGACCGACCCAAAATGTCTGATGTGGTCAGAATGCTGGAAGGTGACGGGTTGGCTGAAAGATGGGACGAGTGGCAGAAAGTGGAGGTTACCCGCCAGGAAATCGATCTTGCACCACATCCTAATTCTGATTGGATTCTTGATTCGACTGAGAATTTGCATGCTGTTGAGTTGTCTGGGCCGAGGTAACTTGAAATGGGTTCAAAGTTTAGTGATTTGCAAATTTATTTGGTTATGATTAATTAAACGAGTTTTATGGTGGTTGATTTTGTTCATAGTTGAGTTTGTTTGTCAGGGGTTATGATAGTGTTTATGATGGATTTATAAAATGGATGTAATTTTGTTGATATATATTTTCACATGGGATGTTTGGGCTTATTTTGGTTGAATTTGTGCAAAATTAACCAACGGTTTTAATCAATTTAAATATAAAAATACCAAAAAGTGAATAACTTTAAGGAGTAAATTACAGTTTCTCCCAGTTGTTGGGGTCAATTTTCACTCCCTTTTGTCAATGTACCGTTAGACTTAATTTGAATTACCTATGTCAAGACCAACATACTCTTGTGGCTTTTCAGAGTATATCCCTCTCTGTGATCTTAAAATTTCGACAACCTACTACACAACGTACGTTATTTTCTTTCATTTTGCTTCCGGTGTACACCACACCTCCCTTCATTTCTCCATTGCCAACGATCACCATCCCTGGGTTGATTTAGGACCCGCGGGTTGCGATGAACTTAATAGAAAACTATTGAACCACACATGCATGTTGCGCTGTGTTAACGCGCAAAATTTTTAATGAAACGTTGAACTACACATGCATGTTGCGCCGTGTTAACTTGCAAAACTTATAATGAAACGTAAAACAAAATTTGAGGAAGACGAAAAATACAAGGGATTAAAGTGAAAAATAAAAATTTGTGAGGTTAAATTGTAAATATTGAAAAGTTTTGGGTTAAAATAAAAAAAGAGTAAATTGCGGTTTTGGGTTAAAAGTTTTGTGTTAGGTTTAAGTTGGTTGTTCTTCATTGTGCATATCTTGTTTAATTGACCTAAAAATATGTAAAGGTCAATGTTTTGGTACTGGTAATATGTTGGATTTTTTATTAGTTTTATCTTATATTTTTCCCTAATTTTGATTTTTTTAAAGTCAAAGATGCAATTTTGCCATGGATTGTGGGTGTTAATAAATAGATATGGGTCAGGTTGGGTATTACAATTTTGGTCATGTGTTCGGGTCGGTTTGGGTATGGCTTTTAGATGTTTCGTAGTTGTGAATGTATTTCACACACTTGTACATACACGGCAATAGCTGTTTACGACATTATAACCAGTGGCGGATCTAGAAAATATTCGTAGGGGTAACGTTTTATAGAAAAGGAGCAACGAAATCGAAAAAACGTCAAAAAAACGTTTTATATTCGTCGGAGCGCCAAGGGGTAGCGCAGGCTACCCCTACGTCTAAGGTATGTCCGCCCCTGATTATAACCCAACGACAACAACAATGGACCAATAAAACACATCAGGGACCATAATTAAACGGCGAGGCTGCAGTAGCTATTAAAACACCCTGAATAATCAAACAACACACTACAATGACCATCAAGCGACGCGGCGCTGCTGCTGTGTTTCTGCAGCCGCTGTTGCTGCATTTATGCAGCCACTGCTGCAAAGCATAAACACTGCTACAAGGTTTATACATTTTGACTTTAGTAAAGTTGGATACATTTTATTATTCCCATTCAATCTAGCACTATGAAAAAAATAAATTAAACTAACTCACTTGAAATAAAAAATGAGAAAATTCAAATTAATAAATGACTTTGCTGAGAAAGTCTCTTTTACCCTAATTTTTATTTCAGTGAATTGTTATTTAATTTAAAAAATAAAGAATAGTTTGACACTATTACAGAAATGGTTATTGAAATTCATAATTTGTTATTATGGTTTGTCCTCTTTGAAACTAAAGACAATATAATTTGTTTTAGAATGAAAACAAACTCATAGAACTGAATTAGTTAAAATTATGAATCGAGTAAAAGTGAATCATGAAATACTTTAAATGAGCCTGTTATTTGTTTTTATCAAGCTTATAACATGCTGCAACATGTCTAAAATTACTTCTTTAGCCTTCTCTGATGGACCAACTTTGTCATTCGTTTCACCAACCACTAGAGAACCTGGATCACGGCCTATACAAACAGCTCTAAACCTTTTCGTATCATTTCTTGTTATGCTTCTACTATCAACCGCCAATTTTTTTAAACCAAATTCCTACTATCACTCTTACTTGCAAAAACTTGGCTAGTAGATACAAAATCGCGTATTTGTTTATTCTTCATCCTCATTTCTCTAACAGCCATATCCAATGGAAGTTCATCATCTGAATCATCAAGGCTATCAAAGCCATTAAGATCAAACTCAAACAAAGGCCCTGTAGTTACACTACCTCTAGATTCATCATGTACAACCATGTCCATATTTCTTCTAAACAGTGTCATATCAACTAGAACATCTCTGACACGAGTATTATCATAAATGTATTCACGGGCTTCTTCATTTTCCTCAACATCTTCATTCAAAACCCTTTCCTCAACATACTCAACCATCCCAGTCCTTTGATTTTCCATATGATTATCATCTACATTCCATAGTTGATTCATCTCCAAGTCTCTTAAAACTTGTTCATCTACTGTAATATCTTCACCTTCTTCTTGATAAGCCGCCATGCTTGGTACATATGCATCATCTAATGCATTATCTTCACCAACCATACTTGAACTTACCCAGTAGCATAGTGCTTAGTGTAAATTTCAATGAGCCTTGTGACGTCAACATATTGCAATAACTTTCTAACATCATCATCATTAACTAGAGCTTGTAAACCAGAATCCATGTCACCTTCCGGAGCCCTAAAATGATAACAAATGGTTCGTTTTTTTTGATAACCTAACTCTAGTACCATCTGATCCACTTCATGCACAGAAAACGTGTCACCATCAACTCTATCCACATACATTACCTCCCCTTTAACGTATGTTCTACTAGGGTTTCTTATGAACTCTCCACCATGGTGGAATTTCAAGGTAAAATATGTGGGATTTTGACCTAAAAAATAAAAACAGCAACTTTCCTTCAAACTTTAACTAGTAAACAACAAGTTTAGGGTATGTGATGCATACCATACCAAGTGGTAGATGTTGGTGCATTATGTCTATTGCCTACGTCTAGGATATGTCGATATTGTATATATGTTATTACTTGTTTTATATATTTTGTAATGACTCGTACGAGTGAGTCAAGTGACTCGTCACTCGCACGAGCCAAGTCTCTGTTTTACACACACTCCAGTGCGAGTCATGTCGACCTATAAATAGAGGAGTGTTGTGTCAGAGCTAAGTTGTGTTATTTCAGTTGGTACGGCGAAGCCCTGCTGATTTGTTTACTTGCTTGTACTTTGCACGTCATTCTAACTTGTTCGTTTGTCATCCTCTCTAGCAATGAATTCCGCCTCTGCTAGTTGAGTTAGGTCAGACCGGTTGCTTATCGGAGGAGCCGATCCCCCCTCACAGTGGAACTGAAGGGTTCATTGTGCTTCCGAAACGCCCAAGTATATTGCAAAATAGGATCAGATATTGAAGAAACAACGTCAGACATTGGAAACCCTAGCAATGTAAAAACATGCAACGTGTTCTAGATTTTGGTCTTCTGAAGTGCGTGAAAGACTAATTATATCCAGCCCTTTTCATTTATAATGGTAATTTACAAAGTCACCCTTGCACATGACTATCATGAGACGACGATTTAACAATAACTTAGACGGAGTTAGTGTGATGGACCAAAACCGTAATAAAATTAAAACATTGGTATTAAAATTGCAAGACTTTTGGATTTCGTAAATAATAGCAATACCGACTAAACCACAGTGACCAAAACCACAATTTACTCAAAAAAAAAGGTTGTAAGGTTAAAATTACAAAAGAATAAAAGCTTTTGGGTTAAAAGTAAAAAAAAATATTTTTTTAAACTCTAATGAAGAAAAATGTTGCTAATTAGTGGTATATAATTCTATATCTTTACATTTATAAAGGTGTTGTAAAGTAATTTGCTTTTGAGTGCAAGGTGTAACAACCCGAACAATCAGGTTAGTGTTTGCTCACGACTTCCACGCTAGTTTTGTTACGCCGTATTTTTATACGTGTGCGTGACGGGTTATTTTTATACGTATGCGTGACGGATTTAGTTTATAGGTATAACGTTTAGTTTAAAATAATAATAATAATAATAATAATAATAATATTAATAATAATAACAAACAAATAAGAAGATATATGTGCGTATGCATGTAATCAAGAAAAAAAATTAATTAAAAATAACAAACTCACCTAATCTTGGGCCACAAGTGACTACCCCATCTGCTTATATGTATACGTAGTATGTATGTAATATGTATGCATATGGTGAAAAAAAAAACTTAATACTACCCACCACCACCACCGCAACGGCAGTCGGCAGAAGCCCCCCCCCCCCAACCGGCGCGACACCCACACCCCGCCGCTCTCTCGCATCTCTCTCGGCTCTCTCGCACTTTCTCTCGGTCTCCCACTTCGGTTCGGTTTCGATCTCGATTAGGTATATTATTTAATAAAGATTTGTTGTGTATATAATTGAAACTTGATTTGGTTATGTGCTAGGTGTTACGTGTTCTTGTGCGTAGATGAATAAGTATATTTCGATTGTTATGTGGTGAATAGATATGTTTGGTTATGTGCGATTACGTGTTCTTAACGGTTTCGTGATCATAGCATTTGGGGATTCAGGTTATTTGTCGGTTAGGCATACAGGGTATTAATACGGGCTTCGGGTTACTAAAGTTCATGTTTTGGTTGAAGATTAATTATTATGGGTAGGTATTATGGTAAATACGATCGCGGACTGTTAGAAACTTATGTGGATAGGTTGTGTGATCGCTAAATAGGCTAACGGAACCACTAGAACGTGCATGAAAAGGTTAAACGCTAAAAACAGTAATCTGTTGGAAGTTTGCAGCCGACTTCAGTGGGCTGTAAACAGGTCAAAACATAACGAAAATGCGGTTTTCAAAAGCCTAAAATGAACCTCTTCGAAGTGCCGTTCAAACCGCGTTGGTTTCGTAATTTTTGGACTTTGTTTGGTCAGTGAAAACATTTAATTCGTTTCAGTGGTCATAGCTGCAAAAAATCTGCAGAAAATGCAGACGGCATTTCTGGTCATAACTAAGGGTATTTTGGGAAATTTGTTATAAAATTTGATTTACAGAAACTATGAAAGTAGACCGAACTTCTCCAACTGGAATCAACTCGTTTCGATACTCTGAGATTTTTAAATAAAATATTTAGCGGACAGGGGGCATAATCGTCAAAATTCAGAACACTGTCTATTGAATGATTTTTTATGCAAAATCTGTAAGGAATTAGCCTTTACGAATTTTATACAAGCATGTAGGAACCTTTTAACACATCGTCTAAATTTTTGGCAATTTTTAGTGACCTGTAACTATTTTATAAAAATCCCTAAACACAGCTGAAAATCTAGGAAAAACTAGCTGATGGGTGTGTCAAAGATGAACTTGTGCATGAAATCAACTTAATTGCTCATGACTTTGTGGATGCTTGCTTGTTATGTGTTGTGACTAGTCTAACATGTCATGAATATGTGCTTAACCGAGAAAATGTGCTAAGTGTGATTGTGTGCAATAAACGTGCGTCGACATTAAAACTAATCAAAAGGGTAATCGTTCTAGGAAGTGATTGACCGGACACGACACTTGCTTTCGAATTCTTACCGAGCAAACAAAGGTGAGTTCGCGGCCCCTACTTTTAAATGGTTTTAAATACAGGGGGAGAAACATGTGCCCGCTATGGTATAGTAGCGCTAATTCAATAAACTTATGACAACGTGTTACGGTTTAGTAACATGCATATAAATCTAAACTGATTTGAGTTATGTTATACGGTTTTGGTCACAAAGTAGCATATCACTTTAAGTCCCCTCTTAACTTTACGAGCCGTTAGTAATGGATTTTTAGCGAGGAAGTTTATGGTAGTACTACTGGGCCCAACAAGCCCCACCTGAGCTAGTCGCGCTAGCCAGACCGGTAAAGGTCAAACGGGTGTTGAATTTGCCTAACATAGTCATGGTTGGTGATAGCCTGACACCTTCAGGGGCCACAACGTTAGCTTCGATTCGAACTCTTTGGTGACATAACCTAGGCTAGCTACCTACAAATATAATATGAACTTGATAATCAATTTGGGGTTCTTGATACGGGATTGGATCAAGGGTAACTTATACATTTCTGATTCAGGATAGAATCAGGGGGAAACATTTATTACACCTTGGTTCGGGTTTGAACTAGTGGCCGGTTGGGAAATAACCAAAACAAACTAAAACCTGTGAACTCACTCATCAATTATGTTGACACTTGTTTCTTTGCATGTTTTCTTAGGTGGCTAAGGATTCACGAACACGAGTAGGCAGTCCCGCATGAACATTCTAAACTATTTTTTTTAAAGTTTGCATTATTTACAATTCACTATGTTAGTTTTGCGTTCGTGTTGGCGCTACAAATTATATTTTCAAACTTTGTTACGCTTCCGCATTTTTATTTAATCCAGCGTCAAAACTCGGTTTTATTCATGTAGAGGTAAATCTGTATGGTCATGTGCCGATGATTCTGGTTTGCCACGCGCCTCACGGTAAAACCCCGCAAGTGGAAATTGAGGGTGTGACACGAGGGCTTTTTTTTGTCTCTTTTGTTTTGCTTTTTGATTTCTTTGTTTTTTTATTTTTGTATGGTTATACCTTTCAATTTCAACGTTAACACATACAACCCGTTAACATTTTAGGAACTTTGTAATGGAGTTTTACAAGTTTTTGTTATGTATGTGTTGGTATAACTTCAAATTAATTTACTTTTAGACGTAAATTTTTCTCATAAATGGGTAATGTCAAATATAATATGTTTTTATACATATTATATACGTTTTTCAGTTGGTCTACGTTTGGACGCAATTTTTTTCTTCTGAAAATGAGTCGGGTCAAATATAATACATTTTCTTGCTTATTTTTATGTATGTTTTTAGTTGTTCTAAGTTTTGACGTAAATTTTGTTCGGAACGAGTTGGGTCAAGTATAATACGTTTTCACTAGACGGTATAAATTCGAGTCACTTTACGTTCTGACACAGCTGCAACGTGTCGTGAATGTTTTCTTACGTGCTTATTTTTATGCACGTGTTAGTATACATTCAAGTTGGTGTACGTTTTGATGTAAATTACAATCAGCAAGTTGTGTGAATAGTGCTTTCATCCTATTTGCCTTTTTGTTTCCTTCTAGATTTTTTTCGACTTTATTATTTTTTTCTTTTCTTTATATTTAGTGTTTTTGTTTAAGATTTCTTTTTCATTATAGTTATATTTAAGATAGAGTTTACATTTCCGTTGACAATTAATTTAGTTTGTTTTGCTGTCAAATTAAAATTTATTTTTATGGTTTTCGGTTGATATAAACGTGTTTTATATTCTTTTAAGCGTATTTCTTTCGGTTGCTATACGAAACCATAATAGATATCGACCGAAACCCCGCTGCATAGCGTGGGTCATCTTACTAGTTTTTATTATAATTAGGGGTAAACTTTATATTAATAAAATATGGCACGAATCAATAATGTGACGGAAAATCCATCTGGGGTAAAGTGGAGAATATTTTAACATAGTTTACTTCGGATGTTATGAAAGTAGTTATAGTAATAATTACACAACGATTACCAATCCAACCCAATAAACATAGGACATGATTTGCTTAAAAGATTACAAGGCATAATTCATTAAAACTTAAACCAAACTAAATGAAATGACAAACCCTAACGTGGTTACATACATGTTATGTGTTATTACTCAGAGGCGGACCTACCTTATGTGAAGGGGTAGTCTCCGCTGTCTCTTGGCGTTCCGACGGTAGTGTAAATTTTGAAAAAAATTTAACCTTTTATGACGTTTTTACGATTTCGTTACCCTTTTCTTTATAAAACGTTACCCCTATGAAGATTTTCTAGATCTGCCAATTGTTATTACTTTCAATCGATTAAAATATTGAGTCTCAGATTGGATATGACTCAGACCCTCATACCACTTATGTCACGTCGTTTAAAGTTTTAGAAAAAATAACATATTATGTGAGGGACAATAACTTAAAAAAAAGGTTAATACCTTAGTTTGACATTATAGGTTGTGAATTACACTATTTGTCAACTATCTCATACTTACAATAACTAAATAAAAAGGCTATGGCTAAGGTTTTTATTTGGAGAGTAGTTATATTTTTATTTTATGTAAGTTGTTTAATTAAGTTTGCTCATTCTATTGTTTTTCTAACTAATATTTCCAATTGAAAAAAACATCTATTAACAATGTTATATAAATGTAAACTAGCTTGTAGTACTGTGTATTACATGGGTTATATAATAAAAACTGTTTGTTTGCAGCGTACAATAAGACAAATAGATGTTTATGATGATCATCTCATAAGCTTGCAATCTATTGCCGCCCATAGTAAATAATACTTAACTCGCTTCTAAAGTGTTTAACAACTATTGTCACAGTCATCAATTTATTAGGAAGATTCTTAATTGTTTTTAAATAGTTAGCCAATGAAAAAGGTAAAGAAAATTTCAACATTTCAAAATATTATCACCATTATAAATATAATATAATATATTTTTTTTATAAAAATATGTTTTTGACAAAGTTTTATTCAAAATTATCATTATAAATTGTAAATTATATTTTGAAGATTTATTTGAACAATAAAAAAATATTGGTCAACTTAAATATGTATTTAAAGTAAAACAAATATTAAGGTAGATATTTAAAAATAAGCAATGTTGTCATCCTAT
Source organism: Scalesia atractyloides (assembly GCA_947069175.1). Classification (NCBI taxonomy): domain Eukaryota; kingdom Viridiplantae; phylum Streptophyta; class Magnoliopsida; order Asterales; family Asteraceae; genus Scalesia; species Scalesia atractyloides. The sequence continues at coordinate 2,397,594 of CAMTDV010000026.1, read as the reverse complement.
AATATTAACCCGATTTAAAAAAATACTACAAAATAGTTATTGAATTAAAATGATTTTTTAGAGAAAATATGGTGTCGAAACATGACTAGGGGTGTTTTCCGGGTTTTTTCAGGCAACATTGTTCGTGCTTTTGGCTGGGAAAACGTTACTATATAACCAGCCTATTTCAAGTTCAAGTTATTCGTTTTTCAGGTCTAGATGTAAATAAAAAAAAAGATGGTTTTTTTTATAAAATATCATTAAAGTTCATATTACTACAAAAAAATCATCAAAATTCAAACAATATTTGACAATATAATATACAATATGATAATGTTCAATGTTCTAAATACCAAATCTATAAAAAGACAATAAATGTTTGGTTTTTTTGGGTTTCATGTTTTCCGGTTGGGTTGTTCGAGTTTTTGCTGGAATAAAGTGACCTGATAACCAACTCACATAAGGTTCCGACCGACTAGGTTGAGTTTGGATTTCTCAGGTATTCTATATTTTGCGTTTAGTGCCTTCAAATCCGGGTCAGGTAAAATAAAACTAAAAATGGATGGCTCTACACTTAAGATTCTTTGAAAAGTAGACTTCTATTGAAAAAAAAAAACCCATTAAAACCGAGTTAACTTGATCAACTCGGTGAAAACTCAACAAAGTCCACAGCTATCATCAGGTCTTCTTCTTCTCCAACACTCTGTCTGTAACCGTTCACATCTCTGCAATTTCAACAAAGTCCGTTATCTTCTTCAATCCGTTATCTTCTTCAATCCGTTATCGTTAATCTACAATCATTTCAGATCCTGCTATACACTCCACTAGTTAGTTCGCCCTCAGTTTGACTCAAATCTAGGGTTTCACATCGATATATCTACGATACACTACGTATAAGATCTGATGAACTACAAATTTCACGAGTTCAGTGTGATGTATGTGCTGTGATCTAGTTTTGCTGGCTAATTTGCAGTAATTTGTAATGAGTTTGGGAGTTTATTTGTGATGTATGATGAATTTGGAAGAGTTTTTGACTTTTTGGTGTTCATTTGTAATGAATTTGGGAGTTTATTTGTAATGCGTAGGGGGATTAGTAATGTTTGACACCTTAGGGTTTATGAAGTGATTTATGATGAATTTGGGAGTTTATTTGTGATTGATGACTATGCAGTTAATGCGATAAAATATCGGATATTGGTCAAGGACCGATATTTGAGATATAGGTTATCTCGGTGAGATATCGGTAATTTCAATATAATGCAGGATTTATATATATAGCAATTTCACACCAATAATTCAGTGATATGTCGGTTATATTGGTCAAATATCGGTGATATATCGGTCAATATCGCCGATACTATCGGTCAAATATCGGTGATGACTATGGAAGTGATTAGAAGTGATTTTTGAGGTTAGATGAGGGAAACAAGTACCAGAATAAGATTTCGATTAGCCTAAGCTGTACAAGGAAATTGTTTATGATTCAAGCATTTATAACTGAGAATAGGTATTGTTTGTGAATAAGAGAGATAGGTGGTGTTTAGAAGTGTACCGACTACTAAGTGCGCTATACTAAAAGATAGGGATTTGGTTGATCGTAAAAAGCTACAATGAAAGAACTAGCAAACCATGTGTTGATGCAATTTTTAAAAAAACTGCAATGGAAGAGTAAAATGTGAAATTTTGATACAACCTGAATCCAAATTTACAATATCACACAGCGAAAAAACCAACATTCTGAACCCTTTTTTTTCCTCAAGTATTTCAAACAAACTGATGAAGTTAGAAATTAAAGAAGTTGCACATTGAAAAATACGTCTTTTAGTTCTTGTATAGGCATTTAGTCCATTTTGTTAATTCCTTTGTTCTATATAGTGTTTGACCTGTTAGACCCATCCGTTTGACCTTAAGCTCTGACCACACGCTGAATTCTTTTGAAGCGTTCTTAATTTCAGGCAAGATGATGGTCGAATTTTTAGGAATCGAAGCTAAGGAGTCTGCAGTTCGTGAGGTTGCGAAGCTCTTGCCCCTTCCTGAGCTTTTGCTATCCATTTCTTCTATCAAGGCAGATTACATTGCACGTCAACAGGTTATCTTGACCCCTCTCTTGTGTAAATTTACGACCTTTACACTTGTTAATTTATTTAAGAGCAAAAGTTGGCATCAAACAGTTCAAACTCCCCATTTTACTTTGAAGTTTCATTAGCAATATGAACCTTGAGTGCTTTCTTGTTAATGTGTCATTGACGATTATTTCAGGCGAATGATGCACAACTTAGCACCATGGTTGCTGAACAGGTAAATCTTGTTTCTGCAGAAAAGCTTCAAACTTTAGTCATGTTGCCATTTCTGAATGTTATCTTCTAAATGAAACGATGGTGATTAAATGCTTTCTATTAACATCGATTCATCACGTTTATGCATGTTGTTTGCAGGTTGAACAGGCACAAGCTGGCCTAAAAGCACTTGCTTCATCCGAGAAGACAGTAAATCATCTCTGTGAGAACTTTATTAGTATTGAGAGGTACATTTGATGACACATGAAGTCACTTTCAACTTTTTATATGTCTTTTGACTCAAATAGGATATTTGCAGTTTACGTTTAGGCTAAGCATAGTGCTTTTCTTAATCAGGTTATGTCAAGAATGCCAAACGTTAATTGAAAATCATGACCAGATTAAGCTTGTTAGCAATGCACGGAATAACTTAAACACCACATTGAAGGTACACATCTAAATGGCTAATCATGGAGCCCTTTCTTTTTTATTTTTATTTCTTTAACAATAAACATAAAATTAATGTAACTATCAGGATGTAGAGGGGATGATGTCAATTTCTGTTGAAGCTGCTGCAGCGCATGATTCCTTAAGTGACGATAAAGAGCTCATCAACACATATGAGGTAGGATGCATGTTACACAGCGATAGAAGTTAATCTTATATTCAAAACATGATATCTTGATTATTCATTATTTATTTTATTTTTATAATTTTTAGAGGTTAACAGCTCTTGATGGAAAGAGGAGGTTTGCATTAGCGGCTGCCGGATCTCATAAAGAGGAGGTTGGCAGACTAAGGTCAGGATCAAATTCTCTGAATTTTAATTTTTATAGAGTAAATTGTCATTTTCGTCCCTGAGGTTTGGCCAGTTTTGCAACTTCCGTCCAAAAGTTTGTTTTTCCGCATCTGGATCCAAAAGGTTTGAAGTCTTGCCATTTTCATCCAACTCGTTAATTCCATCCATTTTTCTCCGTTAAGTCAAGAGTATTTCCGTCTTTTTGTTAACTTAAAGGGCAATTCGGTCTTTTTTAGGGGTATTCGGTCTTTTTAAATAAAGTGAAAATGACCAAATTGCCCTATTGGTTAGCAAAAAAGACGGATATACCCCTGACTTAACGGAGAACAATGGATGGAGTTAACGAGCCAGATGAAAATGGCAAGATTTCAAACCTTTTGGACCAAGATGTGGAAAAACAAACCTTTGGACGAAAGTCGCAAAACTGGCCAAACCTCAGGGAAGAAAATGTCATATTACTCTTAATTTTTTTTATATTTGATGATTTTCAAAAAGGCTATGTGGTTGACATATTTACCATGAAAATCATTACAGAGAATATTTTGAAGAAGTAGATCGGACTTGGGAGACATTTGAGCAGACGTTATGGTCACATATTTCCAACTTCTTTGACCTTGCTAAAGAAAGGTTTCCAAGCTATCTGATTTTATAATCTATAAATTGAAAGTTTTGACTGCGTTTGTTTTTATATGTTTTTCAATTGTAACTGTTGTGTCTTAATTGCAGCCCGCAAACACTCGTACGTGCTTTAAGGTGTGTTTATTATTAACAATCTTGATATTATTTCCATACAGTTTATTGATTCTTCTAGAAACCTTTTTTGTCTGAAACCAATACACCTTATATTTTCACTATACTTGTAGGGTTGTTGAAATGCAAGAAATTCTCGATGAGCAAATCGCTGAAGAAGCTGCTGAGGCTGAAGGTGGTGGTGCAATGGCATCAATAGCAAATCCTAACAGAGCTGGCAAGTACGTATGATCGTTATTAAATTAAATTCACCCATTAATCAACATGATTATAAGTTTTACTTTTTCTTAAATGTTATTTCGTTCGACCCTTAAATGCAGAAAGTCTACCTCTGCAAATACATCTTCTAAAAATTCAGCAGTGCAAAAGGCAAAACAGGGAAAAGGCTACAAAGATAAATGTTATGAGCAAATAACAAAAGCTGTTGAGAAAAGATTTAGCAAACTTTTATCCGAAGTACTTATTCAACCTATTTATGCAATCATGTATCGTATATTTTTACCATATAATTATAACAATATTCTTGCGATAGAATGTTTTTGAAAACCTTAAAGGCACAATAGAGGAGACTAAAAAGGTATGTCATCAGTTTAGTTCTCATTAAAAATGAGGTTAAAAGTTGCCAGCTGAGTATTTATTTGTAAATTATTCTCAGATTGGGGAAGAGCTCGGAGATATATATGATTATGTGGCTCCTTGTTTTCCTCCAAGGTTACTTTTTTTTTTCTTTATATATATATATAATATATATATATCTTTTTGTTATTTGATTTCAATCTTTCAATTATTTTTTGTTGCACTATGATTTTTTGCTTGAGCAGATTTTAGCTATTTTCTAATTCGAATTATTTTTATTGTAGATATGAAATATTCCAGCTCATGGTGAATCTGTACACAGAGAGATTTATTCAGTGGCTAAGATTGCTGAGTGATCGCGCTAATGATATTACAAATATCGAAATCTTAAAGGTAATTTTGGCTTTTTTTCATGTAATTCTATATTATCATTTCATGCTTAAACTGACTTTGTTTGTTGTTATTATTATTATAATTATTATTATTGTTATTATTTTTATTTATTATTATTAATAATGAAATCAGGTAACTGGGTGGGTGGTTGAGTACCAAGAAAACCTCATTGCACTTGGAGTTGATGAATCATTAGCTCAAGTTGTTTCAGAAAGTGGTGCAATGGATCCCCTAATGGATTCATATGTTGAGAGAATGCAAGCAACAACAAGGGTAAACTTGTAAATATGTTATCAAAATTTTTCCATATCATAATAGTGTTATGTTACTGATACTTGTTTTTTGGCTATTTTGTTTTAATTGTTTTCAGAAATGGTATATGAATATTCTCGAGGCTGATAAAGTACAACAACCGAAGTCAACAGACGACGGGAAGCTTTATACCCCAGCTGCTGTTGACTTATTTAGAATCCTTGGAGAACAAGTGCAAATCGTTAGAGAAAATAGTACAGAAGTCATGCTATACAGAATTGCATTGTCCGTCATTCAGGTGTATACAAACCCCAAACAATTTTTGCTTTCAAAAATAATATGTTGTACTATTTAATCAGAAACCAGAAGTAAGCTTATATGAAACTAGTGGGCTATCACCCGCGCTCCGCAGCAGGTGTGAATGTAGATAAAAATAAGCAAATCGTGAGGGTTAAAGTTGTTTGGTATTTTAGTTAAGGGGCTAAACATGTCATTATTAAAGTTAAGGGGTTAAATATGTCATTATTAAATTTAAGGGGCTAAACATGTCATTAAACTTGAGGGGCTAAAGTTGTTTATTATTACAGTTGACGGGCTAAAGTTGTTTTGATTAAGGGGTTAAACATGTCATTATTAAAGTTCAGGGGCTAAACATGTCATTATTAAAGTTGAGGGGTTAAAAATGTCATTTTAGAGTTGAGGGGCTAAAGTTGTTTGATGCAGTTAAGGGGCTAAACATGTCACTATGAAAGTTGAGGGGTTGAACATGTCATCATTAAAGTTAAGGGGCTAAAGTTGTTTGATGTTGACAAAATAGCATGTATAATAGTGTGTTGACAAAAGTATAATATAGAATGATTTGCAATAGAACAAATACAAATTAAAGTAAGTTTTGATAGTGGGTATCTCCAGAAAATAAGTTGATTTATTTATAATAAACTGAATATGAATACAACTTATTTAATAAATTATTTTTAGGTAATGATTGATTTCCAAGAGGCTGAAAAAAAGAGACTGGAAGAACCTGCTTCTGAGATTGGTTTAGAACCAATATGTGCCATGGTTAGTAGTTTACTGTGTTTATCTAACTTGTTTTAACTTACCATAAAATTAAACAAACGTTAAAATCCACTTTGATTGTTCATTATGACAGATAAACAATAATTTGCGCTGTTATGATCTTGCTATGGAGCTAGCTTCTAGCACTCTTGAAGCCCTTACAGAAAATTATGCGGAGCAGGTTATATTTTACGTGAAAAGTCAAAAGTAGTATCGTTTCTGATTATGGTCAAACTTACAGCTTTGACTTTTGCAACAGGTTAATTTTGAAGACACCTGTAAAGGCTTTCTGGAGGTTGCAAAGGTATATTATCACACTATTATGTTTTTATGTTAGCCTTGTGCCGAAATTTTAATATATTAACCTTTTCTAATTCTAATTGATTTAGGAAGCTGTAATTCAAACCGTCAATGTCATATTTGATGATCCAGGAGTGCAGGAATTACTGGTCAAACTTTATCATAAAGGTTAATTTTTATTTTTATATTTTATTATTATTGTTATCAGTTATCACTTTACTTTTTGTTTTTTTTTCTTTTTCATGGAATTATGAATATTTTTAATTGTGCAAAGAATGGAGCGAAGGACAGGTTACTGAATACCTAGTGGCAACATTTGGTGATTATTTTACGGATGTGAAGATGTAAGTTTTTAAGTTTTAACATTGATAAAAAATAAAAGAGTAAAAGGTCATTTTCATCCGACTCGTTAACTCCATCCATTTTCTCCGTTAATTGAGGGGCATTTCCGTCTTTTTAGACAATATTTATTAAGATAAAAAACACTATCCACCTCTGTTGACTTTCTCCCCACCCAAACCCTTTAACCTTCACAAAAATGTCTAAAAAGACGAAAATACCCATGACTTAACGTTAAAAAATGGATGGAGTTAACGAGTCAGATGAAAATGGCAAGATTTCAAACCTTTTGGATCCGGATGCAGAAAAACAAACCTTTGGACAAAAGTCGCAAAAGTAGCCAAACCTCAGGGACGAAAATGACATTTTACTCGAAATAAAACAATAACTTTATATATTTGTTGTTTTTTTGGCTGTGTTTTTAATCGGGGGACTAAAGTTGTCTTTTTTCTGTTAATGATCCTCAGGTATATTGAAGAAAGATCATTTAGGCGATTTGTTGAATCTTGCCTCGAACAAACGGTCATTGTTTACGTTGACCATCTTATGTCTCAGGTTTTTAAAGAAATACTTTTGTGTCAAAACACACTTGCGCAAACTACTTACAAGCTTATTTTCAACAGGATGTAAATAAAACGTCAAAATTACTTTTTATTGTAGAAAAATTACATCAAGGAGGAAACAATTGAACGGATGAGACTTGATGAAGAGGTTCTTATGGATTTCTTCAGGGAATACATAAGCGTTAATGTAAGTTACCTTAATACACAAATCTGAATGGTAGAGGTGGGATTTTCGACCTCTTTTTCAAACGCGTACAACCTTCTAATCTTATTTTATAGATAATTATATTATTGTTTTTCTAATCATAATTAGCACATTCATTCATTGTTAATTATTAATTTGCTATATACAAATACAAGCTGGGGGAATAGTGCCAGGCATACAAGCTGGGGGAATAGTGCCAGGCAGCTGCCTGGCACTTCCCCATTGGTCCAGCTTAATTACGTTTTTGCCCTTTTTAATTTACAGTTTTGCCATTTGTTTTGTTTTTTTCCTTCCGAGCCAAATTACGATTTTGCCCTCAGTTCAATTTTCCAGTTTTGCCATCGTTTTTTCACTGTCAAATTACGATTTTGCCCCAGTGTAAAATTACAGTCATAGGATCGTTTTAGTTTATTTATTTTTATTTATTATTTTTTTATTTTTTACAAAATTATCGTAATGTTTTGTTTGAATTGATTGACTCGGTATAATTTTTATTCATGCCAGGCACCTGGCACACGCTCATTTATCTTTAAAAGTTAAAATTCTGCCCCCAGATTAAAATTATAGTATTTCCATCATTTTAGTGTTTTTTTAGCAAAAGTTTGGTAGTGTTTTCTTTAATTGGTTGACTCGATGCAATTTTTTTCTGAGATCGTGTTATGAGTAGTATATGCTAGTAACTGAAACACAGACACACATGTTATGAGAGAGAAATGTTCGGATTTGTGCCCCGCAACGCGGGCGGGGAAAAAACTAGTTAATTAATATAAGAAAAGAGGGTGTTATAGGAATAGTACCTAAGACACAACCTCTATTTCTTATTGTTTTTCTTTGTCATATTTACAACAATGCCATCCATGTTTATTTTTGTGTATTCAACCCTTAAGCTTTTAGTATTGCCACTTACACCCCCTCAACTTTCTAAAAACTTTGTAAAAATTCATTTTGACCCCGTGGAGTTTTACGTGTTTATTTTTATGTACGTCGGTCAAATATAAAATGTTTTCGTGCTTATTTTTATGTACGTTTTTTGTTGGTCTACTTTTTGTTCGGAAACAAGTCGGGTCAAATATAATACGTTTTCACTAGGCGGTATAAATTCTTGTTACTTTATGTTTCCACTCTGCCAACGCGTGGTACCATGCTTTAACGTAAAAATCACTATTTTCTTACGTGCTGATTTCTAAGTCGGTTTACATTTCGACGTAAATTTTCTCGGTAATTAGTCGGGTCAAATATAATACGTTTTCATGTGAGTTTTCAGTTGGTCTACGTTTTGACTTAAATTTTGTTCGAAAATGAGTCGGGTCAAATATTTGACGGTATAAGTTCGAGTTACTTTAAGTTTCGACGCCGCCACAATGCGCGGCGGGTCAAAATACTAGTTACTTATAAATTATAAAAAATCGGACATAAAAGTGTTTGCTTCTGAATCTCAAAACCTATGATATGGTGCATGCAGAAAGTTGAAAACAGACTGAGGATACTGATTGATTTGAGAGAGCTTGCATCAGCCGAGAGCCCTGATACTTTCACTCTTGTTTACACAAACATCCTCGAACATCAACCTAATTGCCCGGTAAGTATGGTTCAATTTGCTAATTCATCTGCGGTTTTACAAGCAGCTAATTTATAAGCAATTTTCATGATGATTACAGCCTATTGTTGTTGAGAAACTTGTTGGACTGCGTGAAGGAATTCCACGTAAAGATGCAAAGGAGGTATGTATATCAATATAATCGAATTTGGATAATGATTTTAGTGTGTTACACATGGTTACAATATGTGTCAAGTTCAATTATACAATTTGGTGCTCTTAACCTGATATGAATTGTGTTACCTCTGTATGTTATGTTTGTTGAAATTAAATTCCGTTTTAAGGAAAACTTATACTCTCGTCCCAAAACCAGGTTGTACAAGAATGCAAGGAAATATTCGAGAATTCTCTCATCGATGGAAACCCACCGAGGGCAGGTTTTGTCTTCTCGAAATTGAAGTCACTCAACACATCGAAAATCACTAATATTTTGCGAAAGCTGCATTAATTCCGTTAAATTGTGTGCGACTGCCTGTATGTATTCATGGTTAAATTTCCTTTCCCGGTAAAACTTTTACCGCCTGTATGTGTTACATATGTGTTACATTTCGTAATTAGTTGAGATCATATTATTTAAAATCTATGTTTACCAGAATTTTGCAGCACCATAGGTATATATGTTCAAATATTCATCATTTGACTCTTGTGATATTATTTCAATTATTTCATCTTTTTTGAGCAATAATGTTCAACTTTTGTTGGGCACCATAAAATTTGTTTTTTTTTTCTTTCTGAAGATTGCATCATTTGGATGGGATCTCACATGCACTATATAAATTGAAGATATCTACTGGATAATATAGTATGCAGGGGTGTTTAAAAGCAGTTGAAAGCGTCTCAAAGCGACCAAATTGCTTAAGCCAAAGCAAGTCTGTCGGTTTGAGATCCGAACAGCTCAGTTAATGGTTCGGTTTTTGTGGCTTGGCGGGTTTAACGGTATCATATATTTATTTTTGGAATAGTATGTATTATGATCATGGACATCTTTCTCATTTAAGCCAAAGCAACTAGAGATATTTTATTTAGCTCTCACAAGTTTTTATAATTACATAGACAAGATATATTTAGAGATTATCTAGGGTTTAGGCTTGGTGGGTGGGGTTCGGCTACAAAGTCCAAGTTTCCAAAAAAGTGTAAAACGTCATAAAACACACCTAAAACCCGTAAATAACAGAAAGACTACTAAAACACCATATTCAAACCATAGTGGTCCATAAAAACTTTAAACACACAATCGTAGAACTGTGGATATAAAACATAACATGCTAATCAACATAAAACACAATAATTTTGTCATTCGATAATTAGAGTTCTATCATCCAAAATAAAAAAACACAACCCACATATATGATGTTTTAGTAATCTTTATTTTGTTATTTGGGGGTTTTGAGTGTGTTTTATGGTTGACATTTTAGTGTTTTTTACACTTTTTAGGAAATTTGAACTTTATAGTCATCTCTTAGCCTAGGCTTGGTGAACAAGAGCTATGACAAGTTTCTACAATTAACATAGACAACGTATATATAGAGACTATCTAGGGTTTTAGGCTTGGTAAACAAGAAAGCCAAACATGCTTTCTAAATATCCAATAAAACAAGCCAAATAGCAATAACTAGCCCAAGGATATCACACCTAATAGTCTCCCACTTGAAGGCCTTGCGATAAACACCAAGTCCGCCAACAAGCACAAAGCAATCCATGTCTTCAGTATTCCATAAACTTCAAACACATACATGAACAAAAGTCTTCTAGGTCCATCCCCCAAGAACAAACCAAACTTCAAACCATGTATCCCCAATCAACTCAGTTGCAGCCGACTCAATCATCATCAGTAAATAGAAGGGCCCATTGAAGCCCCCAGATGGCTTCAACCTGGTCTCAAAAGACCCTGTCTTCACATCCTCAATCCTAACTGATTCCCATAATCTTGAACCATTAGATACATGGATTCGCAGAGGAAAACTCCCCACTAGCAGAAACTTCTCAGGATAGATTTCATTCGGCAAACTAGTCTTCCGTTCCCAACGTCAATTTCCAGACGGTGTCGGAACACTCCTCATGCTCCCACAACTACAAAAAACATGTACATGTTCAGACCTCCGAATACGCTCAAGCTGATTAATGAAGTCCCAAAGTCCTTTTCTGCAAACTGAACTCATTTAACTGTCGAATCGGCGAGCCCAACTTTGGCGTTCGTCTTAACATGGGTGGTCAGTTCCCTAGACGGAACAAGCACCATATACAATGACCCCTTCTTGAAACCCCTAGCAATCACAAGATTACCCTTAACGACATTTCAGTTTCCACAATCAAACTTAACGTCCAAACCCTTATTCATCCAATTGCCCAACAAAGATCAGCTTCATTTCAAGCTTTGGAACGATTCTAACGTCACATGAAGTCCAAGTAGTGCCCAAAGTAGTAACTAGATCCAAATCACCCATGCTAGCCACATCAAGAATTTCATCATTGCTATGGGTAGCATGGAATGATGCACCAAAATCCATGACCCAGGATTCCACACTTCTTTCAACGCAAAGTATGAAAGCCTCATCTTGAGAGTCGCTTACCGCAGCAGTGTGTAATCAATTAGAGTTATTTGATCCTCCACTAAAATTCTTATTCTGACATTGACTCTTGTAATGCCCTTTTTCGTTGCAGTCCCAACAACGCATACTCGGATGAGCTCCTGCCCTGACCTTTGCTGCTCCCACTATTCTAACTAGTATCCCTTCCCTTGCCAACATGTAACATCTCAGAAGAGACCCTTTAGTATTCGTATGACAAACATCCTCACCCGATACCAAAACCTAGATCTTTTCAAATGTTAACCCCTCAGGCCTCACCGAGTTAGTGATAGTAGTCATCATCCCGGACCAACTATCAGGCAATGAAGATAGCAAAATCACAGATTTGGTCTCATCATCGAATTTCATTCCCAGGACATTTTGTTAAAAGCAACGCCACAGATGATCGAATAGCAAAATCACAGCTTTGGTCTCATCATCAAATTTCATTCGCATAGATGATTAGCTATAAACGGTTTTTCATACATGTTTGACAGAGCCAACATCATACCACGCGCAGTGGTTTCAGACATGATGCTAAAAGCAACGCCCCTCATTAGTGACAACGTAATAACCCCTCTAGCCTTCTTGTCCTTGGCATTCCACAAAGCTTCTTCAACTTTATCCATTTTCTTAGGTTTTTCTTCCAATACCATATCCAAGTCTTTTTGACCCAACAATGCATTTATCTGTATTTTCCACTAACTATAATCCGAACCGTCAAAGTTTTCAATATGCCACTTTCCATCTTCAACTATAATGACAAACAAAAACAAACCAAAATTACCCAGCTCCAAAAGTGAAACAAAACCTAACCCGGTACTCCTATTAAACAAATACCTAACCATAACACAAAGCAAACCCGATTGACCCGAATAATAACCCGAAACTTGAACACCCAAAATCGAACAACCTAAACAAACCCTAGTCAGAAAACAAGAAGGAGTTAACCTGTCTCTCCTGAGCGCGGCTGAAAAACAGTTGTAAACAGCGATTCCCAATGACGTTCAACAAATCAACAAAAGTCGGAACCTAGTTCAGTAACAAAGAAATATGGCGGCGGCTGTTGATATTAACTCTTGACTATCGTGCCACAATTTCCTTTCTTAGAGTCTTGATTTAAATAACCTTCAATCAAATATGATAGAAACTAAATTGCGAAGCGTTACGTGAATCTAACGAGCGGAAACTCTGATACCACTTGGTAGGTCTTAAGTGGCGCATTGGAATAAATGATTCACAACAAACATACAATAATAAACGAGAAAATATAAAGCAACACACGAACACGAGAATTTTACTTGGTTCGGTTCCGGTGGGGAACCTACCTCACACAAACCTATCCAAACTGTTGGTTCTAGACTTCCAGACACTAAACTAGTTTGTTTGGACCTGATTTCAACACGAACTGAGCAACCGGTTTCAACCAGGTCAAACCACCCTCTAGAATTGGTTTGAGAGAAAACCGAGTTTGACTTTTGTTGACCAAACGAAGCGGCTTGTATAAAGAAAATCGGTTTGTGTACCTACAGAGTGTATCTTGGGGTATTAAGTGGGTTTTGGGGTTCAAAAATTCAACAAAATACCGACTCAATAAGATCGGTTTGATCGGTGTTCGGATTCATGAGTCATGGCCGATTGGGTTATTTAAAAAAAAATACATGAATTCAAATTCAAATTGCAATTGATAACCTAATAATTAACACAACAATTATTTGCTAAAATCATAGTTTTTATATATAATCAGTGATGTGCGTGAATTATGTGTATTTTTAATAATGATTTTTCACAAATTCAGTTTTAAATTTATAGAAATGATTTTCACCTTGGTACTAAACCCTACACGTAGGCAAGTGTATCTATCCTATATGTAGTATAGTATTGGTAAAAACCAAGTATCGATCTATGGACACGGTTGTAACATTTGTATAAATCGGGTCTCCAAAACCCGCTCCGTTTTGTAATCAAATACCAATATATGAAATTACATTAAATATTTATGAGTATTTCGAGTTTAAACGTTACATAATTAATATATAAACTAAACTATAAAATTATATTTGATAAAAAGTTAAAATAAAATAAATAAAAAATATTTGGAGCTGACCGGACTCGAACCCGGGTCAACTGCCTCCAATGACTTATCTCTCCGTCTCCAAACCACTCCGCCACCGATTGTTTTCTGTTAGCATTATGAAAGCAATTGAATTTTATACGCATACACGACTTAACGGTTAATGATATCTGAATAAGGAAATCGGTAGCCGAATCGCCAAATCAGTTTTTGTTCGCATAGTTAACTTATAACCGATGAATATCGGTTTCTAATTAAAGTTCAGATTGAATGAACTTCAAGTTTGGGTTTTTGAAACCGAAAGTCATTCAAGCTCCAAATAATTCAGATTCCAATCATTTATACGATTCAGAACCGTCTCAAATACACTCCAATCCCTTTTCGTCGCGTTTTCAAGTCCTTTGAGCACAAGAAAACTGTCGCCGGAATTCTCTGCAAATCTCGCCGGAAAACCGTGTTCAACTCAAACCAGTAAGATTTTCCTCTCTTGCTGTTTCAATCTATTGTTAGGACACTACTAACATTAAACCGTCACTCCAAAACCAGTCACAGAAGACTTGCTGGATTTTCTGGGTTCGCCGGAGAAACTCTGGATTTCGCCGGAAACACGCTAGTTAACGGTAAACACATTCAATCGTGCTAATAATCCATGTACTCTGGTTCAATTTCAAATCTAATTCTTTAATTCTGTTGTTAGACTCTCTCAGCCGGAGGTTCAAAAACAGAGTTACTTGTTCTCGCCGGACTTTCTGAAGAAGACGACCTGTCCGGTATTTCTTTTCCCCAAACTGTTCGGTTTGTTCATTCAAACTAGTAATCATGTTATTTAAGTAGTAGAACTCTGAACCAGTGGTCTGAGTAAAAACCGGTAATTATAGTGAAGAAGACGAACACAAAAAAAAACGGGTTAAGAATAATTAAAATTCGGATAGTTAACGGGTTAGACACACAGTCCAGCGGTGGACTGTGTGCAAAGTTTATATACGAGTCCCGAGTTCGATCCTTACCACACACACACTGCGTAATAACATTCCTTTTTATTCATAAAACTAACCGGGTTAGATCGAGTAGTTGTTAAGTATAATATAATTCAAGAATATAACCGGGTTAGACACACAGTCCAGCGGTGGACTGTGTGCAAAACAAACTGCACGTCACGCGATCGAGTCCCGTCACAAACACCGGTTCAATGAGATTAAAACGTTTTGTAAAATAAAGGAATTTTCGGTAAGTTCGAATAAGTGCATAAATATAATTAAAACTGGAAACCTAACGGGTTAGTCACGTAGCTCAGTTGGTAGAGCTACGTGCGCGTGAACGGAAGGTCACCGGTTCGAATCCCGCTCGGCGCAAGTATTACCGCTGACCGAACCGGTCAACGGTCAACGGTCAACGGTCAAACAGTAAAAAAATATTATTATTTTTTAAATATTTATTTGTTTAATTTAAATTAAAAATCAATTAGAAATACTTAAAAATAACATTTCTAAGGATAGAAAATAGCCATAAACTCACAAAAATATATCTAAAAATCCCATTAAAATCTTTAATAAAATCCATCCATTTAATATATTTTTCCCATTATAATTTAGGTCAGTGATTCCTCGTTGACTCGCTCCGTCTAAATCGTGCGCATCTCACCAACTCAAATCCAACGCACCCAATGTGAGTGAACCCTTCAAATTCCCCGTTTTAATCACATTTTTGGGGTGTATCATGTGTCTTGTTCACTTACTTATTATAATTAAGTTATTGTGCATATATCATATCATGACATGTGTGTTAGTTGTTGCTGATAAGTAGTTATTATTGTTTGCAAATTATTATTTCAGTACATGCAATTGCTGAGGCCGCAGCTCCCCATCCCTCGAGGTTGAGTTTGATCCCCATTTTATTATGCGGTTGATCAGGGCGTGCCCGCACGATCGGCTCCGTTTGATTGAGCCTTGATCGGTCATTTCATTTACATTTCAATACATGCAATACGCTCGGCTCCGTTTGATTGAGCCTTGAGCACACAGTTCAATTTACATTTTCAGTTCATGCAATACGATCGGCTCCGTTTGGTTGAGCCTCGATCTCACAGTTCAATTATGTTAATTTTCATATGATGTTAGTATGTTCATGTATGCTATCGATTGTTAATGTATGTTATAATTGTAACTGATGTTGCCATTGCTTGATTTCATACATATGCTCTTTTATGATTATGCACAATATTTTATTGATAAACTAACCAGAAAGTCATTATTAAATGTTTATCTATAAGGTTCACTCGCCAACTTATGTTGACCCAAAAACCTCCCATTTTACACATGATACAGGTGAACCAGCAGCAGCTAGGAACACGTAGGATCTGGATTAGAAGAAATAAAACGATTTAGTATTTGGAATATTATGTTTGGTTATTTTCCTTTGTAATGAATGAACATGTTTGAACGTTTGAGAAATGTAACTTTGACTTCATTTAATAATGGAACATAATAGTAAATGTCATGTGCTTTGGTGATAACCCAATTATGCCCCGACTCTTATTTCCGCTGCGGGTCGGGGTGTGACAACGGTAGCTTCTGATACTAAACCTTTGTTACTCTAAAGCCTTTTCAAATAACAAGTTTCGTTTTCTAAATTATCATGCAAAATAAAATAAAAATTCCAAGTTAAAGAAATTCAACACGATTTATCAAAAGAAGTTGTCTAAACCGAGTATCCACTAATGTTCATGTAACGATCTATGGGAAGCACTAATGATGACACAAACTCTCAAGTAACTAAGTCTCGGTCAAGATCCCCTAGTTTTGTAATTTCTTTGGAAAATTAAAATGAAATAACATTCTAATCACCTAAAAAATCATTCTTTTTAAACTCGTGTGTAAAATTAATGCTAATCTTTAAACAATAGTTACTCATTTGTCAAAACTCCTAACTCTACAATTTAAGGAAAACTAATATGAAAAACATATTAATCGCCTAAAATTGCTTTTAATTAGATAGCATCCTAATGTTGTTCTTGATATGAGCCATGAGTATGATCATGCTAGATAACAATTTTGGCTTAAATCATCAACCATTAACACTATTATGATCTTTCCAAATCTAAATGCAAGATTACATAAACATGCTCAAATCTTCAACCATTGCATGTTAACAGTTACCATTCTAGTCTCATGCTTTGAATCAAATTAACTAGTAACAAGATACAACAATCATAATCTACGCATAGGTTTTCCAACATGTCATGAGTAAATAACAATCAAACATTCATGAAATCCAATTTTAAGCATGCATATAAAATCCAAGAACAATACTAGAAGACTAACATGAAGATTAACATAAACTTGTCATCACAATTACTACAAATCATCACACAATCAAAAGTTTCAACATTATTTAAGCAACTACAAATGTCTAGCCCATAAGGCTAACAAAAACCACAACCATGCTTGCTACTAAGATTAGGGTGTGTGGCCAAGGCTGACACAGCTGTGTGCCATCTCAACATAGCTGTGTCTGGGGCACAATTTCTACAAACTTCATTTTTTCTTGAGTTTTTTGCAACGAATCACCAACAAGCTTTCCGAAACTACAATATTCAAATAAAATACAATTAAGTGTCGATTCAATTGAATTTGTAACAAAAAATATATAAAATTGGGGATAATATGTATATTTATTGGCATATTAATCAACTAACATCAAAGTACAAGCTAAGTTATACATAGTACAATTAAGCATTATATTATTATCAATCATGAAAAAGAAACATGAAACCAAAAAAATAATCGGGATATCTATATAAATTATAATGGGGTTATTCGGGTTACCTGAATAAGCACCAACCGTACTCGTTTACCGAACTATTTTACTTAGTTGGGTATGGGTTTAGTGTTATTTGGTTTTGGGTTATTCGGGTTTACTCTTATTCGGGATCAGGTGACTTCGGGTCGGGTTGTGTTTCAGATAAAAATGACACCCCTACCTTTAGTTGAGTTAGTCAAATCTCATTCCAGAACCCGATTTTGTTCATTTAAATGATTAAATACTCTATTACCAAAAGTTAAAACTAAGATCGTGCAAGGGCTAGAAAAAAAAATGTCTCTATTGCTGCCATTTAACATGTTCGAACATGAGAATATAGGTTTTGGAGAGTCCTTTAATATATCTAATATAATACACACTTGCAGTTTTACAACACTACACTGATCAAATTCTTGCCATAATGGACGAGGTTGAAGACATTAGTGATGTGTCATCCTTAAGCTACGAGTCCATGAAGTCAGAGCTGACTAGAGCTCTTAACAAGTTAGTTACAATCCATTGGTTTTTTATGATAAAAATACTGTTGAGTTCCTTGATGAGAAGGAGAATACAGTGTTTGAACTACATGGTTCGAGGCCTTGGGAGTTTGAACAATATTTTACACTCTTAAATGAAGAAGCAGAAAGTGCGTATGTTCAATACTGAGCAACACGTTAAGTCAGAGCTGACACAAGATCTTCGCGAATTCCATAAGGTACATAAAAGGTATGCAAACTATTTGCATGAAATCAAAGATGTCATTCAGATGTCAAACCACCAGCTACGAAATGACCGAAAAGATGTAGAAGAGATGAGAGATCCCCTATATGCATTGAAAAAAACGGGTTGCAAAGGCTAATTTACGTAAGCTTCATCACAACAATTTGGAACTCGATGAGCTGAAAGTTGCAACACTTGTACTGGCAAAGGATGATATATGTAAAGTCTGGACTCCAAACATAAAAAAAAAAACAAGAATACACAACTAATGAGTACAAGAAATGATTCGTCTTTCAGACCGATTTTGAGTCGAATCGGCCGGTTGGACTGGGAACTGGCGGTCGACCGGATTTTGATTAAATTTTTAATTTTTATGCTATTTATTTTTTTAACGTTTACGAGATAACCCGGTTCTTACATCCGATCTGGCCGATTCGACCGACCCGACCAGTGGACCGGTAAGTAGACCTGGTCCTAAAAACATTGTCTCTCCATTCCTGTTTAAGTTTCTTTTATCAAGTTGTTAACGTGTTTGATTCTCTCGTGGAGTGATCCTCAACATGTCTACTAAGTGTAGGTTAAGCTATAGACTGATCCAATCCATTATCTTTTTTAATGTAGCCATGAATTTAACATTTTAAATAGCACCTTTTTTTTTTTTCCATCATGAGGTGGGGTTTAGTATTAGCCTCCTGCATTCATCAGGGAAATGCATTGGTTTAGTATTACTCCTGCATTCATCAGGGAAATGCATTGGTTTAGTATTAGCCTCCTGCATTCATCATGGGGTGTTATTCCATGGTGCTGCCGAGGCTCGTAATAAAAATAGATGTTGATGTTTTTCCCTTCATCCATGATCGCTTTGCATAAGTAAGCCTATGAGCCTTGCTTTTTCGCACTCATGGCGGAAGGGTTTCTCCTAAGGAATTTTAGTGTAACTCATAAGAGGGGTTTATGGATAACTAACCACTTTGAAGTGGCTTCATCCATTTAGTGGGAGTAATGGTTTGAATTTACTTCTTTTTCGAAACTTTAGGTTGCTCCTTTGTAACCAAATATTGTCGGGCCTTGACTTTCTAGAATATCATTGACTTCCTAGAATATCATCTATGCATTAGACTATGAGGTATAAACTGGTCAAGCAGAGTAAAAAAAAAAAAACTAATATTATAGCAAGTGAACGAAATTTTAGTTTCATTTTGTTATAGTATCGTTTAATGATGTTTCGGATAATAACGTCAGACCCACTAGGTAGAACAACCGTTGAACTATTCGTTGAACGGCCGTTCTCTGGCGGGTGTGCAATTAAAATTCAAAGTATGTACGACGTTTTCTTTAGTAAACATCACCTATATTTATATCAACATTTTTTTTAGTCTATCCTCTTCGTTTTCGTGACAATCGATCAATACCCTCATGTAGTCGTAATCAAAATTCCTCAATTGTTGTTGCGAATTCAAACCATAATAAATGCAAGATGTTCGTTTAAGAGGAGGATTGAATGAACCGTCGAATGAGGAGGGGTTCATCAAAGGCATGTCTTTTATCCTCTTAATAAATTTGCGAATCAAACACTATCAATTTTACATTGGAACTAATTCAAATTCCTTTAGAACATTCCAAATTATTATACATATTAATAATATGTAAACTAGAATCGAATGGAAAACAAACAAACAAACAAACAAACACGACATCTGTCACGTTTTCTTCCATCACTCGGTCTGAAACATATACTACACTTTGAAAAGGTGCAATCGTTACATCTCATTATCGTTGTTAATCTCCGCCATATTACTATAATTTTCTAACATATAATTAAAAGTCGCATATAAACACAAACTATGTTTTTAAACAGAGTAATCAGAAATCAGATAACATAACCTAAATCTGAGCTGAGTTTCTATCAGAATAATTACCATTAATCAACAATAAGATAAATATAACTTTGTGTATTATTAGAAATTCAGTGTCTAGTTCTTATATAACTTAAATCACAAAGTCAATGGTATTTACCATCAACACCCTCCACTTTAAAAACTTTTAATTTTAACCCTTTCATTATTACTTTGTATTTACACCCTTTAAGTTTTGAAAATTACAATTTTAACCCCTATACTATTACTCTATTTTTACAATTTTTATAATAACTTTTAAAATTTGCATTTTTAACCCATGCACTATTTCTTCATTTTACACCTTCTCAATCTTTGAAGTTTGCCTTTTTAACCCTCAAGTTTGAATTCCACCATCACCCCCCTCAACTTTTCAACTTTGCATTTTTACCCCTTACATTGTTACTCTATTTTTTAATGCCACCACCTCCTCAAGTTCTAAACTTTATGTTTTTACTCGTTCACTATTACTTCATTTTTACCACCTCCACCCCATCAAGTTTTAAACTTTACATTTTTACTCCTTGTACTACTACTCCATTTTTACACCTCTTCAGCTTTGAAAATTTCATATATGGTTAATGTATCACATAACACCTGAACTAATCCATTCGATGTCTGAAATGTACCGCGCCGCAACACACGCGGGTCTAGTTGCTAGTTAATCTTATTTGGAAAGAACCCTAACTCAGGGGAAATAGCAATTCAATAATTATAAATTTATTTTAAACCTTATATATATATATATATATATATATGCATGTAGGTGAATTATAGCAGGAAGGTACACAAAATCTCTTAACTTACTATCTATAGCAGTCACTACATATATTTGCCAATAATAGACTTTATTATATATAATATTATAGCAACCGTCCATTAACAAAATAGAAAAACCGACTTTTGTGTGATCAACTCGGTCAAAACTCAAAACTCCACTCGGTCTGAAACAACATATTCTCCCATAATATGAATCCTATTGAATATCTAACCTATGCTTAATACACAAGAGATCTGTTAGAACTAAAAGTTTTCATAATTCACGTTAAATTATATATAAGGTGATCGTGTAAGAAATTATCATATAGTTTTGAGGCAAGATGATGGTTGAAGATCTAGGAATCGAAGCGAAAGAGGCCGCAGTTCGCGAGGTTGCGAAGCTGTTGCCCCTTCGAGAGCTTTTGGTATCGGTTTCTCAAATCAAGGCGGATTACGTTGCTCGTCAACAGGTTGTTTTCAATCTTCTCTTGTGTTGGTTTTTGATGTTAGTCCCTAACTTTCTAGAGTTACATGTATGTTCTCTGTGGTTTGATCGTTTGTTACTCGGGTAGTCCCTTGACTGGATGGACGTTAGTTTTTCTAGTTATGTTGGTATGACATGACTAAAATACCCTTACAAGAGCTCGAGTTGTTTGCAATCGGCTTGCTAAAAGCTTGAATCGAACGGAGACTAAAAGAGCTCAAGCTTGAGCGTAAAGTAATGTTGATACGTGAGCATCAGTTTCACTTATCGAGCTCGAGCAGGCTTTGAAACTATTATTTATAGAATTTTTATTTGGTATACTAAATATATAATACAACAACCAAACCCAGTAAAATCCCACAAATAGTCAAAGCTATTGATAGGGTCTGGGGAGGGTGGGATGTAGACATACCTTACCTATATCCGTGAGGGTAGAGAGGCTGCTTTCAGAGAGACCTTGGCTCAAAAAATATAATTTATAATAAAAATTGTTATATAAAATTTTGATGAGTTAAATGTCATTTTAGTCCATGTGGTTTGGGCCATTTTTCCAGATTAGTCCAAAGGTTCCATTTTTCGCATATGGGTCCACAAAGGTTTCACAGTTGCCGTTTTAGTCCACTGGGTTAACTTCATCCATTATTTCTGTTAACGAGAAGGGCAATTCGATCATGTTAAATGGCCGAATTGCCCTTCTAACTAACCGAATTACATATAAAATGACCGAATTGCCCTTCTCGTTAACAGAAATAATGGATGAAGTTAACCCAGTGGACTAAAACGGCAACTGTGAAACCTTTTTGGACCCATAGGCGAAAAATGAAACCTTTCGACTAATCTGGAAAAATGGCACAAACCACAAGGACTAAAATGGCATTTAACTCAATTATGATAAATATAACTAAATAATATATTTTCTTATATATAAAAGTTATAATTATTATTAAAACTTATGTTAAAATATAACTATAAATTAACTGATTAATAATAAACGAGCCGAACCCGAAGTTGAGAAACAGCTCGAAACTAGCCGCGCTTGAGCTTTGTGTAAGTTAAACGGGTCGAGCTCGAGCCAAGTCAAGCTCAGGCTTGCGTTGTTTACACGCGTAAATTTTAAACATTCAAATCCCTTACTTCAATGTCCAGTCCCATTAGGAATATGAATTTTTTTCTTCACATGTGTATAATGTCAAAACCTGCATCCATTAATGGGACCGCAGCAGACTTCACTAATTCAGCAAAACTGAGAATACAGTCAGCAGCAGATGCCAATCTCTTGCTTAAAATGACACTAGGAATATGATTTTTATTCAGGTTTTGTTGGCAACTAAGGAAAACACTTTTCACTTAACCTTTTTTCGTTCTTTATTACAGGCGAATGACGCACAACTTAGCACCATGGTGGCCGAACAGGTAAATCTTTTAGTCCTGTTACCGTTTATAAATGTTAAATAAAATGATGAAGTTGATATGCTTTTAGTGAATTTGATTAATCAGGTTTATGCATATTTGCACAGGTTGAACAAGCACAAGCTGGTCTAAAAGCACTTGCTTCATCTGAGAAGGCCGTAAATCATCTGCGCGGGAACTTTCTTAATACCGAAAAGTACATTTGATGACACATGAAGCCATTTTCACAAGTCTTTTAATTCCGCTTGTGATAGATGTACTTGACTTTTAATACTCATACTTATTCAGGTTATGTAAAGAATGTCAAACGCTGATCGAGAATCATGATCAGATTAAGCTTCTTAGCAACGCTCGAAATAACTTAAACACCACATTAAGGGTACGCGTCTAAAACAGCCAATCACGAAACCATTTTTCTCTTCCTTTTTTTATCTTTTATTCTTGTGACGATATAAAATCAACGTCACTATTAGGATGTAGAGGGATGCTGTCAATTTCCGTTGAAGCTGCTGCAGCAAAGGATTCTTTAAGTGATGACAAAGAGCTCATCAACACGTATGAGGTACGGGTGAAATATTATACGAAGTATTGAAAGTTATTCTTATGTTCCAAACATGATACATAGACCGTTCGCTTTTTTTTGCCATATTTTCAGCGGTTAACGTCTCTTGATGGAAAGAGGAGGTTTGCGTTAGCTACTGCAGGATCTCATAAAGAAGAGGCCAGCAGACTCAAGTCAGGATCAACTTCTCTAATTTATAGTTATTTACATTTTGATGACTAAAATAAGTTTTGAGTTTGACATTTTTATGGGAAATATTACAGAGAATATTTTGTAGAAGTTGATCAGACTTGGGAGACATTTGAGCAGACGTTATGGTCACATATTTCCAACTTTTTTGAGCTTGCTAAGGAAAGGTACGCTAATCTCTCTAGCTTTCCCTAAGTACACAGATGGTCCCTGTGGTTTGCACTTTGTAACACATTTAGACCTCAGCTTTTTCAAAAGTACATGGATGGTCTGTATGGTTTGCACTTTGTAACGCATTTAGACCTCAGCTTTTTCCAAAAGTGCATTGATGGTCCGCATGGTTTGCAGTTTGTAACGCATTTAGTCCCTAATTTGGGCATGCTAAAACCTTTAGATTTGTTGGCTGAGAACTAAATGCGTTACTAAGTGCAAACCACAGGGACCATCTGTGTACTTTTGGAAAGCTAGGGACCAAATCCAAAATTTTGGTAAAACACAGGGACCATTCGTGTACTTTACACTAATTCTATTTCAAAGTTTTCATAAATACATCTGTTCTTAGCATGCCATGCTTCTTAATTTTTAACGTTTGGTTAACGAGTGTCATCGTGTCTCTTAATTGCAGCCCGCAAACACTTGTGCGTGCTTTAAGGTATGTTATTATTCAACACTCTTTAACATTAACTACATAGGTTTATTAGTTTTCATAGAAACATTTGTGTCTGAAACTAGTGAAGGAAATCCATAGTATAAAATTTTTATGAACCCGGTTCATATATGTATATATTTATTTGTTACAAAGATTAGTAAAAAACACTTTCGACAAGTATGTGTACATATATATATACATATATGTGTGTGTGTGTGTGTTAGTTAAAATAAACTTTAACTAGTGAAAAATATATATATGTACATTTTAAGCAACGGAAGCATAGGTTACAATGCATAAAAAGTATGAACACTTTTATACCAAGGAGCACCCGCAATGGAACAAGGTCACCGACATGCAAACATGAAATAAAAAACGCAAACCATAGGGGGTTTAGGTATACCTTCGGTTAGTAATAAACCAGTTGAGACACCGAAGTTCAAGGAACACGTGCTAGTTACATGAACTAGCAAAACGCGAGTATGGGCCGGGTAACGGCGGTGGTGGCCGGCGGTACAAGCGGCGGCAGCGGCAACAGGGTGGGTCGGCGGCGGCTATGGTTTGTTGTGGGTGTTTTGAGAGATTTAAGCAAGTTCTTCCAACCCCTTAATGTAAGACCCAACACCCATTTGAATAGGATATGGAGATCCTTGCATGTATGCCAAGTGGTGGACATGCACATGCATGCGCGACAAGTGGTGTATGGGTTATGCATGCACGATAAGTGGCGATGCAAGAGTGCATGCGCGACAAGTGGCATAGCATGGGTGCATGTGCGACAAATGGCGAGATGAGTATACCCCCCGTCTCACCCGGTCCATGTACCCGTCTCCCAGTTAATACCCGCAACAAGTTTATCAGTTAAGATAAACAATCATATTATTAATAACGAGTATTAATAATATAGACCCGCTAATGATCATAAATATAATTATGATCCGTTTCGCATATCGTTCGTAATTACCGGTTAAACCAATTAAGTGGATTTTAGTTCATTGCGCACGGTGTAACTCTTACGGGTCAAGACCCGGTCGGTAGCATTGACTTATCGAACCGGACATAAATATCCAACAGCTTCCACTTGGACGATCTCTGATAAGATCTCAACGCAGACAGCCAGCGGTGCTCTAGCTACACATAGTTGCTCCCAACAGGTCATGACACTTTAAAGTCACTAATCAAGGTATATACCCTTTAGCAACGGCTTGCTACTTGAAGACAGTAGACTTATGGCAATCATTGTCATCTATCCTTTCCGTATAATCAATTGAACAATGAGACATGGATCAGATTCAATCTCACATTGCGTTCAATCATTATCGTTCTCGTTCAAGAATCAAAGTGGTCCAATAACACACAGTAAGTTTGGATAAGGCCTTACACTTCACCAGTTTGAATCAACGAGGGCGCCCATATGTCTAACTGTTACATACAATGTAAGAGTACAAAGTCCCATCTTGACTACATACAACTCCCACTGAAATTCAGAACTACTCCCAACCAATGCCTTTATAACTGGCAGTTACGCGAAAGTGGTTGACACTGATCAAAGAATAGTCTTTAGTAAACGAAGTTCTAGTATGTATCTCAGGTCAGAGGATACTAAATGAGTATACCTAAATCAAATACATCTTATGACTAAGATCCATGAAGAGGATTTGATGCGAGCTACATCCAATGTCATTCATAATGAGGTCTGTGAGTTTGGAAGTCAACTCCTTGAGTCCAAAGTCAGAATAGTCTTAATTCAGAATCGTTCCCCCGAGTCTGACCGACTACGGATAATTTAGAATACAAGATTCATGGATTAAACGTATCAAATTTGAACATAGTTGTAGGATTCAAGAATTGCATTTAACTATGAATGCAAGAGTACAACTATTTGATGTTCGTACATCCAAATACTAAATCAAAACATATCACTGGCTAATCTATGCCCAATAACGTCCATGTGACGATCATGTTTTTCTTGAGTCATTGGCTTAGTAAACGGGTCAGCTAGGTTTTGATCTGTGTCAATTTTGCTTATAACGATGTCTCCATGTTCCACGATTTCACGTATGTAATGAAAATTTTTCAAAATGTGCTTGGCTTTGTGATGAGATCTAGGCTCCTTGGCTTGAGCAATAGCACCTATGTTATCACAAAATATCTGGATGGGTTTCATGATACTTGGAACCACATCGAGATCGGTTATGAACTTCTTCATCCGAGCAGCTTCCTTTGCAGCAATGTACTCAGATTCCGTGGTGGAATCAGCCACAACACTTTGCTTGGAGCTTTTCCATGAGACAGCTCCTCCGTTAAGAGTGAACACGAAACCTATTTGTGAGCGAGAGGTATCTCGGTCAGTTTGAAAACTAGCATCAGTGTAACATTTTACAGTGAGCTCCTCATTGACTCCTCCAAATATCAAGAACATATCTTTTGTCCTTCTCAAGTACTTAAGGAACGCGAGTATGGGCCGGGTAACAGCTGTGGTGGCCGGCGGTACAAGCGGCAGTGAGCTGCGGCAGCGGGGTGGGTTGGCGGTGGCTATGGTTTGTGTGGGTGTTTTGAGAGATTTAAGCAAGTTCTTCCAATCCCTTAATGCAAGACCCAACACCCATTTATGTGGATTTTAGTTCGTTGCCCACGGTGTAACTCTTACGGGTCAAGACCCGGTCGGTAGCATTGACTTATCGAACCAGACATAAATATCCAACAACTATAACACTTGATATTTATTTCCAATTACACTTGCAGGGTTGTTGAAATGCAAGAAATTCTGGATGAACAAGTTGCTGAAGAGGCTGCTGAGGCTGAAGGTGACAATGCAATGGCATCCGTAGCAAATCCGGGCAAGTACGTATTATTGTTAATAAATTAGATCTACACAGTACTTAACGTAATTATATTCTTTAATTAAATGCAGAAAAGCTTTTACTGCAATTGCATCTACTAGAAAGGCCAAACAGGGAAAAGGCTACAAAGATAAATGTTATGAGCAATTAACAAAAGCCGTCGAAAATAGATTTAGCAAACTTTTATCAGAAGTACTTCTGCAACTTATTTATGCATTTATATAATGTATGTGTTTACTATGTATTTATAACAATATTCTCGCGACAGCTTGTCTTTGAAAACCTTAAAGGCGCTATCGAGGAGGCAAAAACGGTATGCGTGTCGATTTAACTCCGTTTAAAAATACTGATAAAGTTACCAGCTGAGCATTTGCTCATAAATTACTTTCAGATTGGGCAAGAGTTGGGAGATATATATGATCATGTTGCTCCTTGTTTTCCTCCAAGGTTTGTTTATTAATTGTTTGAGTAAAATGCCATTTTTGTCCTTGAGGTTTTGCTGCTTTCGTCCAAATGTTTGTTTTTCCGCACCTGGATCCAAAAGGTTTGAAATCTTGCCATTTTCATCTGGCTCGTTAACTCCATCCATTTTCTCCGTTAAGTCGGAGGTATTTGCGTCTTTTGTGTTAACTTCAAGAGCAATTCGGTCTTTTTTTACGTTTTGTACAAGCATTTAGCATAACGTACATGTATTCAAAATACCGTTACTACATAAAAAAGACGAAAAAATGGATAGAGTCAACAAGCCAGATGAAAATGGCAAGATTTCAAACCTTTTGGATCCGGATGCGGAAAAACAAACCTTTGGATGAGAGTCGCAAAATTGTCCATGAAAATGGTAATTTACTCTAATTCTTTTGTCTCTTATGTTATTGAATTTCAGTCTTTCAGTTCATTTAAAGTTGCACTATGATTCTTTGCTTGAGCATTTGTTAGCTATTTGAATTATTGTTCTTGTAGATACGAAATATTTCAGCTCATGGTGAATTTGTACACCGAGAGGTTTATTCAGTGGCTAAGGCTGCTGAGTGATCGTGCAAATGATATTACAAATATTGAAATCTTAAAGGTATTTTTACATATAGTTTCTTATCTTCATTGCAATCTTAAATGACTTTATTATAATAATAATAATTATTATTTATTTTAAATCAGATAACTGAATGGATAGTTAAGTACCAAGATAACCTGATTGAACTCGGAGTTGACGAATCATTAGCTCAAGTTTGTTCGGAAAGTGGTGCAATGGATCCCTTAATGGATTCATATGTTGAAAGAATGGAAGCAACGACAAGGGTAAACTTGTAAATATATTATCATCAATTTTTCGTTTCATAATGTTACTTATAGTTTTAGTGTTATGTTACTGATAGTTTTTTTTGTTTAATTTGTTTTAGAAATGGTATTTGAATATTCTTGAGGCTGATAAAGTACAACCACCAAAACTAACCGACGACGGGAAGCTTTATACTCCAGCTGCTGTTGACTTATTTAGAATCCTTGGAGAACAAGTACAAATCGTTACGGAAAATAGCACAGAAGTCATGCTATACAGAATTGCTTTGTCCATTAATCAGGTATATACAAAATTAAAACTATTTGTTACAAAAAAAAAAAAGAAACATATTGTGGTACTATTAATCAGATTTGTTTTATAATTAAATATTATAAAATGAATCTGCATGCAACATATTTAATTATATGTTTCAGGTACTGATTGATTTTCAAGCAGCGATGAAAAAGGGACTGGAAGAACCGGCTTCTGAAATCGGTTTAGAACCATTATGTGCCATGGTTTGCAGCATTCTGTGTTTATATATAATTTGCATAAATTTAAACACATGTCAGAATCCACTCTAAATTCTTTTATGATGACAGATTAACAATAATTTGCGTTGTTATGATCTTGCTATGGAGCTCGGTTCCAGCATTATCGAATCCCTTAGTGAAAATTATGCGGAGCAGGTTATATTTCACAAGCAAAATTAAATTATTTTATCTGATTATGGTCAAACTTACAACTTGACTTTTGCAACAGGTCGATTTTGACGACACTTGTAAAGGCTTTCTGGAGGTTGCAAAGGTATACTATTACTATTATGTTACTATGTTAGCTTTGTGCAGAGCTTTTATATGTTATATGTTAACCTTTTTTAAATGATGTAGGAAGCGATACATCAAACCGTCATTTTCATATTTGATGATCCCGGTGCGCAGGAGTTACTAGTCAAACTTTATCATAAAGGTAAAAGTGTCCTTTATATCGTTGTCATCGGTTTACTACTTTACTTTTATTTTTATTTTTTATTGTGTTTGATTGTTTAATTGATTGTATGCAGAATGGAGTGAAGGACAGATTACTGAATCCTTGGTGGAAACCTTTGATGATTATTTTAAGGATGTGCAGATGTAAGTTTCAAGCTTTAACATTAATAAGTTGTCTTTCTTATTTATGTTTTTAATCATGTTTTAATAACCGGCAGGTTTATTGAAGAAAGATCATATAAGAAATTTGTTGATTCTTGTCTGGAACAAACAGTCATTTCTTATGTTCACCATCTATTAGCTCAGGTTAATGACTTTTTATCTTTAACGTTTATGTGTTGAAACACACTTGTGCAACTAATTTTAAGCCTAGTTTCCGTAGGACGTTAGTAAAATACGAAAATTACTTTTTATTACAGAAAAATTACATCAAGGAGGATACAATCGAACGGATGATACTTGATGAAGAGGTTCTTATGGAATTCTTCAAGAATCACACAAGTGTTAAAGTAAGTTACCCAAAAACCATTCGGATTAATATCATATATACCCTTACAAACTTGAAAAGTTTTCATATATACCCAACTAAAACTAAAAATACCATATATGCCCTTACTTTACAAAGTAGTTATAATATCAAATATACCCAATTTATTAAAAACTATCTAATAAATGATCATTTTACCCTTATTTTTTTAACTCCAAGTTTTCAAATATGCTCATCTTTTAACTTCATATTTTTATATAACACATTTTTACCTTAAATTTATTTTTACCTCTTTTTATATTTATTTTTTATATTTACCCATAAACAATAGTATACTCCATATATTATATTTAAGCTAAATGAGTAAATATAATATTTGAAGTTAAAGGTCGTATATGAGATTTCAGAGTTTTAACAAAATAAGGGTAAAATTGTCATTTATTAAATTGTTTTAATGAATTGGGTGTATATGATATTTCAACTACTTTGCAAAGGTATATATGATATTTTGCAAGTTTATATGGGTATATATGAAATCTGCATGGCAGATGTGGCACTTTTGACCCGTTTTCTTATGAATGAAACCATTTGGGTTATTTTTTGTTTTTTTTTTCAAATTAAAAATTTGAAACTTATGGTTTGGTACGTGCAGAACGTTGAAAACCGAATGAGGATACTGATTGATTTGAGAGAGCTTGCATCAGCCGAGAGCCCGGATACTTTCACGCTTGTTTACACACATATCCTTGAACATCAACCTGATTGTCCTGTAAGTTTAGTTTGATTATGTTTAATCTGCTAAATTATACGCGATTTAAGCAAGCTAATTTAGACCATTTTTATGATGATTGCAGCCTGAAGTTGTTGAGAAACTTGTTTCTCTGCGTGAAGGAATACCACGTAAAGATGCAAAGGAGGTATGTATATTACTGAATTTAGAGTTTGCAAAATGGGGGGGGGGGGGGTCTTGTGTTCATGTTACATGCCAAACATGTGTTACGTGCAATTAGTTTGATTACGTATAATTGTAAATGTCTTGGCTTTGTGTGTAATATACTTATATTTGTTAAACTTAAATTATGTCTTAACGAATACTTTTATTCTCGTCTCAAAACCAGGTCGTACGAGAATGCAAGGAAATATATGAGAGTTCTCTCATCGATGGGTATCCCTCGAGGGCAGGTTTTGTCTTTTCCAAGTTGAAGTCGCTCAACACCTCAAAAATCACTAATATTTTTCGAAAGCTGCATTAACTCAGTTAAGTTGGTGTTATTTCTGCGATTTACGGAATTCCCATATGTATTCATGCTAAATTGTCTTTTCCATTTACACTGGTATGTTTTTTTCTGTAGTATTCAGATATTGTATATCGAAATGATATGTTTACAATAATTTTGAAGTACCATAAGTATGTATTTCGAGTATTTATGATACAATTTCTATGTTTTTGCATTTCTTTTGAGACATGTCCAACTTTTGTTAGGGGCCATACCCCCCCCCCCCCCCCAGGTTTCGAAGGTCTCATCATTTGGGCGAGAGCTTGGCCCTGCTGTTCTGTTTTCTGCATACCATCTTTGTCTATTTCGGTTTTGATTGTATGAATATTGATATTTTTATATCGAATATAACATTCAAGTCACTTGTAGGTGTGGAATGTTACATATTCAACTACAACATTATGGATCATCAAAATGTTGTATAATTAGTCATGCATCCGTGACTTATGGAAAATACTAATAGAAAAAATATTTAAAAAAAACTACATTATTAATCATATGGAAAATACTAATAGAAAAAATATTAAAAAAAAAACTACATTATTAATCATATAATTATATTGTAAGTGATCTGGTGAAATGTTATGAATTTAGTCATCTTATGATCTGCAAAGAGGATGTACATGGGCACAAAAGCGAAGCACCAACCACAAAAGTGCACCGCTTTGACGCTTTGTACGTGTGGCGCAACTCATATATCTATTTTTATATATTTTTCTTAAGTTTATAACATTATTTACCCCAATTTAGACATAAATGAGCTCTATATATGGTTTAGTAATATCTATATAACCTATATGTACAACCTAAAAAGCTTGTTGTACAATATCTTGATGCATAAAGCATGCTCGGTATGGAAAGCGCGCCTCAGGCCTACGCATTATACCGTCTTTTGGCCTGGAAAGCGCGCATCACCTGCACTTTATGTACACCGTTTGCCTTTTTTGAGTCTAAAACGCAAGATCATGGGCAAGCAGTGTTGCAAATCCAGTAATGGGTGACGAGTAAAATAAGGAATTCGAATACAACGGATAGACAACAGGTTAAACAAGATACAGATACACCACTTGAACAACCCGTTGGGCAATTCTAAACGTGAATCGAGATATAGATAATCACCACTCGATCCAACTCTAGACTCCAAAGCATAAGCAAGCCAAACTTATGCTAGCAATGGAAAATCTGGTAACTCACACATGACATGAGAGAACACAAATAATTTTGATCATAAACTCAAAACTACTTTCGTTCATTCAATGTGACCAATACATAAAGAAATTACATGGGAATAACTAGTACCGGAAGTTAACAAGACCACTACTCTTAATTAAAAAAAAAAACATGCAGATAATTAATATAAAATGTAGAAATATAAAGTAGGTCGGTTGACGCGGACGGGTACTTGGCTATCAGGTTTGAATTCAACTTTCACAGGCTGTTGCCAGAATGTCAAATAGTCAATGAGTCATCATGAATATTCATTTAGTATAAATTCATAACAACAAACCAAGCAAACCTTACATTGAGTTTAAGGTTAATGAAAACATTTCAATAAAATCTTACACAAAATTTGATTAAGAGGAAAAGACACAAATGAGAGCCAGCCAGCCTCAAGTATAAAATGCCAAGGATGACGTCAGCAACAAACCAGTATTAACACGCACAGCCGCCTCGTTGCTCTGTTTCTGGTACAGCCTCAGGGACACCTTGGAAGTATCTGTTCATATTAATACAACACAAAATATTAACTTTTTTATCAACCACGTGTATAATGTCAGTTAGTTTCAAAACCGGATGGTTTCGGGTCAATCTGACCCAAACAGACTGAACGGGTACACATAAAGACATCCAAGATGTGCTTTTGAACGCATTTTAACCTGTTACCCAATCCACCCATTTTACCACTTCCACATTATATCATACATTGTTGGATCTTGATTTTGCCCAAAACACAAAGCAACCCAGCAAAATAAAAAAATGATGATCACAACTTATTGTTATTACGTATTAGCCCGCTATCTACAACTAGATATTACCCAAAATTATAAAAGAGTGGCATGAAAATAAATGACCATGATTTAATACCGTTGGTGAAATTCAAATTCAAATTATATCATAAATATCCATAGCATTTGTAGAATTTCAAAACTCAAATATTATCCTCAATATCATAGCATTTGTAGTATCTCAAATAATATCCTCGATATCATAGTATTTAATATCCTATCGGTCCGTATAGAATCCCTAGTTGTGACCCAACACCGGTTCAACTTATTACCCGCCACCCGACCAGCCCATTTTGCCATATGGACTAGCAGGTTGATTTGGAATCACTGCTAATTCAACTGTAAGTTCTGCAACCATAGCTAACTATTGGTGGCTCACCAATAAGGGTTATTTGGGGCCTACAAAATATAAACACAACCATATTGGACCGGATATTACATTTCTACCCAGAGTTCCAAACTAATACATCTAACAGAATTAGAGTCCACTTTACATAGTGAAACAGAATTAGTATGCAGTAATATTAACAGTTACAAGATTAATGTTACCAAGGGCTTAGAAACGGGGCCGAAATTACATTCACAAGTCACAACTAACGTATGACTAGATCTTATGCTACTATCTAGAGGTTATGGTTTCCATCCTTGGTTTTAGATTGCGTGATGCGCTCCGATGCGTTTGGTCCAAAAATCTGACATGCGAGTGCATCAGAGAATGCGCGCAATATTCTCACATCACGAAAATGCAACGCATTAGATGTGGCGATCCGCTCTCATCAGGGCATCGGGTGCATCACGCATAATGCGTGGATTTTAAAACCAAGTTTCCATCACTTATGAATGGATTGATTTGGGTTATGTTTTAACAGAAATGGGTCAAACCAAATAGATTAGATAGAAAGTGAAAGGGCTAAATGAGTCAAGTCGGATGAAATTCATCCAAATTGTATTTTTAATATATACGCTCCAAATCATTTAATAAAAAAAGAATATTATTTAATAATATAGTTCTCTAATAATATTTAACACATTAGGTGTATATGATAAAAAGGGACAAAAAGTGGTAGTGGGTTAACCCATACTAAAAGTTAACGTGGTTTGACCCCTCTTACCCAACCTATCCATCTATTGACAGTAGAATAGAAAAGCATATAGGAACTCCTACTTGTTTCTTTATATGTATGTGCAATTGTGTATATAAAAGACAGGTAGCCACAGTGGGCAGTGGCTGTAAAATTGGCTTTGTGTAGCTGTTTTAACAGATCTTAACTTAAATTTATTAATCAAACAGATTCCAAACTGTAGACAATGGAAATTAGATAGGAACGTCATCTCACATTCCGACTCATTATCACATGTTCCTTCAACTATTTTCTTCTCCCATATTACCATCCTTAATTTCTAATTCACTTATCTTAAATATATATTTTGCTGTCTCTAGTCACATGTTTTTTTCTTATTGTTCTGTTAAATTTTAATCAGTCATGTTTTAATGCTTCTATTAAAAGATTTGACCGCTTCATAAAGCATAAAAGCTAATGTATTCAACCTAAACAACTTATCAACCAGACTTTTCTTGACCTATATGATCTTAAAAGTAATAACATAAAACATGTTTGTGGCTGTACGTGAGTGTATCATGTAAACTTACATGTCCTGCTCATGCTCGTTTGCCATTGCAGTTCTAGCAATAGACAAAAATGCAGCATCCACATTATGATCTTCTTTTGCAGATGTCTCAAAATAAGGTATTGCAGCACACCATTCTTTCGCCTTCTTCTCGGAAACCTAAATTCAATTTTTTTATAGTAAACTGTAGAAAATTACAAGTTAAAAACAAAGTTAGTTTAGTAAGTCTTACAACTCGGCTGTTCCCCCCGTCGATATCGATCTTGTTACCAAGTAATATAAAAGGAAAATTATCAGGGTCCGGTGGGTTTGCCTGAAAATAACAGAAAGAATAATGTTAAAAGTACAAGCAACATATTTTAGCTCTAACTTAACAACAGTTTAAAAACATACATCATAGTTCAAGAAAAACAGTTATCACCTAAAAACGGTTTGTAAAGAAACAAAAACAAGACCAGTATTAGCACAAAATTAAAAAAAAAACATATGTACCTGTTTGAGAAATTCTTCATGCCAATTGTCGAGTGTGTCAAAAGATCGCATCACGTTTACGTCATACACGAGAACACAACAATCTGCCCCGCGATAAAATGCAACACCAAGGCTTTGAAACCTCTCCTGCCCCGCAGTGTCCCAAATCTTGCAAATTAAAATTTATAATCGATCAATAAATTATACTTCTAAAACAATCAACATCAACCACAAAATAACTCACTTGTAAAGTGACAAGCCTGTCGTCTATTTGCAATTCTTTGGTTACAAAATCAGCTCCTATTGTAGCTTTGTATTGCTGACTGAATTTCTTATGCACATACCTTAGAACCAGTTAATAGATCACATTAACCAACAGATGCAAGTATTATGATATCATATCCAAAGATATTTCGCGCTGAACATAGATTGTCCAGCTTGTGTGGTTTCACACACTAGGTTACGAAGATGATGAACATAAACATATTCGGAATATACATGAGAAGGTTCAGGTTCAGGTTTCAGAATGAAGCGATAAATTCAACATAATAAAACAAAAAAGGCAACTTGGCATCAGTTCTGTAAACATTGACCTAAATCAGCAGATTCTGTTACTCAAATTTACAAACAAAATTAATTAACAGAACTACATGAGCAGATTCAGATCTCAGAATAAAGCGATAAATTCAACACAATCTAAAAAGCAAAAAGCAACTCAGCATCAATTCAGTAAAAACTGACCTAAATCAGCAGACTCCGATACTCAACTTTATAGACAAAATTAACAGAACTTACATTAGCAGATTCAGATTACAGAATAAGGGATAAATTCAACATAACTTAAGGTCTTAAACAACAAAAAGCAACTCGGCATCAATTCGGTAAAAGTTGACCTACACCAGTAGATTCCAACGCTCAACTTTATAAACAAAATTAACTGAAACTACATGAACAGATTCAGATTTATTCAACATAACTTAAAACCACAAAAAGCAACTGGACATCATAAATCAGCAGATTCCAATACTCAACTTCATAAACAAAATTAACAGAAATTATATGAGAAGATTCAGATTTCTAAACACAGAAATAACTTCAACATTATTTTAACAGCAATAAGCAACTCAGCATCAATTTCGTTAAGTTGACCTAAATCAGCAGATTCCGATATTCAACTTTACAAACAAAACTAACATAAATTACATGAGCAGATTCAGATTCCACAATAAACCGAAAAATCCAACATTTTACAAACAACAAAAGCAACTCAGCAACAATTCCGTTAAAGTTGACCTAAATCAGCATATTCTATACTCAACTTTATAAACAAAGTTAACATAAATCACATGAGCAGATTCATATTTTAAAATAACGCAATAAATTCAACATAAATTAAACAACATTGAGCAACTCTGTATCATTTCCGTAAAATTTCAGCAGATTCCAATACTCAACTTCATAAACAAAATTAAGATAAATCACAGATTCAGATTCATACTTCAGAATAAAGCGATAACTTCAACACAGTTTAAACAACACAAAGCCTCAGCATCGATTCAGTAAAAGTTAACCTAAATCAGTGGATTCCAATACTCAACTTCATAACAAAACTAACAGAAATTGCATTAGCAGATTCAGATATCAGAACAAAGTGTGATTTAAACAACAAAAAGCAATCTCAGCATCAATTTGGTAAAAGTTGAGCTAAATCAGCAGAAATCTTTACTCAGCAGATTCAGAACATGATTTACAAAAAAAATTACATTTGCAGATTCAGATTTCAGAACAAAGTGATAACTTAAACACAATTTAAACAACAAAAAGCAACTCAGCATCAATTTGGTATAAAAGTTGACCTAAATCAGCAGATTCCGATACTCAACAATATAAACAATTACATTAGCATATTCAGATTCAGATTTCAGAATAAAGCTACAAATGCAACACA
This sequence comes from Scalesia atractyloides, assembly GCA_947069175.1. Lineage (NCBI taxonomy): Eukaryota > Viridiplantae > Streptophyta > Magnoliopsida > Asterales > Asteraceae > Scalesia > Scalesia atractyloides. The sequence goes on along the minus strand of CAMTDV010000026.1, from coordinate 2,360,473 downwards.
ACTCAAACAACAAAAAGCAACTCAGCATCAATTTGCTAAAAGCTGACCTAAATCAGCAGATTCCAGATAGCTTTATGAACAATTACATTCAGATTCAGATTTCAGAATAAAGCTATAAACTCAACACAATTTAGCATCAATTTCATAAAAGTTAACCTAAATCAACTCAACTTTACAAACAAAATTTACACAAATTAACTCCAAACAATCACAATATTCAGTACAAACAGGATACTGGTTCATCAGTGACGTCTTACCAACCCTGAAAACCACACAAAACTAAAGTCAAAATCACAAAAAAAACTCAAATCGAACCTAATTTCACACACACAACACACGTACCCACTGTCTCCGAGAACAATAACCTTGAGCAAAGTTCTTCTTCGCAAAGACATGGCGAAAGAACCTGTAAACGATTCCCAATCTAGAGAGAGAAAGTGATGAGAGAGAGAGAGACTGGGATCAACAGTGCAAGAGGAGAAAAAGGGGCGCCAATTTCGATCTGTATGTATTTCTGTCAGATTTTTTTATGAAATGAAAATGGTGGTGATGTTATTGAGGTCGGTTAGTACTGAAAGTACAAGTCGTGATGCGTGATGTACAAGTTTTTGTGAGAGTGTTTGGGTGTTGGTGGTGAATGTTGATCTGGAAGAGGTGTTTGCCGTTTTGGCCGGGACCAGATGACCGATGATTGATGCTTTATACCGTCATCTGGTATAATGTTTAACTGTTCAGAGGCAGATGTCTGACCAGTTCAGATTAGAGGTATTAACCATTCAGACTCAGTATAATGTTTAAACATTCAAAGACAAATGTTTTAATCATTCAGACATTTGCTCGCGAAACAAACAGTCTGAACCAGTAAGAGGCTTGAATTATTAAGAGCTTCATTAAGAGGTAAACAAACAGCCCTAAGTGACTCACGTGATGTGAAGTGTAGACGAAGTCGAACGTATATCGATACGTATTAGAAAGTTGAGAGGGTCAAAAAGGTATTGTATAAACTTTTCAGGAAACGCAAAAAAAACGAATTTATAACATCAAGTGACTCGGGTGACGTAAGACGCAAACGAACTCAAACTTATACCGACACGTGTTAGAAAGGGGAGAGGGCATGTATAAACTTTTGAGGAAGCGGATGACTGAAACAACTTTGAAAATGGAAAGAAAAACCATTTCACTTACAGACAAAAAAAATTAAAATGTTTCGCGGTAGTGTTAAAATTTGTAAAGCTCAGTTTGAACGACTTTTAGAACAGCACTACTCTTCGCGAGATGGTATAACGAAAAACTTAACAATAAGGTATTGTTACTGGATATTGGTACAAGTAAACCCATTCATCGATTGGGCATGTTCATAAAACATGAAGCCTTTTAACCATTTGTTTTATTAAACTTTATGTACAAGGATGTTAGTTCAGTTAAATCAAATTTTATTACCTATTATTTATGATGATTCTTGCATAGAGGTGAGTCTAGAGAGAGAGGGGGTAACTAGAAGTTAAAGACAGAGAAAGTAACTCTCAATTTTCAATTAATTACGTATTTGTCGTTTGTTGTGGCAGTTTATTTGGTTTACCCTAGACAGTCGTGATGAAACTAATGATGGACGAGGGCGTTGTGAATGAGAAGGGGTGGTGAGCCCCATGGAACCAACCAATCACGTTCATTCTTCATTTTTTTTCATTTACTTCATTTAAGCTAGCATGAGATCCGCACTCTGTTGCGGAGGACAATACGATTTTTTAACACGTGTCAATGCTATATTTGAAAGTTAAAAACATTTATATTCGGCTTATATCCATCGGATATTTATAATGTAGTTTCTCATCGGTTATGAGGCATAACTATCTACTTAAATTAAAAGGATGAAAAAACTCTTTTCTTATTTATATATTTATATTTATATATCTACTACAAAACACAACTTAAGTAAAAAATAATAAATGTTATTAATAATAGGATTATTTATTTAAAAAGAAAAATGCTATTAATATAATACAGCTCTTGATAGAAAAAAAAAAGGTCCTAGTTAACATAAGAAGTTATGATGTATGTACATATCATCCACACATAATTATTGTATAAAAAGGTATTTTCATAATTTTTCTTCTAAAAGATATTATAAATTATTTATCTTATCTATAAAAAATATTTTTTTTTAATTCAAAGGTTAGAACTCAAAGTATTTTTTACCAAAACATATATAAATATAATAGTTAACATTTAAGTAACCCAAATCATATATATCACTATATCATTAACATTCTAAAACAAAATTTTGATCCTACTGGAAAAGTTTATGCCCTATAGATCATGACCAAATAAAATAATAATTAGATAGATGACATTTTCTTATTCAATCAGATTGGACTCAAATTATAAATTTATCGTAATGTAACTAAGTATTTGTCCAATTATATATGTAATAATTTGTGTTTTGTAGTGAAAACTTGTGAAATCGTTACACTAAAGGTGAAAAAAGCAAGTGTGAGCTCATGCTTACACCACAGTTATGTGACAATCACCTTTGATGGGACGATGAAAATGGATGAAACCATTATATATAGCCTAAGATGTTATATAGTAGCTAAGTTTTTTACAGTTTTACTATAACTATTCAACGTTTTTCTAAATCGGTATAGTTGAAGAAAATATTTAACAAAATGGGTTCTTTGAAACTTATTTACCAAAATGGGTGAAAATTTTATTTAGTTTTGTTTTCTTTTAAAAATAATCACTTGCCAACTGAAACTAATTAAATGTTCGAAATTCTTTTAAGTATTAAGGACTCGCAACAACGATTCCGGCAAGCTCCAGTTCACATACACGATTTCGGCTTACCCCAAAAGCATTGAAGACTCCCTCTAACCCTGACGAAAAAAACAGCAAACCATTCCCAACTGAGATCCCGACGTGCCCGTAAAGCACCGAATATCCTTCAACCTGTTATTAACATAGAAGATGACTTGTTGCCATTTTGTTTTTAGAAAAATATCACAGAGTAGAAGATAAGACTCTGGACAATTTCCTCATATGAGTTCGCTTTTGGGCTATAAATTGGGTGTGAAACGTTGGGGTTAGAGGCGAGAGACGCCGAAATCATGGCTGTAAATCGACGCAAATAGCCAGTACTTCTTTTGCTGGTTCAGGTGAATAACTAGTACTTCTTTTAGCTACAAATCATGGCTATGAAGTACCAATATCATGGTTATGAATCAGAGTTCGTCAAAAAATATTCATTAACCAATGCTTTTTTTTTTTTCAAACTAAGCATTGTTGGAATTATCATTAAAATGCCAAAACAACAAATTATAAAACTTGCCTGATATAATGATTATTTTATTTTATTTTTAGCTTGAATAAATAAATATTAAGAAAAAGAAACCTTTAAATGGTAACTGAGTTTTACAGGTTTTTCACTTCAACCATTTATTAAATAAATTCATATTTTTGGAACAATATTACGACTTGGATAACTTTGTACTTAAAAAAGTTTGAGTGACTATTACAGAAAAGTATTAAAACTTTATCATTATTTCATGATTTTATTTCAGTTCGACTATTGTTTTGTTTATATTCTTATATTTTTATTTCAGTTCGACAATTGTTTTGCTTACATTCTTAGGGAAATGTTCATTTGAGAAGAAATTTAATGTGAGAAGAAAGGACATAATGGTAAAACATTAAATAGTTTATAACTCCTCTCATTAATTATGTTATTTCTCATTGATAAAGCAAAAACATTTTATCCCACACAATTCAAAATTTATCCTACATATGTCTTACATTTACGGTAATTTACCCTACACACATGTAAATTTACCCTACACATTTCAAAATTTATTTACACATACTAAAATTTATCATACCATGGCGAAAATTATCCTACACCATAAATTATTTTATCTTGAAAAGTATATGAAAAAAAATAAGTTACAAGTTTAATTAATTAGCTAATTAATGACAATTATAATTTACCTATATGTCTTTTTTCATAATATTAAATACACAAATTAAATGAAGTAAATGGAGAATTTCTATTGGTTTAAAAGTTATTCTTTTTATTCTTACAAAAATTTTTCTTCTCATTTGAATTATCACTAAATTATTCTTATATGTTGTATGTTTCCAAATGTTACTCCATAACCAGCTTGGAAAATAATAATCACATGACATGGTTAATTAAACACACATTTTATGAAGATTGAAGAATGATGAAAAGGATGGATTGATTAAACAAAAGTCAATATTGCATGTTAATAGTGTTGTTTGACCAACAATGTTACTATAACATTAAAGATTAGAGGAGTGAATATGTCATTTAATAGAAGTGGGAGTCATGTGAATGAAATTACAAGTCATGGATGCAAAAGATCTAAAAGATGTTTCCTTTGAAAGTAACATCATATAAAAAATAGTATGAGTGAGTGGTATCTCTAAATAATTAAGATATATTGATAAAATAGGTCAAACAAATGGAATTTCCATTGTTATGTTCATGCACCTTCTATGATTTACAAAATTTTCAAACAAGAAAACAAAAATTTATATCTACTTCATTCATACCTTATTACTTTGAGTCTTTGAGTTGAGTCATGTGCATAAAACTCGAATTTGACCTATCAACCGATCTATTATTTGACTACTACTTTATATATAGATAATTATTATTTTTGTATTTTTTATTATAATTAAAAAGAATATAATATATAGTTTTTATCGTAGTTATACATAAATATGTAATCTACGAAATTACTATAGATTACCAATTAATATACATATTTTTATATGTATATATGTAGCATACTCGTAAGCGTAATCAATAAACTCAAACTCATTTGTTAAACGACCACCAATTAAGCTATGTTTGAACTCATTCAAGCTCAAGTTGAATCTTAACAAGTTGATGTATGAATAATATACCTCATGTACACCCGGGTGTCATTTTGAACCGAACGATTTGCAGTGGATATAATCAAATTGGATTGGTTTCCATAGAAGAACTTATATCTCTAGACATGTGAAGTTGATATCAAATTGGTTTGGTTTCTACAGAAGAACTCATATCTCCGGGCATGTGGTTTTTTAGCCATATTTTTTATTTTACCTATAATTTAACTAAAATCCATTTTCTCTAAACTTTGTTTGTTTTTAGAAAACCTCTCACATTCTATTATCCATCTCTATCTTATTCAAAAACACTTATTTTATGGTTTGAGTAAACTGTCAAAATGGTCCCTAAGGTTTGGTCACTTTTGTCACTTTAGTCGAAAACTTAAACTTTTTGAATCTGGGTCCCTGTGGTCTCAATTTGTTGTCATTTTCATCCAAAATCAAAATATAGTCAGATTTTTTCAGTTAACATCCAACTTTTTTTTTTTCTTTTTCCTCCCTTTTAATGAAGGGCAAAATGGTCTTTGAACGTTTTCTTATAAAAAATTAAAAAAATCTAACAATTTTGCTCATCATTAAAAGGGGGAAAAAGACAAAAAAAAAAACTGAATATTACTAAAAAATTTGACCAAATTTTGTTTTTGGATGAAATTGGCAACAAAATTAAAACCACAGAGACCCAAATTCAAAAGATTTGAGTTCTGGACTAAAGTAACAAACGTGACTAAATCTTAGGAACTATTTTGGCAGTTTACTCTTTTGGCTTTGTCTCAGTTTGATACAGTCACAAAGTTATACATATTGATTAACTGTCATCCTCGAAATACGGAGGTTTACTATTTACAAAATTTTAATAGAAAAATGTTTTAGATGTTTTCTCTATTTTTCATTTATATTTATAGAAAAACTGATTTTTAGAGTAGGGTTGTAAACGAGACGAGCCAGACCCATCTTGAGCTGAATTTTAAATCAAGCTAAAATTTGAAGGCTCAAGCTTGACTTAATTAAGATTTGTGTTAGCTTCACTCGGCTCGATCTAGCTCAAACTAACAAAGAACCGTAAAATTTACTAATTAAAAAGCCATCAAATATAAAACTTTCCGTAGACTCACGGCCGAAGTTGCAATGTAATTTAACCCAACGACTAAATATGCAACTCAAGCCAGACAAGCTGTCACTATAATGTCACTTGGGTTATAACCCAGTAGTAAGAAGCAAAACCTTTTTTGGAGAAGACTCAAGTTTTAATCTTGGGTAAGAAGTAATTTATAGTAGTGTGGAGAGTTGTAAAAAAACATATTCGGTAAACGTTATCGAGTTGGCTAGCCAGGCCTAGCTCGAGCTCAACTCGTTTACAAATCAAACCGAGCCGAGTCGACTCATTCACAACCGAGCCAATTTCAAGCCGAGTTTTTCTCAAGTAAGCTACAAGACGCGAGTTTTTTAAACACCTCAGATTTAGAGGCTCCAACGTAAATACTAACCGGAGAGTGGGATAAATATTGGGGGGTTAAATGTACCACTTATCAAACAAACCAAAACTAAAGCCGGTTTCGAGGATATTTCGCTACCAAATAATAATAATAATAATAATAAAACCCCCAAAGTCTACCCCTTTTGGGTTCACAAATCTTCTTCTCCACGCCACCTTCAAATCCGATCATCAAACACCACAATCAGCAATCAGTTTACAATCAACAATCAGTTAGCAATTTCAGGTTCAATAGATCGCGTTTCAACCCCCAATTTCATGGGTTCTGAATCATCGACAGTTTCCAGGTCAAAGTCTCCGTCATCGTCTGGCAAGTTGTTTCCACCGGGTTTCAGATTTCATCCGACTGATGAAGAACTGGTGTTCTATTATCTCAAACGGAAGATCTGTTGTCGCCCGTTGAAGCCGGATATTATTGGTGAAGTTGATGTTTATAAGTGGGACCCGGATGAGTTACCTGGTATGTATACGTTGTTTTACTTGGTTTTGTTATGATTTGATGTGAATTTGTGGTTGTTGTGTTGATTGTTGTGGTTGTTGAATGATTTGATTGTTTTAGGGTTTGGTTATTTGATTGATTGATTGATTGATCTGGTTTAGGGTTTGGTTTTGTGTAAGTTGGTTATTTGGATCATGTTTATTGAAGTTGTTATATGATTTTTCTTTCAAAACCATATTTTTGGTATTGTTGGATTTTATAATTTAGGTATTGTTGAATTTTATAATTTAGGTATTGTTGAATTTTGTATACATTGTTTTAGTTGATTTGACAGTGGTTTATAATTGATTTTTGTTTATTGTGTTGGTTTAGGTACTGATCTTATTGTTGAATCTTATGATTTAGGCAAGTTGTTTTACTTGATTTTTCTTGTGGTTTAAGGTAAGGTATTGTTGAATTTTATGATTTTACTGTGTTGATTGGTAGGGGTGTAAACTAGCCGGGCCGAGCCTGAGCTCGACTCGTCATGTTCTTATGAAGCTCGGCTTGGTTCGAGCCTACTTATTTGAGCTCGAGCTCGGCTCGCGAGTAAAACCCAAAGTTTGAGCTCGGCTCCAGCTATTTTGAGAACAGCCTCAAACGAACTAAAAGCTCGGCTCGATCTCGCTTCGATATTGCTTAAACGAGCCAAAGCTCGGCTCGAGCTCAGCTTGCCAATGTTATCATCATTATTGTTATATATAAAAACAATAAAATATTGTTTGGGCCCGTTTAGGCTCACGGGCCTAAACGAGCTTTGTATTTCGAGCTGGGGCTTGGGCTCGTTTGAGCTTTTAACCGAGCCGATAACAAGTAGCTCTCGAGCCTCCGAGCTTGTTTACACCCCTATTGATTGGCTTAATTTGATTGTTTTAGGGTTTGATTCTTTAGGTCTTGTCATATGGATCATGTTTCTGGAAGTAATTATATGGTTGTTCTTTTAATTATTATTTAGGTATTGTTAAATCTTGTGTGCATTGGTTCACTTGATTTTACTGTGTTTTGATCTGTTTTTTTGCTTATTGTGTTGATTGTTTCGTTTAGGAGCTTGACTGTTGAGGTATTTGATTGTTTTTGGGCTTGATCTTGTATAGTTCGGTCATATGGATCATGTTTCTGGAAGTAATCATATGATTGATCTGTTAATCATGATTAGGTTTTGTTGAATTTTGTACGTATAGCTTCACTTGATTTAGTTGTGTTATGAACTGGATTTTGTTTATTTGTTGATTGTTCTGTCTAGGAGCTTGTTTGTTCAAGTATTTGATTGTTTTAGGGTTAGATAATGTCATTGCTTGATCTTGTCTGATTATGTTAGTATTTGTATGTAAACTGTGGGGTAATTGATTGTTTTTGAGTTTGATTTATTATAGTTTGGTCATTGTGGATCATGTTTTTGGAAGTAATTATACAATTGTTTTGTTAATCATGATGTGGGTTTTGTTGGATCTTGTTAGATTGTTATGTTATTTAGTTCTTTTGGTTAGATGATTGTTTTAATGGGTTTATTTCCATTTTTGAGCGATTATATTAATGATTTATTTGATGAAGAAGGTGGTTAATTTTACAATTTAGATTCTAATATAGATTCTTTGTGGTATGCAGGGCTATCTAAACTGAAAACTGGGGATCGACAATGGTTCTTTTTCAGCCCGCGCGATATCAAAAAAACAAACGGTGGAAGATCAAGCCGTGCTACAATGAATGGGTACTGGAAAGCAACCGGAAAAGACCGAACCATCAAACGGAAAACATCTTCAGTCGGGAACAAAAAAACCCTAGTTTATTACCAAGGTCGTGCACCCTCGGGCCTCAGGACCAATTGGGTCATGCACGAGTACACCGTAAATGAAGAAGAGCTCAAAAGATGCCCGATCGCTCAACAATATTACGCGTTGTACAAAGTGTTCAAGAAAAGCGGTGCGGGGCCCAAGAACGGGGAGCAGTACGGTGCACCGTTTATTGAAGAAGAATGGGAGGATGACGATTGTTTGGATGTCGATTCTCTTCTCGTAGAAAAGCTTAAACCGATCCCAACAAATGAATTTGCAAATACGAATGTTCCAGAAGAAGAAGATGACTTGGGCTTTTCGAACGAGATTATGGAGTTCTTGAATAAAGTTATTGATGAGCCCGAAATTCTTCCACCGCTTCCGCAATTCGCGGAAAACGATGGGATATTTCTCATTCAGCCTGTTTCGAATGAAGTTGAGAAAGATTTTCTTGAAATGGATGATTTGATTGGTCCAGACCCGAAGATTTGCGGTTCGGGTGATTTTGATTCACTTTCGGACCTTGATTGCTACAACGGGTTGGATACGATTGGATTTCAGTACGAGTTGCAGGGAGGATATGCAGACAATCTGGAATACGGGCCTGAAAACTCGGGCCTCGTGAGTGAAGTTGTGAGTCATGGTCAAGCGGTGCATGATGAACTTCCAGTAAGCTATGATGATCTTTGGAATCACCATGATCAAGGAGAAAATAGCATGTTGACTAGTCAAATGGTTCCTGAGCCCGTTTCTAACACGTCCTCAGGTACTGAATGGACTCGTTATTTTGTTTAAACGAGCATATAAATGTGTAAAAAGTACTAGAATGTTAAGTTGTATTTTTCCGTTTTTTTTTCTAATGTTTTGGGGCTCGTGATCAGATGGACAAATGGGCCAATGGCAAGAGCTCTCGAGCCAGACTCGTGGAGTTCAAGACCAAGCTATTTAAGCCTGTTTCGCGAGCAGAATCATATCTAGCTACTGATCATATAACTTTTTTTATATTTTCGTGTGTTTTTAGGTGTTATTATTGAAGAAACTCAGGGAAACCTGAATATTATATAAACCAATGTCCCGAAAACGTCGAAAACAATACCAATACCGATTCTTGGTTTTCTTCTGCGTTATGGGCTTTTGTTGACTCGATACCAACAACACCAGCTTCGGCTTCAGAAAGTAGTGCACTTGTAAACAGGGCGTTTGAGCGAATGTCGAGCTTTGGTAGGGGTAAAACCGTAAATTTAGCGGCCACTGATGCCAGTGCCGCTAGTGGCAACACAACGAAAAGGTTAGAGAAACCAAAACCGTCAAGATCAAGTAGGGGTATTTTATATTTTTCTGTTCTTGGAGTATTGTGTGCTATTTTATGGGTATTTATAGGGTGGTGTATCGAACTATCAAGTAGATTACGGTGATTGTGTAGATTTTGAATGGTGTAGCCGTAGTGGTTTACTAGTGTCTTGTTGGTAACGATGGCAGCCATGAGCTCGATCGATTGGAATGTGTTCAAATGTGGCAATAATAGTCGATTCTCGTACGTGGTTTACAATTTCTTTTTTGTATCTTGCTGGTTTTGGTCGCATATTAAGTAAATTAATTGAGATATTACAAGTATCGGGCATATTTTAGGTTTTTTTTAAATAGAAACGACTATTGGTGTCAATCATGTAAGGTTAACAGGTTGAACTGATAAATCTGAACGAGATCATGTGTCGTCAACATCGACCCATATACTCTTTTATTGTGTGGTGCAACGAGAATGTAATATTTTTGGTTCTGTTTTTAAAAAGGGTTAACGGATTAATCTGCTTAGGTAAAAGGGTTAAACAAGTCAATATGAACGCAATTTGTTCATTAAATGGGTTACGGTGTTAGACGTTACAAACTAAACTTATTATTGTTAATTTCTTACATCATGTTTGATTAGTGTTTTCAGTTCATGTTTACAACAAAAATAGAGAAGCAATATAAGTTCAATATTTTTTATGGATATATTTAAATTATCACATCTAATAATTTGGTATTTGTATTACATGACTTTTATCTCTTTTTTTTTGCTTCAATTCTTTAAGTATACATTGTCATATACAAACCTTTGATTAATGGCTAGATATGTTACCCATGTGCATATCCATGAAGTCAACAAAATACTTGATAATTGTAGATCATAACTAGAGTGAAGAATATTTTGTAAATATTGTTAAAGGTTTGTAGAACATAATTGGTTTCACCTAAGTACGTATCATTTTCATTTCTAAATCTGATATAAAGTCATGCTAAAAGATGAATGTAATACTAAATTAAAATAAAAAAAACTTTCTTGTTTTTTTGGTCATAACAATAAAAAAATTAAATGTTGTTTGTCTCCATTATGTTGTTAGTTGGTAAGATTAGATATAAAGGAATCCAGATACAGGACCAACCTGAGAATTTCTGATTATTCAGCGGTTTGAGTGATTTTGGGTTTTTAGAAAAAAATGGAGCCCCTAATAGATTTAGTTAGGCATATGGGTTCAATTAAAAAATGATTTTAATTGTTTAATGGGCCTAAACTAGATCAAAAGAAACTATAATGAGTTTAACATAAAAATTTGGTTTATTTTTAAAAATGAACTATAGTTTTTTATTTGAAAAAAGCTTATATATATAAAACAAATTTAAAACTTTTGGGGCTCCAAGAGAGTGGGCCCTGAACAATCACCCACTTTGTCCCTCCTTAGGACCCCCTGTCTAGATACAACTATTCACATGAATATATAATATAATTAGATGTAAATCTCGCTGTAGGCATCAAAATTACAGCACCTAAAAGCAACACAAAGTTGTGAAGAAGATTTCCACGACGATGATGATGGATGATAAGAAGATATGCAACGTTTCAAGTTCTTGTAGTGAATAACTTATTTGCAAATGCTAAAACTCTTAAGAAATTTTGTGAATTATCATCATTAAAAATTGATATAATTTGCCGTTTTATTTGTTATTTTTTACCTGCTAATATTTTATTTTTGGTATACTTTTAAAAGGATAATTATTTTAAGTGGTTGATTACGTTTAGTAAGACATTTTAAGTTGTGTACTTTTAAAAGTATATGTATGATGTATCTATTTTATTGCAAAGATGACACAAAGGAAGGTTGAGATTTTGTGATGTCCTGAATATAGATTTTTTTTCTTGGAACATACAAGTTCAAAGATGTGTTCTTACTTGGTGATAAGCCATAAAAAAAATAAAAATAAATATAAATACTATTAAAGAGGAAGAAAAAGATGAATGAGATATCGGAAAAAGTCATATTTCAGACCTTTTGAAACGGATGTTTTCACCTCCACAGACAATTGATCGTGCAGCTTGTCTGGGGCCTGGCTTTTGAGAGGGAACTCCTTGGCGATGAATGCGCGAGAACAAATGGGGGGGATTTATTTTTTATTTAATTTTATTTTTCTTTCTTAATAAATTTTCCCTTTGATTTTTTTTATAGAGTTGGGGTGGTTACCACATAGTTCTTTTGGTGCCTTTATTTATTTAATTTTCTTATCTAAAAAATTTAACAGAACATACTTATTCAACGTAGGATTTCTTAAACCAAATTTCGGGCATATTCATGAAATAAATAAAAAGATACATATCAGCTTTACATTACTTTAACTTATATAATATTTAAGCGTAAATAGTTTATTATAATATACGTGTAAAGATAAAATACAAATGGGTCTTCACACACAAAATATCCTTAACGTAAGAAACAGGAGGAGGGATTTCTTTTCCCTACTACTTAAGATAGTGTTTAATTGCAAAATTAAAAAAATGTGATTTTACAGTAGTAAAGTAATTATAACTACCATACAATAATTACATAATTACCCTACTAATGTAGAATCACCAATTTTTAGTTTTGTAACTAAATACATGCTTAACAAGATGGGAAAAAATTCAAAAAAAAAATCCCTCTCACTTCTTACGTTAAAGGTATTTTGTATGTTAAGATCCATTTGTACAATAATTTAACCCTATTTACATTACTTTAATTATATAATATTTACATGTAAATAGTTTATTATAACATATTATATATATATATATATATATATATATATAAAAGTTGATGTGAAAAATGCAAATAGTTTATTATAACACATAAACTATTATGAAAATAAATATAAAAGTTGATGTAGCAAATCTAAAGACGTTTGTGAAATGAAACCATTATTTGAAAAATGTTTTGTTTATATGTCACATAACTAGACACATTGTGTGGGGATGCTGTCATGCTTGTATACAATCAAATCAATAACAGATCACACATATATATATTTATACAAGTACATCAATTATACAAGTACACTTCAAATCTCAGAATTATAATATATCATACAAAACCAAACCAACCGCCGAGTATATTTCGGCGCATATGATGATAATAAACATAGCTAGAAACTAGAAACCGTTCGCGTTAGAACTTTATTATTTGTATAATAATAATCTATAGTATGCATGTATGCACAACAAAAGTAAAAAAATAATTTTCGTATCAAACCGTTTGCTTGCCTTTCGCGCAGATCGATTGTGGTCTGAGATGAAATTTACAACAACGCCCTTCGTATTGTCCTAGCAGCAACACGAGAAATGAACTTTCCAACCAGATCAACTGGAAGACGGATCAACTCTTGTTGCAAATCTGGAGGAAGCTATTTAAAAGGGTGTTTTTTAGATATCACATGAACATAAGTGTGAACAAGTCGATTCAGGTTATGCATTATCTCTAACGGGTCAAAAATAAATGGCTAAAAAGTAAACAGACCATAAGTTGCGCAATATTTTTTAATTTTTTAATACGTAAACCCCCTAGTCGTTTTGTTAAAAAAAGTATATTGCAACTGAACTAACATAACTTTTGTAATCCCCCATGACACATTAATTGTTATAAACAGTTCAACATGATTTTGGATAAAAAAAAGTGTTTTAGGTCAACCGATAAAAATCAATAAGCTCTAAGTATAGCCGCCCATTACGTTAAATGTACATGCCAGTTATTTCAAGAATCTTAAGGAGATCATAACCATTTTTTCAAGACTAAAAATTATTTCTTTAACATTGATTAAAGTATGATAATAAATGTGCTAATTTTAAACAAAGATAGTTCTTACCTCAGGAATAACATTAAGCAGTGGCGCAATGTCTTGAACAGATGTAAACTCGTTAAAGATTAAGGATACCGCCTCTGAATTAGTTCTCTTTTCAGTGTATTGATTGAATGCTTCAACTCCCTACAACATAGCATATGTCATAAGTCATACACACACACACACACCATAAAGCTTTTAGCATCTTACATTATCGGCATCTTCAATATTTGGAGACCCCGATAATAACTGAAGCAGGCGATGCAAGTTTCTCAAGTTGATCATATCTTCATCTGTTAATGAAGATGGAGGCGAAGGGGCAAATGGTAAATTTGCAGTTGCTGCAGATGTCCACGATTCCAGGGTTGCCACACCAATGCATCCAAACCCTATATGTTATTTAAATGTTACAAAATGTACAGTGTTGCTAATTCAAAAAAACAATAACACAACAACAACAATAATAATAATAACCAAAACTATATAATATTTCACGAAGCTGGATAGTAGTCAATGAGCTTCATTAACTAATTAAGTTAATCTTGATACATAGTTGTCTTGTAAATATCATTTATTATTTTATAAATGATGGAACTGATATATATGCATTAGGATATAGTATTAGGGTTTAAATTTATTTATTTTTGAGTTAACTGCAACTTCTGTCCCTGTGGTTTGTCCAATTATGCCAGTCCAGGCCGAATTTCAATTTACACCATTTCCGTCCCTAACATTCTCGAAAAGCCAGTTCCATTCAATTTATACCATTTCCGTCCAATAATTGGACGAACCACAGGGACGAAAATGGCAGTTAAACTCTTCTTTTTTTAACATTACCCAATATTATTAACAGAAATAAAGCTTTAACCCCCATACCTTAGCAAATTCTTGAAGAAGTATTTCCCTCACAAACGCACCCTGATAAATCAAAATTAGTTTTATTCAAATCGACTTTATTTCAGTTGTCTTCTGGCAGATACTGTGATGCTTTAATGTATACTTTTTACCTTTTCGGTCAATGTGAATGTCATAATCTGCTTAATCGCTTCATTGGAGCCGTCATCTTCTGTTTTAACCAACGCCCTTTCTGTTCTCGCTCGAAGGGACTATAAACAACGTATTTCATATATGATTGTTCTGAAAATGAATAAGAATTTTGTCAAAATAACAAATTATCATACCTCTGATAGCAAGGACTCCAAACGGTCAATCCTGAACACACCGTCCTGATTATATCATTAATTAAAATCAAAACATACACCAAAATAACATATGTTTTTAAGGGTGAAGCTGTAAAATGATTGGTAATGGTTGCACAGAGGGCTGCAAACGAACCGTGCGAACACGAACAGGACCTTGTTCGTGTTCGTCTGTTAAGGAAGTACATGTGTTTACTGTTTACGAAGTGTTCATGAATACTTACCGAACAAGATTTTCCTGTTCGTGTTAGTTCGTTAAAGAAATGAACATGTTCGTGTTCGTTTGTTGATTTTTGGTAACGAATGTTCATGAACGAACGCAAACACACAAACTAATGTTCATAAACACAAATGAAACAAATGAACACAAACAAGTGTTATTGAACAGAATATACAATACGATGATGCTTATTAAATATTTTATTTGTCAGAATTTTGAAGTATTTAAATAAAATATAAAAACACTAATGAACTATCGAACACAAACGAACACAACTACTGTTCATAAACACAAATGAACACAAACAAGTGTTCATGAACAGAATATACAATACGATGATACTTATTAAATATTTTATTTGTCAGAATTTTGAAGTATTTAAATAAAGATATAAAAACACCAATGAACTATCGAACACAAACGAACATAAATGAACTCGTAAATGAACGAACGGAATTTCTTGTCCGTGTTTGTTTATTTATTAAACGAACGAACACAAACGAACTTCCCGCCGAGCAGTTCACAAACTGTTCGCTGCTCGGTTTGTTTGCAGCCCTAGTAGCACATGAAATACCTCATAAAGAAGAGACTGCAAAGAAGACCGAAGTTGAGGCGAGCTGTCGGTTAGGACTTTCCTAGCAATCCATGGGTAAGTACCACCTAACACTTTATAATTTGGGTCATTGTTGATTGCAATACCTTCTAGAACAGCAAGGCTGCCACATCAGCAAAACATAAATGCATGTGAATAGTCAAAGTCAAATTCAAACTTGAGTATATAATCGAGTTCAAGAGCCTGAATAATTGTTGTACCTCCTAATAACAAGAGAAAAATACGAGGGGATTTGAAATTTAAACTTGTACCTGCAACATAAAAACAATGCATCATATATACATACTACATACAATATATATATATAAGATAATATAAATGTGCATATATATAATCTTACATGGTGTTCCTAAATTTCCCAAAAGATCCCCGAAGCTGATATTCCGGACTCCTTATGAAACAGCATTCTGAAAAACCCCTACCAGAAGAATTCCAAATTTAGTAAGATAATAATATGCAAAATGCAAATATTTTATATTTGATTATATGAGGATTTCAAGTTAAAATCATCTACTTTTAGGCATTTTCATCACAGAAAGTTAAGGGGTATGCGGAGATTTGATTGTATAAAAAAGTTGAGTAAAGTACACGGTTGGTCATGTGGTTAACCAAAATTTTAGATTTAGTTCCTAGATTTTTAAAAGTACAAGGATGGTCCCTGTGGTTTGCACTTTGTAACACATTTAGTCCTCAGCTAACAAATCTAAAGGTTTCCGCAGGTCCAAGTTAGGGACTAAATGCGTTACAAAGTGCAAGCCACAAGGACCAGCATGTTCATGTTTTGGCAGAAGTTGGAGACTTAATGCGTTACAAAGTGCAAACCACAGGAACCATCCATGTACTTTTTGCAAAAGTTGGAGACTAAATGCGTTACACAGTGCAAACCACAGGAACCATCCGTGTACTTTACTCACAAAAGTTTGAGTCATGTAGCCAGGTGAAATAACTAAACCTGTTAATGCCTTTGTGACCGCATCCTTGTCAGCTGTTGCAGGAAGTAGCCTGAATATTTCATCAATATACAGAAATACCGAAACTTTAGCTTTGAGCATTTTTTCATTAAATGCTAAAGAAATAAGAATATAATAGTACCCAAGAGTAACAAAGTCTTTAGCCAGTGAATCATAATCACGGTTTATTAGATGGATACACGCTTCAATGAAACCGTCACGGAGTTCTTGCTTGAATTCACCCATCATGCCAAAATCTGAAATAATAATAATTATTTAAACGGGTAGAAATAAACCTAATAAATAATACGTTACACCGAAAAATTTAACTTCTTCCTCAAAACCAAGAAATGAACCGTGAAACACAGGAGACTAATATAGTGTTGTTTAGGCCCTTGATAGCTCATATAATCTGTATCTATACCTTACCTATTCTATATAATAAATGAAAACTTTGAGGACACGTGTCACTCTCTCATGCCTCCTAACTCTTCTTTTCCCGCTTATCTCTCCTATTAATTATACATTTTTCTTTAATTATTTAATCCGTGTAATATGAATTATATCGTTTTTTATAAGAAGCATTTACAGATTTATGAATCATATATTTTTTTTATCATTCAACTCGTGTAATACACAGGTCTATAACAATTAAACTTGTAATGCGAATTGTATTAGATTGTAATTGTGTAATTAGGGTTACATGAGGTGGGTGTTTATATAGAACACTATAATACACATTTAGTCCCTATACTATAATATTTTGTCTAATAATAACCCAGTAGTCAAATATTCTAGAATCTACACTCCCTATATAACCTAATTCATTAAATGGTCTTCAAATATGCCATAGATTAATAAAAAAGAGACTCAAACAAGGATATGATTATACATGAAAATAATGCAAAATATAACAAAATTTCCCAACTTCTTTATATACCAAATGTAAGAATAAATAAATAAATCATGAGGTACCTAAATAGGCTAGTTTTCCATCATATGTACGAAGAAGGTTTCCGGGGTGTGGATCAGCATGATAAAATCCATATTCTAGAAGTTGATTAAACGAGCAATATACCCCTATCTGCACCAACCAAACGGTAGATATACGACTAATTAGTTCAATATAAAATCAATAAAGAAAATAGTTTAAACTTTTGATACTTGACCTCGACCAGATAAAGATCCTTCACTTCAGATAACTTTTGACCCTAAATGTCATGAAACATATCGTTAGATGATATTCCGAAATCATATCTCATTTTCTGCAAAACTGGCTTTCGCTCTTGAATAATAATTACAATGTATAAAATATGAAACTAAAAAAAAGTACCTCTATCCACTGCATAGTGATGACCTTACGCGTTGTTTTTGATATATAAAAATCTGGAACCATAACATCCTTTAGATCTCCGTATAGCTCCCTCTTAAATGCAACATTTAATGAGGTCACACATAGCATATTGTAGCATGAATTATAATATTATATCATACCTAAATTAATCATAATGATTATATAAAATTTTAAATTCTTTCATGATTATATACAGGTGATTAATGAGCATAAGCTTGCAATATAAAGGCAGAAACATAATATCTTACCTGAACCTAACTCCGTTTTTTGCTTCGTTCACGTAATCCATCTCCTGCATTTAACGTCATTACCTGTATTCAATCTTAGAGCACTAAGGATTTATATTTACTGCTATTTAAGAACAGCAAGAGATATGTAGCGACCGTTAAATTTAGAGTCACCCAGAATTCAAGAAAGTAGTTCATATGGTAAAAGTTATTTATGTTAAAACTAATTTAGATTTAACCTATGTTTAGTATTTAAATATGTATTATTATTTTAGTCTAAGAAGTTGGCGGTTGTGGTGACACCATTTACCGAACCATTGTGTCGGTTCACTAAGGGGTATCACATTATAAATAGCATGTAATATTTCATTTGTAAACTAATGAATCAGAATATTCATGCACGGTTTCTCTCTATTTTTTATCCATTTACCCCTACGGCCATTCAATTTACAGCTGGTTGTGCCTTTATTAAGATGGTTCATGTGAAAGTTTAGAAACAGAAAAACACTAAACCATAAACAATGAATTATGAAAAATCTTCAACCGACAACCCTTTAATGGCTATTGCAGAGTCGGTTGTTGAACATTGTATTATTTTCATTTTGGTTTGAAGCAGAAGGAATTTAAATATGTTTAGGATTTACATACCCGAAAGAGGCTTGATGCCCATTCATCAACAACAGCCTGAAGATCAAGATCACAGTGAGAATTAAAATTAATTAAAATAATTGGTACACTTTTGTTAACAAATACAACTACACTGTTGAAGGCAAAACCAAAAACAGAACTTTGGATATTTTAATCAATTAACTAAAGTTTATAATTGAGTAAAATGCCATTTTCGTCCAAAGCTTTGTTTTTCTGCATCTGGATCCAAAAGGTTTGAAATCTTGCCATTTTCATCCGGCTCGTTAACTCCATCCATTATTATCCGTTAAGTCAGGGGTATTTCCGTCTTTTTTGTTAACTTAATGGGCAACTTGTTTTTTTCAGGGGTATTCGGTATTTTTACATAAAGTGAAAAACATCGAATTGCCCTTTAAGTCAACAAAAAAGACAGAAATACCCCTGACTTAACAGAGAAAAATGGATGGAGTTAACGAGCCGGATGAAATGTCAAGGTTTCAACCTTTTGGATTCATATGCGAAAAAACAAACCATTGGACGAAAGTCGCAAAACTGGCCAAACCTCAGGGACGAAAATGCCATTTTACTCTTTATAATTTATATTATAGAAAACTTACCTGAAGATCGGTATTGAATTTCCCTGCTCTTCGAATCAGTCCTGCAAGTGTGCGCAGGATTAATATGTCCAACGAAATGGCAGCTTGAACTCCAGGCCTTTGCACTTTGACGGCAACTATCTGTCCAGTATCTTGGAGTCTAGCCTGGTAGACCTGCACGAAAAGTTTATAAAAAAAAATATTTTACGGGTTTGATGATAAGAGAATAAATTAGATAACAAAACTTGTGATAAACATATATTAATAATATGACCTGGCCAAGGGATGCTGCCGCCACAGGTTCGGGTGTGATCTCAGAGAAAAGCTGATCTAAAGGTAATCCAAGTTCTTTTTCAATCGTGTTAAACGCAATTTCGGTGGAAAACGGTGAAATGCGGTCTTGTAATAATGAAAGCTCGTTGAGATATGATGGTGGTATCAAATCCTACAGAAGAACATAAGTAAATGAGATGTTACATTCGCTTATTTAATCATCACCACGTTTCAAATCAATCAAAGGAGCACATGTATAGTACTACGTTAATTTGCGGGAAGCTATCTTCGTTAAAAACATTGAAATTGTGAAAATAAACTATATCATGTTATGAAATATTGATATTGCAAACAAGGCTAAAATAGAGTGAACTTACAGGTCGAGATGAGACGGCCTGAGCAATTTTTATATACGCCTGACAAAGAGAGAGAGAGAGAGAGAGACAGCTGATTAGTTGATTTTTTTACGGTTGTGTAAATATATCTAACATGTTACTAATAAATCAGAATTTGCATAAAAATACAAAGAATATATTGGGAACTAAAGCATTCAACTGTATTGATAGAACAGTTCGGTTTTGCACGGTCTTAGCAAATATTTAGGTCTGCACTACTAACTATGGTTTTAAAAAACAGCAAACCAAACCGGTCAGGTTGATGGGTCGGTCATACAGGCCGAAATGGTTCGTTTCGGCTGTTTGAGAATAAAAATATCAAAACCGTTGCATTGTATAATATTAAAGATGCTCATGAATATTATACATATGCATAACTGCTTACACTTCCAGTGAACAATTAAACCAGCATTTTAAACCATGAACCGTGTAAACCTGAAACCTAACATTTCGCTACGGTTTGGAAGGTTTAACACACCTTATACAGAAATGATATATTCAACAAGAAGTCAAAAGAATCATCAACTATGATGACAAAATAATTAAGTTAAAACAGTTGAATCGAGTATTCAAACATACCGGTCCAAGCTTTGCCAGTATCTCGCGCAACTGTGAAGCTCTAACCTAATTTCCAACAAAACATACAAAAAACTATGCATTGCAACACAAAATACACCATATTAACTAGGGGTGGCAAATGAGCCAAGCCGTTTGTAAGCTACTCGAGATCTGCTCGTTAAAAAAACTCAAGTTGAGCCGAGCTTAAACAAGCTCGAACCGGCTCACAAGCCTAAACGGGCTTTTATTTGTGTAATTTTTGTGTTGTAACTCGAGCTTTTATTGAGGCTCGTTTAATAAACGAGTTTAAGCCCGAGCTTCACATTTCGAGCTCGAACCAGCTCGCTAGCCTAAGCGAGCTTTTTATTTATATAATTTTGTTGAATATATTTAAAATATTTATATATTATTTTAAATAAAATATGAAAAAAATAATTAAATATTATAAAAAAATATGTGTTTAAATACATATGTACATAGTTATAAAAAGAAAATAATAAATATTTAATGAATACTAAACGAGCCGAGCTTGAGTTTGAGCTTGAACTATTTCTCACTAGCCGGGCTAGAGCTTTAGAATTAGATCTCTAAACGACCCGAGCTCGAACCCTCTTTAGTTAAAACTAAGGGTGCAAATGAGCTCGGGCTCATTTAGCTTACACAAGCTCGAGCTCGGCTCGGTTTGAGCTTTGTTTCTAAAGCCGGAGCTTGGCTTGTAGGTAGTTTTTCAAGCTCGAGCTTATTAATTAATTTATATTAAATATAATTATAATTTTATATAAATTTATATAAGAGTCATCCTATTGGGACACCCAAATTTCTTATTTTGACTCCCTTCCATGCGGGTCGCATAGGCCCATCCGCCCCCGCATGGGGTTAGGGTTTCCCGACAAAGGCAGCACACTGACATGTCTGCGTGGAAACACGCGAACCTCGTACCCATGCGCCCCGCAGAGGCCCATGCGGGTCGCATAGGGTACCAAGAATCAGAATATAACCTCGTACACCTGCGTGACCTAAAGTTGATGTGCATGTTTGAACTCAATGCGCCCCGCAATGGCCTCTGCGGGGCGCATGGACCCTCCAGAAAGGCTATAAGACCATGCATTATCGTTGGTTATCGTATGAGATTTCGAATTCCATAATAAACCTTTCAAATCACAATCACGTATATTCACAGTATGTCGTGGTTTTTCGGAATATTCGGTGAGGATTCTAACGATAGTGTTGTTCCACACTCAAACGAGACCGCCATTTCTGATTCTTACGAATCTTCGTTTCAGCCCAACCATTACGAGGAAGTTGTCAACCGCGTCCCTTCTCATGTCGACATTCCGCCTCTTCCAGACCCGAACTACTCACCACACAGTTATTCCGGAGGTTATTCTGGATACAACTACGGATGTGATAATTCGTATGCAGAGGGTAATTTTCATCACGAATATGACGAAGAAGAAATCAAACTGGAAGATGAGGAGGAAAAAATACACCCTATCATAGTTTCCTATGCAACTAATCAGGGTTTTGCCTCCCGTGAAGAGATGGAGGATTGGGTAGATAGGAGGGCTCTGTCACACCCCGACCCGCAGCGGAAAAAGGTGATCGGGGCATAATTGGGTTATCATCAAAGCTCATGACATTTATTATATGTTTCATATTCATTAATACAATTTAATGGAAAATTACAATAAATGATACAACGTGTTCTAACTATCAATCTAAGCTTCTTGGTTCTCTTCTAAGGCATATCCTATGTTTTCCTTGCTTCAACCTGTTCACCTGTATCATGTGTAAAAAGGTTTTTGGATCAACATAATGTTGGCGAGTGAATCCTATGGAAAACATTTGAACAAGTTTATCCAATTGATTATAAATAAGGTGCATACCATATATGAGTAAATGTAGATGTAAATTTATTCACACAACACATAATATCGAATATTGAACACACATCACCAAATAATTGTTTTGAGGCACGCGTTGTTCGACCGTCTCCCACGAGGAACTGATGGGCCTAATGAATGAGTTTTGAGGCACGCGTTGTTCTTACGAACTGATGGGCCTAATGTATGAGTTTTGAGGCACGCGTTGTTCTCGTCTCCCACGAGGAACTGATGGGCCTAATGAATGAGTTTTGAGGCACGCGTTGTTCTTACGAACTGATGGGCCTAATGTACAACATTGACAATATGAATACATCACAACCAATAATAGTTACATTCTAGTTTAGTTCATATAATGGTATAACACAAATTTGCATAAGAGAATTAGTTTAAACGACACATGATACACCCCAAAACATGAATAAAAAGGGAGTTTGTAAGAATTCACTCACATTGGGTGCGTTCGGTTGATGAGGTTGAATGTACGCGAAATGGTGTTAACCACGAGTGGAATTAACCTAGATAAATCGCATTATGGTTTGGTAAGTAAACGGGTTTTATTAATCTATTTTAGTAGGATTGTTGGGTGTATTTTTGTGAGTTTGAGGCTATTTTCTAACCTTAAAAATGTTATTTTTAAGTATTTATAATTGATTTTTAATTAAAATAATTAAATAAATAAAAAAAAAATATTTTATTTTTGCTACAGTTGACGTTTGACCGTTGACTTTGACTAGCGTTGACCGGTTCGAAGGCATATTGTTGTGCGCCGGGTGAGGCTCGAACCCGAGACCTCCCGTACGCGTGCACGCAGCTCTACCAACTGAGCTACGTGTCTAACCCGTTATATATCCGATTTTAATTATATATATATATTAATTAGAGTTAAACATAAATCCTTTTATTTTAAAAAACGAACTAATTCACAAACCGGTGCGCTCCACAGGTCTCGAACCCGGGACCTGTGGGTTAGCGGACACACACTCCACCACTGGACTGTGTGTCCCACTTGGTTATAAACTCGGTTATCAATATACTTAACATATACTCAAAGCGACTCCGGTTCAGTTTGCTGAAAAAAAAAGAATTTTTATCAAGGCGGCGTGTGTGAAACCGGAATCGAACTCGTGACCTTAGCGTTAAAAGTGCACACAGTCCACCGCTGGACTGTGTGTCTAACCCGGTAAATAACTGGATTTTAGTTATACATATATGATACAGATACTTCCTCTTCTTCGTACATAAACCCAGAAACCGGAAATCTGATCTGTTAAAAACGTTTTAACAGAATCTGGGTTGCATAAAAGTTTAGAACGTATTAAACATAAGATATAGGAGAGTTTAGAGGCTTATACCAACTGGAAGCAAGGTTTCGGTTTTCCGGTGGCCAAATTCCGGCGAAAAGCAGAAAAAATTCCGGCGACTGAAGGGACTTCCGATGAACAGAACAAAGATTTTGAGTGATGAAGAAGTGTGTGGTGCGAGTTCTCTTGTGATAGGTTGGGTTGTATTTATAGAGTAACAAGTGATTCCCTGAATTTGGTAAAGAAAATTTCGGCCGACTTGATTTCCGGGATTGGTCTTTGACTGTTCGATTAAGTCTGACCAATTGATTGAAAACGATTAAACTTTAGACTCTTGATCGCGAAGAACAGAAACGGAAACTTGATTGATGCCTGATTTCAAGTTCGGCTGATACAGGGCGCCGATATCGAATTCGGAAAAACATGATATTAATTAAATGATTCTAATATTAAACAAAAGTCACAAGTGGCGCAGCGGTTGTTCGGTTGAGTGATAAGTGTTTGTTTGAACCGGTATGGACCCGAGTTCGAAACCCGGCATGATTAAAATATTTTTATTTTGCGATTTTTATCAGTTTTTCAAAAACTAAATATATATCCCCACATAATAATTGATTACGTATCGTTTAAAATTATTTTGGGCATTTAATTCGCAACGAAAATTTTAACTGACTGTTCGGTTGATAAACGGAGCGGGTTTGGTAAATCCGTTTTTGACGGATGTTACAGTATCCCCTGCTTTTTAGAAATTTCGCCCGAAATTTAAATAGTGATATATTTGAAAAAAAATGATGGTGTTTAGTTTGACAGTTACACGCTTAGAAGAAATAAGGGTTTAAGTTTTTGTTTGAGGCGGTAACGTTCCTTGTAAAGGTTAAGTATCCTAATACAGGAATCGCTTTTTGTTGCCTACTGTACGAGTATTGTTAAGCAGGAATGATTCGCTAAAATGATATCATGCATAAAAGTTTGAATATGCTTAGGGTTATATCCTAAGGCAGAAATTCTACAATCTACACAAATAAACACAACAACTAACAATTGTATCCATATTTGATAGCATATATGTTTGAATGGTGATGGTTTCTCTCTCGTTTGTTATGATGGAGAGGTTAGTTTATGTAGAAATGGAACACAATTCAATTTCTTTAAATAGTAAGATGATGTAATTGTAACACAAATTTCAACCAAGGCAATACTAAATCCTACATGGAACTCCTCATAACCACCTGATAACGCCTCTGATCCTTTGGCAAGAATACTTATATATAAGAAGTACCAGCGGCGTATCCACCATATTCTTGTCAAATTTTCATTGGTTTTATCAGTGAATTATGATTAGTCCTATAACTCTACAACCAATACATCAAACATAAAATACTGAAAATGAAATATATCTGTGCGATCAAGGCTCAATCAAACGGAGCCGATTGTATTGAATGTACTGAAAAATGAAATTGTCTATGTGCTCAAGGCTCAATCAAACGGAGCCGAGCTTATTGCATGTACTGAATATGAAATTGTTTGTGTGCTCAAGGCTCAATCAAACGGAGCCGAGCTTATTGCATGTATTGAAAATGAATAAACTTAATCACACAACAACCTATGCATGGAACCTCTCATAACCGCCTGATAATGCCTCCGATCTTTTGACAAGAATACTTATATATAGGAAGTACCAGCGGCGTATCCACCATATTCTTGTCAAATTCTCATTGACTTTATCCGCAAGTTATGATTAGTTCTATGCGACTCTACAACATAAACAACACAACAACCAGCGCTTGAGTCTTAATTCTGATAGCATCCGTGTTTGACAAAACCTTTCTCGTTTAATATGATGGAGAGGTTAGTCTATGTAGAAGTGAGACACAACTCAACTTCTTTAAATGATGAAACTGAGATATGTCGTGAAGTATGATGATATGAATATTAAATCAATGAGTATAAAACAAACTGAACTAGTAATTTGCATTAAAATTCTTGGATAAAACTCCAATTGAGATACGTGAAAATTGAGATAACATAGAGAAAAACATAAAAACTAAGTGGTTGGAGTTGAATTTTGATTCTTGGTGAGAGAAGGCTAGTTAAGTGGTTGGTTTGGACCGTTAACATCTTCAACAGGATTGGCGTTGATGTTATAAACTCTTCCTCTTGCTGGCGGTGGAGCTGGGTTTGCTTGGTTAACTGGGTTTGCTTGAGCTTGGGCGTTTATGATGTTAACCAAACGAGGGCATGTGTTTCTAAAATGGGTAGGGTCGCCACAATTGAAACAAGCTCGAACATATGGGTGCATGGGGTATTGAGGTTGTTGAAATGTTTGGATCATGGGTTGAGTAGGGGTTGAGGTTTGGTTTTGAGGGGTGCGGCAAACGTTACTCAAATGACCGTAGCGTCCACAATTCGCACATAGTCGACAGGGTAAGGTAGATGGATGGTGATAGAAACAGGTGTTGCATTGAGGGTGAGGTCCAATGTAAGGCTTCTTGTTTGGGTAAGTTGAGTTGGGTGCTATTTGGGCGTTTGGGATAGTTTGAGGAGGTACAACTTGTGAAGCGGGTTGGTTGCATTGGGTGACGGCGAAGATTTGCCCATCACGTTTTCTCTTAGAAGTAGATGGTGTAAAGGATTCGGTTCGGGTGGGGTTTGAGGTTTCGGTTGATGCTTTATCCTTCTTCTTCTCTTCTTTGAGATCTTTGTTTCGGATTCGGTTTTCAGTGAGCGCGGTTGCTAGCTCCATTGCTGCTTCCAAAGTTGCAGGCGAGGTACTTATTACCGAGTCTTGAATCTTTGATGGAAGACCACGAATGTAGTGCTCGATCAAACGATAGAGGGGAGTAAACAAATTGGGAACCATTTGATTTAACTCAAGGAATCTCTTGTTGTATGTGGTGTGGTCGCCTTCCTTTTGTTTTAAAGCGTGAAACTCATCCTCCAATTTCTTGATTTCACTTCTTGGGCAAAACCGTCTTGTCATGATTCCCTTCAACTCTTCCCAAGTCAAGGTCATAGTTTCTTCAACACCACGTTTGGTCTTCTCTGTATTTCACCATGTGAGTGCCGATCCAAGTAAACGACCGGTAGCATAACGCACCTTGCGATCATCGGGGCAATCGCAATTTAGAAAAGTGTTCTCCATTTCTTCGAACCAATGGAGGAGAGCGGTGACACCTTCAGTACCTTCGTATTTTGGAGGATCGCAGGATCTGAAATGTTTGTAGGTGCATTTAGTGACTGAAGGATTGATAGTGTTTGGATCTTCTTGTTGGGTTGGGTTAACGGAATTAGCGGTAAGGGCTTGTTGAACTTGTACTACGATGTTTGGTATCACGGTCGCCATTTGCTGAGCGATTTGGGCAGCCATGCGTTCACGAGCTTTTCCTGCTCTCATCTTCCTACGGGCGAGGTTAGAAGACATCTACAAGGAATACATGTCAAGAGTATGAGTTGGATGCCTTTGGGATCGTGGGTCGAGTTTGGGAATGAACGTTCATAAAATAAATATAGAAAAAAAAATAAATCTACTACATCCATAGGATGTCTTGGGTTTTGCTTGCTGTTAGGCCCTTCATGCCGCCATACTTTACCTGTGTAATCATGTGGGCCCCCATGAATACCGGTTTTTCATATGGTTCGCACGGTTTCTGCCTGGTTGCGTACACAAAAACCCGGAGAAAATCGAGAAATATGTATACAACGTGTGATGTTCGGAATGTGCCCAGGCATGGACACGGTGACATCTCAAAGTGAGGTTAGTTCGAACGACGTTTGGTGTGGCATGCTTTGGCCTAATAGGTCCGTCGTACTCTCATCGTTAGTCCCAGGTAGGCAAACTGGTCCGTTATTTTGGATTTATACGAATGCCAACCTAGACAGGACGTCCCGACTACCGGTACTTGTACCCTTCCGGTTACTACATGCCCGTCGTAGAACTTACTTTGATGGGATTTGAAAATTGCAACAAAATCCTTGAATAATGAGAGTATGAAAAATGAATTGAATATATGAACATTGATATATGTATAACGAATATGTATATAAGCATGTATGTTTGACTGAAATATGAAACAAATAAATATCACAAGTTTGTATGTAACCACCTAATCAATTAAAATTTAGGCAGACTATAGTATAGGCTCTAAGGGTCTAATAACCTATCCTATATCCCTATAGTCATGGCTCTGATACCAATCTGTCACACCCCGACCCGCAGCGGAAAAAGGTGATCGGGGCATAATTGGGTTATCATCAAAGCTCATGACATTTATTATATGTTTCATATTCATTAATACAATTTAATGGAAAATTACAATAAATGATACAACGTGTTCTAACTATCAATCTAAGCTTCTTGGTTCTCTTCTAAGGCATATCCTATGTTTTCCTTGCTTCAACCTGTTCACCTGTATCATGTGTAAAAAGGTTTTTGGATCAACATAATGTTGGCGAGTGAATCCTATGGAAAACATTTGAACAAGTTTATCCAATTGATTATAAATAAGGTGCATACCATATATGAGTAAATGTAGATGTAAATTTATTCACACAACACATAATATCGAATATTGAACACACATCACCAAATAATTGTTTTGAGGCACGCGTTGTTCGACTCGTCTCCCACGAGGAACTGATGGGCCTAATGAATGAGTTTTGAGGCACGCGTTGTTCTTACGAACTGATGGGCCTAATGTATGAGTTTTGAGGCACGCGTTGTTCTCGTCTCCCACGAGGAACTGATGGGCCTAATGAATGAGTTTTGAGGCACGCGTTGTTCTTACGAACTGATGGGCCTAATGTACAACATTGACAATATGAATACATCACAACCAATAATAGTTACATTCTAGTTTAGTTCATATAATGGTATAACACAAATTTGCATAAGAGAATTAGTTTAAACGACACATGATACACCCCAAAACATGAATAAAAAGGGGAGTTTGTAAGAATTCACTCACATTGGGTGCGTTCGGTTGATGAGGTTGAATGTACGCGAAATGGTGTTAACCACGAGTGGAATTAACCTAGATAAATCGCATTATGGTTTGGTAAGTAAACGGGTTTTATTAATCTATTTTAGTAGGATTGTTGGGTGTATTTTTGTGAGTTTGAGGCTATTTTCTAACCTTAAAAATGTTATTTTTAAGTATTTATAATTGATTTTTAATTAAAATAATTAAATAAATAAAAAAAAAAATATTTTATTTTTGCTACAGTTGACGTTTGACCGTTGACTTTGACTAGCGTTGACCGGTTCGAAGGCATATTGTTGTGCGCCGGGTGAGGCTCGAACCCGAGACCTCCCGTACGCGTGCACGCAGCTCTACCAACTGAGCTACGTGTCTAACCCGTTATATATCCGATTTTAATTATATATATATATTAATTAGAGTTAAACATAAATCCTTTTATTTTAAAAAACGAACTAATTCACAAACCGGTGCGCTCCACAGGTCTCGAACCCGGGACCTGTGGGTTAGCGGACACACACTCCACCACTGGACTGTGTGTCCCACTTGGTTATAAACTCGGTTATCAATATACTTAACATATACTCAAAGCGACTCCGGTTCAGTTTGCTGAAAAAAAAAGAATTTTTATCAAGGCGGCGTGTGTGAAACCGGAATCGAACTCGTGACCTTAGCGTTAAAAGTGCACACAGTCCACCGCTGGACTGTGTGTCTAACCCGGTAAATAACTGGATTTTAGTTATACATATATGATACAGATACTTCCTCTTCTTCGTACATAAACCCAGAAACCGGAAATCTGATCTGTTAAAAACGTTTTAACAGAATCTGGGTTGCATAAAAGTTTAGAACGTATTAAACATAAGATATAGGAGAGTTTAGAGGCTTATACCAACTGGAAGCAAGGTTTCGGTTTTCCGGTGGCCAAATTCCGGCGAAAAGCAGAAAAATTCCGGCGACTGAAGGGACTTCCGACGAACAGAACAAAGATTTTGAGTGATGAAGAAGTGTGTGGTGCGAGTTCTCTTGTGATAGGTTGGGTTGTATTTATAGAGTAACAAGTGATTCCCTGAATTTGGTAAAGAAAATTTCGGCCGACTTGATTTCCGGGATTGGTCTTTGACTGTTCGATTAAGTCTGACCAATTGATTGAAAACGATTAAACTTTAGACTCTTGATCGCGAAGAACAGAAACGGAAACTTGATTGATGCCTGATTTCAAGTTCGGCTGATACAGGGCGCCGATATCGAATTCGGAAAAACATGATATTAATTAAATGATTCTAATATTAAACAAAAGTCACAAGTGGCGCAGCGGTTGTTCGGTTGAGTGATAAGTGTTTGTTTGAACCGGTATGGACCCGAGTTCGAAACCCGCATGATTAAAATATTTTTATTTTGCGATTTTTATCAGTTTTTCAAAAACTAAATATATATCCCCGCATAATAATTGATTACGTATCGTTTAAAATTATTTTGGGCATTTAATTCGCAACGAAAATTTTAACTGACTGTTCGGTTGATAAACGGAGCGGGTTTGGTAAATCCGTTTTTGACGGATGTTACAGGCTCGTAATCATGGCTGCATCGTTAAGTGTGGAAGATCGAAGAAGAAACATGGTGAATTCGTGAGGGTGTTGATACATTGTATCCTTAGTGGTGATCGTAAGAGTGTAGCCACTGTTCGAAAAACCGGTAGCAAAAAAACTCGTTACCCTTTTGAACTGATAGAGTTCTATGATGAAATGCGTAACGTTTGGCTGCTACAGGTTAAGAACGAGTCACACAACCGCTCTCCTCTTGAAATTTTAGAGGGGCACGCGTATGCTAGAAGACTTTCTGAGGACGAATACAGATTAGTGGAGCAGCTGGCCGAGCAAGACATTCCCACACGTAACATCTGGGCAACATTAAGGAATCAGAACCCTAATGATTGACAGTATTCATTTCCAGGGGAAGCAATCCCATTCACTTCCATTGACAAAATGTGGACAAAGCTTGATCTCAAACCGGTAACCAAAAAGAGCTAGAATTTGACTTGAACGGCGAATTTGAGAAATTGAAAGAAATATTCAGGCCACACCCTACCCAAGTCAAAAAAAGTATGTTTGAGAAAATGATTCAAGCGATTACACCGGGAAAATCCCAAAAAACCCTCCTGTCGTTAAACAAAATACCCGTGGTCGACCAACCTTGAAGGTCCAAGAACAAAGAAGACAGGATGTTGCTCGTCATAGCTCATACGTGTCCTCCCAACAAAGCACTTACGAGTCTCCCTCCGAAGCTCCTCGTCATAGCTCGTACACACAATCAGAAGACTTTAAAAGACCGAGCGCCGTGACAAAGCCTGTAAAGCAATGTAGTCGTTCAACTCCCACGCAACGACAATATGACCCTGAGTTTCCCTTAATCCACGGGGGTACGGATATTTACACAATTACCAAGTATAAGAATCACATTCCTGGAATGTTTCACCCGTACGTATCCGTAATAAAGAATGTAAATCCAGATGGTCATTGTGGATTTCGAGCTACAGCTTTGGGCTTAGGGTGGGAGGAAAAGGACTTCAGAGACGTAAGACGGCAGTTGGTAGATGAGATGGTAAGAAACCAGAGCATTTGGTTCCCAATTTTCGAGGCGATGGAGCGTGGAAAATATAAGACCCTGTTAGACAGCATAAATATCGACTCGTTATCATCTGAACATTGGATGGATATGCCTTATACATGACTTCTTAATGCCGGTGTGATCGTTCATATTTTGGATACGAGGGGCTCTGATACTAGTTTCCCAATTACGAAGGGTCCAGATGATGTCGTGTTCCCTCATCGATCTGTTACGGTTGTGTACCTTCGTGAATCCGAACATTTTATACATGTGAAGTTGGAAGGACAGTATCCGATGCCTACTCCGAACCTTTTATGGGCCGTGATTCATCAAAACGCCGCTTCGGGCTGGTTGACAACGTACGACAACCGACTAGATATGTATCGTAGTCGACTAAACCCTAAAATAGATCTTAACGCTATCGATATACCCGAGTCCTCACATGAGACCTCACATGAACATCTGTAGATTTATTATTAACATTTACACTTATTAATTTTTAATGTAAATTAACAATCTAATTTTTAAATAAAAAAAAAACAACAACCAATGCGCCCCGCAGAGGCCTATGTGCGGCGCATGGGATCAAAGAAACACAAAAGCACACGGATCGCTGACATGGCTCGGCCCAAGAGCATCGCATGGGATTGATACCCATAGCGCCCCGCAGAGGCCTATGCGGGTCGCATAGTGTTCAAATAGAAAAAGTGGGTGTCCCAATAGACGGAGCCTTTATATAATTTAGTAAATTTTTCATAACTTATAAATAGCACTTATTATTTAAATGTATATTTAATTTAACATATCAACTGTATACAAATTATTATATATAGATAATGAGCTCGATTAGGTATGTAAATGAAGCTCGTCATAGGCATGTTTAATAAACAAACTTATTTTTTAGGCTCTGGCTCCTCTACCAAACATTAACATGCATCGATTACATTATCAATTCAACTCAAGCAAACTTTAACAAACAAAAAATCATATAAAAACATGCATTTGACCTCAAACATCAAGTCAGATCGCTCCGAAACGCTATCAAAGTATCTGAGAAGAAGCCATTTGCCGAGCGTGTTGCCGATTTGCAGCAGTCGCCGGAAAACTATGAGCGGTTTTTTCCGGTAAATTGATGCGACTTTCGAGATATTGTATTCAGTTAATGATTCCGCATCTGATGTGCTGAGTTCGAATAGATAGCCAGATGATTCGGTGAAGGTGTCCACGTCACGCGCGGCCGCGTGAGCGGAGGTTTTTTGAAGGTGCAGATTAGGTGAACGGAGGAAGGGGTTGACTGTTTTACGTTGTGAGTGGTGGCGCGTGGAGCAATACAGCGGCGGTGGTGGTGGCGCCGGTGCTAGTATCATGGTGTGTGCGGTTTCTGTTCTGTGAACGTTAGCCTCTCTTTTTTTATGTAATTTATCCTATTTTTAAATTTATTTATTATACATTATATTTTGCAAATAAAAGAAATATAAATATAAATTTAACAATTTTAGCCTTTAGTCCTCCATGTTTTGAATTTTGAAATTAAGCAATAAAAAAGAATTATCGGTACTTTCTTTGATTGTTCATTTGAGCTTGGATCTCTCATTCACACCCTTTTGGCAGTGACAGATCTATAAAACTTTCATAGGGGTAACGTTTTAAAAGAAAGGGGTAACGAAATCAAAAAAAATGTCAATTTTTTTTCAAAATTTACATTACTGTCGAAGCGCCAAGAGGTAGCGGAGGCTACCCCTACCAATAAGGTAGGTCAGCCCCTGCCTCTTGGGATATCATGTGGGTATGGATGTCTTGAGTGTGTTGACATGGAATCTTTTCTGCTTAAGTTGGTTGTACAAAGTTTATTTGTTAATACAGGCGGTGTGGTTTAAGAAGATTTTGTTTACTTTATAAGGTTGCAAGAGCCGCAAGTTGTGCGAATAAATAGTCAAAATTGTAATAGATGTTTCATTAGAATGTGTGACGAGATTCCTCTGTCACTCTATAAATGGAGGCTCGATAAGTACCATAATCAAATATTAATAAAAAAAAATGTTTATGGTACAGATACACCCTTAACTTAACGGTGTTAAATGTGTGGGTTTTCTTATCGACCATGTTTTATCTTATTAAAGTGTTTTGGGATTAAGCTGTTGTACAGGTCATAGCTAAAATTAGTAAACCTCGGTCACATACATGATATTATTATCAGGATGAGAATGTTTTACACTACTCACCTCAAGTACGTAACATGTAATACAAGAGCATGTTTGTTGTTTGATAAACAAAAGAAATGAATGGAAGAGAAAATAAATTAAGGAGAGAACAGAAAAAGAGTGAAAATAAAAGATTTAATTAACTACAATGTTTTCAAGTTCAAAAAGAAAAAGAAAAAAAAAAGTAGAAATCTTAATTTGGAATGATTTAAAATGAAGGAAATAAGCATAGTTTTCCTTTCATTTCTCTCTTTTATTTAAAAAACTTTGGAACACAGTTATTTTTACATCCTTTCAAATCCTCTCTCTTCTTCGTTAAATGAAACTCAGGGAACACATGGCTTTGATACATGTGAGATATATAGGTATGTATAAGTAGTGGTTGGATCACATACAAGAACAAATTCATGTACAAAGCATGCGTGAGAACAAGAGGAGGACATGTGTCATTGGTGGTAAAGGTAATTTAGTCTTTTCTCACTTTGAACAAATTTCCCCTTTTATTTTCTAACGGTTATAGCTTTTTTATTGTTAAATTAATAATAAATAAAATTATATCCTTATTAAGCTGTTACATTTTTTATTCTCTTGAATACCCGTTAATCCATTACATGGTTACTTGGTTTTGAATACCCATTACGTGATTACATATTCAACATAAACCATTACGTGATTATACATTCAATATAAACCCATTAGGTTATTACACATTCAATATAAATAGACCTGAAATATTAGGTATTATATGAAATATTATGTATTACATATTGTTACGTAATTACGTAATCACTCAGTGAGGTTTCACATAAAATACTATAATGAAATAACGTAATGAGTGTTCAAGATCCTGCATTCAAAATCACGTAGTCATGTGTTGGGTATTTAAAATCACGTAACGAGTATTCAAAATCATGTAAATTTTTAAAGAAAACTATAGCAATAAGCTGCTCGAATTAAAAAGAATGAAATGCTTGTTAATATGGGTATTTTTTTTATAAAATATTAACGTATGAAAAAGTTATAACCGTTTGAAAATCAGGGGAGTTCAAGTGAGAAAAGACTAAAATACTCCTTCTCTATTTGTTTATTCAATTGTTTAAATCTTAAAATTACAAAATACCACATCCTGGTTTCGAGGAATTGATCTTGGAACTCAATGGCTCAAAAAGTCAGGTATCTCTCTTGTCTATGAGACTTGAACACAATACCAATTTGTCTTTTTAAAAGAGTGATGGTATCTAAACTCCTCCAAAATTTGTGTACATCCCTCAATAAACGTATAGCCTAATACGCTTCCCATAGGGTTTAAGTTGTAGCGTCCGTCTTTTCTTTACAACTAAAAAGCTATAAATTTTTGAACTTTTTAAAACATAACTTAAAATTTCCTATTATGCCATTTAGTTTATAAAATGAGTGCAACCACAAAACCTTTCAACGACATGATATTTAAACCTCTACTACTAGATTAATTCGTTTTCTAACAAGGGTAACGAAAAATCCAAAATTCATCAATTTACAACCAAAAGAGACTTGACCCGTTTGACATTATCTTGAGCGGAAGCATATGGAGAGTATAGGTGTGTTCGTTCAAGCAAAGCGCATCGTCAAGCAATGGATTTACCTAAACATCACAAGAAATCGGTTAACATTTCTCATATTAATTTATGACTATTTCATTAGTCAATCACATACCACCTTCTTATTTGGTTGATCACTTAATAGGATGTAAATCGAATTCATTTCATTGCATTCTTGTTATTATCCGGTTGACCCATTCAACATTAGTCAAGGCGGAATACATACCTTAACCTTCCTACTACCTTACCTTCAAGTAACTGACTACTTACTTTCATTCCTCCGGTTGAACCGTTCATCACAAGTCAATGCGGAATCTTACTTTTACTTTCTCATTCCTTGTCCGGTTGACCCGTTCATCACAAGTCAACGCGGAACCTTACTTTTACTTTCTCATTCCTTGTCCGGTTGACCCGTTCATCACAAGTCAACGCGGAACCTTACTTTTGCTTTCTCATTAGTTCATTGTCAATTCCTTATCAACATCTCTAGTCGAAACAATAGCAACTATAGTTCTTCAAAATGAGGTTGGATAATTCATTATAACTAGACTTAATATTCAAACGAGAATGCAACGTACAAGTAACGTATCTCGATCTTGCGAGCTTTGTGGATTCTGGTTGCTTGAACCTTCTTATTTCACGCCTACATTATCACATCCTTTCTTTAGTTCTTATGATTCCATATCATCTCATTGAATGTTCTCATATTCAAATCCATAACGTAATCAATATTTATCATAATTCACACTTTTACAACTAATGCATTTCATCGAGTATTGGTGTGCATCGATCTTGAAATGTTTAAAATCTTCATTTCGTTATGTTATTTTGTACCGTTTTTCTTTCTATACAACATCTTACTTATACTTACTATCATAAAAACCAACAATAATCATCAAACCTATAACTATGATGGTTGTTAACATAAATCTTATCTATTTCTTCATAATCTATGTTCATAACCCAAAACCCATTTCATGATTCATGGTGATTTTTGTTTAAGTTACATGAACCCATCAATTGCATACGAATTTTACTTTCACAATGGATTCTAATATCTATTCTTTATTATCTAACACTATATCACTAACATACTTAAGTAATTTGTCAATTTTATCCATACCCTTCATATCAAAATCATTCAAATCATAAATTACAACTTACCACTTGTTAAACGGGTTTAGGTAATCATGTACTAGGGCTCATGCAAGAGATTTACCATCGATTCCCCATTTAATTTGCTGGATTTTGAGTTTTGTTCTTGATGTGTTCTTCCCCTTCTTCTTAGAACCGTATAGAACTCTCTCACACACACATGGACACCAATTTCAACCTCTTATCCATTTAAACCTAAACTTTCCTTTCTGTCACAATTTGCCCCTCATGTTTGATCCATAATTAAATTTCATTAAACATTTTTATCTTCTAAATAGACTACATGTGATTATTTAGTTTTGTTACTTTCCTACTAATATATATATATATATATATATAATATATATATATATATATATATATATATATTATATATATATCTTATAAAAGTTAAAATGGTCATGTATGTGCAATTTGGGATGTTACATAAACGCATTAAATACGACACCAATATGAATCGTATAGGGAAATACGCTTCCTATTGGTATGATGTACCTACTCTCTGACATGCACGTAGTTCAGAACTAAAAAAGTCTGAAAAGTGACCCCAATAGGAAGTGTATGGGGCAATATGATTCCCATAGATTCGAAAAGGTATGGAGTCATATAGGAAGCATATAGGGCAATACGGTTCCCTGTCACTAAAGTATAGGAGTTTATCGTGCAGGTAGCTTGCCTCGGTCAACCAACCGTCTTCTCGATAGGATTCTGCGTAACCTGGATGGGCAGATGCGGCTTTTGACACTGCCGGATGCATGATAATATGGGGTGGCTGATGACTGGCATGAGTGAATTGTATAAGTATATGGGTATGTTGGTTCCACCCCGTCCACCACCACGAGTTTATCTGAATCGGGGCCGTTCTATACGCAACAGCCCAACCCTTCCATGTCATCTTTTACTAGCTCATCACGTCCATGCCAATCTTTACTTAACCCATCCCGTCTATGTAGGTATGTTATCTTATTTTTATTTCATTTATTTTATGAGCAATTTAATGTGGGTATTTTGTTTAAATTCTTATAGGCTTCCGGCTTGTCCTATACTCAACCCGAACTTTCCATGCCTTATTTTTCTCAGTCCAGCTAGACCATGCCGCTCTTTCCTCTGTCCGACCTTTCCATGCAAGTATGTTATTTTGTTTTTTATTTCATTTTTTA
Organism: Scalesia atractyloides; assembly: GCA_947069175.1. Lineage (NCBI taxonomy): Eukaryota > Viridiplantae > Streptophyta > Magnoliopsida > Asterales > Asteraceae > Scalesia > Scalesia atractyloides. The sequence continues at coordinate 2,322,836 of CAMTDV010000026.1, read as the reverse complement.
CGAACAATTTTAATGTTATTTCAAGTACACTATAGGAAGCGTATAGCCCAATGTCTCCACCGAATTGACTTTGTAGTCTATACAGAACTCCCGAAGCTAAAGAATGGGAGACACTATACGCGTCTCGTATTCAACAGGGTAAGACATTAATGGCAAGTAACAAAAGTCAACACAAATAGTACATAAATGTGTTTGATTAGTCATAGCATTAGTTGTTATATTATTTAATGTTATTCTGTTAAAATTATTTAATCATAGTGTTATTTTGTGTTAAAAAATGATTGTTCATATTAGTTTTACTTCAAAAATATAAGTTGCATCAAAATTTTAACTTATTATTGTTATATTATAATATTTTTATAAAAAAACACTTATTAAACAAAACATAAATATATACGGGGCAATATGGTTCCCCTATACCCAAATTTTTAACTTATAATTGTTATATTATAATGTTTACACGACGTCTTTTATAAACTTTATAACAAATAAATCAACATCATTTTATAAAAAAAAACCAACTTAATTAATTTAAAATAAATAAAGTTCAAAAAAAATTAATAACTTTATGCTACCCTTGCAAAAAAAAGTTTCTTAAGGAAACGTATAACCATATATAATTGCCCTGATCTCTTGAAAAAAAAAACTTTAATCAAGAAACGTTTTATCAATTGACTATCTTGTAAAAAATTTATACTTTAGATACATATAGAAAGTGTATTACGTAATACGCTTGGACCTAAAGAAACCGTATTGCTATATACCCTTTCTATAAAACATTAATGTGTACGCTATCCGTTTATAGATTAAACCCACTCATCATCATCATCATCACCACCACTCTGCTACACTTTCCGGCGAAATGGCAACCTCTACAAGAATCCTAACCCTCTCATTATCATCTTCAACCACCACCAGCACCCGTTTCTCAGTCTCTCTCATCACTTTTCCCAAATTTCACTCTCCTCACAGGCTTTATCAACCGTTTACACCCCTCAGGGTTTATCACGGGTTTAGACCCATCATCCCCGACGAACCATCGTTAGACTCTTCAAAACACTCAATCCTTCTTGAACGTCTCAGAATCAGACACCTGAAAGATCATTCAGCAGGCAACAACAGTAACATAAAAAAACAACAATCGGAGGGTGAGATTGGTAGTTTTGAGAATAAGAAGGTGGAGAGGGTGGGTTTGGGGTTTAATGAGTTGGGGTTGAGTGAAGAGGTGTTGGGGCTTTAGGGGAAATGGGGATTCAAGTGCCTACTGAGATTCAGTGTTTGGGGATACCTCAAGTGCTTCAGGGGAAAAGTGTGGTGTTGGGGTCTCATACTGGCTCTGGGAAGACTCTTGCTTATTTGTTGCCTCTTGTTCAGGTTTTGCTTTCTATCTTTTATTGCTTCTTTACCCTTTTATGTAGGGCTGCAAACGAACCGATTGTGTTCGTTTGTTAAGATGTATGCGTGTTTACGAACGGTTGATGAACACTTACCGAACGAGATTTTATGTTTGTGTTGGTTTGTTAAGGAAATGAACGAGTTGGTGTTCGTTTGTTAATTTAGGCAACGAGTGAAACTGAACGTTGGTGATCACAAATGGAAACAAACGAACACAAACAAACGTTCATGAACAAAAGATATAATACACGGACACTTATGAAATATGTTATTTGTCGGAATTTCAAAGTACTTGAATAAATTATAAAAAACACCAATGAACTATCGAACACAAACGAACACATTACCAAATGTTCACGAACATAAACGAACGAACGCGGCCTCTGTTCATGTTCGTTCATTTACCTAAGCGAACGGAATTTCTTGTTCGTGTTTGTTTGTTAATAAACGAACGAACACAAACGAACTTCCCGCCAAACGGTTCACAAACTGTTTGCTGAATGTTTGGTTCGGTTGTAGCCCTACTTTTATGTGTATGGTTTTAGAAAGCACAATGTATACTTAGGCGATAGGGTCTAAAACCGAGGCATGAAATGAAAAGCGCACCGCTTGCTTGGTTTTAGAAAGCAAGAAGCGTACAAAAACGACATGGTCTATCTTGTTGGCTTTTACTCTTTTAGTTTATCTGTTTGGTTTTAAAAAGTGTGAGGTGTACCGAGCTGATAGGGTCTAAGACCGAGGCGTGAAACAAAAAGTGCGTCACTTATATAGTTAGTTAATTAATTAAACCGAGCTGTGAAAAAAAAGTAAGTGCACTGCTTATATAGTTTAGTTTATTAGTTGTCATAGGTTTTTGCTTCTTGCCACGTGTTCAGGTTATCATTGCTATCTTTTTGGTTTTTACCCTTAGTTAATAAAAAGCGCGAGGTGCACCGAGGCGACATGGTCTAAAATCTAGGCGTGAAACCAAAAGCGCACCGTTTATATAGTTTCGTTTATTAATTGTCGTAGGTTTCTAGCGTAGTTACCCAAAATTTAGACATAAATAAGCACTATATATGGTGTAATAAATAACCTTTATGTATGTTAGACTAAGTTATTTAAATTAGACAAGTTTATTATTATTAAGGGTACCAAGTTGTGATTAGTTTATCTATATATAGGGCCTTGTATTCTTCATTATTCAATAAGAAAACCTAATTACAATTATACGTTTCAATTTGGTATCAGAGCTTATACGCTTCGGGATTCCCTAAACCCTAAAGCAGCCGCAGCCTTCTTCTACCCTAAATCTGCCGCAGCCTCCTTCTTCTACCCTAAATCTGCCGCAGCCTCCTTCTACCCTAAATCTGCCGCAAACAGCTAATCACCAATCCTGTGGATTCTAACATCCACAGTCGATCACCAAACCAACAGCCGATTATCAATCCTGTGCCATCCTGCTGCAGCTATCAACCCTAACAGCCGATTATTATGGCTGCCATCACAACCTTTACAAATCAGGAAAAAGCTATCCATAACTCTCACAAGTTTGCTTTCAACCTAAAACCTACAAACTATGGCTATTGGAAACAAATAGTCTAACCTTTCCTTGCCTCTCATAACCTACTCGGTTATGTGAATGGTACCATCCCTTGCCCATTAAAGGATGTTACAACTGGAACAACCACCACTGTCAACCCAAGTTACGCTCCATGGCTTGCCAATGATGCTCATGTCCGTATGCTTATTGTCAACACAGTTTCTGAGGAATCTTTTCAGCATGTTCAAGGACACACTTCTCGTGAGGTATGGTTATCACTTGAACGCGCTTATGCACCCGTTTCTTCCTCTCATGAATTTACTCTCAAAAGCCAACTGCTGCGTATCACCATGAAGGGTGATGAAAAACCGGCTAACTATTTGGCCCGGGCTCAAGAGTATGCTACTGCCCTTGCCAACATAGGAGAACCGATGAAGGAAAAAGATCTGGTCATGTTAACTGTTACCGGCCTTCGTGACGAATATAATGGCCTCAAAGCCAACTTATTGGCTCGTTCCCCTCCTGTTACTTTTACTGAACTACACGGGTTACTAAGTGATCATGACTACATGATCACAAAGATCTTGGCCACCCATCAGCAGGCGCCACACGCCTTATTTGCGGCTGCCACAACCTCACAACAGCCTCTTACAGCTGCTGTCCCAACTCCTCCACAGCCAAATATTGATTCCCTACGGCAACAACTTCACAATCTTCAACTCATGGCTTCTCAATTGGGATATCAACTTCATCCTGCATCTTCTTCACAACCACAAGCTTACTTTGGGTCTCGCTCCTTTAACAACAACAGAGGCAACCGTGGCTCTCGTGGTTCTTCCCGTGGTAACTCTCGTGGTGGCCAAAATAACCGCAATCAGGACAACACTAGCACTCGTCAATTCTCTTGGGCGTCAACACAGAACACAGTCTATGGCCACTGTAACCGTTGTGCATTGGTCATCTCCCATCTCAATGTCCAAATCAACTGAACCAATCTCGTGCAGCACCACAAGCCAACTTTGCTGCTCACTCTGATGTTGCCTCCCAATCAGGATTCACTTGGAAGCCTGACACCGGATGCAATGGACATGCCACTCCAGACTTATCTAGCATTGACAACTCGGAGGCCTACTTTGGTAATGATTCTTTACTTATTGGTGACGGTAACCCACTACCTATCTTTCATATTGGCTCCTCAACTATTTACTCGCCTAACAAAACCTTTAAATTATCTAATATACTTCACGTTCCTGACCTTAAACAAAACCTTTTGTCCGTTCAAAAATTTTGTGTGGATAATGATGTTTTCTTTGAATTTCACTCGTCTTATTTTGTTGTGAAGGACGAGTCTACACGCACAATCCTCCTAACGGGTCCCAGTGAACAGGGTTTGTACTCCATTCGTCTTCCTCAGCTCCAGTCTATCCCTAAAGTCGCTTTCACGGCTGTCAAAGCTTCTTCTAGCATTTGGCATCAACGTTTAGGACATCCTCATGCTCAAGTTTTTCGTTCAATTATCTCTCATTGTTCTTTACCTATTACTGACAAGTTTTCAAATACATTATGTACTTCTTGTCAACTAGGCAAGTCGTCAAAATTATCTTTATCAGACTCATCTTTTCGTAGCAAAAATTTGTTAGATCTTGTTTATTGTGATGTTTGGGGGCCGTCGCCCGATTTGTCTGTTGATGGTTATCGTTTCTTTTTGTTATGTGTGGATCACTACTCTAGATACATGTGGTTTTATCCCCTAGCTCAAAAATCAGATGTTTACAATGTGCTAACCAACTTTATTAAACTAGTAGAACGACAATTTAACACCAAACTTAAATGCATTCAATCTGATTGGGGGGGAGAGTTTCGTACGATTACATCCTTTTGTACCAGTCACGGTATCATTCATCGCCGCTCTTGTCCTCACACAAGTGAGCAAAATGGGATGGTCGAGCGTCGTCATCGGCACGTTGTGGAAACCGGACTTACACTTCTTGCACAATCCAGTCTTCCCCAACGTTTCTGGCAATTTGCTTTTGAGACAGCCGTTTACTTAATCAACCGACTTCCCTTTCGTGTCTCCTCTAACAAATCTCCATATGAACATGTATTTCAACGAAAACCCGACTACTCTTTTCTTCGTGTTTTTGGATGCCAATGCTTTCCTTATCTTCGTCCATATAACCGTCACAAAATTGAATTTCGATCCACTCCTTGCGTCTTTCTTGGCTACAGCCCTGTTCATCATGGCTATCGATGCCTGGACCCATCCACCGAACGAATATACATTGCCCGACATGTTCGCTTTAATGAACATGTCTTTCCATATAACAAACCTGTACCTACCCAAACACCACCACAACCTTCCCCACCCGTCTCAATATTTCCTGACCCACCACCCGGTTTTCCAGCTGCACCCACACCACCTACTCCTCCTATACCTCCCACTCCTGCACCTCCCGAACCTACCCAATCAGACCCACAACTACAAACCGATACTCCTCCTATACCTCCCACTCCTGCACCTCCCGAACCTACCCAATCAGACCCACCCGAACCCTCCACCGAACCCACAGAACCCACCCAAGCACCTAGACCTCGCCCATCCAACCTTCGTCCAAACCCCAAGCCACCCACTCGTTATAATCCCGCTGCCTATACTGCCACCACTACCCCTACCTTACCCGCTGAGCCCACCTCCTTTACCGTTGCTAATAAGTCTTTAGAATGGCGCCAAGCCATGGCTGAAGAGTTGGATGCGCTACATAGGAATGGGACATGGACGTTAGTTCCCCCTGCCCCTCATACTAACTTGGTTGATTGCAAGTGGGTTTACAGGTTAAAAACAGATGCAAGTGGGAACATCAGCAGGTACAAGGCACGACTTGTTGCTAAAGGTTTTCACCAGCAACATGGAGTTGACTATCATGAGACTTTCAGCCCAATAATCAAACCTGCTACGGTTCGGACTATTTTATCCCTAGCTGTCACCAACAAGTGGATTCTCAGACAATTGGATGTTCAGAATGCCTTTCTGCATGGTGATCTTCAGGAGACAGTCTATATGAGACAACCTCCTGGTTTTGTTGACCCAACTAGGCCAGATCATGTGTGCTTATTACACAAATCTTTGTATGGTCTCAAGCAAGCTCCTCGTGCTTGGTTTACTAAATTATCAACGGCTCTTTACCAATTGGGTTTTCACGGGTCCAAAACTGACCCGTCCCTGTTTATTCTTAACAACAATGGTACTTTGGTTTACCTTCTTGTCTATGTAGATGATATTATCATCACAGGCAATCACCCTGGGGCTGTTACTGCTGTTATTGACCGCTTGAGCTCTATGTTTGCAATTAAAGATCTAGGTCCATTACATTATTTTTTGGGCATTGAAGTGGTGCATCATGGTTCGGATCTGGTCCTATCTCAACGAAAATACATTCTTGATATTCTTCATCGTGCAGGCCTTGCAGACTGCAAACCCGTGTCGTCCCCTATGAGTACTTCTCAGATTTTCTTACCTGATGATAGTCCGTTACTTGATGATCCTTCTAGATACAGGCAAACGGTCGGTGCTCTTCAATATGCAACTTTAACTCGTCCGGACATTGCTTTTACAGTTAATAAGGTTTGTCAATTCATGCATGCTCCTACCGAGAATCATTGGGCTGGGGTGAAACGTATTCTGCGTTACTTGAAGGGCACGGCTGATTTGGGTCTCTTATTTCGTCACAACACGGGATCTACGCTACAAGCCTTTTCTGACTCTCATTGGGCCACTAGTCTTCGGGCGTTCTCGGATTCTGATTGGGCTGGTTGCCCTATCGATCGTCGTTCCACGGGGGGATATGCTGTCTATCTGGGTTCTAATCTTATTTCGTGGTCTGCTCGAAAACAACGAACTGTCTCTCGATCTTCAACAGAATCTGAATATAAGGCTATTGCTGATACTGTAGCAGAACTGATTTGGCTGAAATCTCTTCTTCATGAGCTCGGTCTGGTTAGCAAGGCACCAACGCTTTGGTGTGATAATCTTGGTGCAACCTATCTCTCTGCTAATCCAGTGTTTCATGCTCGTACAAAACATGTTGAAATAGACTATCACTTTGTTCGTGAACAAGTTACTCAAGGGAAGCTGAATGTCAAGTTCATCTCCACTAATGATCAAATTGCTGATGTGACAAAGGCTCTACCTTCACAAAGATTTGAGTTTCTACGGTCCAAGTTGCAGGTCGTTCCCCGCCCTCAACTTGCGGGGGGATGTTAGACTAAGTTATTTAAATTAGACAAGTTTATTATTATTAAGGGTACCAAGTTGTAATTAGTTTATCTATATATAGGGCCTTGTATTCTTCATTATTCAATAAGAAAACCTAATTACAATTATACGTTTCAATTATGTACAACATCCTTATGCACAAAACCTTTCCCGTATGAAAGGCGCGCCTCAAGATCGCGTCTCATGCTGATTTTCAGCGCGCTTTTAGGGCCTCAAGTGTGCTTTTTGTGGTCTAAAACACAAGCATATGCGCCGGAGGTTGCCTATGCGCTCTTTTTTAACCCAAGGTGATTTGGAATTGATGCCATTAGAATTCTGCTTATAATCTAAACTGTTGATTGTTGTTTGGAGCAGTAGCTTTGGTTTGGACAAATGTAATTGATCACCAAGATAAACGTATGATGGCACAATTTTATGATGTTTGAATATGTGTTTTGGAAGTGATAATTTCTAGTGTTTAGGTAAGCTGCTTATGTAGATTATCTAGGGTTTATATTTATGTTTGAACTTGTTTTTTTGCCTATATAGTTGTTGAGACAAGATGAGGCATTGAATGGCATGGTGATGAAGCCCCGACGTCCACGTGCTGTTGTCCTTTGCCCAACACGGGAATTATGTGAACAGGTTAACAATGATACTTTACTTCTATACGTCTTTCTAAGGTAATCTGTACACCAGATCAAAAATGCTGACTTGGCAGATGTCGTGGCAGTACATTTGAAAACGTTGACTTTTTTTTTGTTTCTTACTTTTTTTGAGGATGTTTTTAAGGTTAACATTACTCCTCAGATTATGCACGTCTTTAGGAATTTTTTTGGTGGTATATTGCAGTTTAAATATATAAAAAAGAAATATCTGTGTGTAGTCTGCATACCCTGCAAAATAGTTTCTTCTTTTCTTAAAGGAAAAGGAGTTTTTTTTTGGAAGGAAGAGGAACTTGTTTTTAAAAGTGAAAAGTCAATGTCATATATATTTTAAAAGTTCAAGATTACACACACACATCTTTCTAAATCTCATAATACCATATTTACGCTTTCAAAACACTAAATATCGTGCTAAACAATATTATAGTGAATAAAATAAAAGTAATTACTTGTAACTTGTTTTATTGAATAAACAAATAGGAAAATAAAATTATTGCTGGGAATTGTCTCAACGCATTATGTTGTCTTTGTTAATTACTTCATTATATACTTTATTTTATTTACTATGTTCTGAAGACCGGAATATATGATGAAATATAGAAGGATACACAAATATGAAATTATAAAGCTTTAGGACGATGTATTTGTAATTGCCCCTAAATGTATATCTTGGAATTGCCATTTTGACTTATATGACGTTTGTCTATTGCAGGTATTTAGTGTCGCAAAGTCCATTAGTCACCATGCGCGGTTTAGGTCAACCATGGTTAGCGGCGGTGGTCGTCTAAGACCCCAAGAGGATGCACTGAATTCACCCGTTGACATGGTGGTGGGGACACCTGGCAGGGTTCTTCAACACATTCAAGAGGGGAACTTGGTGTATGGTGATATCAAATATCTGGTGACCATCTATTTTTTTCTTTTGCTTCAAAAAATATAAATAGTTAGGGAGGTGTTTATTGCTTATCTAAACATCTTATCATAGTTGTTAATAGCGAGCATAGCGCTCGCTATGGCGAATAGCGTAGCAAAGCGGGAGTGTCCCGCTATATGATGTTTAGCGCCTAAATAGCATATTTAGGGTTTTTTGTTCCATGATTGAAAAAAGAAGCGTATTTCTTCCACATTTACGGGATTTTTGATAAAACATACATGTAAAATATTTCTAAAATTCTCTTCTAGTTACAGTATGATAATATAGGGGGGTAAAATGTAATAATAGTCTGAAAATACTGAAAAGGGTTGAGAGGTCAATAGTTCGAAGTCAAGGGTGTTAATTGTAATATAGGTTGTTAGTCGTTAAGAGTCGTTGAACTGTATATAACGGTATTAACGAACTGAATGAGATTCCGTAATTGGTTACTTGTTCAATCAATTACTACAAGATTCAACAATGGCAACTCGTAGTCAATCACTCGAACAACGAATTGCAGATCATGATTCGGTATTACAACGATTGGAAACAGTCACTGGATCCAATTTAACGGAATTGGAAGCTATCAAATCAGCAATGAATCATAGTAGTCAAGAAATAGAAGCAGTCAAGGGTCAATTAAATCTCAGTTCAACAAAGTTACAATCACAGATGGAATTATGCAAGGAATTCAATCGTTAAGCAACACAAGAAATGTTAATCAAACGATGGAAGGTCTGAATAATCAACAAGAGGTAAGAGGAAGCAATTACAGCGGATTAGCAAAGATTGAATTTCCAAAATTCAATGGCACCAATGTGGAAGGATGGTTGTGCAGAGTAGAGCATTTTTTTGCAATAGATGCTGCTAGTGAGAATCAAAAGGTAGGATGTGCTATAATTCACTTAGAAGATATGGCTTTACTTTGGCACCAAGCATTTATGAAATCTAGAGGGGGGTCTATTGAGGGGTTGACTTGGATAGAATATAAGAATTTTATTTCCTCTAGATTTGTTGTGACAATGGATTGTCATCCTACGGCTGCATTAGCATCTATTAAGCAAACAGGCTACATTCAAGAATTTTGCAATGAATTTGACATAGCCTTAACTAGGGTAAGTATTCCTGAAGAATATGCTATTAGTCTGTTCTTAAGAGCATTAAACCTGAAGTGGGAAACCCTATTAAACTGCTGAGACCAAGAACTTTACCAGAAACATGCATGCTAGCCAGAACACAAACAGAAAACTTGACACTGTTGCAACCAAGTCACTATAAAGCACCATACAAACCTTCTTACAAACCTAGTGATTCATATTCTAAACCTGTCCTTAATCCTTCACCAATATCTTCTACCAATTTACCGTTACCACGTGCACCTCCTGTTAAACCAAGATACACTAAAACTCTATCTACCAAAGAGATTGCAGAAAAGAGAGCAAAAGGGGAATGTTTTGGGTGCTATGAAAGATATACCTCAACACATCAATGTAAAAATAAGCAATTGTTTTCTATTGAGATATGGGATGATGATACAGGGGAACAAAATGAATCTGCATTACAAGAGATATTAGATCCACAAATATCACTAAATGCTATTATGGGGATGATTTCTTATTCAACTATGAAGGTTATTGGATTAATTGTCTCTAAGGTCTTACATATACTCATAGATTCAGCGTATACACATAATTTCTTAGATGAAAAATTGGCTGTAAGAATGAGATGCCCTACAAAAGAGATGCCACTAATGAAGATCACAGTAGCTAATGGGAATCTGATGAGTTGTACTAAGATGTGTGAACATGAAATGGATGATGCAAGGAAATTGGTTTACCACTGATGTGTTACTTATTCCATTAGCCAATTATGATATGGTGCTAGGCATCCAATGGTTACAAAGTTTGGCAGACATAACTTGGAACTTTAAGGATCTTACAATGAGATTCAAGGTTCAAAACAAGATTTGTGAATTGAAAGGTGAAAAGAACAATGAAGCGTCTTTATGTACTAGTGAGACACTGGATGACATCTTTTCAAACTATCATTCTGTGGCTAGTGCTCAGTTGTTCAGCCTACAACCAATGTCCAATGAAAATGTCATTCATGAACCTATGATACAAGGGAAACAAAGTCTGCAACAGGTGGACAGTTTATTACAGAAATATGAAATGGTATTTGCTACTCCCACTGCATTACCACTGAAAAGGTCATGTAATCACCAAATTATTCTTAAGTAGGAGTCAACGTGGTTGCTCAAAAGCCTTATAGATATCCTGCTGCCCAAAAAGATATCATTGAGAAGATGACTCAGGAATTATTAGACATGGGAATAATTAGAGAAAGTACAGGTGCATTTGCAGCTCCAGTTGTGTTGGTGAAGAAAAAGGATGGTACTTGGAGAATGTGTGTGGATTATCGAAAACTCAATGAAGCAACTATTAAAAACAGTTCCCCAATACCTTTAATAGATGAGCTACTTGATGAATTGGGTGGATCTACTATATTTTCCAAACTGGATCTGAGATCCGGATATTTTCCAAACTGGATCTGATGAATTGATGAATTGAAAAGGCGTTTCCCTAATTTTGAATTTTGAGGTCAAAATTCGTGTTAATGGGGGGAGTATTGTTACAGTATGATAATATGGGGGGGGGGGTTAAAATGTAATAATAGTCTGGAAATAATGAGAAGGGTTGAAAGGTCAATAGTTAGAAGTCAAGGGTGTTAATTGGAATATAGGTTGTTAGTCGTTAAGAGTCGTTGAATTGTATAAGTAACGGTATTAACAAAGTGAATGAGATAGCTTGATTGATCATGACTTCTTCTCTCTGTATTCTTGTTTCTATCATATCACTAGTGTATCGCTAAACATGAAATAGCGCCCGTTATTTCATGCTATCGCAACGTAGCATGTAGGTAGCTTGTCGCTATCGTCTGCTATTTGCTATTGATAACTATGCATCTTATCCGTATTATTGTAAGCAGAAGCAGATAATTAGCTCATTAAATGCAACTTATTTCCCCCTAAGGGTATCTTGTAGTCTTTTTCCACCAAGAATAATCAGTTTGAAATAACCAATCTTAAACTGTGTATTGGAATTAACTTATTTTTCCCCAAAAATAAGCAAAAAAAAACATAAGCACTTTGCAAATACACGATTATATAAAAGTGCTTTTAAAAAAATGCAAGTAGATAAACTGTTTAATTAAGCAAATACTCATTAAGTCTCATGTTATTAGGTGTTGGATGAGGCAGACACCATGTTCGATCGAGGGTTTGGTCCAGATATTCGCAAGTTTCTTGGCCCGTTGAAACACCGTGCACAAAAAGCCGATGGTCTAGAGTTTCAAACTGTTTTGGTGTCTGCTACAATGACAAATGTATGCTAAATTGCCAACTGCTTTTCTTAACCATAATGTTATATAAAGTAATATACCTTGAAATAAAGTTACCATTATAATAGATACATTATTAATTGTTTGCAGGCCGTACAAAAGCTAGTCGATGAGGAGTTTCAAGGTATTGAACATCTTCGCACTTCAACTCTGCATAAAAAGGTTGCTTCTGCGCGCCATGATTTTATAAAGCTTTCTGGTTCAGAAAACAAGTTGGAAGCATTACTACAGGTTCTTTTCTTTTATTTTCTATTTTTTATATTTAACCCTCTGCATTGATTTTGGAAAATTAAATTTTTCTCTATCACCAATATTGTAATTAGTTGTATAAAACGAGCTAAATGGTTTCTTTGACTTTTGAACCGTTTAACAACATTTGATGTTTTTATCGACTTTCGCATTCTGTATGGTATCTTTATTCTCTTGTTGGTATCATAATTTGACTATGAATGTCAAATGAATTATTTTTATTTTTTGAATATTATATCAACATGTTTATTTTTTCGGAAAATGGATTTTCATGTCTAAAAGCACAAGTATTATAGATAGAACAATATTTGGTGTTAAAAATGTAGAAGAATTTATACTAATTGTAAATTTGATAATTACAAGTCTGACATTTGAAGTCAATATCTAACTTCATATGTGAAAAGGAACAAGTTTTTCAATGCATGATGTACAAGTATTATAAGATCATCGATCTTGATTTAGAATTTTCTGTTTTTGCAAAAGAAAAAAAGATGTTTTTCTGTTACTTTTTATAATAGAATTTAGTCTACATGTTTTTTATGATGATGTTTATGTAGGTTCTTGAGCCAAGTTTAGCAAAGGGAAACAGAGTGATGGTGTTTTGCAATACGTTGAATTCTAGCCGTGCGGTGGACCATTTTCTTAGTGAAAACCAACTGGCTACTGTTAATTATCACGGCGAGGTGCCCGCAGTTGAAAGGTTCGATTTTTTAAATGATTATTAGTGAAAGGTGTATAATACCTCGTATTGGATTTAACTATGCACTTATACATATCTAAGACTACTATAATGATCCACATTGTTATAAATTCTGTATCTAACAATAGTATTAATTATAAAACAGGGTTGAAAACCTCAAAAAGTTCAAAAGTAATGATGGAGATTGCCCCACTCTCGTTTGTACTGACTTGGCAGCCCGGGGTTTGGACTTGGATGTTGATCATGTTATTATGTTTGATTTTCCGTTAAACTCTGTAAGCTTTTTTCATTTGATGTTCTTTAAATAAAATATTTTTAGAATTTTGTAATTAATAATAGCCATTTATTTGCATATTAGATTGACTATCTTCATCGGACTGGAAGAACTGCCCGCATGGGTGCAAAAGGTAAATTTCCTCATTTTTCTTTTCTTTTCTTTTATGTCCCACTTTAAATCTATATTTATTTATGAATGGGTCAATTTGACGTTTATAGTATCTTAAAAGGGGTCAAATTAAAAAATATATATATAGCTGAAAGGGGAATGGGTCAAACGGGTCGAAAGTTGCCCAAAATCTTTTTTTTTATGCATAAAACCTCCAAAGTCGTGTTTTTTAAAGATATATAGTATATTGTAATAATATTTTTTGCATTCACGATTATAAAACTAAAAAAAGTCGTGGTATGTCAGCGATCAGCCCAACACGGCCTAACCCGAACTGAAAAATGGCCTGTTTCAACCCAAACCTGTTATCCAACCTGCACATCTTCTAATATGTACTCGTTCTCATAGAACTTTCCACAATTTTCGTTTTGAGAGTTTCAACAGTTACTGAAATTTTATCGTTTTTGGTAAACTTTCTGGCGAAAAATGACCTATTTACCCTTTGTCACATTGTTTTTCCACGAGATTCTTCTACTTTGTTGTTATGAAAAAGGGTGTTTTAGACATTTGAGTTCTAAACTACATGTACTACACATTCCGATTTTTTTCAGGAAAGGTGACGAGTCTAATTACCAAAAAGGATCTCACTTTAGCAAACCGTGTCGAAGAAGCGATGAGGAAAAACGAAAGCTTAGAGTCTCTAACCATAAACAACTTTCAAGGAGACGGTGGCAAGCCAAAACTTCAAGACCATAAAGCAAAAGGTAAGCCACCGGTCAAGGTCAAAGTCAAAGTGTCCGATCAGAAAAACAACAAAAATCTTTTGGTTGCAAAATCATCCGTGAAAAGAAGCACATCGGGGCCTAAGTCTAGTAAAGTAGTCGCTTTTTCCAAATCGACAACCAAAAGAAGCTCATCAGGACCCAAATCTGGTAAAGCAGTTGACTTTTCGAAAGTCAAGAAAACGACAAGTAAAGTTTCTACCAAACCGTTGGTGAAAATTGGCGAGACAACTAGCACGGTCAGCCAGAAAACTGCTGTTGTGAAATCTCCGTTGAAGCTAAATGTTGTCGGGTTTAGGGGGCGCAGCTCTGCTTCAGGTTCAGTTAGAGCTAGTTAATTTAAAAGAATTGTCGATAAACAATTTATAAAAAAAAGTAAAAAAAATTGTTATATTAGTTGATAAAAATTAAAATTGCCCTTTTAGTTATGTTCAGTTATCACTTTACTAGACGCATGTCCCGATATCTTTGGTTATCCATTATCGATTTATCTTATAATCACTTCCAACACGCATGTACAAACACCCCTATATAATTGTTTTTACATTCATGGTTCATTCATATTCTATGATTGTGCAATTGCTTATACCTTACACCAATTTGTGTGTGTTTGAATGTGTGTTTAAGGTTATTACTGTGACTTCGAATGAGCAATTGGTTTCATCATTCTGTTAATGGGTGCTATTTACGCCAGTTATTATACAAAAAAAAAGTTATGGTTATTTTGATTCGCGAGTTTCAATCTCCCGATGAAGAAATGAAGAAAATCGTGTTAAATTGGTGAAACAGTGTGAATACTGAAGGTGTTGAAGCCAATTACATTCGAAGCGATATTCTTCCAGAGTTTTTCACAAACTTTTGGGTCAGAAGAATGGCGTTGGATCGAAGAAACTATAAACTACTTGTTGAAACAACGATTGAGATTGTAAATAAAGTCGGTGTTCCTGATATTGTAACTAGAATCGTTGAAGATTTGAAAGATGAAAGTGAACCATATTCATTGTTCACTTTGGAAAAAAAGCTCTACGGTAGCTATCGCAGTCGTCGCAGAAACATGTTCATCGTTCATGGTTTTACCCGCTCTGATGAACGAGTATTGTCTACCCGAGTTAAATGTACAAAACGGCTGTTGAAATCTGTCGTTTATTTTCGAGTACATCGGTGAATGGGGAAAGATTATATCTATGAAGTGACTCCATTACCCGAGGATAGGAGTGCGACATAATCAAGTGGAAAAAGGAAAAAATATGCACCAGCCGAGAATCGAACCCGGGTCTGTACCGTGGCAGGGTACTATTCTACCACTAGACCACTGGTGCTTTTGTTTCATTTTTTATGTTGAAGACCTTTGTATCAATATTATAAATCGATTTATATCTAGTTTAATAAATATAATTGAAAAGTTTAGCTAATAGGTAAATTTTAATATAAATGTCTTGTATTTTACAAAAATAACCCACCTTTTAGAAAATAAAATACATACACGAAGGTGAATTAGATACACAAAAATAAATAAATTATATACATGAAAAAGCGATAACCGACAAAAGAACACATGCGTGTTAACAATAACTAGATGTATCGAACGCGAGTTGCCATGCGGGCGTGAGAGGATTTCGGTCAGTATTTGTTTGGTTTGTCATGATACTGGCAGAAAAACGTCATGTTAACAAAACTGAAACTTAAAAGTTAAACATTAAAAAAACCACAAATATAACAAAATAGATACGTGAAACCAAAGATTAAATAACGAATACAAAAAACCGCAACCATAACTAAATCGATAGCTAAAATAAAATATTTAAAAAACGAAAAAATACAACTTTTTCTAGCTTTTATCAAAAATAAAATGAAAAAAAGACTCATTTTAGCATAGATAGAACGACTCATTTTAGCCCAACCACACTATTCATATCCATTTGCGTCTGCTAAAGTATAGTAATTATTGTTATTACATTACAATATAATAATTATATAAATCATATTTAGATATAATCTTTTGTCACTTGTCCTATTTGTTTTTTACATCCATTTTGTTTATTCTTTAAAGAATTAAAATGAATACGAAACCTTTTTAAAAACCAATGGATTTCCCAAATTAAAAAAAACAATACATCATAAAGGAGATATAAAGACTAGATCAATCTCGCCCTCCTATTAAAAACACTACACTTTGTTTTGAAAAGATGTATGGAATTGTTTTGTAGTTTACTTATAAAATCATATTTATTTTAGTTATAACAAATGTATAATTGTAATTATGATACTCGATCGATCAACCAAGGCTTATTTAGATTATAATTATGACTTTGTATATAGTCTAGCATAGATTTTTTTATAGTCGTTTCATAAGACGTCTAGCTAAGAAGAAGGTAGACGTCTAGTGTATAAGAAAGATTATAATGTGCGTTTTCTTTATAAAATTCCTCTAACTATATATGATACATGAACAAATGTCTAGTAAAATGTCTTTTACAAGTAAAGTATCATGCATACTTTGATCATATTCTCTTTGTATGGTGGTGGTTTATTTGATCATAAATTGTTCAAATTGGAATGGAATATAGATTGTAGAGGTACCTATGAATGGATAAGTACATTTGCTAGAAGATATTTACAAATTAAGTAGTCAAACAGATGCCCATAAAATATTATCTGCAATTCTGCATACGGTTTATAGTCTTTTTATATTTAATGTTTTATATGTGAAATATGTTTTTGCATGTTAGCTCTTTGTAGAATTTTTTTTTATATTTTTTTTGTATTTGTGAAAGTTTTGGATATAGAGTATTTTATGTTTAAACTATGAACTCCTTCTAGTACGGACATCGTTTATGCATATAGATATGTTTATAAGATTATTTGTAATGACTAATTCTTTTTAAGTGGTATTTTCGTAACGTCAGCATCATAAGGCCCTTCTTAGAAAAATAACGGTTAGCGTCTCTTAATGCTCTTTTGATCATTTTTCCCAATTTTTTTGCTCCTCATTATACTAGAAATGCGCATCCCTTTTTATGCCCGTATAACGCCCAGGTGGACCATGCTAGGGGCGTTATCAAGCTACTTCACGCCCCAATAATGTCCATTATACATGGTCTAACCATTTGAGATTTTAATTATGTAAGAGCATTCACAATCTATCCTCCAAAATTATGTGAGAGAGCTTTATATATATTATGAAAAGCGGTTATAGGTGGTTGGAAGTGGTTATGAATAGGGGAAATAGTCCATGACTTTATAGCCTAGTGACATCTTGAAGGTAGGATAAGGCTTTGGGATCAATAGGTTCTGGGTTCAATTCCCACAAGAGGTGTTTTTCCCATTTTATTGGGTTTCCATCTGAATTGGTGTATAGGCATTATGCCTAGTGGAGATGGATATAATCAGGTGGTTCCACTGGTGGCACGATGATACTCCAGTAGTCCGTCAGCAATCCAAATTTGTCATTAAAAAATTAGAAAATAAAGAAAATGTTATTGTTCATCTGGAGATATTATTCAGCCTCTATAAATTTTTAATATATTTTGAAAGTTGGTCTGAGTGTAAAGTCAGAAAATCTAATGATAAAAGTATACACAATATTATTTAATTAAAATAAGAAAGAAAATAAAGTTATTTTAATAAAATTATAGGGTAAAATGATGGTAGGGATTTTAATTTTAAGTTAGAAAAAAATGATCTAAAAAAAAGATGTATGCTTTGGAATATAATTTTAAGAGACCTTCGCCTATTTGATTCAGTTATTCAAACTTTGAATAAACATATCAATTCACAAAGTCAAAATGCATATCAAATCCAATGGGATTTGCAACATTCAAATATGAACCACTCATTCTTCACTACTATTTATAAGAAGTAATTCTAATAGATATTCCTTCTTACAAAATTTAATATCAATAGTAGTTATTTTTTAATCACATATTAGATATGATTCTTCTTTTCACTTTCCCCAATTTCTTTTTGGACCTCCATTTTGTTTATTGTTTTAACGAATTAAATTAATATAAAAAAACTTTATAATAACAAACTAATTTCTCAATTAAAAAACCATCATAAAGGAGGTATAAACTATACAGAGATGGATCATTCTCATACTTCTACTAAAAAAGTTCAAAAAACTTTGGACTTAGTTTCTAGGTTAGTTTGTAGGAAAAGGAATATAAAATTGTTTTATGGTTGAGTAACACTCTATTTATTTTTATTTAACTAGTTTTAAACTCATGTGTTGTGACGAATGTGAATTTATACAGTTTTTGTGTACTTGTTGTAGTACACGAAAAAGTAGATCGAAAAGTTATAGTCATAATATGTCAAATAGGCTATGTTCATTCGTGTTAGGTATTCATTCGGTACCAGTTTAGTTTATGAGTATTGTTGGAAAAAGTGAAGAGGAGTAAGGAGTGATACCCAATGTTTTTAGAACCGGAATGATAACGAATGACTTCCAATGAGAGGAAAAACTCTACCATTAAGCATGCTCAGATGAGAGTTGTACAAGGATGAGTGACTTTCTAGGAAGTCCCAACCCACGCAACTAGATACACGATTCATGAGCTTCTTGTGGGCAAAGTGGATAACAATCATTATTGGTGATACGATTGTCCTTTTAGCATCATTAGCGTAGCCATCATATGGAGAACAATATCGCCTGACACCACTGAATTTCGCTTATCATACGTAACGCGTAACAGGAAAATTTTAAGCACACCATAGTTTAGTATCGAGCGACACCATTGTTTTGTAATGAGAGACACCATTTTTTTACGAGTGACACCGTTGTTTTTCTTTCATAAACCTTTTACATACTAAACAAAGTTGTAGTTTAAATATTAATCCCAATTAACTAATCTTTAATAGTGGACTTTAAATCAATAAAGGAGTCCGTATTTAATTTTTTTAACCCCATAACCATTATAGTCCATTTCCAATTAGTTTATATGAATTGTTTAACCTATATTTCAAATGACTCCATATTTTTATTATGTGTTTATTTCCAATGACATTGTACTTTTATTACAATAATGACTTTAGTTATGTGATTCTATCTGACCTGACCCGATCTGGAAGTTTTGACTCCAGGTTACTATAAACCTGTGTATCAAAGATAATGACAGCAAAGGAAAAAAAATTCTGTCTCAGGCAATGTTTAGCATATATCAAAACTGAGGTTAAAAGCAAAAAGAGAAGATTTAGAAAATTGTTTAGCCCACTTTTAACTAATTTTGTTTAGTTTGAAGTGCTTTGGACACAAATTACTATTTCTAATCATTTGAAACTTCCGTTGTTCAAAGTGTAAGTTACTTTTGTGTTCTACTTTAACAAAAGTAAGCACTAAGCACAGCCAACTATCCATGCCTAATGCCTTAGAAATATTCTAGGTTTGAAAAGACCATTTTAAATCTAGATACCTTTATATAGATATTTAGAATTGTATAATGCATTAAAAATACATAATTTAAAAATTATATAATATGTTGAATAAAAGGATTAAAAAAGGTGGTGAGACTTTCACTTCTTCGATTCATTTATTTGTGGCTAAAGTTTCAAACGTTACTCATTCACACATAAAATATAAACTATAAAATATAAGTTGTTACCTAGTCGTGCATATATCTTTGTTTAATTAAATAAAATAAACTGTTCATGTTTTTTTTTATTTGAACGACAAAGAATCTCACGTGTAAACCCATCATGCTCCGAACTATATCCAAGGTTCACTCCTCGACCGCCATGAGACCGTGTCACCCTGATGTGCAGGAATCGGATGAAATCCGTAAACCCTCGCCCCTCGCCAGGTTCGAACCCGATATTAAAGCTCTGATTCGTCCTTCACCTAGATGTCCCTCGAAAATGGCCCAAGCGAGAATCGAACCTGAGTCTCCACTAGGAAGGCATGCATTTTGACCAGTGGACCAACATCTCAGGACTTATGCTTATTTGTTTATTAAGTAGACGAAAATACACGAAATTTATATTAAATGAGTTTTAACATACCTACCAGACTTTAAATAAAGAGTAAACTGCCATTTTGGTCCCTGAGGTTTGGTCATTTTTGTCACTTTAGTCCAAATTTCAAACCTTTTGTATCTAGGTCCCTGTGGTTTCAGTTTTGTTGTCATTTTGGTCCAAAAGTTAAATCAGACCAGATTCCTCAAATTAAATACTAATGTTTTGTCCTTTTCTCAGGAGTAAATTAGTCATTATAAATTTATTATAACTCATTATTAATTAAAATAATAAAACTAAATGAATTATTTGACCCTATAAAAGCACACAAATATCTTCATCTTACCCAAATTCATAATGACCAAATACCCTAACCCAAACCCTAATTCTTCTGCAAGTAGATCGACAATGGTGGTAAGTGCATGTGGAGCCCCAACCCAATTGCGAACATCCTGAACAACACAAAACCCAGGTTGTCGTTCATCGCTGCAACAAACCCTCAAGCTGGGATTCGTTGCTTGGGCTGAGCCACCGACGATTCAGAACCCTTCTGTGATGATTCCTGCACTGTTGGACACCTTCAGGCGGCACGAAGATAATGCAAGACAGTTGGGAAATATGAACAGGAAACTTGAAGAAGAAGCAAAAAAATTGGCTCAGGAGAAGAAGATGCTAAAAGTTATGTTAGGTTTCAGTTTGTTCTTGTTCATGGTGTACTATGTTACGTCTGCTTAGGATGTGCCTTTGTGTGTGAGGCGTTTGTATGTTTGGTCTATATGATCAACTATGGTTTTGTAAGGGCTTCTGTAAATTTGTAATGGAATGTATGGGGCTTTTGTAATAGAATGACCAACTTTATGACCAATACTTGTTTAGTGTAAATGACCTGGAAACATGTCCCATGTACAATGTGGTAATGACCAAAACATGTGCGAATGTATGGGCCTTTTGTAATGGAATGACCAACTTTATGACCAATACTTGTTTAGTGCAAATGACCTGGAAATATGTCCCATGTACAATGTAATAATAACCAAAACGTGTGCAAAGTGCTTATGTCCAAAACATGTGCAAATGACCAAAATAGAAGTGCAATGTGCAGATTTTCCAAAACATGTGCAAATGACCAAAACAAGTACAAGACCAAACAACATTAACATAAGCAAATGACCAAATAGAAGTACAATAACAAACGACCATTAACATTAACAGTTTGACATGATCCAACCAGTTTGACATGATAAACAGTTAAACATACATAAAGAGTTTGATCTAATCAAAACATAAGTACAATACCTAACAACCATTAACATTAAAAGGTAAACATAGATAAGCAGTTTGACATGAATAATGTACCAAAACAGTTTGACACAAACTGTAAACATCATAGTTTGACACAAACTACAAAAATGCCAATTGTAGTCAAAAGACATACTTGCTGAAATTTCTTGATGCAGCAACCTAAGCCTGTGTTTGTGCTTGTGCCGCTTCCTGTGCTTGTGACCCAGCCTGTGCTTGTGCCCCATTCCTTGCATATTTTCCACAACTCCTCTTGTTATGCCCCACCATCTTGTAGATCCGACATGTCACAGAGTTTCCCTTCCTTGGCAACTTACCAGTTGTAGAGATGTTGTTGCTGACCTTCTCAACAACCTGTGCAGCTTTTGCCTTCTTTTTTTCTTGTGCTGTCAGAATCTGGCCACGGAATGGCCCTTTCAAAAAACATCCATCAAGCCCTAGTATAGGTCTCCCTATCAGTTTAAATCCAGCCTTCAATGCACCTAAGCAAACATAGATCCTCTTGAATTGCCTTGTTGGACTGCTAGGATTGCAACAAGGTTTGACATCTATCTTAACTGTGGTTCCAGGATTAGATCTTCGTAGCTCCTCACCATAATCCCTGAGATTCTCATATTGAGCCTTATAATGACCATGCACTTTCTCTGTTGCCTTCATCTTAGCCCTAAACACTTGATGCAAGGTCATTCCACTTGAAATTTCCTTTGTAGATCTTCCTGTAGAGCTTTAAGAGGTATCCCAGGATTGTTTTTAACAGCATGTTAAATTTTCTTGGCTAACTAACCAGCTGTGCACATTGTAACATCTCTGGTATTCAAAGAGACATGTTCTTTGTTGAGGGTCTTCACATTCCAGGAGCCTGTTTTTTTACTTTAGAAACATATAGCAACCAAGGGAAAGTGGGTGGTATGTTCTTTTTAGGGTTAGGACTAGGTGTTGAATTCCCTGAATTGCCCTTTGTTGTTTCCACGTGTGTGGGCCCCTGTGTCTCTTGGGTCTTTCCATAAATGCCCTTAAATGCAGGTGGTTATGATGTACCTTCAGCATTTATTTCACAACTACTTAGTTTTGGAATCTCACCCAAACAAATAACACGAATTCTGCTATTATCATTCCTTGTCAAATGGAGTTGTCTCATTGTATCAATTGCATGATTCTTGACTATCACCTTAATAGCGTCCTTATCAGCAAATGACTGGCCAAGATAAAAGGGACATTCACCTGATGCTTTACACCTTCTCTTGTTTTTCCTAACACTCATACATGCTCTTTCTAGCGGAGTGTCCACATCTAAGTCAGTTAAACTTTCAAAACCATCTAAGTCAACCTTGTCATTGTTTTCATCTACATCAACATCTTGTTCATGTTCTTCATTTATGTCAACATCTACTACAGCCTTATATTCATCCATATCTACACTATAATCTTCCACTACATTATCTTTATCAACAATGTAGTCTGGATCATCTTCATCATCTTTATCCTCTTCTTGACCCACCTTATTAGTTCTATTTTTTCTACTCTAAGCCCTTACACTTTTCCTAGTTGTAGACTTTACACGTTTGTTGGGGGTAGTCTGTACACCTTCTGCCTTTTCACCTTTACTTGCACTACCTTCATAAGAGCCTTCATAACTACATCAACACTATATCATTCATTATCTTCATCTTGCTGATCACTATCTTCATAACTTCCTCATCAATCAGGTCTACATATTCAGGTTCCTTTTTACCATTATCCTCATCATTTTCAACATCCTTTTTATCATATTTGCTAACATGTTGAATATACACATCTAGCATTTTGTTTGTTACAACATAGCCCAACATTCTAATGATATCACTATCAGTGCCTAGTGGCCTTAAACCTAAAATTAAATCTTACCCTGGAACCCTAAAATGGTAAACTACAACATCCTCTTCTAAATAACCTAATGCTAACAACATATCATTCATAACTATCAATGAAAACATATCATAATTCACATTGTCAATATAGTCTACCTGACCCCCGGTATTCAAAGTCAATTTCATCAGTGAAATCTTCAACATGGTGAACTTTCAGGGTGAATAATTCAAGCCGATTAGCTGTTGAATAAGAAAAAAAAGGTTCAATCAACACTTCAACTTGCATTTCTTAAGGATTTTTGTAAAAATCGCATCAAAATTCCAAGTGATTAATCAGAACATACGTACCGTATTTTAGATCATAATCAAAAGTGGAGCCTTCATTTCGAACAGAGCAGCTAAAATCATCGTCATTGTCCATTGATCGTTGCAGAAAATGTTCAAATGGATTAGGGGATTTGGTCGTTAGGAATTTGGGGAAGATGAAGATATTTATGTGCTTTTATAGGGTCAAAGAATTCATTTAGTTTTATTTTTTTAATTAATAATGAGTTATAATAAATTTATAATGACTAATTTACTCCTGAGGAAAAGGACAAAACATCAGTATTTAATTTGAGGAATCTGACATGATTTCACTTTTGGACCAAAATGGTAACAAAACTGAAACCACAGGGACCCAGATACAAAAAATTTGAGATTTAAACTAAAGTGACAAAAGTAACCAAACCTCAGAGATCAAAATAACAGTTTACTCTTAAATAAATATACCGGTTTACAAATTCTAAATGCATATCAAATCAAATGATAAAAGCAATCCAAATTTGGTTCTTTTATTCTTTACCACTAAATTGGAACATTATTAATGTGTCATCTAAACAAAAAAAGGGTCTTTAACCCTTTTTCTCTTCACCATGAAAACGGAATCTTCCAGCACTGTCTAATTATTCAGTGTTGATTAGCTAACTCATTTCTTGTCTCGGTTGCAAACAATCAAAACTAGTGGATTTTCTCACACTTCGCAACGGGCTACTTTTTGGTAGGTCTCGGTTCGTTTCATTAGGAAACATGTACTCGATATCACAGTCAAAGAAATAAAAACGAACATATGGGTGAATACAACTTCGGGACTAAACTTATGCCAGTATGAATAGTAGCAGCCGGCAACAGTTTTACCGGTATCGATGTTATTTAGAATTGAATCAGCTCGTCACGAAACCGGTAGGAACATCAGACAAGCATAAAAAACAATACCGGTACCTAAGTTGTCCGTATGGTATCACTTGATTCGTCACGATAAGAAAAAAAATCACTTGTACATATAACTTTTTTTATAATTGAACCAAACATATATTACTGGTTATATTTGAATTATTATAAAAACAATCTGTTTAATATATTTTCAATCACCACTACTTATTATTCAAAATTATTTAATAATTTTTTTTATTTGTTGTTGATACTATTTAAGGAGTTAGTATTCATATGTATAATAATAATAATATTCATATTTATAATGTTAAAACAAAAAGGTTATTTTGATGACCGATAAATAGTTAATGAGTTACATATTATCAGTCTATGTATACATTTACATCCATCCATACTATACCCCGTAAACAGCCAGACATTGTTTATCTAATAATTTAGTTGGTCATAAAGAAAATAACAGTACTAAACGTGTTTTAACAAATGGTCAAATTGTTTTAGGGTACACTGAGTTTTGACAAAAACAAGTGTATGTTGGCTGTTTTACAAAGTAGCTGTAACACCCTAAAATAATATATATATATATATATATATATATATATAAAACTAGGAATATTTAGCCTAATTGGTGGTGAGTAGTAACCAATTAAAATTACAAATTTTGATCCTTTTTTAATGAACAAAAAAAATAGAGGGACTAAATAGTCAATAGGAGAACTATGTTTTAAAAAAAGTATATATAAATTGAAACACACATTTTGTGTGTGTCAGTCAGACGACCAGGAACAAGAACACACAAAACCCTTCTTCAAGCCAAATCATCAAATTGAAGGTGGGATTGAGCCCCAAATCTATGCATGAGTGAAGAATATTGATCACCACCACTAGGGGATCATAAGGTATGTTAAAATTTGGTATTTGATGATGTAGGAAGAATCATGGGGTTCTAGAAATTTCAATTCTTGCATACGTTTTTTAAATCAAAAGTGAAATAAGATGTATTGTACACATTTTAGAACAAATTTTGATGAGCAAAAATTGGTCAAACTCTATAAGTTAAGTGTTTGAGCAATGTAGCCATGGGGATGTAAGTGGATAGGAGAAAATGGATTGGATACATGAAATATAGTACAGAAATTGAGATTAGCATAATGAACTTTAGATGTTGTTGAACATAATAGTCATATCGATTTCGCATAAGTAATAATATGACAAATTCATGAAATAGAAGCTAAACAGAAATTAGAGAAAAGATCCATGCCTATAAGGTGTTCGATGTAATGCCTAAATAAAAATAAATTGTTGAATGGAATGAGGAAATTCTGAAATGAATCTTATAAATGAGACCTTGACAAATTACGTCATATGATATACTATGAGTTCTAAATGGTAAATTGGGTTGAACTCTATAGGCAACTTAGGTGAAGCATCAAGTGGCCAAGCCGAGGTAGACACGCGATTGAAAGGGAAACTCTAAGGTACGTGGTCTTACACTTTGTATGATTTCACTCATAAACTTGATTGTTAGTGCGATAATAAATGAAGTGGTACTAAAAAGAAACTTGGTTCATTCATAAGCGATGGATTTCACACGAATGAACCAAACGAGCAATTACTACATGAACATAAGTTGGAATCTAGTTCATAAGTGATGGAATTCACTTAATTAATCAAGATTATGTGAACGCGTAAACCGGGTGATGGGAACGCAGATCGTAAACCGTAAATTCATGATACGGCTGAAAAGAGGTTTCTGGTTTGGTTAAAATAGCCAAACGGGAAAAAAAAAGAAAAGATATGGTAAAGACGTAAGCCAAGCGACGGTTGCGTAAACTTGGGTTAACAAACTTAGATGATGATTAAGCTTCCGCAAGGAACTGGTTTTTATCATAAGAATGAAAGAAACATGGTCGATTAGATTAAAGGGTCAAAATAACTATATGAGTTAATTTTACGTCGTTAAACTAAAGGGTGAGAAATTCATTATACTGAATGATATGTTAAATCTAAAATGTGGGTGATCGATTTACGATCACATAGAAACAAATTTGAAGCAAATCGGATTAAAAATGAAGAAGTTACGGACGTTTTCGTAAAAGGACTTAAAGTAAAAAATTTACAGCTGGGCTGCAACGTAAGCTGCGGTCCTCAACCGTAGCTTACGGTAAGACCTGTCTGTCCCGGACAGAAGATGTGTACCGTAAGTTACGGTCCCCAACCGTAGCTTACGGCGGGTCTTAAAACAAAAATTTTTAATTGTTGTTTTGGATATATGAGTCTATCTAGATACGTTATACATTTACTAAATCTAATGTTAATGGTAAAATTTGATCCATAGGTGATTGCTAAGAGGATTAAGGATGAAGATCAAGCGACAAGAAGAATCGAACACAATGAAAATTTAACTTCTGCACGCTATTTTAATCTTTTGTAAAACAAATATTTCCATGTTTTGATAAATTTAAAAATTTAGTATGACTTATGTATTTATCTCATAAAATATTGTGAGATACGAACTTTTGTGAGTATTTAACGTATGAATTAAAATAGGCGTTACAATTTGGTAATCAGAGCCTAAGGTTAAAGAATGTGTCGGTTCGAAGCTTGATCAAGACATCCGGTAAGAATGGTTGTAAAATAAACCTTAATAAAATATTTTAGAAAAGAAATGAAGTAAAGTATATGGGAGGAGTGTATTTATACACTCGAACCCGGAAAAAAATGCACTAGCATGAATGGTCAATCCAAGTTGTATATTTGACCAAACCAAAGATGAAAGATACACTGCGTACATTATCGAATGATAAGAACAAATCTCCATACGATGATATGGAGATGATTAAACAATTTATTTATCAAACTGTTATGGACATTTTAGTTAAGAGATGTCGAGAGGAACCGGTGATGACACGGTATCCCTCATGACTGAAGAGATACGAGAAAAATTTCCGAGGAAGTGGAAAAGCTCTTGAAGCTAGTCTACCAGGATTCATGGAAAGACTACAGACAACTCCACAACTGTTGAACAATGAACTAAAAGAAAGTCTCAATCAAGAAAGAGATAAACACAAAGAGAAGAAAGCTTGCCCTTATGACAAGTTTATGGCATGCAAACCCCCAATTTATAATGGAGAAGTTGACCCAATCGCTTGTCAAAGATGGATAAGTGACATGGAGGGTATATTTGAACGAATGCATTGCGACACAAATGATTTTGTAGTCTACGGAACTGGCCAACTGAGAGGCCAAGCTAAGGATTGGTGGAATAATCTTAAGAATAAACAAGGGGTTGAGGCTCCCGAGCCATGACCTGGGAAGAATTTAAAGAACCCTTCCTCAAATACCATAGCCCCAGGGCTGTGATCAACAAGATTAAAGAAAAATTTATGCATTTAAGGCATAAGGGAGAAACGATTGACAAGATCACAGGGATATTCCTGGATAAGTTGAGGTTTAGCGATGAGCTGGTGAAAACTAAGGAACAAAAGGTATATCACTACCACAATATGTTGAGTGCGGAATATAGGGAGTTTATGACTCCTTAAATTACAAGAATCTCACAGAAATTATCAATGCTGCACGGGAGCGTGAAATTGAACTGAGAAAACAAGTCGAAAGGGGTGAAAAGAGGGGGTTAGATGCAAACCCAAGCCCCACAAAGAAACCAAAGACAACCGAGTCCTCAAAGAAAATGAATGTGAAAGGGGGATCACCTAACTGCAAGACATGCGGACGTGCCCATCGGGGTGAATGATATTTTAAGTACAAACCATGTGTTATATGCGGAAAGACGGGGCATGCAGCTTCAATTTGCCCTGGCAAGGTATCGGTATGCTACAAATGTTACCAACCGGGTCAGAAGAAATCCGAATGACCTGAATTGACAGAAAAGAAAGTGATACCTGACGCAAAAGCGGAAGTTCCAAGAGCGAAGGCAAGGTCCTTCCAGATAACTGTGGCCGAGGCTAAGATCGAACCCGATGTGGTTTCAGGTACATTTACTGTAAATAATATTTTTGCACACATTTTGTTTGATACGGAGTGCGAATAAATCTTTTGTTTCACATAGATTTATTCAACATCCTTCATTCACATTAACCAAATTACCTATGCCAATGGAAGTAGAAGTAGGTAATAATAATAAAATTGTTGTTTTTATATATGCCGGGAATGCAAAATGAACGTTGATGGAGAGGATTACTTAGTAGACTTGATACCCATGTCAATGGGGGAGTTCCAAGTAGTGATTGGGATGGATTGGTTGCCACGTTACCACGTGAAGGTAATATGTTCTCGCAAGGAAATACAACTAACATCTCCGAGTGAAAGAAACACCACTATATATGGAGATAAGAGATGTAACCCTATAATATGCTCAATAATGAAAGCCCAAAAACTCATTCAACATGGTTGCAAGGCTTATTTAACTTATGTGCATAATACGGAAAAAGAGTTGCCCAAACTTGAAAACATACCAGTCGTACGGGATTTTGAAGACATATTTCCGGAAGATTTACCAAGGATACCACCTGAGCGTGAGATTAGAGTTTGGGATTGAATTGATTCCAGGTGCGAAAATCGGTGGCTAAGGCACCGTATAGATTAGCACCATCGGAACTCCAGGAACTATTGTCACACTTACAGGAATTGCTAGATAAGGGATTTATTCGGCCAAGTGTCTCCCCTTGGGGAGCACGGTATTATTCGTAAAAAAGAAGGATGGGAGCATGCGTATGTGTATCGATTACCGCAGCTGAATAAACTTACGGTAAGAAACATGTACCCACTTCCGAGAATTCATGATTTATTTGATCAAATACAAGGTGTGAGTTGGTTTTCAAAAATTGACTTAAGGTCGGGTTATCACCAACTGAGGGTAAAGAAAGAAGATGTGCCGAAAACCGCATTCCGTACACGATACGGACACTACGAATTTTTAGTGATGTCTTTCGGATTAACGAATGCACCCGCGGCTTTTATGGATCTTATGAACCGGGTTTGCAAACCAATGCTTGATAAGTCGGTAATAGTGTTCATCGACGAAATCTTAGTGTATTCGAAAAGCGAGAGAGATCACGCTCGCCATTTGCAATAAGTATTAATAACATTGAGAAGGGAAAAACTTTATGCAAAGTTTTCGAAATGCGCCTTTTGGCTCCGGGAATGCAATTCCTAGGGCACGTTATTTGTGCCGATGGAATATCAGTCGATCCGTCCAAAATAGAAGCAGTGTCAAAATGGAACCCTCCGAAAAAACCTTCGGAAATTATGAGCTTTTTAGGACTTGCGGGTTATTACAGGAAATTCATCCAAGATTTCTCCAAGATTGCCTCACCATTAACGAAACTAACTCGTAAGGACGAAAAGTTTGTATGGAGTGACGAACAAGAAAGGGCGTTTCAATTGCTAAAAGAAAAGCTAACCAGTGCACCAGTGCTGACCTTACCAGATGGCACCGACGATTTGATAGTATACTCAAACGCTTCACACCTAGGTATTGGGTGTGTACTTAGGCAACGAGGTAAGGTGATTGCTTATGCCTCAAGACAACTGAAAGTCCACGAAAAGAAGTATCCGACTCACGACCTCGAATTGGCAGCAGTGATATTTGCCTTGAAAATTTGGAGGCACTACTTATACGGGACGAAGTGTATTATTTTCACTGATCATAAGAGTTTGAAATATTTCTTTGATCAAAAAGAATTAAATATGAGGCAAAGGCGTTGGTTGGAGACAGTGAAAGATTATGATTGTGAAATACATTATCACCCGGGAAAAGCCAACGTAGTGGCTGATGCTCTTAGTCGAAAGGAAGGATACACTCCTATTCAAGTACGGTCAATGCAATTGGTGTCACACCCCGACCCGCAGCGGAATAAGAGTCGGGGCATAATTGGGTTATCACCAAAGCTCATGATGTTTACTAAATGTTTCATATTTATTAAATTCAAATTACAACTTAAATGTTCAAGCCAAATTCATACAATACAAGGAAAGGAAAATTAAATAAACAATCCAAAATCTAAACTGATTCATTCTTCTAGGCCGTCCTATATGTTTTTTGCTTCAACTGGATCACCTGTATCATGTGTAAAAATGGGGGTTTTTGGGTCAACAAAAGTTGGCGAGTGAACCTTGTTAGAAACATTTGTTATTGATTTCTTGTTGTATTTAATATGGAAAAATTGTGCAATAATCATATGTGAGCAAACGTAAATAAACGAACAATAACTAACCACATTGCATGAGTATATGACATGAATGATAATGTATATGTTGGCAACGTCACGTTCCGCTCATAGGTAATGGGGAACGGACGAGCCTATGATGATGTATGTGAGATCAAGGCTCAATCAAACGGAGCCGATCGTATGTTGGCAACGCCACGTTCCGCTCATAGGTAATGGGGAACGGTTCCGCTCATAGGTAATGGGGAACAGACGAGCCTATGATGATATATGTACTGAAAATGATAAATTTAATCTAAACATTTACCACACAACAATTGATACATATTGGATACACATTTGATCATGCATATCATGGATGCACAAGTGTTTAAATGAAATAAATAATAAGTGACACAAGATACACCCCAAAATGTGATTAAAACGGGGAATTTGTAGAGATTCACTCACATTGGGTGCGTTCGTTTGGTGATGTTGAATGCGCACGAGTTTGGAGATTTGATCGACGAGGAATAACTAACCTAAAATAATAACGAAATGGTTCGGTAAATAAGTGGATTTTATTAACAATTTTAATAGGATTTTTAGATTTATTTTTGTGAGTTTAAGGTCATTTTCTAACTTTAAAAATATTATTTTTAAGTATTTTTAATTGATTTTTAAATTAAATAAATAAAATAAAAATATAAAAAAATGTTGACTTTTTGGTTGACCGTTGACCGTTGACCGTTGACCGATCCGTTGACCGGTCGGAGTGTGGTCTAAGTGTGCACTGAGTGAGGTTCGAACTCGTGACCTCCCGTACGCGTGCACGCAGCTCTACCAACTGAGCTATGTGTCTAACCTGAAATATTTATGTTTTTAATTATACTTATACACTATTTAGATTATTCAGAATCATTTATTTTAAAAAGAATTTTAATCATGTCGAACCAGTTGCAGAAGCAGGATTCGAACTCGTGACCTGTGGTTTAACTTTGCACACAGTCCACCGCTGGACTGTGTGTCTAACCTGGTTAAAATACTTGTTTTTATTAACCTTATATACTAACTGGAAGGTGTTCTGGGGCCTTTCAAAAAGATTGGGATTTATCGCAGGAAACCGGTAAGTGCACGAATCGAACTCGGGACGTGTGTTTTAAAATTGCACACAATCCACCACTGGACTGTGTGTCTAACCCGTTTAAAAATCCGTTTTAAATTAAACTTATATTTTAACAGTGCTTCATCTTCTTCGGATTATGAAACCAGTGAATCAACTCGACTGTTAATCAATAATTCTTGTTGAATTAGTTGATGGAGTATTACTGATTATCGAAATTAATTTAAACAGAAAGGTTTTAAGGATGTTGTACCGAACAGGTGTGATTTCCGACGAATTTCCGGTGACTGAAACTTTTCCGGCGACGTGTAACTTGCGACAGAGGATCTACAGGAAGTTTGAGGTGAGTGTGGTGCTTTCTGTCTGAGCTCTGGAAGTCTTATTTTAGAGTGTGGCAGAAGAGATGAAATGGGTTTGGTTTTCCGGTGACTTGCAGAGAATTCCGGCGAGTGCAGATTATCCGGCAACGTCGTCTGGGACCGATTCTGGTTGAAGGATTGAAGTTAGTATAAGTCTAACAATGGATTGAAAACGAAAGAATCGAGAAATTTACCGTTTTGATGTATATCTCGGTTTTCCGGCGAAAGTCCGATAATACAGAATATTTCCGGCGAGTGAAATTTCTTTGAAAATTTATGCGATTTTGAGCGAAAAGATTACCAGAGACTTGGGTGTGTATTTATAGGGATGAATCAAGATGAATTGGGTCTGAATTTGGTCTTGATTCGTGGTCAAGACTTTCTCCGGCGGTTATCACTGAGGTCGCGGGTTTAGACATCGGTTATAACCGACGTCGATGTTAATACTTGCGTTTAGTCAAAGGAAACCGTCGATAATTGGCGAAATCGTCGGTATTTCCGGCGAGTGTAATTGGGCGCGCTGGATCACCGTATTTGAGTTTGAGTTTTATTATAAGTATTAATTGTTTTATCATATATCACAAACGAGTCAAGCGGCGGAGTGGTTAGGTGTTTCTTTGTTCTTCCGGCTGACCCGGGTTCGAAACCCGGCAGCCTATTTTCTTTTTTATTTACTTCATTTTTACTTTTGAATAATTATAGTTTTTAAATTCTAAATTGTTTATTAATTATGTATTGTTTAAAATTAAATTTAATCATAAATACGCAACGAAATTTTATAACTTGATATTCGATTAATAAACAAAGCAGGTTTTGGAAACCCATTTTTCGACGAATGTTACAGTATCCCCTACTTTTAGAAATTTCGTCCCGAAATTTAAGTAGTAGTGGTAACAGGAAACAGATGTGGGTATTTCTCGCGCATTGAGTCTTCACGTTCCCAAGTAAACTCAGGTCCTCGTTTCGACTCCCAGCGTACCCTGACAATTGGAATACGACTCCGTCTTAAACGCTTCTCTCCGAAGTCCAAAATTTCTACTGGTCTTTCAATGAAATGCATAGATTCATCGACTTGAATGTCTTCCAGAGGAATATGGAGGTTTTCATTGGCGAGGCACTTCTTCAAGTTTGATACGTGGAATGTGAGATGAATTCTGTTGAGTTCTTCTGGTAGGTCAAGCTTGTATGCTACAGGTCCTACTCTTTCAAGTATCTTGAAAGGTCCTACGTAGCATGGTGCTAGCTTGCCCTTCTGGCCAAGACGAACCACTCCCTTCCACGGTGATACTTTTAAAAGAACTTGGTCACCAATGTTAAACTCCAAGGGCTTTCGTCGTTTGTCTGCATAACTCTTTTGACGACTTTGTGCCACTAGAAGATTGTTTCGAATTTGATGAATCTTGTCTGTTGTTTCTTGAATTAATTCTGGACCGGTGATTTGTGCTTCTCCAATTTCGTGCCAACATATTGGTGATCGGCACTTACGACCATATAAAGCTTCGAAAGGTGCCATGCCGATACTTGAATGATAGCTGTTGTTGTACGAAAATTCAACTAATGGTAGATGAGCATCCCAATTCCCTTCGAAGTCTATGACACATGCTCGAAGCATGTCTTCATGAGTTTGGATGGTGCGTTCAGATTGTCCATCAGTTTGAGGATGAAAAGCGGTACTGAGGTCTAATCGTGTACCCAAAGCGGCTTGTACGGCTTGCCATGTTCGTGAAGTGAAACGACCATCGCGGTCTGAAATGATGCTTAAAGATACACCATGACGGCTTACGATCTCGCTGATGTAGATACGAGCTAACTTCTCGTTTTTGAAGTCCTCGCGAATCGGAATGAAGTGAGCTGATTTGGTAAGACGATCGATGATTACCCATATAGTGTCATACCCACTGGAGGTGCGAGGTAACCCGGTAATGAAGTCCATGGTTATGTTTTCCCACTTCCATACAGGTATTTCAGGTTGGGTTAGAAGTCCTGAAGGTCTTTGATGTTCTGCTTTCACTTTGGAACAGGTAAGGCACTTGGAAACAAAAACCGCAATATCCTTTTTCATGCCAGGCCACCAGTAGGTGTATCGAAGGTCTTGATACATCTTGTCGGCTCCTGGGTGTACAGAGTACCGTGTTTTATGTGCCTCAGTCATAAGGAAATCACGAAGGTTATTGTGATCGGGAATCCATATACGATCAAGATAGTACAGAATACCGTCGGATTTGGTTTCGATTTTAAGTTCTGCTCCACAAGATAGCTCATTGCGTACGTCGTTTTCTGTTACAGAAACATGTTGAGCTTCTCGGATTTGATCTTTGATGTCGGTTATGATTTGCGAACATAGAAGATGAATGGAGTTCGCATAATGCTTTCGACTGAGCGCATCGGCCACCACGTTTGCCTTGCCAGGATGATACCGAATTTCAAGAACAGATGGGTACCAAGCTATTTGTTAGTACAGCCTATCAGCCTCAAACAGATGGGCAAAATGAAAGAACCATTCAAACATTGGAAGATATGCTTCGTGTAGGTCCACCTGCGGACGGTGTTAAACCTGTTCCTTGTTCAAATGACACACACACAAGTGCGGAATCCAAGTGTGCATGCAACCAAAGCAAAGTAAAGAACATGGGGTAACCAAAGATTCACTATCTTGATTAATGATTGAGAACAAGTACAAACATATACACACAATGCTCGTATGACTCAAACAAACTTGTTGTGTTCTTGTGTCTTCGTCTACAGAGATAACCAACTCAAAGAGTAACAAGCTCTCTGGTCTGACTAACTAGCTAACCCTCACTGAGAGGTACAAGTCTGCTTATATACTGTCCGTCTAGTTTCGTACGAAATACGAGTCTAGACTACTGAATACACTATTTTACACGAGTCACAACTCCAAGATTTTGTGCGAGGCACTGTTTCGTACGAAAAGCTTATTTCGTACGAAACAAGTAACACATTAGATACTCAAGTATTTCGTACGAATCTCCTGATTCATACGAAAACTCTGATTCGCACACAATCCTCTCAATAGGAGAACGTGTGTAGACTTGACGTTTCCAAGACTTATCAGTATGCACCATGCAACTAACACAGACAAGCTAAGATGTCATACTAGATCAAGATAGAAGGATATCTCGATCTATTCGACACGACCAAACCTATACATACACTTTGAGCAAAGACCGTACAATTACAACTGTAATTAAGAACACGTGACAGACACAAAACTGTATCCACAAACTCCCCCTTGGATGTTGCTTGGTCTTGGGTCTTCGGTCTTCAGACTTTGGTCTTCACATAGAATGGTTTGGAGTATCAACAAACTCCCCTGAAGATCTGCTATCCATTGATAGATCTGCTATCCAATGATTAGAGCATCAGGTCTTCGAACTTCTAAGAAATTTAAATCTTTCTTGTTTCCACTTCTGACTTATCAGATTTCTTTGTTGCTGGTCTTTGTTCATGTTCTTTTGTATCAATCTGTACTCAATAGACAAATATAATCAGAACACAACTTTCTCAGGGGATATACACGAAAGACTTATCGTAAAATCTTCGTATGATTGTATTCCCTGAACGAGATACACACACTCGTATGAATTCCAGCAGCAGATTTGAGAAAAACAAGTGACCAGGTCAAATCAAATGACTAGGTTCATTCGTATGAGATACACACACTCAAACGAATTTCATATTTTGGTTTTCTTTGATGGATTACTTGTCGCAAGATATTACTTTATGAAGTTGCGATATCAAACAAATGGTTTTCTGGCGTGTCTTGGTAGAAACTCTCGAGTATCAACTTTGACTAACTTTCAAAAAGTAATTACATAAGCAACTAAGTAAACTAAACTTAAAAACTAAATACGCAGATAAACTACAATCTTTTTCGAGTTTCAAGGTAAAGGAATCATACCAGCATTTTAACCTTTGTCAAAGACGGTATTAGGTTTTCAAAATTAAACAGATAAGTATTCAACTATGATTATCGGTATTGTTGTCCACGTAAGCTCAGACTTATTAGATGTAATTATGATTAGGAGATATGATTAAGGTATGGATTTATACTTACTAGCCGGTGTTCAACCACATCACGACACATTCCCGTATCAAGATATGCACGAGAGAAAATCTTACCGGTGAATATGCTGCTTTATCATCTGTTTTGACGTATATGAAAGATGTGAGATACTCACTTATTTTTTATTGAACACAAGCCCTTTGTGATTTAATCACTTATTGAGGAGGAACTTGATTTTCATATGCATGAGGGCACAGGAGTAAGTCCGTGAACATGTTAGTACCATCGTACCGACAAAGAGACGAACTTAGCTCCCGCATAAAGCTATGATATTTTATCACTTATTTTGGGGATGTGATACTTTATCACTTATTTGATGGTCGTATGCAGTATGTACACGTATGTATGATATCATGGAAGTTCTAGACTTGCGCCACCGTTATTTTTGGCAAAAGATTCAACCATGATACCCAGATGATAAGCCAGCATAAAGACTGTATATCTCAGAACATCAGCACTCTATCAAACGAAATTTCGGTACCAAGACCATATGCCAATGAATGGTTCCCACATGGAGTTCTGTCTGTTAAGTTTAAATCAACCTGCACATTTTAGTCTGATTGTGAGCCTACCGATACATCATAAGTAAAGCTACTTATCAATCTTCTTTCTATGCTTTTAACCATTTCTGACAGATTTACCGGTGAATTTTATCATCTTAATCTTATCCAAGAAACTCATTTTTTATTTTTCTAATGTTTTTGTATTTTTCTGAATTTTCTCCCCCTTAAACAAAGAAGGTAAATAAAAGCCATATTTTTGTATTTTCTTGAAATTACTCCCCCTAAAATATAAAACTGAAAATCTTTTTGTAGTTTTAGATTTTTAGAAAAGGATATACAAAAATAGTTAGCCATGGTTGAGTTACTCGGGTTTTACCTTGATGCCATTGACCAAAAGTAGATAATCAAAACGTGATTTATCAAAGGCTTTGGTAAAAAGGTCGGCACGTTGGTGATCAGTGTGGATTTTAACAACATCAATAAGTCTCTTTCATAACAATCTCGTATGAAATGATACTTAATCTCAATGTGTTTTGTTTTTGAATGCTGTACAGGATTCCGAGTGATCTGTAAAGCAGCTTCATTATCAACAAAAATAGGAGTAAATTCAAAACCGTAGTCGCGCATTTGCTGTTGAATCCATAGAACTTGAGAGCAGCAACTAGAAGCTGAAATCTACTCAGCCTCGCATGTTGATGTAGCTACACAAGTCTGTTTTTTGCATTGCCACGTGACTAGGTGATTTCCCAAGAACTGACATCCTGCTGTTGTTGATTTTGCATCGATTTTGCAGCCGCCATGATCAGAATCACTGAATGCTGTCAGATAAAAGTTATCATCCTTAGGGTACCATAGACCAGTGTCAGGGCGACCCTTTAGATAACGAAAGATCCTTTTCACAGCCACCAAATGAGAAACCTTCGGACTAGACTGATAGCGCGCCAGAAGGCATGTTGGGTACGTTATATCGGGTCTTGAAGCAGTAAGATACAGGAGAGATCCGATCATAGCACGATAGAGAGATGGTTCTACATGTTCACCCATTCCGTCAGGAGTAATTCAAATGATTTTGAGCTAATGGAGTTCCCAAAGGTTTTGAGTCATCCATCTGAAATCGTTTGAGAATATCTCCGACGTACTTGGTTTGATGGTAAAAATCCCTTCATTTGATTGTTGAACCTACAAACCTAAAAAGAAAGTCATTTCTCCAATTGCGCTCATCTCGAACTTCTCCTGCATAACCTGTTCGAATTCTTTGCACATTCGAGTGTTAGTAGACCCATATATAATATCATCAACATAAACCTGTACTAGCAGCAAGTCCTTGTCCTGTTCCTTGATGAAGAGAGTACAGTCGATCAGGCCTCGTCGAAAACCATTCTTCAACAGATAGGTAGACAATGTTTCATACCAAGCCCTCGGAGCTTGATGAAGACCATATAACGCCTTGTTGAGAAGTCAAACCTTGTCAGGATGAAGTGGATCTTCAAAACCTGGCGGTTGCTCAACATATACTTCCTCTTCTACCACACCATGAAGAAATGCACTCTTCACATCCATCTGATAAACGGTGAACTTCTTGAAGGACGCATAAGCCAAAAAGATCTTATGGCCTCAAGTCGTGCAACCGGTGCATAAACTTCATTGTAATCGATCCCTTCAACCTGATTAAAACCTTGAACAACCAATCGCGCTTTGTTTCTCACAACAACACCTCGGTCATCCTTCTTGCACTTGTACATCCATCGTGTACCAATCTTCTTGTAGCTGTCAGGCCTGTCAACCAATTTCCAGACGCCTAACTTCTGAAACTGTTGAAGTTCTTCCTGCATGGCTTCAACCCAAGAATCTTCTTTCATTGCCTCCTTCCAAGATTTTGGTTCTACTTAGCACACATAGCAGGCAAAAGACCAATCATTCAGACCACCAGATTCCCTGATTTCGAATATAATCCAGCATTCTGGTTGTGTCGAAGCTGATTACGAGTCTTCACACCACTCTGGACATCTCCAATAATATTCTGCTGAGGATGGATATTATGAATTCGAGTTTCTGGCACATCAAGAACTCGAGAATTGATATCCAAATTGTTGATATTCAGATCAACAGTTACATCGAGAGCTGGATTTGATGACGTTGTAGATGCCTGACCTTCAGTCGTTCCTTGAGGTTGAATATTTGACGTACCATCTGAAATTCTAGGAACCGCACCAGAGGCAGCTTCATTTGCATCATGAAACTCATCGTCTTCTGACGAAACATTATAATCCGCAGCGTCTTCGAGTTCCTCATTTTGAACAAAATTGTTAACCGAAGTCGATACTTGAGGGTTAACAATAATTGGTCGAACTAGTGATGAATCTACTGTAGTATCACTTTCCAATAACATCTGAGCAGCAGCTGTTGCACATCGTTGACAGATTAAAGGAGTCAAATAGCCCATCGTAGTCGAACATCCAAGGAGCACACGAAGCTCTTACAGCTTCTGTATATCTCTGAACCTTGACTTCACCCCATTCTTCAATCTTCTTCGAAGACAAATTCCACACATCGGAAATTAGGAGTAGCATATCCAAGAAAGAAACCTTCGATAGCCTTAGACCAAACTTTCCATGTGGGTCGATCATAGTGCATGGAGCTCCAAAAGGTTCTAAGAAAGAAACATCCGGTTTCCTTTTATGTAACAACTCAAAGCATGTCTTCCCATGTCTCTACACCGTCAGAACTCTATTCATTGTGTAGCACGCAGTAGCAACAGCTTCTCCCCAAAATTGAACGGGAAGTTCTAATTCTACTAACATGGTTCTTGCAGTTTCAATAAGAGTTCGATTTTTCCTCTCAGTGACGCCATTTTGTTGTGGAGTGTATCGAGAACTGTACTCATGCAGAATACCCTTTGAAGAACAGTACTCGTCCATAACTTGATTCTTGAATTCGGTGCCATTGTCGCTTCTGATTCTCCTTACCTTCAGATTGTACAAATTTTCTAGCAGAGTCAGGAGATTCTTGAGGATAGTAGGAACTTCACTCTTGTGTGCCAGCATGTTTACCATGAGAATCTGGAATAGTCATCTGTAACTACCAGACAATAAGAATCACCAAAGGTTGTCTTGTGTTTCATAGGTCCAAAGAGGTCCATATGAAGACGTTCCAGTGGCATATTCACAGTGTTGATTTTCTTTACGGGATGGGACTTTCTCACTTGCTTCCCTTTCTAGCATGATACACAAACGTCTTGAAGATGAAAGTTCTTCACTGGTACACCATTCACTAGATTGTTCTTCACCAAATAGTTCATTTTCCTCAGGTGAATGTGTCCCGTACGTCTGTGCCAGGAGATTGATTCCTTCTCGGTGGCTTTAGAGACAAAACATGTGACTTGTGCAGATGTTGTAATAGCTTGGCTCATATCAAGAATATACAAATCATTAATTCTTGGAGCCGACAGGAGAATCCATTCCTTGGGGATCTTGAATCCAGGCTTCAGCACATAACATCCGGCATCATCAAAATGTACCGTGAACTTCTTGTCGCAGATTTGAGAAACGCTAAGAAGATTGTGATCAATTTGCCGCACATAATTGATCTTGTCGAAGCTCACAACACCATTGGAAACATTCCTTCTCCAGTGATGTATCCGCCTTTGTCACTAGCAAAAGCAACATAACCACCCCTTATGCTTTTCACATCATATAAGAGCCGTAAGTCGCCCGTCATGTGTCTTGATGCTCCACTGTCAACAATCCAATGACTGTTTATAGTTCCTCCTGGAGCACCCTGCACATTCCACAAACAAGATTAGTTTGAGATGGGGACCCAAGCCTTAGTGGTGTTGGGTCGTCCCTTATCATCGAGAAATGTAATCTCAATTTCTTGATGATTAACAAATTGAGAAACTCCTTTTGAACCATTCCCGGTCTTCTGTTTCCAAGATCCTTGTTTATTACTAGATTTACTATTATTTACAGTTTTAACAGTTGTCTGGTTTTATTGATTTTGAAGATCTTTGATCTTTTTTCGAAGAATCCGATTTTAAAGCTTTCTCAACTGCTTTTACTTGTTTACGTTTTTGTTTCTCTTTTTGATCTTTAATAATTCGTTTATCTTGTGTCAGAGAAACAGATTTACGTTTGCAAGTTGGTTCATGAGGGGTTTTCTCTATACATCTTGATTTGGCTGGATTTTGACAATCCTTTATAATGTGGCCAAATTCTCCACATTTGAAACATGTTCTCCTTTCAACATAACTAGGAGATCGTGTTTCTCAACTTGATGTTGAATTTGTGGATCCTGAGGTACTGGGTTCATTTTCATTACATCCATCAGTGCGTTGGGTGTAATTGTTTTGACTATTTCTTTTCAAAATCTTAACTTTCTTTACAAAATCAACATTAGATTTTCCTTGAAAAGTTTCGACTTTATCGGTACCTTTATAACTTACAAATTTAACAGTTTTGGCCTTTTTCTGGTAACGAGATCCTTTTGCTTCAACCTTCGGTTGAGAAGTTGTGGGCTTTTCAACTCGCTTCCATTCTTTTTCTTTTGAAGCGGATAATGGTTGTGATTTGGTTGACTTTGTCTTCTCTAAAGGTTTGGTTGTGACTTTTCAAAAACCTGATCTATAGAGATTGGATTTACGTTTTTAATTGGAAAATCTTTGTTTGAATAGATTTTCTTATCTCCAACCAAAGTATATAACACATTATCTACTTCTTGTGTAGACACACTTGTCTTCACAGATTTCTTAGGAACTGTCTCTTGATTCTCAATAGATTGAGTACTAGGAGTAGCAGACAATTCTACTCTTTTCCTTTCATCAAGAGGCTGATCCTGATCATCATT
Organism: Scalesia atractyloides; assembly: GCA_947069175.1. Lineage (NCBI taxonomy): Eukaryota > Viridiplantae > Streptophyta > Magnoliopsida > Asterales > Asteraceae > Scalesia > Scalesia atractyloides. Next base: position 2,281,189 of record CAMTDV010000026.1, on the reverse strand, counting down.
TCTTGATTCATCATCTGATGTATCATCCTCTTCTTCATCAGATGATGAACTTTCTGGCTTGCTTGGTTCTTGAGAGGAATTGCCTAGTTTGAACCCCCTGCTGCGAATTCCTCAGATTCAAAGGTACAGAGGGTTCAAAACAAGGCATCTCCTCTTCATGAGGCATTTTGGTATAGTTGTGTTTCATTGGGGGTGGACACGACTTATACCCTATGCATTGAGCATCTCCCTTTAGTTTTTGAACTTCAATAATATGATCAAGCACATATTGGGAGTTGGAATAACTTTCCAATTTGCGTTTGATCGAATCATATTCGCATTTGGCGATGGCTAACTCTTTCTTTGTTTCTTCTAGGAGATTAATGTAATTATTAATTCCTGTCTGTTTATTCAAAACAGTTTTTGTCAATTCAGAAACACTTTTCTTAAGGGTTTCTATTACATATTTGAATTCTTTTTCATTTCTAGTTAGCGCCAAATTCGCCTATTTGCATTTTGATAGTTCAACAACTAAATTCTGATTATGACTGTTGACGGTTTCATATTTTATTTTCAATTCAACACAGTCATTGCAAACAGTAGGAAGGTCAGAATTTATCTGTTTTGAAGAACCTTCAACATTTGCAATAAAGGCAGTGTGATGAGGAAAAGCTGCAGCATCTGTAGAGAGTGCCTCTGTCTCTTTTACCGCAGCTACCGCATTCCCCGTCATACATACCTTTTCACTTTTCAACAACTCAGCTTCACTCAGCAATTCTTCAACCTCAGCTTCACTTCCTTTCTTCACATCAGAATCAGACTCATAACCATCTGAACTTGAACATTCTTCATCAGAACTACCAGCATCTCCAGATGTATCATCATTATTTTGAGTATTGATGATGTGATCATGCTTGTTTTGATCCATGATCCTTGCATAGCATGTCGTTCTTCCGTTGTTTTCAGTTCCCAACTGTACTGACCAATCGCATCCTTCATCAGACTGAACTACCATAGCTCTGTGCGTGTTTGAAGGTCCTGATTGATTGGTGTTGTTAGAGTTGCCAACACTACTATTCTTCTTTCGTTGTTGTACTGTGCTGTGTTGGATGGTTGAGACTGATTACGAAAGGGGTTGTGATTTCCTTCCTTACTGGGTCTTGTGCATTCCCGCTTAAAGTGACCTCTTTCTCCACAGTTGAAACAAGTAACGACGGTTTTGTCAAAGCCGTATTTTGTATCCTTCTTGCTTTCCAAACTGGTTCTCCCCATTCTTCTCATATAATCCTTCGCCCTTCTCATAGCGCTTGCAAAAGCCCACTTGATGTCCATCAGCTCCATTTCATCTCGGTCAATTTGTTCGTAGTCTTCGTTCGTCAAATTGATGTTCCTTATTTGACCTGCAACTAAACCACAATACGCACTGGCTATGGTATTTAGAAGTTCTGCACGTTCCTGTGCAACTTCTGCGTTGATTTTGGAGAGATTTGACGTGTCAAGTTTGACAGTATTGGGATTTGCAGATTGACTGCTGCCTCCATAGAAAGCTTGTTGAGGAGCTTGCTGTGGAGCTTTATGCGCTAAATCCCTTGGCTGTGGAAGAAAGGCTTTCGGATCAAAAGTATGTCCATAGGTTTGATTGCTCGAACCTGTAGACTGACTTGTTTGAACTGGTTGGGGTAGAAAAGGGTTCACGTTTGACACAAACGTGGTCTGCAGCTTCGGTTGCTGACTTGATCTTGTACCTGCATTTATACCGCCAAAATACATTTTAGGGTTTTGTGGAGCAGAGACTCGTTGTGCCTTCTGGAGTTCTTCTTCATTCTTGTTCTCCAGTTTCTGCACAAATTCATAAATACTAAGTGAGTCTAAAACACCTGTATGTTTTAAAAGATCCATAAATTGACCCCATTTTGGAGGTAAAGCATCAGCAAATTGCATCACAATTTCTTGTGGTGCTGCTAACACTTTATATGAGTACATCTCACTGAGAAGATGATAAAACCGAGTGGTCATATCATTCAAGGTTTCTTCTCCATGAACATAAAACCTTCAAACTCTTTCTTGAGCAGATCATGCCGAATCTTCCTGGTAGCAGCGTTACCTTCACCTCTTGCTTCCAAAGTGTCCCACAAATTTTTCATTGTAGTACAATACACAAACTGATGATAAATGTCTTTATGCAGAGCTTGTGTGAGGATGGCAAATGCCTTTTTCTCTAGATCGTAAGCTTTCTTGTCACTTCGACTAGATTGGCCAATGAGGTTTGATTTGATCCAGCTTCTTCAAGTGCTTCATTGTAGGGGGTAGTGAAACACGTCCACAATTCTGTGTTCTGTCCAAGAACGTATGTATGAAAATGACTTTTCTAGGAAGGATGATCGTTCATATGATTTAGCTTAGGCGGACGGTTGTTACTCCCTGTTTCACTTTCGCTCATTAACATAGTTTGGATGCTTTGATTTTGATTCGCAACACACGCCCATTGATTTGCAGAGATCATTGTTGTATGTTGTGGCATCAAAGATTTTACCCATGATTTTGCGGAGATTTGCGAAGACTCCTGATTTGAGCTTGAACAACTCCAATCCCACGGGTTAGAACTCATTATATTTTCTTTTTAATGAAAATTTAAAGGTTTAAAGATTCAAAATTATAATTACCTTTTAAAATTTTCAGATTTGAAAATACGACAAATTCTTAAAAGCACAAAGCTTTGAAAAACACGAAAAACAATCAAAAACACTTTCGTGCGAGACAACTGTTTCGCACGAAATAGTTGTTAAGTACTGAACATATGTTTCGTGCGAATCAGATGATTCGTGCGGAACAGATGTTTTGTGCGGATCAGATGAATCGCACCAATCTTTTTCAGTCGCACCAAATGTTTTGTTCAGCATTTTTCAGAGGAATCTTTTCAGAAATGGTTTGGTGAGAAATTTCCTTTCTTGTGTAGACCTGCTTTTTCGAAAATACTTGTTGTCTTACCCACTTTTTGTCACACCCCGACCCGCAGCGGATAAGGTGATCGGGGCATGATTGGGTTATCATCAAAGCTCATGACATTTATTATATGTTTCATATTCATTAATACAATTTAATGGAAATTTACAATGAATGGTACAACATGTTCTAACTATCAGTCTAAGCTTCTTGGTTCTCTTCTAAGGCATATCCTATGTTTTCCTTGCTTCAACCTGTTCACCTGTATCATGTGTAAAAAGGTTTTTGGATCAACATAATGTTGGCGAGTGAATCCTATGGAAAACATTTGAACATATTTATTTAGATTGATTATGAAATATGTGCACAACCAAACATGAGTAAAAATATATGTAACTTAATCGACAATCATAAGATGTTAAATGAAACACTCATGAATAATAATGGAACGATTAAAGGCACGCGATGCTCAACTCGTCTCTCACGAGGAACTGAGGGGCCTGATGAATGAATTGCATAAACATGATAATATGAATGACACAACTACAAACAATATAAACTCAATGATACACACATGAACAATAATGAATTTGAATTGAAGCACGCGATGTTCTACTCGTCTCCCACGAGGAACTGATGGGCTTAATGTATGAGTTTCATATAATTTGACAAAAGGAATATAAGTAAATCACAACAATAAAAACAATCTAAGTTTAAGTCATGATGTGGTATGGCACAAGTTTAAATAAATAAATAAATTATTTTCATAACACATGACACACCCCAAAACGTGTAATTTAAAAGGGGAATTGTAAGATTCACTCACAGTGGGTGCGTTCGGTTGTTGATGTTGAATGTACGCGAAGTGGTTTTAACCACGAGTGAGATTAACCTAGATAAATCGCATTATGGTTTGGTAAGTAAACGGATTTTATTAATCTATTTTAGTAGGATTGTTGGGTGTATTTTCGTGAGTTTGAGGCTATTTTCTAACCTTAAAAATGTTATTTTTAAGTATTTTTAATCGATTTTTAATTAAAATAATTAAATAAAAAATAAAAAAAATTGATTTTTTTCTGACCGTTGACCGTTTGACTGACTGTTGACCTGACCGTTGACCGGTTCAATTCGGAATACAAGTGCGCTGAGTGAGGCTCGAACCCGAGACCTCCCGTACGCGTGCACGCAGCTCTACCAACTGAGCTACGTGTCTAACCCGTTATAAATCTGATTTTAATTATATATATATATTAATTAGTTTAAACCGAAAATCATTTTATTTCAAAAATAGTTTTAAGTCAATTCGGCGGTGCGCTCCACAGGTCTCGAACCCGGGACCTGTGGTTTAATCTAACACACAGTCCACCGCTGGACTGTGTGTTAAACATGTTATATAATTCGATTTTCATTATACTTAAATACAATTTAGTTATTACCTTTTCTGCCTTATTTAAAAAGAAGAGATAATTGTCCGAGTCGGTGCAGAAGACCGGACTCGAACTCGTGACCAGTGTTATAAACAAACACACAGTCCACCGCTGGACTGTGTGTCTAACTTGGTTATTATTCGGTTATTAATATACTTAACATATAACTGTGGCGACTCCGGTTCAGTTTAACAAAAAAATGATTTTTATTAAGGCAGCGTGTGTGAGACGGGAATCGAACTCGAGACCTTTGCATGTTTAACGTGCACACAGTCCACCGCTGGACTGTGTGTCTAACCCGAGTAAAATCCTGATTTATATTATACTTATATGATACATAAAAACATCGTCTTCCTCGTCAAGTTTGAACCAGAAATCGGAAATCGACTGGTTCAAGATTTTTATCAGTTTATTAGTGTTTTACAGTCCATTAAGGTAAGATAAAGGTGAAAAGATAAAGAAAATAAGCGAAAGAGGTATACCGACTGGACCCTCTGTTTTCCGGCAGAACTCCGGCGACAGCAATCAACTCCGGCGTCAGGTGTCTTGCAGCAGCGAGTCTCCGGAAAGCTTGGAAAAGGTAAGGGTGACTTCGGTATAAACTTAGGAGGTTCAGTGAGGTTCAGAAATAAGGAAATCGGTTTTCCGGCGACGAACAGAAAGGTTCCGGCGAGGGAGTTTTCGCCGAGAAAGAGTGTGGTTTTGAGCGAAAAGGTTTTCAATGGACTGAGGGTGAATTTATAGGGGAAAATCGAGGTGTATTTGGTCTGATTTCCGACTGGATTCACTGATTTAAATTTCCCGGCGGTTATGGTTTTGGTCGCGGACTTCAATCATCGGTTATAACCGATGTCTGGTTAAAGGTTTACGTTATAACGTAAATTGTAGTTAAGACTCGCGAGATTTCCGGGATTCCGACGACTGAAATGTTTGGGCGCCGGTTTTGAATTCGTAAAGTCACTTTATCAATTAAATGATTTCAATAATTACCAAACAGAACAAGTGGCGCAGTGGTTTGTGTGTGTGAGATAAGTCACTTTGCTGATTCGGTACAGACCCGGGTTCGAAACCCGGCAGATGTATAATATTTTTATTTTGCGATTTTTGACAGTTTTCAAAAACTAATTATATATTCTTGTATAATAATTGATTACGGATCGTTTAAAAATATTTTGGGCATTTAATTCGCAACGAAATTTTTGACTGACTGTTCGGTTGATAAACGGAGCGGGTTTGGTAAATCCGTTTTTGACGGATGTTACACTTTTAGTTAAAACACAGGTTTTAACAGTCCACAGTCCAAGTCCAGATCCAAGTCAGAAAATGTCAACCCTACCAAACTAATCAGATTCAAATTTTTGCAGATTTCTTCTTCAAGGGTGTTCTACAGAAAAATTTTTACCACAAAATTTTCTGCATGCAACAGATTTTAACCAAGTTTTAAGTTAGTTATTTATCCAAAACTTAAGTTTTCTGCTAGAGGCTCAAGAACACTTCAGAAATCTTCAAACTAGCTCAGACACAACTAAGCCTGGTTTTGAACAAGGAAAGAGCCAAAGCTCTGATACCACTTGTAGGTCCACCTGCGGACGGTGTTAAACCTGTTCCTTGTTCAAATGACACACATACAAGTGCGGAATCCAAGTGTGCATGCAACCAAAGCAAAGTAAAGAACACGGGGTAACCAAAGATTCACTATCTTGATTAATGATTGAGAACAAGTACAAACATATACACACAATGCTCGTATGACTCAAACAAACTTGTTGTGTTCTTGTGTCTTCGTCTACAGAGATAACCAACTCAAAGAGTAACAAGCTCTCTGGTCTGACTAACTAGCTAACCCTCACTGAGAGGTACAAGTCTGCTTATATAGTGTCCGTCTAGTTTCGTACGAAATACGAGTCTAGACATACTGAATACGTTATTTCACACGAGTCACAACTCCAAGATTTTGTGCGAGACATTGTTTCGTACGAAAAGCTTATTTGTACGAAACAAGTAACACATTAGATACTCAAGTATTTCGTACGAATCTCCTGATTCGTATGAGAACTCTGACTCGCACAGAATCCTCTCAATATGAGAATGTGTGTAGACTTGACGTTTCTAATACTTATCAGTATGCACACATGCAACTGATTAATACAGACAAGCTAAGATGTCATACTAGATCAAGATAGAAGGATATCTCGATCTATTCGACACGACCAAACCTATACAGACACTTTGAGCAAAGACCATACAATTACAACTGTAATTAAGAACAAACGACAGACACAAAACTGTATCAACACTTCGAGCATGTATTATTGACTTTGGCGGTAGTTGGGATACCTACGTACCACTAATCGAATTTTCTTACAACAACAGCTATCATTCAAGCATTAGCATGGCGCCTTATGAGATGCTTTATGGCCGAAAATGTCGAACTCATGTATGTTGGGATGAAGTAGGACCGAGAGAACTCGCCTATAAAGATATGATTAGAGTCACAAATGAAAAGATAGACACGGTACGAGCCCATCTAAAAGCTTCCCAAGATCGACAAAAGTCTTATGCGGATAAAAGACGGAGATCTATCGAGTTTCAAGTAGGCGATAGAGTAATGCTAAAAGTATCACCGTGGAAGGGGATTATTCGATTAGAAAAGGGGTAAATTGAGTCCGCGATTTATCGGACCATTCAAGGTTATTAGTCGGGTAGAGAAGGTGGCTTACCAACTAGAACTTCTGGATGAATTAAGTGGAATACATAACACATTCCATGTATCGCACCTCCGCAAATGCTTGGCGGACGAGACGGCTTATGTACCACTTAATGATATAGAAGTCAATGACAAACTTATCTACATAGCTAAACCAATTGAAATTCTGGACCGAAAGATCAAAAGATTAAGAAACAAAGAAATTGGCCAAGTAAAGGTTAAATGGGAACATCGAAGAGGATCGGACACCACTTGGGAATCCGAAGAAGAAATGAAAAGACTCTACCCTTCACTCTTTGGTATGTATTAATGTTTCGAGGACGAAACCCTTTTAAGGAGGGTGGATTTGTAACACCCTAAAATAATATGTGTATATATATATACACATTATATATATATATATATAACTAGGAATATTTAGCCTAATTGGTGGTGAGTAGTAACTAACCAAAATTACAAATTTTGATCCTTTTGTTAATGAACAAAAAAAATAGACAATAGGAGAACTATGTTTTAAAAAAATATATACATAAATTGAAACACACATTTTGTGTGTGTTAGTCAGACGACCAGGAACAAGAACACCCAAAACCCTCCTTCAAGCCAAATCATCAAATTGAAGGTGGGATTGAGCCCCAAATCTCTGCATGAGTGAAAAATATTGATCACCACCACTAGGAGATTATAAGGTATGTTAAATTTGGTATTTGAATGATGTAGGAAGAATCATGGGGTTCTAGAAATTTCAATTCTTGCATACGTTTTTTAAATCAAAAGTGAAATAAGATGTATTGTACACTTTTAGAACAAATTTTGATGAGCAAAAATTAGTCAAATTCTATAAGTTAAGTGTTGAGCAATGTAGCCATGGGGATGTAAGTGGGTAGGAGAAAATGGATTGGATACATGAAATATAGTACATAAATTGAGATTAGCATAATGAACTTTAGATGTTGTTGAACATCATAGTCTATATCGATTTCGCATAAGTAATAATATGACAAATTCATGAAATAGAAGCTAAACAGAAATTAGAGAAAAGATCCATGCCTATAAGGTGTTCGATGTAATGCCTAAATAAAAATAAATTGTTGAATGGAATGAGGAAATTCTGAAATGACAAAATGAGACCTTGACAAATTACGTCATATGATATACTATGAGTTCTAAATGGTAAATTGGGTTGAACTCTATAGGCAACTTAGGTGAAGCATCAAGTGGCCAAGCCGAGGTAGACACGCGGTTGAAAGGGAAACTCTAAGGTACGTGGTCTTACACTTTGTATGATTTCACTCATAAATTGATTGTTAGTGCGATAAAAATGAAGTGGTACTAAAAAGAAACTTGGTTCATTCATAAGCGATGGATTTCGCACGAATGAACCAAACGAGCAATTAGTACATGAACATAAGTTGGAATCTAGTTCGTAAGTGATGGAATTCACTTAATTAGATCAAGATTATGTGAACGCGTAAACCGGGTGATGGGAACGCAGATCGTAAACCGTAAATTCATGATATGGCTGAAAAGAGGTTTCTGGTTTGGTTAAAATAGCCAAACGGGTAAAAAAAAGAAAGAAAAGATATGGTAAAGACGCAAGCCAAGCGACGGCTGCGTAAACTTGGTTAACAAACTTAGATGAGGATTAAGCTTCCGCAAAGGAACTGATTGTTATCATAAGAATGAAAGAAACATGGTCGATTAGATTAAAGGGTCAAAATAACTATATGAGTTAATTTTACGTCGTTAAACTAAAGGGTGAGAAATTCATTATACTGAATGATATGTTAAATCTAAAATGTGGGTGATCGATTTACGATCACATAGAAACAAATTTGAAGCAAATCGGATTAAAAATGAAGAAGTTACGGACGTTTTCGTAAAAGGACTTAAAGTAAAAATTTACAGCTGGGCTGCAGCGTAAGCTACGGTCCTCAACCGTAGCTTATGGTTAAGACCTACTGTCCCGGACAGAAAATGTGTATCGTAAACTACGGTCCCCAACCGTAGCTTACGGCGGGTCTTAAAACAAAATTTTGAAATTGTTGTTTTGGATATATGGGTCTATCTAGATACGTTATACATTTACTAAATCTAATGTTAATGGTAAAATTTGATCCTTAGGTGATTGCTAAGAGGATTAAGGATGAAGATCAAGCGACAAAAAGAATCGAACACAATGAAGAATTTAACTTCCGCACCGTATTTTAATCTTTTGTAAAACAAATATTTCCATGTTTTGATAAATTTAAAAATTTAGTATGACTTATGTATTTATCTATAAAATATTGTGAGATACGAACTTTTGTTAGTATTTAACGTATGAATTAAAATGGCGTTACAGTAGCTAATTTTGAAAAAATAAACAAGGAAAGACACCTCTTAACTCATTTAGTTAATCGTATGTATGGAAGTAGAGGAAGTTATGAAGGTATCTGGTTGGCACATATTTGTTCGTTTTCTTTTATTAATCATTAATGTATAAATATTTATACTTTTCCTGTTATTAATCTTTTGAGCGGGCTGGCTACGAGGCTCACTAATTTTGATCAACGTAGAGGCTTAGGTAGTCTGTCTAATAAGACTGGTTTTGATTAAGATTTTGTGTCAAATCATTATTTGCAGTTTTTATAAACGACAACCCAAATCAATGAGATTGTGGTGTTGGATAGACTCTTCGGTTTTAGCAGTTTGAATCAAACTTTCTTTATATATACTTTTCATAAAAGTTCATAGTAAAGTTTTCGAATCAAACTTTTTTTATATATATTTTTTCATAAAAGTTCATTAAATCAAACTTTTTTATATATTTTTCTTAAAAGTTCATAGTAAAGTTTTCAAAAAGATAAAGATGTTCTATCAATATAATACATATATCTTAATAATAAAATAAATAAATGATAAATACTAAAGTTTTAACTCATTGATAGATGGTATGTGAGTTGATTTGATGTATACTATATCCATAAAAGGATTGAAACTTTTCATAATAGCTAAAACATAAACAAATCAAATGCAATTAGAAAAATGACAAACCGTATAGAAAGTACAAACGTGTAAAATTTGTTAGATTTATTTTTTAATAAACTTATATACTTATTATAATAATAATATCATTTTTATAATCAATGTTATGTATCATTTATTTTTAACTGACAGAGTTACACTCAGTATTTTATTGTGTGACTGCTCATTTTACTGTCTTTAGCAACATCATAAATACATTAATGTATCCTTCAACATGAACATCCAAAATTGTTGTTTGTTTAAGTTTGTATATTCATTGTAGTAATCCATATACATGTTTTAAATTGTTTAGAACCGAAACATGAAATGAGAATCAAAGTTGCCAAAGCAAGAAAGAATAAGTAAGTTGAGTTTGAAAGAAGATTTCATTTTTTTGGTAAACAATACCTACTTTTTGTGTAGATGCTTTGACACAAATGTTTCAACTTTGGTGGTCATGATTCAAGAATGAATGTTCCAATTTTGATATTGCATATTTAATCTGATCTCATGTGTCCATGCATGTTTACACTTTGCACTATTGATTAAATAATAATAATAATAATAATATAATATCAGAATTTTGTTAAATATCTTTTTATTTTAGTATAAAAAATAGTAATTATTTATATATATAATAAAGAAATTGTTAGCACATGGAAGTTTTATGAGTTTAAAAGTTTGCAACAATATGTTTTTTTTAAACCAAAGTGAACACATTTGCATGACCAAAGAGTAAGTTTTGAGTTTTGTTTTTTTAACATCACCTCTTTCAACTTTTTATATTGACAGTTACACCCCTTAACCTTTTTAAAACATTGTAAAATGTCATATTGACCCCTTGAGTTTTACAAACTTATTTTTATGTGTGTACCGGTACGAATTTAAGTTGGTTTACGTTTTCACGTAATTTCATTTTAAAAAATGAGTCATTTCAAATACAATACGAGACGGTATAAATTCGAGTTGCTTTATGTTTCATGAGTCATGCCAAATATAATATGTTTTGGTTTTATATTTATTGGCGTTTTCAATTGTTCTACGTGTGCCGTTTTATACATGTCGATATGAATTTAAGTTGGTTTGTGTTTCAACGCAATGACATTTTGACAATTCGAGTTGCTTTACGTGTCATGAGTCATGTCAAATATAATACATTTTGGTGCTTCTTTTTATTGATGTTTCAATTGGTCTATACTTTGGCGTTTATGTACATGACGGTATAAATTCGAGTTGGTTTATGTTTTGACGTAATGAAATTCTGATCCCCTCGTGTTTTAGGTCTTATTTTTATATACGTTTCGGGAAAAATATATGTTGGTTTATGTTTTGACGTAATTTATTTCGAAAATTAGTCATGTCAAATATAATACGTTTTTGTGCTGATTTTATTGACGTTTTCAGTTGGTCTACGTTTGATCGATAAGCAATTGCAAAAAAAATCAGTATGCTTAAATTACATTAAAAAAACGACTCCCTAACACGAGTAATCAATTCTAATTAGATAAAGGAAAAGGTTGGGACCAATTAGTTCTGGTAAAAATAGAGTTCTGTTTTGACTCCTTAGTCAATGGTCGTCTGTCCCTAAAATTAGAAGAAAACTATATGAACTTTATTTATTGGGTATATTTATATTTTATATTTATATTGGTATAAATCACAAAAGAAAATCATTAATTCACTTTGATTTTGCACGTAAAAACCTGATACGTTAATACTATAAAATTTTCAAAATTCTTAAGTAGGGAACTTATATATGTAATTATGTAACTTTTGCTATTCATATATATATATATATATATAAGAATAAAAAGAATAAAAGTAAACAAAAGTCATGTAGTAAAAAAAGATTGCCTAGTGAAAAAGTGAATAAAAACTGAGTCAAATATTACGTTTTAGAAAAAAAAATTATATTGAATTATTGACGGATAATTCTAAACCTAATAAATGAGTTAATGGTTCTGTCACGTATTACATTACTGTGAGCACATGATTTTTTTGTCCACACTTCTCTTATTTCATTTATTCATATTACTGGTGTTAAATTAAAACAAATAATTAAAATCTTACTTATTTGTAATTGCAATCATATATTATCTCAAACTATCGTCTTATAATCCATTAATTCAATCTTTCATTACTTTAACTAGTGTAATACATGGCTAACCAAATATATTTAATAATTGGATTTTTAAACAAAAACGCAAGAATAAGATAAATATATATATATATATAATATATAATATAATCAAAACATGAGACTAATGAAATTCTCAGACCATAATGCCAATTATTCTTACCTCCTGTTTTTAAGTTTTTTTTTTATTTGGATTTGATAACTTCATTAATTCTTAATGGACATAATGTGATGGTAAAATGTCTTACCTGTATTTAAGAGATGTATGGTTCAAATATTATAAAGTAGAGATAGAGTTGGTAATTGACAGAAGTAGATTAGGGTTTGAAGTCGTTCTAAAGAGATTTTTGCATATTTCAATCATTTCTATCATTATCCTCGTAAATTAAAAAACTAATACAAGCATAGCTTATAATTTTTTTAACTTTTTACTTAACTTAAAAAATTGAGTTTCACATGTGTTTTCTATCTACATCAAGATAATCGACATGTCCCTCAATTAGAATCCTTGATTTGTATGACTAAATAATACAATTTTGTTATAAATAGTGTTATAAATAGTAAAATATTTACAATTTTGTATAAAACAATGAAAGGCTATATCTACACCACATTCTTGATTTACATTCCATTAACATTGTATTATATCATCGTTGGTAAATAATATAATAGAAATTAAAGAAGCATTAATGAATAATTAATACCAACTAAGATCTATATTAATTATAACTAGCATCAAGACCTGCGCGCGTTGCGTCGCGGGTACTGTAAACATTAAATGAATTGGTCCAAATGTTATGTGATGCATTAACCATATGAAAAAACACGTTTCGACGTATCCAATTGAACTGAATGTAACCTGTATAAGCATTGTGATTGGATCAAAACGTAAAGTAGTCAAATTCATAACGTATTATATGTGACCAACTCATACATAAAAACATAACGGGTATGAAGGAAAAACTGACACGTGTAATCAAAAGAGATCAATTAGAGCTTTCGAAAAAAAGGAAAAAAGAAACTATAATTTGACTCCACTCTATTCGAAATTTTTTTTACGAAACATACATAAAATACGCGCGCAAATGTATTATATTTGACCTGAATCAACATATTTCAAATTGATAGTTTTGAAGCCAAACAAAACAAAACCCAAAGTTAATACTACAAAAAATACTACAAATTAAGCACATGGTCCAATACAACATAAACAAACTAATAAACATGTGGTACAAACCACATATGCACTAACATGTTTCAAATTGATAGTATATAATTTATTTTACAAATTTATACACACTAAGCATCACGTACAACACAACTATGCAAAAAAAAAACTCACTAAGATCATGTACAACATAGCTATGCATAAAAAAACTCACTAAGCAACATGTACAAAAACTATGCAAAAAAACTCATTAAAATCATGTACAACATAACTATGAAAAAAAATCACTAAATAGCATATATAAACCCACTGTACACTACCAGTTGATAGAATATAATATAATGTGTTTTCAATTTATTTGCATACATATCACGTATGTCATATACAAAATAAAATGCAGAAAAAACTGAGAACAGAGGGTTAATTAATTCCATTACAAATTTATATATCAACCAAAGAAGACAAAAGTGTTCAAACACATTCTTTTCCCCTTTGCACTATGAGTTCATTACAAGGAAATATACACAATTAATACAAACCTTTAATATATTCTAAAAACCCAAAATACACAATTTAGGGTTTAAGGTTTAACATTCACTATGATAATTAATCTATAACAAGTTTTTTTTAAAACAGCTCGACAACGCTAGAGCTTGTCGCGTGCTAACTATATTATTTATCTTAAACATACGTATTACATAACTAAAAAAACATACATTTCATGTTACGTGTGCAACAACATCGTTAGATTTCTTGTTCTTGTTCTCCACGTCTACCAAGTTGTTTATTTGTGAAATTCTATTTTCACCCTTCAATAATTGGGGCTTCTTTAACCAATACTCATTAAACCTCTGCCTAGAATACTCTATGTAATCAAAATCGATATTCGTAACATAACCCTGCTCAAAAGATCGAAAAAGCATGAAATCAGAACCGATATTTAGACATAAAATAAAAAAATAAATATAAATAAAAATAGTTAAATTAAGACATAAAATAAATAAAATAAATATAAATAAAAGTAGTTAAAGAAATATCAAATATTTACCGAAATTATTCCCCATAATCCCCAAAAAATATGGTTTGCAAGAGTGTATTTTTCAATATCATCAATAAGCTGATCCACTTCACCATCACATGGTTGATTTCCTGAAAAACATCAATGAACAAGAAAATTAAAAAGACAAATTCACCCTTTAGGCAATTATTATTGACCATCACTTTCGGTCAACTCCAAAAAAGTTGACTTTTTGGGTCGGTTACAGATAAGGATTTTAGACTTAAACATGTAAAGATTGTGTCCATTTTGTCATGGCAGAAACAATAAACTGTTTTAAAAAATTGAAACTTGACTTGTTCAAATTAAAAAGCTTCTTTGTAAAGTAAAGTGGTTGTTGACTTATGCAATCTTGTTGCTTTGACCAAATCAGATGTGGGATACTAAATGAAAGTTCTTTAGGAAGACCCATAAATTTTTCATGAAAATATATTTTTTTCACTTTTTCCCAATGTTTTTAGAACTAGATAGGACGTCGAACCAGTCTCCTTACTTTACTGGTCCACTATGTGAGAATCATGTGACATCCTAAATAATATAAAAATAAAAAGGTAAAATGAAAATTTTTTAATCAAAAATCCGGTTCGACCCCTTAAAATCCCGGTCCGACCTCCCGGTTTTTCCGGTCTGACCAGCCGGTTCCTAGTTCTCATTCATCTGGTCCGATACCCTAAACCAGACCAGCTAAGGTCCTGGTTCCCGGTCCAGTCTGGGTCTGAAAACACTGCTTTTTTCCTTCTCCTTTGATATAAAACGCGTGTAAAACAATAAAAACGTTGCTTCTAACCTGCAGAGCTGAAATATGACTGCACAAATCTCTGTCGATCCTCCAAATCTGCGTTTTTTAATAAAAAAAAATACGGGTCCGTAAGTGCATAATTTAGTAAATTTTCTGTCCTAAATCAAGACATACTGAAAGTATGAAAAACTTTTACATAAAATAAAATTTGTTACAGTTTTTGTAAGACAATTAGACATGGGGACAATAATAATAAAAAAATAAAAAAAAAAGATAAAAAACTGTTACCTGGGTACATGTTGTAATCCAAAACATGAGGTGTATCAGTGTGGTAATTTGCAGCCCATTCACAAAAATGATTTGCAATATCATAAGCCACAGGGTTGTAGCTAGCATACTCATAATCCTGTTAAAATTAAAAAAAAGGCTTATAATGGATTTAATGCTAGAATAAATAATATTTTCATAATCTTAGGTCCTGTTTGGTTCACAAGTGGTAAGAAATAACTCACAATTAGTGTGATGGTTTTTGTTTTATCGTCGATCATGATATTTCCGTATTGTAAATCATTGTGGCAAAAAGCAACATCTTGATGGCGTTGCGAGAACTCCATTTCGAGTGTATCGATTTCATTTTCTAAGATATCGAGTTGAAACTCTTTCGCGTATTCTTGAGAGCACAAGCTTCTAGCCTTAATCAACCACTTTCTGATAACAGAATCAAACCATAAGTCCCAAAAAGAATACAATACCATCAAAGTTTGTGATTTATTACATACATATGTATGCATGTTTGTATGTATACCTCATTCTTGACCAAAGAAGAACATTTTTCGAGCCGGGCATATTAAGGTTATGAAACTCCCTCATTTTGGCTGCAATAAGTGTCGAAATCTCAGGATCGCGAAGATCAGAAGCTGATAGTGTCTGAAACCATTAAAAATTTTCAAAAAAGAAAATCAGATTTCATGTTTTACTGTTTCAATTTTTTAGCATTGGGTTTATAAGTGGCTATCTAATATAGAATAATCACATTATCATTTATCAGTTAATATGAGCTAGTATGAGTGTTTTTATTCATAGATTTACATGTACAGTAACTTCTAAAAAGTAAGATAAACAGAATCAGTTTAACTATAACCAAACCTATGCAGTTAATGTGTAAAATATCGGATATCGGTCAAGTATCGATATTTGAGATATAGGTTATCTCGTGAGATATCAGTATTTTAATATCATGCCGAATTTATATATATAGCAATTTAACACTAACAATTCAGTGATATATCGGTCAATATCGCCGATAATATCAGTACCGATATTTGACACTGATATTTTACATGGGGACTGATATATCACCGATATTAACTGCATAGAACCAAACAACAAAAGCTACATAATCAATTTCAAAAACATAATACCAAACACCCCCAACTCGAAACTAGCATATGATATAATATGATATAATGTAATATTAATATGTACCTTAGCATGAATAAACTCCTCAACTCGGCCTTCAGGAAACTGCGCAAGAAGGCGTGGGCCATACTTGTGGGTCGAGATCGACTCAAAGGTCCGAATTTCCTCTTCGCGGTCAAAGAAAACATCCGACCCTTCACCATAAATTCGAAGCAAAACCGTTCGTTCATCATTGCCAGTGGTATTTTTCGGCCAAGTGATGCGATAAACCACATTAGTCATCGCACCACTTAAATGAACAACTTTTAGTTTATTCGTGTCAAATACATCACCCCAGTTGGAAGCAAGTGATAGCAGTAGTTTCACTAGTTCTTCGGGTTGCGTGCCTTCGATGAATCCATTGATCTTCACAGCCATGAATGCAATTCAGAGAGATGTTTTTTTTCTTTTCAAGATTCTTAGCTGCAAAACTTAAGTTAATTAGACCATAATCATCATAAATATTATGTTTAATTATAGGGGTGTAAACGAGCCGGGCAGAGCCCAAACCCAACTAGGCTCGAGCTCGTATCGTCATGTTTTTATGAAGCTCGAGCTCAGCTCGGTTCGAGCCTACTTATTTGAGCTTGAGCTCGGCTCGAGCTATTTTAAGAACAGCCTCGAACGAGCTAAAAGCTCGGTTCGAGCTTGCTTCTATATCGCTTAAACGAGCCAAAGCTCGGCCCGAGCTCGGCTCGCCAATGTTATCCGCACTATTATTATATTATATATAAAAAAAATGGTTTGGGCTCATTTAGGTTCGTCGCGAGCCTAAACGAGCTTTGTATTCCAGGCTCAAGCTCGGGCTCGATAACTAAACGAGCTCTATTTTAGGCTCTGGCTCGTCAAAGCTAGGCTCGTTCGAGCTTTTAACCAAGCGATAACGAGAAGCTCTCGAGCCACTGGGCTTGTTTACACCCCTATGTTTAAACAAGCTAGCTACTCTAGATTGGTTCACTAAAAGCTCGAACTGAGCGAAGGTTAAACAAGCTCGTGCCCATAAATAAGCTTGTATAACAGGTGAGCTGAAGTTTCACAAATCGGGCTCGAGCCGTCTCACCATACTAAACAAACTCATTGTTTATATATATGATAATTATAAAATAATAATAATAATAATAAACAAGCTCTAATTTAAGAAACATAGCCTGAAACGAGCCGAGCTTGAGCCTTCATTTACACACCTAAATTCATAGTTCAAGAAATTCTTGTAATTTCCTATAAAATTGAAAAGATTCCAATCAACTGAACAAAATTTTCAAAAAACAGTTGTGTTTGGAAGCAAAATTAAAAATAAAATTAAAATTAATTTACAAACGCATAAAACCAATAGATCGAACAGCAGTATTAACATATAATCTACACCCCCAATAATTATTACCCAAATCATGAAAAAAAAAACCTCAATTCGCTTAAAGATCTACAAAAAATAAAAAAATAAAAATTGAATCAAAGAAACTAACCGCAGATGATAATATCGAGAACCCACCCGCAATCAAAAACCCAGAATAGACGAACGAAATGAAGCTGATATGTGATCAAATGGAGGGCAGAACAAGGCGTATATATAGATAAAAAAAAATAACAGATTGAATAAACGGCTTTTGAGTTTCAACAATAATTTGTTTAATTATTTAATAATTATTGTTGTTCCGGTGATTGTGACCCAATTGACCAAGAATTTAGAATCTGTTGCTTTATTTTCTGTAAATTTTTTTAAAGAATTTTGAGAGATGGAGGATGAAAGATTCTGATTTTGAGGGGTTTTGATTTTGTTTTTATAAATTATTTAGTGTGTTGTGGGGGGGTCGAAATTTTGGGAAGCGTAAACACGCACAGAAGTGATGGACCAATTAGGGGGTGACACGTGGCGTTGACAGTTTTAACGGATTAACGTGCGAAGTGTGTTTTAGTAAACGGGAATAACGGAACTCCTTGTGTTATAATTTTTTTCCAATAAATATTGAAGATATTATTTTAGTATATGATAACAAAATGTTAAAAGATTTGTGATATTACAAGTGAAAGTGGAGATTTTTCTTTTAACGGGTAATTTCTTTAATCGTCTGTTGTCTGTGTAACTAGAATTCAAGACTTTTCCTTTTTATAATCTAGGTGTTTTAAAGGTTTTGTCTTTGCCAATGGACCACCACCCCATTGGTCAAAGTGGGAGATCTAATTGACGAAAAGGAGTTCAATAATCATGGTCGTGATGAGGGTGTAAGGGGAGGACCACTGCATAAGGCCTGTGATTTCGAAGGGCATGTGTTTTCTTTTTAACTTCGATATATATATGTTATTTTTTAAATAGTATATACTCATACCAATTCCAATATACGTCAATTTATAAATCAATTTTTATGGTTTATAAGTTAGCTCATTAACATTAGGTTTAGTGAACTCAATACCGATTTGATTTAAATAATAATAATAATAATAATAAAATATTATGAAATGACACGTTTTTAGAGTCGAACATGGTACGTGAATTCTCAAAAATATCATTATTAATAATTGAAGCATACCCATTAGGCTAGTGGATACGAGGATCATAGTGAAACTCATGAAATGCCATAAAGGACATGGTGATGGTGGTACACCGCCCCCTCGTTGCATTCCATGAGTCTCACCATGAGCCCCTATAATGCATGAGAAACATAGATCTATCAATGCTCACCACAGTTCACCTTTCTCAAATTTGAGGCATTTGATAGGTTGGTGTGATGAAGGATGGAGTGGTATGGCGATGACGTGAAAGGCGGTGATGATGATTAGGATCTGCACCTCAAATCTCGGCAGTGGAACGTGTAACCCGCCTGCTATTCCATTCGTCTCCACACCTTATAGCCTTATAGAAACGGTGGATGTCATCAAACAAAATTTTTATCTTTAGATTAGAAGTAGATCTAAATTCAGTTTGTATTAATTAGGAGCGTTAGTGTGATTTCAATATCTGAAATGCAGTTGTGTAATTTTGTTTGTTTTGGGTTTTTAGTCCCTTGTTGACCCATTTCTATATTTATATAAAAGTTTTTGTCGTTTAAAAAAACTAGTCAAAATCAACGAACTAAAGTTGAGATGTTTTGATAAAACTCGAGTTTAATTAGACTCATGCTCAACTCTTCTCGGCTTGTTTAATGTATGTGAAAGATAAAATGAAAATACACTTGAGTTGAGAAAACTAAGAAAACCCTATGTAACATTTTATTTTTTTTCTCAAAAAATAAGGGAATACAACATTTATATACTTGAGCATTTTATAAAAAAAGGTAAAAAGCGCCTACTTGTTTTTTTTAAATGTTCAAAATTTGCATATTACATTTTCTTAAACATATATATTATGTAACATGAAATTTTTAACATTTTAAAAAAATAAAATACTTGGTGTTTTTCTCTGTTTCTTTTATAAAAATGTTTAAACATATGTATGTTACATTTACTATTTTTTAGAAAAAAATAAAAATGTTACATAGGGTTTTTACAAAGGTTTTCTGAGTTTTCTCAAATCAAGTGGATTTTCGTTTTATTCCTCCTCGTTTAATTTCGACGTATTGTAATCATATATCAATTAAACTTTTCTGATTTTCTTATATTTTTATTAATTATATATAATAGAATTTGGTATGTTTAATAAACAAAGTACTGTGTTTGTAGGTAAACACTCATTTTCAATAGAAAATATACGATAATAACATGCATTGAAATAATTGCATTTGTAATTTACACTACGACAACTATGGTTTCCACGTGCAATTTTATTATTGTGGCTTCATTTCACATATAGCTAAATATATTTTCTTTATTATTGTGGCTTCATTTCACATATAGCTAAATAAAAATATCTATATTTTGATCTAGAGTACTCTTTTTAAACGAGTTACATGACTGTTATTTTGAAGTGTACAACCCAAGTTTTCTAATCCTATTTAATTACATAATAATATGAATACAAAATACTTGAAAACAATTTAAAATGACAAAAACATAGATCCAGTGGCAGATCCAGAAACTTTTTTGAGTGTGTTCATTTTGGTAGATGCTCACTAACTTTTTCCAAATCATACAAGGTTCTCACTATTTTTTCCATTTTTTTTCCAATCCGAGTGGGTACATAAACCCACAAAATAGGGCTGGATCCGTTACTGCATAGATCGATACAAAATATGAAAACCATTTACGAATAACTTATATCATGGTGCACTATGTATACATTGCAAGTTATATGAAAATCTTAAAGGGCTAGGACCCTTTACCTATACAATAAGGTTGAGCTCAAATGATAAACAAGTATGATATTATTTGTTTCATTGACCACATTCGGAAACTAAGTATGATATTATTTGTTTCATTGACCGCATTCGGAGTGAAAGGTTTTAAAACACTTAAATTGAGGTACAAAACCCAAACGGATGAAATAGTGCTTATGATGGTGGTTTGTTGATTACGATAATAGGTGGGGAACAATCTTCGTACAAAGATAATCGAAAATTTTAGTTGTTTCAAAGCAACGTAACAAAGTTGAGATCAAACGGACTAAGCCAAAGTGAGGAGTTGGGTAAAGCGAGCTAGAATTATAACAAGGTGGAGGCTAATTCATGACACAAAGAGATGTGGGGTTGGGCAACAGGGTTATGAGATGGTTGAGGTTGAGTAACGGGGTACGAACATAATATACTAAGCATGGTACCTGATATAATCAGAAAAATTTTATATGGATACCAAATAAAATTACGAAAATCCATAAGGATATAAGTATAAAGATGTACTGTATATAAACTATAAGGTATATATAAAATTGTAATCATAAAGACTTAGTGTCTATCAGAGCGAAACCGAACTCATACAATATCATCTAACATAATCTACAAAAATAATAACTTCGGAGGGATATATATATATATATATATAGAGAGAGAGAGAGAGAGAGAGAGAGAGAAACAGGATCAGGAGAAAACGGTTGAAAGTGTGAAAACTATAACACCTAATGGCATACCTCCCAACATCGTCCGTGGACAGGAGAGATTCCTGGCTCATAAGTAATCCCCTACCTCTAAAATCACCAACGCGTTTTGGGCTTAATGCTAGTGGATGAGAGGAGAACTCCACAGTTAAGCGTGCTCAAGTGGGAGTAGTACTAGGATTGGTGACCTCCTGGGAAGTCTCCACCAGGGCAACAAAAAACAAAGCCGTGAGTTCCTGGATGGGCCACCCATCAGGGGCAAAGCGGACAATATTGGTGATAACGAGGGGCAGGGGTGTTACAGAGTGGTATCAGAGCCACTCCTGTGCCGTTCGGGATGTTGGGGCAAAACCTCATCGAGGACGATGAGTCCTTTAGGGGGGGTGATTGTAACACCTAATGGCAACCTCCCAAATGTGGGGCAAAAAACCTCATCGAGGATAATGGCAACCTCCTACATGTTGGGGCAAAACCTCATCGAGGACGATGAGTCCCTTAGGGGGGGTGATTATAACACCTAATGGCATACCTCCCAACATCGTCCGTGGACAGGAGAGATTCCTGGCTCATAAGTAATCCCCTACCTCTAAAATCACCAACGCGTTTTGGGCTTAATGCTAGTGGATGAGAGGAGAACTCCACAGTTAAGCGTGCTCAAGTGGGAGTAGTACTAGGATGGGTGACCTCCTGGGAAGTCTCCACCAGGGCAACAAAAAACAAAGCCGTGAGTTCCTGGATGGGCCACCCATCAGGGGCAAAGCGGACAATATTGGTGATAACGAGGGGCAGGGGTGTTACAAAAACGGTGAGAATGGATCCTTGTCGAACACGTGGCAGTGGCGCTAAATATATGCATGGGCAGGATTGTCATTGTTCACGTTCCCCTAAATAAGTTGCATTATATGCAACAGATATGGTGTTTTGTTCTTTATGTTTGTTTCAATGGCTTATTTCCAAAGTAATTTTTGAAATAGCGTTTTAAACGCCAAAGCAAAAGAACACTTTCAGTAAATAAATTAGGTGAGGATAAACTCAATAAGATTTGCTCAATGATATGGACAAAATCCTCATTTAAGAATTTTGTCCGAGTGAAACTTTATTGAGAACAAAACCAAATCTCCAAGAAACGACGCATGCCATGTGTGGTTTTTGATCTTTCTGGCGTTTAGATTGAATGGTATTTAGTAAATGATGGCGTTTGTTTATATAAGATGTTTTTGGCGCGTAGTTTTAGGCGATAATTTAGTATCATAAATGTTAGTAATAAAGTTTCCGTTGTTTCAGTTGCGGTTTATTCAGCTTTATGTGTTAAAGCTGTAAGGCGTTTTGTTTGAATGGTGTTTTAGATAAACATGACAAAATAAAACCTAATAACTTTTTATAAGTCAAAATAATGTTATCGCATTTTGAAACATGCATCATTTTTTTGTGGATAACATTTGATTTGGAAGGTACATAACAAACCATAGAAAATCACACACAAATAAACGACAAAGAAAAGAACATTTTTTCAGTAAGTAAAATAGGTGAGGATAAACTCAATAAGATAAAGATGTAAGGCATCCTATCATTAGGTTTGGCATTTGTCTGTTAAAGTTGTAAGGCGCCCCATCATTTATTATAGTTTTAGTGTTTGGCGTTTATGGCATTTTAGCGTTTTATAACTAATTAGAGAAATAAAGTATTTTATTAGCGGAAAAGTACACAACAAACCACAAAAATGACACAAAAAATTAAAACTTCTCATCCAAATCTTCACTGTCATCGGTCTCTTCTTATCATCCCAATCTTCACTGTCATCAATCTCTTCTTCTTGAAGATTTTGTCCCCAAAACTTTTGAATTCCTTAGATAGATGTTGGTTCCTACACGGTTGGACCCCCGGCTCTAGACGAAGTTGACCAATAGGATTTGGCGTTTGTTTTTGTGGGCATCAGTCTCTTCTTCATCCCACTGTCATCCGTTTTTTTTTCTTGAAGAGTTTGTCCATCTCATTCAGCAAAATGTGTCACACCCCGACCCGCAGCGGATAAGGTGATCGGGGCATGATTGGGTTATCATCAAAGCTCATGACATTTATTAAACGTTTCATATTCATTAATACAAATTAAATGGAAATTTACAATAATGTTACAACATGATCTAACTAACAATCTAACTTCTTTGTTTTCTTCTAAGGCATATCCTATGTTATCCTTGCTTCAACCTGTTCACCTGTATCATGTGTAAAAAGGTTTTTGGATCAACATAATGTTGGCGAGTGAATCCTATGGAAAACATTTGAACAATTTATTTAAATTGATTATGAAATATGTGCACAACCAAACATGAGTAAAATTAGATGTAACTTGATCAATAATCATAAGATGTTAAATGAAAACACTCATGAACAATAATGGAACAATTAAAGGCACGCGATGCTCAACTCGTCTCTCACGAGGAACTGAGGGGCCTGATGAATGAATTGCATAAACATGATAATATGAATAACACACTACAAACAATATAAACTCAATGATACACACATGAATAATAATGAATTTGATGTGAAGCACGCGATGTTCTACTCGTCTCCCACGAGGAACTGATGGGCTTAATGTATGAGTTTCATATGACTTGACAAAAGGCAATAAGTAATTCACAACAATAAAAACAATCTAAGTTTAAGTCATGATGTGGTATGGCACAAGTTTAAATAAATAAATTAATTATTATCATAACACATGACACACCCCAAAACGTGTAATTTAAAAGGGGGAATTGTAAGATTCACTCACAGTGGGTGCGTTCGGTTGATGACGTTGAATGCACGCGAAGTGGTTTTAACCACGAGTGAGATTTAACCTAGATAAATCGCATTATGGTTTGGTAAGTAAACGAATTTTATTAAACTATTTTAGTAGGATTGTTGGGTGTATTTTTGTGAGTTTGAGGCTATTTTCTAATCTTAAAAATGTTATTTTTAAGTATTTATAATTGATTTTTAATTAAAATAATTAAATAAAAATGATAAAAAAATATTTTATTTTTGCTACAGTTGACTTTGACCAGTTGACTTTGACCGGCGTTGACCGGTTCGAGGCGTATTGTTGTGCGCTGGGTGAGGCTCGAACCCGAGACCTCCCGTACGCGTGCACGCAGCTCTACCAACTGAGCTACGTGTCTAACCCGTTATATATCCGATTTTAATTACATATATACATTAATTAGAATTAAACAGAAATCCTTTTTATTTAAAAACGGTTTAAACGAAACGATCATGCACTCCACAGGTCTCGAACCCGGGACCTGTGGTTTAATCCAACACACAGTCCACCGCTGGACTGTGTGTTCAACATGTTATATCATTCGGTTTTTATTATACTTAAGTACAAATTATCCGTTTTCATTTCTGACTATATTTAAAAAGTTAATAATTGTCCGAGTCGATGTAAGAGACCGGACTCGAACTTGCGACCAGTGATATAAACAAACACACAGTCCACCGCTGGACTGTGTGTCTAACTTGGTTATTATTCCGGTTATCAATATACTTAACATACACTAGTAACGACTCCGGTTCGGTTACCCAAAAATTGGTTTTTATTAAAGGCAGCGTGTGTGAGACGGGAATCGAACTCGAGACCTTTGCATGATTAACGTTTTATGTGCACACAGTCCACCGCTGGACTGTGTGTCTAACCCGATTAATATCATGATTTTAATTAAACTTATAAGATACGAAAGTGCATCGTCTTCTTCACTGAAAAATAACCAGAAATCGGAAATCGACTGGTTCGAGTTTTATTCAAGTTTCATTAGCGAATTACTGTCCATTAGGGTAAGATAAAAGTGAAAAGAAAAAGAAACTGGGCGGAGAAAGTATACCGACAGGGCTCTCTGTTTTCCGGCAGAAATCCGGCGACAGAATTCGACTCCGGCGTCAGGTTCTTTGCAGCAGCAAGTCTCCGGAAATCTTGGAAAGAGTATGGGTAACTTCGGTAAAGGTTTAGGGGATTCAGTGAGGTTCAGAAATTAAAACTCGGTTTTCCGGTGAAATCAGGAAAGTTCCGGCGAGTGGAAATATGCCGAGAAAAGGTGTGATTTTTGAGCGAAAGTGTTTGTCGTCGGTTGTGGGTCAATTTATAGGAGAAAACGAGATGTATTTGGTCTGATTTTGGACTGCATTCGTTTATTTAAAATCTCCGGCGGTTTTGAAAAGTGTCGCGGACTTCAAACATCGGTTATAACCGATATCTGTTTAATGGTTTACGTTATAACGTAAATTGGTGTTAAAACTCGCGAGAATTCCGGGATTCCGACGACTGAACCGTTTGGGCGCCGGTTTTGAATTTGTAACGTTATTATATCAATTAAATGATTGAAATATATAACAAACAGAACAAGCGGCGTAGTGGTTTGTGTGTTGAGAGATAATTCACATCTGACTCGGTACAGACCCGGGTTCGAAACCCGGCAGAGACAATTCATTTTTATTTTGCGATTTTTGACTGTTTTTCAAAAACTAAATATATATTCCCATATAATAATTGATTACGGATCGTTTAAAAATATTTTGGGCATTTAATTCGCAACGAAAATTTTGACTGACTGTTCGGTTGATAAATGGAGCGGGTTTGGTAAATCCGTTTTCGACGGATGTTACAAAATGATACTTAGGTAATTCTCACTTTAAGAATGTTTTCAAACCCATTCAGTGAAACTTTTTTTGAGAACAAAACTGAATCTTCAAGAAACGACTTTTGCCATTTGTGGTTTTTGAACTTTTTGGCGTTATAAATTAGATGGTATTCAGTAAAATATGGTGTTTATTTTTGGCGTGATCAATGAAAGGTCCTGAGACGTTGTTTATATAGATGTTTTGGCACATAGTTTAGGCGGGATTTTTTATAATAAATGTTAGTAATAAAGTTTCCGTTATTTCAGTTACTGTTTGTTCAGCTTTTTTTTGTTAAAGCTGTAAGGCATCCCATCATTAAGTTTGACGTTTTTGTATGAATTTCGTTTTAGATAAAGAATGAAAAATACAACTAATTAACCTTTTGTAATGCAAAATAATGTTATGGAGTTTGAAATACAAAGATGGTGTTTTGAAACATATATCGGACATGTACATTGCAAATAATATTCATGGAGTTTAGAAACAATTCAGTATTTTTGGAGTTTTTTTAATAATATGTGTTTAAGGAAATTATTATAGTTTTGGCGTTTGTGGCAATTTATATTTAATTAGAGAAATAAAGTAATTTTATTAGCGGAAAAGTACATAACAAATCACTGAAAATGACACATAAAAAATTAAAACTTCTCGTTAGAAGAGATTTCGTCTGAGAAGTATCCATCGCTCCCCTTATCTTCTTGGTCAAAATTCGGATCTAAATCTTCATCGTTGGTGTCTTCGTCTTGAAGATTTTGACACCTCCATGTGAACATGTCTTGCAACAACGCCAATTTTAGGGTTATGTCTGTGTGCAAACATGGTGAGTTGCATAACTCTTGTAGAAACACATACGTTGTTTGGTCATTATGTTTTCAACCGTGTAGTCTTCCTGCTCCCCGTTGTCGCATACAACAGTCACCAACTCAGTGTCTTCATTAAAACGCTAAGTTTGGATTACTGAGTCGACATTTCGGTTTGCATTGCTAGGTCCAAATTTTCTGGTTAATCTTCGTGTAATCGTTTGTGTTTTCTCACAAAGGTTATCAATAGGAACGCCAAGGGCATGGATCTCTCTCTGAACTTGTTCATCCAAGTTCAGTATGGCTTTAACTGTTTTCACAAAGATTCTTCTTTTGTTATCAAAGACGATTATGAATTTTTGAGAGACAAACTAAATCTCCAATAAACAACGGTTGGCATTGGTGGTTTTTGAACTTTTTGCTGTTTTATTTTGAATGGTATTTAGTAAAATACGACGTTTGCTTTTGGTGTGATCAATGGAAGGGACTATGATATTGTTTATATAAGATGATTTTGGCGCGTAATTTAGAGGGAAATTTTTTATAATAATTTTTTTATAATGTTTCATCAACATTGGCGTTTTGTATGAATGACGTTTTAGATAAAGAAGGTCTTTCATCTGGAAGTGATTATGTGTATGGCTAGTAGTTTAAGGTGGGATTTTTAATGGTGTTTTATTTATGAGTTGGTGTTTTATATTGGAGTAGTAAAAAGATCATTTTACCCTTAATGAAGCACGTCCACGTATAAAAGTTGATGTTACTTACGAAAACGTCACTGGCCAATCTAATCTATAGATTGTATTAAAGTTCTCACCATTTTCACATTTATAGGCGTTTTCTTTAAATCCGGACCCTATATATATATATATATATACTAGGTTATAACCCCGTGTATTACACGGGTTAAATAAATGAATTTGATATACGAAATAATAAAACAATATAACTTTAAAAACCTCCTTTATTGTACAGGTTGAATAAATGTAATTTTTATATACCAAATAATAAAAAAATATATCTTTAAAACCACGTGTATCATACGGGTTCAATAAATGTAATATTGTTTATCAAATAATAAAAAAAAAGTTATATCTTTAAAAATCATAATGTATTACATGTCTTTTCTTCGTGACCCTGCAAATGAAAATTTAATATATAAACATATAAAATAGTTAGTACTTGATGTAAACCACCAACTAAATTTAAGCAACCCACCTGAACACATTGTCCACTCACCCTGGAGAAAACACAATGTAAGACATGAAATCATAAATTATTTAACTAAAATCTACTATTAACAAAAAAGAAAACACTAAACATAAAAATAACTTATAGCAAGTGGATTACAAATTCTTTGCTTGAGTAGACACAAGTTGTTTGACAAAGGCCTCTCTCATACCTTCATTTATCTTTTGCTATATCCGAATGAAAACAACAATAGTCTTTCACCTACAATTCTATAAACCAAATTTTAGGAACAAACATATCGGACTACTGAAAACCTAAGGTCCATGAACTATAGTCATATGTTTCAACATCGAGGCGAAAGAATCAAGTAAGAAGGAATCACTAAACAAAACACAAAGCCACTCGGAACACCAACTGATAATAGAAAAATCAAGCAAGGCATGTAGAATTACGTAATAATTAAATTATCATTTCACTATTCAACCTTCCTCACCT
This sequence comes from Scalesia atractyloides, assembly GCA_947069175.1. Lineage (NCBI taxonomy): Eukaryota > Viridiplantae > Streptophyta > Magnoliopsida > Asterales > Asteraceae > Scalesia > Scalesia atractyloides. The sequence goes on along the minus strand of CAMTDV010000026.1, from coordinate 2,252,463 downwards.
TCCGGTCGTCATTTACCACTACCTCTTAAAAACCTCATCTCTACAATTGTTCACAAAAGAGGTAATGGATATTTGGAGATGCGAAATGGGTCTAAAATTTGAATGGTTGTTAAAAACTTTATGTGGGTTATAAAAGGAAAATACATTTTGATATGTATTTTTTTAATTGAAAATACATGATTTATGATGTGATAATTAGATAAGATTGAAATTGTTAGATAACCTATATGGCTGCCACGTCAGCTTCGTAATGTCATGCTTATCTTTTATTTTATAGTAAGAAGAGATAGATATAATACTAGAATAAAGTATTGCATCAAATAAAAGCATAATTTAATATAATATGATATATGTTGTCTAAAACTTTTGAATTTTACATTTTTTAATTAATTTAACATAAAAATGATTCATTTGATAAATATAAAGTTATGTCAAATCAGATGAAGACCTCTACTTTTTATGTAAACAATCATTTCCAACAATCATTTAATAGGGGAGATAGATATGATCGGATGATTCTGCTGATGATACAATGATAATCACCAGTAGTTTGTTAGTGTTCAAAATTTGCCGTTTAAAAAATAAAAGAAATATACAATAGTAACATGCATTTTTAATGGCAACAATCATTTCCAACAGAAATATACAATAGTAACATGCATTTTTAATTGCATTTCTAATTTACAATTATTACCAAGGACAAATAACAAATATTGTTTTTCCTCTTTCATGTGCTGTCTTTTATTATTCTTTATTAAATTCTGTGGCTTCATTTCTCATTTAATTAAAAGTTAACTATTTTTTTTAATCTAGCGCACTCTTTAAAACGAGTTACATGACTTTTAGTTTTAAATATTATCCCTTTTTTTAATCCTATTTAATTCCATAATATGAAAATATATATAAAAGAAAACAATTTGATATGGTCACATGACAAAAACATTGCTCGAGCTCCTTAGGTTTGGCTTTGGGCTTTGTAAAGAATTTTCAACCACCATAGATTTAATCTAGAACTTTGTCCGTATTTAATGATATGTTGTGACGGTAAGACGTTTCCCCCTCTATCCTAGAGATGGATAATTCAAATCTTACAATACATATGTACTGAAGTATCTTAAAGTATGTTAGTTTGTCGCTCAAAAAATATATAAGATGTCCCCAAGGGAACCACCAGATGGTAAATTTGTGTGTTTCCCGACCAAATGGTTCTAGGTTCAACTTCTAAAGATTGCTTGTGGGGTGATTTTTGTAGAGAGTGTGTGTTAGCAAGTAAGAAAAAAACTATAAAACATGCTTAGTTGTTAAAAGTTAATTGTAAGAACCAAAAGCTTAGTTGTCGAACGCTAATTGTAAGAAGCGATACATTTATGGATAAGATAGTAAGAATATAAAAATAACACGCGATACAAGTTACTCGTATCTGACCTATTTTTTTTTAACGGCAAACCACTTTATTCATCAACCAAAAAAATCCCGCCTAGCCAAGCCAAGCCAGAAAAAATGGATTAACCATACATATTTGCACAATCATACAAAAAAAACATTACATTAGTGGAAAGTTAAATCACGCCCAGTTCTCTCATTCCAAGACGACACTCTTGGCTCTATGCTTTATCCACAAAAACGACATCACCCAAATGTCCCAAAAATTCTATCGGTGATACATTTGCTGCATAAAATAAGTTTGTTTCTTGCCTTCCATATCACCCGACACGAGACCAATATAATTGCCTAAATAAGCGTTCTTTTGTGTTTGGAAACTTGTAGATATTTTCTACATGCATTACATATTTTACTGTAGATACACAATTTCTCCTTAGGCTGAAGGATGCAGGGACGTGAATTAAGTCGTGGATTATCTATCATCTAGAATGACGGTTTGAGCTCCGACCCAAATCCATTATGTAGCCCATTCATTTAGTTAAATCAAGTTAAATTTATAGCTAACAAATAGTTTATTTGGTTAACAAATTAAATAAATAGCTAACAAATAGTTTATTTGGTTAATGATTTCTTCTTACACGTTGTAAGAACTAAATCAGTTTTATGTTTTAAAAATTTATACAAAAGCTGAATTACAATACTATGTTTACCTTATATATTTCAAAAAATAGAGAATTAAATTTTGTTAATATTTTGCAATGTATTTAGTTATTTATTTATTAAATAATATCTGATTAAGAAGATATTAATATAAAATTGTTAATAATCATAAACAAAAGAAATAATAAAAAGGATGATGGTTTAGGTTATGGCCAGGGGTGGACCTACTTTAGGGGAAGCTACCTCTTAGTGCTCGGATGGTAGTGTAAATTTTAGAAAAAAATGATTTTTTTTTTGACATTTTTTGATTTCGTTACCCATTTTTTATAAAACGTTATCTCCCTAAGAACATTTGCTAGATCCGCCACTGATCATGACTACACCATACAGGATAATAGTTTTAGATGATAGATTAGTGTGAAATGACAAAACACATGATATTCAACTAATAAAAACCAAATACAAATAAATGTACCTTAGTACACTATATATAAATTAAAGTTACATGAAAACTCTCAATGGATGGGGCACCTCACCTATAAGGTTGAGCTTATACAATAGAAATGATATTATTAAACATATTCACTTTATTCAAAGTGAAAGATTATGATGCACTTAAATTAAGTAAAATTGTCACACGACCACAATTATATTATTCCGACAGGGGAATAAGAAAGACTATTTTTGGTACAAAGTCCTTCCCTGAAAAGTTAATATTTTCTGGAAAGAGAGTGTTGATTAATATCCCAATTAGAGTTAATTTGGATGGTAAAAGGAATTGAGGTTTGAGATATGTTATGTCCACTTTTTAATGATTTTTTTCGGAGACTATAGATCATGTTTTGGTGATTATGCGGTAGCTACTCATACGTGGTGCTTTATAGTGGGGTGGTTGGGTCTTTTATATGACGGTATATAGAGTGCATAAATTGGGTTTTTTCTAATACTCGAGTTCGGGTATATGTCTGGGTATGGATATGTCGGTTTTGTTCGGGTACTGGTCATACCCGGGTTGGGTTTTGGTCAAAAAATCTATCTCCTTGGTACCCGGGTTTGAGTAGGGTTCGGGTTTTCAATACCCAGGTATTAGAATACCCTATTTCTGGGTCCGTGCAGGGTTCAGGTAGGGTTTGGTATTGGTCATGTATGGTTGGGGTATTGATTGGGTATGGTTCAGGTTCGGTTATAGATCGGGTTTTTCGATTCATTTTATTGACATAAAACATAGAAATATAATGGAAACATTTATATTTACGTATTGTATGCCTTCAAATTTACCCAAAAAAGCCTCACACAAGCTCTAAACGTTCAAAAAAAGTTGTTGTACATAACAGATCCGGGTATTACGAAAATCCAGGTCCTTGTATTACAAAAAACCTAGGTACCTGTTTTATGGAAAACCGGGTATGTTGAAAACCGGGGTTCGGGTTCGGGTATTGAACAGAATATGCATACCCGGTCCCTACCCTACGTGTAGGGTCGGGTTTGGGTTTGGGTTTAGGTTTAAAAAACCCGGTTTTTCTAATACCCAGGTTCAGGTTTTTTGTGCACCTCTAACGGTATATAGAAGTTCAAAAAATATGATGACGTGGTTGGAAGCTTTAAAAGTCGACAAGGGCGCTTATATTTGTTACTTGGTGGATTGTTCGGAGATTACGAAACGATTTGGTCTACATGAAGAGACGCCTGAACAAGCATACGCTTTTCAACAATATGATTCATTTTTTCTTTCCTTTGGTTAATAGAGGGAACTGAAAAAACAATATTTTTGAATCAAGTGATTTAAAAACCCCTTATTGTGCATGTACCTTTTTTCATGTCCTAGCGGCTTGCTATGTGTTGTCCTAATAATATGCGGAAGTTCCAGGAAAAGGTAAACTTGTCCAAGTGAACGGAATAATACTTATAATGGTAGTTTTGTTGATTACGCCAATGATATAAGATGGAGAGCAGTAGTCGTGCAACGATAGTAATAAACAAGTCGGTCCGATAAAAAAACTATAAAAAGACCGGTTATTTTCCGACGTAATTCGTGTGAAAATTACTGAAAAATGAGTATAGCGACGTATATCCAACAAATGTTGGAAAAATCTTAATGGGAAAAAAGTTTTCTCATGAGAAAAAAGTTTTCCCCGCTAATCGAGCAGGTTGAATTGAATTATAAGCATTATAAACTTCTTGTATGGTGTCTGCGTGATGCGGCGGAGGTGACACTTTTATTGCTACATTTGTTTTATTTCGTTAGTTTTCTTATTTGTATAATATTTATGGTAGCATTATTGTGGTGGATATATGTCATAAGTGTTAACATGTCTAGTAATTATTAAATTTAGAATTTAAATTATCAAATACTTCAAGAAACCATTAATGCAATAAAGTAACAAACGAACAAAAATTAAATCTTAAACATAAATAAAACTTATATAAAATAGAACATGAATAAACAGTAGCATGTTTCAACAACTTAGAAGATCAGGTCGACCCGGTCTTCTGCTTGAGGGTTTGTTGTTGATTTGGCTGCAGACTTTTTTTGTTTTTTTTTTGTAAATCGTTATGCTTGTGGAAAACACGTTGAAAATGGTTGGAATGTGACACTGTAAACTGGACAAACCCGAATAAGATACCGTTGTGCATTTTAATCCGCACAACACTTACGATTGCAATTAAATATGTATGAGTAAAATGATATTATTTTATAGTGCTTACTTCTGTTCAACCTGCTTATCCTTTAAAATAAAATATTATGGACATATATCAATATCTTTTGCATACACATATGGGTCTTCGACTAAAAAACACAATGCAAATAAACTGCTAAAATCGGTGAAAAGGTTATTCCATTATTTAGGGGGCATCATCTAATTCTAACAAGTGTGTTTTAGCCTATTAAAGGTTTCTCTTTTTCATTACGGCCACATACTAGTTCATTAGGTATAAAACATTATTAGATGGAGAAAACTAACAAAACATTATTTTAATATAACCAATTAGATAAAACAAGTGAGCTTGTTTGATGTTAATTTACTAATTGTTAATCCTTGTAAGTGTGTGTACCCAACCAAGTAAATATACAAACATACAGAATACTAACAAAGCTCACATCAAACCCGTATGCACAAGGTTTTGAAATCTTACCTCGTTGTCGGAACAAATTGGTGAACAATCTTAATCAAACGAAAATCGGAGTGAAAATGGTTGGAATATTTTTAAATTGACAATAATGACAACAACGTAGAGAGTCTTGAGTACTTGATATGTGAAAGGACACATTACTTTAACCACTTGTACACTAACGTATCATCTACTTGTACATTTTAATCCACACAACAATGCTAACCAAGACAACTATCAAAACGTCGACAAAATGAGTAGGTCATCACAGTACATTTGGATATTTTTCAAAACATTATAGTTTATAAGATATGTCAAGAATACGTAAAAAATTATAAGTTTGTAGTGGAAGGAGAAAAGTGTAACTAATTATCCATAATTTGTTAAAATAAAGGGATTTGAGTGCAATAATATGAGGGACTAAAATACAATTAGTGTTTAAAAGACCAAGTGGAAAAGAAAACACATGATTCGTAAAACGCTATGTATCAAAGACAATTAAAAAAAGTGGAAAAGAAAATCACACAAAAGCGTAAAACATAAAGGTAGACACGAAATGAAAACGCAATGCTTAAGACATTTCGTAAAACGCAATACGATGGCATTTGCAAAAATAGGAGTAATAGTCTAGGAGTTACAATTGCAATTTATAAACTTGAGCTTGTGTAAAAATGGAGTAACAGTGTAAGGGATAAAAAAAACAAAGTGTAAAAAAGGCAAAGTGTAAAAGTAGAGGGGTGCTGGTAGAAAGGTGTGAAAGATGAGGGAATGATGGTGCAAATGTAAAAGTAAAGGGGTGGTGGCGTAAATGTGTAAAAGCTAAGAGGGGTGATGATGGAAAACCAAAATAGAGGGGTGGTGTTGAAAAAGTTGAAAGATCAGGGTGTGATTGTGAAAATTTAAAGTAAAAGGAGTAGTAGTGACAAAGTGTGAAATTTAGGATGTCGGTGGCGTAAAACCCATCGACTCTGTACTAGAGATGGGCATAATCGGGTTTTATTATTACCCGGAACCAGTTCCAACCCGGAACCGGTTCTGCTCGGATGTCATTGGAACCGGGTATGGTGTGGAACCGGGTCCAGTTCCTACCCGGGTTCACACCCAAGAATATGGGGTACGGGTATTATGGAACCGGGTATGGTGTGGAACCGGTTCCTGACAGTCGAAAATCTGATTTTTTACTGTTTAGAACCGGTTCCTGACAGTCGAAAATCTGACTTTTACTGTTTAGAACCGGTTCCTAACAGTAAATCCTGACTTTTACTGTTCAGAACCGGTTCCTGACAGTCGAAAAATCTGACTTTTACTGTTCAGAACCGGTTCCTGATAAAAAAGTTACCGTTATAACCGGTTCCTGATAAAAAAAGTTACCGTTATAACCGGTTCCTGATAAAAAAGTTACCGTTGGGAACCGGTTCCTGATAAAAAAGTTACCGTTGGGAACCGGTTCCTGTTCGTCGAAATCGGTTTTTTTATATAAACCCCTCCCTACTTACCATTTCAACTTACAAACTCACCATCACCAACTTACAAACTCACCATCATCAACTTACAAACTCAATCATCTTCTCAAAAATCTTGCAAAATACCTATGGCAAGCAACGAACAAGTTGTTACTGTCTTAGAGACGAAAAGAAACCCAGCTATATGGAAGAATTTTGATCTCTGTTTAATGTCCGACAGCCACGAGATGGCTAGATGCAAAGCTTGCGGAAAATTTATGAAGGCCGCAGCCAACTCAACCCTTAAGAAACACACTGAGCGGCATTGCCCAGTGACGAAGGCAAAGAAAAATGAGACGGGAGAAGGTTCCGGCACCGGTTCTTCCAATGTTTGATGTAACCCGTTTGGTTTGGTGTTTTAATAAAGTTTGTGTAATGTTTCTTTCTATTGTGTTTGTTATTTTTGTGTTTCTTTCTATCGTTAGTCTCCACTTTTTCGGCTATAACCGGTTCCAAAGGTAACATTATAACGGTATAACCGGTTCCTTCTTGAACTTCATTTCCGGGTACTGATGGAACCGGGTACAAGTGAAACCGGGTACGGGTAGGAACCGGGTACGGGTAGGAACCGGTTACTACCCGAGTCAAATGGTAAAATTGTGGAACCGGGTTGGAACCAACGGGTATTTTGAACCCGGAACCGGTTCTACTTAATGTCGGGTAGGAACTGGAACCGGTTCCAGTTCGGTTCTACCGGTTCGGGTTCGGAACCGGTTTTTATGCCCATCTCTACTGTGTACTTTAAGTTATATGATAATTAAGATGGTTTAAATTGAAAAATACACGAGCCATATGAACTTAAAATTGGACCCATTATGTCGTCACTTGTGTGAGCCGGACACTCATATTTCTTATTTGGCCTTTAGCCCACTTGACGTTCTTGACCCGAAGGTCAGGTTTCCGAATGATTCAATTTATTTTTGGGCAGTTCACATAGTATTGACAATTAAATCTGATTTATAGTTTTTATAATAAATTATTAGTATTCTCTTAATATTAATAATTCTTAAAATAACCAATTAATTAGTTTAAATTGAATATGTATAAACCAACCAGTTAATTATTTTAAACTGAATATGTATAAACTGTGTATTGTATGGAAAATTATTAACTTATAAATTTATTTATGTTTAAATCACAAGTTCTTATACAATATTAATGTCACTTTTATGTATAAACTGTGTATTATATGGAAAATTATTAACTTGTAAATAGTTTAAATCACAAGTTTTTATGCAATATTAATTGTCACTTTTATATGACTAGAAGAGCTTATACTTTGGAAGTTGATCAAAATATGGTTCAAAAACATTTACATGGTTTCAGATAAAATAATTAAATATATACCAAAAGAAGAGCTTATACTTTGGTGGTTGTCATCGGAAATTATTTAGAAGAAAAACAAACAAAATCCAGAATTCTCTGTTCACTTTGACTATAAAAAGGAATATCCGAGCCCTTCCACGCCGGGAACATCACTTCACGTATGGCGTAGAGGGTGGCGTTATAGGTGGGACTTGAATATTTTCACTGGCGTAGGGTAAATGTATGGATGAGATGGAGGCTCTTGATTGGTGGGTGTAGTTTAGTTTTGTTTTGATTGGTTCATGTTTATTAATTTTTAATTTTTTTATTCTCTTCCAAGCCATTTTCCCACCCCGTGTTTTTTTCTCCAGGCCACCATGCTGACGTGGTTGCCACATGTTGCTCCACGCCCTCCCTTCAAGCCCCTCCACACCGTGTGGTCTAAAAGCGTGTCCAAAACTATTAGAAGTTGTTGTTGATCGTGTGCTAGGCGTACTAGTACGCTCCCATTTGTCAAAACTCATCAAATTATCCTGTGATACGTCAATATTACGCCAATTAGTAAATGTTTGGATATACTGTTGGTTTCCTTTTTTCTCGATTCCCATTCACACGCTGGCCAATATTATACTTTTGCATAAATACAAATTCAAAGAAACGTAAATAGTCGGTTCTAAATTGTAAACCATAAATCGAATCATTAACCAAAGAGCTTGTAGTATAATATTATTAAGATGTATAGTAAATATGTTTTTGTCCAAACAATTGACGATTCTTCACATGGCTTTCTAAATAAAATTGAATCGTTAGCCAAAATTTATAAATCGTATAAATTTCAAGCCAATAAAATTATATTTACTCTAGTTTACTGACTTACCTAACAATTAAAAAAAATATATCCCTAGAAATAATTTCTGAAGGTCACAATTAAACATTAAATATTTACGAAATACCCATAATGAACATAAAACCAAATTAACCAAGTCGTAACCGAAATAACCTGAAAACCGAATCGAAATAACCAAAAACCGAAGGATCGGTTATTTAATATTTTTAATAACATATTGATAACCGAAAATAACCGAATCAAACCGAATGTTTTAAACATAGCCAAATCCACAAGATTAAGTTTTTAAGTTAGTGTGTAAGTGTTTAACCATATGGTAGTGAAATATAATTGATAATTTTACAAGCTTTAAATGTATACCTTTATTGTTTGCATATTAATTTTGCATAATCCACACATTTAAAGCCTAAATTTATAAACAATGAAAAAATTTGACCAATAAATAAACCGAAACCGAACAATTATGATTTATTTGATAACCGAAGTGTGCAATTATAGTTTCGGTTTTTGACAATAACAGAACCGCAACATGCTCACTACTAAATGTACAACTTTCAATGCACAAAATACAAACAGAAGCTGAGTATCGCAAAAAACCACACCCTCATCGTCTTCCTCCAAAACGGTTAAACCCTAAATCGCCAGATTCTAGGGTTTTGAGTTCGAATTAACTGTCACAAATGTAATAACACTCCACTTGCCGATCAATTCTTGTTTTGCAATGTGTCTTGTAGCTACATCGGTTAATCCCTTTGTTCAATTTGTGCAGAATTTGACGATTTCTCGTTATCTTGATCGATTCAATCGAGTTTTGTGCTGAAGCAACAATGTCTGTGAACTCTAAGATCGATTCACCTGGTACGCTTCTTGTTTTGGTTAGAAATTGGATGTTTTCGTTGAGTTTTTCGATTTTTTTTGAGTAATTTGGTAGCTTGTGTTGTTGTAATGATCGTGTTTAGTGTTGAAGTATAGATCTGTATTCATTTGAAGATGCAATTTAGGTTTAGGTTTGAAATTGTGCTGGATAGTTTAATAAATGTTTTTGTCTAAAATAGTTTGTTATTGCAATGAAATTGAATAATGTAAGTAGCTAAATCTTATGTATTCTAAGGCATATGTGTTTCCACATATTAAACATGAAAAATTACTCATGTTGTGAATAAGTAATTTGGAAAATGTGTTTCACATTTGTGGTAATGACCGTGCTTAGCGTTGAAATATTGATGTGTACTCAATTGTATGCATGCCTTCCGTTTTTTAAATTTGAAGATACAGTTTGGTTTAGATTTGAAATTGTGCTGGATAGTTTAATAAATGTTTTTATCTAAAATAGTTTGTTATTGCAAGAAGATGATGAAATTGAATCGTGTAAGTAGCTAAATCATATGTATTTTAAGGCATATGTGTTTCAGCTATTAAACACGACAAATTACTCATGTTTTTTGTAAGTAACTTGGAAAATGTATTTCACTTTTGTCATGATGAGCGTTTTTAGTGTTATAAGTATTGGTTTGTACTAACTTGCATGCACACCTATTTTGTCGTGATGATCATGTTTAGTGTTATAAGTATTAGTGCTTGCTGGTCTGTTTTAAGCTTGCATGCTTTTTGTTACAGATACATTAAAACACAAATTATTCAGCCCTAAAGATGCGGTAAAAAAGAATGTTGCATCAATCAGCAAAAAAGAAGACCCCTTTGATTTTGTTCGAGTTTTGTTGGGTATGTTGTATTATCTGTAACAATCTTGTTTGGTTTCCCTTTTTTTTGTTGTTTTCATTTAAAAATGATAGGTTTAAAGTATAAATTTATTTTACCAAAATCACAAGCTCCATAAGTTGTAACGGCGACAACGGACGAATATATAATTTTGATTTAGATATTAGCCAAAAAAAGGTGCACTTTTCGCGTGGCACCCGTAATGAAAGCTGTTGCAACTTTCATGGGACAGAAAACTGTGTGATTATTAGAAATGAACTGATCTTTCCTCTCCTTTGAAGCATAATAATTGTATTATTTAGTACTTTTTGATAGCCTATCTTAATAGCAATGTTTAGTTACATATGCTTGTAAAACTATTATCAAATTGCCCAGATGGTGCTACTGCTGGAGCTGCTGCAGGGGTCGTAGTGGAATCTGCTTTATATCCACTTGACACAATTAAAACTCGGCTTCAAGCAGGTAAAATGTTGGCTGAAATCATTTTTTATAATAATTTTTTTGCCTGGTAACATATGTTTTTTTATTGACATTTTATATATAATTTACTTAGCTCATTTCCCTTTTGTTTCCTTTTCATGGTAGACAGTTCGTGGTGGAGGACAAAGTGTTTTGAAGGGTTTATACTCTGGTTTGCTTGGAAATCTTGCAGGCGTTTTACCGTAAGTTATATTATCTTTCCTCTGTTCATGCTGAAACCTTTGTATATACGTGTTTGTGTACTTCTTTCTTGCTAAGATCACCCTAACGGCTTTGGTAAATACGTTTGTTGCCATTTCCGGATACAATACTTGTATTTTTTTATCTTAGGGAAAACATTGATGAAATTTATTTATTTTTTCAGTGCATCAGCCATATTTATTGGTGTATACGAACCTACCAAGCAAAAATTACTGAAGAGCTGTCCTGAAAACTTTAGTGCATTGGCTCACTTGGTGAGTTCTATCTTTATGTCTACTCATTCTGTATATTATTTTGAATTTTTTTTGTGCTTTTTTCATGTATTCCATGCATCATTCAGTTTAATTCAGAGGGTTATTATTATTATAATTGTTGACAAAATATATAGGTAAAAAGGGATTTAGGTGATCATTCAAGTTATATAGTAGTTGCTGAAGACTTGAAGTAGAAACTCACTCACAATTTACATGAGTATGTATGCTCTATTCTGTACTTCTATTACTTTTCTGTATCTTTTTACATGAGCTTGTATGCTCTATTCTGTATTTCTATTACTTTTCTGTATCTTATATACGTGTATGTTTTGTGTGGTGAGTGGTGACAGATTTATCTATTGCTACATTAACATTTTTCCAAACGTGATGTAGACTGCCGGTGCTGTTGGAGGAGCTGCCTCTTCTATTATACGTGTACCAACAGAGGTACCTTATATGTAATGTGAAAAGTACATATCTTATGTTTTTTAAAGCAATAAAACATGTACGTGCTGCTAAAAGCACACATTATCCCTTATTTTTGTTGTGTTCGTTTTATACCATGTCTTATGAAGGTTGTTAAGCAAAGGATGCAGACAGGCCATTTTGCTTCAGCCCCTGATGCTGTTCGCCTTATTGTTGCTAAAGAGGGATTTAAAGGGCTTTTCGCTGTATGTGTTTTGATACTAGATGTCGCAAGATTGGCGGGTTGGGTAACGGGTCAGGATGGAATGGGTCATTTTTAGTACGGGCCAGAGTCGGAGTGGGTTGAACCACAAACACATTTTGGGTACTTTTCTAAAGAAGTTATAAATAATTAATAGATTAATTCCATATATACCCTTACAAACTTTAAAAATTTCATATATACCCAATCAAAACTAAAAATATCATATATGCCCTTACAAAGTAGTTAAAATATCAAATATACCCTATTTATTCAAAACAATCTAATAAGCGATCATTTTACCCTTACTTTTTCAAAATTCACGTTTTCATATATGCTCATCTTTTAACTTCATAAACAAAAGTATACTCCATATATAATTTCTTTTTGTCTCATAAAATTCCCCTAACCGCTTTTATACATAAAAAACAACAAATTCTCTACTCTTGTATCATACAAGTTCCTTAAAATGTTAAACTTTAACAAAAAAAAATCTTTTAATTATGATCGGATAAAATCAAGAAAACATTATTTGACAAATTATGTTATACTTTTTAATGATTATAAATTATACTTACCATTTTATATGTTTTTATTTTATTTTAGTTATGTGATCCAAGCTCGCGAGTTTTATTATATTGTCTTCCAAATAATATTTATTCTTATCAATTTATTGAATTTAAAATGGAAAAGAAATGACAAACATTGAACATACTTTGGGTTGTCATATATCCAACTTAAAACATTAATTCATCTCAATTCTTTTCTAAGGTGATATCAATAAGTAAAAAAAATATATATTCACAATTTTGTTTAAATTTAACGTTTGGAGGGATTTTTATATGCAAAAAGTTGTTTGGGGACTTCATGGGACAAAAAAGAAAGTATGTTGGTTTTTTAAGTACAAAAAAAGTGGAAGGACTTTTATGAGAAAAAACAGAAAGTATGTTGGTTTTTTATAGCATTTGCCCTATATGTAACACATTTTTAGCTTAAGTTTATTTTTACCCATTTTTTCCCCATAAACAATAGTATACTCCATATATAATATCTAAGCTAAATAATTATGCTAGAAATGAGTAAATATAATATTTGAAGTTAAAGGTCATATATGATATTTCAAAGTTTTAGAAAAATAAAGGTAAAATTGTCATTTATTAATTGTTTTTATGAATTGGGTATATATGATATTTCAACTACTTTGTAAGGGTATATATGATTTTTATAATTTTGCATGGGTATATATGATATTTTGCAAGTTTGTAGGGGCATATATGAAATTGCTTCTTAAATGCTTTTTAATTAATATGTTAAAGTATGCTTTAGAAACAACATTATTACCATAAAAGAAACTTAGGAAGACTTTCAAACAGTTTGACGTGTCTGTCCCATTTGACCTGTTCCTCTTGTAGCTTATTTTTTTTTGTATATTTGACCCATCGGAGATAAAACACAATCAAAATCGTTCTTAAATTTGAAATTACAGGGGTATAGTTCTTTTCTGTTGAGAGACTTGCCTTTTGACGCCATCCAGTTTTGCATATATGAGCAGCTTCGAATCGGGTATAAACTAGCGGTAAGTTGACTTTGGTCAATGTTTGCTGTAATCATCTGAATGGTACATTCTAAACCTTTTCATATCCTGTGTTAACATGAAAAAAACTTATTGTCCTACGTTAAAGCAAATTTCTGTAACTTTTGTGTTAAAAAAAATTACAGAAAATATATTTCGCAATAATAATCTGAATTTTTGAACAAAGCATTCGGCTGGTTATATGCTTTAACAATACCTTTTGAGTGACTTTCGACCTACTTCTCTTTTTACCTAACCTTTTGATTTTAGTCATTTGACCCTTTAGATATGAAACACTATCGAAAACGGTCCACTGTTAAGTAAATGGGTATCGGCATCTCTGATATTTACTATTATAGTCCTCTATTTAGCTGGCTGTACATCACAAAGTTAAAATACAAAATGTTAACTGTTATGTTTTCCTCTACAGGCGAAAAGGGATCTTAGTGACCCCGAGAATGCTGTGATTGGTGCTTTTGCAGGTAAATTTGCTATTTTAACGATTTCTTTATAGATTATTGTACAAGATAATTCGTTTTGCATGTAAAGGAGGGAGGGGGTGTTCAAAAACTGTTGAAACCTACTGAAACGCTCAAACCGAAGCAAAGCTGCCAATTTGGTTTGTTTGAGATCAAAACAGACCGGTTCACGGTTTGGTTTATGCGGTTTAACGGTTCCTTTTTAAAACTTAGAACCGGCCATTTAACTTTTATTATAAATATTCATATTTTGATCTGTAGTTATGTATGTATATGTACACATAATCTTGAACCGTCGTTATCATTTTTTTAAATACAACATCCCTATTGCATCTATGCAGAAAATAGTAACTCCTTTATTGTTTGTCAATCAGCACAAGCATTTCTTTAATTCATTTGTAAATGCTCTTTTTGCTATCTGTTTCATGGGTACAGGTGCGATCACAGGAGCCGTTACTACACCTTTAGATGTAATAAAAACTAGATTGATGGTTCAGGTACGATAGAAAAACCTATATGAACTTGCACTCAATTTCTATTTTTTTATGAAATTACCAACTTATCCTGTGGGCATAAAACTTGGAAATTGACAATGTACTAATTTTGCGTTTCATTTTTTTTCATGTTATTGTACTTAAAAGTTGTATTTATCACAGCAAAATGTAATTTAACTTCACCTTTTCGTCATTAGTAAGATATTTTTTTTCTATTATATGTAACATATTTTCAAACTTCTGTTGCATGTAACCCAATTTCTATAGCATGCAGTGTGGTGACATTGCATTTCGACACGTCATCAAAAATGGTGACACATCTTATGTTATCTGCTATAGAAGGTTACTTGCACATAATCATAAAAAAATGAAATTATGTTGCATACAATGATAAAAAAGGTGAAACTAGGTTACTTTTTGTAGAAATAACCGAATTTCAAGTACTGTAACATAAAAAGCTTGAAATGAAAAATCCGTACATCACCAACATAAAGGAAATAAGAGACAAATATAAAGGTTTGAGGGCAAAATAGGCGTATTTACCAATACAAAGAAAATAATATTGGTGAAAATATTAGTTGGCTTATAGATTTTTCTTTTCATTTTATATTATTTTTCATTCTTTTCTCTTGCAAATACATTTATTTTTCACTTGGAATGTTGATGGTTTACAGGGATCTGCTAAACAATACAGAAGTATCTCCCACTGTGTAGGCACTATTTTAAAGGAAGAAGGACCTTCTGCATTTCTAAAGGTATCATCTTGTTAGACTAAGTTATTTAAATAAGACAAGTTTATTATTATTAAGGGTACCAAGTTGTAATTAGTTTATCTATATATAGGGCCTTGTATTCTTCATTATTCAATAAGAAAACCTAATTACAATTGTACGTTTCAAGTTGGTATCAGAGCTTATACGCTCCGGGATTCCCTAAACCCTAAATCTGCCGCAGCCTCCTTCTTCTACCCTAAATCTGCCGCAGCCTCCTTCTGCCCTAAATCAGCCGCAAACATCATATCTAAACCTAACAGCCGCCACAGCCGATCACCAAACCCTAACAGCCGATTATTATGGCCGCCATCACAACCTTTACAAATCAGGAAAAAGCTATCCATAACTCTCACAAGTTTGCTTTCAACCTAAAACCTACAAACTATGGCTATTGGAAACAAATAGTCGAACCTTTCCTTGCCTCTCATAACCTACTCGGTTATGTGAATGGTACCATCCCTTGCCCATTAAAGGATGTTACAACTGGAACAACCACCACTGTCAACCCGAGTTACGCTCCATGGCTTGCCAATGATGCTCATGTCCGTATGCTTATTGTCAACACAGTTTCTGAGGAATCTTTTCAGCATGTTCAAGGACACACTTCTCGTGAGGTATGGTTATCACTTGAACGCGCTTATGCACCCGTTTCTTCCTCTCATGAATTTACTCTCAAAAGCCAACTGTTGCGTATCACCATGAAGGGTGATGAAAAACCGGCTAACTATTTGGCCCGGGCTCAAGAGTATGCTACTGCCCTTGCCAACATAGGAGAACCGATGAAGGAAAAAGATCTGGTCATGTTAACTGTTACCGGCCTTCGTGACGAATATAATGGCCTCAAAGCCAACTTATTGGCTCGTTCCCCTCCTGTTACTTTTACTGAACTACACGGGTTACTAAGTGATCATGACTACATGATCACAAAGATCTTGGCCACCCATCAGCAGGCGCCACACGCCTTATTTGCGGCTGCCACAACCTCACAACAGCCTCTTACAGCTGCTGTCCCAACTCCTCCACAGCCAAATATTGATTCCCTACGGCAACAACTTCACAATCTTCAACTCATGGCTTCTCAGTTGGGATATCAACTTCATCCTGCACCTTCTTCACAACCACAAGCTTATTTTGGGTCTCGCTCCTTTAACAACAACAGAGGCAACCGTGGCTCTCGTGGTTCTTCCCGTGGTAACTCTCGTGGTGGCCAAAATAACCGCAATCAGGACAACACTAGCACTCGTCAATTCTCTTGGGCGTCAACACAGAACACAGTCTATGGCCACTGTAACCGTTGTGGCATTGGTCATCTCCCATCTCAATGTCCAAATCAACTGAACCAATCTCGTGCAGCACCACAAGCCAACTTTGCTGCTCACTCTGATGTTGCCTCCCAATCAGGATTCACTTGGAAGCCTGACACCGGATGCAATGGACATGCCACTCCAGACTTATCTAGCATTGACAACTCGGAGGCCTACTTTGGTAATGATTCTTTACTTATTGGTGACGGTAACCCACTACCTATCTTTCATATTGGCTCCTCAACTATTTACTCGCCTAACAAAACCTTTAAATTATCTAATATACTTCACGTTCCTGACCTTAAACAAAACCTTTTGTCCGTTCAAAAATTTTGTGTGGATAATGATGTTTTCTTTGAATTTCACTCGTCTTATTTTGTTGTGAAGGACGAGTCTACACGCACAATCCTCCTAACGGGTCCCAGTGAACAGGGTTTGTACTCCATTCGTCTTCCTCAACTCCAGTCTATCCCTAAAGTCGCTTTCACGGCTGTTAAAGCTTCTTCTAGCATTTGGCATCAACGTTTAGGACATCATCATGCTCAAGTTTTTCGTTCAATTATCTCTCATTGTTCTTTACCTATTACTAACAAGTTTTCAAATACATTATGTACTTCTTGTCAACTAGGCAAGTCGTCAAAATTATCTTTATCAGACTCATCTTTTCGTAGCAAAAATTTGTTAAATCTTGTTTATTGTGATGTTTGGGGGCCGTCGCCCGATTTGTCTGTTGATGGTTATCGTTTCTTTTTGTTATGTGTGGATCACCACTCTAGATACATGTGGTTTTATCCCCTAGCTCAAAAATCAGATGTTTACAATGTGCTAACCAACTTTATTAAACTAGTAGAACGACAATTTAACACCAAACTTAAATGCATTCAATCTGATTGGGGGGAGAGTTTCGTACGATTACATCCTTTTGTACCAGTCACGGTATCATTCATCGCCGCTCTTGTCCTCACACAAGTGAGCAAAATGGGATGGTCGTCATCGGCACGTTGTGGAAACCGGACTTACACTTCTTGCACAATCCAGTCTTCCCCAACGTTTCTGGCAATTTGCTTTTGAGACAGCCGTTTACTTAATCAACCGACTTCCCTCTCGTGTCTCCTCTAACAAATCTCCATATGAACATGTATTTCAACGAAAACCCGACTACTCTTTTCTTCGTGTTTTTGGATGCCAATGCTTTCCTTATCTTCGTCCATATAACCGTCACAAAATTGAATTTCGATCCACTCCTTGCGTCTTTCTTGGCTACAGCCCTGTTCATCATGGCTATCGATGCCTGGACCCATCCACCGAACGAATATACATTGCCCGACATGTTCGCTTTAATGAACATGTCTTTCCATATAACAAACCTGTACCTACCCAAACACCACCACAACATTCCCCACCCGTCTCAATATTTCCTGACCCACCACCCGGTTTTCCAGCTGCACCCACACCACCTACTCCTCCTATACCTCCCACTCCTGCACCTCCCGAACCTACCCAATCAGACCCACCAGAACCCTCCACCGAACCCACAGAACCCACAGAACCCACCCAAGCACCTAGACCTCGCCCATCCAACCTTCGTCCAAACCCCAAGCCGCCCACTCGTTATAATCCCGCTGCCTATACTGCCACCACTACCCCTACCTTACCCGCTGAGCCCACCTCCTTTACCGTTGCTAATAAGTCTTTAGAATGGCGCCAAGCCATGGCTGAAGAGTTGGATGCGCTACATAGGAATGGGACATGGACGTTAGTTCCTCCTGCCCCTCATACTAACTTGGTTGATTGCAAGTGGGTTTACAGGTTAAAAACAGATGCAAGTGGGAACATCAGCAGGTACAAGGCACGACTTGTTGCTAAAGGTTTTCACCAGCAACATGGAGTTGACTATCATGAGACTTTCAGCCCAGTAATCAAACCTGCTACGGTTCGGACTATTTTATCCATAGCTGTCACCAACAAGTGGATTCTCAGACAATTAGATGTTCAGAATGCCTTTCTGCATGGTGATCTTGAGGAGACAGTCTATATGAGACAACCTCCTGGTTTTGTTGACCCAACTAGGCCAGATCATGTGTGCTTATTACACAAATCTTTATATGGTCTCAAGCAAGCTCCTCGTGCTTGGTTTACTAAATTATCAACGACTCTTTACCAATTGGGTTTTCACGGGTCCAAAACTGACCCGTCCCTGTTTATTCTTAACAACAATGGTACTTTGGTTTACCTTCTTGTCTATGTAGATGATATTATCATCACAGGCAATCACCCTGGGGCTGTTACTGCTGTTATTGACCGCTTGAGCTCTATGTTTGCAATTAAAGATCTGGGTCCATTACATTATTTTTTGGGCATTGAAGTGGTGCATCATGTTCGGATCTGGTCCTATCTCAACGAAAATACATTCTTGATATTCTTCATCGTGCAGGCCTTGCAGACTGCAAACCCGTGTCGTCCCCTATGAGTACTTCTCAGATTTTCTTACCTGATGATAGTCCGTTGCTTGATGATCCTTCTAGATACAGACAAACGGTCGGTGCTCTTCAATATGCAACTTTAACTCGTCCGGACATTGCTTTTACAGTTAATAAGGTTTGTCAATTCATGCATGCTCCTACCGAGAATCATTGGGCTGGGGTGAAACGTATTCTGCGTTACTTGAAGGGCACGGCTGATTTGGGTCTCTTATTTCGTCACAACACGGGGTCTACGCTACAAGCCTTTTCTGACTCTCATTGGGCCACTAGTCTTCGGGCGTTCTCGGATTCTGATTGGGCTGGTTGCCCTATCGATCGTCGTTCCACGGGGGGATATGCTGTCTATCTGGGTTCTAATCTTATTTCGTGGTCTGCTCGAAAACAACGAACTGTCTCTCGATCTTCAACAGAATCTGAATATAAGGCTATTGCTGATACTGTAGCAGAACTGATTTGGCTAAAATCTCTTCTTCATGAGCTCGGTCTGGTTAGCAAGGCACCAACGCTTTGGTGTGATAATCTTGGTGCAACCTATCTCTCTGCTAATCCAGTGTTTCATGCTCGTACAAAACATGTTGAAATAGACTATCACTTTGTTCGTGAACAAGTTACTCAAGGGAAGCTGAATGTCAAGTTCATCTCCACTAATGATCAAATTGCTGATGTGTTTACAAAGGCTCTACCTTCACAAAGATTTGAGTTTCTACGGTCCAAGTTGCAGGTCGTTCCCCGCCCTCAACTTGCGGGGGGATGTTAGACTAAGTTATTTAAATAAGACAAGTTTATTATTATTAAGGGTACCAAGTTGTAATTAGTTTATCTATATATAGGGCCTTGTATTCTTCATTATTCAATAAGAAAACCTAATTACAATTATCAGTTAGTTTAGGGTTTAGTTCTTATATATACATATTTGGATCTATATATTATGCTGATTTATAAATGGCAAATTACCTCACAATGTTTAAAGATAGTTTGATTATGTAGCGAGGTTAATGTATTAGATTGTGTAGTGGAATTACTTGTTTTGTTAGTATTTTTTGGTACGAGAAAACAAACGATAAGAGAGCAAAAAAATCAATAGTCCATTTTGAACACATAGAATTTATCTTTTTAATGATGCAATTGCTTAAAAGAAATACATTATATGTTGTTTTTTTTTTCAATCATAAAGAACATACAAACATAGAAATTGTATATTATGAAAAATGATAAAGATATGGGTAGTTTTTGAACTTTTTGTTATTTACACGTATCCAAGGGGTTGTTTATGAAAGTTATGAAAGGGCATATTGAACAATGTAATTGAAATATGAAATTGATAGAATTCTATGTCATTAATCAACATTATTGTAGCTTAAATCCATTAAGATTGTGCCACGTAGTTGATTTTAGGAGACACATGTAATTTTGGATCCACTATTTCACCCTTTAGTGAAAAGGATCAACCGTGTTACAAAATATAGTCATAAAGGACAATTTCTGTTATTATCGTAGTATAAGGTTGCAACCTGAAATTTGGTTTAAACATAAAGAACGAAAGTTTAATTTATTTACTTTAAAGTCAATACGCAAATAATAAGGTATATAATATACGATACGCAATGGAATGTGAAAAGTGTGATCTTATTATGTTTTACTTGCTTATCGCAGGGGATCGGGCCACGGGTCATTTGGATAGGTATAGGAGGCTCCATTTTCTTCGGCGTTCTCGAAAGAACGAAACAGATACTTGCGAAAACCCGTCCAGCAGATAAAAACTCCGACCCGACAAGTTGAATCAAAAGGTTTCTTGACTTCTTTTTAAACATTTTAATTTGTTAGTAGTATTAACAAGAAATGTGCAATTCTTTGATGAGGGTTGAAATGGGTCGGCCCAACCTGACCGGGCCTGTAGCTACAATAATGCGTTTTTTTTAGTTATACTTTTTAGACTTTTTTTTTTGAATAATAGTAATGCGTTAAACAATTTCTTCCACAGTTTATTAAAGAGTTAAAGACACAATTGGTGAAAGAGTTATTTGAATATTTGTATAAGTTTTGTAAATTTATTATTAATGAAAAAGTATGCGTAAAGTAAAGATATAAGCAAGAGTGCTAAACGGGTCGTGTTTGCAGGTCTGACCCAAGAGACTGTTTAAAATCATTAAATTTGTACCTAATCAATAATTACGTATCATGATTATATGAGCCAAAGATTCTTTTTCATGTTTTTTTCTTTTATTTTACTCTTTTGTATTCGATATCTTAATTTGAAAAAGTTAATTAAAGTTGATCGTATTTTATCTCAAAGTATTGTTATATAGTTTCTATATCTTCGTTACCAACTATTTAATATTTCTTTTATTCAACTTGTATGATACACGAGTTTCTAACCTAGTTTATCATTAATGAAAAAGTACGTTGTAAGGAAAGATTTAAGTTCCAATCATACCAAGTGTGTAAAATAATATCCCTTCCTGTGAGGTCGATGGTTTGAAATCTTGGTGGACATTGACGTAGATTTAGAAATAAAATTATATGTTTGTTAAAAAACAAAGATTTAAGTAAGGGGTCGTGTTCACGTATTTTAACCCGAAAAAGTAACACGTAAATTGTATGTCTTAACACAAAAATGGTTACACACAAATAGTCCTAGAGTATTATGTATTAGCATATTGCTAATTATAATATTTTAAGTAAAGGGATATAAAAAGACAAACCATGGGATTATTAATATTTAATTAGGTGGGACCAATTTATCTTTCAAACCGTCCAAACCTTTCCAAGTATCTTTCTATTGGCTCTCACTGCTTTAAACAGACATCATCAAACATAATCTATCGCTTGGACGATGCAAATTAAGCCACGACACTCTCTTGATCATGTCTTAATCTAAACAATTGTTAATTAAGTAGAGTTGTTTGGTTCAAACATAGAAATGAGAAAGGGACAGGGAATACAAAGGAATGTGATGAAACTAGTTCATTTTATTATTGTTTGGTTTATGTCGGAAGTTAATATAATATAATAATATAATATAATATAATATAATATAATATACGGTTAATAAATAACCAATTTTAAAAGATGCATTTGTGTGTGGTGTTTGGTTGCTTTGGTAGATACATAACGAGTTAAAAAGAGAGTGGAGTAAGTAGTTATATAATTGTCTTATATATTAGTTATAGCAAAAGGTACAGATGTTTATCTGGTTCTCATAAATTTATATATTAATTTGGTTATATATCGAACACCTCTTACGAGTTCGTTTTTCAGTATGAAGGGTGTAGAAGTCACATGTAACATGTGTATTTTAGGCGAGGGTACAAGCATCCGTATTATCACAACATATTTACAAGACATGTATATAATTACACAAGTTTATAATTAACCTATGAAGTCAACAGTAGAGGTTGTTTCATTTTTATGCTTTTATTCATTTTAATCTTTTATTATATATACACGTCTCAATCTTAATCGTTAAAAAATTAATCCAAAAATTAATCCAGGGTACAGATCGATTTGACACACTTCTCAGCAAAAAAATAAAAATAATAATAATAAATAATAATAAATAATAATAATAATAATAATAATAATAATAATAATAATAATAAATCCATTTATATATTAGTCTAGGAAGCTGGTTATTCATAGATTTTGAATTCAGTCAATTCACGATCAATGTAATCATTAGAAAATTTCAATAACATGGTTTACAATTAAATATTTGATGGGATCTATTTACTTATGTCTATATATACACACACGTAACATGGTTTATATTTAAATATTTAATGGTATCTATTTACTTATGTCTATAATATACACGTAGTCATGAAAGTGGCTGGGAAACGGATCTTCGGTGGTGGGTTGGATGGCTAACTCGGAAATAAATAATAATAATAATAATAAAATATAATAATAATAATAATAAAATTATGTTACTTTAATATGTTGAGGAATAGTTTATTTGTTATGAAATGCTTGATTCCATTACTTCAAACTAATCAACATTTTAATATTTAATTGGATTCTTACTATATTAGGTATTAGTATTATTTTATAATGTAGTTCATGAGGCTATTAATAAATAACCAACATCAAGGAATATATTCCACCTTTTCTTTTTTCTACTAGTGAACTTCTTTAAACTCATTCCATTAACTTTGGGGGTACTACTTGTATTGGTGGTTCTACCACTAGTAGAGAATCCAAATGTGACGACACGTGATCAACGGTTCGGTCATGAAAACGCTTTTAGAGATAGCAAAGAGGCTCATGCGATCTAGCTAGATAACAGTGTTCAACATCGAGATGGTATTGAGTCACTTGTTATTTGATTGGATTGAATGCATCATCCATCAGCACAATCCCTTTCCCTAAATTCTTTTAGAGCATATCCATCTTACTTCTTGAAGAGCAAGAAACATTCCCACATTGCCAATAACCGTCCCTTTGTTCGCTTTTCATCCTCGAACATTCTCAACAACCAAAATTAGTCATCAAGAACGATTTGGGAACAATAACTACAACCCCAGTTGTTGCTATGATTGTCATGAAAATTGAAACACTAATTCTTAATCACTTTAGACACCAATCAACTTCACAACCACCTATGGGCGAAAGATACATATGACCAGTTGCGGATCCAGGGAGTTCTTGGGTTTGGAAAAAAAATTAGTGGAAACCTTGTATGATTTGAAATTAGTGAGAAACTACCAAAATGAACCCCCTGGAAAAAATTCTTGGATCCGCCACTGCATATGACCATCACCATGATTGGCTCCATGGCTTTCTCCACCATCTTATATGGCACTTTGTTCATAGCCACCGCAACATAGCCATCTTAGCCACCGACCCAAAGCAAGACTATACTTGGTTCACCTTTAGAGTTAGCAACATCAATGCTCACGACGTAATAACCTTCATGTTTTCCATATTTTTGTGCCCCCCACCCCCTCACCCCCATGGACTTGCTTCATTTAGCCTAGATTCACATGGATCTCCTTCTCATGCTTCCAACACCATATCTTCATATGATATACATGATTCTAGGTGTAACATGGACCCGAAGCTTCCGATCACTTCGTATAATAGAACACATCACACATTAGTAAAGAAAGAGTTTTTGTCGATCTTGAAACTATTAATATATACACAAAGAGGGGGGGGGGGGGGATTCTTGATAGCAACTTGTAAAAAGTGTTCAATTAAACTTAAACCCCATATTGTGTTTATGTGAAGAATATTAAAACATTGCATTTCCTCCTTTAATAATGTGTATTATCTTGTGGAGGGCATGTAGATACATGTTGATTGAAGTTGACTATCGTCTTTTTCTTGATATATCGCGTATTATCTTGGTCCTCAAAACGTCAAAAAATTGCCTCTAGATCGAGTGACGAAGCTAAATATCATAAGTAGCTAATACAAATATACAATGACAAACATGTTGACTTCACACTGTGCTCTTTGACCTTAGTTGTCTGTTACATCAAGCAACTATCGTTAGTACTATATACCTTTCCACTAACCCCATAACTTATTAATTGCCTCTCAATATATACCTTATTCTTAAAAAGGCTTCTCTTCATCTTTTGAATTCCCCTTAGACCTTTAAAAATCCTTGGATTTAGTTTAAAAAAAAAAGTTGTGTTTAATTTTTTCTTCTTTTAAAATGGATACAAGGCAACAAGATGAAGAGTTACCATAATGTATTTTATATTGCATTCAAAGGGAGGTTAGATAACTTAGATCCCTTGACACTTGCATGGAATAAGATGTTTGTTAGTGTGGCTTAGTCACCTTTTATAAGCAATGTCATAATCTTGGGAGTATGACTATGAATGTGTAATTAACCATTGTAGTTCTTATATAAACATCTTGGAGTTTGAGCTTGGGCTACGATTTAATGTACTTTGTTTGACCTAGCCCATTCTAATTTGACCAATATGCATGCCCACCAGACGAAAAAAATCTAGACCCGCCACTGAAAATAACATACTTAGACCATGTGGTATAATGCCCCATAATTCAGGCGTTTTCATGCTCACGCCCTTCTTCTTTTTGATTGAATCACGCCCAAGGAAGCGGTGTGTTTGGCATTATGGAACGTGATTGGGCAAGAAAACGCCAACTTTACACACCACTACGGATGGTCCTAGATTGAAAGTTATTTTTTCCAATATAAAAATATTATTGACTAGTGTGAAGTGCTCATGATCAATCTAGTTCTTAATAAATTTATGTCTTCACGAAAGGGTAATCATCTTTGTTTTAGCTCGCTCATGTTCCAACTATAAAAATGGAATATACAATGATATATTCTATACTCAGAGTTGGACCAACGAAACAAACAAAATGATATATATTTATAGTATGTTTTTTTATGTTTTCATGTTCTAGTATATGTTCTTTTATAGTAAATTTTTTTTTGTTATCTAGAATTAGGATTAGTCTTCACACCTTACATCAGGAATTGTAGAACTTTAAATTTATCATCAGCTTACCATTTTTTATATCTATATATATATCATACAACGTCCGACCAACCAACCCTTGATAGTAACATAATTGATATATCAATTATTTAATGAAAGTTCATTAATTATTAATAATTACTAATATTAATCTTGAATTTCAGTTATTTAATAAAACATTATATTAAGATTACTGATGTAATTCTTTATTTAATAAAACCATTGAAAATTAAGTTATGTAAATATTGCTTTGAAATAAAACCCTCCAACATATATTTACGTCATATTTACTAGTTTTACAATATGAAAAAAAAAATACTAGATATAATAAGACACAGTTATGTATTAAAATAATACCATATACTTTTGTATAGTTATATACAAGGTTAAATGACAAAAGTTTCTATTTTATATATTAAACAACCATCAAGTAATAGGAAAACACCATATCAATATATTTAAATAGGTCTTGAATAAAGGTGCACTAATCTCAACTTTATATAAACATAGTAATAGCCTTTAAAAATAAAATAAGTAATTATATATTTCATAATTTTGTTTATTTAAGAAGATGTAAGTCAATTATACACGTAACTAGCATTTCACAAAGGCTCGCCACGCGTCCCTTGATAGATCTCAGCCAATAAAAATTATCTAAAACTTCTTTCTGATTGGATCCTGCCCACAAGTGGTCGGTTTGTGAATATGACATCCAATATTGTCTTTACTTTAAAAAAAGTCTATATAAAATGTTTATTTTTCATGAATTATGCGTATGTGACAAAGTTCATTTCGATTTTAAAAATGGACGCAGTTCTCCGAACATAACTGGGACTGAACCGGAAACCGTTTAGATAAGTGATACCGAGATTTATTCAAATACTTTTGAATTGCATTCATTTATTTTTTTCTCACTATTTATTATTATTTATAAATTATGGTTTTTAAATTCTAATATATTTATTGATTATGTATTGTTTAAAATTTATTTGAGCAATAAATACGCAACGAAAAATTATAACTGAATATTTGATTAATAAACGAAGCGGGTTTGGAAACCCGTTTTTCGACGAATGTTACAGTATCCCCTACTTTTAGGAATTTCGTCCTGAAATTTAAGTAGTAGTGGTAACAGGAAAAAGATGCGGGTATTTTTCGCGCATTGAGTCTTCACGTTCCCAAGTAAACTCGGGTCCTCGTTTTTACTCCCAACGTACCCTGACAATTGGAATACGACTTCGTCTTAAACGCTTCTCTCCGAAGTCCATGATTTCTACTGGTCTTTCAATGAAGTGCATAGATTCATCGATCTGAATGTCTTCTAGAGGAATATGGAGGTTTTCATCGGCGAGGCACTTCTTCAAGTTTGATACGTGGAATGTGGGATGAATTCTGTTGAGCTCTTCTGGTAGGTCAAGCTTGTATGCTACAGGACCTACTCTTTCGAGTATCTTGAAAGGTCCTACGTAGCGTGGTGCTAGCTTACCTTTCTGGCCAAAACGAACCACTCCCTTCCACGGTGATACTTTTAAAAGTACTTGATCACCAATGTCAAACTCCAAGGGCTTTCGTCGTTTGTCTGCATAACTCTTTTGACGACTTTGAGCCGCTAGAAGATTGTTTCGAATTTGAATGACCTTGTCGGTTGTTTCTTGAATTATTTCTGGACCGGTGATTTGTGATTCCCCAATTTCGTGCCAACATACTGGAGATCGGCACTTACGACCATATAAAGCTTCGAAAGGAGCCATGCCGATACTTGAATGATAGCTATTGTTGTACGAAAATTCCACTAATGGTAGATGCGCGTCCCAGATCACTTTGAAATCTATGACGCATGCTCGCAGCATGTCTTCAAGGGTTTGGATGGTGCGTTCAGATTGACCATCAGTTTGAGGATGAAAAGCGGTACTGAGGTCTAATCGTGTACCCAAGGCGGTTTGTACGGCTCGCCATGTTCGTGAAGTGAAACGACCATCACGGTCTGAAATGATGCTTAAAGGTACACCATGACGGCTTACGATCTCGCTGATGTAGATACGAGCTAACTTCTCGTTCTTGAAGTCCTCGCGAATCGGGATGAAGTGAGATGACTTTGTAAGACGATCGATTATTACCCATATGGTGTCATACCCACTGGAGGTGCGAGGTAACCCGGTAATGAAATCCATGGTTATGTTTTCCCACTTCCATACAGGTATTTCGGGTTGGACTAGAAGTCCTGAAGGTCTTTGATGTTCAGCTTTTACTTTAGAACATGTAAGGCACTTGGAAACAAAAACAGCGATATCCTTTTTCATGCCAGGCCACCAGTAGGTGTATCGTAGGTCTTGATACATCTTGTCGGCTCCTGGGTGTACAGAGTATCGTGTTTTGTGCGCCTCATTCATGAGGAAATCACGAAGGTTATCGTGATCAGGAATCCATATGCGATTTAAATAGTATAGAATACCGTCGGATTTGGTTTCGATTTTGAGTTCAGCTCCACATGACAGTTCATCGCGTACATCATTTTCTGTTACAGAAACATGTTGAGCTGCTCGGATTCGATCTTTGATGTCGGTTATGATTTGCGAACATAGAAGACGAATGGAGTTCGCATAACCTTTTCGACTGAGTGCATCAGCCACCACGTTTGCCTTGCCAGGATGATACCGAATTTCACAGTCGTAGTCGTTGAGAAGTTCGACCCATCTTCGTTGCCTCATATTCAACTCCTTTTGGTTGAAGATATGTTGGAGACTTTTGTGGTCGGTGTATATTTCACACTTGGTACCGTAGAGGTAATGTCTCCGTATCTTGAGAGCGAACACAACGGCTCCAAGTTCCAGGTCGTGGGTGGTGCAATTCTTCTCATGAACTTTGAGTTGCCTAGAAGCATAGGCTATCACTTTTCCTCTTTGCATTAATACACAGCCTAGCCCTTGCCCTGATGCGTCGCAATATACTACAAAGTCATCGCAACCCTCAGGGAGTGTGAGGATAGGTGCGTCACAAAGTTTTTGCTTTAGAGTTTGGAAGGCTTCTTCTTGTTTAGGTCCCCATATGAAGGGTTTTCCTTTATGAGTCAAAGCCGTGAGTGGTACAGCAATACGGGAAAAATTGGCAATGAAGCGTCGATAGTAACCAGCCAAACCAAGAAATGACCTTACTTCGGTAGGGGTACGTGGCGCTTGCCATTCCTGTACCGCCTTGATTTTCCCTTGTCATTGACGACATGTCCAAGGAATTGTACTTCTCTTAACCAGAATTCGCATTTTGAGAACTTAGCGTAGAGCTTTTCAGTCCTTAAAAGTGTAAGGATGAGTCGAAGGTGTCGCTCATGATCGGATTTAGACTTGGAGTAGATAAGAATATCGTCGATGAAGACTATGACGAAACGGTCGACGTAGGGTTTGCATACCCTATTCATTAGATCCATGAATACAGCGGGGGCGTTGGTTAAACCGAATGGCATGACCATGAATTCGTAATGACCATAACGAGTCCGGAAGGCGGTTTTTGGGATATCTTCTTCGTGCACTCTGAGCTGATGATAACCAGAACGAAGGTCGATTTTTGAAAAGCAGGTGGCACCTTGAAGTTGATCTAGAAGGTCATCAATGCGAGGTAGTGGATAGCGATTTTTAACCGTTAACTTGTTGAGTTCTCTATAATCAATGCACATGCGAAACGTTCCATCTTTCTTCTTCACAAAGAGAACAAGTGCACCCCAGGGCGATGAGCTAGGACGTATGAATCCTTTGTCAGTCAGCTCTTGCAGTTGACTGGCCAGCTCTTGCATTTCGGATGGGGCTAACCTATAAGGGGATTTTGCGACTGGTTTAGCGCCAGGTACAAGATCGATGCGGAATTCGACTTCTCTCAAAGGAGGAAGTCCTGAAATGTCGTCGGGAAAGACTTGTGGGAATTCTTTCACAACTGGGATATCTTCGAGTTTCTTCTCCTTGTTTCCCTTTTTGACGACGTGAGTTAGGAATGCGACATAGTTCTTGCGGAGATATCTTCGGGCTTGAAGGCAGGACATTAATTTGAGTCATTTCGAAGGGGTTTCTCCAAAAATACGTATGGTCTGACCGTCTGCAAGGGGAATGCGAATGAACTTTTCGCGGCATACTACTTTAGCGTAATGCTGGCTGAGCCAGTCCATACCGATTATAACATCGAAACTTCCCAACTTCATAGGAATGAGGTCAACTGGAAAATCGTGATCGTTTAGAGTGAGGGTACAATCGCCTATAACAGAATTTAATGAAACGGGTTTTCCGTCAGCAACTTCCACCGTTAGAGATTCCATGAGATTAACACGAGTTTGGTTGAGGATATGTTCAAATTCTAAGGACACAAAACTCTTATCCGCGCCAGTATCAAATAACATGGATGCATAAGTACCATTGATGAGAAACGTACTATAGTATAGGCTCTAAGGGTCTAATAACCTATCCTATATCCCTATAGTCATGGCTCTGATACCAATCTGTCACACCCCGACCCACAGCGGAATAAGAGTCGGGGCATAATTGGGTTATCACAAAAGCTCATGATGTTTGCTAAAATGTTTCATATTTATTAAATTCAAATTACAACTTAAATATCCAAAACAAAATTCATACAATTACAAGAAAAATGATACTACATAATTATTCCAAAACTTGAACTTAAACTTGTTTATTCTTCTAGGCCTTCCTATGTGTTTCTTGTCTCAGCTGGATCACCTGTATCATGTGTAAAACGGGGGATATTTTGGGTCAACAATAGTTGGCGAGTGAACCTTGATAAAACATTGTTACTAATTTCTTGTTTTATTTAATAGAAAATTTGTGCAATAATCACATGTGAGCAAACATATATAGATAAACAAACACAAACTACTTTGTATGAGTATATGATATGAATGATGATGTATGTGAGATCAAGGCTCAATCAAACGGAGCGATCTAATGAGGCACCTGATGCTCAACCCGTCTCCCACGGGGAACTGATGGGCCAAATGAAATGCGTGCACTGAAAATATAAATCCAATCTACATATAATTCACACAACAATTGATACATATTTGATACACATTTGATACATTGATCACGGATATGATGTATGCACAAGTGTTTAAATATAATAAAAGAATTATACGACACATGATACACCTCAAAACATGATTAAAACGGGGAATTGGTAGATTTCACTCACAATGGGTGCGTTATTTGATGATGATGAAGGCGCACGAATTTATGATTCGATTGACGAGGGAAGAACTAACCTAGATAATAACAAAATGATTCGATAAATAAATAAATTTTGGTTGAGATTAATATTTTTAATTAGTGCTCTTAAATGGGATTTTTAGATTTATTTTGTGAGTTTAAGGAAATTTTCTAACCTTAATAATCTTATTTTTAAATATTTTTAAATAATTTTCTAATTAAATAAATAAATAAAAAGAAATAAAAAAAATTGACTTTTGACCGTTGACCGGGTCTTGACCGGTCAGACTGTGTTTTCTATGCGCTGAGTGAGGTTCGAACTCGGGACCTCTCGTATACGTGCACGCAGCTCTACCAACTGAGCTACGTGTCTAACCCGAAATATTCTCTGTTTTAATTATATATATATACTAATTAACCTTTAACTTATTTGGTTTTTATTAAAATGATTTATATGGCCGAACCGGTTGCAGGGACCCGGAGTCGAACTCGGGTCCTTCGGTTCGAGTGCGCACAGCCCAACTAGTTGGGCTGTGTGTCTAATCTGCTTATCAACTGAATTATATTCCTTTTATAAACATTCTGTGACTTGTTCTGATTCAGTTCTAAAAATGTTGGTTTTAATTCTGAAAGTCGGTAACGTGTGCGATTCGAACTCGGGACGTGCATATTTTATTTGCACACAGTCCACCGCTGGACTGTGTGTCTAACCCGTTTGAATATCCAACTTTAATTATACTAATACTTATATTCGACTTCATCTTCTTCGTTTATAAGAACACAGAACAGTAAATCCGACTGTTCTGTTTAATCGATCGACCACACTTATAATTGATTGAAATGAAATAGATAAAGGAGATTACGGAATAAGATGTACCTAAACAGAATGTTTTCTTCAGATTTCCGGCAAGAGTCGTCGGCTCTGATTTGTGATTTCCGGCTGAGTGAACTGTTTAAACATTTTTGATTATTGGTTTGAACAATTAAAGTATGAATCAAGAGATAACAGAGAAGTTTAGACAGTTATACCGTCTGATGAATGAATACAGTTTTCTGATCAACGATTCCGGCGAGTGCAGAGGAACTCCGGCGACGTGCTCTGGAAGAATTAAAGCTTCGAAAAAGTGTGCGGTTCTGAGCGAAAGGATTTCCAGAAGATTGAGTGGGTATTTATAGGGATGAACAGCTGAATTGAGTTTGATTTGGGGTCAAAGTTCGCGATTAAAGATTTCCGTCGGTGATGACTGAAATTGATTGCCGGCAACGGTTATAACCGACGTCGAAATCAATTTGTGCGGTTCAGTCAAAAGGAATATGGCCAAAATCGCGGATTGCCGATTTTTCCGGTGATGACTAGTTCTGGGCGCGCTGATTACCGAATTTGACTTTCGGGTTTTATTATAAGTCTTATTTGTTTCCGTGTTTATCACAAAAGCAATGTGTGGCGGAGCGGTGTGTTGTGTGCTTGTGTTTGTGGGTGGCCCGGGTTCGAAACCCGGCGTCTCCATTTTATTTTTTTCTCACTATTTATTATTATTTATAAATTATGGTTTTTAAATTCTAATATATTTATTGATTATGTATTGTTTAAAATTTATTTGAGCAATAAATACGCAACGAAAAATTATAACTGAATGTTTGATTAATAAACGAAGCGGGTTTGGAAACCCGTTTTTCGACGAATGTTACAATGTGGATACATGTTGATTGAAGTTGACTATCGTCTTTTTCTTGATATATCCCGTATTATCTTGGTCCTCAAAACGTCAAAAAATTGTCTCTAGATCGAGTGATGAAGCTAAATATCATAAGTAGCTAATACAAATATACAATGACAAACATGTTGACTTCACACTGTGCTCTTTGACCTTAGTTGTCTGTTACATCAAGCAACTATCGTTAGTACTATATACCTTTCCATTAACCCCATAACTTATTAATTGCCTCTCAATATATACCTTATTCTTAAAAAGGCTTCTCTTCATCTTTTGAATTCCCCTTAGACCTTTAAAAATCCTTGGATTTAGTTTTAAAAAAAAGTTGTGTTTAATTTTTTCTTCTTTTAAAATGGATACAAGGCAACAAGATGAAGAGTTACCATAATGTATTTTATATTGCATTCAAAGGGAGGTTAGATAACTTAGATCCCTTGACACTTGCATGGAATAAGATGTTTGGTAGTGTGGCTTAGTCACCTTTTATAAGCAATGTCATAATCTTGGGAGTATGACTATGAATGTATAATTAACCATTGTAGTTCTTATATAATCATCTTGGGAGTTTGAGCTTGGGCTACGATTTAATGTACTTTGTTTGACCTAGCCCATTCTAATTTGACCAATATGCATGCCCACCTGACGAAAAAAATCTAGACCCGCCACTGAAAATAACTTACTTAGACCATGTGTAGTGGGGCATTATCCCTTTGGCATGAAACGACATATGTGGTATATGGTATATGAGACATTATGAGAGGTGAAGTTCAAAAATGGTATAGTGGTATAATGCCCCATAACCCCCCCCCCCCCCCCCCCCTCAATCATTACCTAATTCTCTTTTATAATTTGCTATTGAACCATTCAATATTCAATTTGATCATCAGGCGTTTTCATGCTCACGCCCTTCTTCTTTTTGATTGAATCACGCCCAAGGGAGCGGTGTGTTGGGCATTATGGAACGTGATTGAGCAAGAAAACACCAACTTTACACACCACTACGGATGGTCCTAGATTGAAAGTTATTTTTTCCAATATAAAAATATTATTGACTAGTGTGAAGTGCTCATGATCAATCTAGTTCTTAATAAATTTATGTCTTCACGAAAGGGTAATCATCTTTGTTTTAGCTCGCTCATGTTCCAACTATAAAAATGGAATATACAATGATATATTCTAACTCAGAGTTGGACCAACGAAACAAACAAAATGATATATATTTATAGTATGTTTTTTTATGTTTTCATGTTCTAGTATATGTTCTTTTATAGTAAATTTTTTTTGTTATCTAGAATTAGGATTATCTTCACACCTTACATCAGGAATTGTAGAACTTTAAATTTATCATCAGCTTACCATTTTTTATATCTATATATATATCATACAACGTCCGATCAACCAACCCCTTTATAGTAACATAATTGATATATCAATTATTTAATGAAAGTTCATTAATTATTAATAATTATAATATTAATCTTGAATTTCAGTTATTTAATAAAACATTATATTAAGATTACTGATGTAATTCTTTATTTAATAAAACCATTGAAAATTAAGTTATGTAAATATTGTTTTGAAATAAAACTCTCCAACATATATTTACGTCATATTTATTAGTTTACAATATGAAAAAAAAAATACTAGATATAATAAGACACAGTTATGTATTAAAATAATACCATATACTTTTGTATAGTTATATACAAGGTTAAATGACAAAAGTTTCTATTTTATATATTAAACAACCATCAAGTAATAGGAAAACACCATATCAATATATTTAAATAGGTCTTGAATAAAGGTGCACTAATCTCAACTTTATATAAACATAGTAATAGCCTTTAAAAATAAAATAAGTAATTATATATTTCATAATTTTGTTTATTTAAGAAGATTTAAGTCAATTATACACGTAACTAGCATTTCACAAAGGCTCGCGACGTGTCCCTTGATAGATCTCATCCAATAAAAATTTTCTAAAACTTCTTTCTGATTGGATCCTGCCCACAAGTGGTCGGTTTGTGAATATGACATCCAATATTGTCTTTACTTTAAAAAAAGTCCATATAAAATGTTTATTTTTCATGAATTATGCGTATGTGACAAAGTTCATTTCGATTTTAAAAATGGACTCAGTTCTCCGAACATAACTGGGACTGAACCGGAAACCGTTTATATAAGTGATACCGACATTTATTCAAATACTTTTGAATTGCATTCATTTAAGTCGGTTAACTATGATTTAATTGGTTGAATCGATGAACTAGATTGGTAGTTTGATAAAAAAAATATTATGTTTTTCTTTCTTGGGAAATCTTATTTACTATTCATATGCTAGTTCAAACTATGTATTTTGTTTATTCAACACTTGAACTTGTTAACATTATAAATTCACACCAAAAGATAATATGATTATAAATTCATACAAAATATAATAAGGTTTTATATTTTGTTTTAATCAAATTGTATATATTTTTTGTAAGACGGTCTGCCAAGTAAAAAACGCTAAGACAATTGAATCAATGACGGAATCGGCTATTAAAGCATAGCTATATTTTATATACGTATAAAATAAATAATAAATAACATAGATACCGATTTATATAATGTGTCAGTTTATGAATTTCCTACTTTGAAAATTAGACAAAGAACCTCTTATTTTAACCATGAGTCAAAAAGTATAGTGAATTATAACACCATAAAAATATTAAATAAAAATAATATATATATATATATATATATATATATATATATATATATTTTTGTATTCAGTGTAAAACTAAAATATATCACATCCATAATTAATTATTGGATGTTATTTGCTAGATAACTAATGGAAGTGTTTAGATAATGCCCGGGTATATTAAACCAAAAACTTAGAGGGCTAAATTAGACACTTGGTAAAATTAGTTAATATAAATAGGAAGAATAAAAACCCAAAACACACAGATGTGTGTTGAGGGCATCGACCAGAACAAGCACAGGGAGAAGAAGACTCATTTCTAACCCTATTCACAATCCATCAAATTGAAGGCTGAATCAAGCCCTAAATCAGTGTACAAGTCGAGATTAAGGATCATCCAAGCTAGAAAACCATAAGGTATGTTGAATTTCAATGTTTAGCAAGGATTAGGAAGTTTGATGAATAATACAAACTTCAATATAAGCATCAATTGTAGGTATGATAGCAAGTTATAGATGTATTTTAACCTAGAGGTAAACCCTTGATGAAAAATAGTGGTCAAAGAACACATGGTGTAATGGAATGATGTTGGATAATTGTCTTAATTATGTTTTATCGATGAGCAAAGTATAGATGTTATGATTATTAACCTATGCTTATGAGGTTTAATAAATCGAGATTTTATGTGAATAAGATTGTATTCGGATTCACTCTTTTGTTATAGTGTTAACATAAAGACTTATTATGCCTTAAAAATTGAGATATCAAATGTAATGTATAAATCAGTATTGATATGAGTTCAATAAATTCTTAAATGAAAATGTTATGCTTGACAATGTAAAAATCGGATGAAAAGCATATATGATGAATTTGATGAAAATGGTAGCTAATGTCTTCATATTAATCATTTAATAATTAAACGGGCTGTTCAATATAGGCAACTCGAGCGAGAAGATGGTTGATAAAGCCGAAGGCGATTTACGACTAAAATGAAAGCTCTAAGGTACGTGGCTTATTGTCATTAAGAATTTATTTATAATTCTGTAGTATTGTGTGATGAAGGAATGGATCATGTTACATTGTGAAATAATCATTTAATTGTATAAAAGCGATGGAGTTCGCTAAATACAATTAAACAGGTCAAATAATTTGAAAAACATTGGTTTGATCGAATAAAAGCGATGAGATTCGCTAATATGACCAAACGGGTCAATTTATGTAATAATGATTTGTTTGACGGTATAAAAGCGATGGAATTCGCTAATATGACCAAACGGGTCAATTTATATAAGAAAGTGATGGTCTGATCGTATAAGAGCGATGGAGTTCGCTAATACACCAAACGGGTCAATTTATATAATAATGATTTGTTTGACAGTATAAAAGCGATGGAATTCGCTAATATGACCAAACGGTCAATTTATATAAGAAAGTGATGGTCTGATCATATAAAAGCGATGAAGTTCGTTATACAACCAAACGGTCAATTTATATATAATGATTTGTTTGACAGTATAAAAGCGATGGAATTCGCTAATATGACCAAATGGGTCAATTTATATAAGAAAGTGATGGTCTGATCGTAAAAGCGATGGAGTTCGCTAATACGATCAAACGGGTCAATTTATATAATAATGATTTGTTGACGGTATAAAAGCGATGGAAATTCGCTAATACGACCAAATGGATCAATTTATATAACACTGATTGGTTTGACGGTATAAAGGCGATGGAGTTCGCTAATACGACCAAACGGGTCAAACAATTGTGAAATATAGAGGTTTGATAATATAAGAGCGAAATAGTTCGCTAATTTGACCATACGGGTCAAATAATGGAAAAGAATAGATTAAATGTATAAAAGCGATGTAATTCGCTAACACGACCCAATGGGTCAATAAATGAAAGATGATGGGCTGAATTGTACAAAAGCGATAGAAACCGCTAAAGTGATCAAAAAGAGTTGAATAATAAAAGAATGAAAGTTTGGTTACGAAAAACGATGGATTTCGTTACAGAAACCAAACACGTAAGAAAAATTGGTGGAGATAATTGCTGAGAGATTGTGGAATAAATCCTTTAGACAAAAATCTGACAAAAGGTAGAATTGGAAAAATAGCCGAAGTTATAGAAATTTCGAATAAGATTAATTTAAATGTTGGAATTTAGTTTAATAAATAATGGTTTATGGGCAGATCATGTAGGCGTAAGCGAGATAATTTTTCGTGTCAAACGGCAACCAAAAGAAAAATTTGCAGCAAGCCACCGTAAGCTACGGTGACCCACCGTAGCTTACGGTGAGTTGCTGCTGTAACTCAACTAAATTTATGAACCGTAATACAGGAGCTCATGACCGTATACGAACCTACGGTAGTTACCGTAGCTTACGGTGGGTACTGTTTTTAACAAAAATTGATTTAATTGTTTAACCACTAATTTAATAATCATTTATCTTATTTAAGTTATATGTGTTATATAATTGGAGTTCTAAATAAAATGTTCCATTGTAGGTGAATTTCTTGTTAACGCGGATGCTGATCAAGACCTTTGCCGAACCGAACATCTCTAGCATTTTTGCTTCCGCTTTAGTCTCTTTGGGTTTATTATGAATTTTAAAGTGTGGTAGTGTTCTCGACTAGTATTTGTAAACAAAAAAAGAAACGTACTTTTGTAATAACTTTATTAGTACTAATTTAATTATATAAAATATATAATGTTTTCCCTAAAAAATATCAAGTTAGGGTGTTTCTAGTTGGTAATCAGAGCTTAAGGTTAAAGATGAGATTTGTTCGGTTCAAAGCTTGATAAAGACATCCGGTAAGAACTAGTTCAAATGAGATTTATAAAAAAGGGAAAGGAAACTTAGAGTGTATGGAAGGAGTGTATTAATACACTCGAATCCTGGAAAATACACTGAGTATAAATGGTAAAGACAAGTTACATACTTGACTTAACTAAAAGAAAAAGATATTTATAAGTATTATCAAGTAATAAGTGATTATCCATATAAAATATGGAAATTGTTGGATAAATTGCTTACCAAAATCAATATGAACATTTCAGTTAAAGATATGTCAGAAGCAACAGGCGATGACACAGTGTCTCTCATGACGGAAGAGATACAAGAAAAGATTTCCGAAGAAGTCGGAAAGGCCTTAGAAGCGAGCTTACTTCAATTTATGGATAGACTTCAAACTACAATCTTATCGGTGGTAGAAGAAAGAATGAAGGAGTTAAAAGAAAGTCTTGTGCAAGAAAAAGACAAGACTAACAAGAAGAAGCCATGTCCATATGACAAATTTATGGCGTGCAAACCACCAATTTATAATGGAGAAGTGGACCCTATAGTTTGCCAATGATGGATAAGTGATATGGAAGGAGCTTTTGAACGAACTCATTGTGAGAAATGACTTTGTAGCTTACGGAACCGGTCAATTGAGGGGTCAAGCAAAAGATTGGTGGGACAATCTTAAGAAGGAACAAGAAGTAGAGGCTACAAAGAACATGACGTGGAAAGAATTTTAAACTGCCCTTTCTTAAACATCACAGCCCTAAGGCCGTGATAAATAAGATAAAGGAAGAATTTATCCAGTTAAGACACAAGGGTGAAACTATTGATAAGATCACTGGAATATTTCTTGATAAGCTAAGGTTTTGCGATGAGCTGGTACAAACTGAAGAACAAAAGATCTACTACTATTATAATATGTTGAGTGCGGAGTATAGAGAATTTATGACTCCCTCAAAATACGAAATCTCACAGAAATCATAAACGTTGCACGAGAACGTGAGATTGAGTTAAAAAGCAAATCGAGAGAGGTGAACGAAGGGCAATGGATGCAAACCCAACTTCTACAAAAAGACAAAAGTGAATGAAATTCCAAAGAAGGGGAGTGTAAAAGGAGGGTCACCAGGTTGCAAAACATGTGGTCGTGCCCACAAGGGCGAGTGTTACTTCAAAAATAAACCATGTATTATATGCGGGAAGACGAGACATATAGCGTTAAATTGCCCTGGTAAAGTGTCGGTGTGTTATAAATGTTACCAGCCGGGTTACAAGAATCAGAGTGCCCAGAATTGAAAGGGAAGAAGGAAGTACCTAACGCGAAGATTGAAATTCCTAAATCGAAGGCAAGATCTTTCCATATAACTGCGACTGGAGCTAAGATTGAACCCGGTGTGGTTTCAGGTACATTTACTGTAAATTGTATTCCAGCACGCATTTTATTTGATACAGGTGCAAATAAATCTTTTATTTCAAAAAGATTTATTCAACACCCTTTATTTACATTAATAAAATTACATATGCCTATGGAAGTAGAAATAGGTAATAATGAAAGCTTTATTGTTTATGAAATATGTCGGGATTGCAAATTGAATGTTGATAATGAGGATTACTCGATTGACTTGATACCCATGCTTATGGGGGAATTTCAAGTGGTAGTTGGAATGGACTGGTTGTCTCGATACCATGCTAAAGTGATATGTTTCCGCAAAGAAATACAATTGATATCACCAAGTGGAAGGCATATTACTATTTACGGGAAAAGAATTGCAACCCCATATTATGTTCAATGGCGGAAGCTCACAAACTCGTTCAACATGGGTGTAAAGCATTCTTAACTTACGTGCGTGATTCGAAAAGAGAACTGCCAAGGATTGAAGGAGTACCTGTAGTAAGGGAATTTGAAGACGTATTCCCGGATGATTTACCAGGAATACCACCTGACCGTGAGGTAGAATTTGGTATTGAATTAGCCCGAATGCAAAACCGGTAGCTAAGGCACCTTATAGGCTAGCTCCGTCAGAACTTCAAGAGTTAATGTCACAACTGCAAGACTTACTAGACAAAGGATTTATAAGACCAAGTGTTTCTCCATGGGGCGCACCAGTATTATTCCTAAGAAAAAGGACGGAAGTATGCGCATGTGCATAGATTACCGTGAGTTAAACAAACTAACGGTAAAGAATCGATACCCGCTTCCGAGAATCGACGACCTATTTGATCAACTACAAGGTGCGAGTTGGTTTTCAAAAATCGACTTAAGCTCGGGTTATCAACAACTAAGAGTGAAAGATGAAGATATTCCCAAGACGGCATTTCGCACAAGATACGGGCACTATGAGTTCCTTGTGATGTCATTTGGTCTAACTAATGCACCCGCAACGTTTATGGATCTTATGAATCGAGTCTGCAAAACTATGTTGGACAAGTCGGTAACTGTGTTTATCGATGATATTCTCGTATATTCAAAAAGCTAGGAGGATCATACTCGTCATTTATATGAAGTGTTGGAAATTCTTAAACGAGAAAAATTATATGCAAAATTTTCGAAGTGTGCCTTCTGGCTTCGGGAGGTGCAATTCCTTGGACACATTATAAGCGCTGATGGGGTATTAGTATATCCATCTAAAGTTGAGGCAGTCTCAAAATGGAATCCTCCGAGAAGTCCGCCGGAGGTTAGAAGCTTCCTAGGGCTCGCGGGATATTACCGGCGGTTCATTCAAGATTTTTCCAAAATCGCATTACCGTTAACTAAATTCACTCGAAAAGACGAAAAGTTTGCCTGGAAGGACGAACAAGAAAAGGCATTTCAAACGCTTAAGGAGAAGTTAACAAGTGCTCCGTTATTAACCTTACCGGATGGCACTGACGATTTAGTCGTGTTTTCTGACGCATCACACCTAGGGCTGGGATGTGTACTCATGCAACGGAGGAAGGTGATTACCTATGCATCTAGGCAATTAAAGGTGCATGAAAGGAAATATCCGACTCACGACCTCGAACTGCCGGCAGTAGTATTCGCCTTGAAGATTTGGCGGCACTACTCAACGGGGCAAATTGCACTATTTTTACTGATCATAAGAGCTTGAAATATTTCTTTGATAAAAAAGAATTAAATATGAGACAGAGACGTTGGCTTGAAACAGTAAAGGATTATGATTGTGAAATCCATTACCATCCGGGAAAGGCCAACGTAGTAGCGGATGCATTAAGCCGAAAGGAAGAATATACACCTATACGAGTACAATCGATGCAACTCGTAGTAACATCAAATTTACTTGAACAAATCCGAGTAGCGCAAATCGAAGCAGTTAAAGAAGAAAATTGGAGAAAAGACGAGTGAAGGGTTTAATGAAAGACATTGTAAATGGAGAAAATGGGATGAAATTCCAATTTGGAAGAATTTAGGTTCCAAACACTTGTGGCGTCAAGGATCTGCTATTAAATGAGGCCCATAAATCACGTTATTCGATTCACACTTCAGCAACCAAAATGTATCGAGATTTAAAACAAAATTACTGGTGGCCCGGGATGAAAAAGGATGTAGCCAAATATATTGAAAAATGCCTAACTTGTTTACAAGTAAAGGCAGAACATCAAAAACCACCTTACGGCAAACTCCAACCCCTAGATGTACCGGTTTGTAAATGGGAACACGTTACCATGGACTTATTGACCAAGCTGCCAAAGACGGCAAGAGGATTCGACGCTATTTGGGTAGTCATTGATAGATTGACAAAAAGTGCTCATTTTATTCCAATTCGTGAAACATATACTTCTGAAAAGATGTCGGAAGTATATATGAATGAAATTATAGCACGCCATGGAGTGCCAGTAACAATCGTATCCGATAGAGACACTCGATTTACATTAAATTTTTGGCGTGAGTTCCAAGAATGAATGGGCACAAAACTATTAATCAGTACCGCCTATCATCCCCAAACAGACGGGCAAAGCGAATGAACCATTCAAACATTAGAAGTTCAGCATGTATTATCGACTTTGGTGGCAGTTGGGAAGCTTATTTACCGTTAGTTGAATTCTCATACAATAATAGCTACCATTTAAGTATCGGCATGGCCCCGTATGAAATGCTATATGGTAGAAAGTGCCGAACCCCAGTGTGTTGGGGTGAGGTAGGTCCTCGCGAACTTGCTCACAAAGATATGATTAGAGCCACCAAAGAGAAAATTGATGCGGTTCGAGCCCATCTAAAAGCAGCTCAAGATCGACAAAAATCTTATGCTGATAAAAGACGAAGGCCTATAGAATTCCAAATTGCTGATAAGGTAATGCTTAAAGTGTCTCCATGGAAAGGGGTTATTCGATTTAGAAAAAGGGGTAAATTGAGTCCAAGGTTTATTGGGCCTTTTAAGATCATCGATCGAGTGGGTAAAGTAGCATACTGCCTAGAACTCCCAAAAGAACTAAGTGGGATACACAACACGTTCCATGTTTCGCATTTGCAAAAATGCTTAGCTGACGAGACAGCCCACGTTCAATATGATGACATAGAATAGACAACAAACTCAATTACGTGGCAAAACCGATAGCAATTCTTGACCGGAAGATCAAGGCGTTAAGGAACAAAAGAATAAATCAAGTAAAGGTTAAGTGGGAGCATTGAAAGGGTGTAGATACTACTTGGGAACCCGAAGAAGAAATGATACGACTCTACCCATCTCTTTTTGGTATGTATACGTGTTTCGGGGACGAAACCCTTTTGAGGGGGATGGATTTGTAACACCCCAAAAATATTAAATAAAAAAATAATAAATATTATATATATATATATATATATATATATATATATATATATATATATTTGTGTTCAGTGTAAAAGTAAAATACATCACATCCATAATTAATTATTGGATGTGAGAATTTGCTAGTTATTTGCTAGATAACTAATGGAAGTGTTTAGATAATGCCCGGGTATATTAAACCAAAAATTTAGAGGGCTAAATTAGACACTTGGTAAAATTAGTTAATATAAATAGGAAGAACAAAAACCCAAAACACAAAGATGTGTGTTGAGGGCATCGACCAGAACAAGCACAGGGAGAAGAAGACTCCTTTCTAACCCTAGAATTCACAATCCATCAAATTGAAGGCTGAATCAAGCCCTAAATCAGTGTACAAGTCGAGATTAAGGATCATCCAAGCTAGAAAACCATAAGGTATGTTGAATTTCAATGTTTAGCAAGGATTAGGAAGTTTGATGAATAATACAAACTTCAATATAAGCATCAATTGTAGGTGTGATAGCAAGTTATAGATGTATTTTAACCTAGAGGTAAACCCTTGATGAAAAATAGTGGTCAAAGAACACATGTTGGTGTAATGGAATGATGTTGGATAATTGTCTTAATTGGGTTTTATAGATGAGCAAAGTATAGATGTTATGATTATTAACCTATGCTTATGAGGTTTAATAAATCGAGATTTTATGTTAATAAGATTGTATTCGGATTCACTCTTTTGTTATAGTGTTAACATAAAGACTTATTATGCCTTAAAATTGAGATATCGAATCTAATGTATAAATCAGTATTGATATGAGTTCAATAAATTCTTAAATGAAAATGTTATGCTTGACAATGTAAAAATCGGATGAAAAGCATACATGATGAGTTTGATGAAGTTGGTAGCTAATGTTCTTCATATTAATCATTTAATAATTAAACGGGTTGTTCAATATAGGCAACTCGAGCGAGAAGAGGGGTGATAAAGCCGAAGGCGATTTACGACGAAAAGGAAAGCTCTAAGGTACGTGGCTTGTTGTCATTAAGAATTTATTTATAATTCTTGTAGTATTGTGTGATGAAGGAATCGATCCTGTTACATTGTGAAATAATCATTTAATTGTATAAAAGCGATGGAGTTCGCTAAATACAATTAAACAGGTCAAATAATTTGAAAGCATTGGTTTGATCGTATAAAAGCGATGAGATTCGCT
This sequence comes from Scalesia atractyloides, assembly GCA_947069175.1. Taxonomy (NCBI): domain Eukaryota; kingdom Viridiplantae; phylum Streptophyta; class Magnoliopsida; order Asterales; family Asteraceae; genus Scalesia; species Scalesia atractyloides. The sequence continues at coordinate 2,208,418 of CAMTDV010000026.1, read as the reverse complement.
AATATGACCAAACGGGTCAATTTATATAATAATGATTTGTTTGACGGTATAATAATACTTTTTAAAAAGTTCATTTTTGTTGCATTGTTTTCAAAGGTAAGATAGGTATCAATGAAAAAGCCACAAATGATTTTTAAGGTTTCCATGACAAATGACTAATCATCCATGGCCTAAAATACGCAAAAGACATCACATGACATGAAGATGGATTAAAGTGACTTTATGACTGTCACTCCAAAAACAAGTAACATGAACAACTTGGGATCAATTTTATAAGATATTTTTCTTAATTTTAAAATTTTTTAAAAATAACGGATATTTTAAAACAATTTTTAAAAGTAATGTATTATTTTTTTGGTTTTAAAAGTCTATCAACCACAATTAAATTCTCATGTTATCCGTCAACAAACTAATTGAATTGAATTTTAGTACAAATGTTTGATAGACATCAATTCTTAATAATATTTATATTTCAAATTTAAAAACATATATTAAAATTTGTAATGAATATCACAAATATAAAAAAACTAAATTAGATGGTAAATATAAAGATTAAAAAGTATACAAATTTTCTTAATTGAAACGTATAATTGTAATTAGGTTTTCTTATTGAATAATGAAGAATACAAGGCCCTATATATAGATAAACTAATTACAACTTGGTACCCTTAATAATAATAAACTTGTCTAATTTAAATAACTTAGTCTAACATCCCCCCGCAAGTTGAGGGCGGGGAACGACCTGCAACTTGGACCGTAGAAACTCAAATCTTTGTGAAGGTAGAGCCTTTGTAAACACATCAGCAATTTGATCATTAGTGGAGATGAACTTGACATTCAGCTTCCCTTGAGTAACTTGTTCACGAACAAAGTGATAGTCTATTTCAACATGTTTTGTACGAGCATGAAACACTGGATTAGCAGAGAGATAGGTTGCACCAAGATTATCACACCAAAGCGTTGGTGCCTTGCTAACCAGACCGAGCTCATGAAGAAGAGATTTCAGCCAAATCAGTTCTGCTACAGTATCAGCAATAGCCTTATATTCAGATTCTGTTGAAGATCGAGAGACAGTTCGTTGTTTTCGAGCAGACCACGAAATAAGATTAGAACCCAGATAGACAGCATATCCCCCCGTGGAACGACGATCGATAGGGCAACCAGCCCAATCAGAATCCGAGAACGCCCGAAGACTAGTGGCCCAATGAGAGTCAGAAAAGGCTTGTAGCGTAGACCCCGTGTTGTGACGAAATAAGAGACCCAAATCAGCCGTGCCCTTCAAGTAACGCAGAATACGTTTCACCCCAGCCCAATGATTCTCGGTAGGAGCATGCATGAATTGACAAACCTTATTAACTGTAAAAGCAATGTCCGGACGAGTTAAAGTTGCATATTGAAGAGCACCGACCGTTTGCCTGTATCTAGAAGGATCATCAAGTAACGGACTATCATCAGGTAAGAAAATCTGAGAAGTACTCATAGGGGACGACACGGGTTTGCAGTCTGCAAGGCCTGCACGATGAAGAATGTCAAGAATGTATTTTCGTTGAGATAGGACCAGATCCGAATCATGATGCACCACTTCAATGCCCAAAAAATAATGTAATGGACCCAGATCTTTAATTGCAAACATAGAGCTCAAGCGGTCAATAACAGCAGTAACAGCTCCAGGGTGATTGCCTGTGATGATAATATCATCTACATAGACAAGAAGGTAAACCAAAGTACCATTGTTGTTAAGAATAAACAGGGACGGGTCAGTTTTGGACCCGTGAAAACCCAATTGGTAAAGAGCCGTTGATAATTTAGTAAACCAAGCACGAGGAGCTTGCTTGAGACCATATAAAGATTTGTGTAATAAGCACACATGATCTGGCTTAGTTGGGTCAACAAAACCAGGAGGTTGTCTCATATAGACTGTCTCCTGAAGATCACCGTGCAGAAAGGCATTCTGAACATCTAATTGTCTGAGAATCCACTTGTTGGTGACAGCTAGGGATAAAATAGTCCGAACCGTAGCAGGTTTGATTACTGGGCTGAAAGTCTCATGATAGTCAACTCCATGTTGCTGGTGAAAACCTTTAGCAACAAGTCGTGCCTTGTACCTGCTGATGTTCCCACTTGCATCTGTTTTTAACCTGTAAACCCACTTGCAATCAACCAAGTTAGTATGAGGGGCAGGAGGAACTAACGTCCATGTCCCATTCCTATGTAGCGCATCCAACTCTTCAGCCATGGCTTGGCGCCATTCTAAAGACTTATTAGCAACGGTAAAGTAGGTGGGCTCAGCGGGTAAGGTAGGGGTAGTGGTGGCAGTATAGGCAGCGGGATTATAACGAGTGGGCGGCTTGGGGTTTGGACGAAGGTTGGATGGGCGAGGTCTAGGTGCTTGGGAGGGTTCTGTGGGTTCGGTGGAGGGTTCTGGTAGGTCTGATTGGGTAGGTTCGGGAGGTGCAGGAGTGGGAGGTATAGGAGGAGTATCGGTTTGTAGTTGAGGGTCTGATTGGGTAGGTTCGGGAGGAGCAGGAGTAGGAGGTATAGGAGGTGTGGGTGCAGCTGAAAGCCGGGTGGTGGGTCAGGAAATATTGAGACGGGTGGGGAATGTTGTGGTGGTGTTTGGGTAGGTACAGGTTTGTTATATGGAAAGACATGTTCATTAAAGCGAACATGTCGGGCAATGTATATTCGTTCGGTGGATGGGTCCAGGCATCGATAGCCATGATGAACGGGGCTGTAGCCAAGAAAGACGCAAGGAGTGGATCGAAATTCAATTTTGTGACGGTTATATGGACGAAGATAAGGAAAGCATTGGCATCCAAAAACACGAAGAAAAGAGTAGTCGGGTTTTCGTTGAAATATATGTTCATATGGAGATTTGTTAGAGGAGACACGAGAGGGAAGTCGGTTGATTAAGTAAACGGCTGTTTCAAAAGCAAATTGCCAGAAACGTTGGGGAAGACTGGATTGTGCAAGAAGTGTAAGTCCGGTTTCCACAACGTGCCGATGACGACGCTCGACCATCCCATTTTGCTCACTTGTGTGAGGACAAGAGCGGCGATGAATGATACCGTGACTGGTACAAAAGGATGTAATCGTACGAAACTCTCCCCCCCAATCAGATTGAATGCATTTTAGTTTGGTGTTAAATTGTCGTTCTACTAGTTTAATAAAGTTGGTTAGCACATTGTAAACATCTGATTTTTGAGCTAGGGGATAAAACCACATGTATCTAGAGTGGTGATCCACACATAACAAAAAGAAACGATAACCATCAACAGACAAATCGGGCGACGGCCCCCAAACATCACAATAAACAAGATCTAACAAATTTTTGCTACGAAAAGATGAGTCTGATAAAGATAATTTTGACGACTTGCCTAGTTGACAAGAAGTACATAATGTATTTGAAAACTTGTCAGTAATAGGTAAAGAACAATGAGAGATAATTGAACGAAAAACTTGAGCATGAGGATGTCCTAAACGTTGATGCCAAATGCTAGAAGAAGCTTGGACAGCCGTGAAAGCGACTTTAGGGATAGACTGGAGCTGAGGAAGACGAATGGAGTACAAACCCTGTTCACTGGGACCCGTTAGGAGGATTGTGCGTGTAGACTCGTCCTTCACAACAAAATAAGACGAGTGAAATTCAAAGAAAACATCATTATCCACACAAAATTTTTGAACGGACAAAAGGTTTTGTTTAAGGTCAGGAACGTGAAGTATATTAGATAATTTAAAGGTTTTGTTAGGCGAGTAAATAGTTGAGGAGCCAATATGAAAGATAGGTAGTGGGTTACCGTCACCAATAAGTAAAGAATCATTACCAAAGTAGGCCTCCGAGTTGTCAATGCTAGATAAGTCTGGAGTGGCATGTCCATTGCATCCGGTGTCAGGCTTCCAAGTGAATCCTGATTGAGAGGCAACATCAGAGTGAGCAGCAAAGTTGGCTTGTGGTGCTGCACGAGATTGGTTCAGTTGATTTGGACATTGAGATGGGAGATGACCAATGCCACAACGGTTACAGTGGCCATAGACTGTGTTCTGTGTTGACGCCCAAGAGAATTGACGAGTGCTAGTGTTGTCCTGATTGCGGTTATTTTGGCCACCACGAGAGTTACCACGGGAAGAACCACGAGAACCACGGTTGCCTCTGTTGTTGTTAAAGGAGCGAGACCCAAAATAAGCTTGTGGTTGTGAAGAAGGTGCAGGATGAAGTTGATATCCCAACTGAGAAGCCATGAGTTGAAGATTGTGAAGTTGTTGCCGTAGGGAATCAATATTTGGCTGTGGAGGAGTTGGGACAGCAGCTGTAAGAGGCTGTTGTGAGGTTGTGGCAGCCGCAAATAAGGCGTGTGGCGCCTGTTGATGGTGGCCAAGATCTTTGTGATCATGTAGTCATGATCACTTAGTAACCCGTGTAGTTCAGTAAAAGTAACAGGAGGGGAACGAGCCAATAAGTTGGCTTTGAGGCCATTATATTCGTCACGAAGGCCGGTAACAGTTAACATGACTAGATCTTTTTCCTTCATCGGTTCTCCTATGTTGGCAAGGGCAGTAGCATACTCTTGAGCCCGGGCCAAATAGTTAGCCGGTTTTTCATCACCCTTCATGGTGATACGCAACAGTTGGCTTTTGAGAGTAAATTCATGAGAGGAAGAAACGGGTGCATAAGCGCGTTCAAGTGATAACCATACCTCTCGAGAAGTGTGTCCTTGAACATGCTGAAAAGATTCCTCAGAAACTGTGTTGACAATAAGCATACGGACATGAGCATCATTGGCAAGCCATGGAGCGTAACTTGGGTTGACAGTGGTGGTTGTTCCAGTTGTAACATCCTTTAATGGGCAAGGGATGGTACCATTCACATAACCGAGTAGGTTATGAGAGGCAAGGAAAGGTTCGACTATTTGTTTCCAATAGCCATAGTTTGTAGGTTTTAGGTTGAAAGCAAACTTGTGAGAGTTATGGATAGCTTTTTCCTGATTTGTAAAGGTTGTGATGGCAGCCATAATAATCGGCTGTTAGGGTTTGGTGATCGGCTGTGACGGCTGTTAGGGTTTGGTGATCGGCTGTGACGGCTGTTAGGTTTAGATAATCGGCTGTTAGGGTTTGGTGATCGGCTGTGACGGCTGTTAGGGTTTGGTGATCGGCTGTGACGGCTGTTAGGTTTAGATATGCTGTTTGCGGCAGATTTAGGGTAGAAGAAGGAGGCTGCGGCAGATTTGTGATTACGGCAGATTGGTGATTAGCTGTTTGCAGCAAATTTAGGGCAGAAGGGGGCTGCGGCAGATTTAGGGTAGAAGAAGGAGGCTGCGGCAGATTTAGGGTTTAGGGAATCCCGGAGCGTATAAGCTCTGATACCAAATTGAAACGTATAATTGTAATTAGGTTTTCTTATTGAATAATGAAGAATACAAGGCCCTATATATAGATAAACTAATTACAACTTGGTACCCTTAATAATAATAAACTTGTCTAATTTAAATAACTTAGTCTAACATTCTTTAAAATTGCATGAGTTTGAAGGGGAAGATAACGAACGGTTACAAACTAACAAATCCTTTCACATTATTACTTACTAGGAGAGTTCTTGCGTGATGTCGTAGGGGCAATATTTGGCATTGTTGTACTTATTTCTAGTGGTTATTTTATTTGTATAATAGTTATTGTAATATCATTGTGGTGGATACGTTATAAACGAAATCATCGGTTAGTCCATTTTATTGTAGTGTGCATGGTTCAGTCGGTTCAATTATTATCCTCAACCGAAGTCAGCGTTTAGTCTATTTTATTAACCAATCGGTTTTCAGTTAACCAGTCCGGTTTATTCGGTTAGAATAGCAGTTTTTGCTTCGATTCATCGAATTTCGGTTAATGGCTAAAACCAAACTTTGGCTAGAACTTTGGCTTAGAAATACATCAAATTGAGGTATTAATACATGAAATATATGTATAAATATATGAAATGAATGTATAAATATATGAAATGGAAGTATAAATACATAAAATGAAGGTATAAATATGAAATATATAAACTGAATGTATAAACACGAGAAATTATTCTCATTTTCACTAAGATGATCTTTTTAAAACTTAAATAACTTTTTTTGGACATATTCATATTTTCTGTTATATACATAAATGTCAACCTTCAAAAAGAGAGGTGCTGTAACGGTTTTATTCTTCTCTAGCAAAAGTTATTTCTTTAAATTCCACTTTTATTGGTTTTTTTGTCCGTTTGAAGGTTTCTTGTCCAACATAAAATACACTTACTTGATCTCATAGATCAATAGGGCATTTAAGTTTTCCCTAAGGATTCTTATAATTTTCGGATATATACATTAATAGCTCGCACTGCAAAAACTCATGGTCACGAATAGCGTATCCACCCTCCACCTCTCCATCTAAAGACGATATACCTGCATGAACCATCATGAAACAAGAAAACGAATTATATACCCAAAAAAATCATATATGCCACGTACGTGGTGTATAGCAGTGGGAATGTTGGAGTATAGCTCAATACGCCACCCTGCATCAGAAAGTCGCTGACTTTGCTTGCATTAATTATCTTTTGGTGCGCATTTTATACATCTCTAATGAAAATACTATAGTCACCAACAATCTTCGCATCACTTCATCAATCATTATTCTGATTTTCACTAAGATTCTTTTAGAAATCTTTAATAACTTTTTAGGACATATTCAAATTTTATGTTGTATAAAGAAATGTTAACCTTCAAAAGAGAGGCGTTGTAACGATAATCATTTTATTCTTCTCTAGCAAAAGTCACTTGTTTAGATTCAACTTCTATTGGTTTTTTGTTTTGTCCTCTTGAAGGTTGCTTGTCCAACATAAAATACACTTTACTTGATCTCATAGATCAATAGGGCATTTAAGTTTCCCTAAGGATTCATATAATCATCAAATGTATACATTAATAGCTCGCACTGCAAAAACTCATGGTCACGAATAGTGTACCCATCCTCCATCTCGCCCTCGAAAGACGACATTCCTACATAGGGTGAGATTCCTCTACAAAGTGTGTTTTTCCTATAAAGTGTAGGAAGTGATATTGACCATTGGATGAGTGTGTTTGATGGTTGAGATCATCTTGGTGGTATTTTGGTAATATGTGTGTCTTAAAAATAGGATGATTTAATTAATTAGGGGTAGATGTGTCATTTAGCTTGTTTTGAATATGAAAATAACGGCCATCCCATAAATCACTCCACATTTCTCGCGATTCTGTTCCCCCTCTCTCTTTCCTTCTCTCCTTCGTGAAGAACCCCAAAAAAAATATCGTGACTCATACAATATAACACAACGTTGACGGGTGGTCTTTTGGACAACCCGTCAGTGCGTTAAAATGATATATATTCCATGCTTTAAATGTTTATTTGTTACAATTTGATGTCTACGGTGTGTTTGGCTTTTCAGGTACCGAAGAGCATAATGAGGGACTTTAAACGTGCTTTAGCGGGTACTTACAAGAGCCTAATCGAAGAGGGGACTCAAGAGATTGAACAAGGGCAAAAATGGAAAAAATCAGTCCACTAAGCTATGTGGCACGACTTAGGGTGGAGTCCAACTTTGATGGTCACCGTGACAGACACCCAGGACCGTAAGGAAAATTCTGCCCACCGTAAGCTACGGTGGGCACCGTAGCTTACGGTGGTAAGCTACGGAAAATGTGTAACTGCCCAAATTTAAGTGTTTGAAAGGTCTTTTAACAAAAACAATTATTGGGGACGAAGTGCAGAGGAGAGAGGAGGCGATTTTGGGTGTTTTTCATTGATTCTAACAAGTTCTAAACAATTTTTGAGTGTGTTTGATTGTATGAACAAGACAATTGAAGTTTGTTTGATTGTAAGAACATGAGTGGCTAAACGTTTCGGTGATCATCTTGTGTTGAAGGTTCGGTGAACAATTGTGTTTCAATTGGCTTATTTCTAGAATAATTGCCATGTTATTGTGATTATGGTGTTGATTGATTATTTGTAAGTTGTTGGTTGATATTGTGCTTATTGCTTATCTCGTACGTTCTTGGTGTCGTTGACAATCAAGATATCACGGGAAGGTTTACGAGTTGGGTATTGATCATTTGGTCATCGGGTAACGACCTCGCATTTTAATCCGAGTACTTTGTTCCCATTTATCACAACTAGTTGATCAAACACGAGTCATGTCTATGTGACTCTTTCTAGTAAAATTGGAACACATGCGTTTTGAACCGGAAACTCAAGGTGATCATTCTTCTATTAATCTGTTAAAAAACCAATTTTTGAATCGCTAGTAATTAAGTTTAAAATCCATCAATCGAAATCTGAAATTAAATTATTGCAAATTAGGTCATTTTAGTTAAAGTAGCACAACCTTAAGATAACGCAATTTCCACAAGTCCCTGTGTTCGATACCTACTTACCGCTAACTTGTAGTAGTATTTGGATTAAATTTGCGTGTGACAACGACTTCACGTCAAATTTTGGCGCCGTTGCCAGGGACTTGTGCGCAACGAGTGTTATTGTGTGTTAGCATAGTTTGTTATTTTTCGGATTTACGCTAGTTGTGCTAGTGTGCAGGTTTACAGGTGTATGCATACCAGAGGATCTGAACAACTATCACCATTGGTATTTGATCCTGGAAATTGAACGGACGTTACGAACGCAACAGGGTTTTGCTAAGAGAGAATAAAATCAGCGGTTCCCCAACAACACCATCAACACCTATTTCACCATCCACACCATGGAGAATCTGCCTATCACCACAAATCAAACTTCACCATCTACACCACCACCAAATACCACCACTCACCCAACTTCAACACATGAGGTTGACCCTTCTAACACCGCATCACTAGTACCACCATTCTCATCGTTCTTTCCCACATCCGGTCAATCTTCATCTACTCAATACCCTTTACCAAATCAACCTCTACCTAGCTCCACCATTATCCATACGCCATCCACAATGCAACAACCAACCCAACCGGGGTTTCATAACCCCTCTTCACATTGGTGCAACCATCAAATGTAGGGGGTACGGATATGATGATGGTTATGAATAGGTGTTCGGAGGTTATGAAGATGAGGGGTTATTATTATGGGGGTGATGGAGGTCACTTAGGACCGCAAGGGGGAATGGGTTATCCACCAAGGCAACCTACGAGGGTGCAACAAGTTCTCCTCATAGGCCACCATTTCAACAACCAATACCTCTACAACAAATTCAAGTTCAACATCAATAACCACAATTTCAAAGACCGATGCATCAACCTCCATCTCAACAACAATTTGTGCCTCAAGGGTTAAGACAAGGTCCGGTGGGCCGACCAAGAGTACCATTGGGTGCCCCGCGTCGACATCATCGAGAAGTAGTGCAGGGGGTTGAAGCTCATTTTCGTCCGGTTATTACCCAAAAATCCTTCTCCGGTAGTAATACCTCAACGCCCGGATGGAAGGACATTTGAAGTTAGGACGACTGCCTTGCAAAGTTTGCCAAAGTATAAGGGTCTAGCAACGGAGGAACCCTATTTCCACTTGGAAACTTGTGATTCCATTTGCAATACTATCGGGGGCAAGAGTTTTCATTGGATGATGTTAAGTTGGTGTTGTTTCAGTTCTCGTTGGAGGACAAAGCTAAGAGGTGGTTCTATACTTTACCGTCAGCATCGATATATACTTGGGCCGATATGCAACAATGATTCCTCGAGGAATTCTTTTCAGCCCAAAAGACAAATGAAGCGAGGTGGAGTATAAGGAGTTTCCAACAACAACCAAGTGAAATGTTCCATGAGACGTTTGAGAGATTAACGTGATGTTGAAAAATTTTCCCTCACCATGGTATAGCATTGTGGGAATTGTTAAATGCATTTCATGAAGGTTTGAGCTTGGAGGATGCAAGGGATTTAATGTCTATCACGAATCGTACATTCGGAACAAATTATGAGCAGGATGATTGGGCATTTCTAGAACCACATCAAAAAGAAAAGCACAATCATCGAGGCGAGCTAGACATGTAATCACAAGGCCACAAGTGTATGCGGTGGAGGATGGAGAAGCACAAGCATCGAATCAGGTATATAATGTTTGTACTAATTGTAATGAACTTGGTCATGCAGCGCAGGTGTGCTTGGTGGGAGTGGATGCAAATCAAGTAGAGGAGGTGAATGCAATTGGACGGGGTGGTCATAACTTTAACATGAATTCGAACTCATACCACCCCGGACTACGGAAAACATCCGAATTTCCGTTATGATAACCCGGCTAATCAGGCCAACCCCAATTTCCAAGGAGCTCAACGGAGTTTTGCTCCTCGCCCACAATACAACCAAGGGAACTTTAGGGCGGATATAACCAAGGGTATCAAGGTCAAAGTCAACAAGGGGGTGACCAAGGTGGAAATATGGGTCAAAATTCGTCGAGCGGTAATGAGGTGATGGATATGCTCCTCATGATGCAACAACACATGCAGCGGAGAAATCAACTTGACGAAGCTCGTTTGCAAAAGGATGAAGTCCGGGACAAAAGCATCCAAGCACTCACCACACAAATGGGTCAACTTGCTTCGGAGGTAGCTGAGCTTCAAAAAGGTAAAGGTCGACTTCCGAGTGACACAAAGGTAAATCCCTCTCACAACACTTCACGTAATGTCAACATTAACCATGCAAGTGTTCTACGAAGCGATAAGGAATTTAAAGCAAATTTAGAACCGGTTTTGGTTGAAGGGGTGGTAGAGGATATTACGGGTAATGAGAGTGATGAGGATGATACCTCATCACCAAATGTGTCACGGGAACCTCTTGTTGAAAATGTAACTGATAAACCGGGGTTGGGTGAATTATTAAATGAACAAAATGAGGAAGGGGGACCGAGTCAAGTCCCGTTTCCTTTCGCATTAGTCGACCCCGGAAAGAAAATTTTTATTTCAACACGGTCCCCAAAAGGAAGAGCTCTGAGATGTTTTTAAACAAGTAAAAGTGAATCTTCCCTTGCTTGATGCTATAAAGCAAGGTGCCCGCTTACGCAAAATTCTTAAAAGAATTATGCACTCAAAAACGACAACAGAAAAAGAAGTTGCATAAGCGGGTAGATCTGACCGGACAAGTTAGTGCGGTGCTAAAAGGAATTCTTCCTCCAAAACTCCAAGATCCGGGAACGCCCCTAGTTGATATTCAAGTTGGAAACTTTCCAATGTCAAAAGCGATGCTAGATCTTGGAGCCGGGGTAAGTATTTTACCGGTGGGTTATATGATCAATATGATTTTGGTCCATTGATCGGGTAGAGACGACGGTAGTTTTAGCCGATTTGTCTCACAAACTACCCCAAGTGATGGTCCAATATGTAATTGTAAAAGTTGATGAGTTCTACTACTCGGTAGACTTTTTGGTACTTGACTACTCGTCCGCTGACCCAAAAGAACAACAGAATGTTATTTTGGGCCGGCCATTCTTAAGCATCGCCCATGCTGTAATTGATTGTCGACTTGGTACGGTTGACATGACATTCGGCAACAGAAAAATGCGCTTAAATGTTTTTACTAACACATCTAATTCTGTTGGTGTTGACGAGTGTTTTATGGCAGATTTGGTTGATGGGTGCAACCCACATGAATATACAAAAGAGGATACGGGTGTTTGTGTTTGTGATGTGTTTGAACAGGTACATGCTAATGACTTGCGGGTGGAGGAGGAATGCAAGATGTGATGGCAATGAAAAGGGGCGACCGCTGTGAACTCATCAGTTCGAGAGTCTACCGGCGGAAATTGATTCGGGAACCAAACCATCTTTGGAAGAGGCCCCTATGTTGGAGTTGAAGGAATGCCGAGCCACCTAAAATATGCATTTTTAGGGGATAATGACACATTACCCGTCATTATTGCCTCTAATTTAGAGGTGGCTCAAGAGAAGGAATTGTTAAGAGTGCTCAAGGCGAATCGGGCGGCTATAGGATGGACAATAGCTGATTTGAAGGGGATCAGCCCATCCATTGTGATGCACAATATAATCACAAGTGAGGATGCAAAGCCGACGAGGGAAGCACAAAGGAGATTGAATCTGAACCTGCCTGAGGTAGTAAAAAAGGAGGTAATAAAATGGTTGGATGCAGGTATTATCTATCCCATATCTGATAGTGCTTGGGTAAGTCCTACCCAAGTAGTGCCTAAAAAGGCCGGTATTCAAGTTGTTAAAGATGAAAATGGTGAACAAATAGCCACCCGACCGGTCACCGGGTGGCGGGTTTGTATCAATTATAGAAAACTGAATACCGCAACCTCTAAGGACCATTTTCCATTACCTTTAATTGACCAAATAATTGAAAAACTTTCGGGTCAAAAATACTACTGTTTTTAGATGGGTATTCAGGATATAACCAAATTGCAATTCACCATGATGACCAACATAAAACTACCTTTACTTGTCCTTATGGTACTTTTGCCTTTAGGCGTATACCATTTGGCTTGTGCAACGCTCTGGCAACTTTTCAACGATGTATGATGAGTATTTTCCCGGACATGGTTGGAGAGTCGCTTGAAGTGTTCATGGATGACTTCTCCATTTTCGGCACAAGTTTTGAGTCGTGTCTCAGCGAATTAGAAAAGGTTTTAAAAAGACGTGTCGAGAAAAATTTAGTGTTAAGTTGGGAGAAGAGTCATTTCATGGTCCAAGAAGGTATTGTGTTGGGTCATGTTGTGCCCTGAAAAAAAGGGATGGAGGTAGACAAAGCAAAAATTCGGGTAATTTCATCGCTACCTCCTCCTAAAAATGTTAAAGGGGTAAGGTCATTCTTGGGACATGTAGTTTTTATAGAAGATTCATTAAGGGATTTAGTGTAATTACTAAAACCTTATGTAATTTATTATTAAAGGATGTTCCATTTGATTTTACTGATGAATGTTTGCAAGCCTTTAATGTTTTGAAGGAACAGTTGGTGAAGGCCCCTATCTTGCAGCCACCGGATTGGTCAAAACCGTTTGAAATCATGTACGACGCCAGCGATACCACTATTGGTGCGGTTTTGGGGCAAAGGGTTGATAAGAAACCAGTGGCGATCTATTATGCAAGCAAAACTCTATCCGAGGCGCAACTGAATTACACCACAATCGAGAAAGAATTATTAGCGGTGGTGTATGCCTTGGATAAGTTTCGGTCATATATTTGGGGGAGCAAAGTAGTGGTTTATTCTGATCATAGAACGGTGTGGTATTTAATGGAAAAGAATGATGCTAAACCTCGGTTGATTCGATGGATACTTTTATTGCAAGAATTCGACTTGGAGATTAGAGACAAAAAGGGAAGTGAAAATGTGGTGGCCGACCACTTGTCTTGGATTTTGGTTGAAGAGGTTGATGACCCAAGTGAAATTAATGAACAATTTCCGGATGAACAGTTGCTCGCTGTCTCGACTTCTACGGCTATGTGACATGCGCATTACGTAAATTATTTGGCCACGGGTGTCTATCCCTGAACATTGGACAAAGAGAAGACGGCAACAGTTCATGGTACAAGTTAAAAAGTATATTTGGGATGAACCGAACTTGTTCAAAATCGGGCCTGATCAGGTAACCAGAAGGTGTGTTCCGGAATCGGAAGTGGTTGAAATCTTAACCTATGCTCACTCCTCCGCTTGTGGGGACACTTTAGCGGTCATAAGACGGGGTACCGGGTGCTCACGTGCGGGTTCTATTGGCCCACAATTTTTAAAGACGCATGTGAGTTTGCTCGGAATTGTCTGAATTGCCAGAAGTTGGGGAGTATTTCAAAGAGGGACGAAATGCCGATGCAACCTATCTTGGTAGTAGAAATCTTTGATGTGTGGGGGATAGACTTCATGGGCCGTTTCAAAGTTCAAATGGGTTTTTATATATATTGGTGGCGGTGGACTATGTTTCGAAGTGGATTGAAGCCATACCACGGACTAACGATCATTCGGTTGTATGTAAGTTTGTGCAATCGAATATTTTTGCTCATTTCAGAATTCCACGTGTCATAATCAGTGACGGAGGTTCGCATTTCAAGAATTTTTAATTTTGGAAAATTATTGAAGAGATATAATGTGAATCACCGTGTCGCCACACCATATCATCCACAAACCAGTGGACAGGTCGAAGTGTCTAAACCGTCAGATCAAAGAAATTCTAATGAAGACGGTGCGAACCGACAGGAAGGATTGGGCAAGTAAATTGGATGATGCATTGTGGGCATACCGCACGGCTTACAAGACTCCTATTGGTACGACCCTTTATCGGATGGTGTTTGGGAAGGGGTGCCATTTACCAATGGAGTTGGCACATAGAGCACATTGGGCCATTAAGACGGTAAACACTGATTACGATGAAGCGGGAAAGATCCGGAAACTTCAATTGAGTGAGATCGAAGAGATTCGAGATGAAGCATATGAATGCGCAACTGCGTACAAGGATAAACTCAAGAAGGTTCACGACGCAAAGATTCGGAAGTGAACTTTTGAAACGGGTCAGAAAGTATGGTTGTTTAGTTCATGGTTGAAGATGTTCGCGGGCAAGCTTAAGAGCAAGTGGATGGGCCCATGTTATTACACGTGTGGGAAGGTTTGGAGATGTTGATATCTTGTATGAGAGGACCAATAAGAAGCAAACGGTGAACGGGCATCGGCTCAAACCGTACTTAGAAGGGAATGATATCAAGCATCTTGAACAAGACAAAGTGGGCTACATCTTGCGGCCCTTGAACGAGAATTAATGCAAAAGGCCAGGTTTGGTATTGTGAAATACTTTGTTGTTGTTTAGGAGTTTAGTTGTTTTGTGTCTTTATCAATACTTGTTGATTTGTGTTTGAAACAAGTGTGGGAAGTTTTTCGGAATTTCTCGTACACGATGTTGAGGACAACACGAATTTTTCAAGGGGGTATATTAAAATATTTTTTGTTTTGTTCCTTGTTTTGAAAAAAAATTTGAGATTCCCAGTACCCACCATAGCTTACGGTCCCCACCGTAAGCTACGGTGGGTCAAAAATCCCTTACGGTGCTTATAATTTGTCTTACGGTGCCTTTTATACCCTAGGCCCACCGTAAGTTACGGTGGCCACCGTAGCTTACAGTGGCCTCTGGGCGAAAAAGGGGGTCCGCAATGTCAATTTTAAACGGGATTTTACTTCCTCCAACCACTTTTTGCACAATTTTCAGCCACTTCTTCTTCTTCTCTTCTTCTTCATTAACACCCAAGAACACCCACTTTCATCCACCTAAATCTTTCAATTCCTAACCAAATCAAGCGATTTTTGGGTCCATCTTGACTACGCAAGGAATTTGATTTTGTGCTTGCATTTGGTCGAATCTGTTGTTTTGGGGATCAAGTTGGGCACTTTTGATCCAAAAATTTCTAGGGTTTTGTGGG
This sequence comes from Scalesia atractyloides, assembly GCA_947069175.1. Taxonomy (NCBI): domain Eukaryota; kingdom Viridiplantae; phylum Streptophyta; class Magnoliopsida; order Asterales; family Asteraceae; genus Scalesia; species Scalesia atractyloides. Next base: position 2,193,042 of record CAMTDV010000026.1, on the reverse strand, counting down.
TTTTTGATAATCTTGAAGTTTTTAGGTTTCTTCATCTTCTACAAGATCAAGGTATGCAATTTCTTACATCTTTGTCATTGCATTGTAGGATTTGGAGATTTTGAGATGAACTAGGTTATCATGACCCACAATTGCTTATATTTGATAATTTGAGATGAATTTGAATGAGTTTTGAATGATTATGATCATGGAAGTTAGCTAGGTGATAAAGATTGGTTTTTGCGTAAACTTCACTAATTTAGGGGAATTTGTTCAAATTGATGCATATGATGAACTTCAAGTTTTGTCTAATTTTCATGACCATATCAATAAGCAAGTGTGGGGATAGTGTGGGTGTTTGAAAAGGTGAATAATATGTGTTCTTCATGTTTGTGTCTTGCAGTATTACAATGGGTCGAAAAGGTAAAGAAAAGGTGGGTCATCTAGTAACCCGGCTCCAAGGAAAAGACGGCTCGTGGTGCAAGGCGACAGTGATGAGGATATAGAGGAAGATGTGCCCGATCGAGGGCTCAAGCCACGATGGACATCTGGTCCATTACATGATCAACCGCAAGAGTGGCAGGCCAAACTATTTATGATCAAAATAACCGATTGGCGCAGAGGAAGGAGGCATTCATTTATGAGAAAGAAGTTAGGGAGGTTGATTTTGGTCCGTTTGGGATCACAGACAAATTCAGGGCTTTAGGATGGGAAGCAGCTTTAAAGTGCTATGACTATGAGAGCACCAACCTTTATGATACAGAAATACAAGAGTGGATGGCCACTCTTAGGTGCCCTCCATGCAAGGGTGGAGCTTCAAGAATGAGATTAATTGGCATTGTAAATCGCATAGACGTGGAGATGTCTTTTGATTCATTGCGAAGGGTTGCGAAATTCGATAGCAAACTAGTTAATCAATATATGTTTCCGAGATTGGAAGATCTATCATTTCGAACCCGAAAAGCATCCGAGGTGGAATACCGTGTTAGATTACCTGTTTCTACCGGGCACTACTCATGGGAAATTATATCGGAAGAATCTCAAGATTGAGGGGAAGCTCATGCTTGCAATTTGTATGCAGAACGTCATCCGAGGTGGGGTGATAAGACGGAAGTTCGAAGGCCGGAAGTGCCGGTACTCTATGCTTTGCTACCCGGGGGTCCCATGTTTCCATTCCTTTTTGGTGATGAACAATATTTGGATCAGTCGAAACAACGACCAGCGGAAAATCATTCCACATTGTCGTCTCATTACCGCTTTATTGAAGATGTATGGGGCGATTGATGCTGATGATAAGGGATCTTACAAGAAGTTTAAGCCATTTGACATCCGCCAGCTGGGAGCTGGGTGGAAGTATTCAGAGTCTGAGAGATATCATAAGCTGAAGAGTGAAGGTCAACGATGGAGGGTTTTAAAGGTTGATGCGCGGCCACTTCGGCCTGGGGAAGAGGATGACCCCGAAAGTGATGAAGAAGGCCCGAGTTGTGATGATGATTATATGGATGAGCCGCAGGTTGCCCCATCGAATGTGGAACAAGGGGGGTCGAGTAGTATTCCGACCGGGGGGTTCTTTGATTTTTCTAGATTTCCTTATGAGCCGAACTGGGCTCATGAAGGTACCATGCAGGATGTTACTAAAATCAAAGGCCCTCGCTGGAGTGGGGCCGAATGGACGTTTTTTTATCACCAAACATATATGGGCGTAAGCATGGAACGTGCACTAAGGCACAATTTTGATAGACAAGAATCTTGGAATTGTACACATGCCTATGCCTTTGAGCAGGAGATTAACAATCGGTATTTGGATATCAGCAACGAAGAATGCATGAAGATTGGCATGCAGGACGTCCCGTGGTTGTGGACCCGCCTCCAGTTGACTACACCACCCTACCACCTTATGATGGCAGTGTTTCTTACCCAACACCGCCAATGCATCATTCTCAGTGGGTGGACCCGAGGTATGGGCAGCAGCAACAGAGCTCGGAGCAACAACAAGGAGACGAAGGAAGTGGCGCATTTGCATTTAATGAATTTTCAGAGATGATGACCTCCATCTTCGGACCTCCTCAGCCGCGCTACTACTGATCAGGTTCTGTTTTTCCTTTGTACAGTTTGTAGTTTGATTTTGTTGCTTTGTGTTTATGGTTGGGAAGGTCGGGGGTGTAACATGGTTGATAGTTTTGTTGGGTTGGTGTTTGTGGTTGAGGATTTTATATAAAAAAATGAAACATTGGGATTTGAGAGTTTTACCGAAAGGTGATGTTGAAGAAAACAAGTGATCATTCCTCTAAACCCATACATTGGGGACAATGTATCCCAAGTGTGGGGATGGGGAAAATTTTTAGGAATTTTGAAATAAAATTTGTGAATCGAACGAAACATTTGTTAAAGTTTGAAAGTAATACCATATTATGCATGACACATCATTATCCCAGTTCCATTCTTTCTTGGTGAGGATTGAGCCACACCTATATGTCATTGAGAATTTATTATTTGATTGAGTGGCGTGTGTATAGTGTGTTAATAGAACATGGATAATATATGCTTGTTGAAACCTGAGTTTACATGTTGGTGAATATGATGAGGGCATTTAGGCAGCCTCGTTTCGGATGTGTGTTAAGTGTGGGTTTGGGGGGTTGGACCTCATAAGTTATGAATATGAGCTTGGTAGTGACGGGATGGGGGGTTGACATTAGTAGCCAAATTTGAGCTTGTAGTCTTTCAATTGTCACCCGAACCTATGTCCTAAAAATTTACCTTTTAATCGACCCGGTTTAGTTAGTTGTTCTTGTTATGTTAGTTTGTTCTCTTTCAATATGGTTATAAAAAAAGAGAAAAAAAAGAAAAAAAGGGAAAAAAAGGAGAAAAAAAGAAAGAAAAAGAAGGAAGATTAGTTGTACATTTTGAGTGTGTTATTTATATTGATGTAATAATAAACCGGGTAGATTAAGTAAGCTACATAAATATTCCCACCAATTCCTACCCATACGCATAGCCTCGTTACAACCCGAAAGTCCTTTTAATTCATGAGTATGTTATACAATTTGTAGGTAAAGACTCGATTGTTATCCAAGCTTATTGTCGCACATTTGCACACTTGTATTGAATGATTTAGCACTATCTTGTTAGTGTTACTTTGTCGCCGAGAGAAGAGTTTAGAGAGGGGTGTGTTATGTGTTATGATGGTAAAAGTTGATAACGGGGCAAGTTGTTTGTGTTTGGTTTATCTGATGATCACTTGTTTGTTTAAAATTTATGTGAAATGGTTGCTTAGGGCAAGCAACGTTTAAGTGTGGGGATGTAACGGGTGGTCTTTTGGACAACCCGTAAGTGCGTTAAAATGATACATATTCCATGCTTTAAACGTTTATTTGTTACAATTTGATGTCTACGGTGTGTTTGGCTTTTCAGGTACCGAAGAGCATAATGAGGGACTTTAAACGTACTTTAGCGGGTACTTACAAGAGCCTAATCGAAGAGGGGACTCAAGAGATTGAACAAGGGCAAAATTGGAAAAAATCAAGCTGACCACCATAGTCGTGGCACATAGCTTATGTGGAGTCCAACTTTGATGGTCACCGTAAGACAGACACCCAGGACCGTAAGGAAAATTCTGCCCACCGTAAGCTACGTGCACGTGTTGGCACTACTATGGTGGTAAGCTACGGGAAATGTGTAACTGCCCAAATTTAAGTGTTTGAAAGGTCTTTTCGCAAAACAATCATTGGGGACGAAGTGCAGAGGAGATAGGAGGCGATTTTGGTTGTTTTTCATTGATTCTAATAAGTTCTAAACAATTTTTGAGTGTGTTTGATTCGTATGAACAAGACAATTGAAGTTTGTTTGATTGTAAGAACATGAGTGGCTAAACATTTCGGTGATCATCTTGTGTTGAAGGTTCGGGAAACAATTTGTTTCAATTTGCTTATTTCTAGAATAATTACTATGTTATTGTGATTATGGTGTTGATTGATTATATGTAAGTTTTTGGTTGATATTGTGCTTATTGCTTATCTCGTACGTTCTTGGTGTCGTTGACAATCAAGATATCACGGGAAGGTTTACGGGTTGGGTATTGATCAATTGGTCATCGGGTAACGGCCTCGCATTTTAATCCGAGTACTTTGTTCCCTTTTATCACAACTAGTTGATCAAACACGAGTCATGTCTATGTGACTATTTCTAGTAAAATTGGAACACATGGTTTTGAACCGGAAACTCAAGGTGATCATTCTTCTATTAATCTGTTAAAAAACCAATTTTTGAATCGCTAGTAATTAAGTTTAAAATCCATCAATCGAAATCTGAAATTAAATTATTGCAAATTAGGTAATTTTAGTTAAAGTAGCACAACCTTAAGATAACGCAATTTCCACAATTCCATGTGTTCGATAACCCACTTACCACTAACTTGTAGTAGTATTTAGATTAAATTTGCGTGTGACAACGACTTCACGTCAAACGTCGTTTAACTTGTATGGTGTGTTAATGAAGAATTGCAGCTGGTAAAACACATGTTACATTATGAATGTTTAAAACACAACGGCAAAAAATCCTCTATATTAATCCAATGATAAACTGCTAAAACACAATGATATTAGTATGCTTGCTGCTAAAACACACCAGTATTAGTCTGCTTGCTGTTAACACAATGTTAAGAAATCCTCCAGCATTAATTTATTATCGTAATCATTGTTAGATAAATCATACAATTGCTACAACACATCAAACAAAAATTCAAGTTTATACAATATCATAAAACTTTACCATCACCGCAATCAACCATAACATTTGACGCCATAATTTTGATCGTAAAGATGTTATGAAGAACCAGATGCACAATACGAATGCTCTGGGGATATGTTGATCAATTGTATACTTAAACGAAACCGCCCATTTGATTTAAGTTAGATATTTAGTTTCCTTAATTATCTGGTTAGTTAGTTAATCTATTAATATAATCCATAATTAAGATAATAATCAAATTACCTTAATACCATTTAATTAACTCCAATTGCCCCATGTCACATGTAGGAGGCTTCCTACACTTTGTAGGAAAAAATGGCTTTGTAGCCAACTCCTACTCTCCTACATAAACCATCATGAAACAAGAATACGTATTATATACCAAAAAATTAAATCATATATGGCACGTATAGGGCTATACGTGGTGTATAGCAATGAGAATGTTGAAGTATAGCTTTATACGCCACCCTGCATCAGAGGTGGTTGACTTTGCTTGCATTAATTATCTTTTGGCATGCATTGTATACATCTCTATTGATGAACATGTTGTTGGGTTCCAGTCTTTTAAAGTTGACAATATGTTGTATGGCTCCATGTTTTGATATATTAGTCGCCCGACAAACTCAATTCTTTCTTGGACATTATCCTCATAATGGATGCCTCACCATATGCTGAGTAGGTTCATGGTTATGTTAGTCATTCCTCACATGTAACTTTAAAGCACCAAGATCTGTGTCGTACATCCCTACCAGTTCAAAAGAACAACCACTTTTTTTGCTTTCCGAACATGTAACTGTGGTTGTACTTTTGTGTTCCCCACTATGATGACATTTAAGGCATATTCTCATGACCCTTCCAACACTGGTTTTCTTGAGCGTCGTCTTACTATGATTTAACGACTGTCATGTTATTAGATAACAACAATCATCAAGATACGCATACTCCTAAAACAATGGTATGGTTGTTGACTACAATTGACGAAATCCCGATTACTTTGTTGCACATAAGAAGGGGATTCACCACGATATAGGAAGTTCTGATTGCCTTCTTGTACGTATGACGGTTGACCCCAAATATGAAATCCCGCTTGCTTTGTTGCACATAAGAAGGTTGGCCGCCAAATAGGAACTCAGTATAGCTTTCTTGCAGGTTAGAAGGTTCACCTCCAAAGACGAACTCTAGACTGCTTTGGTGCACGTAAGACTGTTCACCGCCCATATGAACCCCTAACTGCTTTGTTGCACGTAAGAAGGTCCACTGCCAAAGACGAACTCCTGAAACAATGGTGTGGTTAGTTTTTTTTATAAAACTAACACCAAGTAATAAGAAAATATTTAGCTTGCTTCAAATATGGTAGCACTGTCTAATGAGAAAATTCAACACCAAATACGAGCTCCTCGAAACGGTATGGTAAGTCTTCATAAAGCAAACAACAAATACGTGAATGAATGTTATACCTGACTGCTTCCTGGCTCTCATGGACTCGTTAGAATATTCACCGCCAAAAAAATAGTCATTGTCCCAAAACGACATTACCAATGAATAAGATGAATTGGAAGTATTGAATGAATATGCTTGAGAGAACCTTATAAGACCTAGCAAAGAATCGAAGAAAATTTGAAGTGAGGTTTCGGATTTAAAATCGTTTGGATATATAGTAAGCTTGGAGTGAATCTTACATCACGTCAAATAATTTGGAACGAAAACCTTGACTACCGTTTTGAAACCTATGTGTGTCCTATGGCCTTATACATGACGTATAGGTGGAGCAAAATGCCATAGATAAGGCTATATGTAACGTACAGGAAGCGCTTGTACGACGCGCATACGCGTCGTATAAGGCTTGCGAATGAGACTGATGTGCCATTGAAACATTTTTTTGTAGGAAACTGAAAAGTTATACGTCATGTATAAAGCAGTATATGTTATAAAGGATGTCGAAAAATAAGAGAGTGTCAATACATGTGTTGTGTTGTATAAAGGGTGTGAAAAATAAAGAAAGTGTCAACATATTTGGATCCTAACTTTATATTATTTTAACTTACTCAAAAACCTAATATTCTATATTAAACTAATGATGTGTCCTTCAAATATCACTGTCTCCTCGTATATATCCAATAACAAGTTCATTTCTAACATCACATCCCTTAACATGATTGAAGGGCAATTATGTAATAAGCTTCAACTTAGTAAATCAATATGTAAGTGCTTTTATGTAAAGTTTTCTGACGGTTACAGTTAGGGGTGTTCAAAACCGGATATCCGAAAATTCGCATATCTGAAATTTCCGAATATCAGATTTCGCTATTCGAATCCGTATCCGAAATTTCGAATATCCGATCGGTTAGTGAATCGGATATCCGAATATCCAATTTTTATTTAATTTTAATTTTTTGATATTGGAACTGTATATTTCGGATAGTTTCGGATCCGAAAATAAGTTTTCGGATATTTGTCGAGGATATTTTTCGGATAATTTCGGATACTTCGGATATTTTCGAATATTCGGATATCCGAAAAAAATAAAAATTAAATTTTCGGATATCCCAAATATCCGAAATTTTTTAAAATCACTATCCGAATCCAAAAAATCGGGTATATCCGAATCCGAAATTTCGGGTATCCGAATTTTCGGATATTTCGAATATCGGATATTTCGGATCGGATTTTCGCATAGGAATAATTTTGAACACCCTATTTACAATTATGTGTTTAAACTACTTTTGAGGTGGTTACAATTATGTGTTTATAATACGGTATAAAGTATAAACTAGTTAGCTAAATCATTTTTGTATTTATGTAGAGATTTGTGGTGGTTACAATTTGTGTTGGTTTGTTTTTTTTTCCAATCCATCCGAACACTTTTTATATCATGTTTTTTTAGCCAATAAGCTTAAATCCAGAAATCAAAGCATTAGTGATGGTTTGATTTTGTTTTAGTTGTAAAAATTTTAATTTTGCTTTAGCAATATAAAAATTACTACCAAGCTATTTCGCTCACATTTAGCTTAAAAAATCATTTACATTGGACATTGAAGAGCCCTATTACAATATGGTAGTGTGGTAGATAAGGTGGGATAATTGATTTGAGTCGAGCCAAACTGAGCTCGACTAAGTTAACTTAATAGAGTTTAAGCTTGGTTTGTTTCGAGCTCTATATTCAAAACATGAGATTTGGTTCGTGAGTAACTTTTTAAGCCTGGTCTCCATTCGCGTGTGTATTTTTCTAAGACCAAGCTCGGCTTTTGATTATTTTTTCAAGATGAAGTTCAATTTGTTTATTGTTTATTAACTATTTATATTTTATTTATATACATAACATAATTATTTTAACATCTATAACTATAATTTTATGTATAACACAATATATATTATTTAATTATTTTATCACAGATTTTTACACACATGTGTGTGTATAGTAATATTTATTTATTAACGAAATACATTTATTATACACATATTAATAGTAGGCTCTTATATATTTGCAAAATTAGTCAAACTTAGTATATAAAACTCGAGTATGTAATAAGACAACTAAAAACTTAGGCTCGAGCTTATTTAAGCCCGTCACAATTTCAATCTTTAACGAATCAATCTTCCGGAGATTTGCTAGCCTACATCACAAATTGACAACTTATGTGCACAAAACTATATTAAAATTAAATCATATATTTAAAGAGCATTTTTAAAACTCGCATATATCAAAATAAACTCTTAAACATTTACATATATAAAATGTTGGCTGTAATCGAACCGATGAATACGAATATGGCAATGTTCGTGTTCGTTCGTTAAGGAAATTAACATGTTCGCGAATGTTTACGAACACATACCGAACATAAGTTTTTGTTCGTGTTCGTTTGTTAAGGATATTCAATTGTTCATGAACAATTCGTGGACACTTATCTTGAACACAAACGAATGCAAAAGAAAAAAGTGAACGTAAATGAACGTTTAATTTGAAAAAAAAACATTATAACCTTAAATATTCAACATAAGTAGTTAAATACAACAATCAAATGATAAATCAAAACACAAGAAATCTATTGCATTCACCAAATGATTAATCAAGTTTAACCAACTTATACTTAATTTATCCAGTAATTACCAGACATAATTATTCAAAGTTTAACTAACTAAGACACATAATTATCCTAAAAAATTTCTTAAATGTTCAAATTTTAGCTAACTTGAAAAAATAGAGTTTGAAGTTTTCAATATGTTTAAATAAAAGGTTTATTATTTTTTAATATAATTAAACGAACACAAACGTAACCGAACATATTACTGAACGTCCACGAATGTAACCGAACAAATGAGACATTTGTTCGTGTTCGTTTCGATAAGCTAACCGGACGAAATGTTTTGTTCTTGTTCGTTCGTTAAGCTAATCGAACGAATATAAACGAATTTCACACGAATAGTTTACTAACTGTTCATTAAACGTCCGGTTCATTGACAGCCCGTGATAAAAAGTAAGAAAATATATGTTTTTCTTTAATGCAAGTAACTCATAAAATATATTTGTTCCATGGACAGTACAGTATATTCTTTATTACTTTCCTACCAACATCTAAGTACCAAGTGGCAAGTGGTATGTCTGTGGTCCGGTCAGATATTTAGGTCCTGCCCACATCAAGGTAGCCACGTGTAGGGATAATAAGAAAGGTAACCCCTATGGTCAGCTACCTGCCCGTTTGCTTTCTTATTTTGTCTTGTTCTACTATAAGTAAAAGGATATTCATGCCTAAAAACATTTAAATATATTTCAGAAAAAAATTATGCCTAAAAATAATTAAATAAATTTCAGATTAAAATATTAATTAACATAATACTATTTAACAACAATAAATACACATTTTAAAAAGTATGTACTTCTATGTTGAACCAAATCGAACAAAATTGGTTGTAACAAGTTTATAAGTCATTTAAGATTTTTATAACAGTAAACGAATAATATTATTAATTTAGTTAAGTTGAAGCTCCGAGGTCATGTATAATAGATATTATATGGCGTGAAAAGGTATGATAGAGCCCCCGTACTATTCCTCCCGGCTATTATAAGGGCATGAAAAGGGATGGAATTTTAAAAGAATGTCCAATAAGGAGGAAAACATGAAAAATTAATGAACGATATGGTATTAAGAGACCTGCACCATTACATAGGGTATTATAATGCCGATGTGACGAAAAATACTCCTTAAAAGACATTAACCATTACGCATGGTATAAGCTGAAACTTGAGGTGTCAACTAGAGCTTATAAATCTAGTTACGAGCCCTTTTAGTTTAGTTTTTAAAAGGTACTTTAACAAAATTTTAAGTTAAAAGTTTACATTTTTTATAAATAAAATAAAACAAAATAAAATAATGATGCTTATTAGATTCATAATCCGGTAGTATTGAACAATCAAGGAATTTACAAGTTTCACTATATTAACTAATTAATAGATTTTAAGTATTTAGGGCTATTTGTGTCGACTTCTGGTACAAATAGAATAAAGGTACGAAGTGTGTGAGCCGAAGAAAAAGGAAAATAAAGCGTGAGGACATAATCGTAAGTATTGTCAATTTTATATAACCACATCAATCGGTTTGGGGGAGACAACTTCATGACCTTCCCACATAGTGCAATTTGCTTCAGGTAAGTCAGATGTTTTATCACACTGGTCTTCGGATGGTAGGTTTCCCATGTAATGGTGGTCGGGTCTGGTCATTAGCATTGTTTGTATTCACATGGCGTAGGTGGCCATTCGCCAATAGGTTTGCCAGATGGTCAGACTTGCATTGTATTCGTTGTTCGTTAAAAAAATATCGTAATCACTTTAGATATATGAAGTAAAGTAATTTTGTGTATAAGTAGAGTAATTATTGCTTTACTATTATTACTTTTTAGCCATTGAATTACTTTAGTTATACAAAGTAATTACCCTAGTAATAAAAATTATTACGTTAGTTATGAATTCAATAACTCTAGTAATACAAAAGTAATTAAAACGATAGTTATAAACACAATTACACTAGTTATATGCAGCAGAGTACTTATCATGTATAAGTAAAGTAATTATCACTTTATCTGTATTTCATGACTAGATAATTATTATAAATAACTAGAGTAATATAAACATGTGTGTAATTATATGTTCCGATTGCTAGATTTAAGCAGCAATGAAGAAACGTGAAAGCAAGATCGAACAAGTAATACAATCATTGTTTCTCTCTTCAACCATTAATTGCAAAAAGAACGGCATAACCCTTTGTAACTCCAATAAAATTAATTAATCTGATTCACAAAGCCATATAACTTCATTTGATTGACCAATTAAATTAAACAAAGCTTCAATTGATCAATAAAAGATTCCCAATATTCAATTGCTCGGTTAGTAAGATTCGCGGCGCTTCATTGAAGTTTGAGTTAATTACGGTTATGCCATCATCACCTTTCTAGTTTTCCTTAACTTCGCACGTTTTGTATGTTGATTATATTTGTATTTGACCCTTACACTTACAAGAATTGAGTTTTTCTATTTAGGGCTAATAATACAACAGAGCTACTAGAGACATTAAGAGGTTACATCTGAATCGATCAAAATTAAGTGTGTTTGGTTCACCAGAAGAACATTTCTGAATCAGACAACAAGCCTCTTACTCGTTAAGTTTTAAAATAATGTTGAATGAAATTTTTACCTCTTTGTCCATTCATCTACATTCATAATCCTCACCCGACCACTCATGCACGAACTTCTTAACTCACTACCACTTCCTCCACACCCAACTACCACCAAATGTACTTTTATTGGTTCAGAGTCTCTTACCTAGCAATATATGATTATCTCAACACTTAATGGTGTAGAAGTTGCCAAACAACTCCTAAGTCTTTAATAGCAATATATGATTTGTTTACACAAAATGTATGCAATTCTTTTAATAAATTTATGTAGCCAAGTCTCTTTAAAATCTTGTTTTGAGTGGTTATGAAAGGAAGTTGGAAACGTTTGTTATGTAAAAAGGTTGACCTTTGGCATTCATTGATCAACATATGTATATCAAATGTGTCAAGTTTCTTTAATATATATATATATATATATTTTGCAAATGTGCAAATCGAATTTGTTTATAAAAAAACACATTAACCATCACTCATTCTTCTTTATATGCAAATCGAATTGTTTATAAATAACACATTAACTGTCACTTATTCTTCTTTATTATTCAAAATGATCGCTAATATATAACCCAAATTAACTAAACCGTCTTTTCCAACGACCGTTTATAAGAGAAATCGAAACCGATATGTTATAAAAATCTAAAATGAAAAATCATCAATGGTTTGTTTTAACTACAGTCGAACCAAATCGAACCAGCTCATCGAGGGATTAATTATGGAATAATTAATGTGAGGTGTTATATATTGTAGGGTAAAATAAGTTATTATTTTTTAATTGAATAAGGCCTTAAAGTTTTCAAGATCTTGAAATAAATGTGACTTTAGTTAGGGCCAAGCAATTGGAATATTTGGAATTGCTTTGCTTGGTGGTGTAAAGCCATGGCCAAGTGATTGGAATATATTGATTTGCTTTTGTTTGGTGGTCACATTTTGATGATATTCGGTACAATCAATGGAGTCAAGGGATTAAAGCTGAGAGAGTGGGTGAAAATAAGTTCATTTTCAATATTCACTTGACATCTTTTCTCAAACATTAGCTATATACTTAACTAACACACAAATTTTATATTTTTTTGTAAGATTGATTAAATAACTAAACATGTTTAATAAAAGGGCTAATACACATAATAACAATATATAATATAATCTAACATTAATTAGTGATAAGGGTGTCACCTATAGGGGTGTTTAAAGAACTCATGACTCGCAGCTCGCTCGAAAAAAAGTTTGAAAAAAGCTTCGCTTGAAATTGACTCGGTTGTAAACGAGTCAGTTCGGCTCGACTCGGTTTGTAAACGAGCCGAGCTCGAGCTTGGCCTGGCTCGGCTCGTGAGTTCACTCGATAAGGTTTACATCTTTCTTTTTTTTTGTCCCACATTGTTCAAAAGACAAAACTGGGGGAGTATCTTCCTTATAAAAGAAGGTAAAAATAATGTACAAAGTGAGTTAACTATTTATACTTGCATATTTAGCCACTTGGTTAAATTAAATTGCAATTATGACCCTTAACCTATGACGAGATTCATTTTTGAGGGCTTTTTAAGTAGTAAATTTTGCGATTCTTTGTAGTTCGAGCTCCAGCCTCAAATCTCAGTTCGATTTGAAATTCGAGCTCGAGCCGAGCCGAGCCAGCTCGGATTGAGTTCGAGCCGAGCTTGAGCTGGGTCGAGCTTGGCTCGACTCGGCTTGTTTACAGCCCTAGTAACCTAGTCAAATCGTTCGTTTTTTAACACACTGATAAAGTAATCTCATAGTAACACATAAGCCCTCGTGTTTATTCAGTTTTTCTTTTAACATTAGCAAGTATCATGAGAGAGTTTAAACAAAGTAATCTCATAGTAACGCATAAGCCCTCGGGTATTTAGACAAAGAATCATGTCAAGCATAAACGGGCTCGAGCCAAAACTCAACCCAAAATTGTAATTTATTTAATAAGTAAGCTCGAAGTCGAGTTTAAACAAATTATTACTTATAGAAATTAACTTATTTACATAATATGCAATTAGAAAATATAAATTACTAGATATACAATTATAATAATAAAAACTAAATATATATCTAAATAGAGTTAAATAATTCAAATTAATTTAAGACCTTTTAAAATTGCACGGGTTAAGCACTACCTTTATACATGGTTCAAAACGAGTCGAATTCAACTTCAAGCTCCTTCGGTTCAACGAGTTGGGCTTGAGTTTACTACAAAACATACAACTTTCACCAACAACACTTCTCGGTATTTCAGTGATGAAGAATGGTCCTGGCGGTACTTAGTGATGCTCCATCTGTAGATAGTGTTTGAGTAATGCATTTACCAACATAATATGTTGAGAGGTCACTGGCGGGAGTTTCTTCGACGAATTAATGACACCAATCCCGGTGTTGCAACCAAGACGTTTCTTTTTTTTTCAACATATACCAGTTCCAAAGTATTATCGACAAACATTTTTTTCTGAGATATCACGAACATACCTTTACTAACATATAACCGTCAAGGATACTCTCAAATTCATGGGTTAGGATAGCCATCATAGATTGCGAGGAGTATAGAATCTGCCGAAAAATCTCATCCGTCAATGAATTTGTGATACTTGTTTTTCTAGTAGTGGTTTAATTGAGTTCAAACCAGATTTAACACGAGTCTATGGGTAGAAAGATGCTACTCTTTATTAGACATGGACACCTAGTGCAAACCTATATTCCTTTTTTCCCCTTATATGACAATCAAATCACTTAAAATAAGAATTAACCTTCAATATGCTATTATTATTAATTATTATTATTATTATATTATTATTATTATTATTATATTATTATTAATTATATTTCATCTTATTTTTTATTATTATATTATTATTATTATTATATGAATCTAAACTTAAGGAGGAAGTATGCACTTACCACACATTCAATTGTTTTTGATCATTTATTACCTTTACAATAAAATGCCCACTAAAATGTTTTCGGGTTACTATCAATAACAAAGTTTTCCACTATGAGTTGACTATATTTCTGGTCAAAATTGTAGTGTTTAATAAGAAGTCAACGCATTGGCCATTGGCTAATACATGGTTTTGTGTTCCACCTAGAAAGGGATTTTGGCACTAAGAAAAAAAGTCAACACGGATTTTGAATTTAATCAAAAGGTTCAGTTGGAAACTCCTTTCATTTGTTAGATCATCATGTACAAGCATTTTAGTGTATAAAAAATCAGAACTTCAAAGAGAGTGAAACTAGTTAACTCAATTACCACTAACATGATAACATATTTTAGTGTGAAAATCAAAGTGAATTCAGAGTAAACTGTTGTTGAATTATTATTTCAATTCAATTCCAATTTCAATAATATAAATTAGTAAATTATACGTGTATATAGGGGTTGTACATGATTCTTGATGAGTTTTTAAAAAATATAGAGGTTGTATATAATGCTTGAGGAGTTTTTCAAAAATATTTTGATTTTTTTTCTTTTAGTTCTAAAGTATTTGATAAATTAGTTTTAACCTAAACTATTTGAATTTTTTACTTTTGACCCAAAACTTTCATCTTTTACAACTTTTTTACTTTTAACTTTGTTCCCTATACTTTTCCTCTTTCGCAATTTTTTCGTTTTATGATTCGTTTTAAATTTTTGAAAGAGCGTGTGTGGTTCAACGTTTTTTACGTTTCGTTCTAAATTGTGGGAGTTAACACGACGCAACGTGTGTGTGTCGTTCGACGGTTTTACGTCGTCTATTTTTTTCCCGTTTGACAAGTTCGTCATAACGTGCGGGTCCTAGAGCGACTTAGTTATTATTTTCTATGTTTAACGTTTCGGTCTAATTTCTCCGTATTAACACGCCGCAAATTTAGTGTTGGTGGTCACTCGAGGTGATGTGACATTGATACTATTTGACATTGTTTATGCCCCTGCCAGCAACGCAGAGATGCTTAATACTAGTTTTATATAAAAAGTAGGGATATTGGATTTAAATAACCCCAACTTTTCATACACACTCCCAACTTTCGATTTGTATACCAGCACTCTCAACTTTCAACTTATTGGCCGATAACACTCTCTAACTAACTGAACCATATCCCAGTTAGTTTTTGCTGACGTGGCCCTTTTTGCTGACGTGGCAATTGACATGTCATTTTTGATGTTGTGGCAGCTGACATCAGTAACCAGGTTAGGGTTCAGTTAGTTAGGGAGTGTTATCGGCCAATAAGTTGAAATTGGGGATGCTGGTGTACAAATCGAAAGTTGAGAGTGTATCAGCCAATTTATGAAAGTTAAGGTTATTTAAATCCAATATCCCTAAAAGTAAGTTACTCAATTCTTAGTCAATAAATGCTTATTTTACATGAAAACTATGTAAAGAATCACATAAAAACATTATACAATATCATATGAATTAGTTATATAGATACACATTTAAGATGCATATAATGTCAGCTTTGACTGAATTTACTCTTACATATTGAAATCTATGATTAAAATCTGTTGAAACTAATTGAATCTTCGTCTTCAAATGAGATTCCAACAACTAAAACTTCTATGAGCAAGCCTGTAAGCCCTTATTTGGCCCTTTAAATCACCATGTTTCCCTTTGAAACAAATCTATATAAACATTTACTTCATCTTCATTTTCATGTACATTGAACCCACCATCGATCACTAAGCAAAACATAATTACAAAATGAAGGAGTATATGATCATGTTTGCTTAATTTATTGACCAGATTCCAACCAACTAATGTTGCTTAAAAACATAAGGATGTGTGTGTGTGTATATATATATACACACACAAGTTACAAGGCAATAAATCAGGAAACAAGATCTCCTAAATAGATGGAAATATATAGAATATATCTCTTTGAGATATTATGTTCCGCTAATAGACCCTCGCAGTCGAAGTAATACAGGTTGAATGCAAAGATTGGATTTGAAGCGAGTGGAGAGTTGCCGAGGGAAGCCTTTAGTAAAGATGTCCGCATATTGATAATATGCGGGAACATGCAAAACAAGAACCACACCAAGACAAACTTTCTCATGAACAAAATGAATATCTATTTCCACGTGCTTGGTGCGTTGGTGTTGAACTGGATTGTGAGGCATGTACATAGCAAAGATATTATCACAGTAAATAACATACGCATGTCTAATAGAAGGTTGCGGATCCAAGTTAGCTCAACAGTTTTATTAGCAACATCTCTATATTCAACGTCAACACTTGATCGAGAAACAGTAGCTTGACAGGAGATGACCAGTTCGTTCAAAGGCGTTAGTGAACGTCCGGTACTAAATTCGTGAACATCCGTTCATGTTCGTTTTGTTTATGTTGTTCCTCAAATATTATTTAGCAATTATTTATTTTATCTAAATTTTTTTATATTGTTTGATTCTTCTTTATCTCGTTACCTAAACAAATAAAATAGGAAACCCTATCTCCATCTTGTTTATGCATCGTTACACTTTCCATCTCATTATTCACATCAAAAACTACTATTGACCTTCATTTAACGATTAGGGCTTCAAGGTCTAGAAACGCTCCTTCTCACCATTCACCTCTAGCCATCGCCTTCTTTGTTGATTCTATATGTGTCCGTTTGTGTTCGTGAACCGTTCATGAACACGTTCCTTTATTTAAATGAACGATCATGAACATAAAATCTTGTTCGATAAGTGTTAGTGAACACGTTATATCCTTAACGACCGGACACGAATAATTGTTCGTGTTCGTTCGATTCAATCACACCCTAAGACAAACACATACTTCACATCTTAAATTAACGATGATATCATCCAATGGTCCGACAACTCGGTCCAATGAATCAGTCAGATGATCGTCAATCGATTCAAAACCAACCTAATTATAGAAACACAAATTAACTATTAGATGCTACCAAGCTTGAAAGTATTAACCACATCCATACAAACATAGATAAAAGTTGGGGACGATTTTATCAACCTTTTATAAACTACATTACATTAGTTAATAAAAAAAAAAAAAGAAAAAAAAAAAAAGTTAAATAATAACAACAAACCCCAAGGGTATTATCGGTACATAATTACAATATCATGGTGGTAAGCATAAGGCGGCCTGTAAGGTGAGAGGAAAATATCATAGCCACGTAGACCAAATTAGATTTTTAAGTCCACACACATCACAGCTAAAGATCTCCTCTCTCTTCTTTCATTCTCTCTAAAAACCAACTTTCTCTCTCTATAAAACTAACATTTCATCCTCTCAATCGCCTTATCTCTTCTTCAAATCTTCCTCTAGAATCTTCCTAATCGTGCTCTCAGATCTGTTTGAAGCAGTTTTCCTCAGTATATACGTACAGCAGGTATACGTAATTTCAGTTTTATATGTATATGTATGTGTTGATGTATATATAGTGAGATTTTTGTAACTTTTGTTTGAAATTGTGTGATGAAATTTAGATTTATATGCAGCAGGTATGTACATATTCAGTTTATATGTATGTGTACTGAGATTTTGTAGCTTTTGTTTGAGATTTTGTGATGAAATTTAGATTTATGTACAGCAGGTATACACGATTTTAGATTAATATGTATGTATATATGCTGAGATTTTGTAACTTTTGTTTGAGATTTTGTGATGAAATTTAGATTTATGTACAGCAGGTATACACAATTTCAGTTTATATGTATGTGTACTGAGATTTTGTAGCTTTTGTTTGAGATTTTGTGATGAAATTTAGATTTCTGTACAGCAGATATACACGATTTCAGTTTAATATGTATGTATATATGCTGAGATTTTGTAACTTTTGTTAGAGATTACGTGATGAAATTTAGATTTATGTACAGCAGGTATACACAATTTGATGTTTTATATGTATATGTTTGTATATATGCTGAGATTTTGTAACTTTTGTTTGAAATTATGTGATGAAATTCAGATTTCGTACAGGACCTATACACAATTTCAGTTTTATATGTATATGTACTGAGATTTTGTAACTTTTGTTTGAAAATATGTGATGAAATTCAGATTTAGGAAAAATTAATTTCGTTTAGCTGAGCTTAGTGAGCTTATCATTAGTTTATTAGAGATTTACAGTTTTAATTTTTTTTTTATTTTTCTGTGTTGTGGTTGATGATTTGATGAACGTTGAGGGCGTTTGAGTTAGGTTTTTAGGATTTTGTTTGATGATATTGTTCTATTGAGGTGAATATATCGGCTTATTACTTGGATTGTTCGGACTGGATGTGCTTTTTTTAATTAATTATTATTCTTTTATTTTTTTAAAAGGCATGTTATGTATATATGTTAACCATAGTGAAGAGTGTATTAAGTTCTCTGCTTATTCTCTCATTAATTATGTGCTGTTTGTATTATTTTACATGATCTTAGCTACTAGTTTTAGAGATCATTTATTACTGGATTCATTAAGATTAGGACAAGTCACAAGTATCATTATTGTATCATTAGGAGGGCAATCAAGCATGTAATTAAGAGGATCTATGTAACACCCTAGGCAAATCCTACACCAGTTATGGATAGAAGAGATGTTAGGATCATAAGGAGTGTCCGACCTCAAATATCAGTATCACCAACACATCTTGGGAGCATTGGTTGAGAGGAGAACTCCATAGTTAAGTGTGCTTGGGTGGGATAAGTTTTCACTCGGTTAACCAATAACAAGTGTGTGAGCTCCTGTGAGTTAAGCGGACAATATTGATTGGTACGAGGGGCTAGATGTTATAATTTTGAACTTCTCTTGTTTTTTTCGATTGCCATTTTCTTTCATGTTCTGCTCTTTATTGTATTTACATGAGACTTTCTTTATGCGATACTTGGTTGGTGCACAGAATGCTGAATTGCATTTTTCTCAATCATCTCTGCTAGGTGGACAGATGGTCTACGATTGGTAGCAAAAGATAAGAGTGAAGCTTGCAGTTTTCACAACCATCTCTGCCAGTATTAGCTAAAAGGAGGGGTGATCTAGACGTTAAATATGGCTGCTACATCTGCCAAGTGGACAGATGGTTTACGATACTCATCATTGTTTTGGCCTCCCCCACTAGATACTCAGCAGCGTAAGGTATGATCTATGTTTTGGGTTGCATTTTGTAGTTATAAATCCTTTTAGAGGGTGATAAACACATGCTATGTAGTTACTAAAGACACTTACTAAGGTAGTTTGGTTATTTGAAAGAGAGCAAATGCAGTCTGCACAAAATAGAAACGAACTTTACACCTTTTATCCCTATTTTAGCACACATCTTTAAATTAGGCGTAAAATGGAAATCAGCTTACATTAATAGCGATTTTTTCTACCGCCTCATTTGAACTGGTTTTACTTGTAAAGTTGCCGATGTGGCACTGGTTGATGACATACTCGCCAGCACACACAGTAGACGCCACATATGCAAAACATGCTTATGTGAAAAAGGTTACAACTATGAAATATGATCTTTTGTTTATATTTATAAAAATAAAGTTATTAAATGTCACATCATGCCCATGTGGCTTATGCATATACACTAAAAGGAGAAATATGGTTTACACTTGCATTAAACATGCAAGACCACATATATGCAGTATTGATTTTACAGTTCATCTTCTTTCAAAATCAGGCACAAATTACTGCATATGTTGATTACTTTGGTCAATTTACATCAGAGCAATTTCCTGAAGATATAGCCGAGGTAATCTCTTTTGTACTTTACAAGCGAATCCTGTTTTTTCCTCTAATTCTATGGTAGTTATTTTACATACTACATACAACAATGCACTTATTTATGTGTGTGTGTGTGTGCATCACTCATCCTAGTGGTCATATACTCATGTTGTAATGTACTTCTTCACTTATATATATATACATTCTGCAGCTGGTTCACCATCAATATCCCTCACAAGAAAAACGCCTGTTTGATGATGTCTTAGGTATTGCATTTCTTACTTCATTAAAATCACTTTTTATTTTGTTTTCCATGTTGATATATATATATAGTCTAATCAAAACTTGTTTTTTCAGCAACATTCGTGCTTCATCATCCAGAACATGGGCATACTGTAATTCTTCCAATAATATCATGTATCATTGATGGTACAATGGAGTATGATAAAAACACTCCCCCATTTGCTTCCTTCATCTCATTAGTCTGTCCAAACGATGATGTAAGAAAACACATGCTATCTAAGTTAGATTAGTCAACTATATGGTCAATGTTTTAAAAAACTGAAAACATACAACATTCCTGTAACGCAGAATGAGTATTCTGAACAGTGGGCCCTGGCATGTGGAGAGATTTTAAGAATCTTAACTCACTACAACCGGCCGATTTTTAAGGTTGACCAAGATAGAAGCATAAGTGGAAGTCAAGCTTCAACAAGTAAATCTCCTGACGGTCAAAAGTCTTCTCCAGCTGTGCAGAACGAGGTCAAACCTCTGAGGCCATTGTCTCCATGGATTACTGATATCTTGTTAGCTGCTCCTTTAGGTATCAGAAGTGATTACTTTCGCTGGTAAGGAGTATTTCATCTTTATTTATATTATATGTGACTAGGTTATGATCCCGTGTATTACACGGGGTAAATAAATAAAAAGTGAAATAGTTAGTAGAGAAGATTTAAAAAATTATAATACGATATTCTTGAAACCCGTTTCAAATGTCCAAAACATGTGATGTTTACCAAGTTTATAGATATGAAAGCATTTGATCCTGATCCATGGATTAGAGAAACTGCATCATTAACTTTCTCATAAGTTTTAAGAGTCAAAAAACATGTATATAATAACTCAAATTTTATTTAAATAATAGTGACAAACTGGCAATAATTTAGTACTTCTGAAAAAAAAATTTGTTGAAAATCTATACTAGAAATGTAGCAATTAGATAAACTTAGAGCAAGACAATAATTTTTAAATTAAATAGATAAATATGAATTTTCGATAATCATACCAAGTCATTATTAAATTAAATAATTTTAAAATTTAAAGTTCTACATGTGATCTGCATTGTAAAAGAATGTTATTTTTATTTTTATTTTTTGGATAACTTATTTTATGATTAATGTAGTTATTGTTCTCCTTGCATTTTATATATATTAAATAAATGATTCCTTAAAATCAGAAAATGAGTTAAAATGTCTAAGATCTTATGATCCCCATGTTTTATTTTCCGCGACAGCGACAATAACTGATAGTAATATAAAAGTTATAAAAAAATTAATACCATAATTACTAATATATTTTTTAATACAAATTATTTAGTAGTATATTTTCTAAAGTAGGGATAGTATATTTCTTAAATAGGGATTTGGGCAGTCAAAATTTTGTATGGTGAAATTTGTTGATGACATGTGTCTAAATTTGTAATCATTTATTAGGTAGTAGATTTCGTGTGTCTATTATGTAAACCTATTCAAGAAACTAAAATTAAACTTTTATATACCCATAGGTGTGGTGGCGTCATGGGGAAGTATGCAGCAGGGGAACTCAAACCACCTTCTGTTGGTAAGCTTATAGTTGATTTTGATTATATTTATTTTTCATTTTGTTACATATTAACGGGACGCCCCGCTTGCGGTATGCGCTTATAATGTATATTTGTGTGGGCACTCGGGGGGCAAAAGTGAAAGTGCACAAATTTTAACGTTATTTTACTAATTTGGTGAAAATAACGTTGGTGAAAATAACGTTAAAAGAGGGGGATGGTTAATCATGCATCATGTGGTGGCGTTGATAGCCGAAAGACAAGGGAGTACATGCACTAATCGGCCTTTGTCTTAATTGTTGAGTGTTATGTGCCTTGTGTCCAAGGCTTGATGCAAAACTACTATCGAGCTGGGGGTCTCTCTCGAAGCAGCCTCTCTATTCCTATGGGGTAGAGGTAAGGCTGTCTACATCTTACCCTCCTCAGACCCTCCTTAGCTTTGCTATTGGTGGGATTTACCGAGTATGATGATGATGATTTGTTACATATTAACGGGAATAAAATTAATTTGGTTTTAAATTATGTTTAGTTATGGCTTCTTCTCGGGGATCTGGAAAGCACCCACAGTTAATTCCATCAACTCCTCGGTGGGCCGTTGCTAATGGCGCTGGTGTAATTTTGAGTGTTTGTGATGAAGAAATGGCTCGTTATGAAACCGCTACTTTGACTGCAGCTGCTGTTCCTGCTCTTTTACTTCCTCCACCAACAACATCCATGGATGAACACCTTGTTGCAGGCCTTCCAGCTCTAGAACCATATGCAAGATTATTTCATAGGTACTAAACAACCGTATTGTTTTCGATTAATTTATAATGCCACAACAATCCAACATATATTCTCATATAGTCATATCTGCATGAAAAAGTCCCTCAATCAAATTATGACATATTAACGTCTCCGAATTTGTTAAATTTATATAAACCTATAGGGGTGTGAATTTCTGACACGACACGAACCTAACACGAAATTCACCCGTTTGGGTTTTAGTCTGAACAGGTTTGGGTCAGTTTCAGGTTGAACCCGTGAACCTGTTTAGCTAAACGGGTCGGGTTCAGGTCGACACAGTTGGGTTGGCAGGTTGACTTGTTTAACCCATTTATGTTATTTTATATTTTTTTACGATATGTTTTATGTCATAAATTAAATTGGGTGTGTATTTTATGCCATAATTATAACTTAAAAAGAGAAATTGGCATAAGATTATATAAATGAAATGTAATTATATTATATACATTTATGTTTTTTGTAGTAAATTTTAATTGTATTATATTAATTTGCGGAAAAAAGTTAAAAATCAAAAATTTTGGTTGAACAGGTCGTGTTTGGGTCAACCTGTGAATATTCGGGTTCATATGTATGACACGATTTTTGGGTTTGGTTGGGTTGAACCCGCCAACACGACCCGTTTAGCACCCCTACAAACCTATGATAAATGTTGGTTACTTGCGGTCCAGAACACAACTGAATTCCACATGGGCAATTTTTTGCTGATGTTAACAAATAACAAGTAGACTCTTTTGCTCACCCAGACATCGAGAAAAGCATCTACGTCAGCAGAAAGTGCTATGTATCCACATCAGCAAAAAGGCTGATGTGGCGTCTTGTATGTTCTACCTATGCAAACAACCGTCATTTGCCATTCGTCTCACAACTTTATATGAATCTGACAAGGTCAATGATCAAAATTGGGTTCATGTGAATTGTAAAATGAGAAGTATGTTGTTTTCTTTTGGTATTAACCCTTTAAGTTTTGTATGGAAGCTTAATAAAAGTAATGAGTGGAACATTATTGGTTTTCGTGTTATAGGTATTATGCAATTGCTAGTCCAAGTGCTACCCAAAGAGTTCTTCTTGGACTTCTAGAAGCACCACCATCATGGGCCCCTGATGCCCTTGATGCTGCTGTTCAACTAGTGGAGCTCCTAAGAGCTGCGGAAGACTATGCATCTGGCATGAGGGTAAGTTAACTATGGAATTATATATACACATATATATGTAGAGAGAGAGAGGAGGGATCATAAGAAAACCTAAAAGATACTTAAAAACAGCGAGAAAACCACTATCAACCAAGAAATTTTTATCCTATATTCATTCTTTTTATATGTTATTGATCTTTGAGAAAACGAAAAACCAAACTATATGTAGTTCGTGAGATACATATACGTAGCTCGTAAGCTACATATGTATACCTCATATGAGATGCATACATGTACTTCGCGAGCTACATATATATATTTTTTTTATTTTTCTATTGTTTTACAATACCAACCTTTTAATTTACAGAAATAAAAAGAAAAAATGATTGTTTGACAGTGGTTTCTCGGTTTTCAAGTTTTTAGTGGTTTTCTCGGTAACCTAATCCGAGATATATGTACATATGTGTGTGTGTCTGATACCCCGTGGAATTTAGTTTCACAAAGATCAATATCATGGCATCATTTATTATTTCCTATAACTACCTATGCCTGTTGCGTATCGTTCTTGTTGGAATGTGTATGCATACATGTATAAATATGTGTAACGGTAAAAGAATACCGGCCCAAAAATCCATGTCCTAAATGCTTAGAAACTCCTAGGACCAAAAGCGCTCGGCTTCAGGCTTTGTCGGACCCGAGCTCTAATTGCTAATCTCGAGCCCATTTAGCACTGCCAGGACAGACCGGCCTTTTGCTTAAGCCTGCAGTTAACTTTTACATGCACACACAGATTAAGTTGGTTATTAACTGTTGCAGCTTCCAAGAAATTGGATGCATTTGCACTTCTTGCGTGCGATTGGAACCGCAATGTCGATGAGAGTTGGCATTGCAGCAGATTCTGCAGCTGCTTTACTTTTTCGGATATTATCGCAACCTGCTCTGCTTTTTCCTCCTGTTTCACAAGTTGAAGGAGTTGAAACTCAACATGAATCTCTAAGTGGTTGCATTTCAAACCATAAAAAACAGGTACACCCTTAAATGTTTTTAGATGGAAATTAGAGGTGGCGATATTATGATCCATTTACATATGAATGCGCCGATTTGGGTTGGGTTTTATGTGTGTAACCGCAACAGCTAAAACAGGGTTAAAAGGAAACTGGTCAAATGGGTCAGACAGGTTGAAATTGGACCGAAACCTGTTAAATCATGTTATTAGAAAAAAAAAAAAAGTAAATACTTGAAATTCGAGTAAAGTACACTGATGGTTTTTGTGGTTTTCCAAAATTTTTGATTTGGTCCCTAGCTTCCCAAAAGTATACGGATGATCCCTGTGGTTTGCACTTTGCAACGCATTTAGTCCCCAGCCAACAAATCTAAAGGTCTTAGCATTTTCCAAGTTAGGGACTAAATGCGTTACAAAGTGCAAACCACAGGGACTGTATATGTATGTACCTTTGGAAAAGGCTGGAGGCTAAATGCGTTACAAAGTGCAAACCACAGGGACCGTCTGTATACTTTTGGAAAGCTAGGGATCAGATCAAAATTTTGGTTAACCACAGGGACCATCTGTGTACTTTACTCCTTGATTTATAAAAATCTTGTAATCATAATTGAGAAACTAATATAATCTATTAGAGGTTTTAGACAGAAGTTGTATCGGGTCAATCCAACTCGAGCTGTACCATTACCTTTTTGACTAGGATCCGTTTGACCCGTGACCCAACCCGACCATTTTACCACCTCAAATAATCTGATTACTTTCTCTAAATTTATATTAACACCAAAAAATTTCAATTTATACAGAGAGAATTATCAACAACAGAAGCAACCATTGAAGCAACTGCACAAGGTATTGCCTCATTGCTTTGTGCACACGGGCCTGAAGTCGAATGGAGAATATGCACCATATGGGAAGCTGCTTACGGTTTAATTCCTTTAAGTTCTTCGATTATCGATCTCCCCGAAATTATCGTTTCAGCCCCTTTACAACCACCTATCTTATCATGGAACCTCTACATACCTCTTTTAAAAGTTCTTGAATATCTGCCACGTGGCAGCCCATCTGAATCTTGTCTCATGAAAATATTCGTTGCAACCGTCGAAACAATACTTCACCGAACATTTCCTGCTGAAACATCAGTTGACCAAACAAAACACGTGTTCGGGCCTGCGTCGAAGAATATAGCAGTCGCCGAGCTTCGAACAATGGTCCATTCTTTGTTTTTGGAATCATGTGCTACTGTCGAGCTTGCTTCTCGGCTACTTTTTGTTGTGTTAACCGTTTGCGTGAGTCACGAAGCGCAACCGCATACCGGTAAAAGGGCACGCGATGAAGGTAACGAAAGTCCAGGGGCTGATAGTAAAAAAACAAAAAAACAAGGACCGCTTTCGGCTTTTGATTCGTACGTTCTCGCTGCGGTTTGTGCCCTTGCTTGTGAACTACAAATCTTCCCGTTGATTTCAAAAGTAGGCAACCGTTCAAATAGTTCAAACACAAATGATGAGAAACAGGTTGAATCGTTTAACGATTTCCAGACTAGCGTTGACTCCGCAGTTAGTCATACACGTCGGGTGTTAACTATTCTCGAAGCATTATTTTCGTTAAAACCATCTTCTGTCGGTACATCATGGAGTTGCAGTTCAAACGAAATAGTGGCTGCTGCTATGGTAGCAGCTCATATCTCCGAACTTTTTCGACAATCGAAAGCTTGTATGCGTGCACTTTCGGTTTTAATCAGGTGCAAGTGGGATAAAACAATTCATTCTACAGCATCTTCACTTTACAACTTAATCGATATTCACAGTAAAACCGTCGCATCAATTGTCAACAAAGCGGAACCTCGTGAAGCGTATTTACTACACGCACCAATTTGGAAAGATGCTATTGTGTGCCCGAATGGTAAAAGACAAAACAAGGGAATAAACGTGCAGTCGTCGAGAATAATTAGTTTCCCGTTTAATGCTTCTGAGTTGGCAAATTTTCTTACGGTGGATAGACATGTTGGGTTTAATTACAGTGCGCGAATTTTACTGAGTTCGGTTTTGACAGAAAAACAAGAGTTATGTTTTTCTGTTGTTTCGTTATTATGGCATAAGTTGATTGCATCCCCGGAAACACAAGTCAGTGCTGAAAGTACTTCTGCCCAGCAAGGATGGAGACAGGTAAATCTGTTGATTATATTTCATATATATTCAGGGCAAATTGTACACAAAATAGAAAGAGTAAAATGCCATTTTCGCCCCTGAGGTTTGGCCAGTTTTGCGATTTTCGTCCAAAGGTTTGTTTTTCCACATCTGGAACCAAAAGGTTTGAAATTTTGTCATTTTCATCCGGCTCGTTAACTCCATCCATTTTCTTTGTTAAGTCATGGGTAATTTTGTCTTTTTTATTAACTTCAAGGGCATTTCGGTCTGTTTTTCTTTCACTTTCTGTACATGCATTTAGCATAATGTGAAATGACCGAATCCCTTTAAGTTAACAAAAAAGATGGAAATACCCTTGATTTAACGGAGAAAAATGGACGGAGTTAACGAGCCTGATGAAAATAGCAAGATTTCAAACCTTTTGGATCCAGATGCGAAAAAACAAACCTTTGGATGAAAGTCTCAAAACTAGCCAAACCTCAGGGACGAAAATGGCATTTTACTCGAATAGAAACGAATTTTACTGTTTATTGATCAGATTTAGCAACCAAGTTAGCAATGAATAATATCAACTGGTAGCAGTTCATAGTTTTTGCTTCTTTTTTTTTTAAATCGATGAGGTGGGATCTTATATTCCTTTTTTGGTGTATTTGTCACGAATCACGTGACATTTAGAAACCACTTTTTAATTTAAATTTTAGAAAAGGTTCACTTTTCAAACTTATGAATGAATTTACTTTAAAGTTCTTTTTTCTTAGATATGTTGACTGACAAAGCATCAATTAGTGCCACGTTAGAAATCTAATGGTAAAAATCAGTTAAAATAAGTTTCGCTGCTAAAAAAAAAATCGGTAATATATTGTAAGTTAATTTCTTTATTGCCAGTATTATAAAGCTTGTTGCTAATATCTAAAAGAAGTGTAAAATTTCTATTTATTTTTTGCAATTTTTCCTATATTTTTAAACTTGTTGATCTGTTCAGATATATTTATTATTTTGAGACTAAATTCGTATATTCTGTATAAATAATTTATCCTTGTTTATCCATAC
The DNA here is from genome assembly GCA_947069175.1 of Scalesia atractyloides. NCBI lineage: Eukaryota > Viridiplantae > Streptophyta > Magnoliopsida > Asterales > Asteraceae > Scalesia > Scalesia atractyloides. The sequence continues at coordinate 2,165,091 of CAMTDV010000026.1, read as the reverse complement.
AGGTGGTTGATGCTCTATGCAATGTTGTGTCAGCATCACCAACAAAGGCTGCAACCGCCGTTGTCCTTCAGGTTCAAGTTTTATTTACCATAATTAATATTCAAAATACAGGTGACAAATGGGTGGTTGACCGTTGACCAGGTTGGTTTACGGGTCAAATGGTTAATTTTGGTACATGTTTGGTTGACTGAAATACTTTTCATCCAAAAGGACCAAAACCTTTTGAGAAATACATACGTTGTCAGGTTAAAAATTTGTATTATTTCAATAATTATCTAGTTTTTGAAACAAAGGTGTTAGGAGGTTTATTACTTTATGCATTAAAAATACACTTTGGGATTACCCACTAATTTTTCTTATTTTACCAGTTCAAATGTTAAGATTTTAAATAACCCGATTCGAAGTAACTGTGCCGAAATAGCCACCTCTATTTCAGAGCCTTGCAAACTATACTGAACACAAGGACACAACATAAAAGAAGATTAAAATAGAGTAAAAGGCCATTCTCGTCCCTGAGGTTTGGCCACTTTTGCGACTTTCGTCCAAAGGATTGTTTTTCCGTATCTGGATCTAAAAGGTTTAAAATCTTGCCATTTTCATCCGACTCGTTAACCCCATCCATTTTTCTCCTTTAAATGAGGGCCATTTCCGTCATTTTAGACATTTTTATTAAAATAAAAAACACTATAAGAAATAAAGATCCACCTCTATTGACTTTCTTCCCACCCAAACCCTTTAATCATCACAAAAAAATGTCTCAAAAGACGAAAATACCCTGACTTAACGTTAAAAATGGATGGAGTTAACGAGTTGGGTGAAAATGGCAAGATTTCAAACCTTTTGGATCCAGATGCGGAAAAACAAAACTTTGGACTAAAGTCGCAAAAGTAGCCAAACCTCAGGGATGAAAATGGCATTTTACTCATTGAAATATTATGGTTTTTTTCACTTGGAGGGACAAATCAACTAAACTTTTTAATATGATAGTGACCATTTTCAATACAAATGAATTGTTGGGACAATTATCATATTTTTGACCAACTACAGGGACAAATAATGTAATTTACCTATTTATTTTCAAATTTTTCTTTCTGTTAGTTCTCATATCCGTCCTAAATAAAATGTCATTGCTTAGGAAAAATTGAATTTTGTTTCTTTTTTGTTTTTTTCAGGCCGAGAGAGAATTGCAGCCTTGGATTGCAAAAGATGATGATCTTGTTCAAAAGATGTGGAGAATCAACCAACGAATTATCAAACTAATTGTGGAATTAATGAGAAATCATAACACTCCAGAGTCATTAGTAATAATGGCTAGTGCATTAGACCTCCTTCTTCGTGCTACAGACGGTATGCTTGTAGATGGAGAAGCGTGTACTCTACCACAGCTTGAGGTATCATTTATCATTTGTTTTCGTTTTACATATCGTTTAGGGGGTGGTTGGTATGGGGGTATGGGTTTGATAGTGTTTTAGAGTATGTTTGGTTTAAGGGTATGGTTTTGAAGGAATGGAGTTGATCCAAACTTGGGTCTCCATGAGCGTTGCGGCGGTGCCGTACGTGAAATGATAACGTAGAGACTACAATCGACCAGACTCGTTTCCGAATAACTCTAATTTATACCATGATTACCGTCGAATCAAAACATATTACATTTGACCTGATTTGTTTCCAAACAAAATTTACGTCAATACATAGTCCAACTCAAAACGTACATAGAAAAAAAAACATTTTATAATTGACCCAACTCTTTTTCAAACAAAAATTACGTTAAAGCGTAGACGAACTTGAATTTACACCGACACGTCCATAAAAGTAAAGTGTAAGAAATTAGTTTTAGGGTAAGCTCGAAACTTTAGAAACTTGAAGTGGTCAAAGTGACATTTATAAAGTTAGAGGGTTACCTTTGACATTATAGCAAAGTTTGGGGGTAGAATGGGTTACATGTCAAAAGTTTTTTTTACCCGTTTCCTATTAAGGTTATTTTTGCATGTTTGACATGTTAGAACTAAACCTAACCCTGATTGGCGCATTCATAAGTAAATGGGTCGACATTACTGACTCTAAGTACAACTCCTTTTTTTAAAAAATTCATGTGTTTGTGTCGCTATTTTTAAATATTTATTGCATCTTAATAATGAACTGAATCCAAATATAACTTGTTTCAGCTTTTGGAAGCTACAGCTAGAGCAGTGCAGCCAGTGCTCGAATGGGGAGAATCTGGAATGGCCGTTGCAGATGGTCTCTCAAACCTTCTCAAGGTATAATTTAGGGGTGTTAATGGGCTGTATTCGTGAGTTGGTGGGTTGTGTTCACGGTTTGGTGGGTCAAACATGGCACGCATCTGAAATATTTAATTTCAAAAAACAAGTTCTTACTTTTTACTAAAAAAGAAAAAGAAAAATATAAGGTCATTTCTAACACGACCCAGATCGATCCATTCATAGATAAATGGTTCTAAACTGTCACGTCAAATTAAACAAAATTGACACGTTCATAAACCGAACGGGTCAAAAATGAGTTCAAATATATACAACTAATCGCATAACCATTTGTAGGTAAAGTTTCAAAACTGTCACCTCAAATTAAACAAAATTGACCTGTTTATAATTATTCGGGTCAAAATTGAATTCATAAATAATAAACAATTCCAAATAATGCCATGTGGCAACATCTCCTCCCTCAAATATATGGTTTTTTTTTTCTAAATAAATTGAATTGTAAGTTCCTGGGTATCTAAATTTTGAATCTTGTTATTTTAGTCATGTTTAATGCTAAATTAATTTTATCATTAAATACGTTTTATAAACATAAACTCTCTTTGTGTTCCAATTAATCAAACCCCCTAAATTAGATTTTAAATATTTTAAAATAATTGTATATGGTAAATTTCAATATTTAAAACAGTTTAAAAAGTAAATATAGTAACCATACCATATTACTTTTTTCAAATTAATCAAACCGTTAATTAGATTTCCTTTGTAATAAAAAAAAATCCTTTTATGTAAATTTTGTGTAGACATTATAAAATTACATAATTTCAATCCTCAAACCCGTGTAATAATTGGGTCTATACCATAGTGTAATATGTACAACTAATCTCATATTCATTGTTCAAACAGTGTCGCTTACCGGCTACAGTCCGGTGTCTTTCTCACCCAAGTGCTCATGTCCGAGCCCTTAGCACCTCGGTCCTTCGAGCCATTTTGCACGTGGGCTTGGTCAACCCAAGTGGTCAACCACCATCCAACTTAATCGCCGCATGCGGTCCCGCCTATCAGTACCTAAACATCGATGTTATCGATTGGGAAGCAGATGTAAGCAAGTGCCTAACATGGGAAGCACATAGCCGAATTGCAACCGGAATGCCGATTCAGTATCTTAATATCCTGCTAAGGAACTAGGATGCCCGATATCCATTTAACCGCTAACCGTCGTTATCTTTAAAGGTTTTCTATAGATTAACGTATGCCGATCGAGCATGTTAATGTTATGATGTTTTGTTGTATATAGAAGCTTATACAGAGAAACTAATAGGATTTGTGCTTGTAATTTATGTATAATTAGTTTTTTGACAGATTGAATAATGGATTAGTAAAAAGAGTTAGTAGTTTTCTTTTTGTAGGTATACATGATGATTGGACTGCTCACTGAATCGGATTCGAAAAATGAAAATCAAGTGGACCGAAAGCCAGACTGATACGAATAGGTTCGGTGTCGGTCGGGTCGGGTTCACTCGGTCCAAAAGTGGACCGTGTGAAATATGAAGAAAGAGAGAATGCTCCCCTTCTGAATCAAAGGGGTGCTAAGCTTGTTGTGTTTGTGGGTTGACCCGATCATGAATATTTAATTGTTAACATAAACACAGCCTGTTTAATCCATTTATATTTATTCTCAAGTTCTGAAATCATGAGTTTATAACTAAAAATACAAAGATGCAACTTCCGCTTATATTTATATTACAAAAGTTGATGTTAATTTCTCCTTCAACTTCTTAATTTTGATTTGAAATATATAATAGACGTAACCGTGACATAAGACACAATCTTAAAAGAAGAAACACATTAAACGGACCAACATGCGAAGCTGTTAGATTGACCTAATGCTTGTAGAGCATAAACAAGTTAAATGCATCAACTTTGCAAACCCCTCATGTTAACCAACACACGCTCATTTAACTAAACATATTAATTGATTCTATCATGAAATTCACGCCCCTGGAGTTAAAAATATCTTGAATTTTAAACCAGACTCTAGAACTACATTGGAGTCAAAAATATCTTGAATTTTAAACCGGACTCTACAACTACATGCTGAGTTTGGCTGATATATTTTATATATCTTAAACCTAAATGTCGGTGGTTTTTATATAAATGGTCCCTATTTTTTGCGGTTTTTACACAAATGATTTCTTCTGTTTTCCAACGATTACACAATTCCTCAACTTTTAAAAATTGCAATTTTTACCACCCCTCAACTTTTGAAAATTGCAATTTAACCCCTACACTATTACTCCATTTAACAACTTCCTCAACTTTTGGTCTACGTTTCGACGTAAACATTTTTTTGGAAACCAGTTAGATCAAATATAATACGTTTCCGTGTTATTTTATGTACGAATCCAGTTCGTCTACGTTTCGCCGTAAATATAGTTCCGAATCGCAACGGTAGAAATTCGAGTTATTCTACGTTTCAACCCCGCCACAACGTGCTAGGGGTAAATTTTCGAACCCTTGATTATCCTTTTTTGTACGTTTCTGTGTATGAGTCAGGTCACATGTAAATTCGTTATGATTGTACAGTATAAATTTGATTACTTTACATTTTAATCCAATTACAATGCTATTGAGGTAAATAGGGTACATCAAGAAAAGGTGTTTTCATATGGTTAATGCATCACATAACGTTTAGACTAATTCCTTCGATGTTTGCCATGCACCCAAGCAGCAACGTGTGCAGGTCTAATTACTAGTTATCTTTTACCATTTCATTTATATGCATACATAATATAACTGTCTATATGTATACCTCATATGATATATGTATGTGTGTGTATATATAAATAATTTTAGTTTTATATGTATAAAATAATATATAATACATAGTTATTTATATCACAATATATTGATATTTATAATGTAAATATACAATACATTTATTCAAAAAGAAAATACATTTATATAAACTATGATCACGTTTTAGCTCGCAAGTCTATATATATAATAGCCTGTTAAACTAAAGTAGCTTCAATTTAGACGCGAACTCGCTTAAACCCAATTCAATCTTTTAACGACTATTCAAATTATCATTAACCACTAACTCATTTAGACTCGAGTTTTGGACTAAATACAACTTATCTCATGACTTACACCTAATGTTTAAAATCCGGTTTTTATACTGTACCGGATTGAGCTCAGAAATGGTTTAACTGGGTGTATCGGCCGATTCAACCAACCGGACAGCTCAACCGGTACGGTACTACCGGCCGGTTTGACCCAGTTTTTAAAACATTGCTTATACCTATAACATGTTTTGAAGGTGCAATTGACAAATATTCTCTATAAAATATTCCAAGACCACCTTCAAATATCAATCTTAAAAGGATGTTTTTTTACTATTTAAATGTTTCTCTATTGAATTAATTTTGACCTTTTTCTGCTGATTATCCAACACTTAAGTAATTTATAAAAAAAATACAGTGAGTATTAAATATAAAAAATGAAAGGGTATGTTAACACCTTTCTAACTAAGTTCCTCAATTCATAACAATTAAAATCATTATCACATACAAAATCATATAACTTAAAAGTAACAATGGATTGGAAGAATTCTCTAGCAAAGATAAATAGTATGTGTAGTGTGTGGATCGCTGATATTTTCTGTGGTATTATATTACTCGGTAAATCGTTAGCTTACCACCCTGGCATCGATACCTGAAGCTTCTAAAAGCGAGTCCTTTTTCGGTTGACTAGTTTTCGGAAGTGAATATGATCGGCGTTCTTTACCACCGGGTTTCGATGAGGCGTTACCGTACCAAACCATGCCTAAAATGGCTATGATCATCCCGAGAACCACGTGAAAGTTGAGCCCTTCTCTACAAAAAAAGATGAACCCGAGTGTGAGCACGAGTATGGTTTTCATGTGACCGAGGACTTGGAATGTGACCGCGCTGAACCGCCCAATGCAGATGAATTGGCTCAAGTTGGTCCCGATTGCAATCGTGCATGATAGGAATAAGAATAACTGCAAACTGTTATGACAGACAAAAAGTCAAATGGCAAGGTCAAAGTCAAAGTCAGGTCTCAAACATTTCATGCTGTACACAAATTCTAAAAAGATTTTTTATGTCTAACAGGTCAAACAGTTGGAATCAAAATTAGCTTAAGTAACCGGATCGATACGGGTTAGCAAATCGGACCGGAATATTTACATGAACCCAAACACCACTTGCGTATTCATGGGTTGACACAGACATGATACATTCAACCCGAAATTACTTTGCAAATTACTACTATACAATTACAAGTTTACAGCGAGGATACAAATGTGTGAAACAATTGCGCTTAAACTACATGACCCAACACAGAGTTTTGTTTTAATAAGTTTTCACATAAAACAAACAATCAGTTTAACTAAACATGTTCACAAGTTTGAGCCAAAACTTACAGAACTCGTTTAGGCAGAAAACCCAAACCCAAACCCACGAAATTTGTGTTATACTCATGTTGAATATTCACACCCCTAACAGCGACCAAGTTAAACGGAATCAACAACGTGCAACAACAAATGCATGATGCTACATCTTGTATATATTCAGAAGCACGGACAATGTAAAAGATGGTAGTTTCACAATTAGAGACAAGACTGAATTTGATGAAATATGAATATAGAGTAAAGTACACGGATGGCCCTTGTGGTTAACCAAATTTTAAATTTCGTCCCTAGCTTTCCCAAAGTACACAGATGGTCCCTGTGGTTTGTACTTCGTAATGCATTTAGTCCCCAACTTTTGCCAAAAGCACATGGATGGTCCCTTTGCACTTTGTAACGCATTTAGTCACTAAAAGTTAGGGACTAAATGCGTTACAAAGTGCAAACCATAAGGACCATTCGTGTACTTTTCGCAAAAGTTGAGGACTACAAACCGTAGGGACCATCTGTGTAGTTTTGGAAAGGTAGGGACTACATCCATAATTTTGGTTAACTATAGTTTATAGGGACTGTATGCGTACTTACTCATGAATATACAAGAAAATGAGGTTAATGGAGACATGGAGAACTTACAAGAGATGCAATATCATATTTAAAAGCATCCACTCGCTTGTTTGTCAACCAGTAATCAACAAAGGGGCCTGCTAGTAGCAGGGAACCAGCCTGGATGGGCGCAGTGTGTCCTAACAGATTGAAAGAACTCAACTGATGTTTCTTTTGAAGATGATGCACATACTGCAAATGAATTTATAGACAAAACAACTTAGAACATTGTAAGCATATAAATACACATTAGGTGGCTTTTGACCCACTCAAACCACTTGACCCCTGTTCCACTTTTAGCTATATAAAACATTTGACTTATTATCAGTAAATTACAGCTCAAAGTGACCCATTTCCATATAAATGAGTTAAGTTGTGACCTTTAGCTGTTCACATGTTAATGGGTATATACTTTGTCCTTTAGTACTCCCTCCGTCCCAAAATTTCCATCCAGATCATTAGTTTAGTTTGTACAAAAACTATTGTCCATCACTACAAATGAGTTAAATCAGAGAATTTGTGTTGTATTAGAAGTTGTGATTAGGGTTACATTAGATGGGTTTATATAGACCACAATGTTACACTTCTAACCCTATACTAACACAATATTATATTTTGTCTAATAAAATGGATATCTATGATTACTAATTTTCCCACTTCACCCTTAGTTACCATTATTATTAAGGCAAGTTTTTTCAAGTCAATGGTGTCTGACATGCAAGGGTAAAGTTGGCATTATAGTATTATACCAACTAAAAATTGCATTAGTTATATAAATTTTAAAACTGAGATTTTCATTTTTGTTTCTAGACAATTATTTTGGGAAGATATTTACTCTACAATTATAACTTACATATTGTTGAAGAGCTGTACTCCAGACAGCAACAACAGCAGCAATGAAACCTTAGGTATTGACACTCACATCAGTAACAGTACAGACAGCAACACCCAGAAGGACGATTAAAATACTGAGTTTTGTGTCTCTTGAATATTGAATCTTATCAAACGCAACTTCCAACAAGCAGGATACAGGAATCATACTCAATTTTGCTATCTGACAACGATAGTAAAAGCTAGTTAAACACGAGTACAAATTACCTGGCTATATCTGTATGATTTTTTTATTAAGGAGATTTATGAATAATGATAAAACTTAAAAAAATTAATAAAAGAGTGAAATGCCATTTTTGTCCCTGAGGTTTGGCTAGTTTTGCGACTTTCGTCCAAAGGTTTGTTTTTCCACATCTGGATCCAAAAGGTTTGAAATCTTGCCATTTTCATCAGGCTCGTTAGCCTGTGAAAAAAGACCGAATTGCCCTTTGAGTTAACAAAAAAAGACAGAAATACCCCTGACTTAACGGAGAAAGACGGATGGGGTTAACGAGCCGGATGAAAATGGCAAGATTTTAAACCTTTTGGATCTAGATGCGGAAAAACAAACGTTTGTACGAAAGTCGCAAAACTGGCCAAACCTCAGGGACGAAAATGGCATTTTACTCTTAATAAAATTGTAATATTACCTGGTAGAATCCGACAGAGTTCCACATTAGACTGACATTCATTCCAACAATGGAGAAGTTAGCGAACACGACAAATTTCAGAAGATCTGACATGGGGAGATGAGATGTTGTAACAAAATGTAATCCAGTTAATGTTGTAGCTGCATACAAAAAAAATTAAATAAATAAATAGATGTCAACAGAAAAAAAAATGAATGATTATTCACAATGAACTTCAGTACTAATTACTAAACCAAATAAACATATCTGCTAGTATCTAAGTACTAGTATAAAAGAAAAATTCAAAACCACCTGTTAGTTTTTTCTTTTATTATAAGGATTTGAACCATTAGCAATATAGAGTACACAAAATGATTATACTATAATTGAATCTGAATTCCTTGATTTCTATTGATGAAGAAGAGAACAATATATAATACAAGAACCTAACTAACTCCTAACTAATTCAGGGATAATTCCTAACTAATTTAGGGATAAACTATAAACCGGTCTTCCGATGCATAGACTGGACCGAAATCGTTGAAACAACTGGCGTGGAAGACCCTTGGTGAATATGTCAGCGTATTGATAGTCCGTATTGATAGTCTGCTGGAACATGAAGAACTTTGACAGAACCCATATGAACCTTCTCGCGAACAAAATGAATGTCAATCTCGATATGTTTGGATCGTTGATGTTGGACCGGATTCTGAGATAAGTAGACAGCAGAGATATTGTCACAGTATACAACTGTGGCCCGGGTAATTGGAAGATGGAGTTCGAGAAGCAGGTTTCTGAGCCATGTTGTTTCTGCAACAGTGTTGGCCACACCTCTGTATTCAGCCTCGGCACTGGAACGTGAGATAATCGTCTGACGTTTTGAGGACCAAGAAACCAGATTATCACCGAGGAAGACACAGTAACCTGAAGTAGACCGTCGTGAATCAGGGCAGCCTCCCCAATCCGCATCAGAATAGGCTGTGATATGAGCTGATTTGGATGGTAAAATAGAGATTCCATAGTCTAGTGTACCCTTGAGGTATCGAAGGAGCCGTTTCATGAACTGGAAATGAGGATCTCGAGGGGAGTGCATAAATAAACATAGTTGTTGCACCGCATATGATATATCAGGTCGTGTGAAGGTTAAATACTGCAGTGCACCAGCAAGGCTACGATATAAGGCACCATCTGAGAAGGGTTCTCCAGCAGTTGCACTTAGTTTAGAATTAGTGTCAGTAGGTGTGGCACATGGTTTACAATTTTCCATTTTAGCACGAGCTAAGATCTCTGCTGCATATGTGGTCTGAGATAAGAACAGGCCACCATTTCGTCGAGTTACCGCAATCCCGAGAAAGTGATGTAGTGGTCCGAGATCAGACATGGCAAATTCCCTGGAAAGAGTGGCAATGAAGTGCTGCAAAAGTGTCGGATTGGAGGCTGTCAAGATGATGTCGTCTACATAGAGAAGTAAATATGCCATTTGATCACCCTGTTTGTAGACGAACAAAGAAGTATCACTCGTGGTAGATCGAAAACCACACTTTTGTATATAGGAAGCAAATCTGAGGTACCACGCACGTGGAGCTTGTTTTAGCCCATATAAAGACTTTTGAAGTCGACAAACATGCTTTGGATGTTTACTGTCAACAAACCCAGGTGGCTGAAACATGTAAACAGTTTCATTAAGGTCCCCGTGTAGGAAAGCGTTCTTGACATCCAGTTGATGAATGGGCCAAGAACGTGAAGTTGCTAAGCTGAGGACAGTACGAATCGTAGTGGGCTTAACCACTGGGCTGAATGTCTCGTCACAATCAACACCCACCTGTTGAGATTTGCCATTTACAACCAAACGCGCTTTGTAGCGCTGTAATGTACCATTGGCATGGTATTTGTGGCGAAATAGCCACATACATCTGATAATATGAGCATCTGCAGGTCTTGACACAAGCTCCCATGTATTATTAGCTATTAATGCCTGGTATTCGTCGGTCATAGCCGAGTGCCAGTTCTGGTCGGTCAAGGCCTGGGTGTGGGATTTGGGTAGTGGGGAAATATTATGCTCGGAGGTGGCTAAGAGGGTGGGATCTGTTGAGGGTAGGGAACCCGTTTTAGACCGGGTCTGCATAGGGTGGGTAGAGGGTGGCGGTGTCAGGTTAGATTGTGACGGAGCTAGGGTGGTATGTGCATGTTCTGGGAAGAAAACAGGTCTGGATGCAGTAGAATCAGACCTGTTTCCGCGGCTGTAAGTGTGGGTAAGGGGTGGGGAATGTGGCTGTGAGACCGTGGGGGTGGGGTTGGTGTGGAAGCATGGGCTGGAAAAAAAATGGGTCTGGATGTTGTTGGGTCAGACCTGTTTCGTCGGCTGTAGGTGTGGGTTATGGGTGGTTTAGATGGTTTGGAAGTAGTGGTGTCGGTTGTGGGAGGAGAGGAGGTGAAATGAAACGGGGTACTCATGGGTGAAGGTTCCGAATCAGGGTGAGAGCTTGGGTTGATATGAGGTGTGGGTGGGGTAGAGAAAGGAAAAGTGGATTCGTCAAAGGTGACGTGACGTGATAAATAGACACGTCCAGTTGAGGGGTCTAAGCATCGGTATCCACGATAATTCATTGGATATCCGAGAAAGATGCATGGTGTAGAACGGCGGGCTAGTTTGTGGGGTCGAGTGGCATTGTGATTTGGAAAACAAGCACACCCGAAGGTGCGAAGGTGAGTGTAGGTGGGATGCCGGTGATAGAGTTTGTATGTGGGGGTTAGAAAGTTATGGAGTTTGGTAGGAAGAATGTTATGTAAATAGACGGCAGTGTGAAGTGCTTCAACCCAGAAATGGGAAGGTAGGGAAGCATGGGTAAGGAGGGACATAATGATGTCATTAATTCGTCGGATCATACGTTCCGCCTTACCATTTTGTTGTGAAGTTTGGGGACATGAAAATCGAAATTGAAGGCCGTGAGTGACAGCGAATGATTGAAATTTGGAATTATCAAACTCACCACCCATGTCACACTGAAAAGTTTTGATATATTTATTAAATTGGGTTTGGACAAGGCGGTGAAATTGAGTAAATTTGGTGAAGGTTTTGGATTTATATTTGAGTGGATAAGCCCAAACAAATTGGGTGTGGTCGTCAATGAGGACCATGTAATATTTGTAACCTGTGTTGCTGGGTATAGGTGAAGTCCACAAGTCACAATGTATGATGTCAAAAGGTTGAAAAGTAACGGAATCAGAATCATGAAATGGTAAACGCTTATGTTTAGCAATTTGACAAGAGTTGCAAAAGAAATTGTTCTTAGATTTATTACAAGAAATTAAATTACGAGAAACTAAGAAATCCATAATAAAATTGCCAGGATGGCCAAGGCGATCATGCCAAACATTAGAGAGCGAAGAAGTAAGCAAAGCAGAAGCAGGTTGGTTGGTTTTGGTGTTGAAGGAGTACAGTGGGCCGGTACTATTGTGGCGGCTCAGGAGCGTTCCATTCTTGTAGTCCTTCACAGAAAAGCCAAAAGGGTCAAAAGACATGGAAACCATATTGTCAGTAGTGAATTTACGAACTGAAACAAGGTTTCGGATAATATTTGGGGTGTGAAGGACATTTTTAAGGGTGTAGGGGCGGACCCGGGAATTGGGTGATTGAATGGTTGTATGACCGGACCCGTGAATTGGCACACGGTTACCATTTCCAACAAATACAGAATTAATAGTAGTAGTACAAGGAGTGTGAATATTACCTGGTTTGTGTGTCAAATGATCAGAGGCACCGGTGTCAGCAACCCAACTGTCATCTCCCGAGTTCAGTGCCATCGGCTGGAAAGCTGCCCCTAATTCTGATGGTTCCAGTGGGTTTACATCTGCCAAGTGGGCCTGAGCAGGTGGAGTGGACCAGGGCTGGTGTTGTCGTGAAGTTGGGCCAGTGGCCTGTGGAGGCTGACCAGGAACAATCGGCCAAGATGGGCCTGCCCAACTGGGCTGAGTTGGGTAGGGACATGGTGGGGCCGCAGCCCACCATGGTGGCCAGTAGGGGGATGGACCTGGGCTCCAGACATTGGGTCGGACCAATTGATGCTGGGCCGAAGACTGAAAAGAACCACGAGGCTGGTTGCGGTTAGAGGGCTGCTGATTACCGCGACCTGTGCGATGTTGCTGTTGACCGAATGACTGCTGAGGCCTGTGAAATTGACGTCTTGGCTGCTGTCGGTTGTTGTTGCGATAATGAGGGGGGTCCCGGCGGGCCGTAGGTGGCTCGCGAGACACTTGGGCAACAACAGCCGGGTTGGAGGCAATAGAGTCCCGTGCTTGTTGGCGACGCAGATCTGAGTCGAGCATGTCGCAGGCATCTTCCCATGAGGGAAGGGTGTTATTGATGATAGAGGCTTGAACATCGAATTCCGGTGGTAAGCCTCGAAGCAACTGCAGGACAAGGCGATCTTCTGTGACTGGTTGCTCAACAGCTTTCAGTTGGTCAGCGAGATACTTAAGACGCTGACAGTAGTCTTGGAGGCTGGGCATGGAGCGCAGGGTAAGATTGACAAACTCTGTTTCAAGGGCTGCTGCACGGGCGCCCTTGTTGTTCAGAAAGATTTTCCGAATCCTGGTCCATGCGCCATAAGCTGTTGTTTCCTCATCAAGAATACGTGCCAGCAGGTCATCTGAAAGTGTCCCATAGATCCACTGAAGCACAAGAGAGTCAATTTTGGCCCAGTTGGCGTAGTCCGGATCTGTTTTGGCAGGCGGTTCAGTGCCATCAATGTGGTGTAGCACCTCGTAACCGCGTGCATGCAGGGTGAACAGCTTGACCCATGATGCATAGGTGACTTTGGAACCATCCAAAACACGAACTTTTTGCTGGATGTTAGTCACCGAATAAGCAGGGTGAAGGCTGTCAGTGTGCTTGGAGGATTCTGGTTTGTCTGACATCGAGATGAACAAAAGAAGGAAAAAAAAAGAATCGGCTGCAGGGTCCGTGGACAGGGGCTGCTGCGGATGAACTAAAGAAGGAAAAAGAATCGGCTGCAGGGTCCGTGGACAGGGGCTGCTGGACAGGGGCTGCTGCGGATGAACAAAAGAAGGAAAAAGAATCGGCTGCAGGGTCCGTGGACAGGGGCTGCTGCGGATGTATATCCGTTTTATAGTTTATGTATATCTATGTATTTCTTATGTATATCCGGTTTATAGTTTATCCCTAAATTAGTTAGGAATTATCCCTGAATTAGTTAGGAGTTAGTTAGGTTCTTGTATTATATATTGTTCTCTTCTTCATCAATAGAAATCAAGGAATTCAGATTCAATTATATGGTATCAGAGCCTACTGCTCTGACCTAAAACAAATCCGCTAATATATACAAGTAAATGAGTGAAAATTGTCATCTCTAGAAAATATAAATTACCAATATTAACAACAAAGATCATAGTTTTATCTATACAGAGGATGGAAGTATACAGCATACAATCTTCTTTTTGCCGATGAAGTTAAATTGACATAGTAAGTTGGATTAAGGCGTGAATTTTTGGTTGAACTGCATTTTAGGTTAGGTCTGGGGTTCTACAAATTTTGAGGATAGATACACAACAAGATAGCTTAAAAAACAAAACCTTCAGATCTTCAATTAAAAAATCCCAGTTTATTCCCCAAAAAGAGATAATAGAAGAAAAAGGTTATAATAGAAGTTGTTAAGAGTAAAAGCGGTCAACATGGCTTAAAAAACAAAACCTTCAAATCTTCAATCATGGCCCTACAATGAATGAACTGTCCTTGCTTAGTGGTATAAATTTTTAAAAAAATCGGCGTGAGCAAATGCCACTACGTATTTATAGGTATCACGCATGTATGTCTTGCTGCATTACGGCATATACAAACTAACGACACCCGAGTTAGCATTTCCTCCATTAAGAGGGATTGAGGAAAATGAATAAAAACAAAACAAATATTAAGCATGTAACAACAAGATATCGAGATCAACTAACGATATGTAAAAAAAGACTTACCAAATGTGAAACCATATGTTTGCATCAAAGCTTTGTTAACGATGATGATCCCAACAGAAGTGACTATGTTGAACATCCACGCAGCAATGTCTACTGCTGCCTTTTTATCAGCCTTACTTGACGGAGTCATTTTTGCAATATTTTGGAACTTTTCAATGGAAGAAGTTTCACCCCTTGCACACAAAATATAGATTTCTGCGATTCCACATTACCCAGAGAAGCTTTCCTAATGCTTCACTGCTATTTTATAAAATAGATAAAAGGTTAACAATAAAAAAGTAAACAAAGTTATTAAGGGAGAAGTAATGCAGTAACACTGGAAAAATAAAAAGATGTTACAAATGCTCCAAACATAATCTACAAATTTTAGAACTTACAAAATGGTTTACACAGAGCCAAACTACAAAAAACCGAGTACATATACTGCAACTTTTGTTATATTGTAATATTTGATAAGTAATTTCAATTGCAATGCTAGAAAGTAAAAATTAACAAATGTGTGAAGTGTTATTGTGAATTATAAACAATCAGTCGAAAAAGTAATTTCAAAAATGACTTAAATTGATCAAAATCCTATTCATAACTAATAAGAGTGGAAAGTATCTATAACTAATATGACTCAACTAATCATCCAACACCGAGAGAGCACATGAACGTGTGTCCCGCTAGATATACAAAAAATGTTAAAATAGTCATTCCCTAGTATACTCCAACTTATAATCCAATTAACTTCATAAACAACATGTGAAATAGTGTTAGCAGCTAATTCGTGCCAGAATCTCAAGACTATGACTACACTATCATCACAACTCTACTCAACTTGATATCAATTTCGCATCATTCTCCTAAAACATGTATCCAATCCATTTCAAATCAATTAATCAAACAATTAACAACGAGAGATCAACAAAACAACTAGATATTAAAACTGTGAAAATTTGCTTTCTGCAATATACAACTTTATAATCCAATTAACTTGAACAAAACTTATATACATTAGATGATAGTGTTTACAGCTAATTTGTGCCAGAATCTCACGATTATGATTACAGTCTTACATTATCATCACAACAACTCCTCAACTTAATATCAAATTTCACGTCATTCTCCTAAAACCTCACTAAGGAGTTGTTTATTTCAGCTCTCAATGGACTCTTTAATGGTTCAGACCTCTTACTGATTCAGCACTTAATGGTTTAGACTGTTTGTTTTGCGAGCAGATATGGTTCAGACATTTACCTCTGAATGGTTAGCATTATACTAAGTCGGGATGGTTAAGACCTCTTATCTGAATTGGTCAGACATTTGCCTCTGAATGGTTAAGCATTATACTAGCTCTTGATGGTTCACACCTCTTACTGGTTCAGCACTTAATGGTTCAGACCTCTTACTGGTTCAGCACTTACCCATTCATAAGTTGCCAAACAGCCCCTAAGAAATTCCAAAACTACAGTATCCGATCCATTTCAAATCACTTAATTAAACAATTAACAGCGAGAGATCAACAAAACAGCTTCAATTACTCAAAATGCAGATTCATAACCTAATCAGATCCAAACAGTATATCGTATACAATCACTTAAAACCTAAATAATCCACTGTTAACATCGTTCACAATCTAAAAAATCCTGAACACGAGATAAATCACGATAAACTTCCTGATTTCTTGAGTAATTTCAAATCCGCAAGAAATAGTGTTCACAGCTAATTCCTGCCAGAATCTCACGATTATGACTACACTGTCATCGCAACTCAACTGCTCAACTTCATATCAAATTTCACATCATTCTCCTAAAACTTCACTCACAAATTCCAAAGCTACAGTATGCAATCCATTTCAAATCAATTAACCTAACAATAAAACAACAAGAGATCAACAAACAACTTCAATAAACTTAAAATGCAGATCCGTAACCTAATCAAATCGAAACCGTATACTGTACACAATTGCTTAAAACCTAACTAATCTACTGTCAACATCATTCAATTCACAGCCTAAATTTTCAGGAACACAAGTTTGATCGCGTTAAACTTCCTAATTTCTCAAGTAATTTCACATCTACAGTATCGATCCATTTCAACTCAATTAACCTAACAATTAACAACAAAATATCAACAAAACAGCTTCAATGAATCAAAATGCATCTCCATAACCTAATCAGATCGAAACAATATACCGTACACAATCGCTTAAAACCTAACCAATCTACTGTTAACATCGAACGCGAGTTTGATCGCGATAAACTTCCTAATTTCTCGAGTAATTTCAAATCTACAGCATCCGATCCATTTCAACTCAATTAACCTAACAATTAACAACAAAACAACTTCAATAAACTTAAAATGCAGATCCAAAACCTAATCAAATCGAAACCGTATACTGTACACAATTGCTTAAAACCTAACTAATCTACTGTCAACATCATTCAATTCACAGCCTAAATTTTCAGGAACACGAGTTAGATCGCGTTAAACTTCCTAATTTCTCGAGTCATTTCACATCTACAGTATCCGATCCATTTCAACTCAATTAACCTAACAATTAACAACAAAACAGCTTCAATGAATCAAAATGCATATCCATAACCTAATCAGATCGAAACAATATACCGTACACAATCGCTTAAAACCTAACTAATCTACTGTTAACATCGTTCAATTCACAGTCCAAATTCCGGAACGCGAGTTAGATCGCGATAAACTTCCTAACTAATCTACTATTAACATCATTCAATTCACAGTCTAAAAATTCCAGTTAGATTGCGATATACTTCCTGATTTATCGAGTAATTTCAGATCTATAAACATCGTTTTTGATGATTTTGATCCTAACATTTTGCAGTTTTTCGAATTTTGAACGGATCGGAAGTTGCGTAAACGTACCGCGGTGAATCGACAGTGATGAATTCAAATTCAGATTGAAGGAATGGAATCACAGAGCGGTTGTTCGATCACACGATTGAAGGTGTTCGTGTGTGCGTTTGAGCATATGAAGAGAAATGAGTTTGAATAAATGTAAAACCCCAAAGAAGTTATTGTTACATGTAAACCGTTCTTGTTTGTTGTTTCTCATTCGGTTTTTATAAACCTTTTTTATGAGTATGTTACACGAGTATTTTTAGCATGGTATTCGGTCGGTATCGAACTGATACCAATACTGAAAAACGGAAAAAATTGGTATCGATATCGAATATACCGGTTTGATACCGGGATTTACCACCATAGATACCAATAGCGGTATCGAAAAACGGAGAGAATTGGTACCGGTATCGAATATACCGGTACCAATACCCCATACCAAATGCTCATCCCGGTGCACTTAACATATAGATAGAGAGGTTACTTGGTAGTTGGTATAGTGTAGTTTACCTCAAAATCGTAGGACGCGGTAAGAATAGGTTAATCGTATATTGTTGGTTTCATAGATGAAATGTGTTTGTGTCTATTTATGCATGTAAAATACTACATGTTAGATTGTCGCCAGTGCAAGTAGGAGGAGTACGCTTACAAACACGTTGAATCGTCGATTTTTACGTTCATTTACAACAACCAAATATTTTTATAACTAATCCATTTTATTACTTTCATATTATGTAAATTGTAAATTATAAAGGTTAAACGTTAAAAATTTTAAAACTAACTATTTAAATAAAATTGGTTTTGTTAAAAAAAAAGTATATTACGGTTTAATTTGTTGAGTTATGTAAGATAACTTTTGTGTAGTTTTATCATAATATTAAAAAAATATTTTATAATACACATGATTGGTATTTACTAGTGTTTATCACTATCGGTACCAAAGTCGTACCATACCATACGGCATCATAGAGAAATTTCACTTGTTTAAAACAATATGTAAGGATTTTTTCTATTTTTATAATGTCATCGTGACAACAACCTAGCATCAAAGTCGTACCATACCATACGGTATCGTAGGGAAATTTCACTTGTTTAAAACAATATGTAAGGTCTTTATCTATTTTATAATGTCATCGTGACGACCTATCATCATTCTTGACCACCCCGTCACCCATTATCACCACTCAACATCACCATTAGACCAGCATCCCTCGCACTGATCATCGACCCCTTGTTCACCATTGTAACCACCACAATGTCAATTCACATACATAACACTCACACTAGTTGAATCTCATATAAAAATCGAAACAATAAAAATCAATACGCTCAAGGTAGTCAAATAGTGCACACACTAATATGTTAGATCAATGTAAATGGGTAGGTAAATGATATTTTTAAACATATTAAATAAGTGATGTTATAAATTGTTTAACTTATACATTATATTAACATCTGAAGGGGTATGGTTCTAAATCTCGCGCCGACCACACGAGTTAACCTCAGCTCACGCGCAGAGTCATACCCAAAGTAGTTGACTTCCCTGACCTTGCGCCGGCTACAAAGGTGCACCCCAAGTCGCGCGCGAGGTCAAGACCAAGATAGAATCAATTCTGACACTTGTTCGTTTGAAAACAGACCCAGCTTCCTTGATCTTGCGCCGACTACACCGGTTTGCCCCGGGTCGCATACGGGAACAAGAAGCGCAAAGAACATCGGACAGTACAGAAAGTACGAGTGGCAGAATAGTGGACCAATAGGCGCTCAACAGACTGTATTCTATCATGCTGCACGAGGAGCGATCGTGCAGGAGACAATAAGTACACAAGGACACATACGTGGCACCAATCAGCGTGCGCCGACCACTGCTCCATGATCTCCACTTAACTGATGATGACAGACCAGACAATAAGGACAACCATCAGGACACTTGGATCCATTCAGTGTGCCCAACTACCCTCCCGCCTGGAATCACTAACGGTCGTGACAAGGGAGGCAAAATGGATATTCCTTGTTGTCGATATCGGCCCAAGGCCCATCAGCCCATCTCCTTCACAACTCACCTCGACTATAAATAGAGAACTTCATCTCCAGGTTTAAGGATCACTCTCTTGCTCTCTCATTTACCCGATGCCCGATGGGCAATTACCAGAAAAATACTCGACGGCCGATACCCGATGGCAGTTACCCGAAAAATACCCAACGGGTAACGGGCCGGGTATGGGACAAGAATTACAACCGGGTACTGGCTTGGGATTACCAATACCCGGCCCGAACCCGGCCCATTGCCATTCCTAGTTGTGTTGGTTATGTCTTATGTCGCATCCCAACACCAACAATCATCCTCTAGTAGAAGTGCATTGTTTTGGAACAGGTGTTCCAACAATTTTGTATCCATGTTGGTAAAACCACCCGAAACGTGGATTAACTAAACTCACATTTCTTGTTTATCCGTTTCAAATGTTCTAGATTCCACGGGAGGTTCATCAACGTGGAAAATCCCCACAATGAGCTTTCGGAATCAAAAGTCATCGACGTGGCCCTTGTGGACTAGTCAGAAACACGCATACGACAAGGACTTCGAGCACATTTCAGGGTGGCAAAATCTTGGATGCATGTTTAGGTTTTAAGTTTTATTTTAGAGTTAATTACATCATTAGTCGCTATGGTTTACGGAAAGTAACATATATAGATACTAATAGTTTAAATAACAACTTGAGGTTGTAACTTTTAATTTTGTAACAACCTGCGGTATTAACACTAACTTTTATTAACTAATATATTAGTGAAATTACTAATACACCATTTTGTAACCACAAAAGCTATTTATGTAATTAACTATAATTTAAACCAAGGACCATTTTGGTAATTACTCATACCTCTTTTTTTCTAATATGGGTTGTATTCCAGATCTGCTCTTCCAAAGTTGAAATACTAAACATCACCACCACATTTCACAAGACAATGACATTTAGAAGAATTGAAGTTAATTTCTTTTTTTTTTAATTTTATTCTAGATAAAACCTTCTTATCCATGTGTTTGGGAAGACATCTTAACTTAATTGCACTCCTACAACGTTCGGCCAAGAATCCAAACCAAGGGTGAAGATGAGACTTTACAGCTGGGTTGGAATTTAAATTTTTAGTAATTACACAAATAGTCCCTAGTTTAAAATATAGTTAACTATATAAATGATCCTTTTAGTTACAAAATGGCATTTAGTAAATTTACCCCAATTTAACAAAACAAGTTAAAAAAAAGTTAGTGTTAGAGCCTTCGCAATCCGTCCTTCAAATTTTGTGAGGGAGCTTTTTATATTATGAAAAGTGATTGTGGGTGATCGGAAGTGGTTGTGAGTAGAGGGGGGAGAAAATGTTACTGTTCGTCTCTAAATTTGAGGGGACACTGTTTACCCTTTATAAATTTTTAATATATTTTGAAAGTGGTTGTAAGTGGAGAAGAGAAAAATAATGATAAAAGTATAAAAAAATATTATTTAATTGAAAGGAAAGATAAAATATAGTTGTTTTTATTAAAATTATAGGGTAAAAATGATGTAAGGGATGTAAATGCTCTTAATACCCCAAATTGTTACAAAATGAAAAGTTAAAACCTTATAATGTTACTTTAAACTATTATCACCTGAACCTTGTTACTTTTCATGAACCATAGGGACTAACCGTGTAATTAACTCTTTATTTTATGTAATGTTTAATTTTTAGGTTTTATTTTATGCTGATGTTTAAGGTTTATCTTCTAGTTTTATGAAATGTTTTAAGGTGATATGTTTTATTTTTTATGAAATGGTTAAATTTTATTACTTTTTATGATTTATTTTATAGTTTATTGCATGGGTAGTACTTACCAGCTATGAGTACTTAATACTAAATTTGACGTGACAAGTGATGAGTATTTAATATTAAATTTTTATAAGATGATTAAGGTACTTACGCTTAAGTGCCTCTTCTTATCTTAGTAGTTAGTTAGAGACTCACCAGCTAAAAAAAAGTAGAAAAAAATAACTTTAAGATTTTTTAGTGTTTTTATGTTGAGATGTTTTTGACTGTTGAGATGGCACCAAAAGCGTTTTTTTTAAACAAAAATTAAAAAAAGTGAACGTAGTTGTGTGGATCTTTTCATGTTATTTTGTAAAGTGATATTTTTTTATTCAATAATTTAGATGTTTTGATTGATACTGATGAATTAGAAAATTGAGGATGCTTGAAAGTTGAAAGGAATATAAGCATGCATATGATCTCTGTTGTTACTTAAATCCTAAGTTCGAATTTATAGCTTCGTTTTAAATTTATTTGCCGGGGCAATCAAGAAAACAACTAGAGGAATGAAAGCTTAATTTCTTTTACATAATTAAAAGGATAAGATGTAAAAGATACACGAAATGGGTTTATTTTTATTAAAATAATAATCAAATTATATAATAACGAGACTCTTATTATTCGTAAGAAATATGATAGTATAGTTCGGTTACAAAGTTACATGAAAATTAAATATAGAATACAATTTTATATGTACCGGGCGTGATTCAACCGCGTCTTTAGTTGGTGTATCAAACATCATTCATCTAGTATTCATGACTCTAGCATTCATCCGTTGTGTCTTCAACCATACTCCTTGACTACACCAAAATATTAACAATTTTTTGTTGAGGATTGTGTTTGACAAGGTGCCCTTAAAATAGATTTTCGCCTCCTGTGAGATGAATATGTCTGTCTCCCAAGGTACAACAACTAGAACAGTATGTGTATCGTCGGAGATGACTCTCACGCCCAAGATAATACCGGGTATTAATGGTTTTCTAATCTATGTGGAAAAACATAAAGATGAAGTTGATGGTGGAAAAACTTGACAACGCTCCTCTCTAAATTCTATAAAAATGTGAACACAAATAATTTATTTGTATCTCTATTTCATCTTATTTTTCTTTATTTCACTTCATTTTTCTCTATTTTCTTTTTTATATCCAAAAATGAATCATAAGGTTGTTTTTATACTCAAACCAAAACTCCATATTTAAAGATAATTAAGACATAATAAAACCTTCTATCATGATTCTAGAGATTAAAAGTGACAGAACAACCAGTTTATGGCAAAGATAAATTTATCATTGAATAAAGATTTAAAGTCATAAAACAATCAATTTATGACAAAGATAAATTTATACTAGAGTTACCATAGTTTAGAAATATTCAGTGTAATCATTCAAACTTCCTTATCGATATTTCATTTATCTTAGCTTCTATTTAGATGTGGTTTGACTCGTTTGTGAAATTCTCACATCGTATAACACAAACTCATAAATAACTATCTATATAGCTCGTATATATAAAATACAATTATTTATTGTCCAAAGTTAGTTAAAAATTATTTTCAATAATATTTAACAAAAGCTTGTTTGATTGTTACACAAAACACAAAGTTTGTTATTCTAGCTCAAATCGTATCATTTTTTACTGTAAGATGACACCGGTTGGCAGGGGCGGACCTACCATATTGGTAGGGTAGCCTCCGCTACCCCTTAGCGCTCCGACGCTAGTGAAATTTTTGAAAAATTTGATATTTTTTTGATTTCGTTACCCCTTTTCTATAAAACGTTACCCATACAAAAATTTTCTGGATCCGTCCACTGCCTGTCGGTCTGTATCAAAACAAGTAAAGATGACTCAATTGTAACATTTTTTTTATTTTATAATAAGTGATCGAAATTGACATAAAGTCTTTTATCAACTTTGGAACAAAACCACCTTCCTTTTATTTATGTTTGCCTTTTATAGCTGACAATGCCATAATAACCTCCATGGTACCACCACCAACATTCTATTCAATTATATAAAAACCTATGTCAAAGGTCTACTAAAGCCATTTTTAAAGATGAATTTATGAAAAGCATCAAAAAGACTATTGAGTTTGGTGCTGCTTTTGGACCATCCAAATAGTTCCTTCCAACTTGGTCATGCCCTTTACGTTGTTATGGCATCTCTATCCTCTCTTTCTTTCACTCTCTCTCTCTCTATACATGTACTCCATGCATAGATGGTTGTACTTGTGGAACATCTTACTTTTTTTAACTTGACATACATAATATTAGGACTTTAAGGAGTATAATGTTTTTCCGTGACTTGTTTTAAGTCTAATGCGCCCCATTTTCTTAAAACGATTATATATCAAGTATTATATATGTATATGACGACCAACAATCACCATCCCACTACTAGCATGCTCATCGCAATAGATCCTAACAAGTCTAAATTAAGGGGTAAAATGGAATGAATGTATGCAATTATGCTAATGTCAAAAAAGGTAGGTAGAAATCTCGAGAAATCTACCGATATTAAAATAGTAAAGTCACTGACAAAAGAGCTAAGAAAACAATTTGTAAGAGAAAGTATAACTACAATATTATAACCTATACTAATTTCAAACGTAATTAACCTAAGACTTTGACGTTGTACTTATAGAGGGGAACAATCAGTGAATATGTTTCATCGCTCCCCCATCGCATTACAGATGCTATTAGCACACAAAACATCTATCCTTAATGATTCTGAGGGAGGGAGGGGTGCTCACTGACAGAAACACCAAAACTCGATGCCCGATTGGAGTTGCGTTGGTGTTACTGATCGGTGACTACGCAATGCATCTCTTTCTCTCTCTCTCTCCTCTCATCTCCTCACACAACACATCTATATCTCTCTCTCATCTCCTTTCATCACTAACTACCACCCGGTATACATACTTGATTCATGATACTCGATAGAGCGACACCAGTATTACCATAACACTACCCAATTCATGGTATCCGAGAACGCGCTTACCGAAGAGGTTACACCTTTCAATTAAAGAAGGTCAAATCTTGATTTGATATGTTTTGTTTTTTGTTTTGATGAAGTAATATAATTGAAAAAACAAACCAATAATTAATTGATTTGATGTTGAGTTGTCCATTATATCCTAAAAACTTTTCTCACACCCACAATCTCACCCTCTCTCTCTCTCTATCTCTCACACACACACACACCCGCAGTCTTTCTTCTTCCGTACACTTTTCCGGCCACAGGAGACCACCGTCGTTTCAACCGCCGGCGAGCTGACGTCACACACGTAACCTAACATTATCCTCAGATCCGCGAGTCTTAATTTCAAGTATTTAGGTATTTTTCACTCGAATCGGATTAAGATCTTAAGGTTTCGTTATAATGTGTGTTGAATTTGTTAACTGAATTGGAGATTTTGTTGATTAGCTGTGTTGATTGATGAATCTGATCTCGTGTACGTAGATCGTGAGTTTTTTTTACCTAATTTTGAATGTGATTTTGATGTTTCGCTAGGTTTTAGCTCCGTACGATCTTCGTTTGTGTTGATTTTATAGGTTTGTTGTTGATTTTGATTCGTGTTTTTAACAGTTTTAGGTGATTTTAATCTAGTTAGTTAGTTTGAGATTTGATGGAACAAATCTAAAATGTTGCAGGTATAGGAACAGTTATGTTGATTCTGCTATGAATGAATGTGTTAAATTAGATAGGTAAACAACAGTTGTTATGGTCCCATGCTTGTTAGTTAGGTTGAACTGAATTGGAGACTTTTTGTTAATTAGTTGTGTTGATCGATGAATCTGATTTCGTGTTTGTAGATCGTGGTTTTTGATCTAATATAGAATCTGTTCTGATGTATTGATGTTTCGCTAGGTTTATGTTACATCTTCGTTTGTCGTTGATTTTGCAGGTTTGTTGTTGATTTTGATTTTTGTTATAATAGTTTAGGATATTGTTAAACATTAGAGTGTTTGAAACAGCTCAATCTAGTTAGTTTCAGATCTGAAATTATTTACAGTAATAGGAACAGTGATCTAGTTCTGCTATGAATGAATGTGTCAAATTAGATAGGTAGTTCTTTTTTACCTAATTTTAGAATGTAATTATCATGTTTCGCTATGTTTTGGTTTCGTACAATCTTCGGTTGTTGTTGATCTTGATTCGTGTTGTAACATTTTTGGAAGATGATACTTTAGAGCATTTGAAACAGCTCAATCTAGTAGTTAGATTGAGATTTGAAGAAATAAATTGGAATTGTTACAGTAATAGGAACAGTGATTTGATTCGGAAGAATGGGTCAAATTAGATAGGTAATTTTTTATCTAATTTAGAATGTATTATGATGTTTTTGCCAGGTTTTGGTTTCGTATGATCTTCCTTTGTCGTTGATTTTGCAGATTTGTTGTTGATTTTGATTCGTGTAATCGTGTTATTATAGATTTAGAGATGATTAAACATTAGTGTTTGAAACAGGTAAATCTAGTTAGTTTTGAGATTTGAAGAACTAAATCTAGATTGTTGCTGTTATAGGAACAATGATTTAATTCTGCTATGAATGAATGTGTCAAATTAGATAGGTAATTTTTTGACCTAATTTAGAATCTGATGATCTGATCATTTTGTTTTCGCTAGGTTTTGGTTGCGTATGATCTTCGTTCGCCGTTGATTTTGTAGGTTTGTTGTTGATATTGGTTCATGTTCTAACAATTTTAGGAGATTTCAATCTAGTTAGTTTGTTTGAGATTTGAAGAAACAAATCTGAATTGTTGCAGTAACAGGAACAGTTATTTAATTCTGCTATGAATGAATGTGCCAAAACAGATAGGTAAACCAACCGTAGTTTGGTCCCATGCTTGTTTTTGTCTTCTTCTTTAAAATTATACCGTTGTTCATGTATGAAACAGATTGATTCCATTCCCATGCTGATAGATTAGGGTGTACAGTTATTCTGTCTTATCCTGTTATCTGTTTGATGTTCTTATGGAAAATAATTCAATAATTTCATGATGCGGTGGTGTTTGGATGTGCGCTTTCACTTTTTGATGGTGTTGAGCCGTGCGCGCGTGACAACTTATGATTATTCAAATAAGTTACAGATAAAATAAGGGTATATAAGTAATTTTACTCTTCCGTTCGATAATTAGATCTTAGCTAGTATCAAACGCTAGAAAGTGTATATTGTAACGGGGTATGGAAATTATGTTCGATAAAGAAAACTTATCTAAAAAGGAAACGGCATCTGTATCACTTTATATAAAAAAGTTGTCATAGAACGTTTAATAAATTGGACAATATGTGTTGCTGCGCTATAGTAACAGGCTGCACCTACTGCAGGTAATTATAAGGTGGTTGAGTTTGGAGAACATTTGAATAAAGAGAAGATTTATGGTGGGCCCAAATGAAAAGAACTGATGTTATTAGCAGTTGAAGGAGGAAGGTTTTTCTCTTCCTCAGCATCAGGGTATAGTAACGGGCTGAACCTACTTCTTTTGGCCCAG
Organism: Scalesia atractyloides; assembly: GCA_947069175.1. Classification (NCBI taxonomy): domain Eukaryota; kingdom Viridiplantae; phylum Streptophyta; class Magnoliopsida; order Asterales; family Asteraceae; genus Scalesia; species Scalesia atractyloides. Next base: position 2,138,168 of record CAMTDV010000026.1, on the reverse strand, counting down.
AAAAAGGAGGAGAAGCCCATGAGAGTTACCCCGTGGACCCAGTACCATTTGGTGGACCAAGAACCCGACCCTGACCTCCAACTGGCTGCCAATAAGAACCACCGTTGTGCCTGCGGGTGTGCTTCCTTCACCTGCTTTGGTGGTGCCGCCACAGGACTTGAGAGCCCATCTGTGGGACCCACCCAGCATCAGCAAACCATTGTTAAAGACTCATCTCAGTTAGAAAAAGTTGAAGAAAATTCTCGGGATTCTTATTTGGTGGAAGGAGATGGTGATAGTAATGGTATTAACATAAGTTCTCTTAAAAGCAGCTTGAAGAAGCGAGATGCAACTGTTACGGTAGCAGTTGCTGTTAATAGCGGTGATGAGGTCGAGCCTGAGCTTGAGCCTGTGTTCCAAAGTGCTAGAAGGAGTGTGCATTGGACGGATGTTAGAGGGGAGAAACTTTGTGAGATTCGGGAATTTGAGCCCAGGTATGATTTTTTTCATTGTTTAAATTGATAAATTATCTGCTTGCTTATGGTAAAATTCTTCTTTTGCTGGCTTAGATATAAACTAGTGGGTTACCACCCGCGCTCTGCAGTGGGTTTGAACGTAGATAAAAAATAAACAAATCGGGAGAGTTAAAGTGGTTGATGTTTTAGTTACGGGGCTAAACATGTCATTATTAAAGTTGAGGGGCTATAGTTTATTTTTAAAGGTGAGGGGCTAAAGTTGTTTTAGTTAAGGGGCTAAACATGTCATTATTAAAGTTGAGGGGCTAAAGTTGGTTGATGTAATTAAGGGACTAAACATGTTATTATTAAAATTGAGGGGCTAAAGTTGTTTTAGTTAACTAGTTAAGGGGTTAAAGATGTCATTACCAAAGTTGAGGGGTTAAACATGTCAATACCAAAGTTGAGGGGCTAAACATGTTATTATTAAAGTTGAGGGGCTCAACATGTTATTATTAAAATGTTATTAAAGTTTAGGGGCTAAACATGTCATTAGTAAAGTTGAGGGGATAAAGTTGATTAATGTCAAAGTTGCGAGGTTGCCAATTATGCGCGCGCGCACACACACACTGTGGAGGGGTGATGGATTGCTTTTTGAAACTGATTATTTATCTTTTAATTATTGGGTAAAATTATTTAGATGATTATTGGATGATCTGTTTCACGGTGGCTGCAACAAAACTGATTATAAAAGGGTATAGTATAATTATCTAACTTATAATAAAAGACTTCAAATAATGACACATGGCATTCTCTCCTTCAACTTCATAAATTTTATTTATATTTGTTTTAATAAATTCTTTTAATATTAATATTAAAACTAATATATAGATATCACTTATTTTTATCCTTATCTTTATCTAAGATTAATAAATAACTTCAATTTTGCAATTTAGACCCTTTGTTTTTTTTACTTTTAGCCAATTCTTTTGCAATTTAATCCCAAGTCTTTTCTATTTTCTATTTTGGTCCACCATACTTTTCATCTTTCCCAAGTTTTCCGTTTCGTTCTAAAATTTGTAAGTTAACGCACGACAACATGCGTGTGGATTTTTTTCCGTTTGACTGGCCCGTCGCATCACATCTATTTTTCTCCGTTTGACAATTCGTCCAACGCGCGGGTCCTGGATTGACTTAGTTATTTTTTTCTATGTTTTACGTTTCAATTTAATTTCTCTGCAACGAGCGTGCATCAACTCTCTTTTATTTTCAATTTTGGTCCACCATACTTTTCACCTTTCCCAAGTTTTTCGTTTCGTTCTAAATTTTGTGAGTTGACGCACCGCAACGTGCATGCGGGGTTCAACATTTTTTCGTATATTTTTTCCCATTTGACTGGCCCGTCGCTCACATCTATTTTTCTCCGTTTGACAAGTTCGTCCAATGCGCGGGTCCTAGATTGACTTTGTTATTTTTTTCTGTGTTTACGTTTCGGTTTAATTTCTTTGCACCGAGCGTGCGTGATTCAAAGATTTTACTCTGCTTTTCGCTTGGCGTCATTTTTTTCCGTTTTTATTTATTTTGTTTTACGAGCTTTTCAGGTGTTGGTGGTCGCTGACAGTGGCATAACATTGGTACTACTTGACACGGTTTTACGACAACCGCTGCAACGCAAGGGCTTAATACTAGTTGATTAATATTACACGGAAATGCAACTTATTTTCACCTTTTACCATTTGTTTGTTACACACTTTTACTTTTTCACCATCATAAGTAAGCTTCTACAGCATATACGATGGTGTTTTATGACATGTCATTGTGCCACGTCACCGTTTTTACGTGCTACAGTAGGTTACTTACATAGAATGTTAAAAAACTAAAAGTAGGTTACATACGATGGAAAACTCATTTTTATTCTTACATACCATGACCAAAAATCGTACACTTTTTTCACATGCTTGTATTTTTTGGTCGTTTTGTGTATATATTCTTTTGTTAATCTGAATCTGTCAAACATTGAATCGCTGGATATCCGATAACATGTAATTCTAATGTCAATTATTGAATTACGGTATCATACTATCAGTTCTAGGCTGCCTTAGTATATGATAAAGTCCTTGACTTTATTTTGAGTTAGTCTTATGTGTTTTCACGTAGAGCGGTTAAATTTTGTGATGAATAAATTGCTACATAGTGAACAAGCCTTACAAAATTAAGAATTATAGCAATTTCCTAATTAAATTAGCTAGAAAACTTCAATCTTTCTTGTTCAAGATCACAGATTTAAGTCTAACTAGCAGATGAAGAAAAGTACCAAAGAGTACAAAAAAAGGAGAAGGGGAAAAACAATGTTTACTTGATTGTTAGAGGTGGTAATATTGACAGGTTGGGGTTGGGTAACGGGTCAAAACATGTATTTTTAATGGGTCGAAACCAGCCGAGCTGGGTTGACCCAAAACACTTTAGATTCATATATTTTATAACGACAACATATAAATATCATTACAAAAGGTATATTAAGATTACACTTTAGTCAGCTTTCGACCCATTTGACCTGTTTTTTAAAGCCTTTTTTCTTAATTTTACCCATTTGGCCCGTCAGAAATGAAACATAAGCTAAACTGACTCGTTCATGAATTACCAGGCCAAATTTCAAAACATGTTTTATTTATGGGTCGAAACAGGGCCGAGCTGGGTTTGCCCCAAAACACTGTTGTTCATATATTTTATAACTAAGTGTATTAAATGTTATTACAAAAGGTAATTATTTCAAGAACTATCTACTTGTATGAATTAGATGATTAAGGATGCTTTTTGCATTAAGATTACACCTTCATCAACTTTCGACCCATTTGACCCGTTTCTTTTCAAGCCTTTTTTTATAGTTTGACCATTTGGCTCCTTAGAAATAAAACATAGCCTAAAGTCCTAAACTGACTTGTTCATAAGTAAATGGCTCGAAGTTGCTATACATGATGATTGTTTAGGGTTTTGTTATTAATCTGTTAACTAACTAATATTGACATGCTTTATAGTTTATATATCAGTTCTAAAATCTTATATTTGAACAATTTTTTTAACACATTTCCACTTGTTCTTGCAGTGAACACAGTGATTCAGATGACGAATTCGAAAACAGTACTGGGAAAACATGTTCATGCAGGATAATGTAGTTTGAGGTTGTAGCTTTTGGTTGTGTTTTGCTCTTTTTAAGGAGCAAGTATTTGGGAACAATTTTTGTATTATGTCATCATGTCGACATCATCGTGCCGTACAATTATACAACAAATCTCAAAAATTTGTTGCAAATGACGTAGCGATCTTTATCATTTGCAACAAATATAATCCGTTTGTTGTATCAAGTCGCAGCATGATGACATGATACTAAGGAGTGAGTTTTATGCTTTTTGCTTCACCACCAGATATAACTTTTGTTCATATTCCAGTTTTGTTCTTTTTTTTTTCTCAGATCATGTTATTCTTAAATTGTTTTGTCGTAATTAACAAAATTTTATTGTTTTTTAGTTTTCATTTTCCTGTTCATTTAGATCTTTTTCAAGATTTATATTAGCGTAAAATGCCAAAATAGTTCCTGAGTTTATGCCACTTTTGCTACTTCAGTCCAAAAATGAAACTTGTATATGGGCCCCTATGTTTCATTTTTGTTGTGATTTTCATCAAATTGGCAAACCGGGTTATTTTTTGTTAACTTCTTTTTTTGTCGTTTTCCTTATTTAATTAAAATATATTATGGCATAGAGTGACGATTATACCCTTCGTTTAAATGAGGAAAACAATAAAAGGGGGAGGAGTTGACACAAAATTCTAACACAGTTTGTCAATTGGATGAAATGACAATAAAAATGGTCTAAACTCAGGGACCATTTTAGCATTTTACTCTTTATATTTGCTGGTATTAAGTCGTATCTCATCTTTTGCAAGCCGAAGCCTCATGGACACCTCAACGACAAGTCAGTATACATGTATTGGATGTAATAAGCATAACATATGTGCGTCTCAAAATGCACAAAAACATTCACCACAAACTGATCGATAATTTGCATCTAAAAACAATCAAGAGTGATTTTATACCAAGATCAAAAACATAAATGCACAAACCTACAAAAAATATATATAATCATAATAAATAAAATGAGATCAGCTGAACAGGGTCGACAAAGCCAGTTGCGGTTTTGGTTTTAGGGTTCGTTTTTAGGCTTTGCAGGACCAGATTGACAGCAAACCGACACAGATAACAAACACAATTCATGATGTTCATAAGCATTGAATAGTTTAATTTACACGGAATAAACCCAGGTACCACAAAATCAATCCATAAAGAACCACACCAATGCATCAATTAACCAAAACCAGCTAACCACAACTCAAAATGACAATTTTGCCCTCTCGAACATTTACATCATTCACACCCTCATCAAATTCAACCAACTAAAACCATCACATAACCGAAAAGCTAATCTTCGTCATTCCCTCTGCTACGTATATCTGATTCAATCCCTTCAATGTTGTGACGTTGAGAAATCTCCAATAGATCTCCGCCTATATCCAGGTCATCTTCCACCTTCACCCGGCGGTCTTCCGGGCCCCCATCATGGGTGGCGGATTCTCGAGCGGCGGCCGGAGGTGGTCGTTGCACTTCTTGGAATGGAGCCCGGAAGTTGTTTGCTGATGGCTTGATTTTTGTGCAGAAAACTTCAAAAAAGTTGTTTATGCAACCTCGACTATAAACGCTGTACCTGCTGTCTGCTCTGTACCGGAAGTTCTCATAGGTTGTCTGAAACAAACAAGAATTGTAGAATTAGTTGTATTCAATTATGTAGCAGACAATAGTGTTTCAGCCTACCTGAAGTTGTAACAATCATTCAAAATCAACGTTTAAAGACATATTATTAGTTTGTAATAAAGTTTTATGTTGTGATATCTAACTGTTTGATAAAAGGGTTGTGTTTGGGTTGACCTATTTAACCTGCTTAATTTAGTAAGTCAACCCGCCAACTTGTTTAACTAAACAAGTTAACCCGTCAGCCCGTTTACGGCCCGTTTAACCCATTTAATACAACCGAATTAACACATTTACAGCTTGATTACTGCCATAGTTGTTAGTAGCGAAAAGCGGTAAATAGCGACAAGCTACCTATATGCTACGTAGTGTTAGCGATGAGATAGCGAGCGCTATTTGATGTTTAGCGATAACGTATTAGAATTCTTTTTCAAAAAAATCAAAGTTTTATTCACGAATTTAAAGTTTTTTTGATGCAATTAGTGAGAATTACAGCTGTTTGGTCGATTAAAATACCTAACAATTCGGTTTTTAATATTTAAAAAAAACCCTAATTGTCACTATTTCACACAATTGAGCACTAAACATCAGATAGCCAGCGATGATCCAGCGCTACGCTACGCTATTCGCTATAGCGCTCGCTATCATCGCTATTAACAACTAAGATTACTACCCGTCAATACGTTTGACACGTTTAGATATATGGGTCATACAGGTTGTGTTCAAGTTACATGATTTTACGTGTGAAGTGTGAACAATTCAACCCCTCAACCCGACTCGATTGACACCCCTAAACTTGCAAACTGGCATCTAGGGTTTATTACTTTAGCTATGAGGTTAGTTATTTAGTTTCCATAATAAAATCACAATATAAGTTAGAGGTTGAGTTGACTAACCTGGTTTGACCCAATTAGGTAAAGATGAAAGCACGTGAGTCCACCAACGAACCACAGTGAAATAAAACAATAAGCCATTAATACAACCGAAGCAGGGGACTCTTTCATGGCTTTCCAAACAGTACTCTCATAATCATCCATCAAAATCTTAATGTATAAAGCCGACATCGAAAATACATAGATGCATAGAAGTGTTGATGAAGAAACAAATAGGAAAAAGAACCGGTAATTACGCTGAACCACAAAATATTTACGGGTTAAACAAATAGAAAAAGAGAAACGGGTCAAAATAGAGGTGGCAAGATGGGTCACGGGTGAATTTTGTAACAAGTCAAAATAAGCGCTTTTCAAAACGGGATGGTTTTACAAGTTTGAAATCACGATCATTTTCTAGTGTTTATATTTAAAAATAATTATTACATATCACATCAAATGCCATGTGGCATATACATTTACACTAAAATCATGAATAAAATGTCATTTCAGCCCTTTTAAAAATAGATGTAAAAGGTAAAATGCCAGTTACGTCCCTGGGGTTTGGCCAATTTAACGACTTTCGTTCAAAGGTTTGTTTTTTTTGTGCATCTGGATCCAAAAGGTTTGATATCTTTCCATTTTTCATTCGGCTCATTAACTCCATCCATTTTTCTCTGTTAAGTCAGGGGTATTTACGTCTTTTCTGTTAACTTAAAGGGCATCTTTCTCTTTTTCACTCAAGGACCTGCTTGTACAAATGCTAAATGCTTGTACATACGTGAAAAAGATCGAATTGCTCTTTAAGTTAACAAAAAAGACGAAAATACCCCTGACCTAACAGAGAAAAACGAAAGGAGTTAACGAGCCGGATGAAAATGGCATAATTTCAAACCTTTTGGATCAGATGCGAAAAAAACAAACTTTTGGACGAAAGTCGCAATACTCGCCAAACCACAGGAACAAAAATGGCATTTAGTCTAAATAAGCAAAGCTACTAAAATGTAAAGCGGTTGCTAAAACAAGAAAAAAGTGTAAAATTTATTTCTATTTCATGCAATTTGCCCTTACAAACATCAGCATTATTACAATAGTAATCTATATCTGTATATTTGAATATAGCAATATAGGGGGACATTAAGCAGGTTTGAAATGTTCGATTAACTAGACCGATTCGAGATAAAATAAAACTCAATCCAAAACGACAAATTAATAAGTGAACGAGCTCAAATTGCCACCTCTAATAATAAGTTGTAAGAACTGAACTGAAACCGTACCAGCCCGATGCATTGGCCCACCCAAGGACAATGATGATCGAATCGTTCGACACAATTGTTACAAATGGAACAATGAGAGCATCTAGGAGGCCGATAAAGCATACACGTGTCGCAATATTTGACTCTAACAGTGATCCCGTTGTACAATACTTCTTTGGTTCTTGGGAATTGTAATGCTGGTGTTTGTCTTCCCCCGGTTTCATGCGTAAATTCTTCTTCAGGTGGATGTGAGTTACGGGGAACAATCCCAGGATCACGGGCTGACGTAAGAAGAAGCAACACCAATACCTATAAAAAAATAAAATACCATTTAAATCAGCCAAACCATCATCACAAGCTTTGCCGTCAATAAACACGCAAATACTTTTGTCGAAAATAGTTCTCTTATAAGTTAATGAGGTGTTTGGGGTGTATTAAAACAAACTATAAGCAGAAGCAAGTATCAGCTTACTGAAACAACTTATTTCACTCTTAAGTGAAAACTTGTAGTTTTAAATCACCAAAAATAATAAGTCTGAGAGTAAAATGCCATTTCCGTCCTGATATTTGGCCAGTTTCGCGACTTCCTTAGAAGGTTTGCTTTCCGCATTTGGATAAAAAAAGGCCTAAAATCTTGCCATTTCATCCACCTCGTTAACTCCATCCATGTTTCTGCGTTAAGTCAGGGGTATTACTGTCTTTTTGGATATTTCTTTATTAAACTAAAAACACTGTAAGACGTAAGGATCCACCTCTGTTGACTTAATTTCTTTTAGTGTTTTTCGTTTATTAAAAAAAATCTAAAAGACGGTAATACCCGACTTAACGAAGAAAAATGGATGGAGTTAACGAGTCAGATGAAAATGGCAAAATTTCAAACCTTTTGGATCAGGATGCGAAAAAACAAACCTTTGAACGAAAGTCGCAAAACTGGCCAAACCTCAGGGACGAAAATGGCATTTTACTCGAAGTCTGAAATAAGTAATCTTAAGCTACTTATTATTAGAAAACACTCAGAAATGCATATCTGATCTTAAAATTGCAGTACACAGATCGGTTGTGTAAATAAGCGAACCCAAACACCCTTTAAATTTGATCACTAGACCCGCATTGGTACAAAATAATGTATTTTTCTGCACAGTGTAGTTTCTTTAGGGAATTTCCGACCCATTTGACCTGTTTCTGTTTCGTATAGTTTGCCATTTCATTAGACGTAATAGATTAAGAAGACTAACATAGCTTGTGAAGACGATTGCAGCAACAATTATGGCATATCCTGCATTATATGACGGGACCTGATGGCGAAGATGTCTTCCAACAAATACACAAAAAATAATAACCGGAATAACAATCAGTGAAACTGTAGCAAGTAGAGACTTAGCATCTGGACCGAATATCAATCTCCCTCCAAGAAAGAATTTCTGCAATAAAGACTAAGATAGTGAATATGTAAAAACAAAAAAGGTTATATGATAGTCAATATATGCAAAAACGTTGAAAGGATAACATACAGGTTGCGGTATAATTCAAGTAGAAACAAAAATGTCTCGAAGAAATATGCATACATTGAGAGCATTTCGGGAGACAGGTCAAACAGGTCCAAGTCAATCTTATAGTACCGGTCAAAACAGACGATTCAAATACGAGTTGACCTGCAAACACTTTTTAGTGTTATCTCTTTTATAACAATCGATGGGTTGACCCTCTAAATTTTTTAATATAAATGATCTAAAAGGTTGTATGCATTTACAAATAGTCTTTGTGTGGCTTTCAACCTGTTTGACTTGTTTGGCCCATTTATTATGTTCCCCCTTTAGGTAATACCTGTTTGAGATCAAACAAAAGTACACAACCCAAAAACCTGCTTCTCAGTGTTTGCTCAAGAAGATTAAAATCCATCAAATGTAACAATATAAAAGAAAACAAGCAATGTTATTCTACTCAACCAACAATGTTCTTCCTTGTTTGCAAAACTCATAAAAGTCTAAATCTACAGGCACATATATAACAAGTCTCCATTTCATCTTAAACTGCACAATACTTTAAACCTAAGTTACCTAACACCAAACATCCTCATTTCAATTCCAAATCACAAGTGACCCTAACATTAATAATAACAACATCCTATCCATACAATACACTAAATCAATCAAAGTCAACTACAACAAACAAAAAAGCACAAATTGTCAACAATTGCAAGCCAATCCAACATCTTGCTATGCATTACCATCGTTTCAAGTGCTACACCACAACAACTTCTTGATTTTTCCACACAACAAGACCCTACAATTGCATTAGCCATCCGAATTGTGAAGAACGACTTCCTAGGATGGTTGGATTCTAATGGCCATTCCATAGACTTCCTATTTCCTAAACCCTAAATCTCCTAATTCAACATATGTTGTTCTGTACATGTATTATGCATGTATCAGTGTATCACATAAATCACAAACCCTAAGTTCTTACATCTTTTGTAACCAAAACTTACAAGTCGATTACAAAGTTCATTTTATGCCCAAATGTTCTTCAATTCATGAAATTATACTAATATTGTCAGTCACCTAGAGTTCTTTGAACTAATCTACATTCTACAGGTGTATACATACCACATCTCCATTTCATCTCAAACTACACAATACTCTAACCTTAAGTTACCTAACACCAAACAGCCTCATTTCAATCCCAAATCCAACATGTAACCCTAAAACCAACAACAACATTATTATCCATACAACACACTAATCAGTCAAAATCAACTACACATCTACAGCAAGCAAAATAATCACAAAACCAGTTGACCTAGGTTACATCTTTCGTAACCGAAAGTTACAAACCAATCACATACTTCATTTCATGCACAAATGTTCTTCAATCCACAAATTTAGACTAGAATTGTCAGTCACCTAGAGTTCTTTCAACTATATCTACAAAAGCATACATCTTCATTTCATCTCAAACTACACAATACTCTAAACCTAACGCCAAAACAACCTTTCAAATCCAAATCACAACATATAACCCTAACACCAAAACTAACAATATTCACATCCATACAGTACACTAAATCAATCAACATCAACTACAACAACCAAAACAATCACAAAACCAGTTGACCTAGGTTACATCTTTCGTAACCGAAAGTTACAAATCAATGTATTTATACTTAAATTGACAGTCACCTAGAGTTCTTTCAACTAAATCTACGAATGTACACATCTCCATTTCATCTCAAACTACACAATACTCTAACCTTAAGTTAACTAACACCAAACAGCCTCATTTCAATCCCAAATCCAACATGTAACCCTAAAACCAACAACAACATTATTATCCATACAACACACTAATCAGTCAAAATCAACTACACATCTACAGCAAGCAAAATAATCACAAAACCAGTTGACCTAGGTTACATCTTTCGTAACCGAAAGTTACAAACCAATCACATACTTCATTTCATGCACAAATGTTCTTCAATCCACAAATTTAGACTAGAATTGTCAGTCACCTATAGTTCTTTCAACTATATCTACAAAAGCATACATCTTCATTTCATCTCAAACTACACAATACTCTAAACCTAACGCCAAAACAACCTTTCAAATCCAAATCACAACATATAACCCTAACACCAAAACTAACAATATTCACATCCATACAGTACACTAAATCAATCAAAATCAACTACAACAACCAAAACAATCACAAAACCAGTTGACCTAGGTTACATCTTTCGTAACCGAAAGTTACAAATCAATGTATTTATACTTAAATTGACAGTCACCTAGAGTTCTTTCAACTAAATCTACGAATGTACACATCTCCATTTCATCTCAAACTACACAATACTCTAACCTTAAGTTAACTAACACCAAACAGCCTCGTTTCAATCCCAAATCCAACATGTAACCCTAAAACCAACAACAACATTATTATCCATACAACACACTAATCAGTCAAAATCAACTACACATCTACAGCAAGCAAAACAATCACAAAACCAGTTGACCTAGGTTACAACTTTCGTAACCGAAAGTTACAAACCAATCACATACTTCATTTCATGCACAAATGTTCTTCAATCCACAAATTTAGACTAGAATTGTCGGTCACCTAGAGTTCTTTCAACTATATCTACAAAAGCATACATCTTCATTTCATCTCAAACTACAAACCTAACGCCAAAACAACCTTTCAAATCCAAATCACAACATATAACCCTAACACCAAAACTAACAATATTCACATCCATACAGTACACTAAATCAATCAAAATCAACTACAACAACCAAAACAATCACAAAACCAGTTGACCTAGGTTACATCTTTCGTAACCGAAAGTTACAAATCAATGTATTTATACTTAAATTGACAGTCACCTAGAGTTCTTTCAACTAAATCTACGAATGTACACATCTCCATTTCATCTCAAACTACACAATACTCTAACCTTAAGTTAACTAACACCAAACAGCCTCGTTTCAATCCCAAATCCAACATGTAACCCTAAAACCAACAACAACATTATTATCCATACAACACACTAATCAGTCAAAATCAACTACACATCTACAGCAAGCAAAATAATCACAAAACCAGTTGACCTAGGTTACATCTTTCGTAACCGAAAGTTACAAACCAATCACATACTTCATTTCATGCACAAATGTTCTTCAATCCACAAATTTAGACTAGAATTGTCGGTCACCTAGAGTTCTTTCAACTCTATCTACAAAAGCATACATCTTCATTTCATCTCAAACTACAAACCTAACGCCAAAACAACCTTTCAAATCCAAATCACAACATATAACCCTAACACCAAAACTAACAATATTCACATCCATACAGTACACTAAATCAATCAAAATCAACTACAACAACCAAAACAATCACAAAACCAGTTGACCTAGGTTACATCTTTCGTAACCGAAAGTTACAAATCAATGTATTTATACTTAAATTGACAGTCACCTAGAGTTCTTTCAACTAAATCTACGAATGTACACATCTCCATTTCATCTCAAACTGCACAATAATCTAAACCTAAGTTACCTAACACCAAACAACCTTATTTCAATTCCAAATCACATGTAACCCTAACACCAACATTCCATTCTACACAACACACTAAATCAATCAAAATCAACTGTAACAAGTCACAAACCCTAAGTTCTTGCATCTTTCGTTATCAAAAGTTACAAATCAATTACAAAGTTCATTTCATGCATAAGTGTTCTTCAATCCACATTTTTTACTAAAATTGTCAGTCACCTAGAGTTCTTTCAACTATATCTACAAATGTATACATCCCATTTAATCTCAAACTGCACAATAATCTAAACCTAAGTTACCTAACACAAAACGACCTCATTTCAATTTTCAATTCACAACATGTAACCCTACCACCAACAACAGCAACATTCACATCCACACAACAAACTAAACCAACCAAAATCAACTACAACAAGCGAAACAAGCACAAAAACAGTTGACCTAGGTTATCAAATTAATTCTAGAATGGTTGGATTCCAATGACCGCTCCTTGAACGTCCTTTTTCCTAAAAACTAAATCCCTTAGTCTTACTCAACATATGTTATCCTGTACATCAGTACATGTATTATGTATGCATCAGACAAATAACAAACCCTAAGTTCTTACACCATTCGCAATCGAAAGTTACAAAGTTCATTTCATGCACAAATGTTCTTCCATCCATAACTTTACCTTAAAGTTGTCAGTCACCTAATCTCTCCATAGTTCTTTAAAACTAAACCTACAGGTGTATACATAACATAGCACATCTCTATTTCATCTTAAACTACACAATGGTCTAAACCTAACACCAAACAGCCTCATTTCAATTCCAAATCACAACAGGTAAACCTAACACCAACAATAACAACATTCATATCCACACAACACAATAAATCAATCAAAATCAACGGCAACAAGTCACAAACGCTAAGGTCTTACATCTTTCGTTATCGAAAGTTACAAATCAATTATAAAGTTCATTTCATGCACAAATGTTCTTCAATCCATAAACTTACACTAAAATTGTTAGTCACCTAATCTCTCCAGAGTACTTTCAACTAAATTTACAAATACATACATAACACATCTCCATTTCATCTCAAACTGCACAATAGTCTAAACCTAACACCAAACATCCTCATTTCAATTCCAAACCACAACAGATAACCCTAATACTAACACTAGCACCAACAACAACAGCATTCACATTCACACACCACACTAAAATCAATCAAAATCAACTACAACAAGCATAAACAATCACAAAGCACACTAAATCGATCAAAATCAGTCAAAAATCAATGGCAATCAACTGAAACAAGCGTAAACAAGCACAAAACAATTAACCTAGGGTTCCAAAACTCAAAATCAAACTCCGAAACCTTACATTCCGGCCTTTCCAGACTTCGTACACCTTCTTCTCCATAGGAAACGAATAAACCCTAACTCGAAGAGCAATTAGAGCTAGCTCATAATTTGTGGTTTTTTGTTCGGAAAACTGGAGAAAAGTGGTGGTGCGTAGTGTGTGTGAGATTGGAGTGGAGAATAGCTAGTGGTTTAGGATCTGAGAGTGGTGGTTGCACGGTGGCGATGACGGTGGTGATGGTGGCGGTTTGGAGTGTGGAGAGGAAATGGGCATGTTTAGTGGGGGGAATGTTTTTGGAAAAGTGACTTATTTTAGATATCAAAACGTCATCTTTTTTTTTTTCTTTTAGACTCTCTCTCATGGACATTTTGTTTTTCTAAAATTTCAAAATTGATATGAGAAATTGTTTCTTCGCGCGTTATCGTAGGTATTTGATCGGTATCGGTTAGATTTGTTATAGTATTGATAAGATATATGCACTCGCTATAAAAATCAACACATATTTTACATCAGTTGGAAACGGAAAAAAACGATCCCACCGGTACCGACAACGATGTTCTCCAAATAGAAATAGTATCGATCAGTTCAGATCGTCATGGTACTGGTAATGATATTCGTTTATCATTGCAGTGTAACGCCCCAAACCCGAATGTTTAACTCATTAGTATGGTTTCATAAGATATGGAATGAAAGGTGATAACTAAGCTATTTAACTTAGTTAGAACTATAAGTCTTATGGTAAAATACAAGAATTTGTGGTAAATGTAATAAATGACAAATGACAAACAAGGTGGACCGAAAGTGAACATGTGGAAAGTAAATATTAAAAATAAAATGTGCAGGTGTGTGTGTGAGTATGTATCGTGATTGAGAAGGAGGCAGGGGAATACACACACAATTCACAATTCTACAAATCTACAAGCGATTGGAAGGAGGATTTGATGCATGAGTGCAAATTCTCCATCCTTTAAGTGTTCTTAACACAAGGTGAATTGAAATTTCTGATTTGATGACTACCCATGAAGTGAGTTAGGATGGATCCGTGAATTTTGTAAAAATTTAGAATGAATACTTGAAAATACTATCAAGTAGAAGTTGAATCATGGTTGAATTTTAGTTATGGGATGATTTAGATTGAAACCCAATTGCATGAGTATGAAAATGATGAACATGTAGATGTAATGTTGTGATTTTGTGATGCATAAGGTGTTATATGATAGATTGTGATTAATAAACTTGATGTATAATTGATGATTATGTGATTTTGCTTGAATATGATGGTTCATGAGATGAATCGGGAAGAACATGCTTAAAATACTTGTACATTATGCTTAGAAAGTAGTACGTACATCAAGTGTTTGATGAAATGTCTAAATGACAATAATATGTGAAATTATATGCAAGTAATGGTTGAACATGTATAGAAAGTGATAATGATATACTTGTTGGTAAAACAAGTTTAGGAATGCATTTGATAAGTATATGTGAACCGTAGTTGATGATGTGATTCGGTAAAAGATGTGCTTTAAGGAACTAGTACCCTATGTTTGAATGGTGATGTACACCATAAGTTGGATTTGTGACTTGACGACAATTAGAAACGGATGTGTATGAAATGTACTTAGTGTCATCAATATAGCCTAATATGATGACACAAATATATGAGGTTATGTCGAAAGTTCATATGATAAACGTTGATTCTGAAAGTCAACTGCACATAAGAATGCATGCTAGACTTCTTGTTACAATGGTAAGACTATAGAAAGTTATATGGTATGTGTTACATCAATATGTGTTATATGGACGATATGATGAATTATATAAGTTTGAAAGGATATGATTTTGGGTATATGCCTTTATGCTTGTTAGAATTGACTAATGAAAGTCAAATGCGAGATATGCATTTGGTATAATCGTTAATGTGTACAATCGTGTATGCTAACAAGAATGTGATTGCGATGACATGAAAGTGTATGAATCATGTCATAATGGATGAAAGCATGGAAGGCTAACGGGCCGGAAAGAGGCAAGGTAACGGATGCAAATGCGGACGCTAAGGTAAGTAAATTATTGAACTCACTTCGTATTTAAGTATATGAAGATGTTATTGTATTCGAATAATCGAAACTAAAGTAGAACGTATAAATAAATAAGAAATGTTATAATAAGACTTCTTGAAAGGGATTGGTATGTCATTAAACCGTGAAACCTCAATATAGGGGTAAACGGGTCGTGAATTTCGTAGAAAGGTTATTAGACGAAAAGAGTGGAATTTAATATAGTAATCAGAAGGTTTTGAAAAGAGATAAAATATGTTAAGTTATTGGAAATGGCGTGTTCGGAAGACCCGGGGTTGGCCTAGATGAGCAGGAAAATCAAACTGGGTCAAAAAACAAGTTGCAGATTAGCAGCAACAGCAAGTGACCGTAAGCTACGGTACCAACCGTAGCTTACGGTAGGGAATATCTGTTTGGCAGAAAGTCATGACCGTAAGCTACGGTACCCGACCGTAGCTTACGGCAGGGAGTTTCTGCTTTTGTAGAAAGTTAGCTTACGGCGAGAATGGGCACCAAATGTCAAATTTTGATTGTTATGTATATATATTGTGTCTCGGACTTTCGTATCTTTTAAGGCTTACGCAAAGGCTTCGGTAAACCTCCGAAAGATAGTATAATCTATGAAAAGTTCATAAAAGTTTTAATTAGGTGATACGAATACAAATAATGACTTTCGGGCTCGTAAAGGATAAATAGAAATATATATGTTTGAGATTCGGATCTCGTGGGAATGAATGTGTTAGAATGTATTGCACGAAAGGGGAGATGAAGCTTGTTTTTAAGTATGTTTATAAGTAAATTATTAGGCATAGTTAAAGTTCGACGACTGAACACGGATAAGTGAATATGACTCGCACACGCATATAAATTGTCACACCCCGACCTGCAGCGGAAAAGGTGATCGAGGCATGATTGGGTTATCATCAAAGCTCATGACATTTATTTTAACGTTTCATATTCATTAATACACTTTAATGGGAAATTACAATCAATATTACATCATGCCCTTAACATCAATCTAGGCTTCATTGATTTCTTCTAAGGCATTTCCTATGTTTTCCTTGCTTCATCCTGTTCACCTGTATCATGTGTAAAAATGGTTTTTGGATCAACAAAAAGTTGGCGAGTGAATCCTATGAAAAACATTTGAACAAGTTTATTTAATTGATTGTAAAATTAAGTGCACAACCACACATGAGTAAAAATAGATGTAAACTTATACACCAATCAATTAATATTAAATAATACACACATGAACAATAATGGACCGTTTTGAAGCCCGCGTTGCTCAACTCGTCTCTCACGAGGAACTGATGGGCCTAATGAATGATTTGCATAAACTTGACAATATAAAAATATATAACTACAAACAATATAAACTAAATAATACACACACGAACAATAATGGATTTGTTTTGAGGCGCGCGTTGCTCAACTCGTCTCTCACGAGGAACTGGTGGGCCTAATGAATGGATTGCATGTAAATTGACAAAATGAAATACATGACTACAAGCAATATATATATACAATCTAAGTTTAGATCACAATATGGTATGGCACAAGTTTAAATAAACGAGTTAATTTTGTGACACATGACACACCCCAAAACGTGTAATTAAAAAGGGGAGTTGTAAGATTCACTCATATTGGGTGCGTTCGGTTGATGATGTTGAATGCGCACGAAGTTGGTTTTAATCACGAGTGAAATTAACCTAGATAATGGCATAATGGTTCGGTAAGTAAACGGGTTTTATTAATCCATTTTAGTAGGATTGCTGGGTGTATTTTTATGAGTTTAAGGCTATTTTCTAACCTTAAAAATGTTATTTTTAAGTATTTTTAATTGATTTTTAATTAAAATAAATAAATAAAAATAATAAAAAATGTTGACTTTTTGACCGTTGACCATTGACTTTGACTGTTGACCGGTTTAATTGTGTGTAAGTATGCGCCGGGCAGGACTCGAACCCGAGACCTCCCGATCGCGTGCACGCAGCTCTACCAACTGAGCTACGTGTCTAACCCGAAATATTTCTGTTTTTAATTATATTTATATATTAATTAAATTAAACAGAAAATCATTTATTTTTAAAAACGATTTTAATCAAACGACTCGGTGCGCTCCACAGGTCTCGAACCCGGGACCTGTGGGTTGAGTTAATACACAGTCCACCGCTGGACTGTGTGTCTAACTTGTTAAATAAACCGATTTTTATTATACTTATATACAAACTAAATATTTTCATTTCTGTCTTAAATAAAAAGTTTAATAATTGTCCGGACCAGTGTGGTAGCCCGGACTCGAACTCGTGACCTGTGATTAAACATTCACACAGTCCACCACTGGACTGTGTGTCTAACTTGGTTATTATTCTAGTTTTTATTAAACTTAATATGTCCGGTTCGGTTAAAAAAAGGACATTTTTATTAAGGCAAGCATGCGTGGGACAAGTATCGAACTCGAGGCGTCTGCGTGTTTAATGTGCACACAGTCCACCGCTGGACTGTGTGTCTAACCCGAGTTATATCTTGATTTATATTAAACTTATACACTACAGAAACTTCGTATTCTTCGTTGAATTTAACCAGAAACGAAGTCCGACTGGTTCGTCGATTTAATCATGTTCTTTTAGTGTTTTGAGGTTAATTACAGGTGAGATAAATAAAGAGAATGAAAAGTTAAGCGTAAGGTATACCGAACTGGACTCCTCTGTTTCTCCGGCGATACTCCGGTGACAGCAGAAACTTCCGGCGACGTGTGTCTTGCGGCAGAGAGTCTTCAGAGAGCTTGAGATGGATGTGAGTGGCTTCGGTATAAGTTCTAGGTGTTCAGTAAGGCTCAGCAGTGAAGGGTTCGGTTTTCCGGCGATGTGCGGAACTTTTCCGGCGAATGGAATTACGTCGGGTAAAGGTGAGCGAAAAGTCTTGCAGAGGTTCGAGGAGGTATTTATAGGGCAGGTCATCGATGAATTTGGTCCGATTTCCGACTTGATTCGTCGGTTAGAAACTCTCCGGCGGTTATAACTTGTGTCGCGAACTCAGGCATCGGTTATAACCGATGTCATAGTTAAAGTTTACGTTATAACTGAAGTAACCGTCAATTCTTGGCGAGTTAGTCGGGATTTCCGACGACTGCAATTAGGTGCGCCGGTTTTTGAATTTGAGATTCATGATATGAATTAATTGACTCCAATAATTAACAAGAATTACAAGTGGCACAGTGGTTGGAGAGTTGAGTGTTAAGTTGTTGTTGACCCGGCTGAGAAACCCGGCAGTACCATTTTATTTTTATTTCATTATTTTTAACAGTTTTTCAAAAACAAATTATATATCCCCACATACTTATAAATTATGTATCGTTTAAAATTATTTTGGGCATTAAATACGCAACGAAATTTTTAACTGATTGTTCGGTTATTAAACGGAGCGGGTTTGGTAAATCCGGTTTTTTACGGATGTTACATAAATGTATATATATATGTAGAATGAAAGAGATAGATGTCGATGTCAATGTGAGATGTATGTATGAAACCTGTATGTAAGTATGTGTATATATGAAAATGCTTATACGTGATGTAGCCCATAAATGTCGTTTGATGTTATGTGCTTATATGAAGAGGCTAAATGTTTGTTGTTGAGGATGAATTTAGGAATGCAGGTAAGTAAGTGTTGGGTTCTCGAAGGTTTGAGGCTCAGCATAAGGAATAAGTTCGAAGAACATCTTATTGGAGTTCTATATAATGTTTGATGGATATGTAGATGATTCATGTTCATGTTTTTAATTAAAATATATGATGTCACCAATTACTAACACGTTGGTTATATTTATATGGTGACCGCAGATTAGTCAGATCATCATGGAGACATGTGGACGAAGATCGAGTCAAAGAGCAAGGATTGTACGGGAAGACCGGTTTCATAGCTTGCATTATGTATTACATTTGGCAAGTCAAGCAAAATGAACGTAGTAAACCTCTTTAAGAAAGTCTCCAAATATTTATAAATGAACCCTTAAGTATGTTACATAGTCAACAAAGAAATAAATTTTAAGTCGGTACTTTCGCTGCGTCTCGTATAGTTAAAACGTAAATAGGGTGTTACATGCAGACAGAGCTATTTAAATGAAAATTGAATATAGGTACATGTACAAGTTTATCAAAAATAAAAACAATAAAAATAAATACCGATACTAATACTGATGTTGTTCGTTCGGTTTACTACGGTTGCAACACAAAATTCATTACCAAACATACCATAAGAATGAGCACATGTACATGTACCGATGTTGTTAGGTAGAGATACGATGTCAGTTTATCGAAAACAAAAACAATATAAATAAATACTGGCACCGATACATATATTATTCGGTCGGTTTCGGTTCCTTTTGGTACGATAGCGGTACAATTAAATGTAAATAATAATATGTATATTAGAATCTATTCTAGTATTAATAAAATAAAAATATAAAGAAAAAACTATATATTATTATTAAAATAAAGTTACTATTCATACTCAGTTTCCAATTCCAATTATATATTAAATAGTTTATAAATAGTAAAATAAACTCGATTATATTTTGACAGCCACGATCGGTAGATTTGTGATGTTTGAATTACCATGGTGGGGTTGTCATGACAAGGGGTTGCATGTATTTCGTTGCATGGGTCACAAGTAGGATTGTAAACGAATCGTCCGTCCAATAGCTTGTGAACTGTTTGGCAGGAAGTTCATTTACGTCCGTTCGTTTACTTAATGAACGAACATAAACAAGAAATTTCGTTCGATAGTTAAATGAACGAACACGAACAGATGTCTTCTTCATTAAATTGCGTTCGTGAACGTTCGGTAATGTGTTCGTGAATATTCGTTCATGTTCATTTGTTTATGTTGTTCATTAAAGAGCTTTTAGCATTTATTTATTTTATCTAATTTTTTTATAGTCTTTGATTCTTATTTATCTCATTACTCAACGAAAAATATAAGGAAACCTTATCTCCACCTTGTTTATACACCTTTCCACTTTTCTTCTCATTATTCACGTCGAAATATATTATCGATCTTCAACGATCAGGGGTTCAAGGTCTAGAGCCGCTCCCTCTCACCATCCACCTCTAGCCATCGTCGTCTTCATTGATTTTATCTGTGTTTGTGAACACGTTCCTTTCCTTATTGAACGAACACGAACAGAAATCTTGTTCCGTAAGTGTTCATGAACCGTTCGTGAACACATCCTCAACAAACGAACACGGACAAGGCCTTGTTCGTGTTCGTTCAGTTCGTTTACAACCCTAGTAAGAGATGTTGGATGGGCCAACTTAGAAAACGTCTATAGCTTAGCTTCTAGGGCCATATGTCACTCATTGTATTTTTCATAAAGCACCTACACATAAACTCTTTACATGTTTGTTTTTCTCAAAGCACCGGTCAATCTTTCCATGTTTGTTTTAGCTCAAAGCACTGTTCAATGTTCATATTTGTGATTATCTTTTTGAAAAATGTATAATTTTACAACTATAACCCTGTAGATTTTATAGTAGCTTAAGTGAAAGGGTAAAATATTATATTTGTTTTCCTTTCACTTCCTATAATTTTAAAAAGAATGTTATGAGGAAAGATCTTTCTTTCATTTCTTTTCACGTGTTTCTATTTCGTTAAAAAAAAACTCTAAAAGACAATTCCTTTCCACCTCCTTCCATTAGCTAACTCATCAAGACCCATTATCACATTCACCCCTTCTACTTGTCTCTTTTTATAATCAATCCAACTATAATGATATGAAACATTGTTCCTTGCAGTTCGCCAAAAGATTAAGCATAATGTGACACAATCTTATCCATATATCATCTAGTTTAGACATTACTTATATATCTACCGCGTCTTGTATGTAATAGAGCCATGAATTTCTCTCGACTAGGCCCACATTCTTAATAACTCGTAATGTGGCCAAAAGTCGTAAACTAAGCTTTCAATCTTACCGTACATTCATAAAACTAAGATTTTTTCTTTACCAACATCTATGTGTATCATAATATTTACTTAGAAAGTCAGGGGTATCTGATATATAAAACGGATAAAAAAAAATATACATTTTGCACTACGCCAAAAAAGTTGAATGATGTTTCGTGCACCCCTCTTGGATACACATAAAACCGCCCTTGGTTGGTGGTGTGCTAATTATAAACCCATCATCTTTCCTATGTCTATTTTGATGATAAATTTTCTTACTTTGCTACAAGTTCTCCCATAAAGACCCAACACCCTTGATGAGATCCGTTTCACTATTCCAAAACAACATAAAAAGAAGCTTCAATGTCATCTTTTAAGTTTTAACACTTTTAACATAATGATATTGTCTCATTTGCCTTAAAATACGAGCTCAATGTTATATTAAAAAATAATAATACAGTTAATACATATTTTTTCTCATTTATACAGGATAAGAAAAAAAAGGTTAACTAATAATGTGTAATAAATACAATTTTTCAGTTAATTAAATTTAATATGTGTTCTTACATATCTACTATATTAATGTTTGTTATTTTTTAAATGTCAGGCATACACTTAACTTTAAAATATTATAAAGCTGTCATTTGTACCTTTTTAGTTGTTATTATTATGTGATATTAAATAAAGTTCTTTTTTAGTTGTTGCTATTATGTATGTGATATTAAATAAGTACCTTTTTAGTTGTTATTATATATGTGATATTAAATAAGTACTTTTTAGTTGTTATTATATATGTGATATAATATAGAAAATTATTATTATATACGTGCCTGTAGTTCACCGATAGTTGTCTTGTTAATTTTAAATTAACTGGTCAATAAAGTAAATTTTTTTTTTTTTAATTTTAAAACTTGAAATGTCATTTTCTGGCAAAACCAGTTTAAAAGGACATAATAATTTGGATTTTCAAATAACGGCCCAAATGCCTTTTGTTTATGATGTAATTTGGATTCAAAATATGTCGTAAGAACCCACAAGTATTCACTAGGCCCAATCAGAGGCTTGGGTCATCACTTGTAACTTGTATGTTTAAACTTTGCCTATTAAAAATGTTTTTGTTTATTGTATTTTGATATAACCATAAAATAGTGTCGGTGTTGGTGACGGTGGGGTTGTGTTGTTGGGGACGGTTTTGTTGTGTGTGTTGGAAAGGGCGGTAGTTGGGGTTGTTTGTGACGCAGAAGATGAGGAATACGTTGTCTCCCTACCGTTAGCTATGATGTTGACAAGGGCCATCAACTCCAAGTGTCGGTTCATGGTGGATGTGAGGGAAGCGAGTGAGGTGTGTAGGGCTTCAAAGGCTTTGGCTTAGGGGCAACACGGTGGTCTAGTCACCGTTCAAGTCCCTGACCAAAGTCCAAACCATGTCTTCATGCGACAAAGGAGACAGGAGCAAGCTAATGAAAGCAAAACTAGGTTGTAAATTATACATGCAGAACTTTGTTTTAAATAAAACTTATATCGAAACTTCGATAAAAATATGCAAGACATAAAAGAATATTTGGATATTTATAAAATCTCATATTTTAAGTGTTATAGATGAAAGAAAATTAGCTTAAAAACACAAGAGTAGCACACGTGACAAGTGTGGTTGGCCAAAAAACTTAAAAGAAACATCTGGAAAAGTGTAGGTTTTTTTAATGGTAATTTTAATTAAAGTGGACAGGTGTATTGTAAGTTTTTTTTGAGGAGTGATATTGTAACATTCAAAAGATACAATAAGTGGTTATTTCTTATTCTTAATAACTTGTAAATTTACACTGAACAATAAACGTACAACAAAACTACAACTTATATGTTAATATATATATATATATATATAAATATATATATAATATATATCGGTTTAAGAGGACATAGTAATACAATTCGGATTTTCAAGTAATATTGTAATTAAATTCTTTATAGAGGTGCACAAACCGGTTAATGTTAAATAATCAGTTCGGTTAACCAGTTATACCGGTTAATTTGATTTTTTAACTTTAACCATTAATGTTTTAACTGGTTATTACTTTAATTGGTTATTTTTTAGCTGGTCCGGTTAATTACTTTAATCGGTTCTGTTAATTAACATGTTCGAAGGCCCAAAGTTCGTTTATTTCTTACTGTTTGTGGGACTTTAACCCGAGACCTCCCCCTTTTAAGGTATTTAAAGGTTTTGCTTTTGTCAATTAGCATTATTTGTCTGGCTACAAACTATATTTTATTGGTTGTAGCACCCACTTCGTCAATCCACGCATACAAATGATCCAATTCAGAAATGATTGGCGGCGCAACTTGTTGCCCGGCTACCTTCTGTTTTGATGTAACTTGGCAAGTTTTCTGAATTTAAAATAATATTATTTATTGTGTTTTTTATAGCAATAAGATAAGAAGTTATGAAAATATTGTTTATCAAAATTCTTGTCCGATTATTTATGGGTATATTACGAACGACGGTTTTAAAATAGATAAACAATTTAAAATAAGAGTCTCAAAAAGACAAAAACTGTATGTGTTTTGAGCAATTTCAGTTTTTATTGTTTACTTTAAAAATCAAAATCTAAGATCACATTTTATATACCATTATTTTTAACACCAACTATACCTAACTTGTTAGAGTGAAATAGGATATGAAAATATGAATTTTTGGAATGTTTCTAAATAAAACTATGACCCTACATATAACAAAATATTATGAAACCTAAATATCAGTTTTGTAAATTTCAATATGAATCGTAAATAAATGTGGTTAATAGTACAATTGTTACTTTACACGCGTAACTGTGTAAGTTCACACACTATTATTGTTATAGATTGGGATGAATCTACAATTTATGGAGTTGCTTTTTTTTTTAATTTTATATATTAGTCATTCAAATGTACTTCAATTTATTTCTTTATCATTTTAAAGGTGTAAACGGGTTAAGCTATTTATGAGTTATTCAAGATCGACTCACTAAAAGGGTGAATTAAACCAGACGAGGCCAAACTTAAACTTGTGCTTATATTGGAGCTTATTTAATAAACAGGGTAGAGCTCGAGTTATGAGTATCGAGCTTGATTATCATGAGCCTTAAATGAGTTTGTTGTTTATATATATATATATATATATATATATCAAATAAATTTACTTAATAACTATAAAATCATATGTAAAGTTAGCATAAAATAACTAAAAGGATATAGTATGTATCTATATATAGGTTAGGAACTGGCTACAAAGTATGAAATTCCTAGAAAAAATGTAAAAAGTCATAAAACGTCATAATGTCTAGCATAAAACTCACCAAAAACTCACAAATAACATAATGAAAATTACTAAACATCATATATGTGGGTTTTGTGTTGTGTTTTGGATGATAAGACTCTGATTATAAAAATGCAAACATATTATGTTTGTGTTATATTTTCATAGTTCTATGGTGTGTTTGAAGTTCTATGGACTATTAGGGTTTGAATGTGATATTTTAGTAATCTTCACTCTCTTATTTGTGGGTTTTAGGTGTGTTTTATGGTTGTTCATAATGTTTTATGAGTTTTTACACTTTTTTAGAAAATTTGGACTTTTTAAGCCGAACCTCACCCTGTATATACATACACGAAAATAACTAACTAACCAATTAATAATGAACAAGTGAACACGAGTTGAGTTCAAGTTCAAGTTCGAAAACTACCCACGAGTCAAGCATGACTTAAAAAATTAAACACTAATAAACCAAACTTGAATGATGTTAAGTTAAACCAGTAGAGCTCGGGCTCGAGTCGGCTTGTTTACACCTTAAGAAAACATTTAAACTGATTAATAATAGGACATAATTTCCAAATAAGTTGCTAGAACATCAATATTTTTCTCGAACGACGACTTTGTTGTATTAGGCTACTATACTCTCTAAATTGAAGAGCTTCGCCGCCTCACTCCGACCAGACTATGTTGTCTTAACCGTGCCCACGCTGGCTTCAGAGTTTGGCTTGGGCATTCCCCCGAGAAACCATACCGCCGACTGACACTTGACAACGTTGTGCCACCACAAGAGCAGAACTCTCTGGCGTAACACACAGTGTGACGAAAACCTGGGTGGACTCAAGATAGAGCCTGACACCTCTGCAAGGAGGCTAGACTCTATATATCATTGCCTTATCCACCAAAATAACACAAATAAAGATTAAATTTGGGTCTCTATTAAAGAACTCAAGTATCCTACCACTACCACTAGGCCGATGAATTATCAATATTGTTTCTAGTATCAAATAATTGTAGTTTTAGTGAAGAAGATGATAATTCTAAAAAAGATGGCGTGTGTTGGAAACATGGTTGATATTAGTGTTTTTTTTCAATCATTATATGTACTACTTTTTTTCTGAAGTTATAAACATCGTTAAGTCAACCCCTTATTACTCTAATATGTTTAATGGACTCACACCAACGAATAATTAACTAGAAGATAGAAGTATGTAGAAATGAACATATTACAAGTGTTTAAAGAAATAATAAACGAAATTTTGTATCAAGTTGTGTTGACATGTCAAATCCATAACTCATGCGTATCTCATGTTATAACATTATTATTTTTTATAACTCTAAGATGGTCCGATAAAAAATGTAAATCCGTGGCGCGAAAGTTTTTTGTAATCGTCAGTTTAGATGCATATCTTCGATTGAACGACAACAATGAAATACAACCATATCCGTTTTACCTATAAGGAGCTCATAATTTTGTTTTATATTACCCGAGGAGAGATTTCTTAGAGGTTACAAATTGGTTACATATAGATGGAACAATGTAG
Source organism: Scalesia atractyloides (assembly GCA_947069175.1). Lineage (NCBI taxonomy): Eukaryota > Viridiplantae > Streptophyta > Magnoliopsida > Asterales > Asteraceae > Scalesia > Scalesia atractyloides. Next base: position 2,111,574 of record CAMTDV010000026.1, on the reverse strand, counting down.
TATTTGGCTACATATAGGGGGTTACAAAACTCCCCCTGAGCATCATACATGATGAGGTTTGCCACAAATCATGAAACAAGCAAAAAAAGATGGCGACTCTATTAGAATCGGTGACAGGGGTGTCTTTGAGAATTCATTTACCATGTTCGAGCTTGAAAAAATATGTCCTTATGCCTTAACGATTTAGATCATATCTCTTATTTCAACACAACCACTTCTAAACCATAAAAATTGTTTTATAAATGGGCCTATATGGGAATTGGTATGATATACTATTTAAAAAAATTTACATATAACACACCACACAACTTGGATTTAAAAAAAACACACGTGCCCCTCGAAATCATGGGTCCTGTGCATTGGTCCTCCCCGTACACCATAAAGGCCGCCCAACTAATATCGTTCATTTTACTCACAAGGAATTCACGACTTTATTTTTTGTTGCCTAGATGGAGACCTAAATGTCTTGTTGTCGCCCTGTAATTACTCTTAGAAAGAAGTGAAGAACACATAACTATAAACTCCTATTCTCATGCACGCACAATGAACTCAAAACGTGTTAGTGGTATTTGAGACATACATTCTTATAAACGAAACAATGTGAGATTTATCTGAAGTGTCACACCCCAACCGATGGCGGAAACATCGGAGTGAGACGGAATAGATTGCTCGAGACATCATAACACTATTTGCGACAATATTAAAATCAAAACTTGTTCATTTTATATATCAAATTGTCAATTACAACATAAATCAAAATACAACAACTTCAACAAAATTACAACATAAAAGCATAACATTCTAGGTGCGTTTCTATGTCGTCCCTACTAGATTCGTCATAAGCATCATCATCAACCTGTAACATATTAAAAGTATGGTTCAACGCAAAAGAATTGGCGAGTACACAAGTTTATGTATATAGCATAAGTATAAAAGAGTTTACTCAAATCCACATGGCAATTGTATACAAGGTAAGCTAGCATGCAATACTAATTGTTAAAACCCAAGTGTCCCTCGTCACACAAAGTAACGAGACTATTTAAGAATAAGAATAAGCTTAAGCTTAATAATACCCCGATGGGCAGTGTGCTACTCCTATAGCGCTATATATGTTAAGTTAGGGCTAGCTAAGTTAATGACAAGAAGCATGTATGAGTCTAGCATGAACCTAAGCAAAACAATAAGCATGTATAACGGATTGAGTGTATAAAGCATGTAGTGTGTGTATTCGTGTATTTTGTAAGTTAACATGTTACAACCCAAGTTGTGTAAAAAAGGGAAATGGGTCAAGTGTACTCACGGTTTCGCAAGCTTCCACTTTGTAATATCATGAAGAGTTTTGAATGATGGAATGCGAGTTATCCTACATAAGGAAAACGTAGGCGTGTAAGTATTCGGATGATAATGGTGGATTAGGAATTTAAATATCTAAAGTATATTTACGAGAAAATAATCATCTAGACTTAATACTAGTTTTTGACACTATGAATCCCATTTGAGGTCGATGTGTTTTCATGGGTTAAGATACCATTAGAATCGTAACGAGAAATTAAGTACTTAGATGATGTAACTTAGTATCATGACGAACAATCATTCGATTAACGTCAAGGGTTCAGTTAGTATATATTTATATATTATATAGTACAATTAATTATTCTATCATGTTTATCATGGAAGTTGATAGAAGTCATGCATGGAGGTAGGAGGATAACCTTCCTTTAACCTCTTTCGTATTATTCACCAATGCACAAGTTGTCACAAGAACAACAAGGATGGTCATGAATAAGTTAAAAATAAAAGTGAAAGACATAAAATATTCAAAATCATCAAGTGAGGTGGTGGATTGAAGGTAGGATAGCCAAGGCTTCCAAGTAATCACACATTACCAACTCAAGTCTTGTTACAAGAACAAGCTTGGAAGGATACAACACTTGTGGGTTAAAACTCTACTAAACGGAAGGTTCTTACACTTGTGACCTCAAATATGGTGATGTTCCATGTTGGTTTTCCATGGAAAACCTATGGAAACACTCCTAGAGGTGTTCCAAGTGTTAAGAAGGAAGAAAGAGTAAAGAAGGTGAGTTAGAACTCTCTTGAAAGTCTTGAACTTTCTGGATTGAGAGAGAGCGTTAGATAGATAGATGAGTGTTTGAGGTGTGAAATGAGTGTGGGAGGAGGTGGGTATTTATAGTTGAGGTTTGGGGGTGAGTTAGGTGGGTGTAATAAATGCAAGAAACACACATTTGTCCAATCCATGAGCTTGAAACAACAATCTGCGGATTATGCCCTCTGGCGGGCCACGAGAGGGAACAAGGGAGGCGGTCTAGGGGCGCGAGCAGCCTTAATCCGGAAACTTGTTTGATTTTTGTCACTTTTAGTCCCTGAACCTAGTTTTTCCTTCATTTCATGCTAAAACTTGATATTTTTTGCATGTTTTGAAGTGTATAACGTATATGTAAGTGTATTTTAGGTATCGATTATGAATGTATGAGTATTTGCACGTATAACAAGTATCGGTTTTTTATGTAAACACGTATTAAACGATTGAATGCATGTAAGACAAATATATATATCAATTATGAATTTTATAACGATCAAAGTATCGGATTACAAGATTGGAAAAAAATACGAATGCGATACGAATATAAGTTTCCATAAATAGTAATACGATTACACTTTCTAATTAAGTAAAGTACGAAAAAGTGAGGCGTTACATGAAGTGTCACACACATATCATACTTATCTGTATTTCTAAAGAATGGAAGCAATTAAACATGAGAAAACACATAAATAAGTAGTACTAGGGGTTGTAGGTTTGTTTACCCATAATTGATCAAAATCATCAGGTCGTTAACAGATGAAGCATAGTGTACTTAATGTATGTGTTATGCAAGTAATCAACAAAAGTTTAATAAAACAAGAGATTCTTTTTTTCCTTTTTTCATATTCTCTCTCAATATATGCCTTTTTTTTTAAGAATATCAAAGTGTTTTATTATGTTTCATTATTTAATAATAAAAGTTTTGATTTTACTCTTTCTTTATGGAAACTAATTTCAAACTTCGAAACAATAAATCTCAACATAAGATTCATGCATCATTTTTCAGCAAAAGATATTCTAACCTTGACTTTACATTTTACTGTAACACCCAGAAAATCACAATTCTAATTGTCTAGTATGTTTCTTGTGTGATAGCATGAAATAAAATAACCAAGCTATTTAACCTAGTTAAATAGTTGGGAAAACAAATGAAAAACAAAAGTTGTGACAATTGTTGACAAGAAACCAAACTAGAAGAGCTGAAATTGGAGATTTGATTAAAGTTTATATCAAATAGAATGTTCAAGAGTTTAGTGTGTGTTTATGGTGTGTTTGTGTGTGTGTCGACACACATAGAAGAAAAAGGGGTTCTTCCCCAAAACTTCACAAAATCCAGAAATTGATGGTAGAGTTCGAGCCACAAACACTTGCATGGTTGAAGATTTCTAATCATCTAAGGATGTAAAACATGTGGTAAGTTGTAGATTATGATTTGATGATTTTACAAGAAATGGGTATGTGGTTAATCTTTTAATTTATATGTAATTAGGCATGAGGGTGTGTTAGAATCAACAAATAAAGTTGGATAATGAATGATTTTGAGTAATTTGATGTTGGAGGTGAAACCCACCATTGATGATGAAAATGGCGATATGGATATGTCACCTATGTCAAATCTTTGTTCAATTCTTGATGTATTATGTTAGAATATGATGAACTCATGCAAGTTAGGTTGAATATGGTATGAAGTGAGTTTGATGCTTCGTTGTGTTGATGATTGAAAGTAAGAACTTGGAAGATTATGTATTAATTAGTTGTACGTTGTGCATTAAAAGGTGTACGCACACCAATTGTTTGATGAAATGCCTAGTATAGATTAGAATGTGAAGTTATATGCTAAAAAATGAATGAATATTAGTAGGATGTGGTAATGACATGATTAATGTTAAGTAAACATGAAAAAAATGCAACGTAGAAAGATTTCATGAAAAAGGTGTTAGTTGTAGAATTATAAAAGAATCACTAGTATGGAGGAAATTGATAATGATGGTGTATGCATATAATTAGGTGATATCATAGTTGAATACATATTACTTAATGAGTATGAAATGTATATAGTGTCTTTCGTTTAGCCGAATATGATGACACGGATATATATGAGATTAAGTTGAAGGTTCATATGGTAAACCATTGACTTCTGAAAGTCAGCTGCACATAAGAAGCATGGTTAGACTTGTAATCACAGTTGTAAGACTTTGGGAAGTCATATGGCGCGTGTTATATCAATATGTGTTATGAATGATGACATGATAAGTTATATGAGTTTGAATAGATGTGATTTTGGATACATGTTTTATGCTTGTTAGAAATGACTAATGAAAGTCAAATGTGAGTTATGCATTCGTTATGATCGTTAATGTGTACAATCATGTATGCTAACAAGAATGTGATTGTGATGACATGGAAGTATAGGAATCATGTCATAATGGATGAAAGCATGGAAGTCTAACGGGTCGGAAAGAGTCAAGGTAACGGATGAAAATGCGGACGCTAAGGTAAGTGAATTCTTGAACTCACTTCGTATTTAAGTGTATGAAGATGTTATTGTATTCGAATAATTGAAATTAAAGTAGAACGTATAAATAAATAGGAAATCTTATAATAAGACTTCTTGAAAGGGGTTGCTATATCATTAAACCGTGAAACCTCAATATAGGGGTAAACGGGTCGTGAATTTCGTAGGAAGATTATTAGACGAAAAGAGTGGGAATTTAATATTGTAATCGGAAGGTATTGAAAAGAGATAACATATGTTAAGTTAATGGAAATGGTGTGTTCGGAAGGCCTGGGATTAGCTTAGATGATCAGGAAAATCGATATGGGTCAAAAACAAGCTGCAAATTTGCAGCAACAGCAGGTGACCGTAAGCTACGATACTCGACCGTAGCTTACAGTAAAGAACATCTGTTTGGCAGAAACTCATGACCGTAAGCTACGGTACCCAACCGTAGCTTACGACAGGGAATTTCTGTTTTTGTAGAAAGTCCTCACCGTAAGCTACGGTGAGTGGACCATAGCTTACGGCGAGAATGGGCACCAAATGTCAAATTTTGATTGTTATGTATATAGATTGTGCCTCGTGCTTTCGTATCTTTAAAGGCTTACGCAAAGGCTTCGGTAAACTTCCGAAAGATAGTATAATATATGAAAAGTTCGTAAAGGTTTTAATTATGTGATACGAATACAAATAATGACTTTCGGGTTCGCAAAGGATAAATAGAAATATAAATGTTTGAGATTCGGGTCTCGTGGGAATGGATGTGTTAGAATGTATTGCACGAATGTGGAGATGAAGCTTGTTTTTAAGTATGTTTATAAGTAAATAATTAGGCATAATTAAAGTTCGACGATTGCACAGGGATACGTGAATATGACTCGAACGCGTATATAAATGTATATAGATGTAGAATTAAAGAGATAGATGTCGATGTCACTGTGAGTTGTATGTATGAAACTGTATGTAAGTATGTATATATATATGAAAATGCTTATACATGATGTAGCCCAATGAGTGTCGTTTGATGTTATGTGCTTATATGAAGATGTTAACTGATTGTTGCTGAGGATGAATTTAGGAATGCAGGTAAGTAAGGGTTGAGTTCTCGAAGATATAAGGCTCGGTATAAGGAATAAGTTCGAAGAACATCCCATTGGAGTTCTATATAATGTTTGATGGATATGTAGATGATCTATGTTCATGTTTTTAATTAAAATGTATGATGTCGCCAATTACTAATACGTTGGTTATATTATTATGGTAACTGTAGATAGTCGGACTATCAAGATGGACAAACCAACGAGGATCGAGTCGAAGATCAAGGATTGTACGGAGGAGTGGTCATATAACTGAAATCATGTGTAATATAGTTACATTGGTTAGGAATAAATGATGTAAACGACTTAAAGGAGGTCGACTCAAATGGTTTAAAGTACCTTAAAATAATTATAAGAAAGAAATTTTGCGATTCATATTTCCGCTGCGTCGTTTTGGATCAAAACGTATTTAGGGTCTTACATTTACCCACACTATTATTTTGTTATGATTTGTAGGACGAAGCTACACTAACAAGCAAGCCAAGTTTAGCCCGCATAAGCTCGACTCGAGATCTCTTAAGGAGCTGATTGATATTTGTGGCTTGAACTCGACTCGAAAAAGCTCGAGTCAGCTCGTATAATTTTCAAAGTTTGATAATGTGTATTTTTTTGGTAACTATTGATACTTTTTCTACATACAAGGTTGATTGAACCGATGATGGACACAAGTTTATTGAAAGGATAGTAACCACAAAAAAACATTTACGACTTTTTTTGTCTACATAATAGTTATGCCTTCTTAAATCATCTACTTAAGTTGATTGAGCCAAACGAGCAAGCCAATGAGAGTGCACATCTTGGGCTCAAGCCAACTCGACTTGAAATATATGAGTTGATTTCGAACGGATAATTTAAATAACTATATTGTTATAGTAGTGGAGGATGTCACACCCTCAAATTCCACATACGGGGTTTTACCGCGAGGCGTGTGACCGACCAGGATCTAGCCACTAATCATGTTGAACCAACCATTTAAAATAATAAAAGCATCACTGTCAACATGATTAGCAATAAGGTTTTAATTTGTTTAAAAGACAGTTTGTGTTGCAGCGGAAAATAAAGTTAAAAACAAACAGGAACTTAAGACTACATTTTAGATAAATGTTCAAAACAATATGTTTAAATGGACCACCCACTATGGCCGATTGCAATGCCCGTCCAAAGCTGTACCTACTGACCTGCAAAGCATGCAACTACGTGTCAACAATAAAGTTGGCGAATTCACAAAATTTGAGTTTAGTAAAAGTAAAGTTCACAACGTTTTGATTTAAGTATGACTCGGGTAGCTAACCCTCATCATATGACTAAACTGTGTACCGAATGCTGTCGTTTCGTTTGTGCCCTCAATAATGTCTATCAACATTAAAGCTGAGTGAAGGTTAGAAGTTCACGCCCGGCCTCCAGCACGATGTCAGGTTTGTCAAACCTAACAGCGTTATCAACTAATACCCCGCGTATGCCCACCTAGCAATCTAATTGGTAAAATGTAGGGACTTTCATGATAGAGTTTTCGTTTAGTCTAAGTGTACTATCCACCTACAGTGGATAACATGTTTCAGTGGTCCACACAAGGGATGCGCGCGTAGCCCAAAACAGGGATACCGTAAAAAGTGTTGTCCCAAACCAGGGACGTATGCTTTTAGAAAAGAGTTGTAAACTCACCTTAGTTTGCTTGGTAGTAAACTTGAAGGTAATCAGGAAAGTCAATCTCCTCCTGATATATTTACCATATCGATTAGTTTAATTTATGAATCCTACATGTAGTCTAATACATAGTCACAGAATCACGTTGTCATACAATTACTCATTTAGATAAGTTTGGCAATATGATCGTCTAATTCCATATAACGCATTCATAGACACCCGTTAACGTTTCTAATAACATATAACACTTTGGTGCAACATATAAGCATATTTATAACGTTCACAACTACTTTCAGCTCATTGCAGTTTTATGTCAGTTTCTGGCAGTTTTCAGAATTTATTTAAAATACTAAACGAACTCATAAAATTATGACATTTTAGCACAACGTGTCATTTGGTCCTCAAATACTCATGTATTTTTCTCATAACCTGAATCTTTACAGAAAAATTAATAAAAATCATTCTCTACACTAGGTATAATCTACAACTTTCTAATGACAGTTTACGCCAAAAATCATTAAAAATCCTTGTTTATTCTTTTTAACGAAATTTCAGTTGGAGATTTTTATGACCTCCTGGAACTTCATACAGTAAAAATTGGAGATCATAAATCAATTCCTACATTGAGTTATGACATTCGTAATGGGCTGCAAATTCTGCCAGAAAACGCAGCCTAAACCTTCAATACGGAAAAATTCATAAAACATTCATTTTTCGTCGGAAAAATGCCATTCCAGTGGGGTTTGAAAGGTTTTTCTTGAAAGTTCATCTTAGACTCAAGAAACACACATTTTGTTTAGTTTTGCCCACGTTACAGCCAATACAAGTCGGCTGTAAATTCCGATTAGGTTCTGTTTGGATTCAACTTTCAATTTTAACATGTTTATGACACTATAAACCCTATTTTCAGCAATCAAAACCCCAACAACACCACATACACGAATCTAGCGTCAAGTTTCATCATCAACTTCAAACATAATCAAAACCCTAGCATGCATACATGATCATAGAGTTACTAACTAACAAGTATCATCATCAACACATTAAAATACATTGTCACACCCCGACCCGCAGCGGAAAAGGTGATCGGGGCATGATTGGGTTATCATCAAAGCTCATGACATTTATTATGACGTTTCATATTCATTAATACAATTTAATGGGAAATATACAATAATAATTACATCATGACCTAAACATCATTCTAGACTTCATTGTTTTCTTCTAAGGCATTTCCTATGTTTTCCTTGCTTCAACCTGTTCACCTGTATCATGTGTAAAAATGGTTTTTGGATCAACAAAAAGTTGGCGAGTGAACCTTGTTAGAAAACAGTTATTATTTATTTCTGATTGTATTTAATATGGAAAAATCGTGCAATATTCATATATGAACAAATGTAAATAAACGTACGATAACATCAATTGGCATACAACAACAAACCATTAGCATACGATATCAAACCACAACAAACAATAACATACATTGACAAACCAACAGCATACAATAACAACAATTAATAACATACATTAACAAATCAACAGCATACAATAACATATCAACAGGCATAAATAAATAACGTAAATAAACTGTGCGATCAAGGCTCAATCAAACGGAGCCGATTGTATTGCATGTACTGAAAATGAAAAATGTCTGTGCGATCAAGACTCAATCAAACGGAGCCGATCGTATTGCATGTACTGAAAATGAAAAATATATGTGCGATCAAGGCTTAATCAAACGGAGCCGATCGTATGTTGGCACGCCAGGTTCACGCCATAATGTAATGGGGAACATGCTCAACGCTCATAATGTAATGGGGAGCGGCGGCCTATGAAATTGTATGTACTTGAAAATAATAAATTTAATCTAAACAATAATCACACAAACAGTTTATACAAACTGAATACACATTTATTCATGATATGATGAATGCACAATGATTTAAATATAATAAATAGTAAGACACATGATACACCCCAAAAACGTGATTTAAACGGGGAATTTGTAGAGATTCACTCACAGTGGGTGCGTTCCGTGAATGATGATGTATGCGCACGAGTTTAGAGGATTGATCGTCGAGGAATAACTAACCTAATTAATAAGGAAAAGTAAGGTAAATAAATGGATTTTATTATCAACTTTAATAGGATTTTTGGATATACTTTTGTGAGTTTTAGGCTAGTTTCTAACCTTAAAAATGTTATTTTTAAGTATTTTTAATTGGTTTTTAAATAAAATAAATAAATAAAAATAATATTTTTTTTTTGACTTTTTGACCGTTGACCGTTGACTTGTTGACCGGTTTATTGTGTGTATGTATGCGCCGGGCAGGACTCGAACCCGAGACCTCCCGTACGCGTGCACGCAGCTCTACCAACTGAGCTACGTGTCTAACCCGAAATATTTATGTTTTTAATTATATTTATATACTAACTAAATTAATCCGAAAATCATTTATTTTTAAAAAGATTTCATTGTGACGACTCGGTGCACTCCACAGGTCTCGAACCCGGGACCTGTGGTTTAGGTTAACACACAGTCCACCGCTGACTGTGTGTCTAACTTGTTAAATAATCTGATTTTTATTATACTTATATACAAACTAAATAATTTCGTTTCTGCTTTATATAAAAAGTTTGATAATTGTCCGGACCGGTGCGGTAGTCTGGACTCGAACTCGTGACATGTGGTTTAAACGTTCACACAGTCCACCACTGGACTGTGTGTCTATCTTGGTTATTATTTCGGTTTTTATTAAACTTAACATCTATTGCAGTGAATCCGGTTCGGTTAAAAAAAAGAACATTTTATTAAGGTGAGTGTGCGTGGGACAAGAATCGAACTCGGTACATAAGCGTGTGTTATTTGCACACAGTCCACCGCTGGACTGTGTGTCTAACCCGAGATATATCTTGATTTTAATTACACATATACAATACTGAACTTCGTCTTCTTCGTCAGACTTAACCAGAATCGGAGTCTGACTGATTCATCGATTTTAATCAAGTTCTTTTAGTGTGTTGCGCTTAATTACAGGTGAGATTAATAAAAGAACGAGAGATTAAGTGTAAGGTATACCGAACAGGGCTCCTCTGTTTCGCCGGCGAAACTCCGATGACAGCAGATGATTCCGGCGACGTGTGTCCTACGGCAGAGGGTCTTCAGGGAGCTTGAGATGAGTGTGGGTGGCTTCGGTATGAGCTCTGGGTGTTTAGTTTTTAGAGTAATGCACAGAGGTGAAAAGGTTCGGTTTTCCGGCGAGTTGCAGAAATTCTCCGGCGAGCGAAATTACGTCGGGAAAGAGTGTGATTGTGAGCGAAAGAGCTAACAGAGGTTAGAGGGGGTATTTATAGGGCAGAACATTGACGAATTTGGTCCGTTTTCCGTCTTGATTCGTCGGTTAATGATTTTCCGGCGGTTATGACTTGCGTCGCGGGTTCAGACGTCGGTTATAACCGATGTAGTAGTTAATGTTTACGTTAAGCCATAGATAACCGACGACATTTGACGAAATCGTCGGATTTTCCGGCGTCAACGGGTTTGGGCGCGTCAGTTGACTGGGTTTTGATTTCTGTTTCATTATTTGAATTAATTGTCTGGATATATTACTAAAGAATACAAGTGGCGGAGTGGTTTGATGGATGAGTGTTAAGTCATTGTTGAATTCGCTGGCTGACCCGGGTTAGAAACCGGCAGCAGCCTTTTATTTTTAAACCACTATTTTTTATACTTTTTCAAATATAAATTATATATTCCAATATACTTATTAATTATGTATCGTTTAAAATTAATTTGGGCATTAAATACGCAACGAAATTTTTAACTGATTGTTCGGTTAATAAACGGAGCGGGTTTGGTAAATCCGGTTTTTTACGGATGTTACATACATGATTCTGGCAAACCCTAACACATAAAATCCATGTTATCATACATCAAGAATCACAAGAAATCAATCAAAATGCAGCCATGAATAACAAGTTATGAGTGTGTTTTAGAGGGATTACCTAGAGTGATAGAGATGAGGATTAAGAACCCGAAAATAATGAGTTTTCCTTGCTTCTTCTTTAGTTTTCTAGAGAGTAGTTAGAGTGGGACAGAGGTTGGTGTCTGGGGAATGGGGGTGATCTAGGGTTGGGTTTGGTTTTATTATATATTTTTTAAACAAAACTTTAGCAAATGCACAAAAGGTCCTCAAAGTTTTTCAATTCTCAAACTTGGACAAGAAGTTATCAACATAACTATATAAAATGACACACAGGTCCTTCGTTTTGCAAAGTTAATCAAATTAACTCCATATGTTTGTTCGTGTGCTACTAACTTGAGCGAGTATAAATTGTAATTAACATAAATCGGTTAACAGCGTAAACCTGGAAGTACGGGATGTCACAGAGGATATAGGCCAATCAAAGGAAGAAAGTAACACACCCATCTTTGTTCTTGATAATAACATATAATATATTTTTAGAAATCATGCTCTTGAACGAACACGCAAACTTGATATTTAAACGTTCTGTTCGACTTTTTTATTATTTATCAATGCGAGCATACAAATACAATAACTCTAACTATCTATCTAACTAAACTCATTAAAGTCCAAACCCGACCCAAACTCTATTAAATAAATAAAAAGACTCCTAGATAAACCTTATTAGTTTAAAGCAATAATTATCTCTAAATTAAATATAAAAGATCCAATAAATAATTCTCAAGAATTATCTATAACCCATTTGATATTTATCTCTTCAATTAAAGATTAACGTCTTCAATGTTTTTTTATCAACTTATATGATATAATATAAAATCATATTAGTTTGCCTAAACAATTTCTACTAGAATGGTCATTTACTACGATTTAATATAATTGTTTAATCGACTTTTTTAGCTTATACAAACGAAAACTCTTGTATTCATCGTCACAAACTATGTCATTGACTTCTATGTTTCTAGCTTTCTATTACGTTTCTATATAAAAAATTCTGGATCCGTAACATGTTCATAATTTCGTGTTTGTTCTCGTTTTACATTGTGTATCCACACTATATTATTTAATCTTGTTTTCTGGGAAACTTGCCAGTTATAACAACACGTATTAAATTTGATCGTCATCCAATTTAGGGAAAAGTCATAAAATAGGACACCTAATTTTGAATTGTGTTGTTGAAAAATGAAAACATCATATATGTTGCTTTTTCTCGTGCCGCAATATCTGAATTTTTTTGAATAAGCATAAATTCAATGAACGTAGATATTGACATCTTATGTTTCCCATGGTTTACAAATTGTGTAATATATATATATATATATATATATATATATAGGGTAAGGTTATTGTGATAAAATTTAAAAGTGTGAGAAGGATAAGAAATAATATAAACCATTAGATATTTAATCTAATGATTGAGATCATAGTGGCAATTCTGTAAATAATGTTGACTATTAAACTAACTAATTTTCTAGATTAAATGTATAAAGGTATATTTAATATTTTTAAATTAAGAAACTAATATTAATACACATGCAAAGTTATCCCCTTCTTTTCAAACATCAATAACTTTTTATACGTAACTCTTTTTAAAAAAAAATACACCATAATAACGAGTGTTTTTTTATCTTTAATATGAGTACCATATTGATATACTTATGTAGAGTTATTTATGTTTTTATATATTTAGGGTGTTATTTCTGTTTTAATTCTGATTAAAGTGTTGACTGGTGTTATATTATGGTGTTATTTCTGTTATATTCAATGTTAGGGTGTTATTTATAATATGTGTGTCTTCAATATAACTGCTGTGGTGTTTTTATGAGTTATGGTGTTATTTTTGTTATATTTATGTTCTTTATAAGATGTATGCCTTCAATATACATGTTGTGGTGTTTTTATGAGTTAGTGTGTTATTTCAAATTCGAAAATCTCTACAATAACTGCCAAAAATCGGTTGAATATATTCATTCCATAATTAGATTTTATTAGTTAAATTACACTTATACCCTTAAACTACCATAATAAAATGGGACACATGTCACCTCCATAATCTTTCTTATTCTTCTCACACTTTTAAATTTTCTCACATGAACCTCTACCTATATATATATATATATATATATATATATATATATATATATATTATGGTAGGTTCATTTGAAAATCACTCTTATTACGAGAACCACGAGAACCAATGTAAACATAAAAAATACTTCAAAAAATCTAAAAAACACAAATTTTATTTAATTACTTTTAAATAATTATAAACAAATCGCTATATTTCGTCACTAAATTCTTTTTTCGAGTAATAATTATCGATGCACATGTGCATATGGATCATTTATTTGACAAATTCCGTAATACATTACCAGTATTATACAATTGAACTTCTATTTACACTACTTTTTACATTATGAATATTAAAAATGCACATATAATCATGATATAATACGATTTGGTACAAAAAATTTGTGTTTTTTTAATGATAAAGTAGGCATATATACATATTTTTTTGTTAGTTATATATAGTAATTGATGATTTGGTTATATTTGTCATTTTATGATGGAATATTATGTTTGGATGGTATGAAGGTGCTGATGTACATGTGTATTAAGTGAAAATATTATATATATTGGTAATGGTATTGTATTATGAATGGTAGGAGGTAATGGTAGTGTATTATAGATGGTATGATAGATGAAAGGGAAAATGTATTAAAAGTAGTGTATCAAAACACGTTATATAATGTTCATACATATAGATGCACATGTGCATTCCTAATATTGGTAATGTAAAAAGTAGTGTATTACGTATGGTAGTGTAAATGAAAGTGTAATTGTCTACTACTTGTAATGTATTACGGAATTTGTCAAATAAATGATACATATGTACATGTGCATCGGTAATTGTTACTCGAAATTTTTTTAGTGACGAAATATAGCGATGTAAAAAAATATATTAAAAAAAATGTTTGTGTTTTTAAAAATTTTTCAAATATTTTTGGTTGTGTTCTATTGGTCCTATCCTAGATATATCTATACATACATATATATATATATATGATAAGTATCCATTAGGAATATCCTTTATTACGAGAACCAATATGAACACAACAAAATAAACCCACTACACCACCACTTAAAACTTTAAAAAACCTAACCCCCACCGCCCAAAAACCTAAAAAACCTAACCCCCCTCCGAAAAACCTAAAACCTCTCCCCCCCCTCCCGAAATATCTATACATACACACACATATATATATATATATATATATATATATATATGATAAGTATTCATTAGGAATCATCCTTTATTGTGAGAACCAATATGAACACAACAAAATAAACCCACTACATCACCACTCAAAACTTAAAAAAACCTAACCCCCCTCCGCCCACCCCTCCCCGAAAAAAATCTAAACCCCTCAAGCTAAATGCTAAAAAACTAAACCATAAAGCTAAACCCCCCAAAAACCTAAAAAAACCTAACCCCCATCCAATATAAATGCTAAAAATTAAACCATAAAGCTAAACTCCCCCCATCCCCCAAAAAAAAAACCTAAAAAAAATCCAAAAAACATAATTTTTTATAAAAAAAGTCGTTGTTTCGTCATAAAAAATTAATATTTTTTGATGATGAAAACCAGCGATTTTTTATAAAAAATATTAAAAATTGTATGTTTTTTAGATTTTTTTAGGTATTTTTGGTTGTGTTCACATTGTTTCTCGCGGTTCTCGCAATAAAGGGTGGTTCCTAACGGATCATTCTTCTATATATATATATGGATGGGTTAAAATGAAAACTATCTTCAGTTGTGAGAACCGTGAGAACTAGACCATCCAAAAGGTTTTTTCGAGTTTTTTTTTCCTCAAAAGGTATAAAAAATCATTTGTTTCAGCAAATTTTTTTTTATCATATGCCGCATACCCACATTTACACGAGGCGTAAAAAATATTTATATCCGTACAAAATTTACACCAACGCGTAAAAAAAAACTTGCATCTGTCAAAATTACCGACTCGACAATTTTTTTTACTTTTTTTACAGATGTGTTTATAATATTTTCATCTACGTTTATACAAAAAAATTTGGCCTAACTCGCGCAGAAAGAAAAAACTTCTCATGATTCTCACAATTCGTAGTGGTTATGATTTGAATCAAACCCTATATTAGTCGGTATATCAAATGTCGAATTTCACCTTTTTATTAAACTAAAACGTATAAGAAGAATTACGAGTATGAGTATTTGATCAAATTAAGTTAATATTGATTCTGTAGCAATTTGATATTCAACTCATGGTTATTATTTATTAATGAGTTAGAGGAGTAAAAGAGGGAATCCACCGTGATAGAAAATTTCTTCACGAGAAAACAATAAAAAAAATGATATTAAGTTGTAATTCAATTCATAGGTAAATAGCCGATTGAAGTCATATGGCAACTTTTAATAAATTACGTAGTTAGTTGTATATGACCGATGATATATTGTTTTAGTTATTTATTTATTTTAAGATAAAAACGAATAATTTTTTTTTAAGTCAAGGAAATGTATTATCATTTCTTTTCTTTAGTAATAAAAAAGATTTATATGATGCAATTTGGTAAAAATATAAATATGCTTTTATAAAAATGGCCAAGATCTTAAATCAAACTATAGATATAATATTTATTTATAATAATAACACGTATAAAAAGGAGCGAATAGTCTAGGTTATATTGTAATCGTATAAAAATAGTGGGGTGTACAAATTTTCAATAAAATTTAAATGAAGAGGTAATCACATGGTCTTAACAATATATAAAAAATGTTAATGATGTATAAAAATTATATTTGTAGAATTAATGTCACTAAATTATATTAGTGAATTTAATGTAGCGAAGACAGAGATGCCTATTAAATTGAGATGCATGTATAGGTTAAATGGGAATGATACACATTTCATGCATTCGTAATTTGTATCTTACGCAACAAAAGTTGTCTTCAAATTTGAGGTAAATTATAACTTTACCCATATGTTATGCTTTGCCCTCTTTTTGTTTACAAATGAAACTTGGTTAATATTAATTGAAAACAAAATATCACCTAAAAATAACCGATATTCACGTATGTTTCATTTGCGTTATTTAATTTTAAAAGATCTAGCCATATATAGTTCTTTCACATGATTATAACACCAGTTGAATGGTGAGAGACCTTAGAAAAATAAATGCACTTTTAGTGACTTCAGGTTTGGGATATATATATATATATATATATGAAAATGATAGATAGAAAATCTAGTAAACTTTAAGCTCCTGTCTTTTTTTTTTTGAAAAAAATCACACATATAATATACATGTTTTTAAGGATTTTGAGGGAAAAAAATAAAAAAAGCGCCGACTAGATTTTTTTTAAAATAAACAAGTTTTTATGTAAACATATGTTATAGTCGCGTTGCGCAAAATTCGTTTATTTTTTAAAAAACATCCACTCGGCGCTTTTTTGATTTTTTCCCTCAAAACTCTTAACAACATGTATATTACATGTGTGATTTCTTTTTTCAAAAAAAAATGTCAGAAGTTTCGAGTTTCTTGGGGTTTCTCAATTAAAAAGGTTTTCTGCCGATACTTACATTATATATATATATATATATATATATATATATATATTATGAAAGTGTAAGAAGCTTCGAGAGAGATATCACATATAAAGAAAACAAAAAAAAATGGTTGCAGCATCTCTATAAAAATATAGAAAGCCACTTGAGAGATATCACATATCCAAGGAAACAAAAACATGATTGCAACATCGAAAAAAAACGGATAACATCATGTTGAGAAAAAAAAAAAGCAGATGGCATCGTGTGTATTTTTCTATAACTTCCTACATTTTTTAAAATAAAAATCATTTTTATTTTTAGCACAACCAACTTAGGGAAATCATTTGAAAACTTGTTATACCGAGTGAACTAATCCTATTATAGTTTATTATTTATTAAATAAACTAAAATACGTAAGATAATAGTTTAATAATTAATAAAGGGCATATTTAAATGTTTGATTTAGGTATATATAATAATTTGAAGGTTTTTTTTGGCTATCTGTCATGGTTTAATGCTTCAAGCAATGTCATCTGATTGAGCATGAAACATCATCTTAGTGAGGCGTATGTGGGTTCTTCGTGAATTGCTTCACGGGCATGGATGCATGTTTTGAATGTTGGGGATACGTAGATGTTCATATGAATTCTAGGAAAGTGACGTGTTTTTTTGGTAAAAAAATAAAATTAGAAATAACATACATATATTATTTTATTATTTTTTAAATTTAGAAAAATTGTCTTTTATATTGCTCTAAGTCTAAAACTTAAAGTCATTTTTTATTATTAAAATTAAAAAAATATTTAAAAGATTCCCTTCATTGTCATCAAACAACATTATAAACGTCAAAATCATGATTAATAAATATATTAATCACACCCCCGGGTAAGACGAGTTTCTTTTTTTTCGATATAGCCTATGTCATATATCAAATATTCTAATTTTCCGATGGATCATTTATTCAAGAATATTCTAAAACATCAAATTTAAATATTTTGTCTAATTTAAAATAAAAAAATGACTTTTAAGGCAATTGGAACATATTGAAAACTTGATTAGTATTCATAATAAAACAAAACACAAAACATCCTTTTATAATTGGTAAATTTCATATGACATATGCTTTAAAATACTAAAAATGTACAAGCTCCCGTGTTAATTTCTTGTAAAAAAAATGTTGGCTTTGTATTTCGGCAATCACTTCTTGCAAATATCATTGTATTAATTGTTGTGAATTAATATTTTTCCGTGTGTATTTTGAAAATAACCTTCTATAGTAAATATATTGGTTTCTGATATATATGCGTATACCGTATATAATGTTTATGGCGTTAACTTTGACCAAGTGCAATGGACATATACGACTCTAGCGACGCTTAGGTGGTGATGAAGTCTACGGACGCTAAAGAGAGAATGATTTGTCCTTTCCTACGGACGTATGTAGATGTGGATGTCCATGTTTAGTAAGTATATCATATGTGTGTTATTTTGTTGATATGTGCACATGTTCAAAATACAATACACAAGCTCATACATATTTTGGTTCAATGCATATGTGCATATCTTTGTTTTCTTTCTTTTTTTAATCTCATGCACATTTGTATGTGGCCGAAAAATTATTTTAGTGAGGTATCCAAATATAATTTGTTGGACTGAAGATTTAGCGAGAAAAAGATGTTTTTATTATACGTAAAACGTTTAGATACAAACGGTTGTTAATGTACAAAGCGTAAAAAAGATTTTACTTGGTGTGTAATATTAATTTTCTTCATGCGTAATTTTGATTCCTTCATTCGTAATTATTATTTTTTATGCATAATTTTAAAATCCTTCACGTGTGGTTACTTTGAATGCTAAAAGTGCTTTGTATATTAGCTTACCCCTAATTATATATTTGAAGTTTTTTTAAGTTATTCAAACTTTTCCGTAGATGTGATGTTGCAAGAAAAGTTGTGGGTCAGAAATTCCTAAACATTATTTGTTAGGTCATGCATAATGGAGCATTATAGGGGCGTGAATGAGTTTGATAACGCTCTCATACTGTCCCTACGGGCGTTATATGAGTATGAAGAGTGAGATACATTTCTAGTATAACGCCTGATAAAGAGAAAACAAAACTGAAAGTAATAAATGAAATGACATTAAGGGGCGTTAACCACTACATATTTTTTTAAAGGACCATTATGATGTTGATGTGCTGAAAAATACTCATTGAAAGACATTAACCACTACGAATGAAATATGGGATACGTTAGAGGAGAATGAGAAGGTAATAACTTAAACTTCTCGGCCATTAAAAACACATTAAATAGAGTCACAAGACTCACAAGTCACAACAATAGATATAATGGTTGATGTGAATCCCTTAATTTTTGTGAAAGCTATAATTTTGAATTAAAACCATCATATGTATATGTAGGTACCATGAAGTTTACTTTTTAAGTTATTCAAACTTTTGTTATAAGGGACACGTTAGAGGAGAATGAGAGGGTAATAAATAAAACTTTTCATTCATTAAAAACATATTAAATAGAGTCACAAGACTCACAAGTCACAACAATAGATACAATGGTTGATGTGAATCCCGCAATTTTTGTAAAAGCTACGATTTTGAATTAAAATGATCATATGTATGTACCATAAAATATTTAAACACATAAAAAGTTTAGGGAGGTTTTTTATAAAAAAATCGTAATTAAGAATAAAAAGAATAAATGGTACAATTATAAAATATTAAGTATTTTTTCATCTTAATTATTACTATCTTTAACTAATTAATTAGTCATAAAGATTATCATCATCTACACTATTTTTTTTTGTCTACACACATAAAATTAATCCTACACATTTCGAAATTTATCGTAACATATTTAAATTTATTCTACACAATTCGTAATTTATCCTATACGCCTAGTAATTTGTCCTACATTCTAAATTATTTTATTTTTTGAAAGAATATATATTTTGAAAATAAATTACAAATTTAATGAAGTTAACTATTAAAGAAAAAATAACAGAAATTAATGATCTATGTAAGTTTACAAATATACCCTTACATTAAAATTAAATGCAAATATTAAATAAAGTAAAATGAATCATTCTTATTGTTGAAACTTTTTTTCTTTTTACAAAAAAATTCTTATCATTTGAACACTTCACTAGTAAATTTATACTAGTATAATTACGTTTTGAAGATGTAAGATTTACTAAATAGTAACTTTGCTTTTTTTTTTTTAAGTTTCAGTTTCACTTTTTATAATGTAAACAATATTCGTTTTTAACCCAATAGTTTTATAATAACTTCCGTTCTTTACATTTTTTATAAAAACTTAAAACGCGACCAGGTTTGATTTATTTTTTCGACATTCTGATATAAATTTTATCAAAAAAGAAACTGTATCTGAGGTAGCGGTATGATGATGAACCGAGCCGATACCAACCAAACAAAATCTATATAGATATCAGTATTCGCTTTATAGTTTTCGACCGATGTAAAACACGATTATATTTTTTGGGTTACATAAGACAACTTTTGTGTACTAAAACCATTGTAAATAAACATGTTTATATTGTCGTCGAAACTACAAATTTTCACATTCCACCGCAACGCATGAGTTTTCTCCACTAGTTCCTTACATGAATGAAATGATCTTTTAACTTTAAAAACACTTTTATAACTGTTTTCCATATCATAAAAACAAGCTAGTGCATGAACCGAATAACAAAAAGGTCAAAATGAATAAGATATAAATCAAGATCTAAATCATTTCTTTATCTAATATATGGGTCAAAAGCTTTAAGTTCCTTCTTGTTCAATCTACTAAACATCTAGAAAGAGCATCTACTCAACCAATATTTGACACCAAATTTCATAAAGAAAAAGGAAAAGAAAAGGTGGTAACTTTTTCTTTTTAGACTTGAATCTAAAACTAAGGTGGGAAGTAAAGTTCAATGGCATATGAAAATTCCACCTACTTGTGATGCCATATGCTAAATTTAGATCAATCAAAAGGGACATCAGCTTATCTAAGTGCACAAATATAGATCAAGGCAGTGGCGGATTCAGCCCTGTTTTGTGGGTTCATATGAATCCATTCGGTTTGTAAAAATGGAAAAAATTTAGTGAGAATTTTGTATGATTTGAAAAAAAATAGTGAGAATCTACCAAAACGAACCTACCGAAAGAAGTTTCTGGATCCGCCACTTGATCAAGGAACCAAGTTAAAGAAGCATTTTTTGGTACCGAAAATATTTTTATACTAGATATGTGAATGATAAATAAATAAAGAACGATAACAAGACATGAATGAATGAATGTTCATATCAAAGTAACACGTCACATGAGAATCGAAAACGATCTAATAAGACAAACTTTTAGAAATTAAAATGATAGGAATCAACAGAGGCAAAATGTGAAGTGTCGCTTGTAGTACTCTTATTTTGTGAAAGAATAGTATTTGCATTGAAAATGTTGTAGATGTTGTACTGCTAGAATTTTTTGTTTTTGATGAAATATAAGTTCACTTAATTGAAGTATATAATATATTATCTATCTAATAAATAAAAATAATAAAAGACACGTGTAGGCTTTGTAGGTCATCGAAAAAATAGTTTTTCGGTCTCTTTCTTCTGTTAAATATTGAATGTCACGTGTCAATTTTTGATGAAGTCTAGATTTTAATACTCGTCTCTCTCCCTATTAAATAATAACGATTTTCTTTAATTTGGTAAAATAATATGATTATACCATAACTATTATTGTTCTAACTTTTTATAAAATGTCTTTGATATATATATATAGAGATTGCTTAACGTACAATATTTAGTACCGTATGATGTGTACGAGTGAAATTATGCATGTTATAAAACTCAAAAATCCTAATCACGAATACCGAAAACCATAATCACGCATGTATAAAAACGGAAATCACGCATGGGGTAAAAAACCTAATCACGCATGCCAAGAACCATAATCACGCATGTACAAAAACGGAAATCACGCATGGGGTAAAAAACATAATCACGCATGTTATAATTTTATCAGCGTATGCTGCGTACGTTAAGCAAAATTGTACAATACACTTTCATTATATATATATATATGTGTGTGTGTTCTTTAAAAGCAGATACTTTGTTAAACATTCATTTAACCTGTTAAGTTTCTACCCTGGTATAATATAAAGCTAGGTTCACGGAATTCACGTGATAAAGAGAAGAAATCAGGAGAAGTTAAGATTGCAAGTGCACGCGTTGTAGATAATTGTTCATAAAATAACATTTAGGACGATTTACTACAAAATTATAATGAAAAATGGAAAGAATCAAATTCCAGTATAGTCACAACTAAAATAAAGTGAAATAACAAGAATATAGTGGTCGAAATAACAAGAATATTTACTGTTGGAGAAGACTCAAGCATCTGAAATTATACCTAAAACAACTAGCAAGAACGATCTTTTGATTCTTGGAAATTGATGAGTATTATTGTTGTGAACTCCGGTGATATGCGGTGTGTTTTCAACAAATGGAATATCCCAACAAACTTTGAGCATCGACGTCTTATTTATCTTAGCTTCATTTGTATACATTTTGGTTTGTTTCGAAACTTTAATGTAGGAAAACACAAACCTAAAAATAATAATTATATTAATACAATTTACACATAATTATTTGTGATAAAAGATAGTGAAAACTCAATTTTTTCACAAAGTGAAACTCTTTTTCATTATTTTTCCGGCAGGTGTTTGACAAGATCTTTAGTGCAAAAAAAATGTAGAGATGAGATAATAATATATTTGTAAGAGCACTTAATGTTATAAATGAAACTTGGATATTCAGTACTACTTATGTGCGTATGTCCAGGTTCGGGCTGGGTATTGGAAATCCCATACTCATACACAGTTGTAAAATTGTGATCCATACCTGGCCCTATACTGTACCTGTCGGGCATATTCGTAAGTATCGGGTATAGGTGTTAATGTATAATTTTATTTATATAACACTATTATAAATTAAAATATGATACATTACATAGATATAAGTTTTATTATATATAAATAACAATATTATAATTTATATATGATTACATGTGTGTACTTTACAGCATACAAATATAAATAATGTTATCTAATACGTATTCTAAAGGCAAAGTTATTTTTTAACGTAATGTACTTATTAAAATAAAGCACTAATACAGAAAAGTTAAGGTAATAGAAAACTATAAATAAAAGAACATCGGGTATATGATTCGGGTATATATTTCGGGTAGATGAGTATGTCATTTACGGTAATCAGCCCGTATATCACCTAATCTCATACCCTTCTAATACTCGCGAAAATCTCTAGAACTAGTCCCATACCCGTCAAGTTTTGGGTGGTTTGGGTTTCGGATATACCCATTGGGCTTTATTTTTTTTGTCATGCCTAATTGTAGTGGCGGACTAAGTAATTATTTTCAAGTTAACTATTCTTTATTTTCAAGTTAAAACTTTCAGATTTTTTTAATTGAGATTTTCAAGTTCTCACATTTTATTGAGATTTTTTTTAAATTATTCGTTTATATTTTTAATTATTCGTTTATGATTTTAATTTTCCGTTTATATTTAAACTATGTTGATAGATCTCAAGCCGTGTTGAAAGTTCTCAAGCCATGTTGAAAGATCTTAAGCCAAGCCAAGCCGCTACACTGAAAGATCTCAAGCCACATTGAAAGGCTTAAGTCTATGGTTGAAAGGGCTTAAGCCACACCGAAAGGGCTTAAGCCACACTGAAAGAGCTTAAGTCTATGGTTGAAACGGCTCAAGCCACACTGAAAGGGCTTAAGTCACACTGAAACGTCTCAAGCCCCACTGAAACGGCTCAACTGGACACGTGGCAATCATGGGTTGGTTGACTTGAAAGAATTTTTAAGACGTGTCAGCATATTGAAACGGCTCGTAGAGCCGTGTCAGTTGGCTATTTTGGTAAAGTTAACCAATCTAAGGCTATTTTCGTGATTATCCTTTTTTAAATGAGTTATCAACATTAAAAACACTTTTCTGAAAATCAAGGAAGTATCAAAACAACCACGTGTACACCCATATCTTTGTGACGTCAACATCTTGCCCATTTTTCCATTTACGAACCCACCAACGCTTTGTAACACAAAATATGATTCAATTTAGGTGCATGTTGTTTAGGTTTTAATGGAGTTTTAAGTGGTTCAGACCTTTTGTTGATCCAACTTTTAATGGTTTAAGTTGTTTGTTTTTTTGAGTAGATGTTTGAGTAGTTTAGATATTTATTTCTTAATGATTAAGACTTTCAATCTGAATTGATCAGACATTTTCATCTGAACGGTTGAATATTATCCTGACTCTTAATAGTTCAGATTTTTTCTGGTTTAATACTTAATGGTTCAGACCTGCTAATAGTTCAGCACTTAACCATTCAGAAGTTGCCAAACAGCCCCTTAATTGAGTTAAATTCACGTAATATATATGTAGGGAGAGAATCATGAGAAAACTACATATAAATGAGAAACAAAAAAGTCTAAAACACATACCAATTTTTTTCACAATTTTTTTTATAAAAATCATTACTTTTTATGTATTTTTTTTTTCAAAAAAAAAAATTGTACTGCACATATGCATTATATATGTACCACACATGTGCATTATATGTATGTGCTGCACATTTGTATTATATGCTTAGATTTAGCTTTTAAGTTTAGTTTAGCTTTTAGGGTTATGTGTTTTTGGGGTTTAGAATTAAGATTAGGTTTTGGGTGTGGTGAGGAAGGGGGTTTAGGTTTTTTTTGGTTGGGGGGGGGGGGTGTTTAGGTTTTTTGAGGGGTGCAGGTGGGGGGTTTATGTTTTTTTTAGGGGGGGGGGTACGTTTAGGGTTTAGTTTTAAGTTTTTTTGGAGTGAGGGTGAGGGATTTAGGTTTTTTGGGGGGTGGGGGGTTAGATATTTGGGGTTGTCGGTGGAAGGTGGGTTAAGTGGTTTAGACTTTTTCATATTAATGCACATGTGTAGTACAACTTTTTTTTTTTGAAAAAGAAGTTTTTTTATATACTATTTATAGAGATTTTTATTAAAAAAAGATTTTGATATGTTTTTTAAACTTTTTCAGTTAGTTTTTTTATTTGCTCATTTAAACTAGTTTTCTCATTATTCATTCCCTATATATATATATATATTACTGTGAAGATACAGAACTCACTAAATAAGAAGAAAATTCTATAAGTGTTCCCTTTTAATCACTAAAGAGTAATCAAAATTCATATCTGTTACCTTTAATTCACTTGATTATAAATAAAAATAACTAAAAAAATTCATTGAAACTAGTTTCTCACCAACTTTAGTGAAAGACTTAGTAAATTATGCCTAACACGTATGTTATTGTAGTATTACTTCAAATGAGTTCAAGTTGGATATTGCATTGGTTTGTTAATTATTTTTGTGTAATCATATTCGGATCCGACTAATATTAATCCAAAGTAATCATATTGAAAATTCGGGTCATGAACCCAACACATCCTCGAATTGGTTCTATATAAAAAATTCAACTAATATAAAAGATTTTAGAGGTTAACAATGATGAAAAAACCTAGCTGACTTTCATTATAAAGAATAAGTAATCTTAAGCCGAGAGACGAATCAGGGGTAATCGATTTCAGTATGATTTAGTCCGGTTTATACTTGGTTCTTCACTACTGTTGTTGATCGGTTTTGGTTTTGCATAACCTACCAGTTAATCAATACACAAACGACATAGTTAAACAAATAATGCTTGCTGCATGTTTATGTGCGGTTTATTCACATAATATTATATTATTCAAGATGTATTTATCATCTACCAAAGATCATCATCAGCATTATATTCAGTAATTCCTACTAATAACAAAGCTAACGTATGGTTTGAGGAGAGTCAGATGTAGATAACCATACCTCTACCCCGTAAAAATAAAAGGTTGCTTACAGTGAGACCCTGACTTGATAGTAGTTTTTATTGGGTCTTGGACCTAAGGCACATAACATTTAACAATCGAAATAAATTGAAGATGGTGATCATAATAATGTTATACATTTTCAAACATTGTTATGTTGTAAGTATGCACAACATAACAATTGCAACAAAATTGTCATTTGTATATCTTTTATTGGTAAATCTATAAACTTAAATGTGTCCAAAACATTTTATACTTTCATGCCCATATATAAGTATGCACAATATTATATAATATAATATATTAGAAACATGGTAAGACTATTTTATAGCACCAAAAAAAATATAAAATATATCAAACATGGAATATGCTTGCTACCATATATGTGTTTTACGTGGTTAAATGGCTATAAAGACAACACATGATCCACAAGCCCCTACACACATAAAAAGATAACCAAGTAGTCATGTCCATAGGCTTTCTTCTTCAAAGCTTCAAGCATACCAACACTCATCTTTCTGTTATTTTCATGTAACCTCATCAGAATATCGGAAACTCAAACGCCAGCGCCTGCACCGGGGCTCTCGTACAATTTCTACAGGACTTCATGCCCTCGGCTTGAAACGATTATACGACAAAACCTTCAAACGGTTTTCGCTTCCGATATTGGCCAGGCTGCTGGTTTGCTTCGACTTCACTTCCATGATTGCTTCGTTCAAGTACGTTTGTTTTTGTTGTTTTATTTTTATTAAAGTGTGACAATGCTCTTAGAATATATAATATAATATAATACATATTGTTATTAAGGATTCTGATTTTCTAAAGTTATCTGGGGCATTAAATGCCCTTTGTAAGGTTGAGAAGTTGAGATCTACTCCAGACACTATGTAGTATTATTTTTTTAAACCGGATCGTATCGGCTGGTAGATCAGTGAACTGGCTACAAAATCGACCTTGTTGAGTTTGTTTAAACTGTCTCTATTTGAATCAGACAGTTACTGGTTGATTCAGTTAAAACGAGTGGTCGGACTAGATTTCAATACTTTTTCTATTTTTTTACATTTAAAAATTTCATTTCGATTTCTTTATTAATTACATTATTCAGTATAATATTTTTATAATAATATGGGCTTTATATTTTATTGATATATCCTTTAACTTAGTTATATATAATTTTAACTTTAAACTATCTATGGTGTTATTCGGTTCTTAAAACAGGTACACGTGATTCAATTACTGGTTCGTTTACAAAAAAAATCTTTGAATATTATTTATTAATCATTGGATAATTCCATACTTTCCATAATTGGTGTTACATCCGTTTCGAATTAGCCTCAGTTTGACTATTTATTAGATTTTTTTTCTAATTTTGTACTCCCTTTCTCCATTTACCTTTTTCTTATATTAATTTGAATTAAAAAGCTTGTTAAATTGTGTGTAAAGAAATTTCCATATTATAATTATTGTATAATTGATATTAGAAGTTTAGCAAACAAATATGATATTAGTTATAACAACTAAACCTGTCAGTACCAGAAAATTAGGAAGCAATTAGTATCAAGTAATAAGATAAATTGTGTTATTAGAACTATACTATTTTTCAAGAGTTGAGTAATGCATATGTGTCTAAAACAGTAAAAAAAAACATGCGTAAAAGCTCGACTCAACCAAACTTAAAGAAACTTAATAATGAGCTCAAGTTTATATTGGGTCTTATCTAATAAACGAGTTTGAGCGAGAGTTTCAAATATCAAGCTTGGGTAGGATGTCAAGCCTAAATGAGGTTAAATGGGTCTATTATTTAATATATTAAATAGATATTTACCTAAAAAAAACTAAATAATGTGTATTATGTTATATGTAGAATTTATAATTGTAAATACATAAACAAACTCAATCATTAGTAAAATGTTTTCATAATCGGACCGAACCAAACTGAAGTTTAAGAAAACACTCACTGGCTGAGTGCTTTAACAAGCCGAGCTTGAGGAGTTGAGATCCAACTTTTTTAAGTTAAATGATAGAGCTGAACTCGAGCTAACTCAAGCTTTGGCTCGACTTGACAACCCTGAAATAAATGATCTATGAGGGTGAAGACTTAGACC
Organism: Scalesia atractyloides; assembly: GCA_947069175.1. Taxonomy (NCBI): domain Eukaryota; kingdom Viridiplantae; phylum Streptophyta; class Magnoliopsida; order Asterales; family Asteraceae; genus Scalesia; species Scalesia atractyloides. The sequence goes on along the minus strand of CAMTDV010000026.1, from coordinate 2,083,634 downwards.
GTGGACGTTAACCTATGAGAGCATAAGCTATGGATATAAATTTATAGAAAAATGATCTATTTTTTAACGGCTAAATTTTATTAGAAAAAACATAAAAAACTAATATTGGTTAAGAGAAATAACCATTATCAAAACGAAAAGTAATTACATGAAAACCAATGGATTTCTAATCCACTCGTCCCACCTGATTTTCAGTTTACTATCTCTATATCAATGTGGGACTAGCATATTTGTAAAGACGTATGCCTCTTAAAAAGGAGTTCACAATTCAAACCAAGGCAAATAAGTATTTTAATATTATTCGTGTAAATTAAAGTAAAAGTAATATTTTCTGTTCAAAACAAAATCTCTATACACAATCCACTCATTGGAACAAAAAATGAAAAATGGCATAAAAAATCAACTCATTTTTTATGAGAAATGATCTATTAGAGTGATGAAGACTTTTAGTGAAGACTTGACATTAATGTTCAATACACAATCCACTCATTGGAACGAAAAATGGCATAAAAAATCAACTCATTCTTTATGGAGAAATGATCTATTAGAGTGATGAAGACTTTTAGTGAACATTGACATTAATGTATGAGAGTGTAGGTTATGGGTATAGGGACAATTTCATGTCAACCGTGAGTTTAGAGGACATATCATTAATATATATTGATCGTATTTTCTTATGAATTATTACTATTTTCATTTTCTTATGAATTATTATTATTTTTACGAAAAAACATATATACTAATACCATAATAAGTTGTTTGATCTAGTTTTAAGCTTGTTAATACTTGATACTACATTTATTATTTATTAATATTTGCAAGATTTATTTTTCTTTTTTTTGTTTATAGAAAACACTTGCAACTATTATGAACTTGTATCTTTTCGTAAGAGATTGATGGTTGAGATGATGAGATGTGGAGGTACGTGACTACCTGTTACATTTTTCTAACTTGAAAAGTCACGACTTGACCCATCGTAATAATTGTTGATTGATATATGAGCGTAGGATCGTGAGTTTAATGTTAGAGACATTATCCCATAATTACTCCCCCGTTTTTCTATTTGGTTTAATAGAAAGTTGTTACAAAAAATGTTTATAGGATCGTTTCAAAATCTTAAGAGGCTTCCTCTATAGATCTTGTTCAAAACCGTCCTGATGTAAGCTCCCCAAACTCGTGCCATGATAAGCTCGTTAATTTGGTTTGGTTTGTTTAAGCTAAATCCTAAATTTTAACGTATATTATAACAGGAATTTCAATCTATATAAATTTTAAAAAATACTGTAGTTCATATATATATATATATATAGGCTGAGGTTATTGTGAGAAAATTTAAAAGTGTAAGAAGGATAAGAAAGAATCTAAACCATTAGATATTTAATCTAATGGTTGAGATCATAATGCCAATTCTGTAAATAATGTTAACTATTAAACTAACTAATTTTATAGATTAAGGGTATAAAGGTAAATTAAGAAACTAATTTTAAATTAAGAAACTAACATTAATACACATGCAAAGTTTCCCCCTTCTTTTTTAAACATCAATAACTTTTCATACGTAACTCTTTTTAAAAAAAAAATTACACCATAATAACGAGTTTTTTTTATCTTTAATATGAGTGCCATATTGATATACTTATGTAGAGTTATTTCTGTTTTATATATTTAGGGTGTTATTTCTGTTTTGATTCTGATTAAAGTGTTGACTGGTGTTATATTAGGGTGTTATTTCTGCTATATTCAATGTTAGGGTGTTCTTTATAAGATGTATGCCTTCAATATAACTGTTGTGGTGTTTTTATGAGTTATGGTGTTATTTTTGTTATATTTCTGTTCTTTATAAGTTGTATGCCTTCAATATACATGTTGTGGTGTTTTTATGAGTTAGAGTGTTTTTATGAGTTATATTTATTGTTCTTTATAAGATGTATGCCTTCAATATACATGTTGTGGTGTTTTTATGAGTTAGGGTGTTATTTCAAATTCGAAAATCCCTACAATAACTGCAAAAATCGGTTGCATATATTCATTCTATAATTAGATTTTATTAGTTTAATTACACTTATACCCTTAAACTACCAAAATAAAAAGGGACACATGTCACCACCATAATCTTTCTTATCTTTTCACACTTTTAAATTTTCTCACATGAACCTCTACCTATATATATATGTTAAAATATTATTATATGTGTGTGTGTCTATGTACAAAAAAAATTAAAAATAAAAGAGTTGATTCGAGGATTTTACGAGCCTAGTTGAGCTAGCTAGCTCGTTAACTTCGAGCATGGGCCAATCTACTAATCTAGCTCAGCTCGACTCAGTCGTTTACAGCCCCACAAAATGCATATCATTTTCTTATTTTTTTCTATTCTGATTTTCCTAAAAACTTCTCTTATGAGAAGATATATTTTATTATTACCACGATAAAGAAATATTGATGATATTGAGAAGGGTTTATATGTTTATGAAACTTATGTTTTTAATGACGTTTTAAGTATTAATTAGGGCAAATACATGCAAGATACAATATGACTTGTTACATAATACATTTGGATTTGATACAAGTCAATGTCATTATAGGAAGTACTTACAAAATATAAGTCATTTTTGAGATGTATAGTAGTGATAGTTTAAGAGCTATCTATCAATACACGCATGATGATGATATGACAAACATGATCATCAACAATTGCATGTTTTGTGATCTTTAAATTCATTGAGCTATCATCATCATTATCATAGTCAGTAAATTTCACCAATAGCAAAACAAAGGTAGGGTATGAGGATCGTAAGATGTAAACAACCTTACCTCTACTCCGTAGGAATAGAAAGACTGCTTCCGGTGAATTACCTTTATTGCATGTGAAACCTGAATAAGAAATTACAAATTATACATATATAACAATGCTAGGTGAATACAAAAGATGTTTAATGTCTAAAAATAATAAAATATAGTTATAAAACATTTTAACACAAAATAATAAGCTTGAAAATAAAACATGGTGAACATTAGCCCTGACCATAGCCTATGATGAGTGGCTTAACTTAAAAGGTTTGTAACATTTATTGTTTATGTTACCAAACACATAGCCTAAAAATGTTTATTTTCCTTAATTAAAAAGAATGAGGGATATTTGGAATTTTTTTAACTGTCATATAGTTAATTTTTATGTAATTGTGTTAGGGTTGTGATGGTTCCGTGTTGCTGGATGGTTCAGCTAGTGGACCAAGTGAAAAGGATGCACCACCAAACTTGAGTTTGAGAGCACAAGCATTCGTGATCATCGAAAATCTTCGTAGGCTTGTTCACAACGCTTGTAACCGCACCGTCTCGTGTTCTGATATTACTGCTCTTGCTGCTCGTGACGCAGTATTCCTGGTAAGATCTTTAACCCCTAACATCAAACAAACGGTGGTAAAACTGTAAACTTTTTATTACACATGCAAAAAGTATATTATAATAGATGGCTAGATGACAGGGGACTCTATCAATGTATACACACATGAAGTGGCAGTAAATTGAACCGAACTAACGATTTACAAACTTGTTGATGATGTAGTCGGGGGGTCCTAACTACAGTATACCCTTGGGAAGACGTGATGGACTTACATTCGCTACAAGAAACGTCACACTAGCCAACCTTCCTCCACCCTTTGCGAATACGACTACCATATTAAACTCCCTTGCCCAAAAAGGGTTCACTCCCACAGACGTAGTAGCACTCTCTGGCGGCCACACCATTGGGATAGCCCATTGCACCTCATTCACCGATCGACTATACCCAAGCCGAGATCCAACCATGGACCAAACCTTTTTCAACAATCTAAGAACAACATGCCCCACAGCAAACTCTACAAACACCACTTTCATGGACATTCGGTCCCCTAACGTGTTTGACAATAGGTATTATGTTGACCTCATGAACCGTCAAGGACTATTCACCTCAGACCAGGACTTGTACACGGATAGTAGGACTAGAAGCATCGTCACAAACTTTGCGATCAACCAAACGTTGTTTTACCAAAACTTCGTGAATGCAATGATAAAGATGGGGCAATTGAGCGTGTTGACGGGCACACAAGGGGAGGTACGCTCAAATTGCTCTCGTAGAAACTCAAACGATTTGTTCATGTTTCCTGACATGGAAAGCGATCAAGACGAGAAGGTGGCATCGTATTAGGCGTGGTCTCGTGTTTAAGAATCACTTCCTCGAAATAATATGTTACGTTTCTGAGTGACTGTGTTAATATATGTATTCTGTTATGAATATGTATTTCTTTATGTATTAAATAAATACTATGAGGTCTTTTTTTATGGTTAGTTTTGGGCTTTTAAAATATGTTACTGTTACTTGCCATTTCAAAAGTTCATGTTTGGGCAATTGGGCCTAGCTTCAATGTTAGGATGTATATAATGAAGGCAAAATATTATTTTAGTAAACTATATACTAAACAAATAAAATAGGGTTTATATAATGAAGACAAAATATTATTTTAGTAAACTATATTATTTAAGAGTTTATAAATACTTTCGAAAGGAATTCCATTTTTTTTTTCAAATGACACATCATTACACTATATTGTCTAGTGTAGACCCTAAATATATATAATCAAGTGGTTGTACCAGCCAAAAGTCATCTACCTATCGGCGGACCCGTTTAAAAAGGTAACCATTTAGCGCAGTTCGGGGGGGGGGGGGGGGGGGCACTTGAGTTAGTCACTGGCGCCCGACATCGTGTTGACCCCTATCCAATTTTTTGGCCAATTCTCCCTTCGTACTACCAAAATATGAGATTCTTGCCGAATCCGAGTTTGCTGCTCCAACCATTACCAAACTAATACCTGTTTCGTTTAGTACTTCAGGTGCTTCTGTTGCGTATAATGTAAATCCAGTAGCGGATCAATTCCAACGAGCCTTTCAAACTAGTACTTTTTGTAATCGACTCTATAGCTTCTTCAATAAACTTCGATCAAGCTATTAGTTACAAAAAAGAGAGTTTTAAACTAAAACATATTAGTAAAACTGAATAATTACATACAGATTTAACATGAGTGAAGTGTTTGATAAAAAATTGACTAGTTTTAACTAGGGGGCACTATAAGACTATGTGGTTTTAACTTTGTATTTTCACCATAAAGCTAATGTAGAATAGTATAAACTAGAAACCATCATAAAAGTTATGGTGTTTTGTCGCAAGCTTACGTTGAGTCTGATATATCTATGAGAAAAGCTTACGTTACGAGTAAAACTCTAAGTTTGGTTACCTAGTTATACCATTCACTGCATTCCGATGAGTTACATGATCAATGTGTGTAAGGGGTTGTGTGTTTCATCTCTTAATGGACTCTTAATAGTTAGACCCCTTACTGATTCAGCACTTAATGGTTCAGACTGTTTGTTTCGCGAGCAAATGTGTGAATAGTTCAGACATTTGTCTCTGAATGTTTAAGCACTATACTGAGTCTGAATGGTTAAGACCTCTTATCTGAATTGGTAGGACATTTGCCTTTGAATAGCTAAGCTTTATACTGGCTTTTAATGATTCATACCTCTTACCGGTTTAGCGGTTACCCATTCAGAAGTTGCCAAACAACCCGTTTAACTATTAAGGTGGTGAGAAATGAGAATAACAATAATAGGTGGTGAGAAAGTATAGTATAATACAATGCAATTTAGTTTTTATTATGAAGTGTATCATAGACAGGAACTTAACTAAGACATTCTTTGAAGAAAACCAACAACATTGCTGTATTTTATTTTCGAAACTAGTTTAGTTCTTGTAAATTAAAGAATATTGAAGATGTTTTGGAAAAGGACTAAACAATTCCATGTAGAGCATGAAATATATTCAAAGTGAAGACAATAAAGAATCCAGTTGAAGAACATTTGAAATCTTGCACATTTCATGGGTACCGTCCAAAGCAGTAGGCGGATCTAGAAAACCTTTATAGGTGCAACGTTTCATATAAAAAGGGGTAACGAAATCGAAGAAACGTAAAATTTTTCAAAAGCTTACACTATCGCCAGAGCGTTAAAGGGTAGCGGGGCTACCCTTAGTAACATGCTAGGTCCGTCCCTGGTCCAAAGTAAACTTGTTCGGATGGCGCTCTGAAATGGAAAGAGTTCCCACACTGGTGTCTCTCTCTAAAAGAAACATACATCTGCCTCAACTGATTGTCGGTTTTGTGGCAAGATAGAAGAGACTATGGAGCACTTGTTGATTTCGTGCTATGTGGCAACAAGGGTGTGGCGATAGGTGTTGGTGTGGTGCAGTATCCCTAATATATAATATGTTTTTCAGTTCATGACTTATTGGAGCTCTACAAGCACACAAATTTAGCTAAGGATAGCGAAGGCAGTTCAAGCGATCATCTTAACGACATGTTGGGTAATCTAGAGAACAAGGAACAACCTAGTCCACTCGACAAAACCTATGGTGATGGATAAGCTTCTTGACGAAATTCAAAGCTTGTCTTTTTTTGGTCTAAGAATAGGGATCTTAGAATGGGAAAATTGGTGCAAGTTCAAAGTGTAAGATTTGGCATAAACTGATGGGAGGACATAGTAAAAAATTTTGTGGTTTGTATTGTAAGCTGGCCTTAGCACCTTGCTGGGCTGGTTGCACTTTTTTGAGTATATAGAGTACAGAGTCATTTTCGTCACTGTGGTTTGGTTAAAATTGTCATTTTCATCCAATAGCATTCGGATCCTCGTGGTTTGAAAACCTTGTCATTTTCATGTAGTCAATTAACAACATCCATTTTTCTCAACTAAATCTCATTCTTTTTGTATATTTGTTTTATTTCTTATTTTTTTACTCTCATTTAATCGTAACCGATTTAACCTCCCTTCTAAACCCTAACCTCAACCATCCCCCCTTCATCCACCACCACCACTACCATCACATCACATCACCACAACCACCATCCACCACCAACCTACTTCTATTGAGATGTTTTAGAAAAACCAACCACTGCTCCATCATCCCCACATCATTATTCATAACCATATACTATCGCCATTGCATGTAATCTTAAAACCACGAAGAAGCAAACCCTTTGAAACCAATAATCAACAACCATAAACACAAAATGATAGCAGAAGAGCTAACTAATGTGCCAATTAATATTTACTCCCAGGCTATGGGCACGACCATACATACTAGCCCAACAACAAGAAGTAAAAACGTCAACCCATTTTGATCAACAAAAGTCCACGATATGCGAAGGCATGACCATACACCCCTTAGGCATGGCTATGGAAGATAAAGACAAACCTTATAAGCTTCGAGATCCGACAAAGCTAACACCATATAAAGCTCGTGTATTGACACCTGCCACACACAGTTGTGCACCACTATAGGCATGACCGTGCGTATAATAGAGTGAGACAACATGATACCAAAAGTACAAAGAGCATGAGTTCTAATTCAGGCAAAGGACATTGGAACATGAAGACATTTGGAAATCTGGGGATTTTTGTTGTTGAAAATGCAATTTTACATTTGAATCGAAGATGCGTAGGGTTTGTGTAGTGATTTGTTGAGTGTATTTTGGTGTTTTGTTGGTGAAATTTGGGTCGAAGAATAAGGTGTTTTGATGGCATTTGAGTTGGTTATTGTTTTGAAGGTATCTTAGTTTTTTCACTAAAAACTTCATGGTAAATTTGATGAGGTTAACAGAGGTGGATTGTAATCGTTACAAATGTGAAAGTACCTGTACTGTTTTAAAAAAATTAATGTATTAATTATTTTCAACAAACTACATGTACGAAAAACGTAATTAACTCACTTTTTATATATCTCTTATATTTGAATAATGTATTTTTCCTTAAATAAAGGATTAAATTAAAATAAGGTTAAATGGAATTAAAAAATATTAAGAAATGATTAAGTGAATTTATTAAGACTTTATTCTACACTTTGGTTGTTAAAACATAAGTTTTTAAAGCTTTTTTCTACCATACCTACGTAACACAGACACAACGTCTTAATTAATTAGAGTGTTTTGTTTCGTAGCACCGAGCCTAATCATATAAATATTGTATAATTAAGAGAACTCATACGCTGCGTATCGATCATAACGTGATAAAATCACAAAATACATTTGGGGTGATTTAGCCTAGATTTAAAGTGTGGTGTACTTCCATTTTGGCGGAACGCCAAACATTCCTTTAAACAAATACATACCTGCCACGTGTCCCCTCGTTATCTCCGCAGATAAGATCTCACATCCCCTTATTCACAAATTTCTTAATCCCTTCTTCACCGTCCATTTCCATCCAAAACACCATCACTCAACTGTTTCCACTCATTCCATTGCATTTCATTTCAATTTCATTCTCTCTAACCGCCGGTAAAAATGACCGCCACCACCACCACCACTGCCACCGCCACCGCCGTCGCTCTTCAACAAGCTCCGACGTCGTTCCGTTCAACTTCCGTCTCACCGGCAAACCTCTCGTTTTCCGGCGGTTTACGTCTCCAAACCTTATCACTCAAACTCGCCCGAAAATCACTCCGCCGACGCGGCGGCAACAACAACGGCGGCGCGTCCGGCGCACGCATGGCGGATTCCGCAGCCGGAAGCTACGCCGCAGCACTAGCGGAAGTCGCCGTCGCTAACGGAACCCTAGCGGAAACCGTTAAGGATCTAGACTCGATCGAAAAGCTATTTTCCGACGAATCAACGTTCAAATACTTCACGAGTCCAGTCGTAAGCTTGGAAGAAAAACGCTCATTAATCGACGAGATCACAGCGTCAGGAAAGCTTCAAAAACACGTTTGCAACTTCCTCAACATATTAATCGATAGCAAACGGATAGATCTGATTAAGGAGATCGTTAAGGAGTTCGAACTGGTGTACAACAAGCTAACGAATACGGAATTAGCGGTTGTTTCATCGGTTGTGAAGCTTGAAGAAGATCAAATGGCGGAGATTGCGAAACAGGTTCAGAAACTTACTGGTGCGAAGAATGTGAAGCTGAAGACGGTTATTGATGAGAGTTTGGTTGCTGGTTTTACGATCAGGTATGGAAATTCTGGATCTAAACTTATTGATATGAGTGTGAAGAAGCAGTTGGCTGAAATTGCTTCACAACTTGAGATTGGAGATATATCTCTTGCAGTGTGAGTTTGTGAATTTGAATTTGAGTTTGTATGATTATTTGTTGAATAAATTGTAATTATGTTCATGATTCTAGCATAATTTGATAATTTCAACATGAATTCATGAAATGTTTGAAATCATCCATGTATTTTGGGTCGTACTACTACTTGTACCTGTCTGGAAGCCCGTGCGAATACGCCTTGTATACGTCAATACCAGGCGAATACGTGGCGCATAGCGTTTTCAATTTCCAATATTAGACAGCTTCTGGCAAAAATGTTATTCAGTTAACCTACACGCCACGCTTGGTTTTAAAATGCGTGCATAATGCGTGATGCGCGCGTTGCGCTGATGAGATCACATCAGGTGATGCGATGCGTTGCGATTACATGACGCACCCTAAATCGTATAATGCGCTCGTTTTCTGAAATCAACCACTAAGTGTAAAATTGTACAATGAGTTGTACAATGAGTTGAGGAAGTTGTTAAATGAGTTCCTGCATAGATTACTTGTACCTTTTGCATAGACCACTTGTACACTTGAGAGTTCAAGGCTTAATTTGGTTATATTGAACTTCTTAGATGGTACTAAAGCTATCTTGTTGTAATTATATATTTTAATCTCTAAATTTTTAGTATTTAAAGTTAACAAGTTAAAATATTGTCTATACATATTTTTTTAAATAATAAACGCCTTGCGTACGTGGTGCGCGCGCATCACGCATTGCGCATTGGCTTTTGGGATCAAAATGCATGGGACTGCATCGCGCATTTTAAAACCAAGACGACACGTTACGCGGCATATAGGAGTCAGACATGTGACTTATAGGCCCCACTCTGTACGCCATGTGTAGATCTATACGTGGCGTATAAAGGACATTTATGACAGATGTTTGTCTTGGAAAAGAGAAAAGTTAACCTTATACGCCCTTTATACATCTCTACGAAACGTATAAGGTTGAAAAGTTAACGAAACGCTTAAGGTTGAAAAGTTAACCTTATATATCACATACGATTCCACCCTTTATTTTTAGTTTTCATCAAGTGCACGTACATCATATTATCATAAAACATTCGAACGATGTACTATTGATTCAAAGTTGAAACCATTAGAAGCTCTGTGCGCTGTCCACGCCAGCATCACCGACGACAGTCGATATAAGTGGGTCATATGTGTTTGCGTTTCGCCTCGAGCAATTGTTGCGAATCTCGCCTTGTGTGCCGGTCAATACTTGCATTTGGCTCATTTTTACCATAGCGTTAACAAACTTCTCGAAAAACAATGTTTGATTAACCGCGAAGCTAATAACAATGTTTCGTATGCGTTTGTCGATGTACAAGTCTTGGTCTGGTGTCAGGACACCTTGTTTGTTCATGAGGTCGACAAAGTACTTTGTCGAATGTGTTTGGAGAGCGAACGTCTAAGAAAGTGGTGGCGTTTGTGGTGGCGGTTGGGCATACGCGCTTGAGGGTGGTAGCAAAGGTTTTGTCCATGGTTGTGTCTTGTGTAGGGTAAAGGCGTTGTGTGAAGGATGTGCAATGGGCGATACCGATGGTGTGGGACCCGGATAGGGCCACGACATCAGTGGCGTCGAAGTTTCTGGCTGCGAAGTCGGGGAGTAGCTTGTCGACCGGGACGAACGGTGATGGAAGATTGGCAAGGGTTGCGTTTCTTGTGGCAAATGTGAGTCCATCTCTTCGACCTAGAGGAACGTTATACATTGGACCACCAGTCTAACAAACAGCATAATATACAAAAACTATGTTAGTTTATGTAAACCATTTGCCACTTTGTATGTGTTTGTGCATGTTTGTGTGATATATATTTTCAAGACATTTTTATGATGTGTAGTGTAATTTTTTTAGAAAAAATATTTGTTATATAAGAAATACGAAGGGTGTTCGCTACACTCTTACAAATGTAGCGAAGGGTGTTCGCTACACTCTTACAATGTAGCGAACAAGCTATAACGAACATGTGGTCGTTTCGTTATAAACCTACACTTAGTGGCTATAACGAACACGTGGTTGTTTCGTTATAAACCTTTTTTAAGTACAAGTTGTAAATTATTGACACGATAACCAAATAATTAGGCTATTAATTAATTGTTATTCATATCCTTTTGAATAACAAGTCGTACTTAGTAGATAGATCATGTCTGGGTTAACATTTTTAACTCGTTTAATTAACACTTCAACTTGTTTAAATTTATAACAAAAATTTAATCCATGTTAAGTAAGTTCAACCCACCAACTCATTGACGACTCAATTAACCCATTTGTTACATCTAGTAACCCGTTTATGACTTCCTTAACACAAGTATAAACTAGATTACACTTCATTTACAACCCACCAACCCATTTTACTTGTTAATTAATAGGGCTGCAAACGAGCCGAGCTATTTGTGAGCTACTCGAGTTCGGCTCGAAATGAGCCTAGGTTAAACGAGCCCAAGCCTGGGCCTAGAAACAAACTCGTTTAGTAAACGAGCCCGAGCTCTGCCGGGTCGCAAGCCTAAACGAGCCCACTATTTATATAACATTTAGATAACTAGTCGGTTACACTCGCGCTATGTGGCGGGGCGACCCAATTTTTAATGAAACGTAGACGCAAAAATAAAAATAACGTTAATGGCAAGAATTCGTTTGATATTGGTTCGGTTCATTAAGATACCGACACTTACCGCAAGAGACCATAAAAATACCGAGATGTGTTTACATCGATCGAAACAATAAAACGAATATCAATTTCGGTATTGACGTTGTTCGGTCAGTATTAGAGTGTTCGTTTTGTTACATGTACAACACCAAGTTTGATTGAAACTTAAAAAAGAAAGACCAAAAATAGATTAGAAAAAGAAAAGATGAAAAGATTCACAAAAGACAAAATTCACAAAATGACAAAAAGTAAAAATCAATGTAGCTAATAACTTTATAAATTATATATATAATAATATATTAAATATATATTTTAAATAATAATAATAATTACAATTTATAAAATTATGAAATAAATAACTTAATTATATATCAAGGATAATTATAATTAATTAATAAATAACAAACGAGAAGAGCCCAAGCTTGAAAAACTATCTACAAGCCGAGCTCGAGTTCAAAATTTCATAAGTTAAACTGGCTTGAGCTCGAGCCCAATCGAGCCTTTGGGCTCGGCTCGTTATTTGCACCCCTACTTGATAAATGTGTTAAACATTTCATGCTCAAATTGCATGATTTTAAGTATATTCGGGTTAGGGTTGATGTCAACGACGAGAAGAAATACGAGTGTTGTGCAGGTTTATAAATTCAACCCATCTAACCCAAAAGCTCTTTACTGAACTATAAATAAATGAACTCAGTAAATACTTATATAAAATTGTTTTATTATATGATGGATCATAACAAAAGAAGTTAAATAATTAGATTATCTCTCGTTTCATTATAAGTTTGTAAGTTTAAAAATTATTTGATTGTATTATTGTAAAAGAAAAGTAAACAAACATGATCAAAATGGATTTACCAAGACAATTGAGTCCCTTGCAACAATGGCAGTGATATCCGAACACGAAACACTACCCGCGCCACATTGTTTGTGAACTCTACGACGAAGATCCTCGATTACATCAAACCCCCTCAAACGTAGGTTTGGTGGTGTGGTCTTCTCGCTATCAGCCGGGCCGCTTGCTGATCCATCCAATAGCACCGAGCCATCGCAACCCTGTTGACGACGTTATAATGAGATATGTGGATATAACGCTACAAATTCTAAGGCATGAAATTGTAACTCGTGTAACTAGCGATAATAAAATGAGTTACACAAGTAGTATTTAGATAATATAATTTTATTGTTTATAGTTGTGATGGTCAAATAATAAGTTCTAACTTTTCTTAGGCAAGTGATGTATAAAACACAACTTTTATCATTTTAGATATTCAACAAGAGAAAGATAGTTAGTGATACAATCCTATATAGTGTTATGTATCTACTTTATCTTCTCATAACATCTACAACGGGTGGTTGTCGTCCTCATGGTCAAGGCTGGACCTATAGTATAAGTAACCTATGCTCAGGTCTAGGGCCTCCAGTTAAAGAAATTTATGCTAACTGTTAATATTAGTGTAAATTTATTGTTTTAGATTTGTTTTATAAGTAAACCACTCTATGTTATAGTTGTGTTAGATTTTTGCTTGGTTCCAAACACGGATAAAGGAGTACGGTTTATAATAATCAGAAAAGAAAAAGGGCCCTAAAATTTTATTTCGCTTTGGGCCTTCAAAAAGGTTGGAACGGCCTTGCTCGTGGTGATGGCATGACCAACAATTCTATGGACGACAAAGAGAGAAAGAGCCATCACAACAATGGGGGGGGGGGATGTTGGTGTTGTGGCTAGCGGGCGGGGAATGAAGTTGATGTGGCCGATGTGCGTGGATCATCCTATCGACTCGCTTTAAAAAAATATAGTCAATAAAGTTCATGTACATATAAAAGGTGGACAAGCGTATACACTTAAAAACCGTTTTTCTTATGGTACACAGAGATAAAGTAGTTACACGAAATTTCACGTATTTCATAACTATAGAAGTAAAAGAAAAACTTATCTGACATGAAAACTAACGTATATATAAACAGGGGCGGACACACCTTAGACGCTGGGGTAGACTCCGCTACCCCTTGGCGCTTCGGGGTAGTGTAAATTTTGGAAAAATTTGACTTTTTTTGACGTTTTTTCGATTTCGTTACCTCTTTTTTATAAACATTACCCCTACGATTATTTTCTAGATCCGCCACTGTATATAAACACACCTGAACAAAGCAATCATGGAAATGAACTCTCAAAAGAGAAGCAGCAAGACCAACATCCTTCTTGATCACCTTCTCCATTTGCTTTCTAATAAATGATTCCAACTTTGGACACTTACTTTCATAGAATTTCCAAGAAAGCCCCTCCACTAACTGCTGTTGTTGTGCTTCTAAACTCTGCAAATGCATTACCATCACTACCAACACACCCAAAGTTAGTGCAACAGTGTGAGAGGGTAGTAATGTCATTTTAGAACCACCCATTGCTTAACACTATGGTTTTCTTTTTGCTTTCAAGCTTACAAACTACATGGACTACTTATAGCTGAGAAAAGTTTCTTTTAAGCCCTTCATGATTGAAGAATTAGCTTCTTAGTCCCTCAAAGGTCAAAGTTTAGAATGGTGTATTGAATGTTTGGTGATGTGGTCCATGTGGATACTACCATGCAAGCATGTTGGGCCTTGGTCATCTTTGAAGTTTGTCTTGAGCACACTACATATGTTTGACAAAATATTTTATATTTTCATAATAATTTTATGCAAGGAATATATAACCTTGAAGGGTCACGTAAAGGTAAGCGTTTGATTCCTATGTAGCATATATCTTGGTTTCGAATGCAACTTTCACTGGTATTCTACTTTACGCTTGAGTGCCATTTGTCCAACGTAATTTTTTTATCTAATATCACTCATTTAGATGGCATTGTATCCATTGATACAGGGGCGGATCTAGCAGTGCGTTTGAAAAAAAAATAGTGAGAACATTTTAGAATTTAGAAAAAAATAGTAAAAATTAAATAGAATTTAACAAAAGAAACCAATTAGAATAAAATCCCGAATCTATCACTGCATTGATAGATTCAAATATCCAATGAGTTTTCAAAATAGGATCTCATGGTTAAAAGCTCTAAAGTAGTTTACATACTTTGCTAAGTTTAATCTTCCAAAACACAAAATTATTATATTTACTTAAAAAATTAAATAAATAATAACTTTTTTAACTATTACAGGAAATACTATATTTAGACTTTTAAGAAAACAATGGTGAAAGTAGATATGTCGATAGTTGTTGGATTATTAAATTGTAATTACAAGTTTCGTCCCTTCATTATTACCAATCTCCATGTTTTCTTTGTACAACTTGCTTTCTTTATATTTACATTTTTATTTTCAATTTTTGTTGTTCGCAATTTTATCTGCCTTTCATTTAGTTATCTTTGATCTTTAACAATGCATCATTATAATTTTATAGTATTATATTTTTCATATGACGAATTCAATATATTTATTTGACATATTTTGATCATACAAGTTTAATTTACAATCGACACTTAAATTATCACTATAGTATTCTTTGTCAGGACGACCCATGTGTATGAGTGGGTGAGGGACGTACCTCTTAAAAGAAATTAGTGTATATTATAGGCAAAAAACTTGATCGCATTCCTTGAAAATATAATTAAACCCCTCATCACACCCTCTGAAAATAACTCTTGGGTCTGCCACCGTTCTCTACCATCACCTGAATAAATTTTCTATGAAAATTATGATTATGGACGATGAATATTGAATACTGTCCTATAAAAATATATTATTATGTGGAATATGAAGGTGAGAAATAAGGCTCAATCTATTTGTACACCAAAATGTTTATTCAGACACTTATGAGCTTTCTATACGACTCGTATAGACCTATACAAGTCGTATAGGGTTAACCTTAAACAACCAAACTGACACTGACACTGGGGATGGTCGTTTACGGACACATATAAAGCTATACGAGTCTAATATGACCTAGATGATTTTTTTGTTCAAAAGTTGGCAACTATGTTGGGTGTTTAGTTATTTTTATTAAATATTAATTTTGTATGTTTTGTATTAAATATTTTATCGTATCGTATAGTATTGTGTCATATCGTAATTTGTCTTATTTTTATGTAACGTATCGTATATTTTTATAATATTAATTTTAAACATTTTATACGTATTATATTGCATCATTATGTGTCATATCCTATTTTATCGTTAAGTTTCGTATGTTGTCGTATCATATAATATCATATCACGTCGTATCGTATTATATTATATCGTGTCGTATTGTATTGTACATTATACGTAACCAAATTCAAAACATTGTAAATAAACATCACAGATATAAACAAATTAAAACTGCAAACTGAACAAGATAATAAGTCTGCACATACATAACAAAATCCAAATACATCAAAATGTGAAATACAAAAAAAGACAACAAATTATCCTAAACCGGCGCCTGACCCCTGCGGATCCGAACCCCCCACCTTTGGACAATGATTGTCCGGATACAATCGTGCGGTGGCATCGGTTGGGTTGATGACCAAGATCATGCGCCCTCTGAATATCCCCCTGGATAACCCGTATCAAAAGGTCCTCAATACAGTCATGTTGGCGGTCTATCAGGAGTTATGACCATTGTTCATCCACTATAACGCTGCCACGATGCCAAAGGCAAATCGTCGTAAACTGTTGGGGGTCCTAAGGCACCCTCTATGGCAGCAGCGGCGACGACGGTGGGAGCTGAACGTTGACCGGAGCATCACCCTCATCCACGGGCTCGCCCTACTCCACATAAGGAAGAATTGCTGGGTTGTAAACTGTCACACCCCGACCCGCAGCGGATAAGGTAACCGGGGCATGATTGGGTTTTCATCAAAGCTTATGACATACTATTTTAAAGTTTCAATAATTACTATTTCGATTTAAATAAAAGAAATCCCATAACACAATATTCAAACAAATCACAATATAGTTCAAATCAACGCAAATAACATTTTTATTCTTCTAAGGCCCAATCCTAAGTAATCCATTCTTCAAACCTGTTCACATGTATCATGTGTAAAAGAAAAGTTTGGTCAACAAAAATTGGTAAGTGAATCTCTTTATTATTAGTAAAAATAATATGTTTGAATCTTTTATTTGGAAAATGTGCATTAACCAATGTAAGTGAATATCTTGTATGTCATATGTCAACTTCCACCAACAATCTCAAAAAAAAAAAAAACAATTCAATAGTATACAAGTGTGCACGGTATTATGGTGTGCTGCAATCTAATCTCAATGAAACGGAGCTGATCTCGTATAATTGGCAACGTTGAGTTCCACTCATAAGTAATGGAGAACAGACGGCCTTTGATGAGGTAATGATTGAAACGAATGTAAAGCACCAAGTGACAAATAGACATTTAGCACATAACACATAGACTTCACATAATGGTAATTGCACATATATAAATCTTGTACAATGAAATGGCGAAACACGACACATGATACACCCTAAAAGCGTATAATAAAAGGGGAATTGTAAGATTCACTCACCGTGGTTGCGTTAGCGATTCTTTATAATGACGCACTAGTAGAAAATCAAGAAACCGACTGAACGAACATTATCCTAGATATCCACATGACGACTAGGTTAATTAATATTCTTATGTTCGCAATTTATCTATTTAAATTCTTAATTATTTATTTATGTGAGTGTTAATGAGTTATTACTTAAAAGTGTTAAGATAGATTATTTATGGTTTAAGTTAGGTTTGTAAAAGGGTTAATTAAGAATTATTAAAAAAAGAATTAAAAATAATGGTTACAGATATAATTTTAAAGGCCTTAAAATAAATTTTAAGATTTAAAAAAAAACATTCCCCTAAACCGGCCTCCGCCCGGCTCGAACTAGCGATCTTTCGTTTTGCGTGCACGCAGCCCTTCCACTGGGCTGCGTGTCTAACCCAGTATTACTATGATTTAAATTCTTTTAATAGAAGTTGTGTTTCATCCGTTTGTTGTTTTTATTAAAAAGAAGGAAAGTGCAACGACAGGGACGGGGCCGGGACTCAAACACTGGACCCTTTCGTTTACGTGCACACAGCCCGACCAACTAGGCTGTGTGTCTAACCCGTTGATATTAAGATTTTAATTATTCTCATACTAAAACTGCGTTGATCCTATTACTGGTTTATTTTAAAAAAGTAAAGAAGTGCAGCGAGTATATCGGGACGGGACTTGATCTTGTCACCTTGGCCGACTTTTTGTGTATATCATACACAGCCACCACTATACATCACTAGTTTTGAAAACTTTTAAATTTATAATTTATTTGAAACCAGTTTTATAGGTTCATCTTCTTCGTTATGTTTCAACTGAAACCGAACCCAGAATAACCCACCCATTGAATTGATCTTTTCCAATCTTGATTTACTGTTTGGTGACGAATTAACAGAGGAATAAACCACTTGAAATAAAAAGAATTGTACCGAAACACATGTCGTGGATTATTGACGGTTTCCGGCGGGTTGGTTTCTTAGGCGGAACTCCGGCGGTGTCCGAGCTTTCCGGCGATCGTTTTAATCGAGGAGTCAGTGAATGTTTTCGTTGAAATTCATTGATGTGTGCTTTACATCGAGATCTTTTCAACCGAATTCTTGTTTTTGGAAAACCATAGAATTTCTGATTTAAGAATATACGGAGGTTGGTTCGAGAGTGTGTAGAAATGTGTCCAGGTTCGTAAATCTTGAAAAGGAAACGCGGAAATCGGATACCATCAACTGAATTAAGGAAATACAGCTCAAGACTCGCTGTCAAATGTCTTGGGCGGTAACTGTGTTTCGAATGGAATTATAAGTTAAAAGCATATTTATTTCATTTGTCTAAGATGTTTACACCAAACCACCAAATGGCGCAGTGGTTGGTTTGTTGTGGGTTTAAATGTGGAGAGGTTCGAGTCCCGCAGTCTCTGTTTTCTTTTATTTATATTTTTTATTTTATTATTTCTTCTTTGAATTTATAAAAAGAATTCCTAAGTTTCAATCAATTACACGAATGGCCCCTCACATTTGTTACTAGCGTACATATATGCGTATAACATAAATACATAAAGAAAATATAAAATTCCTCATTTATTCATTGAAAGTTTGATTCAAAACGGGTCGGATTTTGGTAGCCCCCTTTTGGCGGGTGTTACATAAACGAACCGAACAAACACGAACGAGGCCATGTTCGTGTTCGTTTGTTATGAATTGTTCACGAACACATGTCGAACAATAGTTTATGTTCGTGTTCGTTTGTTAATGAATTTCAGTTGTTCGCAAATAGTTCGTGAACACTAGTCATGAACACAAATAAACATAAAGAACTCAAACGAACACAAATTAACAGAAACGAACATTAAATTTGAAATTAAAAAAAAGCACCATTAACCTTAAACATCTCACACAAGTAGTCAAATAGAACTATTAAGTAATAAATCAAGAATTCAAGACATGAGAAGTCTACTACAGTCGATAAATCAAGTTTAGCTAACATAAGTCATAATTATCTAAAGTTACTAAACTTATCCCAAAAAATGTCTTTAGTCTTGTAGGTCCCTGTCACTCGTGGATCGATACGAGATTAACAATCAACAAAGGGTGCGGAATCTCATTGATAGATCTAACGAATACAGAAACACGTTTGTAAGATGAAGAACACGAACAATCACTTTCAACCCATCTTCTATTGATTATCCAACAAAAATGTTTACAATCAATTCAAGACATAATAAATCTCTTAGTCACTCTCTATAGATTTCTCACACTCAATCTAACAGCCACTCTCTGTGTAATTAAATCACTAACTTTCTAGTTTTCTCCACCTAATGCATAATGTGTGTTTATATATTACACACATATGCAGACTGAGCCAAGCCCATCATCACATAACAAACTCGGAACAATATAATGTTGATAAACTAGGAACTTCATGAACTCTTAAACTCGAAATCTTGTTAGCAAACTCGGAAACTTAATTAACTCTCTTTCTTGGAATCCAAGTCACCATCCAAGACTACAAGATATCCAAAGACCTAACTATTAAGTTGTTGTCACAGAATGTGCACCAACAAGTGACCAACTTCTTCATATGTTTAGATAAGGGCTTACATTTTACTATTTTTTTAATATGCTTATCAACTAATATTTATGGGGGAAGTAAAACCTAAGAGGGAAAGTGAAATATTAAAAACTTTTAATAAACTAGTATAAACAAACAAACATGAACGATGGTAAACGGGCGAACATGAACGAACGTAGACGGACATATTACCGAACGTTCACAAACGTAGTGCTTTGAAATATTTCGATTGTGAATGTTTGTTGAATCGTCAAAAAATTCAACCATCGTTGTATCCTTTTAAAAGCAGAAAGACAAAGAATGCCAAAGCCAATACTTCACTTACATCTATACGACTCGTATAGCTCTATACAAGTCATATAGGGTTGACGTACGCATGATATCCATTAACTTTGTGTCACTATAGACCTCGTACCATTTACAAGTCGTATAGGGTTTCCATGTTACACCATATAGTAGAGCTTGCCTGAATTTTGGGATTTTTAATTACCTTATATAACTCATATAGATCTATACGAGTCATATATAAGGTGTTAAAATAGGAAGTCGAAGTGTTCCAATAATACGAACCTTGTTATAAATCAAAATATGATCTTGCATTTTATGGTACGTTTTGCCCCACGCCTCTATGTACAAATTTGGATATGTTTAATTTTAATAATGCACCATTTGATATAGCGAAATTCATGTGGAAAAGGTTTGGGCTTTCGAAGGCATGTTGGGCTGAAGAAAGCGGGTCGGTTTGCATTGGGTTGAGAAATGGATCACCCAAAGACTCAAGATCAAGTTCAGGATTTAATATATTTTATTTTTTATCTCTTTTATGTGGTTTCAAGTATCATTTAGTTTTCTAGTTTATATATTTAGGGTTAGTATAAACATATGGTTTGATATTAGTTATTTAGTCTTTTGATATTTTTAAGTTTTTAACGGGGTAATTGAAACCTTTCGTCAATGTGGAGTTAACCCATTTGATAAAGGCTCATACATCTTAGAATGAGATTTTATGTTAAAATTTAAGCAAGGGAGTTATTTATTAATTCGTATAATATAGGGTAGGAGTAAGCTTTATTATTCAATAAAAATAATAATTTTGAAACCTATGAATTCCAATTGTTTTGAGTTTTATCATTGTAATGTGTTCTTAAGCCATTTGGACTCTTTCGTTTGACCGTATTAAGTAAGGGTGCAAACGAACCGAGCCGAATTGAGCCTGAGCGTGGCCATGCTTTTGCTCGAACTTAATTAACTTATGAGAGCTCGAGCTCGAGCTCGGCTCGGTTCGAGCTTTGTTTTTAAAGCTCGATCTTGGCTCGTTAGTAGTTTCTCAAGCGAGCTCGACTCGTTTCCTTTCATTTAGTTAATTAAATAAAAATAATATAAATAATAGACTCGTTTAGACTCGCGAGCTCGAAAAGTGAAGCTCGGGTTCGGGTTTGTTTACAAAACAAACTTATTTTTAGGTTCGGACTCGGCTCATAAACAACTTTGAATAAGCTTGGCTGGCTTGGCTGGCTTGCTCGTTTACTAGATATCTTCAAATAAGGGGTAAATATTATTATATATTAATAAAAACTAATACTACACTAAGGTCGGCGAGCCTAACGAGCTTCACATGACAGGCTCGAGCTCGAGCTCGATAAATAAACGAGCTTTCATTTAGGCTCAAGCTCTGCTCGGCCTCAATAAGACTCGGCTCATTTTGAGCTTTTTATCAAACTGATCTTGAGTAGCTCGTGAACTGCTTGGCTCGTTTGCACCTCAATTGCACTGTATGAGTGTATGTTGTACCTGCATGAAATTTATGTTTGTTTTTTTGTTCATAACTGCTAAGAAAACATGTTTCTAAAGTTACTATTCAAAATATGGAATTTTGTTGTGTATCCGAATGGGGGAAGTATCTTGACTTTGTAATTCACTATTTGTAACTAAAATTATGTCCAGTTTTAAATTTGTTTTTGTAAGAAAAACGAACCTATCAAAGTTCCTTCCCATTGTATTGTAATTTAATAATTTTCGATGATATATTGCTTTCTTTATTACTAAATTAGATTTATTATTATTTTTTTATGGAATTGTGCCCTCCCTACAAAAAAAAAATCGTATCCGTCACTGCCTACGTCTATATACAATGTTTTTGAGTAAAGTTTACAAATGGTACTTATGATTTAGCAAAATTTTGGATTTTTAGCTTTTCAAAAGTACACAAATGGTACTACAACCACTAAAAAAAACCAACATCCATTCCTTATAATATAACCAAACCCACTCACATATTTTTTAGGGTCGTCATTGTGAATGCTCAACATTTTAAAAAAAAGATGAGAAGTGAAGAATAGAGAAACTATTGGTTTGGATTAACCTTAATACCCTTAAAAACCCACGCGTCTCTTTTGTATTTGATAAATTCCATTTTTTAGTCTTAACTATCAATTATCTAATTTAATGGCAATGATTACCTCCTAACATTCCTATGTAAAACCAACTTCCTATTATATCCTTAAGCCATGTGTAGTCATAAAGCCACATAAAGCCCTTTGGTGGGGGTTATGCGACAAGTGGCAAAAAAGTACAAGAGACGGCTTTATGGGGATTATATCACAAGAGGGTGTAGTGGTAAGGGGGATATATAACCCCTTCAATTATACATACATATGTATATAAATAAATATGTATGAGTAGGGGAGGAAGGGACATGGTGTGATATATTTCGCGGAGAATCAAAACTTCAACCCCATAACGTCGGCTGTAATGGAGTTCCAGTCGCTATGTACGCTATGACCATCTATGGAGCCATGTGACATTAGAGAGAGACTTAGCTTCAATCATAATTCATAAAACTTATTTTGACCTTTTGGGGTTTGATCATTAAAACTAGTTATTTATGAGTAAAATAAATAATTCTCCAAATTATGTTAGAATCACCTATAAATTGCATTTCTTCGAAGAGTTATTGAATATATATTAATATTATTCAAAAATCCCAAACACATTTATAGTCTTGAAAATGACATGTTGACAAAGTTAAGCCTCGGTAACACTTGAATATTCTACAATTACAGAATAGTAGATAACATCTGTTATATCATTTCTTTTAAAGTTTTACCTTTTTTCCATTTGTATTATAAGGTCATATGCTATAACATAATAATATATACTATGTTGTACCATTACAATCTCACAATGCATGTAACACAAAGTGTCAAAGCTAAGACATAAAAGGGGGGCCATATATATGAGCCAGTTAGATGAGACAGCACAATACAACAATGGTACATAACAAACCCTATGGGTGTGCACAACTAGAAGTAACAAACTTCAAATTATCAATGGATATGATGTGGAGTAAATCCAAGAATTAGCGGACAATGACATGGACCAACTTGATAAGAAGAAACATAACAAAGAAGGCCTAAACTTTAAACGACCATAACGTTGGCTACGATTGGAGTTACGTGCACACGAGCAACAGACATTAAGGCTTTGATTTCGTCAATTAAGATTTTCTCCCACTTTCGTCAAATTTGAACATTTTCTTTTTCTAGCCTAGAACATGTGAATCCTTAATTGAACCAATTTACGCGTCTATTTACGCCTCTAATTTAGAATCTCTTTACAAGAGCATCTATTGTAAATGTCTAATTCATTTAGAAATTACAATTTTTCCTTTGAGAACTATTTTAGTTGTTATTTTTATTGATTCCCCTCTGCATCAGCATCGGTATAGACTTCTAGTTGCTATACATCGGCATTGCTAATATGTTTTAGATAACCGTAGTTCTATTACAAACATCACGATAGTTTCGTTTAGGAATACAATGTTCATCTATCGAAAATTTAGAACACATTCTTAATTCTAGTGTATGTTAATAAAATCGACTTGTATTGAAATTATAAACAGAACCTTTAAAAGCAATGCAATACTTTAATTATCTTGTAATTGTTCATTTCATTCCATCTCTTATTCTGTATACCAAACACTATCTAAGTTATTGTGATAATACAATATCATAATAATTTAGTGGGGCTTGGTTTGTAACATTATACGAAAATGCATCTTGTGTACATATTTGTAACAAGAAAGCACAGTCAAAAAGTACATATTTGTATCAACAATTGATCATCTACATAAATTTGATTAAAAAGTTAAAAATTAATTCATTTGATGTTTAACCAGGGGCGGAGCTAATGTGTTAGCAGGGATAGTATAGGCTACGGCTTAACCTCGTCTTCATAGTGTAAAAATACCCGTCAACTCCGTCTTCATAATGTAAAAATAAACATTAACTCCGTCTTCATTATACAAAGGATACCCCTGATTCCAAAAAAAAAATGGATACCCCTAAATTTTTGTGTTAGTTCCGCCACCGTGTTTAACTATTATTTTATCTTATTTAAACAATGTATTTTTATTGATTTTGTATTAAAACACAATACTTTCGAGATATTTAATTGACAATTTCCAAATTGTTTCCTAAATTTGGTTGTTTGTTTTTCGGTTGTTTTGGGTGTTGATCATGTTTTACTTGGTCATTTTATTTTGCTTCGTGCTTTGTATATCATCAACTTCCAGCTGGCCAGTTTTATTAATCTATATATTGTTTGCGATTAAAAAAGAAAGACTACTAGATCCTATATAAATTATAACTAGTGGGTTATACCTATGCTCCGTGGCAGAGCAACCCAATTTTAATGGAACGTAGGCGTAATAGTAAAAATAACGTTAATGGCAGGAATTCGTTTGATATTGGTTCGGTTCATTAAGATATCGAGACTTACCGAAAGAGAAACAAAAAAAGTCATGATACGACCAAAAAAAATACCGAGATATGTTTACATCGATCGAAACAATAAAAACGAATATCAATTTCGGTGCTGACGTTGTTCGGTTAGTATTAGACCGTTCATTTTATTACATGTACAACACCAGGTTCGATTGAAACTTACAAAAGAAAAACAAAAATATAGTAAAGAAAAAGGAAAGATGAAAAAAGTTTTATAAAAAAGAGAAGTAAAAAAGACAAAATCACTGTAGCTAAGAAGTTAATAAATTATATATATAATAATAATTATCCCTTATATAAAGTATAGATCAATATAACTATTATTCATAATGGTTTTTATTCCAACTATTTTCTTTAATGGTTTTTTATTCGAACTATTTTCATGACTTAATTTTTTGGTGGCTCCATGTTCAATGGTGCGCAGGAATAGGGCCCATCCCATAAAACAAAAAACTATATTATATATGTATAAAAAAACATACTAACTTAATTAGATTACAACCTAAGTAAATGAGAACTCAGGAGTAAAGAATACCCATTAGTTTTTTAGACCCACTTATACCTTACAAAATACTAAAACCCAAGTATGTTTAGTGTCACGATTTATCATTTGATCCCCGTGTGGTGTCTCTGGTTTCTTGGGATAAGCCAATCCATTCTGCTTTTTGTTCGGTCAATGGTTTCGTCCTGCCTTGTACTCTTTAGGAGCGCGTCGTCAGCTTTCGACCAATGGTGGTTTGCCATAGACACGCACACACACTTCTTCATTGACACTGAGTTTGTCCCTAATAAAGTCTAGGACTAGCCAATAAACTCAAGCATTCAAATACAACCCATACATTACGACCTTCGAACATTTAGCCCGTGACACTAGGCTCTTAACTAGTCCATTAGGTCAACCATTCATTCAATCTATCGAGGAAATAAAAACCTGAGAGCCCATACATTATAAAAAGTTTAAACAAATAGATCATTTTACTACCATAGTTTAATTTTGTTTATCGTTATCACATTCACAATTGTGTTTTTTTAACTTATTTATATATAAGTTAAAATTTTTGGAGGCTCATTTTATTACTCTATATCTTAAAACAAAAAGGTTGGTGGTTGTCACATCACAGCCACCGCCTTTACGTTTATATATAAACACTGTTTGAGAAAAAGTTACACATTCAGTTTTAATTTTTGGTAATTGATAACTTTGACCCGCCAACCTTTCTACTTAATAACTTTGCGTCTCATTTTATTTCAGTTAATATTACGACTTTACGCCGTAGCGTGTTACATATTAATATGCTTTTTTTTATCTATGCCTAACCATTTTAATGTCTAAATTACTTTTATGATTTTACATGGTTGTCTAAGGTACCATTACAACTTTATACCGCAACGATGAGACATGTTCTTTTTTTTTATTTATGTCAAATGACGTTAATATCACAAATATACCATATCTAACAATGGAAAAAACGTGTAATTTTACGTGCGAGCATGACACGTTAATGTCATCATCGTACATTGTAACCGAAATACTTATATAGGTTACGTTGAGTTAGATTGGATACACCGAAACACGTGTTTTTATATGGTTAACATATCACATAACGTACCGTCAACTATAAACATCTAAAGTGTCGCAGCCGTAACACGCGACATGTGGCAGTTTTAACGTACCTACGGTTTAAATTCGCGTTTCAACGGAAACGAGTAACGTTTTGACATAAACTTTTTCTTACACAAGTCTGGTCAAATATTATACGTTTTTATCCTTATTTTGTGTACGCTCGTAAACTGTGTACGAAAGCGAGTCGGGTTAAATATAATACTTTTTCATTCAACGATGACGTAATTTTTTTCAGAAACAAGTTGGATCAAATATACGGTATAAATTTAAGTTACTTAACTTTCGACGCCGCCATAACACACGACGGGTCAAAATTCTAGTATTTATTAATTGAACAAGACCTCGAGGGTCCCCAAGTTTTCTGAGACGACCTTGGTTACACTGGGGTGTCATATAAGTAAATAAATCTGATACTCCACTAAGATTAAACTTAGTTGTTAACTACAAAGTTGTTATATTTTTATAATAGGAATTGGTTTGAATCCTTAGGCATAACCAAAAAGAATGCCTTTCAAAAATAATACAACCAAAAAAGAATAATTATATATAACCAAAAGAATGCCTTTCAAAAATAATATAACCAAAAAAAGAATAATTATATTTATGTACTATACAGCCAAGTAGCATTATAGTCTAGGTATGGCTGAAAACGAATCAAACGAACACAAACAAATGCTTGTTCATGTTCGTTGTTAAGAAATATATGTGTTCATAACTGCTCATGAAGCTTACCGAACGAGATTTTATGTTCGTGTTTGTTTGTTAAGAAAATGAACTTGTTCGGTGTTTGTTTGTTAATTTTAGGTAATAAATGAAAACGTACGATGATGAACATAAATGAGCACAAACTAATGTTGATGAACACAAATGGTAACAAACGAACACAAACAAACGTTCATGAACAAAATATATAATACATTGACACTTATTAAATATTTTATTTGTCGGAATTTTGAAGTATTTAAATAAAATATAAAAGCTAAAAACACTAATGAACTACCAAACACAAACGAACACGTTATCGAACGTTCACGAACATAAATGAACGAGCGCGTCCTCTGTTCATGCTTGTTCATTTAACTAAACGAACGAAATTTCTTGTTTGTGTTTGTTTGTTTAATAAACGAACGAACACAAACGAATTTTCCGTCAATCGGTTCACGAATTGTTTGCCGAACGTTTGGTTCATTTGCAGCCCTAAGCCTAGGGATATCTTAAGGGTGAGATAAGGCTTAGGTATTACTAGGTCTTAGGTTCGATTTTCACAAGTGAGTTTTTCCCAGATTAATTAGGTTTCCTGCCGAAATGGTGTATAGACATTATAGCCTCGTGAAGATGAATATGAGCAGATAGTTCCACTAATGACATGATAATACTCTAGTAGTTTATTAATGATCTAAATTTACCGTTAAAAAAATAACGGAAAGATAAGGTAAGATACAGGTCTTTTAAATTACGGATTTACCCCCATGCTGAAGAATGAAACGTAAAGACTGACAAACTTCACGTTTATGTCAGGCATTCTTAAATTTACCCCTTTATCCACGATTTTATCTTGTGTCAGTTCCGTGAATGTAATATTTGTGTCTTTGTGAGTAAATGTTGCATAATTTACTACCCCATTCAATTCTTTTGTCATGGAGATCTTAGATTTCATTCTATTGTTGCATTTGCTACTATTGTGTTAAATGTTTACCTAGAGTATGCACGCGTAGCACGGGTAATCCAACTATTTTTAAACATAAAGTAAGCAAAGCTAGTTCCCGTTGATGCTCAGTGAGATTTTGGCTTGGTTAAAGAAGGGTAAAAAGAAGGTGTAATCACTTTTTTTAATAGGATTCATTTCATATATGCTCGTACAAACTTGAAAAAACCAAAACTATAAATATCATATATTTTCTTACAAAATAGTTAAAATATCAAATATACCCGATTTATTAGTAATAATCTAATAAATAATTATTTTACCCTTATTTTTTGAACTTCAAGTTTTCATATATGCTATAATTTAACTTTATATTTTTGTACAGCACATTTTATGTTTAAATCTATTTTTACCCATTTTTATTAGTATTCTTCACGTATGATATTTAAGCTAAATAAATTAAGTTATAAATCAGTATGTATAATATTTGAAGTTAGAGGTCATATATGAGATTTCAAAGTTTTAAAAGAATAAGAGTAGAATTATCATTTATTAAATTGTTTTTAATGAATTAAATATATATGATATTTTAACTACTTTGTAAGTGTATATGTATGATATTTAAAATTTTGCAAAGGTATACATGATATTTTGCAAGTTTGTAGGGTATGTATGAAATTACCTCTTTTTTTTTTTAATAAAAACGTTATATCTATATACACACAAACACATAATAGTTTTTTTGAGTAAACTGCCAAAATGGTTCCTGTGGTTTGGTCACTTTTGTCACTTTAGTCCAAAACTCAAACCTTTTAAATCTGGGTCCCTGTGGTTTCAATTTTGTTGTCATTTTCATCCAAAATCAAAATATGTTCAGATTTTTCAGTTAATATCTAGTTTTTTGTCTTTTTCCTCCTTTTTAATGAATGACAAGATGGTCTTTTAACGTTTTATTATAACAAATTAAAAAAATCTGACCATTTTGTCTTTCATTAAAAAAGAGGAAAAAGAAAAAAAAAAGTTGGATGGTAAATAAAAAATCTGATCAGATTTTGATTTTAAATGAAAATGACAACAAAGTTGAAACCATAGGAAACCAGATTTAAAAGATTTGAGTTTTGTACTAAAGTGACAAAAATGATCAAACCTCAGAGACTATTTTAACAGTTTCCTAAGGTATTTTTTCTTATCATGATTCACGAAATGCAAATCGGTTAATACATCTATTTGTACTTAAGTCATGTTGGGTAAGAAAAGGCACACAAGAGTGTAAAAGTACGCCGCATTATTCTTGCAACGGTTGTTAAAAGTGTTACTTGTATTTTGTCGTCTGTTTATTAATTTTCATGATGTTACAAGATATGTCGTTTTGGTAATTTATTTTCATGATGTTACAAGATATATCATTTAGGCTGTTTATTTTCATGATGTTACAAGATATGTCTTTTTTTCTTCGTGACTATACGTTATTTATTACCATATTGATTTAACCTTATAAAATTACAACATTTTATCACTGTTGGTAGACATTATATTATTTAATAGTATAGGAATAATATATTTTGATAATCTTAACTATTAGCTGTTGGCCGGTAATGGTCTCAATTTTAAAAATAACCAATGCTAATCCCACATTTTCATATATTGTAAACCAATGGACCTTTGCTAATTATAAAAGAAAATAGGACAAAAAGAAATTAAAATTCTGTTAGTAAAGGTAAATTGATTTACAATATATGAAAAGATGAGACCACCACTGGTTATTTTTAAAATTAGAACTGTTTCAGACCAACGACTAACAGTTGAGATTATTAAAATTCATTGTTTTAATTAATACACGGAACCTTAAACATTGTAAACACATAAAATTACATGCTCATTTAATAGATCTACTTACGGTGTAATCAAGTAGAACCACTCTTGAGTTAGTTAGGTCGGATCATTTGAATGATTTTAAGTTGAGATTAAAACTAAATTAGTTCTCAATTAAATTTACAAGTTTGAGCATGAACTTTATGATTAATTAGATTAGCGAGTTTATATAAATTTAACTAACAACTATCATATAATGATGATAAAAATACAATATATATATATATATATATATATATATATATATATATATATATATATATATATATATATATATATTGTTATATAATTGTATGTATACAACAAATTATATATACATAAAAATAACTGAATAATACTTACATAATAAATAAACCAAGTGTAACCTGAATTTTATAAAATTACTCACAAGTCGAGCTGAGATTAAAACTAAATTAGTTTTCAATTAACATACAAGTTTGAGCACGAACTTTATGATCAGTTAGATTAGCGAGTTTGTATAAATTTAACTAACAACTACCATATAACGATGATAAAAATACAAAATAATATATATTGTTATATAATTGTATGTATACAACAAATATATATACATAGAAATAACTGATTAAAACTTGCATAATAAATACACCAAGTGCAACCTGGATTTTATAAAATTACTCACAAGTCGAGTTGAGTTTAAAACTAAATTAGTTCTCAATTAATATATAAGTTTGAGCCCGAACTTTATGATCAATTAGATTAGCGAGTTTATATAAATTTAACTAATAACTATCATATAATGACGATAAAAATACAAATAATATATATATATATATTGTTATATAATTGTATGTATACAACAAATTATATACATATAATACATAATAAATACACCACGTGCAACTCGATTTTCTATAAAATTACTCACAAGTCGAGCTGAGCTTTAAACATGATGAGTAGAATTTCCGTTCTTGTAAATTAAATAAATAAATTCAAACTTTTTGTTTACACCAAACTAGCATTAATTTTCTACCATTATTTATTATTCCTAAAGTTCAAAATCTTGGCCAGGTTTTTGGGTTCAAATTTTGGCAACTTTTGAAAGCTTGAAACTATAAACAAATTTATAAGAGGGTGTGGCCAAGAATCATGTGAAGTGCATCAAATGTAAGCCTTGCATTAATTATAAGCACACACTTTCACTTATAGCATGTGTGTGTGTATATATATATATATTGATGTGCATGCATCTTTAACTCCTGCTCAGTCTCTTGGTTTTGACCATAAGCCAACTCCCCCCCCCCCCCCCCCCAACAAAAGAAAGCCACATGAAGAGCATATATTCCAATATCTTGCTTCTTGTGACTATAGTTTTCTTGGCACTTAACCTTGGTGAAAGTCTCCATCCTCATCATTGTAAGAGCAATATACTTGCATAAGTAAAGTATTGTTATACTTGTGTTAATTTATAATATATCATATGAAATTGCATTACATATTAATAGTGTTCTACCTTGTATTTTAGTTACAAATTATCGAGGACAAGGCGGTCTCAGTCGATCCCAAAGTCAAGAACATCCTAAGGTTTGTTTGTTTGTTTCCCTCCAAAATTAGTTTAAAGTTCTTTTCATGTATAAAACTTTGAAAAATTAACGAATCAACGTTCTTATATTTCACTATCGGTTTTGGGTTAATTTTCAGCTTCTTGTCCCTTGATTGAGTCTTATTAATTATCATCAAGTTAAAATCTTGATTTTCTAGGAAGGAGAACGGGTAGAGCTTGGGATGGATCTATACCCGACAGGATCAAGCATACCCGATTGTTCACACGCGTGCGGGCCATGTTCTCCTTGCAGGAGAGTGATGATAAGTTTCAAGTGTTCCATGACTGAATCATGTCCAGTGGTCTATAGATGTACTTGCAGGGGTAGATACTATCATGTTCCATCTAATTGATCAATCTTCATGGATACAAACTTGGACAGTTAATTGGACTTTGATGGGAGATTTGTTGAATTAATATACTTGTTAAATTAGATGATTAATTTAGAACATTTTGGAACTAAGTTTTGTGGATAGGATCTTTGAGATTGTAACTTTTGTCACTAAGTTAGCTATTTTAGTTTCTTGTTATTTCATAGTTTTTTTTTTTATAAATTAGGTATTGTGACTTTAGTTTTGCTCATTGGTATGATATTTCAATTACTTCAAACTAGTTGTGTTAATAAGTTGTTTTTTTACAAAACCAATTCTAAATAGGGATCTACAAAACCTTATAAAGACATGTATATAGTGTTTTAACTAGACAAAAGACGGTTATATAATTATGCAGTTCATACAGTTGTTTACTTAAAAATGATTCTATAAATTTACATGTACAAGTCAACAACATATCGTAAAACAACTACCCTTTACGCATTTGTTTCTCAAAACCTCTTCACGACAGGTTGAGAGGGCGCTTACACAATCTCTTTGAAGTACACTATAGACCCAAACTCCCTAAGAAATTAAAATCGTTTAACACATGGATTAATCATATCAACACAAATCTATTTTTATTGACAGGGTCCAAGGCCTCTTCTAAACTTCTTCACAATGAGCCTTGAAGAAAGTATTTCAAAGTTTTTTGTTGAAGGGCCTTCAGTTTTGTTACTTTTTACACAATCTTTTTTATTGAAGGACCTTTCAGTTTTGTTATAGGCCCAATGAGCCTTGAAGAAAGTATTTCAAAGTTTTTTTTTAGCCGATCCAGTATTCCTGGGCTGCAAACGAATCGAACGAACACGAACACAGCCTTGTTTGTGTTCATTTGTTAAGGAAATAATGTTTTTAGCCTTGTTCACGTTAAACAAACTTCGCGCCAAACGATTCATCGTTGAACGTTTGGATTGTTTACGGGGAGAGGGACAAGAGGTGCAGAAAACCAAACGGGATAGGTTTAAAACCAGTCCAGATCGAGTCAGTGAAAGTCAAAACTGGATCATCACAAACTAGCGGTTTGGAACCGATTTCAATCCAGATTTAACGTATTATATAACTAGCAGTTCTCCTGACTAGCGAATTGGATCGGGTCGAAACCAGTTTCACCCAAACTAGTTTCTTTATTGGTATAGATCTAGTTTCAGACCAATGAGCTTATAGCTCAGTGGTACCCACTACCAACAAAGTTCATTGCCCACATGTGAAGCTGTAGTGGTGCGGTTCGACCCTTGTGGTGCCCAGATCATGTGGATGGTATGCAAAGGTAATTTGCCGGCATCAATTCATAACCCTTATGAGATGGGATGATTGGTATCCTATGGGATAACAGGGACAGGGTTCCTTAACCCTTTTTTTTAGTTTCAGATCTCCATCTTGTTTTGTTGTGCACCTTTATCATGGTCGATGGACGCTTACATGACAGAGAAGCCAATGACCGTTCATTATGGCACACTTCTTGGTTGGATTTTGGTGACAAAAATAAATCGTAAATATTTAAATATTTTTTAAACTAACATTTTTTTTATAAATAAACTCACTATAATTTTTAAAAGGAAGTTTATCAACTCTAATCTTCCATCTATATTTTTTTAAACTTATTAAACTTCTATTCCATTTTTTTAGGGTTTTTGAATTTATGGACTCTAGATGATCTTAGGGTTTCCAACTTCCAAGCTTATATTAGGTTTTTTAAGCTTTATAAGTTTCATAAGAGAAGATCAAAGGGTTAAAGGTTAGCACATTGTTGTTGCTCAAGTGTGGACTTTTCTACAAAGAGGTTATTTCGGCTATAGTCATCGTTTCATCCATCAATCTTAGATCTGTTTTGATTAATTCTTAAAGTGCACGCGTGTGGACGTGGCGAATCCAGAATTTTTTCCAAGGTGTTTACTTTTTTATATGTTCCAGTTCATATGTCCGAACATAAAAAGTACGTGTCGGTTCGACGGTTCGGGTCGGATGTGCGTTTAGACTTAATAGTAAGTTTTCACTGTATAGGTGACGATGATTCTAAGTGTAGGTTTTGGTTGTCCGCAATAAAAAACATGGAATGAAGTGAACGATCTAAAGAAATCAACAAGGTAATAAAATCACAGGAATGAGCTATTACATTACACTAATAAAAAAACAAACATTTATGCTTCCATTCCAATGGAATGAACCAATCCTAGTTCTTCCCTAATTCCAGCATACTAAACATTGCGTCACTCACCGCAAACTACATTCAGCCTCTACGCAATCTTGCGAAAGCGACTAAAAGGGAACACACAATAAAGCAAAACAAAATCACCATCGAGCGGTTTGCAAGTAATATCTTATTCCACCATACTAAACAATGAATGCCACATATTTATCTCAATCCCCCCCCCCCCCCCTAAAACACTTAAGACTATACGCAATCCTACAAAGGCGACTAAAAGGGAACACAAGATTAAGTGAAACGAAAACATCTACAATGAGCCCAAATGAGGCAACCTATTCATACTAACTAGCCAATGTAAATTGAATGTCTAGAAATCAAATTAAACAAACATGTAAATCAACAAATTCAAAGTAAAATCAACAACTTATAAGGTTTAAACGAACCTGAAGGGCTTAAGAGCGTGTGGAGGCTGGAGTGGCTCCGGTGAGAGGCTGTGTGACCGGTGACAGCGTGTGGAGGGATGGTGGCTGGAGACGAAAGGATGAGTGGTAGCGTGTGTTCTGTTCTGTGTGTGTCTGCGTTTGAGGGTAAACAGGAAAGGGCGACAAGCATGAATCATTAAACCCTAATTCGCTTTTGAGTAAAAAACGCAAAAAAAAAGACTGAAAAGTGGCTTTAACCGGACTTGAACTTGGGACGTCACGGATGAGAAGCGTGCATATTAACCAACAGACCACACATACATTTAGTTACAAGGTTCCATAAAAAGTACTAAAGGGTTGCTTCAAAATTTTCTATATAACATAACACGATAAATTATGAACCAAACGGGTTCCTGGGAACCTTCTACTTGGCTCTAAATCCGCCCCTGCGTGTGGATCATTTGTTTGAGGATTCTAAAACATTGTATCACGTATTCGCGTATGTTTCCATGTTTTTTAAATCATTATGCTAGTCAATATGTACAAGTAGACATGTCATTCCTCATTTTTGACTCTCGCGCAAATGGACATTCTTTAAACCAGCCGTGATATGCATAGTGATCAAACATGAAGCCTTCTATTGGGAACGGATATTGTTATTAAGGGTCGAAACTATATTTTCTTCTACAAAATTAGCTTCTCTCAAGAGTCAACATAAGAAAGATGATAGAACTAGACTTCAACTTTGATGAATGTTTACATGAACTTATCTCGAATTACCTTCTCGATTTCTTCCATTTTTCGGATGATTTTAGGGTTCATAAGATCTCGCGCTTCCTTTATCAACGTTCCTTCTCTGCTAAAATGGTAAGCATTCACCACCGCTTTGATCCACGTATGCAGCTTCTCTGGTGTCCTGCAAAACCATATAATATAATTACATTATAATTGTAAATGTTATTTAAAAATAAAACTTTAGTCATATTTGATGAAGAAATGTGATGGACTACATACGTATATAAGTTATCGAAATCCTTTCCTTCGAGCTCGTCACCAGGGGTAAAAGCGTCATTTAGCGCAGATAACAACCTTTCCGGATCTTCAATAGTAAGAAGATACTTAACAATCCGAACCTCTTTCGGCATAAGCCTTTGAAGATTCCCTCTTGCTGCCATGTACAAATGATACAATATATATTTCACCTATCATTAGCCACATAACATTAAACAACTCATCAATATTAATCCAAAAATCAAAAGACATCAATAATTTAGGGCTGCAAACGAACCGAACAAACACGAACAAGACCTTGTTTGTGTTCGTTTGTTAGGAAATATACGTGTTCACAAACTGTTCATGAACACTTACCGAACGAGATTTTCTTAACGTGTCCGTTCGTTAAGGTAATGAACGTGTTCGCGTTTGATTGTTAATTAAAAGCAACGAACACAAACTAATGTTCATGAACACAAATGAAAACAAACGAACACAACAAGTGTTCATGAACATAATATATAATACATTGATACTTATAAAATATTTTATTTGTTGGAATTTTGAAGCAGCAGCAGTCATCATCATCATCATCATCATCATCATCATTATCATCATCATCATCATCATCAATAGCAAACCTAAGGTAGGGTCTGAGGAGGGTAAGATGTAGACAGTCTTACCTCTATCCCGTAGGAATAGAGAGGTTGCTTCCAGTGAGACCCCCGACTCGAAATAAAATATTAACTCTAAAAACACTAATGAACTATCAAACACATACGAACATAAACAAACAAGTTACCGAACGTTCACAAACATAAATGAATGAACACGGCCTCTGTTCATGTTCGTTTGTTTATCAACACAAACGAACTTCCAATCGAACGGTTCACAAACTGTTTGTTGAACGTCCAGTTCATTTGCAGCCCTAATCAATATAGGTCAACAACATTCGAGCGTTGACCAAATGATCAACATCTTTTCATCAAATTCCAATTACACATTCGGCTAAAATACATTTTAAACATATTTACCTCGTCTTTCATCATATCCGTCTCCTTTGCAGCTGACCAAGCTTTAGTAATCATTAAAACCAGTGCGGAATCTAATTGATTTTTTTCAGCCAAATTATCGATTTTCCTACAAGCAGCATCGACAGACGGAGAATTGATAATATCCTGAAATTTTAATTCTGCAGCATTAATTGCTTCAATGCTTTCGGTTGCAGTATCATACGCTTGTACAGCAGCCAAGCATGCGTTGCCAATCTTCGCAATTGCTAGCCATATAAAATAAAAAGATGTACACGTATCAGCAAGATTGCAATTACATAAGAATTATCATAAAAAAAGCATGAGAATTTACATAAAAAGATATAAAGTACACAGATGGTCTCTGTAAGCCAAAATTTTGGGTTTAGTCCATAGCTTGTTTAAAGTACACGGATGGTCCCTATGGTTTGCACTTTGTTACGCATTTAGACCCCAACTTTTTTCAAAAGTACATGGGTCCTTGTGGTTTGCACTTTGTAACGTATTTAGTCTGGGACTAAATGTGTTCTAAATGCATCCGTGTACTTTTTGCAAAAGTTGGGGACTAAAACGTTACAAAGTGCAAACCACAAGGACCATCCGTGTACTTTTGAAAAACTAGGGACTAAATCTAAAGTTTTGGTTAACCACAGGGACCATCCTTGTACCTTACTCAAAGATTTAGTAAAGATCACTACGAATGGAGTCTTACCATTTTGTTCAACCTCATTATCGTGATAAGACTCTGCAACTGCATGAAGATGCATAAAGAATTCTTTTGTGAAATCTTTGCGTCGCCTGGCAACTATATCACCAATTTCAGAGGGGTGTTTTTGACGGTTTCAAGAAGTTCATTGTGTCTTTGTACATCTTCGTCTACCTGCACAAAGGACACTATTGTATGTAATCACTAGATGTTTGTGCGCGTGCGTATGTGTAGATATGTGTGTGTATAGGGCAATATTAAACATGAAAGGAACATACTTTCGGACCAATATTTATAAACATGTGTTACAGGTTAATAAACAAATTTAGGGACTTACAACATAACCAAGTCCCTTTTATTTTTATTTTTTTACGAACTTACAAAATAAGCCCTTAAATGCTGATTTTGAAAGTGCATTCCCTAAATTAGCAATCGACTGAAAGCATGTTTGTTTTACATGAAATTTGTCCTTTCAAAAGTTTCTAAAAGAATTATATATCTGTGGCAGATCCAAAACGGAAAAATTTTCATGTTTCATGGCATAAAAGATGAGAAATTTAAGATTATGAGTAAAATGCCATTTTCGTTCCTGAAGTTTGGCTACTTTTGCGACTTTCATCCAAAGGTTTATTTTTCCGCATCTAGATCCAAAAGGTTTGAAATCTTGCCATTTTCATCCATCTCATTAATTCCATCCATTTTTTAACGTTAAGTCAGGGGTATTTTCATCATTTTATACATTTTTTTGTGATGATTAAAGGGTTTGGGTGGGGAGAAAGTCAACAGAGGTGGATCTTTATTTCCTATAGTATGTCTAATAAGATGGAAATGCCCCTCATATAATGGAGAAAAACAGATGATGGAGTTAACGAGTTGGATGAAAATAGTAAGATTTCAAACCTTTTGGATCCAGATGCGGAAAAACAAACCTTTGGACGAAAGTTGCAAAAGTGGCTAACCTTAGGGACGAAAATGGCATTTTACTCTTTAGATTATCTACTGCAAAAACTGAATTAAGAGCCATTAACAAGCAATATAATTAACTCAATTCAACTACCTCTTTCAACTTTCTTCCGAGCCTCAATAGCCTGTGTTTCATTCCAGGGTCATCTTCTTTATCCGCCCTATTTTGACACCTGTCAAAGAAATGAGGTCGAATCGTATCCCATTCTTTGCTAAAAGCTATTAATCGTCTCCAATCAATAGGATTAGGTTTGTCAACCATGAAAACATCAATCAGTTTGTCACATATTCTATCCATTTTAGGGTCACCCGAATCATCACAAGTTTCGGGATTAGCTCTTGGGTCGGTTTGTTCATGAACCGACTCGTGATCTGCAGTAGAATCGTTTGGTACAGCAGTTGTGTCACCAACAACAGCTTTAAGTGTAAAGTTTGATGGTTGCAGTCTTTCTGCAGTCAACTTAAGACCTGTAAATGTTTATAAAGCTGTGATCATTTTTTGAAGTGATATACTTTAAAAAAGCACAAGGCGTTTAAGCCCCAAAAGCCGATGCGCGAGGCCCGCATCTATGTACAGCCAAATAAGCTTTATTTACAACCAAAAACTGCATATATCTCATCTTTTTTACATACAAACCTATTTATCAAGTAAACCTTTCATAGTTTTTGCATTCCTATGATTGTTTTTACATATAAACCTCCTACAGATCCTAATTTTGACCCAAAACTACATGAGGCACGGGCGCCTTCATTACCCTGATGTGTTTTACTAAGCATAATGTGCGCCTTCTAAAACCAAGACAAACACATCTACAAAACATTCTAGAAAAAAGAAATTCCTCTAATGCCCAATCTGTTTTCATGGCAGTTATACACCTGCTTCAAAATCTGATAATTTTCGGCCTAAATAATTATATAATCACTATTCACTTATAAGCGAAACAGATTATCAAGGGAGTGTCTGGGACTGCATATTTAAACAGCTTATGCTTTTAAGCATTCAGGGAGGGTTCTACGCAGAACACTATGTATTGTGTGAACATGCAGAAAATAATAGATCTTTATTTTTTTCAGTCCTGATTTTTTTTAAATATAAGTAGCTGGTTGAAATGCAATGTTTATTCATCTCTCCTGAAATTCAAAAATAAAATATAAAAAACTCTGTTTATGTATGAACCTACACATAAGATTGTAAACGAACCGAACGTTCAGCGAATAGTTCGTAAACCGTTCGGCGGGAAGTTCGTTTAACTAATGAACGAACATGAACAAGAAATTTCATTCGGTTAGTTAAATGAACAAAGACGGACAGATGTCTCGTTCGTTCAATTACGTTCGTGAACGTTCGGTAATGTGTTCGTGAACATTCTTTCATGTTCGCTTGTTTATGTTGTTTATAAACGATTTTTAGCATTTATTTATTTTATCTAAAACTTTTTATATTCTTCAATTCTTATTTATCTTACTACCCAAAAAAATCAAATAGTAAACCCTATCTCCACCTTGTTTATGTACCGTTCCGCTTTCCTTCTCATTATTCACATCGAAAAATACTATCGACCTTTATTCAACGCTTAGGACTTCAAGGCCTAGCGCCGCTCCCTCTCACCATCCACCTCTAGCCACCAACATCTTTGTCGATTTTATTTGTGTTCGTGAACCGTTCGTGAACACGTTCCTTTCCTTAATGAACGGACACGAACAGAAAATCTCGTTCGGTAAGTGTTCATGAACCGTTCGTAAACACATTATATACTTAATGTTCGCTCGGTTCGTTTACAAACCTATGTAGCATTGTAGGTTATATTGCCTACACTGCTACACTTGTGAGTAAACAGTTAAAAGTTAAACAAAAAAACACATGAACAAATTAGTTTAATAGTGTTTATGAACACAACATATGCATTTGCATGTAAGAAGTAAAAGATTTTAAAAAATATGAACCATTAACAAAAAGTTAAACGATTCAGGTTTGTTATATATGTTCTAACAAGCATATAATCAGCAAATTGAACGAACAATTAGTAACAAAACCAATTCGAACAGATTCAATTTCATCTCAATTGACATTTAGTCACCGAAATCATTAAACAAAAAGAATTATCTGAAATTGAACGAACAATTGGGGGCGAGAGGAACATACCAAACGAGAAATGAGTTGTTCGGTTTGAAATTGTGGTGAAAGAGGGAGAAGATTGTTTGGAAGTTGAGGTTGATTGTGTATATGTGAAGGAGCAATATGAACTGAATGATGGGGATGACAGTAGCTCCATTGATGAGCTCTAGTTAGGGTTTCGATAGTGAAGATGATAGTGAATTGGTGGGAGTTAACAGAAACAGACCCGTTCGAATTCGGGTCAAAATCGGATCCTAAACCGAAGCCTGGTTTAAAAAATAGTAAAAAGTGCAGTTTGGGTCCAAAATCTCCACTTACGATTTTTTTGTCATTTTCATCTATTTTGTTAACTCTATTAAAAAACTCAGTTAATTCACTAAAATAGTTTGGTACTTGCCATTTTCAATCAAAATCCTTTTCACCCCTTATTAATATAACTACTATTAATAAATAATTATATATATATATATATATATATTGTTTTTTAAAGTATGCATAAAGATAAGTATAAATAAATTATATATAGATATAGGGTATGGTTATTGTAAAAATGTGTGTTTTGTGAGAAGTGTACGAAGAAATCTACATCCTTTGATCTATAATCTAAAGGTTGAGATTATAATGGCAAAATTCAAATAGTGTTTACCATTAATATAATTAATTTTCTAGATTAAAGGTATAAAGGTAAATTTAACATTTTTAAATTCAGAAAACCTCATGCAATGCACATGCAAGTTCCTCTGTCTTTTTAAACGTCAATAACTTTTTATGCGTAATTTTAAAAAAAAATACACCATAATAACGAATGTTTTTTTATCTTTAATATGAGTACTATGTTGCTATACTTATACAGAGAAAAAAAAATTGTGTTTCGATCGGATGTTTTAGTCCACGGTGTTTTATATATGTTCATACAATGATATTTTAATTATTTTGTGATTCAAGGCATTGTGTTTTACAGTAAAACGCCATTAAAAACTTCAAACACACAATCGTACAACTTTGAATATAAAACACAACATGATAATCAAATAAAACACACTAATGTTAGTCATTCGATAAAACACAAAATCAACAAATATGGTGTTTTGGTAATCTCAACTATGTTATTTGTGGTTTTTGAGTGTGTTGTATGGTTGTCATTATAGTTTTTATAACTTTTTACACTTTGTAGAAAAAATGGACTTTGTAGCCAACTCTCACCCTCTGATACAAAACAATAAATCTTGTAAGAAAGAAACTATACCCTTATACAATTAGCAACTTGAATTATGTCTCATATGTTTAAATGTCACACCCTTTAATTCATTTTACTCATAACTATTCATTATATATTGTATATTGTATAATTATATAATTATATAATATAATGCTACAAACAGTAACTTAAGACAAGACATGATGGTTTAGATCACATGTTTTCAAAAAGTTACAACCTTTCAAACTACTTATATATACATCACACCCTTACAAAAAGTCATAGCCCTTCAAACTACTTCTAAATATATCATACCCCTTGCCAACTAGGGTGTTCTTCGGGTTTTTTAATCGGGTTTCGGGGTTTTCAGGTTCTCAAAGCTAAATATATAACCGATAACCAACCCTTTCTAGGTTCGGGTTCTTCGGTGTGCGGGTTAAATGGTTCGGGTTTTATCGGGTCGGGTTAGATCGGGTTTCGGATTAGAAAATCGGCTAAAAAGGAGGTGTTATTATTTCCGTTTAAAAGGGTTTGTCTGGCTATATTTGAGTTGTAAAAGGAATATACAATGTAGACTTGGGTTTGTTGAATACTTGACATACACATAACACATCAAAACATGCCATTATATATTATATTAATTTAAACTTCTAAGAAGATATGGATGAAATAGGAAATGATTATGAAGTAAGAAAATTTTACCTAGTAAATAGAGGGGAATCAAGAAAACGATAAATTGGAAAATCACATTTTAATTCTATGTTTGAATTCCTCGGGTTATTCGGGTGAACCCGAAACATAGATTTCTAATCCAAACACCGACCCAATAAACTATAGTCGGGTTCGGGTTAATCGGGTAAGCTAGTTTTTTGGGTCGGGTTTGGTTTTCGGTTGAAAAGAACACCCCTATTACCAACTTGAGGTCTGTGCCCCTTCGTTTAAAGTCATGTTGATTAGAAATTATGATTATAAACGACAATATTATGTTATGTCTTAATTTCTAACGAACATAATTTTAAATGGATATATACAAACTTAAGTATACAACTTCTAACCGACACGACTTTTAAACGTAAAGGTACAACTTATATATATAATTAGCAACTTATATATTTAAATTAGCTAATTTTGTAATATTCTTAATTAAACTTACTCATTTTCGTAAGAATATATACCAGAATTTACACTCTGTGTTGTTTGAGATTATTTATTACTGAAGGTGCATTCATCCACCCTTAAGAATTGATACCATATTTTGTAGTTATTTGTAATACGTGATGTTTTCAATAATTTTATGTACATCAATGTTAAAAGATTGTTTGTGTCAAAATGCATAAAGCATACAAATGTTTGGAACTGAGATATATTGAAAAACAGAATTTCTGCAATTATTATCGACATAAACAGTGGCGGATCCAGAAACTTTTTTCGGTGGGTTTGTTTTGATAGATTCTCACTATTTTTTTTTCAAATTATACAAAGTTCTGACTAATTTTTTCCATTTTTTCCAAACCGAGTGAGTTTATATGAACACACAAAACAGGGCTGAATCCGTTACTGAACATAAAGTGTCT
Source organism: Scalesia atractyloides (assembly GCA_947069175.1). Taxonomy (NCBI): domain Eukaryota; kingdom Viridiplantae; phylum Streptophyta; class Magnoliopsida; order Asterales; family Asteraceae; genus Scalesia; species Scalesia atractyloides. The sequence continues at coordinate 2,040,792 of CAMTDV010000026.1, read as the reverse complement.
GAATTAAATTATCCTTTTTTTTGTATTGCAATACAGCCCACGGATAAAAAAAGTTTGTTAATCCAACATATATTGTGCATTTTTGAAATAAGGAACATACTATCTCACTGATGGTGATAGGTTTGGAACTGAGATAGGTTTAAAAAATAATAATCTATACCAGTGTGCATTGTCTATTTTGGAAAAGATAAGATAGTTAAAAAGAAAAGAAAAAAAAAACATAAAAACAACTCTTATGATTAGAAATAGTTTGGAAGAGGTGAATTATAGTAAAGTGCATAGTCACACTATCATTTTGCTAATTAGTAAATCCATCATCTACTTTTTTTCCTTCGTTTTGGGACCGTTGTCTACTGATGGCAATGTTTATTTGGACAAGAGTTTATAGGTTTCGTCGCAGCTATATAGTATCCGTGGGGGAGGGGGGGGGGGGGTGTGGTTCCTTACCTTAAGACCTTATGTTTGTAGATGTTATATTGACAATATGCTGATAAATATATTCTTATACAATATGTATGTATTATAGACTCTTTTAATTAGAACCTATTTTATCCTACCTTTTCAACATCCCGCGTAACGCGCGGGTTGTGTCAACTCATTATGTCTTAATAATCAACGGCGATAAAATTAATTATAAAGAAATCTTAATCTAACCATACCTTCTAATTACGGTAATGATAATTAAAATAAATATTATTATATAACAAATCGTAACTAATATAAAGTTACATAGTGGAGTTAATAAAAACATCATTTGACCCATTTAATTTAATTGTGGAAATGAAATTTTGAACCCTTCTATCTTTTTCTTTTTAATATTAGTCGGGTCATTTTTATGTTGATATATATACTTACCAAACTTGTCAATGGATGATATTATATAACTTGTTTTACTGGTACACGTGGTAATTAAGTTATATATTTTAAATCTTGTTGGTTCAGTGGTCAAAAGGTCTGCGCTCTTTAGTGAAAACTTAAGTTCGATTCTTGCTTTGGCCATTTTTTAAGGACATCTGAGTGAAGGGACAAATCGTGGCTTTAATCCAGGGTTCGAATCTGACGGGGGGCGAGGGTTTACAGATTTCATCCGGTTCCCGCGCATCAGGGGCACAGTCTCTTGGCGGTCGAGGAGTCGACCTTAGACATAGCCCGAGCAGGGTGGGTTTTACACGTGAGATTCTTTGCCATTAAAAAAGATTTTTTTAGAAATGAAAAACTTGGGGCCATTTTTAAGATTATTATCAAGTAAATAACAGAAGGGTAAGTTAATAATATACACAAGGGGTAAGTTGATATACAAAGTAAACTTAACGTACAAAGCGTCAAAAGTAATTACGCATGAAGGAACTCAAATTTACGATGAATTAAATAACAAGTGAAAATTACCATGAAGGAAATCAAAGTTAAGCATGAAGGACATAACAAATGAAAATTACGCGTGAAGGAAATCAAAATTACAGCCCCTATAAAAAAATTTACGCTTTGTATGTTAACAAACCTTTGTATTTAAACCTTCACACATTGTAATAAAAAAAAGGAAAAAAAATAGGGGATCCATAATATGGATATAATGACAAATTAAATCAAACTCAAAACATACCACATGAAAGTTTGAATCTTTTTAACATCTTTTTGATCTACAAAACTTCTATATTGATTCATATTCCAACACAAAATCATGTCATCTCTCTTTTTTCACTTTCAGATTTTGAAAAATAAAGGTCCAAACAAATTTCTAACGATCGAAAGATAAATAAACCCTTCAACATTCTTTCATCGACCGTTGTATCATCCAAGATTCTTTCACAGGATAGCGCAAGAACATCCGCTCTTTTTTGGCTCCCCGTCCTGCAACTTCTCTGCACCAAAATAAGATCGTTAGAAATGTCCGGTTTGTTGACCATTTTGAAACCGGCGTGACCTTTTGAGGTCAAATACATGAATTTCTGACCTTTGAACCTGTATAAATTATTTATAATATTACCCGTGTAAAGAGAAACATTGGTGCAAAATTTCTACCAAACTACAATCAAATTTTGCATCTAAAAAGTCAGAAGTTTGACTTCAAAAGTCAAACCATATCCCAAGGTTACATACTTCCATATGCTTATGTCTATTTACAATCAACATTTTGTCGGTTTTCCTTCGCGTCAAGTAATATTGGAGACATGATAACAATTTGCTCGTTTTATGCGGTATAAATGAAAACAAAATAAAAAAGTTAAATGACATAAATATCCTTCAAAATAACTCACCATAGGTATCAAGTATCAACTAAATCATATATTAAAATTAAATATTGTTTTCTTTTTACCGAAAACGAGCAATCTCAAGATAAGCAAAGAGAATAGTCCAAAGACCAAACAACAAGAATGACAAATGATTAGCATACTTTAATCTAATCCTAATATTCATAGCTTTTAGAAATGACATAAATGTCCTTCCAAAATACCCACCAGGGGTAGTTCAAGTTAGGCTTCGCGACTACAATACGCAACACAACTTTACAATCTTTTTCCTAAAAAGTGAGCATTCTTGAAGATTAGCATAAAGATTAGACTATATATCAAACAATAATAACGTCAAAAGATTAGCATACGTTGTATAATCGTAAAAATCATTGCTTTTAAAAACTGACATCAATGCCCTTCGTGATTACTGACCAAGGGTACATCAAGCAAGGTATCAAGTCTAAACTATGCATCATAATTCAAAAATATCTCTACAAAAAATGAGAAGCATCAGGACTAAACTGCGCATTAGAATTTAACGATATTCTTACCGAAAGTGAACGGTGAAGTAATATTTAAATGGAACCCAAAATTTTACAATGTATTTACCAAAAAATGAGCATTCTTGAAGATTCGCATAGAATTTAGTTTAGATATCAAACCATAAGAACGTCAAAAAATTAGCTTCTTTGTTTAATCGTAAAAATCGTTGCTTGTTGAAATGACATAATTGCCCTTCAAGAATACTGACCAAGGGTATATCCAGTATTGTAAAAATCGGGATTAATCGTATTTGATAGTCTACAGATTCGATTTCACCTAATCGGACAAAAAATCAATAGGCAGTCTAAATCAGTCCTAATCAGCGCAAATCAGACCCTTGGTTTTAACCCGAGTTCCCGACCTGATCCATGAACTAATATGTTAATATTTGAATTATCGAGTACTTGATTTGTTATGTTTAAGTTTATTTCTTTATGTTTAAACTATATAAAGTGAACCTTAAAGTAGTATATTCCTATCGATGTGTGTGTATATATAAGTTTGAAAAAATACATATAAAATTCCAATATGATTAATGCATTGCAGAAGAATCGCTAGTCAGTACCCCCACCGCACCACTAGCGCCTAGCAACTTTTACAACATTAGGTATATAAAGCAAGATATCAAGACTAAACGATGCATCAATATTAAAAATATCTCTACAAAAAATGAGCAATCACTAATAACAAGCGATAGAAGATCAAATTAAGCATCAAGATTGACATAGAGAGTTTAAATATCAAACTATAAGAATGTCAAAAGATTAGTATACTTTGTTTAATATAAGAATTGTTACTTTTTGAAATGATATTATGCCCTTCAAGATTACTGACAAAGGGTACATCAAGCAAGGTATCATGATCCAATTTGCATAAAAAAAAAACAAAAAATCTACATATTATGAGCAATCATTACTCACTAGGGGTAAAAGATCAAGTTATCATCGGGACTAAACTACGCATCAGAATCTAAAAATATTTTTAACACAAATGAACAACTGTGAAGTAATATTTAAACAATACCCACAAATTTTACTATGTTTCTACCAAAAAAGTGAGCAATCTTGAAGATCAACATAGAGCTTAGTCTAAAGATCAAACCATAAGAACTTAAAATGATTAACATACTCTGTTTTAAAAAAGAATGAAAAATTACTCACAAGGGTTCAAGTTAAGCATCAGGAAAAAACTATGCATCAAATTCTAACAATAATTTAACCAAAACAAACAATTGTCGAATAATATTTAAATGGAACCCACAAAATGAAATTCTCAAAAAGATGAGAATCAAAAGTCCGAAGATATTATACAATAAGAAAGAACAGTCTAAACAAAGATCAAACAATAAGAACATCGAATGACGACAAATTAGCATACAACAAATCACTACTTTATGAAATAACATAAACAGTTAAACACCCTTCACAATTACTCACAAGAAGTAACCCAAAGTGTAGTTTTAATGCATATAACCTTCTAAGTTAGTTTATGCAAAAAGAAAAAAAAAATCATTATATAAACTACTAGAAAATGCAGAGACAAAAGGCAATGTGGGTAGATTAAGGTGAATATGGTGGTAATAGCGTGCATGGTGATGGTGTGACTATTATGCACGTATCAGTAGTTTAGGTAACTATATTTAACACGCAACTTACTCGTTAAAAACAGATGTTTCGGGTCCACCCAACCCGTACCAAATCTCCAAAATATACCCGTTTTGATCTGAATCCGTTACCCGCCCCTTATTCCACATCCAGATTACATGCACCATTTAACAATGTTTTCACCAAGAATTAACAAATGTGGAGATAAAAATCAATGAACCCATAGTTACAAAAGATTATAAATTTATAAAGCAGTTACTATCAGCGCTATTGACTGCTATTTGAACGATATTGACCGTTATTTTAGATGTCTTAATTGATGTGGACTCAAAGAAAATTTCATGGATATTGACCGTTATTTTAGATGCCTTAGTTGATGTGGACTCGGAGGAAGATTTCATGGCTTACAATTAGATCATGTTTCAAATATTGGCCACTTTTGAGTTTTGACTTTTGATATTACTATTAATATCATATATGTTTTACGTTCTATACATGCATATATATAAATTCTGCATGGTACAAAGTTACCGATATCCCACCGCGAAAGCCTATATCTCAAATATCGGCCCTTGATCGCTATTTGATTTTGGACCGCTTTAACTGCATGTCTGAAGCTATATAAAATGAATCTAAAATTTGATTTGTTTGTGAACAGCTTACCACTGTTTTTATCAGCCATTGGAGGGCGCAGGACAACAAGCATAGTGATGGCGCCTCCTGGGATTTCACTGACCGGAGATCTTGATTCTGCAAGTGTTTTGTTGTTTTCCAATATCTTTCCAGCATTTATCAGCTTCAAATCATTTATTGATTTCGGCCCATTTTCTTTGTCTGTCAAAAGACTGAAAGATCGTTAGTAAAAATTTAAAGAAATGAAAATCAAGAAAAAAACCAACACTTTCCATCCAGGATATCCCGTATGAATACGGGATATTTGTCCATTGCCTGTAAGATAGTAAAAGACTGAATGATTATTACTGAATGATTAGATTACATTATTAGAGATTACGAGTAACCCTAGAAACCTAACTGAGCCCATGGACCGATAACAATATAGTCTATTATTGCCATCTTGGCTATGAAACTTGCTTTGTAGGGGGTGTTATTCATCGCGTTTATATGCTTATTGTGCGTTGATGCACCAATAAGTTATTGTGAGGGTGTTCAGGCATTGGGATTGCTTATTGAAAATGCTTATATGATTAGTCATTAGTAAGCTAAACATTTTAAAGTTTATTATTTCAAAAAGCAATATGCGGATTAGCAATCCCAAACACCCCTAAGTTCTTATAAAGGATTTGTCTTTCTAATAAATTATCTAGTTCTACTAATAAAATTCTAAGTTGTAACAAAAACTATGGACATAGGTAAAAGACTGTTGAATGCTTGAATCATGTACACAAAGCTTTAACTTTTAGGTTTCTTATGAAATTCCATAAACACCCTTCAAAGTTCAAACCTTCTTAATAACATAAAGAGTTAAATGCTATTTTAGTCCCTGTGGTTTAGGCCATTTTGCCAGTTTAGTCCAAAGGTTTCATTTTTCGCCTGTGGGTCCAAAAAGGTTTTAGCGTTGCCATTTTAGTCCACTGGGTTAACTTCATCTGTTTTTTATAGTTAATAAGAAGGGCAATTCGATCCTTTTATATGTATTTCTGTTAACTAGAAGGTCAGTTCGGCCATATAAAATGACCGAATTGCCCTTCTCGTTAACAGAAAATAGATGAAGTTAACCCAGTGGACTAAAATGGCAACGCTGAAACCTTTTTGGACCTACAGGCGAAAAATGAAACCTTTGGACTAAACTGGCAAAATGACCCAAACCACAGGGACTAAAATGACATTTAACTCTAACAAAAAATAGGATGTTACAACTTTCATGTGACTGATGTAACATAAGAAATATCCTATATTATTACCAAACAAATTTCCCAATATAGACATTCTTACATGAAATTAATTGAAACTCTACTAGCAATATCTACAGCTCTACACATCCCCTTCTAACCTTTTATAGTTATTTTAATTTTATTCATCAATTAATAATTTTTTTACTCCAAATAACTTTTATCCAATCCAAAAAACAACAAAAATCAAGATTTAGGCATTACAAATTTAACCTAAATAAAATTTTATAAAATCATAATTTCTACAATAAAAACCATCAATTCTTTTATGCAAAATCTTTTTTACTTCAAATTTCAACATTTTTCCAATCCAAAAAAACAAGAACAACAATAATCAAGATTAAGACATCACTATTTAACCTAAATAAAATTTTAAAACAATCATAATTTCTACAATAAAAACTATCAATTCTAGATTTCCATATGCAAATTGTATAGTAAAATCCCAACAAAAAATAAAATAAAATAAAAAATCTCACACAAATCAATAATCTTGATATTGAATGAACCTTTGGGCACTAATTTAACCCATATAAAATTTGAAAACAATCATAAATTCTACAATACAACAATCAATTCTAGATGCAAACTGATCAAAATCCCTAAAAAAAAGAAAATCTGAAACAAATCAAGAATCTTGAAATTGAATTAACCTTTGGGCCATTGTGAAATAATCTTTTCTTTCAAAGATCCAACAGTGGTGACAGAACTGTATTTACTGGGACCAATATCAGTGCCATCAGCTAACCTAAACTTGACTTCAATAAGTTCTTCAGCCGCCATTACAACAAACCTTAAAGAACCTGTTTCAAACAAACATTACCCGCTTGGGTTTCTTCAAAAAGATTCAAAAGAAAGAATCTTTTTCAACTGGATATGCTCAAAGACACGAGATTTAACACAAATAAAAGATTTTGCAGTGAAAAGTGATCAAAATTCTTGAATTGATTGAAGAAATAACAGATCAAGAACAGGTTTTTATGGGTTTAAAGAAGGGAACAAGAGGAATTAAAGAAGGAAAAAGGGTGAAATTATAGGGAATGAGAAGGTTTGTTGATTGGAGAAAGAATAAGAATACAAATTTTAGGTCAATGGTCCCTAATTTTATGCCAAATAGGGAGATTTTGTTTGATAAATTGGAGTGATGGTGATATGTGTCACGCTTGTAGATTTATTTTATTTATTGTGTTTATTTTTTACGAAAAAGTTAATTAATTATATATTTACTAATATAGTTTTTTTATTTTAAAAAGTAACTAGCAGGAGTCTGTCGCGTGATGGGATGAAAATTCGGTTTCGATCGGTATTTGTTTGGTCTGTAACGCTATCGGCATTTGGTACGACAATTGAAAGAGAAAACCAATAGAAAATAAAGTTGTAGTTATATGTTCAAAAGAATATTGACACATGTTTATAATATCTTATACGGGTAGTGATGGTACCAATTTGGTTCGCTCCAATACTAATACAGTATCGACAATCGTCATAGCTTATTATGCCAAAAAATATAGTCTACTTTGGATACAATTTTCAACAAAATTAATGTTCGAAAAAACAAAGTTTGAATACACCTACAAAAAGTTAAGAAACACAAGTTATTACTAATAGTTAAAAATGTATGTATAAAGGGTGAATAAAGTAAAATGTATTATATTATTAGTGTTCATGTTCTTAATATATGTTGTAATAAAATTTTTATATTTAGGGGAAAAAATTATGTTCTAATATTTTCAAAGGATATGTACAATAGTTTTTTTTTCTTTTTGGCTTTTTCTTTTTTTTTCTTTAAATTTTTACCCTTTTAACTTTCAATGTTAACAATTTTAACCTCATAACTTTATAATTGGGTCCCGTAATATATATATATATATATATATATATTATATATATATATATATATATATATATATATATATATATATATATAATTATTTAATATACTTTGTTTTTATAGTAAAGGACATGTAGTAATTTCACACCTACTTAACACCAAAAACTAATCCTCATCCACGCTAGAGACTATTCGAGAACGAATTTGCAAAAGTTGAGGACTATAGCTGTAATTTTAGAAGTGTAAGGACTATAGGTGAAATCTAGGCAAACCACAGGAGTATTTTTCTCCCTATTGTTTTTCATATTTGGTGCGGTTCCCTATTCACATCTTATTATATCCACTTTAATTTTTCTATCTTTTTCAAAAAATTTTAAAAAATCTATGTTTTTATTTAAAGAGGAAGTTAGGAGACCAAGATGTTTGTTATATGAACTGTATACCAAGAGACTTATAACCAATCGTTATAATTTCATCACGATAGAGGTAAAGCAGACATCGTATGGTGATTGTTATCCGTAAAAGTGTCGTAAGCTTAAATCCTTACATGTGCAAGTTGTTAGATGGTTTAAGTGTAAAAGATTATTTGTTTAAGAAATGGTGGTGATCCAACAACACATACGTTTATTTTTTCTTTCAACGAATTAGACTTTTTTTAATAAATTAAATTCTTTTTACTAATCAAACCTTCATATACAATTGCAAGACTTTTGGGTGACTAAGTTAAGGTGTTTTGTATATAACCAAACTATATTCTATGCTATCTTAAAGGACAAAGTTGGTGGGGCTTCTCACCGGCTTTGTCTTACCCCCTAAACTTTTATAATATTGCATTTTAAGCTTCTCAGCTTTGTTACGGTCTATTTGAAGTAATCAATTTTAGTCTCTTATCTAAATTTACTATTCTTCTACTTTAACAATTGGCATTTTTAGCCCCTAGCTTTTACTAATTTAAATTTTCTTCGACAACATTCGTTCGTTAATTTCTTTTGTTTACCCATATCAATTTTTACTTAAAAAAACTATTTTTCCGTGCATATTTTTATGTACGTATCCGTATAAATTTAAGTGTGTCTACGTTTCGACATAAACTTTTTCTAGAAACCAGTTAGGTCAAATATAACACATTTTCTTAAAAAAACCATTTTAACGTGCATATTTTTATGTATGCGTCTGTATCAATTCGAGTTGGTCTACATTTGGATATACTTTTTTTAGTATAATACGTTTTCTTACTTATTTTATGTACGTTTTCATAAATTTTGTTCCGAATAGAGTGGAGTCAAATTGTGGATATACTTTTTTTAGTATAATACGTTTTCTTACTTATTTTATGTAGTTTTCATAAATTTTGTTCCGAATAGAGTGGAGTCAAATTGTGGTTTTTTCAAAGCTTTAATTAATCCTATAGAATAAGTTATGATTGTATGAGATAGATTCAATTTACTTTACGTTATGATCCAATCGCAATACTTATATATGTTAAATTGAGTTCAATAAGATATGTTGAAACACGCGTTTTCGTATAGTTAACGCATCACCTAACACTTGAACAAATCCATTTGATGTTTGCAATGTATTCGCGCCGCAACGCTCGCGTGCCTTATTACTAGTTACAACATAAAGTCATATACAAAAATAAAAACAACTTTAAATTTTGTTTAAAGATGAAATTTTTAAATAAAAAATATAATTACGATTGATTGTTGATCAAAAAGGATTTGTGAATCATTAGTTTTGAATCAAGTACTCATGTTTCAAGTTTTGATCAACCTCAAATTGGTGTAATTACTAATTACTCCAAAACACTAAACTAACATATAAGGTCGAAGGTATAGGTTGGGTCATCAATCGACACATATGACCATTAATGAATTGCTACACCATCCCATTGCCTCATCCACCATGGTTGTCATGGATTAAATCATGACAATCATGGACCTCCTTTCCTTTTTCAATATTTCCTTTTTTTTCCACAAAAATAAATTAAAATAAGAAAATAATGGTTTGCGTCATGACCACACCTTTAGGGTAGTGGTTTTGGATGATGGATTAGAAGTGGGTGACATGGCGCTGATGTAGAGGGTCATGGTGACGATGAGGGTAATAACCACGCCCTATAACAATACCGTCCTTAAGTAAAAACCATTTCTATTTTTAGGTTTTTGTTTAATTAATAAGCTAAACAATATATCCTAACAAATAGTCCAAATTAACCATTATAACATCTAATCTTCAACACCTCCACTGTCTTCAACGACCTGTGATTAGAGTATCTAACGAGTACACCGCTGTAACTGATGCCGACTTCTGATTGATTGATTGCTTGCTTGCTTGCTTGCTTGAAGCACAACCATGTGATAACTCTTATGATACCAAATGCTAAGTTGAAAACACATGATGGGGACCTTACAGAGAACCATGAGACATATATAGGAAGTGTTGCAAAGTCAAGCTACCTCACTATTACTCGTCTTGACATTACATTCTTAAAAAAAAATGGTAAATGCACGGTACTCCTGACCGCAGGAGGGTTCTCCCTCCCCAAGCTAGCTTAGCCCCATAGCTGCCTGGCGGTTACTACCCAGCAGGATTATTCGGACCGAGCTGGACTCGAACCCGCGTCCTCCCGTTTGGAATGGGTGAGGCTGGCCACTGGGCTGACACCCCGTGGTTACATTCTTAGTAAGTGGGCATACTCAAATCGTGTCATCTCAAAGAACCTCACAATAGGATGTCATTAATCATATTTCACCACATCTAAAAAGCATGCTAGGTTGTGGAATCCTATGCCAAAATCATGGTAATCACATCAAAGTTTACACATGATGACTACATTGAAGCTCCTAAGCAAAATGTTGCGTCACGCGCTAGTGTCGAATCTGAATAAGATCATGTCTTAAACTACTTGTGAACTCACTTTCCTTTAATATACACTTGGTGAAATTGAATTTTACCAAGTAAACCTACGAACCTACGGTGTGATATCGAATTGACGTAACATGAAACCTCCTAGTCCAAAAGCGCCGAGGAGAGCAACAAAAGTCCAGAACCGCCTAATTGACACCAACTCGATCCGCGATAATCTCATTTCTTTCGATGACAAAGAGATCCACCTGATTTTATATTTCTACATCTAGGATTCGACTTGAATCATGGATACTAACAGGAACTTAACAACCTTATTCACATAGCAAACATATGTAAATAACTAAACATATTGAGATTGACTATCATTTCACTACAAAAAAAGCTTTAAAATGAGACCATGACAACTCCTTTATGTTGAAACTAGAAATCAACTAGATAATGGCATTGGTAAGTTCCCCTCAAGTGATGAGAGTTTGATTTTATGTCATGTAGAATTAGTGAGTGCCGCGCTAATAAAAAAAAATACTAGTTTTGTTTTAAGTATACTTGTAACAAGCTTTGGCCCTCTTGAAGTGCCCAATGCACACAAAGGTTTTGTACTTTAGTTAGGTTTAAATCCTCTATGTTTTATTAAGGTATAACCTATACTCTCTATCTACCACATTCGAACCACGAAAACCAAAGTTTTGGGATATTGTCATAAACTTGATTCTCGAAAGACTATGGCAAATTCCCAAAATATTAGGATGAAACCAACAAAAAAGTTCATACGAATCTACAAGTCGGAAAACAATTATAACAAAAACCATAGTACCAAAACATCAAAGACCATAAACATAAGTCAAACTAGGTTTTAAAAACCAAAGTGCAAAACGTAATAATCCACAATTACGCATATATTGGAACGTCTAAAACATGTTGAGAATGCTCGAGTGCAACCGCTTAAACTTGGGGGGGTATCGTTTGATCTATCATCCAATACTATGTAATCCAGCTGAGTCAACACAGAAAAAAAACACACAAAAAGGTCATTCCAGCAACACAAGATTCAATAGCCACAAAATATATTACTATCGTTATCATTAATTTCTGAAAAAATATTTAGCACATCAATTGTTTCTAATATAATACACTGTAAATCGTAATAATATAATTTCCACAACAATATTTAGCACAACAATTTTTAAACTAGGCCATCTGACCATTTTTACCTGTTGCCCAAATAATTTATACCTAACTTTTTTTTTTACAAAATACATGAAAAAAGAGAGTAAAATGCCATTTTCGTCCCCGAGGTTTGACCATTTTTGCGGATTTCATCCAAAGGTTTGTTTTTCCGCACTCGGATCCAAAAGGTTTGAAATCTTGCCATTTTCACCCAACTCGTTAACTCCATCTATTTTTTAAGGTGAGTCAGGGGCGTTTTCGTCATTTTAGCTATTTGTTATCAAAATGGCAAGATTCAACAACGGAAATACCCTTGAGTTGTCGTTAAAATGAATGGAGTTAACAAGTCGGATGAAAATGGCAAATCTTCAACGGTCAAACCTTGGGGACGGAAATGGCATTTTGCTCAAGAAAAGAATTACAACTAATCATTTTTTCACAAACCAGCCACATAAAAAGTTTATAAACGGACAATAAACAATCAGCATACGCCCATCAGAAGAAAACCGATAAAACACTAACCTTCATATGAACTCCTTAAAAAATGAACAGAGCAGAAAGCTTAACGAGTGCCGCGAAGCTGGCTCTGGGCCCCACCCCCTCCGCAGGCCCATGACAAGTGCTTGATTGCTAGTCCGACTCATAAATTTCCCCATCATCAGACAACTCATCAAAAGACCTAATGTCCAGCTGGTATCGAAGTATTCCACCGATTCCACCAAAACCCCTACAAAACTGCGAACCCTCTTGAGATTTGTTCGTAACAAACTCGAGCGTGCAACCGAATTTCTTATACTCGTTAGCAAACCACTCGAGCAACGACATCTTTTCCTGAACTTCCAGCTCAGCATTGGTGTCCGAATCTCTAAAGTTACTCTGATCGGTTTCTTGGTCTTTGTTCAAATGTTTGATGATGATTTCACCAGTTGTTCCGTTTTTAAGGGTGTAACGGTTAATATCGAGATTTTCCCACACGATAAGAATCTCGACAGCACCCATTTCTAACGACTTCAATGTGTCTTCAACACCAAACACGTACTTCCCAGTATCCTGACTAATTTCTTCGAAATACTTCCCAATTAAACGTTTTTCTTGAATAAACTTCACGTTTGCGAGTATTTCTGAGGATAGTTCAATAGCTTGATTAAACCCGTTCTCGCCTCCGTATGAAACGTCAACCACGTTCAAGATTTTAGCTTGAAGACGAGGATCGAACATATCAGACTGACTCAGCTCGGTTTTAAAGTCAGCAGAACCAGCGAGAATAAGCCCAGAAACATTCGGCTGACTAGTGGCGGGATTGATGAAAAACTGTGTTGCCAGCTCAGCAGTCTTCCTCACGTAATTGTGACGCTTCTCCATACGAAGACGCGCGAACCGAAGCGCAGATTGACCTCCTCGACCATGCTTTTTCGGTAAATCGACAGTGAACTTGTGTAGAACTTCTCTCGTGTTGCCACTTAAGGTCCCAAAAAGGGTACCGTTTCCGTCCATAACAATGAAACCGAACTTGTCATCCGACTCTAACAACTCGTTTAAAGCTTCTGTATGGAACTTATTGTCACAGAGATAAAGTGAAGCGTTGATAGGCTTGAACGGTTCAAAATCGATCGTGACCTTTTTCTCTTTTCCGTCATCGGTAACAATGGTTCCGGTATAGAGCACGAGTCCATTTGGTGGAACCTTGTTGTAAAGCTTGAGTCGTTGTTGGGCGGATGTTATGGCACCTAACACAGACTGGCGGTTAACTCTGCTCTTTATGTTTGAAGCGGTTCCGAATTCGTCACCGAGCATTTTCGTGACTCGAGAGATTTGATCACGTGGTGGCATGATTAGAGAAATCATGCTGGTACCATTGCCTCTTGCTGCTTCCAATGCTTTGATCAGCTTCTTGATCTTCCATATCTCGATATTCTTATCGGTTTCCTGACCTTCTGACATCGTGCCAAATTATCTGATAAAAAAGTAAAAAGATAACATTACTATGTTTTGCATAACAACACACAATTTATCTTTAAAAGAATGTCCAGGTAATATAAGCACAACCAAATCATAGATATAAACAATAAAACTTTACAATAATGCATCCATGCAAATTCCAGATCAAATCATGCTACAACAAAGATGAAACAACAAAAAGAACAATCATATGCTATTTCCCTGCAACTCACATGATGTTGTAAAGGAAGAGGATGAATAAGTACACCGTACGTATAACACAACTTGAAAATCTAGGTATTCTGGTAAACTTTCAAGTATTTAGTTATATCAATGCACCAAAAATAATCTCTTTAACATTTCAAAAACTGATAAGCTTGATTGAAGTCAACAAAACATGACCAGAAAGTTTCTAAAACCACACAACCATAAAACCGTAAGATCTCGCATGTCACACCGCTGATTCAACTACATAATCAAGCACAAACTACATCTACACATTATCCGTCAATTGCTGATCAATTAAACACGAGTAAATCCGACTTATGACCTAAGAGCCTTATCAGAAGTATAAACTAACAACATAACATTCAATGTGAAGAGAGAGTATAATATCATAACTAAAAGAACTGCAAAACGCACAAATCTGACGATATTAAGTTCAAAGACATCACAAAATCCGCATGTCAGACCGCTAATTCAACTTCTCTTAATCAAAACCGTAAATCATATCAATATACTCAAGCACAAACAACACATTATCCGTCAATTACTGATCAAACAACCATGAATCAATCCGATTTAAGTTCGAAAGAGTCTCATCGTTAGCATAAACTAACAACACAACAATTTGATGTGAAGAGTATACTATCATAATTAAAAAAAGCTAAAAAACGCACAAATCTTATGTCATTAAGTTCAAAAACGTCAAAAAACATCATCATTTGAGCAAATCACATAAAGCTCAATCTGTATTAACATCAGTAGATGTAACAACAGTTTCTAATAATATAAACTAACAACACAACGATTTGATGTGAAGAATACAACGTCATACCTAAAAAACTAGGAAAACGCACAAATCTGATGCGATTAAGTTCAAAAACATCACAAAACTCATCACAGTTAGCACAAATCATATAAAATTCACCAAATCTGATGCGATTAAGTTCAAAAACATCACAAAATTCATAGCCGATAAAGCAAATTAAATGAAATTCATCATATCTGATGCGATTAAGTTCAAAAACATCACAAAATCATCATCATTAGAGTAAATCATATGAAATTCATCGAATCTGATGCGATTAAGTTGAAAAACATCACAAAATCCATCATCGTTTGAGCAAATCACATAAATCTCAATCAGTATTATCATCAGTAGATATAACAACAGTTTCTGATAATATTAACCAACAACACAACAATTCGATGTGAAGAGTACAACATCGTAAATAAAAGACCTAAATAACGCACAAATCTGATGCGATTAAGTTCATAAACATCACAAAATCATCATCTAAATCATATGAAATTCATTAAATCTGATGCAATTAAGTTCAAAAACATCACAAAATTCATCACCGTTAGAGCAAATCACGAGAAATTTAAACGATATTATCATTAGTAGATGTAATGAGATTAATAGATCTGATATGAAAGAAATCTTACATGAAGAACAGGATGAAGAGGTGGTCTGCGGCAGGTCAGCTTTTGGAATGTCTGGAAACCCTAGAGAAATTATCTTATATGTGGAACACAAGATTTAGGATATAAATGTTTAAATGAATATTTATTGATACACTGAAGTTTTGAATGTTGTAAAGTGGCCCCAATATAACTTTTATTTTTAACTTGGGTGTAAACGAGCTGGGCGCGAGCCCGACCCGACTAGGCTCGAGCTCAACTTGTCATGTTTTGATGAAGCTCGAGCGCGGCTTGATTCAAGCCTATATATTTTGAGTTCGAGCTAGGCTTGCTATCGACTCGACTAGATTCAAGCTATTTTGAGACCAAACTCAAACGAGCTAAAACATTGTACACAGTTTTAATGTTAGTACACATTAATGAGGGAAGAAACGAAACGTTAGCATTCAGTACACAGTTTAGTCATGTGACGAGGGTTAGCTACCAGAGTCATACATAAATCAAAAACTTTTGTGAACTTTACTTTTGCTAAACTATAATTTGTGAATTCGCCAACTTTAATGTTGCCACATAGTTGTATGCTTTACAGGTCAGTAGGTACAGTTATGGACGGGCGTTACAATTGGCTGGAGTGGATGGTTCGTTAAAACATTTTGTTTTGAACATTAATTAAACTTCTGGTTTTAAGTTCTTGATGGGTTTTACTATATTTTTTCGATGCAACATAAACTGTGTTTGGACAATTAAACTTTATCGTTAATCATGTTATTGGTGGAGCTTTTTATAATTTTAAATGGTTGGTTCAACATGATTAGTGGCTAGATCCTGGTCAGTCACACGCCTCGTGGTAAAACTTCGTATTGAAAATTGAGGGTGTGACATAAGCTAAATAAATTATGTTATAAATGAGTAAATATAATATTTGAGGCTAAAGGTCATATATGAGATTCAAACTTTTAGAAAAATAAGGATAAAATTGTCTTTTATTAAATTATAGGTATATATGGTATTTAAACTACTTTAAAAGGGTATATAATTTTGCAAAAGCAGTAAGTTTGTAGAGATATACATAAAATTAGTCTAAGTACATGTGTGTTACATGGGTGGCTAATAAGAAAAATAACTACTTTACATTGTTGATGTAAATATTTTAATTATATATACGTTAAAATATTAACCGAAATGATATATACACCAAATAATCGAAATACATGAATACAACAAAAAAATCACAACTCATTGAAGATCTCTTTATAAACAACATTAGTTGTTTTATTCGTGTAACATCCGTAAAAAACCGGGTTAACCAAACCCGCTTCATTTATTAACCGAACATTCAGTTAAAAATTTCGTTGCATATTTAATGCTCAAATTAACTTTAAACGATACATAATTAATAAGTATATTAGAATATAAAATTTATATTTGAAAATTTATTAAAATTAATGAAATAAAAATTAAATGCTGTTGCCGGGTTTCGAACCCGGGTCACTGCCAGGTAACTTCAAAGTCTTAACTCGCATCCATCCAACCACTCCGCCACTTGTGATTCTTGTTAATTTATTGAAACAAATAATACATAAGATAAAATTTGAAATCAAACCCAGTCACTCAGCGCGCCCAAATCACTCTCGCCGGAAATCCCGACGAATTCGTCAATCATTGACGTTTTCTTTTGTCGTAACGGATGCATTTACACCAACGCCGGTTATAACTGAAAGGCCTTAATGTCACTCATTCAAATCATCGAACCGTAACCGAAAAATGTTGAATTCGAAACTGGAAATGCAATTAAACCTGAGTTATACCTTATTCATCAGTTGTGCTCACGAGTTATCTCACTTACACTCTCCAAATTTCGCTCAGAAAACCTCGCC
This sequence comes from Scalesia atractyloides, assembly GCA_947069175.1. Taxonomy (NCBI): domain Eukaryota; kingdom Viridiplantae; phylum Streptophyta; class Magnoliopsida; order Asterales; family Asteraceae; genus Scalesia; species Scalesia atractyloides. The sequence goes on along the minus strand of CAMTDV010000026.1, from coordinate 2,023,173 downwards.
GCAGTCGCCGGAATTCTCTGCAAATTAACCGGAAATTATCGCCGGAAAACCGAATTCATTCCATCCTTTCTGCTTACTCTAAAATAAGATTCTTAGAGCTCATACCGACATCACCCACACTCACCTTAAACCCCTGAAGAATCTCTGTCGCAAGAAATTTCACTCGCCGGAATTCTCTGCAAGTCGCCGGAAAACCGAGACTTTCATCTACACGGTAAATACCTCGACTTTTTCTGTTTCATTCCATTATTAGACAAAGTCTAACATCACTCCATCACCCAGAATCAACCCCAGACGACGTTGCCGGATTTTCTGTTTTCGCCGGAAAACTTCTGGAATTTCCAGAAACTCGCTGTTAACCGGTATGATCATTTAAACCTACTGATAATCGTTACTCAGTAGTTTAATTTCACATCTAATCCATTCAAACTGTTAATTGATCCTAACAGCCAAAGTTCACAAAACAGAGCCGACGAATCCTTGCCGGAGTTCTGAAAAAGTCATCTGTTCGGTACATCCTCTCCCCAAACTTTCTCTGTCCATTGCATTTCAATCGTTGATATTATCCGTTAATCAAATTAAACAAGAAACAGTTGGTTTAATCATTGTCTGTGTTTTGAACGAAGAAGACGAAGTCGTGTATGATATAAGATTAATTAAAATCGGTATTATAAACGGGTTAGACACACAGTCCAGCGGTGGACTGTGTGCAAACAATACGCATACGTCCCGAGTTCGATCCTTGACACACGCACACTCGCTGTAATAAAAATGTTTTTTTTTTAAACCGAACCGGATCCACACGCAGAATCATGTTAAGTATAAATAAAAACCGGAATATTTACCAAGTTAGACACACAGTCCAGCGGTGGACTGTGTGCCAAACTAAACCACAGGTCCCGGGTTCGAGACCTGTGGAGAGCACCGAGTCGATACCATTAAGTCCTTTTTAAAATAAATGATTTTCGGATTAACTTAAATAGTGTATAAATATAATTAAAAACATAAATATTTCGGGTTAGACACGTAGCTCAGTTGGTAGAGCTGCGTGCACGCGTACGGGAGGTCACGGGTTCGAGTCTCACCCAGCGCACACATACAAACGACCGAACCGGTCAACGGTCAACAGTAATGGTCAACGGTCAAGTCAAAAAGTCAACATTTTTTTATTATTTTATTTATTTATTTAAATTAAAAATCAATTAAAAATACTTAAAAAATAACATTTTTAAAGTTAGAAAATAGCCTTAAACTCACAAAAATATATCCAAAAATCCTATTAAAATTGTTAATAAAATCCATTTATTTACCTTACTTTTTCGTTATTAATTAGGTTAGTTTTTCCTCGTCGATCAATCCTCTAAACTCGTGCGCATTCAACATCATCAACCGAACGCACCCAATGTGAGTGAATCTCTACAAATTCCCCGTTTTAATCACGTTTTTTGGGTGTATCATGTGTCTTATTATTTATTATATTTAAACTATTGTGCATCCATCATATCCATGAACAAATGTGTATTCAACATGTATCAACTGTTTGTGTGGTTATTGTTTAGATTAAATTTATCATTTTCAGTACATACATTATCATAGGCCGCCGCTCCCCATTACATTATGAGCGTTGAGCTGTTCCCCGTTACATTATGAGCGTGAACCAGACGTTGCCAACATACGATCGGCTCCGTTTGATTGAGCCTTGATCGCACATACATTATCATAGGCCGCCGCTCCCCATTAAATTATGAGCGTTGAGCTGTTCCCCATTACATTATGAGCGTGAACCAGGCGTTGCCAACATACGATCGTCTCCGTTTGATTGAGCCTTGATCGCACAGACATTTATCATAGGCCGTCCGTTCCCCATTACATTATGAGCGTGAACGTGACGTTGCCAACATATACAGTTACATTCATGTTATATATTCATGCAAGTTGGTTTGTTATTGTATGTTATGGTTTGTTATTGTATGTTATGGTTTGTTATTGTATGTTATTGTTTGTTGTTGTTTGTTATTGTATGATTATTTACGTTTGCTCACATATGATTATTGCACAATTTTTCCATATTAAATACAACAAGAAATAAATAATAAATGTTTTTATACAAGGTTCACTCGCCAACTTTTGTTGATCCAAAAACCATTTTTACACATGATACAGGTGGACAGGATGAAGCAAGGAACACATAGGAAAGTGCCTTAGAAGAAAAATAATGAAGTTTAGATAGATGTATAGAACATGTTGTATTTGTATGATTTGATTGTATGATCTCCTTTAAATTGTAATAATAAATATGAAACATTATAGTAAATGTCATGAGCTTTGATGAGAACCCAATCATGCCCCGATCACCTTTTCCGCTGCGGGTCGGGGTGTGACAGATTGGTATCAGAGCCTTTGACTATAGGGATATAGGATAGGTTATTAGACCCTTAGAGCCTATACTATAGTTGATTAGATTTTAATTGTTTATGTGGTTACATGCAAACTCATGATGTTTATTTCTTTCATATTTATTACATACACAAATGCATGCAAACACTTCCAATATTACATTTTGTGATACATAGTGAATTATACTTACAGTCAAACATACATACTTACATATTCATCATACATATTTCAATGTTCACATATTCAAATCATCTTCATACTTCCGTTATTAAAGATTTTGTCGTATTTTTCATTTTTTCAAATCTCATCAAAGTGAGTTCTGCGACGGGCATGTAGTAATTGTAAGGGTACCAGAACCGGTAGTCGGGACGTCCTGTCTAGGTTGGCATTCGTATAAATCCAATATAACGGACCAGTTTGCCTACCTGGGGACTAACGATGAGAGTACGAAGGACCTATTAGGCCAAAGCATGCCACACCAAACGTCGTTCGAACTAACCCCACTTTGAGGTGTCAGCGTGTCCACACCTGGATACATTCCAAATATCATACGTTACATACTTATTTCTCGATTTTCTCCGGGTTTTAGTGTACGTAACCAGGCTAACACATGCGAACCATATGAAAACCCCGGTAATCATGGGGGCCCACATGATTACGAAGGTGAAGTATGGCGGCATGCAAGGCCCAAATTACGAGCAAAGCCCAAGACATCCTATGGATTTAGTAGATTTATTATGCTATATTTATTTTATGAATGTTCATTCCTAAATACGACACATGATCCAAAAAACATCCAACTCATACTCTTGATATGTATTCCTTGTAGATGTCTTCTAATTCCGCTCGTAGGAATATGAGAGTAGGAAAAGCTCGCGAGCGTATGGCTGCCCAAATCGCTCAACAAATGGCTGTCGTAATACCCAACATTGTAGTTCAAGTTCAACAAGCCCTTACCGCTAATCCCGTCAACCAAGAAGATCAAAATGTTATCAACCCTCCCCAAAATACGACTAAATGCACCTTCAAGCATTTCAAATCCTGCGACCCTCCAAAATACGAAGGGACTGAAGGTGTCACCGCCCTCCTCCATTGGTTTGAAGAAATGGAAAACACTTTTCTAAATTGCGATTGCCCCGATGATCGCAAAGTGCGATATGCTACTGGTCGTTTACTTGGAATAGCACTTACATGGTTGAATACAGAGAAGGCCAAACGAGGTGTTGAAGATGCTATGACTTTGACTTGGGAAGAGTTGAAGGAAATCATGACAAGACGGTTTTGCCCAAGAAGCAAAATCAAGAAATTGGAGGATGAGTTCTATTCGTTGAAACAAAAGGAAGGCGACCACACTACGTACAACAAGAGATTCCTTGAGTTAAATCAAATGGTCCCCAACTTGTTCACTCCCCTCTACCGTTTGATCGAGCACTACATTCGAGGTCTTCCTTCAAAAAATCAAGACTCTGTAATAAGTACCACACCTGCAACTTTGGAAGCAGCAATGGAGTTAGCTACAGAGCTCACCGAGAACCGCATATGAAATAAGGACTTCAAGGAGGAGAAGAAGAAGGATAAAGCATCAACGGAAACCTCAAACTCCACCCAAACCGAATCCCCTTCTCAACCCATTTCTAAGAGAAAACAAGATGGGCAACTTTTCGCTGTCACCCAACGCAATCAACCAACGTCACAAGCCATACCCCTCCAAGCTATCCCAATCACTCAAGTAGCACCCAACTCAACTTACCCAAATAAGAAACCTTACTTTGGACCTCACCCTCAATGCAATACCTGTTCTTATCACCATCCATTTACCTTACCTTGTCGACTATGTGCGAACTGTGGACGCTATGGTCATTCGAGCAAGGTTTGCCGCACCTCTCAAAACCAAACCCTACCCCCTACTCAAAACATGATCCAAACATATCAACAACCTCAATACCCCATGCTCCCATATGTTCGAGCTTGTTTCAATTGTGGCGACCCTACCCACTTTAGAAACACGTGCCCTCGATTGATTAACATCTTAAACGCCCAAGCTCAAGTAAACCCAGTTAACCAAGCAAATCAAGAAAACCTAACCACTAGGCCACCAGCAAGAGGAAGGGTTTACAACATCAACGCCAATCCTGATGAAGATAATGACGGCCCAAACGAACCACCCAACTAGTTTCTTCACCAAAAATCAAGAATTCAACTCCAACCGCTTAGTGTTTATGTTTTATTTATGTTTATCTCAATCTTCACGTATCTCATTTGTAAATTGAAAATTGAATCCAAGAATCTTAATGCGAATTACTATCTCAATTTTGTTTTATACTCATTGTTTTAACATTCATATCATCAGACATCTCGACGTACCTCGATTTCATCATTTAAAGAAGTTGGGTTGTGTCTCACTTTTATGTAGACTAACCCCTTCATCATAACAAACGAGAGAGGTACCGTCATCATTCAGTCATGCATCCTTTTAGAACTGAGACTCAAGCTTTCGTTGTTGTGTTTACTTATGTTTTAGAGTCATATAAAACTAATCATAATTTACTGACAAAACCAATGAAAATTTGACAAGAATATAGTGGATACGCCGCTGGTACTTCCTATATATAAGTATTCCTGCCAAAGGATCAGAGGCATTGTCAGGCGGTTATGAAAAGTTTCATATAGGATTTAGTAATGTCTTGGTTGAAGTTTGTTTTATACTCACTGATTTAGCATTCATATCATTTCAATCTCATCATTTAAAGAAGTTGGGCTGTGTCTCACTTCTACATAGACTAACCTCTCCATCATAACAAACGAGAGAGGTACTGTCTTTATTCAAGCATGTATACTATCAGAATTAAGACTCAAGCTTTGGTTGTTGTGTTTGTTTATGTTCTAGAGTCACATCATAGAACTAATCATAACTTACTGATAAAACCAATGAAAATTTGACAAGAATATGGTGGATACGCCGCTGGTACTTCCTATATATAAGTATTCTTGCCAAAGGATCAGATGCATTGTCAGGCGGTTATGAGAAGTTCCATGTAGGTTTTAGTGGTAGAAGTTTTGTTTTAGGGTATAACCTTATCTTTCCAAACATATCAAAACTCTTATGCATAAAATCATACTTAGTCAATCAACTTTGTGTATCCATGTTCCGTATTCATACACTTCAGGCAACAAAAAGCGATTCCTGTAGCAGGGTATTCAACCCCTACAAGGAACGTTACCGCCTCAAACAAAATTTAAACTCTTACTCCCTTCAAAGTATGTGATTGTCAAATCTAAAACACCATCATTTTGAGACAAACATTCCACTACTTAAATTTCGGGACGAAATTTCTAAAAGTAGGGGATATTGTAACATCCGTAAAAAACCGGGTTAACCAAACCCGCTTCGTTTATTAACCGAACATTCAGTTAAAAATTTCGTTGCATATTTAATGCTCAAATTAATTTTAAACGATACATAGTTAATAAGTATATTAGAATATAAAATTTATATTTGAAAATTTATTAAAATTAATGAAATAAAAATTAAATGCTGTTGCCGGGTTTCGAACCCGGGTCACTGCCAGGTAACTTCAAAGTCTTAACTCGCATCCATCCAACCACTCCGCCACTTGTGATTCTTGTTAATTTATTGAAACAAATAATACATAAGATAAAATTTGAAATCAAACCCAGTCACTCAGCGCGCCCAAATCACTCTCGCCGGAAATCCCGACGAATTCGTCAATCATTGACGTTTTCTTTTGTCGTAACGGATGCATTTACACCAACGCCGGTTATAACTGAAAGGCCTTAATGTCACTCATTCAAATCATCGAACCGTAACCGAAAAATGTTGAATTCGAAACTGGAAATGCAATTAAACCTGAGTTATACCTTATTCATCAGTTGTGCTCACGAGTTATCTCACTTACACTATCCAAATTTTGCTCAGAAAACCTCGCCGCAGTCGTCGGAATTCTCTGCAAATTAACCGGAAATTATCGCCGGAAAACCGAATTCATTCCATCCTTTCTGCTTACTCTAAAATAAGATTCTTAGAGCTCATACCGACATCACCCACACTCACCTTAAACCCCTGAAGAATCTCTGTCGCAAGAAATTTCACTCGCCGGAATTCTCTGCAAGTCGCCGGAAAACCGAGACTTTCATCTACACGGTAAATACCTCGACTTTTTCTGTTTCATTCCATTATTAGACAAAGTCTAGCATCACTCCATCACCCAGAATCAACCCCAGACGACATTGCCGGATTTTATGTTTTCGCCGGATAACTTCTGGAATTTCGAGAAACTCGCTGTTAACCGGTATGATCATTTAAACCTACTGATAATCGTTACTCAGTAGTTTAATTTCACATCTAATCCATTCAAACTGTTAATTGATCATAACAGCCGAAGTTCACAAAACAGAGCCGACGAATCCTTGCCGGAGTTCTGAAAAAGTCATCTGTTCGGTACATCCTCTCCCCAAACTTTCTCTGTCCATTGCATTTCAATCGTTGATATTGTCCGTTAATCAAATTAAACAAGAAACAGTTGGTTTAATCATTGTCTGTGTTTGAACGAAGAAGACGAAGTCGTGTATGATATAAGATTAATTAAAATCGGTATTATAAACGGGTTAGACACACAGTCCAGCGGTGGACTGTGTGCAAACAATACGCATACGTCCCGAGTTTGATCCTTGACACACGCACACTCGCTGTAATAAAAATGTTTTTTTTAAACCGAACCGGATCCACACGCAGAATCATGTTAAGTATAATAAAAACCGGAATATTTACCAAGTTAGACACACAGTCCAGCGGTGGACTGTGTGCCAAACTAAACCACAGGTCCCGGGTTCGAGACCTGTGGAGAGCACCGAGTCGATACCATTAAGTCCTTTTTAAAATAAATGATTTTCGGATTAACTTAAATAGTGTATAAATATAATTAAAAACATAAATATTTCGGGTTAGACACGTAGCTCAGTTGGTAGAGCTGCGTGCACGCGTACGGGAGGTCACGGGTTCGAGTCTCACCCAGCGCACACATACAAACGACCGAACCGGTCAACGGTCAACAGTAATGGTCAACGGTCAAGTCAAAAAGTCAACATTTTTTTATTATTTTATTTATTTATTTAAATTACAAATCAATTAAAAATACTTAAAAAAAACATTTTTAAAGTTAGAAAATAGCCTTAAACTCACAAAAATATATCCAAAAATCCTATTAAAATTGTTAATAAAATCCATTTATTTACCTTACTTTTTCGTTATTAATTAGGTTAGTTTTTCCTCGTCGATCAATCCTCTAAACTCGTGCGCATTCAACATCATCAACCGAACGCACCCAATGTGAGTGAATCTCTACAAATTCCCCGTTTTAATCACGTTTTTTGGGTGTATCATGTGTCTTATTATTTATTATATTTAAACTATTGTGCATCCATCATATCCATGAACAAATGTGTATTCAACATGTATCAACTGTTTGTGTGGTTATTGTTTAGATTAAATTTATCATTTTAAGTACATACATTATCATAGGTCGCCGCTCCCCATTACATTATGAGCGTTGAGCTGTTCCCCGTTACATTATGAGCGTGAACCAGGCGTTGCCAACATACGATCGGCTCCGTTTGATTGAGCCTTGATCGCACATACATTATCATAGGCCGCCGCTCCCCATTACATTATGAGCGTTGAGCTGTTCCCCATTACATTATGAGCGTGAACCAGGCGTTGCCAACATACGATCGTCTCCGTTTGATTAAGCCTTGATCGCACAGACATTTATCATAGGCCGTCCGTTCCCATTACATTATGAGCGTGAACGTGACGTTGCCAACATATACAGTTACATTCATGTTATATATTCATGCAAGTTGGTTTGTTATTGTATGTTATGGTTTGTTATTGTATGTTATGGTTTGTTATTGTATGTTATTGTTTGTTGTTGTTTGTTATTGTATGATTATTTACGTTTGCTCACATATGATTATTGCACAATTTTTCCATATTAAATACAACAAGAAATAAATAATAAATGTTTTTTTAACAAGGTTTACTCGCCAACTTTTGTTGATCCAAAAACCATTTTTACACATGATACAGGTGGACAGGATGAAGCAAGGAACACATAGGAAAGTGCCTTAGAAGAAAAATAATGAAGTTTAGATAGATGTATAGAACATGTTGTATTTGTATGATTTGATTGTATGATCTCCTTTAAATTGTAATAATAAATATGAAACATTATAGTAAATGTCATGAGCTTTGATGAGAACCCAATCATGCCCCCATCACCTTTTCCGCTGCGGGTCGGGGTGTGACAATTTGTAGGTTTGCCGTTGTTGTCAAGTATCATCTCGCGTTTTAATCCTTGATAAAGCTGCATACAATTTACCATGTGTGAAAACGGGTTGTCTCAAGTACAAACCAACTTCTAATGTAGCCGAAGCTACAACATTTGATTTGAATTTTGAACATTTGAGAAGCTGGAAATGTCCCACCACAATCACCGCCAGAATCACAACTTTGCTGTCAAATTTTTGTTGCCGTCGTCGGCAACCAAAACCAATTGACACGCGACGAAAGGCCCATATCTTATCTCTTAATAGAACCGGATGCAACCGCTTAGATGCATAATTATGTCAGGAAATGCACATCTAATGCACATCTTGAGTCAAATACAAGAATGTTATAGTGCACAAAGAAAAGACTTGTACTGGCATTAATTTTTAGATCATGAACATATGTTTAATGTATACAAAATAATCTGCAGATGAGATATTATAAAGTAAGCATACCAAGGGGTAGCGGAGGCTACCCCTTGGTATAAGGTACATCCACCCCAGAGCATACCAGAGGTGCAATCAAATAGTGAAGAGTAGTTGGATGGAGTAGCAGTTTACTGGATAAGTTTGTTTGCATAACATGCGCATGTCCACTTATTAAGAATTGCATCATGGTGTTTGCGATATGAACCTCGAGAGAGACCCAATGTCAAATCGGTCGTGGCTTCTCTTACTCCTCTGCAGAAACAAACACATGTAAGTGCACTTATTAATCCTACGTCTACCGTAAAAATATTTTAAATTACCATATTACAAACACAAATAATGACCTGTAAACATTATTAAAATCAGGTTCTCTTGTTTTTAGTTATAAAACCGCGCTTCACAGCGAATTGTGCAATAATCTGTTTTTATGAAAATAGAATACAGGTGCATACATTGAACTTCCAAATCAAATGAATTCGCATTGGGTTTTAATACCTGTATATAGGGATGAGCAAATGCTACTGGAATGAAGTTGTGTAAATTCTTAATCAAAAGATTTAGCTATTATATGTATAGGATTATGATCATTTATGAACAACTTATTGAGAGCGAACTAATTTTGGCCATTGATCATTTTTTTAGATTAAAAGGGTAAGATTGACACTAGCTCTCTCTTTCTTAATTAATTTTCTCATTTATTAATTCTCTTTCTCTCTCTCTCTCTCACACACACATTTTTAATTACTTCTCCATTATTTTAAACTCGTGTAGAATCGGTTGCTAATAATGTATATGAAACTCCAAACGGAACTAGGTACTGAACACCAACTGTCCCTCCCGGATTCAAACCGTATATGAAACTCCTAACGGAACTAGGTTGTGGACTACAAAATACACAGATGTATCAAAAGTCTGTACACATCTGTATAAATTAACAATTGTGTATCTTGTATAAACTGATAGTTAGCGAGACTATACACATGTGTATAAACTAACAGTTGTGTATCTTGTATAAATTGATAGCTAGCGAGACTACATGTGTATAAACTAACATCAGTGTATCTTGTATAAACTGATACTATCGAGACTGTACACATGTGTATACAGTAACAACTATGTATCTTGTATATACGGAAACTAGCATGATTTTAGGAATTTTGATTATATTGTTTAATAAATGCAATTTACAAAAGATGCATTCTGTCAATTAATTTAAAGGGAAGTTACAACACTATAATTACAATCTTGCCATTGTTTAAAAATCTCTAGATGATATAATCCAATGACTCGTATTAGTTTACATAATTCACTCTCAACATAGTGTTCACTATAGAACACTACCCTATATGTATATATATTAAAGATGCACTTTGAGCAATGTCACATTCCAAAAATGAGCCATGGAGTGAAGTTGTGTTAATTCCAAATTAAAAAAGTAAAGAAAGTAGATAGGTAAAATACATTTAAGCATAATAAACACTTAGTGGAGAACACTAATTATGTTGTTAAGCCACATAATAACAAATCATCTATCTAGATGATTAAGATACAGATGATTAAAATCAATAATAAATATAAAAGCATTCCTATATCCTTACATCCATGGATGACTGCAAATATCTAAAATATCACCATGATAAACAAAGAATAAATAAAAAAAA